>JAGQAX010000013.1:37616263-39018763 GCA_019142605.1 Cephalopholis sonnerati
AGAATTGTTCTCTTTCTCTCTCTGTTTCTGTCTCTCTCTCTCCCCGCTGTCTTTCTGCAGAGAGAAGAAGAAATGTTGCTATAAAGAGTGCTCCTTTGTTGCTAGGCAGCAGGGACATTGTACAAGAGTGAATCACTGCCGCACTGACTGTTGCTGGTTTAATACAATCAGAGGTAAGAGGTCTGTTAAGGTAATAGACTCCAAAGGTCTCTGGTATAGCTGTGGGATAAAAAGGTCTCCAGCTGTAAAAATAGCACCATTCAAACACCCTTCATTTAAAAAAAAAAAAAATAGGATAGTATACATATATGTTGTTTTAATTGGTGTAATAATACTTGTTTCTCCTCCACAGATTGTTTGACAGCACCGGTGCAGTGGATTGAGGTTTTTATTTTCTTATAGGGTATATTCTACGTGCTAAAATGGACTTGCTTGAGTTTCTTGAAGACGTTTCACTTCTCATCTAAGATGCTTCTTCGGTGTATCATTAGGGTTAGATAGGTCTAGGTTTGAATGGATGTTAATCTAACCTTAATGACACATGTGCTGGCCGTGTGGGTCAGTGATTCACAGTTGACCTCAATGACTCTGAAACTCAAAGCTCACATGTGACCCCAAAGACTCTGTAGGTTCACATCCACACAGGGCTTAAAGCCTGCGACTCCCAGCAGTCACTTAAGCCCTTGATCCACCAAGCACTATGGTACGGCACGGTTCAGGTGTCCGTACCGTTCCCATTTTTGGTCCCCCCTCTGTTGGGGTACCTAACACACAGATCTGGTACTAAAAGGTGGAGCTGTGGACACTGCAGTCTGTTGATTGGTCAATAGAGGATGGTCACTCTGCTCATGGCTGAGTTGTGGCTGGTTTCATAACTGCTGCTCATACCATGGAGAGTTTTACATGTATTGGTAAACTGTAACTATAAAATGAAAGGATGTTTTGCTGCCTCCTGCAGCAGCTGTAGTCTGAGAAAAAATAACTAATAACGACTGCCAGCAACTTTTAAGGTGGAACTTGTAATGTTACTCAATACATGAATTGGCAACTTCAATCCATCAATACACCTTAAATTTCAATGTGACAACTTTGACCATTACTTAAGTTTTTATTGTCTCTCTTATATGACATACACTTTTAGTAATGAGTGGATCTTAAAGTGTTTATATACATTAATTTCGACCAGGTTATTTGAACTCCACATAACTCTAACTCTCACTTGGAGGGGAACAAAAAGCATTGCAGAGCATTGTTCCTGTGGGCTACAGCAACACTAAACCCCCCAGCTTGCCTCAGAAGGACTAAATGCACAAACCCACTTTTTTTTTTAAATATCCCATGGAGAGAGACTCTCACTGCAGCCTGTTCTGTTTTGTTCTGAAAATGTCAGCGTGCAGCCTCGTTGTGTGGACGATGAATGAGGTGCAGACTTCCTTCTGTGTCACCAATGATAAGAGGGTGCTTGATGGAGCAGTGAGGGTACTGTTTGCCGTGGAAACACTAAACAGACCTAGGATCTAGGTATCATTTCTGAAGGGTTACTTTTGGTCCCAAAGGTATCATACTGAAAGTGTTCTGGTAGAAACGGGGCTTTAGAACTGAAGAAGCCTCTTGGATTAGAGGTGAAACATTTTCAAGAAACTCAAGCAAATCCAGTTGCCTATATTATAGCACTTAGAATTACTATGACCTGGATTACTGCGAATCTTCACCAACTTATAAAGTATATGGAAAAAATGCATGCTTTTGTGTTGTGGGTGAAGCAGTTCTTTATAGCAGTTATGTCTGAGAGCAGCTATGAGCCTGTATAATCAGCTCATAGTTGTCTTACATTAACCTCCAAAACATTCTGAAAATGACATCACCAAAATTTTGTTAAAATTAGGTTAATAAAGAGCATGAGGTTGAAGAGGCATCTAACCAATTAATACACAATTAACTATGTAGGTGTCAAAAATATTGAGATCATTCCATTCACGTTAAGTAACCATTGCCAACGAGGTAAGTCCACTGATTAGAGAAGTGCAGAGAAGATTCTTTTGCTGCGTGACAGACTGCACATTTAAACATTCAGTTACTCATTAATCAGTCTACAGCAAGCTAACAATGCAACCTTCTTTTTTTGTGATTTTGAAGGACTCAACCATGGTATTCTTTGCAGTCCTATAGTAAATGTTAATCTTGTATACTAATTGCCAATACCTCATCTTTTGAAATGTCACAACTTATAGTGAAAATCAAATCTGGTATTATTTGCAATTTTTCAGTAGTTTGAATGAAATCTAAACTTAGATATGTAAGACTGTACAAGTTCACAAAGAAGCATCCAAATTTGCCGTTGGTTTTGATCTCAGTGAGGCTAGACTGTTTGATTTGGAGAGGATGAACAGACTCAGTCTTCATCTCTATTGAAGGACCAACCTTGGATGGCATTCTTCAATCAATCCAGCGCCTGATTGGGGACACAGCAAGTATGTGATGTGAGCTACAGTACACTTTATAGTCTCTGAACTCAAAGCCAACCTCTCTTGAAAGGCACCTACAAGACAAAAACATCTGTAATCAGTCTCTAGCTCACAACAGAAAAGGAAGAGTGTAACCAGTTTTGTACCAACTTTTACAGTGTTGATTTTAAACACAATTCTCAGCAGAAATTGTTGTTTGTTGGCACCACTTTTGCTATTTACTGATGTCTTTTAGACTGATTGTAGAGTGAACAATCCTTCAGTGCTGTGTCATGGAAAATACTGAAAAAGGTCAGATTTCAGTCAAGTAAAAGATTAGAATTGGCAATCAAAAACAAGATACACTGTTGTGCTTTTAACCTCATATGTCAAACACCAGCACATAAGTAACTACTTCTTAACTTCCTCCACACATATGTCCTGTGGTTGTACATAAGGCATGTAAGGACACATGTATACAGGAAGGGGTTTAATCCCCTTCCACTTTTAAAACAACTTTACTTGTATCTAGTTTCCCAACAACTTAACATTAAACAAATTATTATCTTGGTGAGGGGTGGCATGGTGGTGCAGTGGTTAACCTTGTTGCCTCGCAGCAAAAGGGTTCCCTGTGTCAGTGTGGGTTTTCTGCGGGTACTCCAGCTTCCTCCCACAGTCCAAAGACATGCAGGTTAACTGGTGACTCTAAAGTGCCCGTAGGTGTGAATGTAAGTGTGAATGGTTGTCTGTCTCTATGTGTCAGCCCTGTGATAGTCTGGCGACCTGTCCAGGGTGTACCCTGCCCCTCGCCCAGTGTCATCTGGGATAGGCTCCAGCACACCCACGACCCTTAACAGTTTAAGCAGCTTGATAATTAATAATTTTATAGCTGAAAAAGCATGATTACAACAGGAATTGCCCTCACAGTTGACAAGCTACTCTTTTTTATGTCCATGTAACAATCCTACAAACAGAAACAGGTAAAATATTGATTTTCACTGCAGATTTTCTACAGAAGTCAGTGTCAATGGGACTATACACAGTCAAGTGCTCTTGTCGTGCTGAAGGGTTTCCTGTTCAATTACACCCTAAATCAAGGGGCATGTTGGTCACTCACAGGTATTGGGCTTTCATTGCTGGCACAGGCTGTGACTTCCTCTCTGCAGTCTGAGGAGCTGAGAGAGAAGCTGAGAAAGAGAGAAGAGCAATGCTGAAGAGTAAGAAAGAAAGTAAAAATAACAAAGGTCATTACCTGTGTAGTTCTAAGCATTTTGTGCCTTGGGCACTGCAGAAGTAAAAATAACTATGATATATTTTACCAGGGTTATGTCTAAGTTACTCAAAGGTCTGACATAAAGATTAAAATATACCTCAGCTTCAGTAAGAGTAAAAAAGCCTTGATAACACACACACTTACACATATAATGTTGTACTTCTATCGTTGTGAGGACTCTCATTGACGTTATGTATTCCCTATCCCCCTACCCTGACCTTAACCACTACAACTAAACACCTAACCCCAACTTAACCCTTACTCTAACCTGAACCCCTCTAACCAAATCTTAAACCTCAAATGGACCTTTGAAGAGTGAGGACCAGCCACTTTGTTGGGTAAAAACACATGTTGGTCCTCACTAAGTACAAGCACACACACACAGGCACATATCAGTACAACTGTTTTATGTACTTCTCTCTGGATCCAGAAGAGGGTGCTGTGACTCCACGATACACACAAAAATGCTTTGGAATAAAACTGTCATCGTTTAAACATTATTAATGTGACTTCTCTCTGAACAAACTTACTCTACAAGTTTTCTTGAGCTTATTAAGCATCAGTATCAGCATTCAAGCCAAAGATAAAAATGCTCTTTAAAAAAAAAAAGGAAGGGAAAAAAAGGTTTTACAGAGTGAGTTAGTTAATGGTGGTATTACATTTGGTCTGGGGAAGTTTTCCTAATGAATGTTTTTTACAGTTTTCAGTGCACCCTTCTTTTTTTAAACTAACATTTTACTTCAAATTAGGCACATTAGAGTTGGTTAAAAGATGCTTTATTGTAACAGCAGCTGTATATGGTGTGCCAACATTAGGCTACTTTGGCAGACCTTCAGCATGTCATAGTTTTAATATTAATGCACCTGTCCATTCTATTTTTCATTAAGGAATGAGAAAATGTGAAAACCTCTCAACCTGCCACTGATGTTCCTTGCAATGTCACTTATCACTATCACCATCAATTGCTATCAAACATTTCACTGGAAAAAAAAAAAAGAGTTTACAGAGCAAAGCCCAGACATTGCCCACTATTCATGAGTATTCTTCCACATTCTGCTCCAGAAAATCCCCTGAATTTAGACATAAAGAACACTGGGAGTGACGACAAAGCCAGAGGTATGATAGCACACTGATGGTCCTCCAGGTAAGCTCAGAAGTCCACTGGCGTGCCACTGGGATACAAGCTCCACTGAGTTTGATAGAATATTTGATTGACAGCTCTGTTCTCCTACCTCCCTTTCTCATCTCGTCTTCCACACACGTCCGTCTTGTCCCTCGCTTCTGACACCCCAGACTCTTTGATCACTCTGCATGTTTGTACTGCACTGCAGAGAACTACTGAGGACTACAGCGGGAGGAGGGGAGAAAGAGAAGGAAAGGGGAGGATAGAGAGAAAACATTCCATCTCTTTGTTTTTCTCTCTGTGGCATCTTGCCTTGTGGGAGTGAAGCTCTTTGTGGGGAATTTGAGAGCTTAACACTGGTGTGTGTGAATGAATTTGTGCGTGAATCTGTGTGTATGTGTGCAGGAACTCGGGAGACCATGACAGTCTCTCTCTTGTTGACTTCTAAAAGTCCTCCAGTGGCCTGAGACATGACGCTGTACCACGTCCTCAAATAACCAAAGGATGAGAGGACAAAAACCCAGAAAAAAAAACGCAAGAGAGAAAGAAATAGAGTGGAAGGAAGCGAAAGAAAGAGAAGGCAGTCGGGAAGAAAAAAGTTACAAAAAGTACAAGAAGAAAGAATCCATTAGAGCTGGATAAAGAGTACAAGAAAGATACGGTGCAAGAGACGGAGATAAAGCCAAATGAGAACAGAGGTAAGGGGGATAAGACAGGTAGAGAAATGATAAAAGTATAGATGTTCAATGGGATAACAAGGAGACGTGTCATTCATCTGTCAAGGTGACAAGAAGTACAGCTGCCAGTCTCCTTCACTGAAGATGCCACTGCTGATTTATTGACTTTGTGTCTTACTGAGTTCAAATTGCGGTTAACTGGTGAGTTTGGAGCGCCGCCTTCCTACCTGGGTGAGAGGCTATCAATAACACCATACCACAAGTTTCACATTTATCCAAAGCCCCTGCCGTATCCCTTTATAGTGTAGATGGCTTGCATTGACGCAGCAACTCCTTAGGCATGACTATAACAGTGCACACGCTGCTGAACTGAAGGCAAGTAAGACACAATACATTTACCTGATATAACACAACATGGTGATGAACTCTCACAGACATGGCAGCATCAGAGCCACAGAACACACTAAGAGAGACAGAAAGACAGAGGGGGAGCATTTGAGTCATGACAATTTGGAATCTTGCCCTTCATGAAGATGAAGAGGACAATTAAGCTGCCATCATTTCATATTGAACTTATTGCTATAAGACTAATTTACGTTTCATTTTTTCACCAAAAACTCAACACCAAAAGTGTAATTTCTGCATGAAATTCATACAAGTTTATATCTGTTAACCAGATCACAAGTGTGATTGCTTCTGTCTTGGATTTGCTGCCCTGAATGCAAGTCTGGGTGAGCTCCATTCCAATCCAGCAGGAAGCCATAATGCACCTGAAGCTGTTTGGTAAATGCCAAAAAACAGAAGAATAATAATTGTATAGTTTAATTACAACAACAGTTTAGTTATCTAGCTAACAACTATCCATCAGATCTGTTGTATCAAAGTTCAGATCATTGTTATTTGCAGTCAGCGGCTCCTCTGGTAGCAGCACAGCAGCTCTGTGACAGATCTACAGTACCCTACAGTTAAAAATGGTACAATACCCCACTTTATTAGTATTGGAACAGCGTTTTTCCTATGTGTTGCATTGATGTGCAAAAGCAGCGTGCTGTGGAAGTGGCTCACTGCACACACACTACACATACCACAGAACGCAGGAAATTAAGTGTCAAAATTTCTTGTGGGACTTACCCCAGACCCTCAACTTAATAAATGTCCCTCCAAATATTGGAAAAACAGCAACAAAAAAAATCCAAAACAAAAGAAACAAACAAAAAACTATATTGTATAATATATGACTTACATTTGTGTGATTGATTGTGGTGGGTCGATCTGGGCCAAAATACCATGGCCGATTTTTTATCCCAGTCCAGCCCTGTTCAAGTCATTGATTGATATCACAGACTGTAAAAATAATAATGGATGTAGATACCCTGATGTCACCCATTGGTTTGTGGACTGCTGTTTTGAAGCCTCAAGTGTGGCATATCGGCAGTTGCCATTTTGTTTTTTTGGAGTCAGAATTGACCGTATTTGGACAAGAGGAGGAGTGAGTGAGGGTGGATTAGACTTATACACCCTTTTTAAATAGGAATTGTGCAAATTTGCAGGAAAGCCCAATCAGTCTTCGTTCAGCATTGGCAGTGTAAAAACAAAATCGGGGAGTGCAGCGAAATGCCGCCTGCCTATTTTTGTTCATACAGAATGTGCCTTTTTCGGGGCAATGGGGGGCGTGAGCAAGTAACGAAACGTGTAGCTCAGCATGTGACGTAAACAGAGACGTCCTTCACCATTCCCGTCATTTGATGGATAATGGCCTCTTCGTTTGCGAGGGCAAGGAGGGCGCGCAATTCCTCGTCTGCCCAGTTGCTCATCTTTACCGTTTCTTTCAGGTTGGTGTCGACGTTGTTTGCGTTGCCCTCTTGCTGCTAGCTGCTCATTCCTGCTATCGGCTGTTTCCTGTTTTTAAGTCGCCCGCCATCGGTTCTGCCATCCTTAAGTAGGCATTCAAGGAACTGCAGTTTTTGACACTTACACACTGACTTCATTTTTTAGCCCCCAGCTTCATTTTGGAGCGTGGTCTTTACGTGCCGCCAGCTTTATTCAGTGCTTGACATCCTCGTGATCAGACTCGCCACTGTTACAGTCACCATACCTGTCATTTCTGTAGCCTATGTCTTTACAGTAAGCCTATTATCCTTTCTGTTTATTCATATTAGGTGTGTGTTATGTGCCATGCCATCACAAGGCTTAAATATGTGTGACTTTTTGTCTATGACAGATTTATAGAACTAAACCCTGTTAAACAAGTGGGATTTGATGTGGCAAAGGGTAATTTGAAAAGAAAACCTGACTTGTTATATAATATTTGTTGCGGAGATCATGTGAGTTATTATATATATTATCATCTAATGATTTTTTTTTTCATAACAGCTCATTAAAGGAAAATGTGCAAGCAAAGCACTACTAAATACACTGAAGCTATGTCCATTAGATCCTGTGCAGATGTGAAAACAAAGCTGAGAGATGATATACCATACACAATATGAAACAGTGTAAATATTCTGTCCTTGCACCAAACCATGTCTGAGGCTGAACACAGCAGAACAAGTATTTAAAGTCTCATTTAAAACCTCAGTAGCTACTTTAATTTTTCCCACATCAACCTTTCTGACCCATTTGTCATTTCTCTCCACCTTATGCATATTCCCAAATTTCAGAACGCCTCTTATGGCTGTATTTCTTTCCCTAATTAACAGTGTTGGTTCTCCTCTCTTCTCTACAATGCTGGGTAGAACAGGGGATAGAGGCTGTAATCAAATATGCAGCTCACCCTGTTTGTCCTCCATTCTTTTAAATCTGGCCCCAAAGAAGAGGGATCTAATTACTTCTCTCTCATGCAGAGAGAGTAAAACCAGGACTCCCCAGCTTTGTCAGTTTAGCAGAGGAACTGTACAATCTCACATTTTCTGCACTTTTTTTAATAGTGAAATGGGAAGGCTTAATCTTATTAGTGGTGGGATTCCAGTAAGCCTAATTTGCAGTATTGTAAAACATCAAGGTAATCTAATGGCTCTTTAAAGGATACAAGACAGATTACACAATGAGGACGCCAGCATTCAGATAATGAGGACTACCCAAAATAAGCAAATGAAAGAAAGAACAAAACAGTTATCTCTTTCAAAGATGCACGCAGGGTACAAAGAAAGCTCTGCACTCGCCGGATGTGTGCACATACTGTATGCATACAGTATATGAACAATGACAGAAAGAAATAGACTCATACAGTCACATACAAATAGACACACAAAATGCCCACAGCCCGTGCGGAGAGATTTGCAAATGAACCAAACTCCCTCTTTGAAAAACTCTGCATCTATCAAAGAGGTCTCAGCAGGAGTTGGCCAGCGCTCGTCTCTTCATCTCTTTCTTTGCCTGCATCGTCCTTCTTTATTCTTCTCCAGGGATTTTTTTTTTTCAACAAAATTCAAAGTGAAAGGATTTTAGAGGCTAACATTCACAGCTTTGTTTGGAGATTAGTCAAGGAGAAGAAAGACGATGAGTGTGTGTGTATGTGTGTGTGTGTTTGTGTGTCTGAATAAGCATGCATATACTGTGGCCCTTTGTTGACAGCTGATGCAGAGTTAATGTGATAATGACAAGCAGAGATGCAATTTGTTTCCCAGGGAGCATGTCATTCAGCCGTTGTGGGGGGTTAAAAGGTCCGCAGCAAAGCAACATCAGCAAACTGTTAAAGCATTTTATATTTACAGCCAATCACACTGACATCGCCATGGATTTTAGTCTCAAGCAACATCACTTCTCTCTGCCACAAATGTCAGCCTCCCCCTTACTCCTCCATTTTGGGATGTCCTTCAGTCATACTGTTATTGATTGTTAAAATCTGGCTTTGCTAAAAGGACTACTCTACCAAAAATGGATCATTTGAGGACTGAATGCTCAATGCCTGTAGGCTTGGAAGAGGGATGAAAATAGATTGCTATTTTATGGTGGAAGGTAGCTAGGGTCAGCAACCACAATGGATTAAAATGATGACCCAAACCCTTTTTTACACATGCAGTGCAAATCTAAATCAATAAATGGGCTTTACCCCACCAATTCCTGGTACAAAGTCCATGTAATGTCTGATTGAGCCCATAGAGCAGGTAATCGTCTGCAGAATTCACAGTGAGAAAAATGGGCATGTTGATGACGTTTCTATCATGCTGCTGGTGCAAACAGGCAAGAAACGAACATCTGATGGTGAAGAAGAAGGGTCATTTACAAGAAGACAGCACCAAAAATGACGAGAGAGATGACGAGATTTGTGAACTTCTGTCGATATGGGCTGAAGCCTAAATCATCAAACAAATTCAAAGAACGGAAAGAGACTCTGATGTTTATGACCATACCATAAAGTGGCTACATGGCCACAAGGTAATCCATGAAATGTCCTGTCTCCTGCATGCTAAAATCAGGTGCCACCTCTCTCCTAAACCAGTGGCTCCCAACTGGTGGGTCATGGTCCAAAAGTGGGTCGCAGGTTGATTCTGAGTGGACCTCATTGACTTGAATGTGTCAAGCTTGTGAAACACTCAGCACAGAGCACTTTTGTTCTATGCTGTTTCCTGCTGTAGAGTGAATGACTAGCCGACAGCTACTTGACAAAGACAGCAACCTAGCTCGACGACATGGCCAAGTATGACGTTGAATATGTTAAATTGTGTGGACCTTGAACTAATGACTAATGAGAAATTTGGACCCCATGGCTGGACCAGTTGGGAACCACTGTCCCAAACCAAACAGAGTATCTGTAGTAGGTGAGAACACCTCTGACACAGAAATCTCCTGTTGAGTGCTACATAAGTGAAAAGGAAACTCCAGACAATGTCCAGCCTGATTCCATAAGAGAAAACATCACCATAGTCTTGAAAAGAAAAAAAAAGGATCTCTCAAAACATTCAGTCCATAAAAATCTCCTGCTGCACAAGTTACTCCTCGTTTAGGTCTAAAACAACCATTGCCTCTCAAGTAAATGGTTACATATGCTATTTCTGCGGGACCCTCGAACCATGAGGAGGCTATGATGACAGCAGGGCTACTTTACCGATGGCAATGTCAGTTATTTAATTGGACCACTATTTATTTGGAGAATTAAACCTTTTTTATCCAATGCATGTGCACCAAAGGTGACTATGAAAACAAGACAAGCCAAAAGAAAGATACAGTGCACTCTAAACTTAAAAAATACAGGAGTATTAGATTTTAAAACCTATAGGCAGGTGTGCACACCTTGACGAAAGCTCATGAACATATCAGATCCAGAATCCAATTCAGCTTCATTGGCCAAGTATGTTGACACAAATGAAGAATCTGACTCTTCTCATTAGCTCTCTATAAACTTAAAGACGGTGCTATGAGGCGTAGTCATAACCACACAAATGCTTGGAAAAGAATGTATGCCTTAGAGCGCGTGCGCACACACACACACACACGCACACGCACACGCACACACACACACACACACACACACACACACACACACACACACACACACACACACACACACAACATGCCAGCATGGGTCAGGAAGTAATTAAAAAAGTTCTCTGTTCTTGGAGTCACAAGGTTGCAGTTGTCTGCAACCCTGAAAAATGCATAATGAGAAGCAAAGATAGTCAAAGAGCAGCAGTCTAACCTTCACTTGTCTTCTGTTAC
Source organism: Cephalopholis sonnerati (assembly GCA_019142605.1). Taxonomy (NCBI): domain Eukaryota; kingdom Metazoa; phylum Chordata; class Actinopteri; order Perciformes; family Serranidae; genus Cephalopholis; species Cephalopholis sonnerati. The sequence continues at coordinate 37,627,439 of JAGQAX010000013.1, forward strand.
ATTCTGTAAAACACCTCATCGCCCTTCATCATACTTACAAATTCTACCCAAAATGCCTCTCAACAGTGCTCATTGTTCCACATTCTTCTTTTCATTTTCTACCCTTTTCTTACTGAGATAACTTCTCTTAGTATCTATTTCATTTCTTCAGTGTTCAGAAATTAAATCTGCACTCTTGATATGACAATAAACATTGTGTCAGCTGTGATCACTGATCACTTTAAGGGTAATGACAGCAATGATAAGAGACCATAAGAGCAGGCCACAAAACTCTGACAAAAATACAAATAAAAGTTTGCATTGGAAGCCCAACACAGATCCCATTCCTCTTTGAGTCCCTCTGGAGCCTCATGCCAGATGAAAAATCAATTTAATTTTTGCTTTAAACAGAACAGGATGTCCTCTCCACCCCTGATGGCCAGGGATTGATCATTCTTATAGACCAGAATTTTAATTCTGTGACCAAATGTCCACGCTGTAGGAAATGTGTGGCTGGAGGCGATGCATGATCTTTCCTATTGAAGCTACTGCTGTGTTTAATCAACATAATAATTTTGATCTCTTGCATTTATCTAATTACTGTTGTTCATGGTGTGCACTACACCTTATGTTTTTCTATTTTATGCATTAAGTGGCTTTGATATGATGTGGTCTTCAGTACAGGGCTACCCAGAGCTTTATATCCGTCCCATTGACGATAAGCCTACACACTTATAAACAGCTCCTGGAAGAAGATCAGCTCTGCACTCAGGATTTCAGGTAAATAGGCTACAAGGTGTTTGTTAAGGTTGCTTAGCAAACAAAAAAGGCACAAGAGTAGCACCCAGCGCCCAACCTCACGTTTTCCAGGCGGTTAAAGACGCAGCATGTGTCTGATTTCCAGGGCTGGTACCTGCTGTTATTCCACAGGCTAGTTAATAACATATGGGGCAGGAAATCCAAAGTGTGGGATCATTTTGAGAAGGCGAAGGACCAACCCAAGGTGATATGTAAACTCATCTTCATTGGTCGACTACAAACATGACGTATCATCTGAAACATGGAAGTAGCTACATGCCCATTAGCCCACAGCGTCATTAACAGGCGGCTCACTCAGTGTGTGACGTGCACTTGTAGATAAAATATAGGCCTATATTAATGAAGGTTCATTAGTACGGTTTTGTATTTTTCTGTAATGTAGCACAGTGTTAACAATGTTACTGATACTATTCTTTCTCACACCTTCAACTCAAACCATTGTGTTGCCCCGCCCAAAATATATCATTTAATAATTAAATCAATATCGTAAACATGTGGGTGACTAGACGACTAGCGGCCGTAAATGATGACTATTGGTTGACTAGGAAAATTCTTAGTTGGGGGCAGCCCTAGTTACCAGTGACAGTGATGTTCAAGTATCCCAATAAGCTCAGTGAGCCAGCATGCATGATACAAGGACCCTAAATCAGAAGCAACTAAATGGAGTTCAGCTATAGTTCATGACATGTCAAAACAACTTGTGTAAAAAAGGTCTCTCTGCGAATCCTGTCCTGATTGTTTCCCTTTTATGAGTACTGTTTCTCACACAAAGTATTAAATATATTTTTATTTTTTGCCTGAAGTCTAACCTTGATAGGCCGAACTGTAAATGTTAACCTAAAAAAAAATATATACATATATATACATGTACATGTACATGTAAATATATAAATATATGTACTCTGGTTTTCTGTATGCTTTTACACTGTGAAAGCTACAGCCTCTGTGACTGTCACTACTGCTTCTATCTCTGGTACCTTGCAGTTGGCCCTCTCATTTTCTCAGGCTTTTTTTTAATGTCTTTTTCTTCTCACCGAGTTAACAAGACCAGTGCTTATGACTGGATCTTTGGCTGGAGATCTGATAAACAGAGATTCTCCAGCGTGTTTGTATTCTCGCCTTTCTATAACAGCACTGATAACATGATCCAGGATGGATGGCAAGTGGGAAGGGACACACTGCAACACTCTTGGGAACAGTGCTGGGCAAGTGTGCTCCACTTAGTGTTCTGCCAGAACAACTCTGACAGCATGTTAATGCTAGTGAGGCGACGGGTGCCAATACTCTATCCCGTATTAAGGTTTTCCACTAGAGCAGATGCCATATGTTCCTTTCTGCCACAGCCACATGTCCCCTTCCCTTTCAGCTTTGCCTTAAAGGGACCCAGTGTAAATGAGGGAAAAATCAACAGATTTTCCCTCAGCTTTCTGTTGCTAATGTGTTTCTCTGTTCAAAAGCCAGCACAGTTGGGAAAAGAACAGTCTTGACATAAATAAATAAATAATAGGAAACATCACTATTCTTTTTCCCCCTCACAGTTAAAACACCCTGTTTTACATTTATACCAGCTCCCTAGTTTTCTCAAGGAATGGATTTTCATATGGAGGATGATCTTTGGCATATACTGAAGGGATGAAATGATTTCTGTTGGAATATGTGTATACTGGATCAAGGGCACGAGCACACGTGTGTACAAGTGTGTATGTAAAATAGGAAGACATAATATAAGATGGAGAGAGGCAAATCAGACACAAATAAGTAAAAAATAGTATGCTCTGACACAAAAATAAAAATACACAGAGATCAAATCAATGTCTATTGTCCTCATTCCTGTCTTCCCTTGCTTTTGTCTGTTTTTCAGATGGAAGTGAGCTTGTGAGTGTACGTACAACAGAGGAAGTGAATATATTTTTTTTTCTTTCCATTTTTTTAAGGAAAAGCTACAGACTCCTGCAGTTGTTTTTACTTTTAAAGGTAAACCATAGCCCTGTTCATCAACTTACATCAAACTATCTGTGACAGAAGGTGAGTGTCTATGTCCATGATCCACAGTCTGACAGTTGGTAATCATTTTCAGTAAAATTCGTGAGTCACTTGCGGTCCATTCAGAATGGACCCGCGACCCACTTTTGGACTGTGATCCGCCAGTTGGGAACCACTGCTCTAAACAAAAATTGTGTTCTTTGGCTTATAGTCAAAGGGGAACCTGTTTTAGTGCTATATAGTATCCATCTTTTATAGGCGCTACACAGTGCCTTTATCAAACACTGCGATAGAACCATTAGCTGCCATGTAGCAATATATTGGTTTTTCATTTTTGAGCCTGAGGTACCATTAATGATGGCAGATAACACCACAGAGGAGTCAATATGCTTCTAAATGACACTCCTCTATGAATGATTATGAATCATTTCTAATGAAATATTGACTTAAATATGAGGGGCGGAAGTAACTAAAAATTAATTGATAGAAAGGGTGGCGATGAAAATGCATTTGAATTGAAACAGAGCGTTAAACATGGATGGGAAATGGAAAAAATGGAGTGATAAATTATCAAGTGATTTGATTAATTTAAAGCTGATGTGATTAAAACAGTTGTGTTTTGATGAAAACAGAGCCATGTTTCATCATTTAGCCCAGCTTATATTCATCATTTATCATTCACAACACAAAACTGCCATCTGTCATTTAAAGAAAATGGCCTTGAGGGTGGAAGTAATAAAGAATGATAAAAAAAAAATCAAAATGATGAAAATGCTTACAGATTAATAATGGAAGTGATAAAATGGATGTGAATTGAAAAGGTAGTGAGGAGATAATGATTGATAGTTTTTATTCTTTACCCAGTAAACTAAACTAAAGAACCACAGAACCTCTAATGAACAATACAGGGGCTTCAAAGGTTCTTTGTATGGCAGCAGTGCTATATATCACTTCAACCCACGCTACAGAACTGCTGAGGAAGCAACATTTTTCTGTCTGCACCATATAGTACATTTATCATTTATTATACTGCTGGTCCTGTTTGTAACCACAGCCCTTTGTCCTTAACTCTGTGATTCGGTCACATCACATTTCCTGTGCAAACCAAAAAGTAGTACCTGTGGTACAACAGTGGATTGAATCTTCAAAGGTAATTTTATGATCCCATGGATGTTGTCTATCTGTAGGAAAGGGTACAATATTTGTCACAGACACAGACACAGACACGTAGCTTCAGCCACAGGTTTGAAAGCAGGCCTGTTAGTGAAAGCACTAGCCTTGTTGGCAGATGCAGTCTGTGAGGAAAGGCTAGTAAGAAGAAGCAAACAGTTGCATGGCCTGGTCTGCAGTCACCTCTCCCATCTACAGACTGGTTTTCAACTCTAACCAGCCACACTGATAGGCCTGTTGGCCTCCTCTATCCCCACCAACAGGGTTAAACAACACAACACCAGTATAAGGGGACTCGATAACCCGCAATGTTAGATTAGCATCACCAGCCACAATTTACTGCCTACCCACGACTGGAGTTTCTGACATGGAGGCTAATCTGAGGGTGCTGAGGGAGAATCCGGGCACAAACCACCAGAAGCTTTAGCAAAGTTGTAATCAAAGGGTGCTTTCACACCTGCCCTGTTTGGTTCGGTTCAATCGCACTAAAGTTTGTTTGCCCCCTAAGTGCAGTTTGTTAGGGCAGGTATGAACACAGCAAGTGCGCACCAAAACAACTGGCCCGGGACCAACTCTTCAAGAAGGTCTCGGTCCAGTTGTTTTGCTGCCAAAAACAAACTCTGGTGCGGTTTGTTTTTAGTGAGAACGTGTTCTGACCTTGATGCGAACCAACTGCAGTCACATGACACATTGTTTTGGGTCTGTACTGCCTTAATATGCACATTCAGCACATTCAATGCATCAAAACATTGTTTTCTAGTTGGAGCCGCGCCTTGTTTTCAAACTATATGGTTTGACTCAAATGAACAATGACAGCAATATAGTCCACGATGAGCAGCACTAAAATCAACCTGCGTAGTTGTCCCTCCATTGTAACATTAGAAAGTGTTGCATTTATCTTGCAAGTGTACTCTTCTTCAATGTTTTGTTTATTTCCTGGATTTTTCCCGCATGGAAATTCTGGCCAATCAAGAGCAGCTTTCTCGCACAAGGCATTTGATCTGGTCCGCTTGTAAATGCTGCCGTGAGAACATGAACCAACTCTAACGTAGAATGTACCAAAGTCAGCACCAATAAGGTAAAGATGAAGGGTCCTGTGCATGCTGGCTCATTGTCACACTGTCCTGAGACACTCAAACAGAACACAGCCATCATTAGTCTTATTAGTAACACCTGTGACGAGACAAAATGTCTGCTGTGAGAAAAGCCTGTTGCTCTCCCACGTGTCTTGCATCAGTAGTTTTTTTTTTTTTTAAAGATTATTTTTTTGGGCATTTTTGCCTTTAATGGATAGGACAGTCAAGTGTGAAGGGGGAGAGAGAGTGAGGGAGTGACATGCAGCAAAGGGCCACAAGCCGGACTCGAACCCGGGCCGCTGCGGCAATAGCCTTCGTATATGGGGCGCCTGCTCTACCACTAAGCCACCAGCGCCCCACTTGCATCAGTAGTTAATGGGACAGACCGCAGACCCATGTGTGCCACATCAATGCTAACCTGCCAGTCTCATCTTCCACTAAGGTAAATACTTGTCATAAAACATTCCTGTCTCCCCATTTCTATGCGTCCTTCCTCATTTTCCTTCATTCTTCTTTTCATCACATCTCCATCCCTCTGTCTCTCCAGTACATCATCTGGTTTGAACAAAACACCTCAGGTTTGTTTTTGTTGCTACCATGTCCACAAGTCTGTCAAATTGAGTTGGGATCATCATTTATTGGGTAGATCTCTTGTTGTTGTATTTTTCCCCCTTTCTTCCCTTGCTCCTTCTCTCTGCAGCTCATATTTATCCAACATTAGCCCCATCTGAACCAAACCGACTTGTTTTGAATTCCATTTGTATGACAAGATATTTCCCGGCACCTCATAATGAAGAAAGGGATGAGTTTGTTTACTCAATTTACCAACATATCCATCAGACTCAGTTTGGATTAGTCTTTATTTTTGGGATGGATTTACTTTTCCTATCAATCTCTGTTTTGCACCCTCAGTCTAACATTTCTCCCTCTCCTTCTCTCTCTGTCTGTTTCAGTGTTCAGTGTTAATAATTTTACAGGACGAATGTCAGCAAACTTTGCCAAAACATGGACATAAATGGAAACTGTACACTGAATTCCCAAACCCTAGTGAGTGAAGGACCTTGTTATTGTTGTAACACCAGAACCGAAGTCCTCCCTCACTTCAGCACGATCCTCCTCTATCATTATTTCTCATTCTTGTGTTTAATGATGCATTCAACCTTTTCTCATTGACTTGTATCATGTGGCCAAGTCACTTGTTAGGTATTTGTGTGGAAATACACTCACCGACTACTTTATTAGGTACACCTGTTCAACTGCTCATTAACGCAAATAGCTAATCAGCCAATTACATGACAGCAGCTCAATGCATTAAGGAATGGGGGTTGGGTGAAAATGCCTTGTTGATGCCAGAGGTCAGAGGAGAATGGCCAGACTGGTTCAAGATGATAGAAAGGCAACAGTAACTCAAATAGCCACTCGTTAAAACCATAGTATGCAGAAGACCATCTCTGAACCAACAACACGTCCAACCTTGAAGCAGATGAGCTACAGCAGCAGAAGACCACACCAGGTGCCACTCCTGTCAGCTAACAACAGGAAACTGAGGCTACAGTTCACACAGGCTCACCAAAACTGGACAATAGAAGATTGGAAAAGAGAGAGTCAATTTCTGCTGCGACACTCAGATGGTAGGGTCACACTTTGGTGTAAACAGCATGAAAGCATGAATCCATCCTGCCTTGTATCAACGGTTCATGCTGGTGGTGGTGGTGTAATGGTGTGGGGGATATTTTCTTGGCACACTTTGGGCCCCTTAGTACCAACTGAGCATGGTTTAAACACCACAGCCTACCTGAGTATTGTTGCTGACCGTGTCCATCCCTTTATGACCACAGTGTACCCATCTCCTGATGGCTACTTCCAGCAGGATAACGCACCATGTCACAAAGTTCAAATCATCTCAAACTGGTTTCTTGAACATGACAATGAGTTCACTGTACTCCAATGGCCTCCACAGTCACCAGATCTCAGTCCAACAGAGCACCTTTGGGATGTGGTGGAACAGGAGATTCTCATCATGGATGTACAGCCGACAAATCTGCAGCAACTGTGTGATGCTATCATGTCAATATGGACCAAAATCTCTGAGGAATGTTTCCAGCACCTTGTTGAATCTCTGCCAAAGGCAAAAGGGGGTCCAACCTGGTACTAGCAAGATGATTAGAATAATCTCAAGTACCATACATTTTGGGGTTGTTGGGGAATTCAAAAAGTATGGACTAAAATTGAGAATATTTATTTCAAACAAATATTTGGCTACACTTGATGTTATTTATGACATTGCTTTAAATCATTTATTATGTAATTAATAGGTGTACAGTCAATATTTTCTTTGTTTAAAAAAGTCCTTTAAGTTTTGGAAATCCACTGAAGGCCTTCAAAAGCACAATCCGTCATCCACCTCCTTCTCTCACTCACAGTCTTCAACTGTATCATTACATTAACTTTGCCTCCTACATCATCCAGTGGGAATTACCATGTTTAAATTTATGACTGTTTATTTTTGTTGTCTCCCTCTTTGCCTGGGCAAGCCCAGACTGTAAACCTTATCAAACATTCTGTCTGATCAGAACCCATGAATTATGAATAGAGGAACAAACAAATGTATGTGTAACTGTGTGCGTGCGAGAGAGAGAGAGAGAGAGAAAAAGGGGGAAAACAGACAGTGAAAAAGATAGGGGGATTGAGTCTGATCAGGATTAATGAGTTATGATAATGAGAACAAACAATTGTTTGATAGTGGAAGAGGAAGCCCTGCAGATATTTTCAGCTGAGTGCATGAGAGAGGCAGAAACAGAGGGGAAGTGTTTTGTGTACTTTATTTGCTCTGAGCAAGTTGTATGATCCTGCTGTGCTGCATGTGGATGTGTGTGTTTGTGTTAGAAATATTTGTACGTAAGTATGTGTGTATTTACATATCTTTTTTTTTTTCACTTTTCAAATTATGTTTATTTACCGAATCATCAGATCATGAAATGTGTGTGTGTGTGTGTTAGTGTGTGTATGTGTGTGTGCTCACTGAACAATAACTGGTTTTCTTTCTGACAGAAAATGGACAGTATTTCTGCTGCTGTATTTGGTAACATGATTTGTAGCAAACAGTTTGCATAGTAAGAGACAGCAACGTCTGATAATGTGATAACAAACGTAAAATCTAAAAATGTTTTCATGAATTGAAATAAAGAGGGGTTGCATTTAACAACAGCAAACCTCTTTCAAAACCTCAGCTTAGAAACTCTCACACAACTTGTACAGTATAATCCAAGTCTCATTTATCCAGTCATATGCTCAGTACTTCCCAAACACATGCAATTATGCTACAACACTGCGTGAGCATGTGCATGCATATGAGCTCCTCTTGAGCAGAGTGCCCAGGCACACTACTTGGCCGCGCATGCAAATGTTTGTACTGACGTGTTTTAAATCGTAATGTTTTAGTGAAAATGCATGTGTGTGGGAAGTACTGAGCATACGACTGGATAAATGAGACTTGGTTTATACTGCAGGAGTTGTGTGAGAGTTTGTAAACTGATGTTTTGATCTGAAGCTCAGCCTAAGCTCAGCCAGGAAGACTTTCTTTGGGCCATATCCATTCACAATTCTCTCTCTATCCAACTCCCACCCCTACCACTTCCAACAATCAGCTGACTGTGTGTTCCCTTTCCTGGTAAGCCAAACTTTGCCACAGTCTCCTTCAGCCACTTATGTTGCTGCTGCCAAACTTTAAATCTGTTCTCCTCTCTGCTCCTGTCAGCTGTCATTTTAGGCAGAATTGTAATGCCCTCCTCTACCCCATTCACCTCCAGTCACCTTATCCAGAGCCCAGGACAAGCTCATCAAAAGCCCACTCCTCTATACATCCAGATCCTCAGCTCCCTCTTTATCTCATCATCACAACCATTACAGCATCTAGGCTCCATAAGGGGGAGGGCTCCCTAACTTACTAAACCTTTACCACCCTCCTGGAATAGATGACATCATGATCATGATGACTTTTCACATTTCCATAATTATGTGCACATGTAAATAAAAATTCTTTTCTCTCAGAACAAGTCTGTCCTGATAACTTTGCTGTTGTTAAATGCAGCCCCTGTTTACCTCAATTTATAAAGAATGATAGCCTTTTGTGGATTTTACATTCACTGTTGGAGGAATGCGCGAAAAACAAAGTTTCTTTACAAATTCAGTCCAATACATGGTGAGTTATTGATATACAAAAGGTCATTTTATGGTCAAAGTATTCCTTTAAACCCCTGTTACACATGCATGTGGCTTTGTAAGTGAACAGATAAACATGTCAAAGTAATATCAATACTAGAGTTGAGCTGGATGAACGGATGAAATGACTAGCTGATAGGGATAATGTATCTTTTTAAAGTAAAATGTGTCAATATCCGTACTGTGATGAAGGAAATTCCTCATCTGGGTGTTCATTCTAGTCTTGTGATCAGAAATAATCTGAAGCTCAATCCTGAGATTGTTCTGTATGTAGTTTTCCAATAAATAATAAATATAGCACCTTCTGATCAACCTGTATCAGTTTCAAGTGTAAAATAAACACTTCTCATTAGGTGCCACACATTTCCACTGTAAACTACAACCACTTCCAGTATAAACCCTGCCTATTGAGTATGGATACTGGTACAGATAATGGTGTGCTCACTCATCCTTGATCAACCTGTTGGCATCATGTTTGTAAAAGGCTGTAACTTGTTTTTGTGTAATAGTCTCTCTGGAAATCTGCCTCATCAGGACTGAGCGTCATTTCCTGATGTCTTCTTACACAACTACAGTCTGAATACTGCGTGCACAATAAAGCTGGGTGATATGGTTGAAATTAATACAATTGAAAGCTAATATTTTAAACTAAATCATATATAAAATAGTCCAATTGATGTCTAGTGTAATGCACTACATGAGACAAACCTTATCCCCATTTAAGACAAAAAATCCAAAAACTCATTTTGGTCATTTAAAAAAATATTTTGCTTGGAATTATTAGCATCATGCGACCACATCCAGGGTTTGTATATCTACCTGATAGTCCTCTGTATCCTTCTGTTTTTGCTGTTTGCTAAAATGATCATGTCTCCTCATGGACAACAATCAAAACTGGGACAAGTCATCCTAAACTGTCAGTTGTCAGTCCATCAAACAGCTTCACTCACTGATAAACCACATGCGAGGAAAAAGCAAGGATGTGTGTAGTATGTTTTTGAGAGCTGCTCTGTTCACGCAGCTGGTAGCCCACTGAGATTGGGCTCTTCATGGCTGTGCTCCATCTCTCTTTCATCCTTAAAAGTAGTCAAATGCAGAAAGACCATGACTGTTCCGTAGTTCAGGTGACCCTTTAAAGACTCCGCTGATAAACTGACAGCGGTTAGAGAAGTTGTGCTTTTCATCAGAAATACGCTGCGATATCGTGTGCATGTGTTTGTGTATCTGTGTGTCCTCTTTGAAAACTGTGCCCATCGTATCTGTCTGCCAAGGCTTACTTCCTCCCACACACCTGGATGGCCACCTGGTCCATCCACCAGGAGCATTACAGAGCATTACACACACACACGCACATACGCAGATACACACCGGCTCAAAACTCTCCTTGACGGTTTGATGTGTGTGTAACATCATGAGCTGTGCTGTTCACTTAGAAGAGAAACAGGCTAGCCTTCTGTTCAGCCTCCAGGTTAAGTATTGATCCCCCCCCCCCTCCTTCTCTGCTTCGCTTTCTGCATCTCTCTCTTTCAAGCCCGGCATCCAAAAAGTTTGTAATATAATGTGTTTTATGCACAGACATGTTTTCTCACTACAAAAACAATAGTGGGAATAAGGCAAAACAAATGACAGACAGTAGTCCTGTTCTATTACTGGTCACTAAAAAGACTACTAGATCAGAGGCGCTGCCATGCAGCAACATCACACTGACTAGCAGGCTTCCGGCTCAGTCATGCAAGGACTTAAACAAGCTCTGTAGCCAAAAACAAAAAGTTAGCCTCCATAAATGAAGCCCAGAGGGAGGAGATTGGCAACCAGCAAAGAGTTCAATCAGGGGTATGAATGATAGAAACTTGGAAGTGAAAATGACAGTCCACAGTGAACATTGGCTAAACAAAATGTCAAAAACTTAGGAATGGCTTTGGAGAACAAAGAGTGCAAACAAGACTGATTTAATATCAAACACAGGTAGAAGGAGGAGATAAATCAAGACAAATGAAAGGAAATCTCCTCCCTATGGGAAACTCTTCTTGCTCAGAAGGAGATAAACGACGCTGCTTGAAGCTGCCTGGAAAGAGGACAGTGACAAGATCAGAGCAGCATCTGAAAACAACCTGATAGCAATCGAGGAAGACTGCATGAGCCGGCGGATCGTGTGAGAGGAGGCCAAAGACACGAATTTAAGGGAGGAAAAAATGGCGGCAGAAGGTGAGTAGGTGGGAGAAGCGGTAAGAGAGGAGGACGACTTCATCAGCAGGGTTGTGAACAGAGCAAGGCTTGCATGAGAGCACATCTCCAGAGGAAGAGTTGATCCAGAGCATAATGGGGCAGAAAGTCAAATACGGATCTCTGAAGGAGAGCCTAAGACAGACAAGAAAGGCCGAAGAAGCTGGTACGGAGGATGTGACTAGCAAACGGGGACAAAAAAAAACTAAAAAGGCAAGAAATACTGAGGAGAGATAAGTGTAGCTGGTTCAGTGATACAGAAGGTCCTGGCACGTTTATAGGATCTCCTCCCACACTCCAGACATGCACATGTCTGCTCAACACGACCATGTGTGAAGATAAAAATGATAGCAGTCAGTTTAGCCAATGTTTGGTAAAAATATGGCACATATTGAGCAAATATGACCTTCAAAGTCTTCTCACTGGATTTAAATCCCAGTTTCAGATTCAAATTCAGCTTAAGGCCCTGCATGAGCCTGAGCCAAAAAACGCCAACAGCACTTAAAGAAAAAAAAAAAAAGGCATAGCTTTAATTAACCCGGGAGCTTACTGGGGACGTTGACAGTTTTGTCTGTGTATATTTAACATCAGTAAAAAGAGCAGTTCAAAATAGATGCACAGTAAACATTTCTTAAGGTCGCTAACCAACTGCACTAATTAGAACAAATGTGATTCTTCTTTACTTACCGTTTTGTCACCATGGAAACCCGTTGGTTACAGTCTCAACAGGCAAGCCGTAACAGTACAGTACTTCCTCCCTGGGTTGTGGGCTATGCTGTGTTGTATATTGATCTATAATGCATGCGGCTGGCAGGGAGAGAGCAGAATTGGATTCCCCAGAAAGAGGGATGACGATAGAATTGGCAACTCCTGATCCTCCTGTTTTGCATACACGACCTCAATCGCTGATTGAGAACATACCTGATCATGATAAATTGAGTTAAATCTGAGCATTCTGACAAGGCTGTGTAATGGAGCAGAGGTTGCTTAAATGAATTCCTTGAAATATTGATAGGTAATAAAAGCACTGCTGCTGCGGTGGGACCACTGTAGACGGGGAATTAAGGTCTTAGCCTGGCTGGTGCATACAAGTCACAATCACATCTATCTACACAGGTGGGTACACACACTTTATACAGTCATCGCAAATATGTCACATAGTTTATGTCAAAGAGACTTCACCTCCTATTGTGTTCTCTCATGGTGACAAGTCATCTGTTTTTTTCTATTTATTTGTTATCTTTATTACATGCATTGAAATTAGTAGGGCTGCCCCTAATAGTCCACCAAACCTTAGTCAACCAGAAAGGTCATTAGTCGGCAAGATTTCATTGGTTGCTTTGTCGCAGGAAAAAAAAAACCTGAAACTCTAGTGGGAGCTGTGCCTTGTCAAAATAAATCAAAACCTATATGACTGGACCATGTGGGAATTTAATTCAAAAGGACCTACACAGGAAGTGGCCAAGCTCAGCAGTCAGACAGGAGTCACGTTACAAACCAATCACAGCCGACAGATATCTTTCCCTTCTTCTGTAAATATTCAGTCTGTAATAAATACGATAAAGTTGGGCTTGTCATCTGTCACGTGGATGATAGGCCTACAAACTTATAAAGAGCGCCTGGAAGAAGATCAGATCTGCATTCAGGATTTCACTTAAACAGGCTATACGGTGCCTCTTAAGGTTGCTTAGCAACCTGAGATGCAACCTGCTGCCGCGCTCTTGAAAGTTGGCACAGAAAAGCCACAAGACTAGCACCCAGTGCCCAACCTGGCGTTTTCCAGGCGATTAAAGACACAGCATGTGTACGGCCTCTAATTTCCAGGGCTGGCACCTGTGGTTATTACACAGGCTAGTTAATAACATGTCGGGCAGGAAATCCAAAGTGTGGGATCATTTTGAGAAGGTGAAGGACCAACCCAAGGTGATATGTAAACTCATCTTCATTGGTCGACTACAAACATGACGTATCATCTGAAACATGGAAGTAGCTACATGTCCATTAGCCACTTAGCACAATCATTACTGCTTTGCCGACAGCATCATTAACAGACGGCTCGCTCAGTGTGTGACGTGCACTTGTAGATAAAATATAGGCCTATATTAATGAAGGTTCATTAGTACGGTTTTGTATTTCTCTGTAATGTAGCACAGTGTTAACAATGTTACTGATACTATTCTTTCTCACACCTTCAACTCAAACCATTGTGTTGCCCCAGCCAAAATATATCATTTAATAATTATATTAATATCGTAAACATGCCGGCGAGTAGTCGACTAATGGCCCTAAATGACAACTATTGGCTGACTAGGAAAATTCTTAGTCTGAGGCAGCCCTAGAAATTAGTCCAGTGCAAATATATGAAACAGTTCAACTTCAGCATTCAGGATTGTATGAATGCACTGAGGACTTAATCATGAAGGAAACTATACCAACAAATCAAGCAATGAAATAAGGGAAGAGATCTTTGATTTTTGATTTAGCCGTTGCAACCAAACACTGTTCAGCATTATCTAACCTTGCTGTGTCGGATGATCTGTGTTGAATGGGAAAAGGGGAATTGCTGTGCATCAGTGTAATGTGTTTTGTACAAGCATACCTAGTTCAGTGCTTAATCTACACTTAATAAAAAATGATATCCTAAGTTTTGCATGTAGGGAGACATGGTCCACCGCAACAAGAGTCTTGCCGCTGCAGTTGGCTGTTTCCCGATTAGGTCCACATGACTAGGTCCACATGACTCCATATTTGAAGTCTAGCCAAGTCTGGCAACATAAAGAGGTCGTGCGCTTTCCTCATAGGGATTGTTTGGATCTTTTATCGCAATCCTGATGCAACATTTCCAGTTGCCAAAGAACAAACTCAGCTGTGGTGGTATCCTCCTCCTGCACTCAGGCTCTCCCATCTGTGCCTGTAAGTGCAGAAAAGGGGTCTCCCCTCTGCTGTTACACAGCAGAAAGACTGGTTATATTTTGTTTTGGGTCTTCCGCAATTATGTGCATAGCACTCTATCCTGACTCATTGTCTAGACCTGTTTATCTGGTGTAGGCCATATTTTGCAAATGTGCCAAGTGAAAACTGGATGCACTAAAGCAAAACAATAATCTGTCACACACAGGAGTTGTGGGTTTGAAACTGAAGCACAATTTGATCTCAGAGGAAGCCACATTTGTGGCTACTGCGAATGGCGTATTTAACATTTGTGCCCGTTTCAACAGAATCACATAGCTGAGCTCAGGCATTATGATGTTTTGAGTCGGTTTATCAAACTAGTAATGCGAGAACAGTGGAGCAAGCAAGTTTTGAAAGGATTGAAGCGGAGACGTGTGGGACTGGGGGAGATGTAGGAAGAAAGAGAGTAAAAGAAAGTGCTTTAGACAGAGAGCAGTAGGGGCTACACAAGCTAAAAGAAAGATATTTTTTAAGGCAGGAAAAATATAGGAGGGAGAGTCAAATTCAAGCGGTCTGTTTTGTAGTGCTGCAAAGGCATAAATCTGATGCAAGGCCTTGTAACGTGGGCACACAGACATTCATGCACATGCACGCAGACCTACACAAAAGCCAAACTTAAATTATTTATTTATGTCCATATCTTCGGCAAAACATCAAGCTTAAAGACCACAGAAGGAAATGTCTACAAAACTCAGCAGCTTTGTGTGGGCCTATGGCACATGTGTCGATACCAGATCAATGCATCTAACTACAACACACCACACTGGCACTGCCTCAGAAGTCGGCCTGGATGTCAGTAATCGATACCCTCCAGGTATCAACCAAAATAACCCAGTGCCAAGTGGTATCGAAACTTCTCCTGTCAAACGATACCTGGATTTGATCCTTTTTGTATCCAGATCTAAAAAGAGGAAACAAAAGAGATTTGCTTGGTTTTGCTTGGAGCCGATCACTCCAAACATTCTTTGATTCAATGCGATGCCTGTTTGGCTGACTGCTGCAGCAGCTACAACCCATGTGTATTTCATGGAGTTGGCAGTTCAGTGTGCTAAGATGCCACCAAAATGTTCAAGAGTGTGACTATACAGTACTACACACCTGTGACATCTGGTGGCATTCTCTTCATAGTTGCCTATATGACATGAAAAGCTGGATGTCCCAAAACTTCTTAAAATTTAACTTCTGCTTTTAAATTAAAGACACAAGTTCTCATCACTGGCCCTGAACATATCTTAAAACAATTCAGCCACTCGTCAGCCCCTTCACTCCAGGTTTTATTATCTATCTGGGTGTTATTATGGACTGTAATTTGACCCTGGGGCAACATGTAAAGAACATAGTCCAGTCTTGTTTTTACCAGCTGAGGAATATCTCCAAATGTAGCTCACTTCTGTCCTTCAGTAACACAGAAAATCATACATGCTTTCATATCCTTCTACCTTGATTACTGTCATGCCTTTTCCACTTGCCTAAGCAATCGAGCTATACACGTCGTTCAAAATTCAGCAGCTAGACTGTCCACCAAAACAAAACAATCCTCACACATCACACCTATATTTTCCTCACTACATTGGCTTCCAGTCTCTTTTAGAACCCATTTTAAAGTTCTCTGCAACCTGTCTGAGCTCCTCCACTGGCACACTCCTTCCCACACTCTTAGGTCTGCTGATGCCAACCTCCCGTCCCCCCCCACCAGGAGTAACCACCACACTTGGGGGGACAGCGCCTTTCCCATTGCTGCTCCCACCCTCTGAAACTCACTCCCTAAAGACATCAGACACTCGTCCTCACTCTCCAACTTCAAGAAAACCCTCAAAACACACCTTTTCAAAACTGCCTATAATCTCTAAATTCAGTCTATTTCGCCCTTTCTGGACTATTTATCTCCCTACCTCCCAAGGGATTTTTTTTCTTTTGGTTGCTGTTGTTATTTTCTGTAAAGCATCTCTGAGTATCCTGTAAAGAGCTGTATAAAATCCAATGTATTATTATTCTCATTATTATTATTGTTATTTCTTTTGATTACATACAAGGGTCTGAATGATCTGACACTGGGGTATATAACTGAGCTTTTCACACCGTATTGTGGAAACAGGCTTGAAAAGTGCTTTGCAAATAAAGTAATTGGAATTATTATTATTATTATTTTACGCAGCAGGATGCCTTCATTCACATGATGGGTATTGAATGAAGTAGAGAAACAAAGGTATCAAATGAAGAACTCTATTGGGATTGGTCTCACTGGAAGGGTTCTGGTATTAGTGCTGGTATTGCAATTGTAAATGTAACTGCTCAGAGTTTAACAATCAGATTTTTACTCATTTGACACAGATACCAATAATAATGGAAGTCTGGAGGCTCCACATCATTTTGTGGGGAGACTGGCGTGAGTCACTTTTCATGGGTGGTTCATGACCCAACCTGTATGTACAGCACTCTGTCCTTTGAACCACACTCAAAAAAAAACCATCTTCTACCTTCACAACATTTCCAGACTCCGCCCATCACTGTCCCAATCCAACAGTGAAGTCTTGATCCACATATTTGTCAAATCCCGTATTGACTATTGTAACACAGCTCTCTTTGGCCTTCCCACCAAACTCCCCAACAGGCTTCACATCATTCAGAACTCAGCTGCCTGGATCATTACCCAAACCAAATCATCCAACCACATCAACCCCCATTCTCATCCAACTACTCTGACTTCCTGTTCAATATCAGATTGACTACGAAAACCCTCCCGCTCACCTTCAAAGCCCTTCACATCCTAGCCCCCACTTACCTCTCTGTTGTCCTCTGGGAGTATATCCCTTCACGTTTCCTGTGCTCCTCCTCTGCTGATCTCCTGACCATTCCCACCTCATGCCTCAGCACTGTGGGTGCTAGGACTGTCAGCTGCATTGCCCTCAGGCTCTGGAGCTCCCTATACCCACACATTTGACAGTCTGACAGCATAACATCATTCAAATCCCTTCTCAAAACCCACCTGTTCAAACTAGATCATTCACTATAACACCCACTGTACTCTGTGTTTCCATTTTATCTCTTACTTTTTATTTTATCCAGGCTCTTACATGTGTCTGTCCAGCTCATGTCTCTGGTTTTGTCTGTCTTTTACTTGTTGGCATTTGGCTTTATTTATTTTATGCTCTGTAAGGTGACCTTCGGTGTTTTGAAAGGCGCCTATTAAATGAAATGTATTATTATTGTATCTTTCCATCTATTCGTCTGTCTCTAAACAAGACAAAAATGAAAAGAGTACATAGCTTCTCTGTGAAGCAATGCTTCCCTGTCATTTTGAATGTTGAGTATGCTTAAACCTTTCCCCCAAAACCTATTAACTCTTAATGTAGCTCACATTTTTCAGGAGAGCCTTATGGAAACATGCCTGCACAGTTCCTTTTAAACCATGCACATTCACATCCCCATAAAACATCCCATAAAAATCCTTCCATTTTTAGATTGTGAGAAATCAAAAGGCTATACTGAGAAATAGTAAACACTACAGTCCAAGTCAAAACTTGAAACTCGTATAAAGACTTCCCGTATGTACACAAAAGAAGAGGTTGTACAAGTCGTACCATGTGTATATAATAACTGATATATTTCAAAGTTCTGAAGCACAACACCAAACTAAGGAGAAAAGGTCAGACTGTGGGTGTTTTCTGTTTACTAAAAGCTCCAATTAAGATATCTCTTTATGAGGTGAAGATATCAAAACGGAGGATAAGGAACCATGAAGGCAAATGTCACACGCAGTCTTGGAAAATCTACTCAAGATAGAGATGTGGTGTAATAAACTCCACAAAGATATCCAAATACCATGCTCTAATTATGTTATCAACATATGCCTCGAACATCAAAGTCAGCTTTTCATTAAAAAAAAAAGTACAACCATGCCCTTTTCCCTGTTTCTTATTCAAGCATAGACTAATCAAAGACTTGTTATGAATACATCACTCCTCTGAAAACTTGGGGAGAGCCTAGGAAATAGGGGTGAGCGATACAGCCAAAACTAGATATACATAAAATCACAATCTAGTAATCACGATCAACGAACTACACAAAATTGTGATCTTTTTTTCTCAGTTTTGAAATGTTTGGAAACAGAAATAAGAGGACATTAAATATTGCGATCTCTACAGTTCTAAAAAAAAGTTGGTTGTGGGTTACACCCTGGACATGTCGCCAGACCACTGCAGGGCTGACACACAGAGACAGACAACCATTCACACCTACGGCCAATTTAGAGTCACCAATTAACCTGCATGTCTTTGGACTATGGGAGGAAGCCTGAGTACCTGGAGAAAACCCACACTAACATGGGGAGAACATGCACACTCTGAAGTAGGGCTCCCCCGACCCTTGGTTAGAACCTCCCACCCTGGCCTTGAACCAGGAACCCTCTTGCTGTGAGGCAACAACGCTAACCACTGCACTTCTGGTTCCTGTGCATTTGCACATAAAAGAAAAAATAAGAGGTTTGCTTGTGGCTGAAACATTTGTAACATCCCACAATACCAGAGTATTAGTGAGAGCAAACAGCTATAAACTAGTGTTATTTTTGCACTTTAATAGAATTCCTTCTTCTACTTCTGCACCCAAGCACTTTCACAACGTTGACACAGAGAAATGAATAATACTGCAGTTTCCAGTCTAAAGTGTGAAGACCCTGCACTATATTTTAAGCTTTTTCTCTGATGTGGTGTTATGAATGTAGTCTTTCTGCCTTTACCATAATTTTCAGTACCAGTACATTTTAACTGCATCAATAATGGCAGTGCTTTTCCAGCCTTACCTCTGACACCTTAACTCGTATCACCCCGTGACAGGTTGGTTGTGAGCAGCTGAAGAGTCATTTTCTTACAAAGATTGTTTCATTTGAATAATATGTAAAGGCCTGAAGTGACAAATTACTCGGTAAAAAAATGAAAAATAAATAGAATTTTGTGAAGCAGAAATATGTTTTTCTTCTTCCTATTCCATTAATCATTTTACCACCCCTCAAATTTATCTTGCAACCTCTGGGAGTGCCCCAGTCTCCAGGTTGGGAACAAGTGCTTCATAGAACTGAAAGCACATGCAGGTGTCAAACACTGACAGATGAAAAGGGCCTGTTTTTTTTTTCACCCCACTTATGTCACTGCTTTGAGGAAAAAAACAAGTTCCCTCATATCGACATAAGTGCTATTGATCATCATGTGGCCCGGCGGGGGTGCTTTTCAAGTACTTTGACTTTGGCGTGGAAGTATGTCTGCTCTGTCTCAGATTAATAGGTCATTGATTGATCTTAGATGCAACAAACAAAACTCACCAAAATGTCTAAACACAACAGTCCTTGATTGATTTCCCCTCTCTGCGAGGTTAGACCTTTGATATTCAATTGTATTTCTACTGCTGGCAAATGTTTGCTGCATGTTTGTGTTTATGAATGAGAGGTGTGGGTCGGTGTACGCGTGTCGCCGGGTGTCTGCAGGAGGCCATGAGACAGCGAGAGGCTGCGTGACAGACAGAGAGAGGCAGTGACAGTGACTGAGTGGAATGCCTTTAAGCATTCAGCTTTCAATCTAACGTCAGCGTTGGGTGAGAGGATCTGCTCCGCATGTGGCCTGTAGAGGTCCCCATTGTACTGTGACAGTGGTCAGGTGTGTGAGGCAGTGGGTGGGTGCAGTGGTCAGGGCTGCTATGACAGTCGTTGTGTGGGTCTGACTTTTAGCTTCTCTGGCTAAAGGTCATATTCCACAAATGTGCAAACGTTATGAAGGTGAATGAGGTTTATTTATATATATTTTTAATTGACTCACTGCAGAGAGAGCATATGTGGCAGACAGGAAGTGCTTACGTGTGAGCTCGTCTGTGTTTATGTCAATGTGTATTTTTGCTATAGGGTTCTCTGTTGGGAGATGGGCTTGTACTGGCTGACTACAAATGTGAGTTTAGCATGCAAGTTGATTGTGTACGCATGTTAATAAGCATCTTCAGACAATGTTGATATTAAAGATTCTTGCAGTCCCCTGGATTTTGTTCAATGTCAACATAAAAAAAAGAAGATTTATTCACAGAAAACTTAAGGCAAGGTTAAGGACATGGTTAAAAAGACAACAATTATTCATCAGCCGTCTCACATTGATTGGATTCATTGTGCCAATGTAGGACACGTACAGCTTACAGGTTGGGTGTCTGAGCTCAGACCTCAACACTCCCCCCCAAGGAAGCTGAAGCTCAGCACAGCAGGGAGTGTGGAGTGATAATAATAACTTTCCTCCTTCGGAAAGGACTGCAGACCGAGCAGCAGGATGCTGAGTTGGAGGTGTCACATATGAAATGCGATATGATGTCAGCACATATCACTGTTGACCACCACCGTTCTCTTTCACTTCCCCACATTACTTCCTGCATTGACTTTAAATGTTTGGTACAAGACGTGATTCGTGTATTGTTGATTTATCCATATGAACGTAATTCCTGGTGTTACTAGGCATGTGCGACTTTGCTGTAAAATAAGGACGGCATTCAATTGCATGAGGTTGAATGTACATGGCTGATGGTGCCGAGGGAGTGTCAAAGAGCGAGTATGCACTATAAACAGTGACAGTGTGTGACCCTGTGAATGCACTCCCTTTAACAGAGTGCATGGGGTTTTAAAGAGATAAATAAATTAGATTATAACAGCTCCTCTGCCGCTCCCACTCTGATGACTCCCGTTTCTCAATCTGCTGGTGACTGTGTTGTTTCTGTGTGACACCCGATACTGGGGAGATGTACAACCTGTGCTGACCTGAGTCATAGTTCAACGAAATCGGCTCAAATGACAGACAAAGAGAGAGAAGACAGAGAGGCATTAGAGGGACAGTGAGTAACAGAGAGATGGCGTTAGATTAGAGCGAGGAACAGATGAGTGTGTTGGAAGCAGCTGAGGAAGGGAAGGGAGAGATTGGGGACATGGTGACAGAGATGGAAATGACAGAGAGAGGGACGCTGAGAGTGGATGCTTGGGATGGTCGAGGTGGAAATGTCTATCTGGTGACATGTGCATTAGCATCTTGTCAGGGGGAAAAGGCCAAGACGTTGAGTGGAGGTGACACAGTAAGATGTGTAGTGGCCAAGTAAACCATCAGCTCCTCTCCAGACTCTTTCCCCCTCTGTCTCTCTCGTGTGGCCTGCCAGTGTTCCTCTCTCTGCGACCCCTCATTTCTTCTCTGTATCTGTCATTCATACATTTAATTTCTCTCTCCTCCCCTCTCTCTCAGTCTCAGAGGAATAAGCACCAGTCCATTACGCCAGAGCTGCATCCTCTCGTAAAGATTGTCAACGTGGTTTGCAAAAACAAATCTGAAGCTTCTGCTTCCGTTGCTTAACCTTTAGACTCTTCACCTGTCTTCTATGCTACTTGCTTTTATATATTTAACACAACCTAATCCACATTAATGTATGTAACTTCTAATGTCCACCAAACACTGTCAGATGTGTGTGTTACTGTGTCACCCGTATGGTAATATGTTGTTGGACCTGATGTCATCAGTGAAGCATGTAATTGTGCATATTTGACCTGTGAATTTTACACAAATGTGTTATTAATGCACAATTAAGAAAGATATACAAGAAAGCCATTTTCACTGTGAATGTATTGATGCTACACAGCAGTTAACTACAGGAAAACTATTAAAATATTACACAATTTGTCATTTCTTTTTAGACAGGGTGCGTAGATACAGTAATTTGTTGTGCCGGGTACTGATAAGTGTACCCTAGATTTACTGTATATGATGTAGAGGCAAATTGTCACAGCAACTATGTGTAGGATATGAACATTTCCAACTCTTGACCAAATGGTAAAATCATCATCATATGGCAAAAAGGTTAAAAAATAAAAAGTAAATTTAAAAAAGTGCATTTAGTAGATTTCAAATCTTTGTCAGGTGGACACCCAGGCTGATTGCGGCCATTCTAGACAATTGACCCTTTGCTAAGTCCCGCCCCCAGATGCAGACTGGCCAATCATAACGTTGCATCGGGCCGGCTCAGACCAGGGTCCGACAACAACACAGCTGTGCTCCATTGACTCTAATGCAGTCGTTTCAGATTTCCTTCATTTTCAGGCTGGTTTTGCGGATTTGGAGCTAAATGTTGTGCCTGGGGCACGTCGTGTATTAATGATACTCGTTACCTGGAGAGGTTGGAAAAAGATATACGTTTCTTCCCTGTTCCAAAACCAAACTCAAACCCTGAAAAGTGTAGGGTTAGCTAGCTAGCTACTGAAGATATAGCCTACTGAATGTATACACATGCTGCTTTTGCAGCAAAGTTTCCCTTTATATTCATTCAATTCTTTTGTGGCGATCAGCAGTGATGTGGTGGTTCACTTTTACACTGTGATCTGTAGCCTATAGTTCTATTCAACAACATAGTGTACTTACTTAGTTACTCCCTATGTATAGAGCTGTGCGCCCGGCCCTCTTAGCCAAGATGGCAGAAAAAAATGACAAAATATGGGACTTATCCATCTCGTATCATGCCTAATTTTAGTGGATCATAACATATCAGCTGGAATTAATCTGATGCTCCAGTTCAAAACGAAACCAAACTTTTCTATGGATGTCAGTTTTTAAGCCGCAAAAAATGCTAAAATGTGGCCTGCAACTGACAGTAAAGCTTGTTGTGTTTAGCCAAACCATTTTCTGTAAAACTTTAGGCCCCTACTGGCTGATTAAGAGGAGTGCGGACTCAACAGTTAATGACAATATAAAAGAGTGTGGTGGCAAAAATGGTTTTTGTCAGATCAATGAACAACTTAAAGAAAAGTCTTCACACGTCAGCTGTCTTTCTTGAGTTTCATAAGCATTCGAATGGACTCACACACAGATACAACTGCATGAACAGTCAGTCAGTGAGTGAGTGAAGATGTCTTTCACTCTGCCAGTCTTATAGTTTCTCTAAACATGTGTCAATAGTCAATATGTGGTGATGACACTACAAAGACATGACAATTTGCATTCGACCTTACTCATGACCTCCAACCTATCTTCCATTAGGTATCTGTCCTCCATCACACCGCTGTCACGTTGCTGTCAATGTCATAAATTGCATATCGTACACATTTATACAACATGTAAACCACACTACAGGTCAAACATCAGAATTTTCTATCACAACAGTAAACAGGCAACCAAGAGAGGTCCTTGAGCACACAGTCATACATGTGTACACAAAATATGAGGCTCATTGGTCTAGTACTTTGCAAGATTAGTTGTGGACAGACAGATACACACATACTCACACATCTGCACACAAAAGTATGATCCCTTCCAGGCTTACACCTGGCAAAGATAAAAAAAAACCAACAAAAAAAACAGCGCTATTGTAGACAACACTGCCTGATGCAGATTCTCCAGTGGGTGTAATCAAGAAACCGTGAGAGTGCTAAAAGCAACACATACTGTAGACTCCAATTGAAATTTGAAATGACTCATTTTTCTACAAACATTGAATAATTTAAAAGAAGCCAAAAGCACATACAAAAAAAGAACAATTCAGTTCCTTGAGATGCGTCCAATCATACTTGTGCATCTTAAACAAAGCAGCGTTGATTCTGTTTGTTAATTTAATGCTGATTGAATCTATCCAAACACATATTTTGTTAGATTATAGAAGGAATTGTTGCTTTCACAGCTATATTGGCAGCAGAACCATTATTTGAATGAAACAGAATCCTAAACTTATTTTTGACGTACACAGCAATTATCCGCATTGATTTCTCCTCCCACAGCAGCAGAGAAAAGAAGAGGGAGACAAAAAGAAAGAAAACACATTCAGAAGCTGGCTGATGCAAAAGATAGACGGTGGTCATCACAGCTAAAGTGGCTGAATGAGAGCTGTCGCACTGCTGAAACGCCTTCAGTGGACTTTATGAGTAAAAATGTGTGTTTGTGTATGGTTGAATGCGTGTCTCAAGTGTTATTTACAGGATGGAGAAGGCTCCAGCACAGACAGAGCAGCAGATGCCTGAGCAGCCCGGCTTGGCCTCTCTGCTCGCCCACAAACAGCCACCATATTGACAGTCTAAATTCAGAGCGTCAATAGTCATAAAGATTGATTTATAAGCTGCACTTCACAGAACAACGCACATCTTTGGTGCACAGATTGTTGTAGATGTGTGAGACAGACAGACAGACAGAGAGGGGGACAGAGAGAGAAAGAAAGAGAATGCTGTTATTTTTCACTTTGAAAACATGAACTTTAAATCGCTCGTGCTAAGTGCTGTATTTTTGTAACATGTAGACAAAAACATGAAAGGTCATTTGGAGCTCAGAGAGAATTTAAGACACGCACGCACATTTAGAAAGGGAGATAAATACACAGAAGAAGTGAGTTCGGTGTGGGGATCATGGATGGATTGCATTCATTTTTTTCCCTCCCATTTCCCTTATTCCCTCCACCACAGCTGGAGAAGCAAATGTCAGTGAGGTGTTAATTGCTGCCGCCTCGTCTCTCAAGCCCCGATGCACTAAAAGCACCGGAGCATGTCAATATGTAATGTGTATGTGTGTGTGTGTGTGTGTGTGTGTACCGTATGTGCTTGTCTCAGAGTGTGCAAGAGGCAGAGATGTGTAACTGAGTCTTCCGTAAAGTAAGTTGAGGCAAAGTAATTCAGTGGCATAATACTAAAGGTCCAGGGTGTAGGATTTAGTGACATCTAGCAGCGAGGTTGCGGAACTGAAACGTCTCCTTTGTACCAAGCATGTAGAACATTGTATCCTTACACTATGCTTCATACAATATCTGATGAAAATGCACATTCAGCGGTTCATATATGTTACAAATTAGCACGTACTTCACTTAAAGTTACACACTTAACATGAAGTTATATAGGTTAGGTTGAGGCTAGTAATGTTTTGTAAGTAGGTTTAAGCAAATAAAAAAAACATGGTTGGGTGTCTTTAGGTTTAGCTAATTAAAGTTACGTAGGTTAGGTTTAGGAAAAGAAACATGGTTGGGTGTCCTTAAGCAGTCTTCACACCAAAGATTCCCCTTGAAATGACTACTACGTGCACCCATTTGCAACTAAATGGCCTTGCAATGTCTTGCAACAGTACAGTGCAATTCAAACCAAGGCACCGTGCTGAGACTGGCTCTTGCGACGTCATGTAAATCTGCTGTTGTTTCTACGCCAACAAGTACAATACCACATAACGTAAAGCCGAATAGCACAACAAACCCCAGAGAGCACATGGATGCATCAGCAGAGCGCTCAACTCTTCTTGCACATGACCGTCTGTGGTTAGATACCTAACGTTACCTTTTACTTGCGTTGTATTGCATTGTCTTCAAAATGTCTGACTGTGACAGCTACTACTACTACAACTGTGTGTGTGCAACAGCCACAGCGTGCTCCCATGCGTACGGCCCACATGGGTACCCAGATGTACAAAAAAAAGCACGAGCTTGCCACTGATTGGTTACAAGGTTTGAGACAGTCTGCAACGCATTGCCCGCAATTGAACAGGTTGAATCCCTTGCAACTGCGTGAGCCAACCTGAGCCGATATGCAACTAAGTCATTCAGACCACTGCAACTTTTCTCTGCAATGTCCTAAAACTGTTTTGTTGCATCTCAAATCTTTGGTCTGAACTGGCCTTTAGGCTTAGGCAAGTTATGTTGGTTAGGTTTAGGGCAAATACAGTTACATAGGTTAGGTTTAGGAAAAGAAACATGGTCATGACAGACCTAAAAATGACTCAAAATTCAGCTGTTTTCATGCAGCTCCGAACACCAGCCTCCTCAGGTCACCTTTCAGTCTTCATACTACTTGTTTTTTTTTTTTTTTTTTTACTCCTGTCTGTGCATTGGCCACTTAATTGTGGCCTTCCCAATTATGTGAAATATACACACGCTGTGATGCATCTCTTTTCGTAGGTATACCTAAGAACAGTGCATGAGGCGACGGTGTTTGGTTTTCTGTTCTAGGCTACTGTCGGACAACATGGCGAAATCTGTGGAAGAGGACCCACTCCAAAAGTAGATATAAATGGCTCATTCTAAGGTAACAGAAACACAATATTTCTTATTTTCAGGTGATTATAAACTAATGAAAACATAATTATAATATTATATACCATCTCTCCCAATAGATGCCTCTAAATCCTACACACTGGACCTTTAATAAGGAGTGATGTACATGGCCAAAGCTTGTTAAAAACTCGCTATATCATTCCACTCTAATGTTCATCTCACTTTCCTTGAACTTCTCCTTTTTTCCAGTTTCCTTTCCTCTCCTTTACTTTGTACTCTCTGTCTCTTTTACATAGACAAACAGCTCTCTTTCCACCTGACCCCACGCGACATCAGCATAACACTGTTAGGTGATTACTCGCAGAGGGAGCGAGATGTAACCGGCTACAGAATATCACGCAGCGCCGCCTGATTAACAATCTGTCTGAGACGTGTTGTGCGGCGGCTGCTTTCCTCCAGCGGTTTTGGCTGATGCCTCAGAGGACAGCGGAGGGACAATGACTGGGGTCCAAGAGCACTAATGGAATCAGGCGCAGTCACTAGCGTGTGTGTGTGTGTGTGTGTGCGCAAGAGAGAGACAGAGCAGTGGGAAAGGAGCATCACTCATTGTTGAGCCCCAGGACTAACACTGAATGAGGAAGAGGCTGGAAAATTCAAGTCAATAAACAAGACACTCAAACAGATATACACACATTTTTGTCTCATTCTCACCATCTCTCTTTCTCTTTGTGCTTCACATCCTACTGACTTAAACACTCCCCTCTCTCCATGGCTCACTCTCAACCTCCTCCACTTTTCACCTCCTTGTGCAGACATGATATGAGCGATGGTGAGCCGGGCCTGATGTGCCTCAGTCACACCTACACTAAAAGGCAAACAGTGACAAGATCCAGCCCAGTTTGAAATGTAACACACATTTTCACAAAGACATTCCCCCTTAAAAAAAAACTTTCCAAAGGTTCATGACTCTGAGCGAGGAAAGCATAGGAAAAAGAAAGATGTGTTTTGGGGAAATATTGGTTGTGAAAGCTTCGCTTCTGCCTTGGAGTTCAGGACTGGGAGAGAGAAAGAAACAGCAACAAAGGCGAAGAGAGACGGAGACAAAAAGCAGACAAATAGAGGCAAACGCAGAGAGACAAGGTAGAGGCAGAGAATGAGCATGACAGAGCATCTGTGTCTGCACATACACCCCCACAAGTGAGAGCGATAACGAAAGACAGAGAGACACAGAAAGAGAAACAGAAAGAGGCCAAAAGACGATGCATTCCTCTTCCTCTCAATTAAGTGGCGTACTTTATCTATGGTTACTTCTCACTGCCTGGATCCTCAAGCTCTTAGTCTACTGGGGGCGTTTTTTTAACAACTTGTCCCGATGACTGGGTGAAAGAGATGAAACCGATCCTATTTGTAGTTGAAGTGCTATTTTCATGTCAGCGCTTCTTGTTCTGTTTTCTCAGGGTCTGTGTTGTTTTTGTTTTGTCGACACTTAGCGATAGGGAACTTTGCCCCCTCCGGAACTGTTCCAATTCCATGTTCCCAGTTTGCTCATCAGTGCATGTGTTTGTGTGTGTCTTTGTGCATGTGCGATTGTGTGTTTGTGAGATATACGTTTCAGAATGGACAGATGAAAACAGTGTTTGGAGAGGGAAAACAGTGAAGCAACAGCAAGACATCTTCAAAGCAAGGTCAAGTATAATTTTCAACAGGCAGTAAGGCCTTGTTCAGACTTTTGCTTTTTGGCATAACGAGATTGTATCCACATTTGTTGTGGAAAGCGTGGACAGCAAAAAAAACCACTTGAAATACAAATTTTGCAAATCCAATCCAAACCACAGTTGAAGGTGGTTTGTAAGTCTATTCCAATCGTATTTCTACGGCTACATCTCTGTCCAGATGGTCTGGCTTTGAAATTGGATTTGAAAGTGTCTTCTGTGTCACTTGCAACACGACACACGATGACGTCAAATTCAGAGTGACAGAAGTGCCAAGCAGAATCCATGCTGCTACTAGCAGCATGCTATCGAGTACAACTTAACAGCGAGACTGTTTGAAGGGCAAAATGACGGGGCCCCATTTGTCATGCTTTGGCATTGGAAAGCCATGTCACCAGCGTAGCTGCATGGTTACTGATGCCTACGTTGTTACCATGGCGACGCACATGTATAGGTTGGTGATGTCTGGACACACAAATCCAATCTGATCACTTGCTAATAACACTGAGGACAGTGTCTCTTAAGGAACTGATTTGAAAAACAAATCTAATTTGCCAGTAGTCTGACCACACCAGGACCAGGAACTGACATTGAAGACTTGGAATCAGTGGATTAACATAAAGCCAAGGTGGTACCAGTGGTGTGTCCAGGCAGACACTGGAGCAGCATTAATTTCTGTCTCCACTACTCATATATACTTTAAATACTTACAGTACAGTATCATACAGTTTCTTACATCTGTGTGCTCAGAATTCTATTCTAAAAGATAAATAGACCTACTGTAGTGGAAAATACTGCTCATGGAAAGGATTGACATTCTTTACATCTCCTGTCAGGGTCCTGAATGCTGTTTAACTCTCACAGTCACATTGCTTAGTTCCCTTTCTGAATAAGGGTTGAGGTATCTATCTTTGAACAAGTTGTCTTGGTGTTCATTTTCCTTGTATGTTACCTCTCATAGATTTAAACTTGGCTTGGAGCTACAGAAGGTAATCATGTTAAGAGTGGTGATGTATGAACTACATGTCTGTGTACATTTGGTTGTGTGCATGTGCTGTATAAAAACAGAGAACAGAAAGTAGCTGTACGCTTTTAGCAAGAACATTTCTTGTTGATAGGTTGATGCATTCACGTGCAAGTGTTCGAGTAAAACAATAAAGACCACTCTCCTGCTGTCAATCCACTGTTTTTCAGGAATAACCATTACACCTAGCAATGGCAACACAACAGAGTGGTCACACAAATGTCATGTATATCTTCCATACTTTGTTGTTTAAGTCCTCAAAAGAAATTATACTCCCTAACGTAGGCTATATACGAGGGGTGTACATCACTAGTTTCAATTCAATTCAATTCAATTCAATTCAGGGGCCTGCAGTCAATATCAGACAATACCATGTGCCCATTAAACACAGTTGGTTACAACAAAAGCTGCCAGCCCTTTCTTTTTTGCTTCTGGCCATACAATCAATACATGAACAGTTTACTTGAAATTTACTCCACTAACACACATAAAAAAGCACATGGGATAAATTAGCCTTCAGGGCTTTCTGACAGAAAGTCCTTTCTGGAAGAAATCTTTTCACTTTAACCTAAAGTGTAATTTTTTTCCTAACCTTCAGAGCTATCTGGCTTACAGTCCTGAGGGATACATTTCTTTCAACAGCCATAAAACATGGATCAACAAGATCATTTAACAAAAGTATAAAATTCAGCTTAATGATAACTGTCAAGGTTCCTAGACAAACAATTGTTTTTTCCTAGTCACCCATCATTAGCTTAAGCACTTTTACATTACATAAGTTAGCCTAGCGGCTAGCAGACTTTTCCTCTACTCCTAGCTTAACAAATTACATGTATTATTTATACTTCTTCTTACTCACGGCTGGTAAAAGTCACTGCACCTCCCAACAGAATAACATGGTTAAAATTCATCCTTTATGTGCATCTTTATCAGCCAAACATTGTTGAAACAGAGCAGCTAATGTTGTTGTGTTGCTGCATGAAGTTATTGGAGTGAGATGCCCATCCAGGCAGTTACGTCATGTCTCCTGAGGACCCATATTTTCTCTGAAAAACAAAACACGTCCATGTTGCTGATTTATTCCTAAGTAAACAACATTATCCTCATGATCTTTATGTTGGCTGCTTGCCATTATCTGCCTGGTGCTGTTTGATGGTAACACAGAATTTCAAAATAAAGGCGTATCCATAAGATGATGGTATGGATCGATAAACATTACAGTAAAGTGATACATCAATCAAGAGTGATGGATCGTTACCCCCCTACTTTATACAATGTAGAAACAATGCATATTCAAAAATACTGTTACGGTATAAAGTAGGACTGGGACTTTAACGCGTTAATTGCGATTAATTAATTACAGGAAAAATAATGCTTTAAAAAAATAACGCATTTAATGGCACCTTTCTCAGTTCCCTAAAGAGCGTGGCTCGGGCCCGAGTCCGAGACAAATATAACAGAACCCGGCCCGAACCCAACAGACTTTCTGATTTTTAAGTGCGGATGCGACTTGAGCACGACGCAGTATGTTACCTGACATAGTTATTGTTACCATGGTTACAGCTTGTCTGTTTACCGTGATGACACGTGAACAGTGTGTAAATGACCATCAAAAGACTGCTGTTACTCACAGTCAAACACGCCGCACACACAGCAGCGCTGCACAGCAACACACACTCAATTGGACCGCTGCCTGTGTTGCGTTCAGGCGTTGTCACGTAAATAACAAATTCCAACATTGGAATAGGCCATAGCACCACATAGCAGCATGTCAAGTGGGCAGAACCCGAGAAGAAATTCTTATTTGTCAATCAAACCCAGCCTGACCCGTTGGGTTCCACTGGGTCCCGTCGGGCTCGGGTCTGGTATCCACACTCTGGCCCACAACAAACCAGATGATGAGGATCAGAGCCCATGTCTGACAAATTAACAAACTCTCTTGGGGAAATGAAAAATTAACATTTTCACGTATATGTCTGTTCATTGATTCAGTCGTCAACCAAAATTTATCTGAATTGAAAAACTTTGCTTATTGTGTCAAATATTGCTATTTGATAAAAATAATTGCGATTAATTAATTACAAAGCCTCTAATTAATTTTTTTTTTTTTTTTAATTGTGTCCCACCACTAGTATAAAGTATTTACTAAATTGCTGAAGGTCCCACTGCGACTGGGTAAACAGCCAGTCATACTCAGGGTAAAGGGATACACCTGGGGTTGCACATCAGATTTCAGGAGTGGCCTGTGCCACTTCCTGAATATGCCTTTGGTTACTATCTTTAACAATGAGCCCAAATTTAGCCTCAAATAGATTAAGGTAGTCAAAAAAACCTAAAATTAAGATAGTTGGGGGGAAGCACTGAATATAGAGAGATGTCATGATGTGAATACAGCTCAGTTTTATCACAGCACATGTCCAGATCACTTTCCCTTTTTTACTTAATCACTCACTTGCTGTATCATAAACACACACTTATTTACACAATACATATGCACTTATGCATAAATTAACCTGTTGCATGTTTACACCCATGTATTGCTTCAAGTAATTGTATACATACTCTCATATTATAGAATTGGATATTCATACATACTGGGTTCCACTGTCTGTGTTTAAGTATACAGTATTTTATCTTCTATTTGATCAGCGGGGAAAAACATACCATGAAGTTCTGTTTTGTAGCTGCTCTCTTACACACATAAATCAGGGCTTGGCTTCCCAAAAGCATCTTCAGATATGGGTCAACCAGGGGCCTTTTTTGCATGTAACAAAACAACATAAACTGGCTAGTTGCTGTTTGACTGCAGGAAACACAAATCCTTGTAGGATATTTTTTTCCACAGTAATAGTTTGAAAGGAGTTCTTTGATTGCGTAACAAAAAAGGCAAAAGAAAAAAAAACAGATTTAAAAAAAAAAAATTATTTATTTTGCCCGATTTAGCCTCAGTCTGGATTGTGTCTGGTGTCACGAGCATGTGTATCACATTCTTGTTCTCACAAAACATTGGCAGAGGGAGGCAGAAGTTTTTAAGAAGAGACAACTTTGAAGATACACACACACACACACCCTCACACACACACACACACACTCACAAACTTAGTCATCACGGTTATGTAAAAACATAACAAATATGATGTAATGGCAACAACAAAACTGGCAAAGTTAACAATGTGAAGATGGAAAGGAGGGACTCGGACTGATGCAACTGTGAATATGACCATATAGTGTGTTCGGCATAATAAAGATCACGCGGAATGTGATAATGATGATGTCTTCACTGCATGCAAACAGTGACACTGATGATGATATAATGTCGTGAGGAGGAATATTATTACAAAAGCCACCACAATCCACTTTCTTTTTGGAGGAAAAGTCACCCTCATGCATTGACACAGTCGTCAGTGCTCAAAGTAAGTTTCTCTTGTGAGGTGGAATTAAATTCCTGGTTGAGTATGCCAAAAGTGATGACTTACTTACTATGTTTTATTGGTATCAGTACATGGACATTAGCTGAGGGGACCAGTCATGTAATCGGAGATCTGTTGGCTAGGCATTGGCTTAAACAACTTTGGAAAACAGCCTTCAGGGCCATGCTGACAGACATCACATCATGAATACCTTCATATTTTTTTAGCTGCCAACCAAGGGGAAATAGGATTTAAGCTAATGCTGATGCCTGCTGCCCATTTCTGCCCAGCTGGTCAGTGTTGTAAATAGCTGGGGACTGCCAGGGAAAAAAAATGACAAGCACCTAGTTAGCTTTCGAGAGCTATTGTGGTTTAAAACGTTTCAGTTAGCTCTGTGTCATCTGCTGCTGTTTATTTTTGACAGGCAAGCTACGGGATGGCTGGAAGCTCCGATTTACAGAGTGGGTAGCCTCAGTTAATGTCCAGGAATGTACGAAGCCTCTATGAGAAACAAATAAACAGACATACAGCAGTAGAATATTTGCAAATGAGAACCAAAAAATAATGATTTTAGCATACACAGGCACATGTGTGTATCACTTCATAACCCATCTGCTCTTTTTCAGTCAACAAAAGTGAAAACATTGCAAACCTTGACTGACATCTCACTAAGTTGTAATTGATTTGTACACCCACAGCCTTCCCACCAATCCAATTGTCACCAGGAAACCTGCAATGGCCCAGTCATGTATGTCTGACTAAGTGCTCGAGTGGGTGTGTGTATTTGCCTGATTGTGGTTATGTGAGTGTGCTCATTAAGGGTGCACATGTTTACTTGTGTGTGACAATGTGTGTCAGGAGCCTGTCTGCGCATAAAAGTGTTTATTGTCTCCATTGACCCTGAGGGTGAAGTGGATCTAAATGGGAAAGAAAACCAAGTCAATCAGCCTAGATGGCACAATAAACCTGTTACAAATCCTTCCCTTTGCAGAAACAAATCATTCCATGCAATGTCACTGATTCCCAGTTCGACAAAAACTGTGTTGTGCAGATGTCAAACTTTTTTTCTAGGTACTGTGATTAGCATTTCACTCCGTTTTTTAAAACTCACAGAAACACCTGTGAAATATTAATGTTGTTGACTGGTCAGATACGACCTTGGTAACATGCATTTTTTATTGATTGTTCTTCAATTATGCATTTATCAGTGGTAATTTAACATCAGAAATCCTGAAAATACAGCTTTTTGAGTTTGTTAATGATTTGCACTGTAGTCCTCATACTAAATTATGACAAAATTCACAGCAAATTAAGCCAAAAAACATACTTGGATTGCATGCATTAATAACCACATAATGATTATTAATGCACGCAAGTATTTGTATTCATCTATATTTGCGTGTGTATATTTTGTTTAAAAAAACTGTATTCAGATATTAACAGTCGTGCTTTGTGAGCTATTATCAGAACAAAACGTATGACAAATGATGACACAAACACCACTGAAATGAGGCAAAGACATAACCTCAGCCAAAAACAAACAGGTGCGTTATCTCATTTAAAAAGTGTTTGGAAATACTTTACTGCTGTGGAAAAAATAGACCAAAGGTGGAGCAGAAAAAGGACGGTATTTTTAAAACTGGTGTCTCTGCCACTTGTTAAGCTCTGACAATATGAGTGTCTCTGTACAACTGTTTCTGCTTCCTGCTGTTTTGTCATTTAACTACTGTAATTAGCTGTAACGTCTTCTTTCAAACATCCCAGATGAACCATCAGAACAAGACTATCAGTTTTTCCATTAAGAGTGGTTATTAGTATTCAAGACAGATAGTGGGAGTGTGGATGTATATGTATATAAGCATCTTAAATATCAAGGTAGTGTGTGTGTTTGGCTACAGATACACCCTCACCCGCTCTGTACTCCTGCAACATTAATGTATCATCTACCATATTTCACAGATACTCTAAGCTGGTGGAGAGTCCACTATGGAAATGTGTTCTCATTACGGCTGCCCCTTAATAATCGACTAAACGTTAGTCGACCAGAAAAGTCATCAGTCAGCAAGATTTCATTGGTCGCTTAGAAAAAAAAAGAAAAAAAAAAGCAACAACATTAAACTCTATTAGGAGCTGCGCCTTGCAAAATAAATCCAAACCTGTATGACTGGACCATGTGGGAACTCAGCAGTTACATTACAAACCAATCACAGCCGACAGATATCTTTCCCTTCTTTTGTAAATATTCAGTCTGATAAATACGGGAAAGTTGATCATGTTAGTGCAGGGCTACAGCGCCCAGCACCTAACCTCGCATTTTTCAGGTGGTTACAGAGGTGGCATGTGTACAGCCCCTAATTTACAGGGCTGGTACCTGTGGTTATTCCACAGGCTAGTTAATAACATGTCGGGCAGGAAATCCAAAGTGTGGGATCATTTTGAGAAGGTGAAGGACCAACCCAAGGTGATATGTAAACTCATCTTCATTGGTCGACTACAAACACGACGTATCATGTTAAACATGGAAGTAGCTACATGCCCATTAGCCCACAGCGTCATTAACAGGTGGCTCACTCAGTGTGTGACGTGCACTTGTAGATAAAATATAGGCCTATATTAATGAAGGTTCATTAGTATGGTTTTGTATTTCTCTGTAATGTAGCACAGTGTTAACAATGTTACTGATACTATTCTTCCTCACACCTTCAACTCAAACCATTGTGTTGCCCCGCTCAAAATATATCATTTAATTATTAAATTAATATCATAAACATGCAGGTGACTAGTCAACTAATGGCCAAAAATGACGACTATTGGTCGACTATGAAAAATCTTAGTCGGGGGCAGCCCTGGTTCTCATACAATGACTCATATGATACCTTAGGAAAATGCACATACAATGGTTTGTATGATATCTAATGAATCAGTGTCACACAAATGACATTACATACTAAGCGTAAAGTTACTCACTTCATGTAAAGTTTTGTAGGTTAGGTTAAGGTGCAGAAAAATGATGATGACATACCTTAAAATAACTTAAAGTTCCCTTGGTTTCACACGGTTCCAAACACCAGTCTCCCAGATGAAAGTCCTGTATTGTTTGACCCATCCACCATGCAAGCCTGCTTAGTTACATTGTCTTTCTACTACTTCATTCTTTACTCTTGTCAGTGCTTTGGTCACATGATCACAGCCTTTCCAACCAGTGGGTTTTTCCACAAATTACTGGCTCATGATCACATGGGTTATATACCAACTGTGGTATATTGATTTTGGAGGTATAGGTACATACAGTGCATGAGAACAGCCTGATCATGGACACGATCCGAGCAAATGCAGCCTATCCACTCCAGCCCCTCATGGTTCAAGTGTGTCTGTATTTAAATCCAAATAGTACATTTTGAGTCTGACAGTGAAAGGCTGAAAAGCAGCAAAAGTAGTTTGGTGACCTATGAAGCAGTGAAGGTTTAATTGGAGAGTACCTGCTGTTAATGTAGACAAAAATTTCAGGGTTAATATTTTAATAACTGTGATTATAGGAAAATATTTGCCATAATGGAAATAAAACATTCAGGGAGAGATTTCTAGTGACAAGGCTCATGGTCGGTCTCCTCACTCAGAGTAAAAATTTGTATGCCTATTTACCTCAGGACAGCACGTCAGCAGCACTGGTAACGGCAATCTATACCTGGCTTAGTGAAACTGCATTGAAGCCAACATTGGTGACGCTTTTTTTTGGCTGACGTGTCCAAGGCTTTTGATTAAGTGGATCATGCTAAATTAATGCAGCATATCCTGAACAGTGCACTGTGCCCTCAGCTGGCTGACTGGCTGCACAGCTAGCTTTATCACGCCGTGGAGACAAAGGGTGATGGCAGTGGCAAATGCGGCCTTTGGATTGATGCAGTGTCAGGTTTCCCTCAAGGAGGTGTGGTTTCCTCCCCATTTGTTTCTTCTGCACTCGACCACCTGAAGCACACAGTGTTCAAGGATACACTGGACAGTGAATGTGAATGTGATATAAGGCTGGCATTTAACTGTCCCTTCTTCAAATATCTTGGAGGACACATCTATGGCTCAGGAGTCAAAGGGACTGGATGCATGAGCATTAATCAAAAGTATCTTGCTAACTGGAGCAAAATCTAAGAAACTAAAAATATGTTTTGTACAGACCTGACCACGACCACAGGTACTATTTACAACAAAGAACCTTGGCTTTTACTCAGACTCAAAACTTGAGAGATTTATACTGAAGAGACAGTAAAGGAAGCATCCATTCTGGTTGACTTGGCCTTCCTGCAGATGACCATAATAGTTTCTCAGAACTGCTAGTGAGCCCAGCCACAAATATGCCTTCAATATGAGATATTTAAATGGAGATAGGAGGAGTGAGAGAGAATCACTGAGCACAGGATGAGATCATGATTCCCACTTATCCTCCTCGATGATGGCCTGAATGTTGGATTACTATAATCAAGTGCTGTGAGTGCCATGGAAAGGCAACTTTGCTACAATGTGAACAAAGTACTGCTGCATGCAAACAGATATATTAGTAGTCTAACTAGCACATATACAGTACATACGCTGTATACTTAGCAAGTTTGACCCTTAATTTTAAATGATTCTCTACAACATGGAAAGTGAATTAAGCTCCTCTGTGTGAACGGATGTGTGCCATTACTGCATGTAGTATGTGTCTGTCTTCATATGTTACTTTGAATCTGAGAAATAAGTTCTTTCACTTAAGACGGGTTTCATTTGCTCTGGAGATGTACAACATCTGACAACCGTATGTGTTTGGCTGCTCTGTGATAAAATCTGTCTCATCTGATCATACCTGATTGATTCCCTAGTAAAAATGACAAAGCCAGGAATCTAAATACAATATGAATAAATAATATGTGCGTGCATGCTTGAAAGTAAGCATGCATTCTTTCAGATTAGATATGGAGATGATGCACTGGTTCTGAAACTTATACACCAAGTACCACCTCAGGAAATATTAGGCTCTCCAAACAATATGACTATGGCAGATGTTAGAACAGTTTTATTTTACCTGTGCTTACAATCTGGCCATTAGTTTAGCCCCTAACTGATCATGAATGTATACGTAGGCTATGTTCATGAATGTTACTGTGCGGCAGGCTCATATCAAAAAGGAAATTATATAGGAAAGGCAAAACTTATTTTAAATAACATTAATCGATCTCAAAATATCAGTATTTTCGTTCAAAATGTTGCAGTATTTTGGTGGCATTATAGATATTTAAATACATTTATTTAATTAAAAAATATATGTATTTCAGATATTCGTCTGTGTACCTATAGAGAGAGCTCATGTACCACTGATGGTAAACGTTCCATAGTTTGAGAACCAGTGAATTAGTGCAACACATTTTAAAACTGGTTGATTGGTTTCATGTTGGTTAATTTAGCAGGCCTTTGTTGAACCCTTTTTTTGACTTTTGTTATTTATCGTGGTAAAAAACATACACATGACCTTAACTTCTTTTTCCTTTTTGCTTTTAATGATGGAGTGTAGCTCAGGCATGGATCTGGAGATGGCAATGCTGGTTGGTCAATCAATCCACCACTTCAATCCACCACCGTTTTAAAATGAATTGGATGGACTACCATGAAATAGACATTCACATTAGGGTTAGGGTTTTGGAGATCCTCTAACTTTCGAGCCTTTGCTCCACATTGTGTTCAGTGCTAATTAGTAAATGTTGGCATGCTAAACTACTAAAATAATCTGGTGAACATGCTGAACATTATACCTGCTTAGCATCCGCATGTTAGCATTGTCATTATGAGCAGGTTACCATACTGACATTGGCTTTTGGTTTAAAGCATTGCTATGCCTAAGTCTCAAAGAGCTGCTAGCATGGCTGTAGATATTAGGTCTGTAAAGCAGAACAGGGCTTTTTTGATGTGCTAGTTGTTAGCCAAGTTTTCCTTATTAACCACTACTGGTTGAATGATCTTGTTTTATCTTAACCTTCTTGAGATATGATAAAGTCATCTGGTCAATATGGTCCCAAATGTTTTATTTCTAGTTTCTGCTTGAGGGGTAAAGTGCTAAATTGCACAGTAGTTAAAAATGTCCACACAAATCCTCATCAGTACAGTAATGTAAATTAATAGCAGTCCCTTGTTAGTTCAGGCACAGCTAGCACGAAGTGTGCCCGTTAAATCAATCAATGGGAAGGCTTCAGGGGCCCTGGCCATCAGGCCCCACACACAAACTGAAGTGTGCATTGAGCATGCGCACGTGCGCACAGCAGTTTGCCCAGTCTATAACATTGCAGGTGTAGGGCCAACTCTGCTGTGCCCCAACATGCGAAAATAGGCAAGCAGAATAGGCACGAAGACAAATTCACACACTGCCACACTCCAAAAACTTCTCCAGCGAAGAAATTGCACTTAGCATATGGTGAGGAATGGCAAAACATTCCATTAAGGGGACAAAGTTGAGTTTGCTTTTAACTTAAACTCAATAACATTATTGTGTCTGACAACTAAAAGCCTATCATCGTATTCTGCAAAACAGCACCCACTGGTGGGGCCGTGTCCCATGGGCCCCTAATGCAAAAATGTCACTGATCAATATTTTATATACTAACTAGAAAGGAACTCAGAGAGTGCACATCACCGCCAAGGCAAAATGCCTTATATTGCAATGCTAACAAAAGTAAAAAATGCTTTGTGTCTCCATCTTGTAATTTTGATCCACTTTAAAACTGAACGGGTACTTCTTTGGCCATTGCTACATCCTTCCACCAAGTTTTATGAACACTGGGCCAGCAGTTTTTTAGCAATCCTACTGACAAACAGGCAAACAAACTAATAAAGAAATAACCCAAACTGAAAACATGAACTCCTTAGCGGAGGCAATAACCACCTTCAACTGCTGCATGCTGTTTGCCTTTTTTGCACTATAGTGCTTTGCCTAATTTTATGACAAGAATGTTTGAATTCTTAAAAAACACGGCATAGTCCTAAAAGTATGTGTGCAGGAGTACTTGGGTGCAACCGCATGTATATGTGTGCATGTGTGTGGTGTGTTTGTGTGTCCAAGTGTTTAACAGTAGACTATCACTGCACTTAATGTATACTCATTTATCATCCTTGAAACTATCCTTGAATTCTAGTGTTGCAAAGATTGTAATAAGCTGGTGTCATCTGTTTCAGGCATCTTCCAAATACACTGGATAAACTGCGAAGGACATATGAAAATTACAAAAGTTTAAACAATACTGTACCAGACACTTCCTCCATGTTTGTCCCATTACAATGTACAAGAGTATAGGAGCAATATTTGATTACAACAGTGACATGTAAGAGGACCTGAATACCATCCATGATACTACTACTAACTTGTATTATAATGATTGTTTATTGTATCTTGTGAAAAGCCTCTGTGTGTGTGTGTGTGCTTATTCTTGATTTATGTCCTAAATATTACACACGTTCTGTTTTAATATGCCAGTTTAGCTTTAGTTCGGCATTGACTATAAATGGATGAAAAAGCCTTGCAAGCAAAGTAAAACAAATTTGTGTTTGTTTGTGTGTGTGAGCATTCGTTAAAGCAAATGAGTGTTATCTCAGCATTTCTGTGAATATAGATCACCGAGCTAAACAGGGACAACAGCGGTTGTATTCCTCCTCATACGTCGCAACACAATCTCAATTACCCGCACTAGTGGGCATAATATGAATGGAGAATTTATGCAAACATTTTTAATGCACTGTTACCATTACTATCACCACCTCCTTTGTTTAAAACAGTAGGTGTGTATGTGTGTGCATGTGTGGATGCTTAAAGTTAAAAGTTTGTGGAAAATTCTTCTTTTCTTGCATCAAGGTTGAATAACAATGAGATTTGCTGTGAGGGGAAAATGTTTTGTAACGTATCTTGTCTCCCTTGATGTGCAGCTGAGCAGACCACTGAATCTTCTGAGGAGAAATTCAATGTCACAACAAAACAAAAGACAACAAGATATTTACATCAGAACCCAGAAGGAATGAGGGGAAAAACAGAAAGAGAGGGAGAGGATGAGAAAAGAGAAAGAGGAAGAGGAAGAAAAACACAGAAGAAGAGGATGGACACCCATCCTCTTGAGCCATTTAATCCTTCTGGTTCTCTGCAGAACAAAAGAGAAACCAGGGTGAAAAGTTTGCTTAAACTGTCTCTAAAGATTAGTCGATCTAAGAAGAAGAAAAAAATGGAGAAATGACACAGTTGCAGGCAACCTCTTGAATGATGAACGTTCAATGTCTCCTCTGGAGATGTGGAGGATGCTCTTCTCTCACTCTGGCACTGTCACAACCTCTGTTTAGTCAAAAGATGGCACTAGCACCACACCTCTACACCTTGGCCTTTTATTTTACAGCCAGAGAGAAAGTGGGGGGCAACGGAAGAGAAGGAAGGGGAGAAGCAAAATGATGGAGAAACTGAAACATGGAATACACTAAGTAAAGGTACAAGGGGGAGGAATCAGTGAGAAAGATTGCAAGAGACAAAGAAACCTGTGTGTTGTTGCGTAAGAGCCTGATTTAGCAGGTAGTATAATTGATTTAGAATAGCAGAGTGAGCTAAACCTGGGCCCATTGCTCAGGCGGGGGGTAGGAACTAATCTTCCACTGCCGGTGGGGAGAGAAGGATCATTTTACACTGCTGCTCCCCCTGGACTCCTTCCCTAAAAATCTGAAGTGACTCAAACTCCTCATCTACAATATAGCCAAAGCAGTGGAGCGGGGAAGCACATTCCTGCTGGGCATAAGTGCTGTCACGATCACTTTGTATGTTTGCTACGGTTCGAGGACAGTAAGTGGAGGTAGGGAGAAGGAGGTGGAGAAGATGCTCGTTCTGACAGATGGAGTCCCTGATTGTTTTCCTCTGTCCGATGTCCTTCTGGTTCACTTAACATATAGGATAGATGGACAACTTCTAGAATACCTTGCAAATCAAGGACAGTGCTGAATTTTATAGGCTTCCATGTCCGCTCAGTCTAGTCTCATTGTGGTTTGCTGAAGATCCTGTGAAAGGCACGCTTATTCATATCATACAAATATGTACAACAAGATAAGGAATACTGAAAAGAGACGAAAAAAAACCAACAAAAACAAAACCAAGAAGGCATTTAAAACAGACAGATCATGAATGTAAGCAAAGGTCGGACCGACCACCTGTAGAGATATGAGTTCACAGGTCCAGGCCAGGCAGACTACGTTCAAATCTCTTCATAGAGCCACAGAGGGTACATCTAATTTTATTCCAGCTTGATGTTCTGCATCACATCTTTGATCCATTGGTTGTGTGATGGAGGGCATCCTATTATTTAAATAGACTGAGCATGCAGCTAATAGAGAGGAAAAGGCAATGACCTTCATGATGTGAGAAGGGAGACTGGACTAATCTGGAACTGAGAATATACCAAAAATAGCATTTCTAAGAGAAGCCATAATATGACAGCCATAAATCTTGGAAATGGTGTCAAAAAGAATGACCAGAAAGGGGCAAGTTTTGGGCAGACTACAACATATGGTAGATGGTCCCTGGGGCCTGTTTGCAGCTGTCACATTTAAAGCTTAGGTTTGGGAAAATTCTCGCAAATTCAGCATTAGAGGAAGCGTTAATCTCTACAAACAGATAACTGCAAATTAATGCAGAATGTGTGGGCAAGGGGACAAGACTTTGGTATCGGAAGTGTTCTGATTTTCTTCTGGTTGTAGTTTGTGTGGAGTACTGTTGACCGATCATGTAAACAGTCTGTGTCGAGAGGCAGAATACATTGACCGAAATGCAATCTTGGAACCCATCAGCTACCATCTAATGGTTCTTAGCCCTTATATTATTCTGGTATCTACTGAAATATGTCTTATTGCCATCAGCCAATGGTTTCCTAGACTGTAGCAGGTGTAGTCCTTTGA
This sequence comes from Cephalopholis sonnerati, assembly GCA_019142605.1. Lineage (NCBI taxonomy): Eukaryota > Metazoa > Chordata > Actinopteri > Perciformes > Serranidae > Cephalopholis > Cephalopholis sonnerati. The sequence continues at coordinate 37,669,950 of JAGQAX010000013.1, forward strand.
ATTGTATTAAGGCATGTCTTGGGCATATAGAGAAGGAATGCGCCCCCAGAAAGAGCCATGTCCCATTCCAGATCTGACAGTGGGACCCCTAGATCATTTTCCCATTGTTCTCTAATATTAGATGTTGATGGATTATATCTATCCATGACCTGAGCATAAAGCATTGAGACTCTGCCTTTATTCAGCATTTTGACATAAAGAATCCAGTGAAGATCATGGGGGAATAGTAAGAAAATTAACCAAGTTTTTATGTGCAAAGTCCCTGATTTATAAATAATGGGGAAAAAAACTGAAGACTAGTAAGTCAGAATTTTCTGGATTATTCTTCAAAGCTGGCAAAAGTGTTATTAATATATAGGTCTCCGACACGTATATCCTTGTCATACCAAATATGGAAGCCTTTATCAAATAACGATGGTTGAAAAAGATGATTATTTACTATAGGTGTGTTAATAGAAATGTTCTAAATACCAAGGCCCTTTCTGAACTGTTTCTCAATGCACAATGATTGGGTTAATAAATTGCAACACACTCTCACTCCGATCTCGTCACATATCGACATTTGGTCATAAACTTTCCATGTCCAGATTCTGAGTTCTACAGTCAAGTTCTGCCTGTTACATGCAGTGTCTTCTTTCAAAATACACTTCCGTTTTCACAGGAAATTTACCGTTTACATACAGTCTCTTTCAAAATAAATGCACAATGTCGGTACAACACCACAAACTGACATTTTTTTCCCCCTTAAACAACAAACGCACGTAGTTGGGTTTAGGCAACAAGTACATGTGGGTGGGTTTAGGAAAAAAGAACAGGGTCTGGCTTTATAATCTTGTTAGACCCCTCCACCAACCCTGCCACCCATGCCACTCGGACATTTGGTGCCTTAACTTTCATTCTTGTCCCACTGCGACGGTAAAGGATAGCTTTTTTTGTCAGTGTCTGAAGCTGCAAGTCGCTGCCCAAGCGTGGTATTTCAACAACTTCGGAGTGAGTCTGGGCTGGACTATGCTACTCCAAATTTTTATAGTTACCACAAATCTATATTTATGCCTCATACCCCAGTGATATTTAGTGGGTCAGCCCTGCCTCCTAGAATTCAGTTTGTATACAACTAACAAACAACTTGTAAACAACAAATCAATTTTTCAGGGAAACGCATGGCAGACAGAATCACGTATTTCTTTTTTTATTATAATGAAAGAATGTTGGCTAATTAAAGTACCTTCAAGTTGCAAACATGTCGATACTGTCAGCTAAATGTTGACTGACAAAATATTTCATTTGATTTCTGCCAAAATCTTGCAATGCACAATCCAGTCATAGTGACTACAGAACTATTTTTCTTAATTACCAACTTTTTTTTAATTGATATTTCATGGGAATCACAGTCTTTTTCTATCCTTAAAGTGTTCTTGTTGCCTAAACTTAAGACAGGAGTCTGGACGCAGATGTGGGATTCTGGTGTCTCAGTCCTGCACTTTGTATGTCTGCGATCCACCTTGAACGCTGCCCTGTGAATTCAGTCCAGTACATAAATGATTAACCTAAAACAACATCTCTGAATAGAATCCAGGCAGCGATAATGTTGTCACATCAGCATAATTATGACTATAAATTTGGTGATACACAAACATAATTTCAAGCATACATGGTTGGTTGGGTTAAGTTTTGAGTTCATATTTTTGGACTCTTGTCCATCAACTAGTTCTATATTCAACTTGTACATTTGAGCGTAGCCTTCTCCAGCAGTTTGGTTCCTCTCTGTCCCTGTACATGATACCCCTGTATTTTGATTTTTTTTCTGTCCTTGTACGAGTGACTCTGTGGTGGGTGTTTCTCCTGACCCTGCCCTCTCCTGAGCCTCTACCCAAGACTGTGTCTCTGAGTTCTCCACCCGAGTGTATTTCTCTCAGCTGTCTGCTTGAGCCTGTTAGTCTCAGCTTTTCACCCAAGCCCGTTACTCTCAGTTCAATGCTCGGGCAAACAACTGTCTCTGGCCAAGGGAGCTGCTTCCCCTGACTTGTTTTCTACTTTTTTTTTCCCTGAGCTCCTGTAATTCTTCCCCTGAACTTCTCTAGTGTCCAGTTTCTCTAAAACATTGTCTAGTATATCTGGTCTTTCTAAAACCAGATTGCTGGTTCAGCTTGCCTGGTGCTGATAGAGTTCTAACAGCTACTGAACTACTTCTTTTGGATTCGTCCTCACTTCATTGACTTTGTAACCCAGCCTGCCCTACTTTGTTGTCCACTTTCTGGTTCATCGTCTGCAAGCCATTGTCACACTGTCATAAGCCATTGTAATATCTATTTATGATTAGTCCACAAATAGTTTGCCATTAATAGTTTCAAAGCTTCAGGTACTTGAGCTTCCAGGAGGTCATCTTATTGGGCTCTTTACAGAAATAACATGATCAAGATACGATGTAGTAGAAAGGGAACATGAGTGAGAAAATAAAGTGGCATCTGTGTTTGTGGTGCTAGTAATGACAGTTTAATGAGTGTGATAATGATAATCTAATTTGACAACACATTCATTTGTGACTGCAGGGACATGTTCTTTTTCTTTCTCCTCGTCTTGGCTCCTCTTTCCCTCGCCATGTTGCAGCACTTTCAACTGCTGTTCTTCTCATTTGCATCTATTCCCTGTTTTGTTTTCTCTCATAACTTATCCTCCTTTAAAGCACCCAACTTGGCTTTTCTTTATTGAGTTTACTCTTCTGCATTTACGACCAATCTGTTCTCCTTCACGGCTTGATTCATCCTCCTCTTCCCCATACGCCCTCGCACCTATGTCCAACTATTGGCAAATGAACCCTGTGAACCCACTTGATTTCTATTCCACACTCCACTCTCTCTTCCTCTATTTTCACTTTACTTCTTTAACCCTCCCTTCTTCACAAAGTCTCCCCGCTCTCTCCCATTTTCTCAATACCCGCTGACCACTTCAAAGTCCCATTTTGGTGTCAAAAACTTTAACAAATAGGCCTTTTAGTACACACTGTGTCTGGAAACTAGCAAGCGTCTGCAAGCTAGAAGTGTTTTAACACCATTTACTCAGGTGGCAACTCACTTGTCCCCAAACTTTAGGTATGGGGACACCTACTCTTTGAAGGGCCATGTTTTTCCCCCCTGCACCCTGTGTTCATTTTCCTTTTTGCCCTGAGCTTAAATACTCCACTTCCAGACATAAATCTAGCGAAACCAACTGATTTTTTCCTCAGTTCTATTTTCACTCAAGTTTTTCCTTTTTCTTCTCCTGCCTTAGCTGTTTCCCTCTCTCACCAATCTTTTCTCATGCTAACATTGTTATGCTTTTCTCCACTATTCATCCTTCTTCCTTTTGTCACTTAATGTGGTATCTCCAAAATGTAGTTTCTGTTCCTGCCACACCACCCACATTCCCTTATTCACCCCCACTGAGTATTTTTCATCAAATACTCAATCATGCCATGATGACCTAAAGGCAGAGGATTATTGTGAAATGTAGGTCAGTGCTACAGTATGCATTACAAAATCACAAAAGTAATCAGTCTTACAGTACATTGTTTTATAGATAGAAATAGGATGTTCAAAACAATCATTTTCAAGCTGCTGGGACTAATGTCTTTGTTATTTATTTTTTCTGTTGTACTAGGGCGTGTGGTGAAGTTCCAGGACAGTCAGAGGTTACATTGAAATTCAATGTCTGTGTAACTTCAAATCAGTTAGGAGGTCAAACATACAGTATGTTTCTATAGCAGTTGTAAACCTTCCCTGTCTTCCCTTTCTGTTTCTGCTCTAGGCTTCTCTCCTTCCCATCCTCATTGTCTTTATGGGGGACATTGATCGATGTGCTGCTCCAGCAGACTGTGACGAGGTTAGGAACTCTGGCCTCTGGTGGTGTATGTGTGTGTGTGATGAACTCAACTGTTGATTGCGTGGGTGTGCACTTATGTGTGTGGGGGAGGGATGTACATAAACTCCACAGGAAGGAATTCATCTGATGTCAACTTGACTGTGAGGAATGCATAAGACATGTTATACTGAGGAGTGTTTTATGTTATTTTGTCTGTGTGTATTCTAGGTTTGCCGCTTTTGTGTGTGTGCGATCGTGAGTGTGTGCGGAGGGTGTTTGTAACTGTCAAAATAATGATTCCACTACTCAGTTTCTCGCTGCTCTTGCAGTGAACTGAGTCAATAACTATGACAAATCCAGAGTCCAGTCTTGTCTCACCGTGTACACGCACATACACACAAATATATAACTGTCATACTTCTGCTGTCCCTGTTTAAACCAGTTGTATTGATTGCTCTGCTATCAAAATTTCTGTTAGGAGTTTGTCATGGTTCTTAGCTTGTTGCTTTCACCCCTGACAGCACTTAAAGCTGTTTAGCTTTTGTTTCTCAGGGCAAAGGTGATCTTACACATTTACATAAACACACACACACTCAAATGGACACATGCATATTGGGTATTAAACCTTTTCACAAGAGTGAGGCTTGTACAGATATGACTTGATGCATGGGCACACACTTGTGTTACAGTTACATGCTACATGCAGACAATTTATTGACCAAAGACAGTTATTCTGTCAATTTAACAATTTATTTATTAACACCATCTCAAGTTGTTTTATCCCTTTAACAATTTTAGCCCTCATAACAAGAAAAATACACAATTTATACCCAAACTGCAATGGTGCCGATGAAAGACATGGCTGCCATATGCCATAGTCACTCTTATTTTAGCATTTCTACGCCAACTAATTCACCTCAGACGCTGAGGATGAACCTTCTTTGGTTTCTGGCTGCCTGAACACTTCTCCATTTGCCACTGCTTTTGGCCACCTTATGTATCACTGATGGAAAATGAGAGCGACAAGCAATAACATTTATCCTTGGCATTGGCAGAGTCACACTTCAGTTTCATTTAAGTGTGTAGATCATCATTACATTGGTTATCATGTTTTTTTTAACTGACCTACAGCTATGTATAATCAGTCGTAGTAACACCCAAAATAAACTGGGATAGGGGCTGATTCAGGATTTTAAAACCAGCACAAACACATAATACCAGCATGCATGTAAATATACGCGACTAAGACATAATCCACGAACATTTACAGAAGTTTTCAGTTGCCAGGAGTTTCAGTTGGTACATGGTGAACGAGGGATCATTGTGCAATATCCCTCCACATTTGCCATAAATGTTTAATATTGCTGTCACGTTACATTGTTTATGTGCTATAAAAAGGTGAGGTAAGGTAGAGAAAACAACTCATGATGTCTGCACCCTGCATCTCTGCATCTTGGCAACTAGGAGTTACCATAGTGACAGTTGAGTTGGCAACGGTGATAATGATGACATCAGCTGATTATGTTGATGATGATAAAAACGAGGATAAAAATGGATAGCATGGAGTTGGTGATGACATTGTGATGATGATGATGCCTTTCTTATGTTCATAGAAACTACTGTATATGTGATATACTTTATTGATCCCTGCCTTTTTGCTCTGCTCCGCTCCAGGGAGATCAGTTTCAATGGTTACATACAGACCTGGTCCTCCCTGTTTGGCAGCAGTTCAGAACACTGCAACAAAACTATGAGTCCTAACCACTGGGCCAGTTGACGACCCTTGCATACAAATACTAAGGGTAAAATAAGCTTTTGCATCGTATATTTCTTTCCATGATTGTTCCTGGCCCCACAGGTGTGAGCCTGATTGAACTCTCACAAGCTTGACTGGGTTATATTTTATTTTTGTCTTGTATCTCAATATTTCATGTATCATGAAATAGGCTTGGTCTCTCCCTGTCTCACACACACAAACACACACACACACAGAAACACACACAGCAAAAAATATATACACAGTAAGGCTAGGCAATATGGACAAAAATTAATATCTCGGTATTTACAGGCTGATTGGCGATACACAAAATATATCTCAGTATTTTCTACGAAATGGGCCACATGTTCAGTTGCAAGTCAAAGCCACATTTAAGATGTAACAAGCACCTTTATATAAACAGTTTGAGATCAAAATCAGTTGAAAAGACAGGGATTTCATTCCCCTGTTTGAAGATATGAAGCTGCACAACAGTTACACGGCGAGGTTTCTGTGAAGTGCTGTAAAGTTTGGTTGATTCAAAAAGTATTTTACAACTTCACTTCTACTAATATGTTGCTGAAGGGACAACAGCAACATTTAACAAAGCTGATGTTACAAAATTTGGCTCCATTACAACTCACGGGGTTCACCAACGAAACAACTGTCTTATACTAAACACATTTTCCAAACAAATATAACACGCTAACATTATTACCACAAGCCTATGGCATTATACATTGTATAAATTAGCCTAGCAATGAGTGGAGATTTCCTCTACTCATATAAAGCCAGGATAAATCACACACAAGACTTATAATGCTATTTTGTGGAGGCTTTATTTTCTTTACAATTTATTGTTTTTTATCTGTGGAATTAAATTAAATAAAAGCTTTGTTTCCACTGATGGAAATGGTATCAGCTCACAAAAATAAACGAGAGGTGTGCGTCGCTGTGATGTGTAGTTGCTTTCCTGGGAAGGTGAACGCCAGACTAGGGCTTTAAAAAGTGTTGCTGGAGAACTTGTGAGTGAGTGAGGCAGAGCTGTGTGGAGAGTGTGAGAGAGGAGAGATGCACACTGGTATGCGTTATGTAACGCAACATGACCCTACAGTATATCGATATAAAGGGTGTTGTCTAAATGTATATCTTGCTTAAAAATATACTGATATATCGTACATAGTCGGTATATTGCCCGGCCCTAATACACAGACCTACTGGCAACCTTTGTAAAATACACCATATATTGAATATTATGTGAAATCAGATCTTGACTCTCATATGACATATCAGGAGACATCTGTGCCAGTCTGTGCAGATGCATTTAGAGATGCGCTGGACACAGAGGAAAAAGAAAAAAAGACAGATTAAGATGTGAATTGAATTATTGTATTGATGTGTGGAGAGAAAAGAAAAAGACATTTGAGGTGAGAAAAGTTGATACAAAGATGAAACCTTGAAAATCACAGAATATGAATGACTGACATTTATTTTCCCCTTGACTACCATCAGGGTATCAATTAAATTGCATTTTTGAAACCTCTGGGACAAAAAAAAACTACCTCTTTGTTTCTGTCGTTGCATTGTGCATTCTCTGACCCAGGACTCTCTTTTTTATGGGGAAACTATTCTTTTTTGGCAGACTAGAGGCTGAATGGCGTACAAGAAATAATGAATAATCTTTGAGTGGAGAATGGTTTTTCTATCTCTCTAAAATGGAGTGTTGGCTTTCCGCTGTCCTTATGTAATTCCATTAGTTCTTTGATATAGACTATAGAGTGAATATGAACAGGAGTGTGTGCAGAGAGATGACTTTGACAGAATGTTATGAGCTGATATTCATATCAGAGGACAAAAGGGACCCACACACTGCTGCTGCAAAAAGTCTCTGTAGAGATATTTGAGGCAGAAAAGTAGGAAAAGTTAGTACAGCTCATGCACAGTCTCCAACATGTTTGATGATGCATCGCTAGTAGCTTTTTACTTCAATCTGGGTAGCACCATGACAGGAAGGTCTTCTTTTTGAACCCAATCCAGCTGGCCGGATCCTTATGTGTGCATGTTCTATGTCTCCATGTCTAGGTTTGAAAATGTATGAAACTGCAGACACACACAAGCATACAAGACCACAGTAAATCTGAGTAGGGAAACAAGATCAAATAGTTGTTAGTGAGATGAGATCAAAGGTGAGGTGGATAAGGCGTGAAATTATTCCTTTGACGTAATAATGAATGCTGTATGTATATGTGGCTGTGTGTGGGTGCTTTCTAGATTCTTTGGGTTAAATTAAGCACACGTTTACAGGCTACTGTGCAGACAACATGTCATGGTGGATTCAAAGTTGAACCAGTTCAACCCCAGTCATGTTTAAATATATTTACATCTTGCCTATATGTTTGACAGCTTGTCAAAGAATGGATTGATCAGATGCACGGGAGACAGGTACAGACAAGCGTTTTTTGATGGATCTCAGGTGTCACTGTGCGCACACACACACACACACACACACACACACACAGATGCGCGCACAAGCAGAATTTACCTGCCATCAATACATTATGAGATAGACATGCTTGAGCTGACAAGTAAAGAAAAAGAGTAAATTTTACCTGTAATCACATGCCTGTGGCCACATCAAATGTTGGAGGGATGCCAAAAATTGAGCATAGTGTTAGTTCAGACAGGACACGATGTCAAGTTCAGCTCACATCCCACCTACATCGGCTGATCTCAAACAGTCCAATCAACTGATGGAGCAGCTGATTGATGGAGGGAGTCAGCTGATAGATCACATGATTCCTGTCTACGCAACCAATCTTGTTCAGGGTGCCCTATTTAAACTGCTCTGACCTGCCTTCTGTTGCTGCTTCCTCTGCAAGCCGCTTTGCAACCCACCTCCACTCCAGCTCCTCCTTTTCATGTTGTGTCTGACTTATCAATTTCATTTCTGTTTGTCATTGATGCTGCTCTGTTCTGTTTCCGGGGGTCTTTGCTGCTGCTCTCCTGGCCTTAGGCTTTCCATGTAGGCGCATGGAAGGGCAGGGGGTTTTGCTCTCTCTGCCTTATGCTTTCCCCGTAGGTGCGTGGGACTGGCTTTCTGCTTAAGGCCAAGGAAAGGCAGAATGGCCCCAGAGCAGAGCCAACCTGCCAAATATAATCCTGCAAATGGTAATAAAGTTTTCTTTGACAAAAGTGTTTCTCACTGAACTCTCTCATTTCAGATGCCACTGGTGAAAATAACTCAACCTCAACATTTGTTTTGTTATGGTTTGAGAATGATGACGATGACTGAAGAACAGTTTGACACAAAATAGGGTGTAGCTTGCTCGGATCATTGCATGATTTTTTTTTTTTCATTTGTGCAGCTTAAATTGGACTTGTTGGGAAATGTAAAAAGGTATTTCCTGTAACCCTGGCCCACTCAAGGTGGCAACTTAAGTCTTTTTGTTCTTTAAACAAAGACCAGCCTGAATGAATTTCCCAAGTCCACTGTTTCACGCCTAGGTGGGGAAACCTGTCCATGTAGCCAGTCTTTAACCACCATTGGTTACTGTGGAAAGTGACCCACACCATGTGAAAACAATAACACATCCATACTTATACTTAACTCCATTTCTGCAAATATATCCCCCTAAATCCTACACACTGGACCTTTAATATAATTAATAATTACTTTAAATAATCATCAGTTATTTCTGATAACCATTTTAATACCTTTAAACCTACAAGTTTTGAACTTTGCTACAGGATTTTTCCTGGATGATTTACAGACTTGCAGGCATTCTGGTAGCTGAGCTAGGCCCCCAATATTCATCATGTGTGGCTCCACCTCTGCTAGTATTCAAAAAAGCAAAGTACATGAGCACAGCTGTAGGAATGAAAAAATAACAATAACAAAAACAACAAAAACTTCAAGCTATTGCTGACAGCTGTTATATTGTCAGTAAGGCCCATACATCACCAGATGAAGAAGAATGTACTCTTTAATTTGCCATTTACACTTAGAATAACTAATGGAAAGTGCTCTGATAGCCAACAAATCAAACACTGATGACGGCATCTCTTCAGAACTTAGTTCCCTTTAAGAAAAAAAGGCTCCACAGAGCTAATCACCCTTCATGCTATTCAATAGTTATGGATAATTAGTGGGTGATTTGTTTGGAGTTTTATGTTTTGCAAACACATTGTCAGAACAGGTGTCACATTTCATAAATGGTGGTTATCCCCAGTGGAATGGAAGTCTTGAATTAGACAGTACTTCAAGCTGACACACTTTATTGTACACTTCTAATTGCTTCCGTTCCTTCTATCTTATTAACTCACAAATTGCCCTCTCTTTCCACTTTCTAAAGACATTTCAAACCATTCTTAGAAATAGGTTTTTAATCAAATGAACAATATCATGTGCATGAATATATTACTACCTAATGCATTGCTGCTTTAAACTAATTGATGTGAAAATGTAATTGATCCTATCCGTCGCTAGCACAACAGTGTGAAACTTTGGAAATTGGTTTCTGACAATTAGCTGCGTTTTTGCCATGAGTCATACATTTGTAATAATCTCATGAGGATTTGTATTATCATGTTAACATCTATCACTTGGAGCAAAACTTCAATATGTCACTGCTAGTGCTGAAGTAGTAACTGGGGAATTGAGGTTTGTTTTTGGAAGCAAAGTTGTTTTCACAGGTGTAAGTTCACTAGTATTATTGTTGGTAAGGTAAAGTACCTTATGTAAGTTAGTGTGTGTAAGTGGGGTTTTGCATGTGGTTGTGTGCAAGGAGTCAAAGAGAGCGTATTGCTAAAGATATAGCAATTTATAAAATAAGGGCTCTTGAATAATATTTTTGATTATTGCTTGTTATGATACCCTAATTATGGTGTCACTGAATGAAGCTTTCTTGGCTCTGTTCTGTCCATTCTACTCTATACTCCATAAAGCATTATTATTATTCAGCATAATGCTAAATATCACTGTTGTGCAGATGATAGAAAGTTGAATGTCTCTGTTTCACCAGACAACCCTGGTTTGTTGAATGCTCCTATTATCTGTCTTGTTGATCAGTGTTTAAATGAGAATATTTTTCATAAAACTCAATAAGCAAAACAACAGATTCTACTTGTAAGATCAAAAGTATATCTAAGTAATATCTGAAAGTGGTTTTAGACTCTGATATACATTATATTTTTGTATTTTAATAGGGGAATGTGAACAGAATTTTTCATCGTAGGAAAACTGCCAAAATTAGACAACTTTTAACTCTTTTCCCGCCATTGATGAGAGTTTCCGTCATTTGTGACAATGCTTCCTCATCACTGACGAGATATTCTGGCAATCTGTGCTTTCACTCTTATAAGATAGGGGGCACTGTTACACATCTGACACTGCCATGTCCAAAAACAAACAAAGAAGATCCACTGGAAACTGGAAGAAGATGTTAGAGCTTGTAAACTGCAGGAAAATGTCGGCGCCTACAGGAAAGTTAAAAGTTGTGCAAGCCGTGGAGATGTTGATGGACTCAGACTGAGACAATTCCTGTTTTGATCAACATCCTGAATCTGATGTGGACGAAGAAGCAAACAAGTTTGGTGGGACGAAACGGGTCTCCATGATAGTGACAGTGACATACGGACAAGACGACCACAGAGGCAACAGAATACTGAACGATCACTCAACGTGACATTGTGTTCTGCTATATCTCAAAGATAATATTATTATTATTATTATTATTATTATTATTGTTATTATTTTGTATTCATACTATTCAGGAAATGAGGAAAAAACATGAAAAAAAAAAACATGAAATTGATTTTATACTTTAAAAGGAGTCTTTCACAAGAACACATTTTCCTCTCAGGTTTTTGTTTGAAGAAAGGAGGTCTCTTCTCTAGTTTGATATATATACTGTTTACATATTTATAGAACAAATTATTCTGTGGGTCTTGGAAGATTAGTTAATAGATAAAAACTGCTGGAGGTGGCTGGCAACTTAGAAATAATACTCTGGTGGGGAAAATGTTAACAGGGGAATGTAAACATAATTTTTCATCTTAAAAAAATGCTAAAATTTAACGACTTTTAACAGCCCAGTCGCCAGAAGAAAACATTGGCATTACGTATTTTTACAATCTACAGATATGTTACACTTGTATTCTTCATACCATCAAGGTTTCTAAAGTGATGTCTTTCTGATTAGATGTATATGAGCTGACTTTGTCATCGGGAGGTGAAGGGGATGGTGGACAATGTGACTTCTAGACAAAATGGCTGCCAAGCTGCCAACCACCAACAAACAACAACATTAACTGATTTTATAGCGAGTTGTTGCTGCATCTCCAGGGGTGATTCTGGCACCAGAACTGGGTGTTTTTAATTCATACTTTTATTACAAATTCATATATACTGTAAGAACGAGCACTATCCCACATTCTGAAGGCAAAAAAGGCTGCAGTCACCAAAGGTAAAAAGGTAAAATGCTTCTTATGAAATATTGCCAAGAAAGTGGTGCACATTACTCACAAGAAAAGATTAATATATATTAAGTAACTTCATATCAAAGCCAACTTCAACTTCCACTGCCTACTTTCTCTGTTGTTATGTATCCTGCTGACTTGGCTGTAGAAAGTGAGCGGCAGCGGACCGCTCACAGTGAAGCACTGGCTGTGAGGTGAGTCGAGTGGCAGGAGGCTAACAAGGTCCTGTTAAAAACAAGAGGGCTGTCTGTTGAACTCTGATAGCCCTGACCTTTTATTTTATACTGTAAGAGGCTTTCATGAGAGCGGTGTGAGACGTGTGTGTGTGCGCGTGTGCTTGTGTTGTGTGTGCGCGTGCACAACAGCATGAAGGCATCTCATCAGATTGTGCTATAAAAGACGGTGTTACCATTTCTACGGGATGATTGACGGGCAGGGAAGCAGGGTGCAATTTGGAATTTGATTCCACAGTGGCAGCTCGTACATCACGTGGGCCTGCGTGTGTGTGTGCTTGTGTGTTTATGCAAATGTGTCTGCCTCATTAATGATTGAGTCTGAAGACAGAGTTCTTCGGATCAAATATTTAGCTGAATCAACAACTGCTGAGCTCATCAGACACATAAACACACACACACACACACACACACACACACAGTAAAACATTATACCTATCTTCTATGTCTTGATCCTTAAATCCAGAGGGCTTGTCAATGCCAAACAGAGCTTATGAAAAAAGCTTTTTAAGTTTTTGAAAGAAGTGCTGAAGAAGTACATTAGGTTCCCTCTGTGTGTATTCTTGTGTGTAAATACAGAATACACGAGATGATGCTGTGTCTGTCCATTGTTTCTTTAAAATGCAAAAAATATGTTCAGTGCCTCTGTGATTTTGCAGCTTACTGAGGACTGTTTTTTTCACATTGGCATTTTGAAGAGCTCCACAAGCCTGGAATCTCGACCGTCCTAACTGGCTGACAGTTTTCACCAAACAAAATTAAAATGGACACTTTAATGCAGGCTAAGTGATTATGTTATGACCATTAACTTCAGTTCCCCTTAGTGTAAGTAGCATGGCTAACGTTTCAATTTTTTACAGAGCAGTTATTGCACTTACGCAATCCCAATAACACTGACAGGGTCAAAGTGTATTTTTCACTCGTGCTGTGGGTGGATTAGGTAACAGGGATGTGAAAAAGAAACACTTGACCCTGGATTTGTTGTATGCAAATCTAATATCCATTGACCACTAGAGTGTTGCACTTATACATACATATGTTCCTCTCAAAAGACAGATTTATTCAACTGTAGTGTCAGTACTTCCACCAAACATGGAAAGTTTCAAAATGGTGCAAAATGCAAGGCTGCAGGTCAAGGTGCTGGTAAAACAGAAGCCATGTGTAATGTATTGAAATTCCCTAAATGTGATCATGATCACTTAGCTTTGAATGCAAGAAATTGATGTTTGAATAGTAAAATGCAACGGCTGGTCTGGTATTTTTATTTTCAGGTGCAGTCAGAGGTATTTTACACCATATTATGCTCCAGAATGGAACTTTTAGTGTCAATTCAGGACCTGCTTCAAAGAATAAAACTGTGAGAAATGTAAAGTGTTAATGTTTCACAAAAAGGAAACAGGCAAAGAGTGCTATTAGCTGCAAGATCATTAGGCTAATGGACTTTAATGTAGTGAAGCCTTCACAAAGGTAAACCTCAGAGCCTGAGAAGCACAACCAGAGAAATGTTTTAGTGATTAAACAAAATCTTCAGAGGCAATCTGAATGATGTACTGATTCTTTTTATTCAAGCAATCATCATTATTGCTTTAGTGCCAACTGTGGGACCTGTAATAGTAGCATTCATTTTTATTTTTCATTTTTATTTCCCTCAGTCACATGTTTTTCATGGCAAGTCATGTTTGCTTCCATTATTTTAAGTTTCTCCATCCTTCATGAACACAATTAATGGGGATCCATCCATCCATTTTCTAACCACTTATCCTCTTGAGGGTCGCGGGGGGGCTGGAGGCTATCCCAGCTGACATTGGGCGAGAGGGAGGGTACACCCTGGTCGCCAGACTATCACAGACTATCACAGCCAGACAACCATTCACACTCACATTCACACTCAATTTAGAGTCACCAATTAACCTGCATGTCTTTGGACTGTGGGAGGAAGCCGAAGTACCCAGAGAAAACCCACGCTGACACGGGGAGAACATGCGAACTCCGCACAGAGTTGACACGGGGAGAACATGCACGGGGAGAACATGCAAACTTCGCACAGAGGGGCTCCCGCACCCGGGATTGAACCAGGAACCCTCTTGCTGTGAGGCGACAGTGCTAACCACCACACCGCCGTGCCGCCTATTAATGGGGATATATTGGCAAAATTGAAATCTAATGTAATAAGTATGTTGCTTTTTTTTTTAAATAATCACCTGAAAATAAAAATAGTTGTATTTTTGTTATCTTACAATGAGCAGTTTACGTCTACTTAGGATCTTAATCCACATAGTCCACATATTGCACTGCACTGTATCTGCAGTAGCTGATAACAGACAAAACAACATTGGGCAATTTTCGCTTTTGTGTCAAGTGAATGAATAAATAAATTAATTTATTGCCATTGCATGTTCACATACAATGACATTTGCTGTCTCTCATAAAATAAAGGGGAAAAAAACACAAGTTAAAATTGGATTTGGCTGAAATATGTTAATATGATAAGCAAGGTGCATTAAAAAGGATGAGATGAAGTGCATATGCTGTTATAGTCCATGGTAGTTCAATTTAAAATTGTTCTGGTGGTGAGGGAGGGAGGGGATTTTGGGGAGAGAGTTTGGTTTGTGGATGGCCGTGGGCAAAAACTATTCCTCAGTCTGTAGTATCAGCCACCGTAGTTAGCAGCCCTTTCACGACAAGCCTGAACAGCATTGAAAAAATACTTATTTTCAACCTGAAACTCCTTTATTCAGTGTTTTTACCGGTTTAATTCACTGGGTCTGTTTGTTTTGTAGAGGAAGAGACATCTGCAGAAATTTCGGCTCCTGGTAAAAAACATCCTGAATAGTGAACACTGAGTTCATGCTTGACGTAATCTGCAATCCTCACTGCTAGAGGCCTCTAAATCCTACACACTGCCCCTTTAAATAGATAAGGCATTGCAGGTGTGCTCACTGACATAATGGCAATCCTAAGTGCTTTATCGTAGGCAACTGGACTAGCTTGAGTTTCTTGAGGACGCTTAACCTTTCATCCAAGAGGCTTCTTCAGTTTCAACGTACTGGTGCAGAGTTGCAGGCTTTAAACCCACTGTAGGTGTGAACCTTTACAGAGTCGTTTAGGTCACACATGAGCTCTGAGTTTCAGAGTCGTTAAGGTCATGACCATCTAGCAGTCATGTGTGTTGTTATGTGAATGAGTGTTAAGTCGTCAAGGGAGGGATCTCAAGACTGCATTGTAGGTGGGTGATAAGTGGTGTCATAGGCCACCTCCTCTGTTCAATGATGGTCATTCCAGTTTGACATAGATGGCTTCTTGCATCTTTCAAACCATCTATCTTCTCTGGCTAAGATGTGTACATAATTGTCCTCAAAAGAGTGTCCCATGGACAGCTGAGTCTTGACCTGAGGAGCTGGCTCTCCTATGCTGCGCCATGTGCTTGTAGATTAGGATTACCATGACCTTTATACAATATATTAGCAGTTTGACACACTACATAAGATTATATTTGAAGCATAGTGTCAGCTCAGTTAAGATATTTTACCGCTGGTATAAACACATACAACTTGTTGACCCAAGATGACAAAATACCGTCAAACATTTGAGACTCCAAGATTCTGTAATATCAAACAGAAATGTAAGTGTGTGTTTGCTGTGTTGTATATGTACAAATCCAATATGTTTCTACGTTGAAATCTCCTAGAAATGTGGGTCAGAGGCAATTAAAACAAATTTCAACACGCTTTGCGATTGTCAAGTTGAGCGTTAACTCTCTCAGTCTGTTTTCCCCAAAAACAAACACACATACAGACACACACACAAACAAATTCACTGGGAATAGGTGGCTTTTGTGTGTTTTATGTCCTATTGATGAAAGGCTGTCTCAGGGCCTTGTTTCTGTCATATATCTGTTCTGGTGTTTTGTTACCACACAGAACCGTAAAAACCTAAAGGAAGAGCATTTATAGCCTTTGTAACTCAACGCTTTCGCAACAGCGAGCAGGTTTATATGAGCGATTCTTGGCGGTAAACTTCCAGCCATGCACACAAACACAAACACAGAGTGCAAATGTGTACAGTGTAACATGACTTGTGTATCCACACACATGAAATGAGCATATTGTATGTGTCATATACTGCGTGTGAATGTTTGTGTATTGATCTGCTGACATGCTGACAGAAGTGCAGTCACAGATGGGGTGATAAATTGGTCACACTCCACATAATGTGTCACGAACTGGCAAACCCGTCCAGTGGTTGTCATGGAAACGGCTTTGAGTGGCAGTAAAGGTGGGGGTGAGGAGATTCTGTGAAGATAAGACCCCCATTATCTGTCTTCGTTTCTGTCTGTCTTGCATTTCTATTTCACACTTCTAATTCCTGTATTTAAACCAACCGTTTAAACTTCACTGTAATGATTGTGAAAATAAAATAAAGCCCAGTAGTTTAAATTATGCAAGCCATATTCAGCATTGCACATAATATCAAAGTAGGTTCAAGGCAAAGGAAAAGGAAAACTTCTACAAACGAAACAGATGACATGAATAATTTGGTATGTTTTTGAATATTTAATGCAGACAAACTAACTGACAACCTGTGGTAACATGTTAACACTGCCATTTAGCATTTATAAAGACTATGATAAATGGTTTTTGACACTATAACACTATAATGTAGTTGAAGCAGACAAAGACAAACATCGCAAGTCCATCCATCCATCCATCCATCCATCCATCCATCCATCCATTTTCATCCGCTTATCCGGGGCCGGGTCGAGGGGGCAGCAGGCCGAGCAAAGCACCCCAGACATCCCTCTCCCCAGCAACACTTTCCAGCTCCTCCTGGTGGACCCCAAGGCGTTCCCAGGCCAGATGAGATATGTAATCCCTCCAGCGTGTTCTGGGTCTGCCCTGGGGCCTCCTACCAGTGGGACGTGCCTGGAACACCTCCCGTGGGAGGCGCCCAGGAGGCATCCTGATCAGATGCCCAAACCACCTCAACTGACCCCTTTCGATGCAAAGGAGCAGTGGCTCTACTCCGAGCTCCCTCCGGATGTTCGAGCTCCTCACCCTATCTCTAAGGCTGAGCCCAGCCACCCCACGGAGAAAACTCATTTCGGCCGCTTGTATCCACAATCTCATTCTTTCGGTCACTACCCAGAGCTCGTGACCATAGGTGAGGGTTGGGATGTAGATGGACCAGTAAATCGAAAGCTTCGCCTTCCGGCTCAGCTCCTTCTTCACCACGACAGCCCAGCGCAGCGCCCGCATAACTGCAGAATCCGCCGATCCATCTCACGCTCCATTCTACCCTCACTCGTGAACAAGACCCCGAGATACTTGAACTCCCTCGCTTGGGGCAGTAACTCTCCAAACTCCAGTAACTCTTCAAAGACCCTGATGATGCAGCCTCTTCGGAATAAGAGCACCTCGCCCGGTATGGGGACATCGGGGCCCCCTCCTGGAGCCAGACCCGGGGGGGGGAGCTCGCCAGCGAGTGTCTGGTGGCTGGGCCTTAGGCCATGGGGCCCGGTCAGGCTCAGCCTGAAGAGGATACATGGAGCCGTTGCCCTGTGGGCTCACTACCCGCAGGGACAGACATCAGGGTTGGGTGCTTTGTGTGCCGGGCGGCAGGCAGGGGCGGGGCCCCGGCCATGCTGATCCCTGGCGACGCGGAACATCGTAAGTATTCACCAGTTATGCCGGGTTCACACTACATGACATTTTTGTATGTTCCGACAGTCACTGTGTCACATTAGGCGATTGTGGAGTTCTAAAATTGTGCCGTGCCTTTGCTAACAGAAATGACAGACTACACCTTGGTCCACGACAAATCATCTTTGGTGGTCTTTCACGATGTGTGTGATGTCATTGGGTTATTCTTGTCCTATTTTTATTGTCATTACTGTTATTTCAGTCACTTGGGTGTTCATGCATCAGCCGAAATGTTATTGTAGTAACATAAAAAGCGCCACCAGATGGCAGGAGCTACATTTTAAGCACCACATGCAAACTATGTAAGTCACTGAATCCTCCACAACAAGTTCCTGCAAAAGTTTCACAATAAAAGCCTGTTTAGAAAATGAGGGGATTCTCTCAACCAAAATTGTAAGGAGCTTTTAATTTTATACAGACACAGGAAGTGTATGAGAAATAAAGGCCTGTTTCTAATGTAGTCTGTTTCACACGAAGCGGGTACCCTCTGCAGTTGTGGTAAGTAAAAGACCTGCCACTGTTTTTTAAAATTTTTTTATTACTTTATATCCTCTATTATGAAGAAATAACATTGTTTGCTAGCCTGATGCTAACGGCAGCACTCACTAGATTGCTAAAGTGCCTGTGCTGCTTCATGCTGTCATTTTTCCTTCTTACTCTGTGTGGTAACATCTTTAGAGGAAATATGAAAAAGACTGGGGTGTTGCTGCAGTACAGTTGTTCACAGCAGCAGATCACTCTGTGTTCCCATTGGTCAAAATGGCGGCTGTGACGAGAGAAGTCGTAAATGACAAAAAGAAAATCAAACATGCTGGACTTTCTATCAGGATGTCGTGAAGCATCCCAGACGTCGTCTACAATGACACAATATACAAGATAAAACAATGGATTATTGTGTAGGACACTCACTGATGTTCACAATCTGAGTCAACACCGCACAATGTTGTGTCAGGCTATAACCTGGCTGATATTGTGTAGTCTGAACCCGTATTATATGTTTGTGGCACATGATCACATATATCTGCTTCCAACTACATTATAGTGTGTTAAAGTTAAGTTTGACTAAATTGGCTGATAAAAAATCTGTGTTTATGTTTTTAAACTCTCAAGTAATATATAGCTCGAAATTATGGTTGGTAGATATTAAAAAGTTTGTCTCATTAGTTTGGTTCAAAAAGCAGTGATGATTATTGTGCCTGTCTGTGTCTCTCCGTCTCACTCTAATTTCAGGAGGATCAATTATTTTGTGTTTTGAGATGAGATGAGTTTAGTTTAGTCATGATAATGCAGAGATAATTAACTGTGGCTCTGTTTTGTCTTAATGATCCTTAACTTTTGCTTGCTGAGTAATTTTATTGAATTTCTTTTTTTGCATTTATATTAATTTTTTTCAACTTTGTTTAATCTAATACAACCATTTTTTACTCATCCTTCAACATCCCATGCTGTGCTTTCTTACCTTAACCTTATTCTACTCACCAAAATCTCCTATAATATCCCCCTTTACCCTCTCGTTTTCCATCATCCTCTCTTCCTCACTGTCTCCCCTACTTCCTTTCCTCTTCTTCTCTCCACCTCCCCCCCTCTTTAACTCACTCTCATACTGGGCAGTCTTCCAGGCAGATTGTATGTACTGCTGTCTATGGCTCTAATTCACCCTGACAGGACATTCATCATTAGTCACAGACCTTAATGCTGCTGCGCCGCTGTTAGGGATTCTGTTTCTCCTCAAGAGCTGTGAACGTTGGCCATATATACAGTATGATCATTAAAGAACAAAATATATATCCACTCTGTCTTGGAACTCCCCTCACATACAGGGCACGCGCCTCCTGAAAGCTCTGCACCTCGCAGTACTCACACACCTGCAAGACCACTGCTTTTATGGTGCAAATACTCCATGTGAAGAAGGAAATAGAGAAACAATGACTTATTCATAAGGAGCTAAAGAAGTTTGACATTGGAGCAAAAGTCTCCCTGCAGAAAATAATGAACTTTTAAACACAAACAAACACAGTGAGTCTTCTGCTGAAGAAGAAAAAAAAAACCTGGCATAGGCAGTTTGACTTCATTATGCTGATTTTTGAATTGAGTAATTTTCTGTCGAGTACATCAGTAAGAATTAAATCCATCAAACGTAGGTCCAACGAAGCTTCGTCTTCGCTCTCTCTGATGTGGATCGTTGGCTGTACTCACTCGTCAGGCCTGTTTGTCTCCTCCATTCATCCTCCCCACTGATTATTCACTTTAGGATGCTAGCGCCTCCACGCCTAATTAATTCGTACAGCATATTCTGCTGCCAATTTCAGATTTGAGTCAGTTGCACGTACAAAGACGCACGCACACACACACAAAAAATGAAAAGAGACTGAGCACACATGCTTTAAACACATGGATAAATCTGGATTGCACATATACCAAACATACACTCTACTGATGGGCTCACACAACCTCTTTCTACATCATCCACGTCCACATAAGCAAACGATTAAACTGAAACTACACACACTCACTCAAAAGCTCCCACAAAGTGAATATTTGAGCTTACCCCTCTAGTGTGAATAGAGTGTTTGACTAATTATTTAAACCAGGAGTGTCCAGGGTCACTCTCTGCCATCTTCAACCCTCCTCTGCTATATTAATTCCTAATAAGAAGTCATTTTTCCATTGTGCCATTCACCACTCCCCCACTGAGCACACAGATGAGATGTTTGACATTTTTTCAGCCTTTGTGAGAATAAATTGAGGATAATCTTATTTTTGCAATTTTAGAATATCCGCAGGGGTACTGCTGCCAATTAATTTAGATCATCAACTCCCTTCCTCCAAGTTTCTGTCTTTGGTGTCTCATTACCTATCGCAGGCTACTTTTCTATTCTCAATGTGTTTGTCTCCCTCGCTGGAAATTGTTGTGCGTCTTCCTGTCAACTCTAGCTTTGTAGTTTACATTTATCCTTGGTTCATCCCTTTCTCCCTGTCCTTCTCATCATTTTAACTGCTGTGTCTCATTTGTGGGAGGGAAGGATGAGAGAGACAATAAAAAGGAGGAGAAGAAAGAGAGGAAAAAGGAGCAAGGTGAGGCAGATAAGAGTAGGACAATAATACAATAATGAGGATGCGGTAATTAAGCAGTTCATGTTTCTCTCTCTCTCTCTCCAATCAGACTCTCTTCATAATTTTGCTTAATGATTCTCTGCAGTCTACGCTCTGATCCCATGACAGTTAATGAGATTAACCTTGAGACACACAGAGATGGAACGGACTGCACAAACCTCACCTTCTCTCTGTCTCACACTCACACCTATATATGACCTTATGCAGACGCACACATGCAAATATAATCACACTAAGACCGAGGAAAAGGCTCAGATTAAAAGATCATTACTGTCACTGGTGAAAATAAATTCATACATGCGGCTCGGAGGTTTTCCCTGCCTGTTGGGTATTTTGGTCACTCACCATGTGCAATCACTGAAGGAGAAGCACAACGGGGCCACAGTTCAATGGTGCATTGCAATTTTGGTGTCAACATCCTTTGGCCATGTGCATGGCTCAGGTCATGTGTGAGACTGTTCTCCCAAGAAGAATGACAGCATCAGTCTGACAGTTCTTCTTTTAACCCAATAGCCATGTTTCTAGAAATGTAACCAAGTCATTTTTGTGCCTTGCCAAACCTTTGCCTCAGTGGTGTCACATTATACATTTTTAGCAGTGTAAGGCCCTGATCACACAGAAAGCATTTTAGCAGCTGGAGGCACCTTTTTGTAACATTTTTTAATGAGAATGAAGCTTTTTGCTCGTGGATTTTGCATCATGACACGCCTCGCTTATTTGTGCTCTGAGCACCTGGTGTTTTTGCTGAAGCGCTCTGAACTCCTCGAGTTGAAAAAACTAGAGCAGAAAAGCGCCCCACGTCATCTCTTTTTTAGTCATCTTTTTGCCCATTATCCAATCAGATGATTTGAGAGGCGGTGGTTCTGTGGTTTACAGGAGGAGAAACTGGTGGTAGAGGCTGCTGGATACCCAGAGCTATATGGTCCAGCAAGCAGGTTTTCAAACTGCCCTTGGGTCATCCTAAAATATGCCTGGAGATGGCCATCATCGTGGTGAAGCTCCTGGACCAACTGGTGGTACTCCCTGTGATCCACCCTCTTCATTAGGGTCTCGCGTACCCACTCAGATCTCTATTTCCCTGTGCCCAAAAAACTATTTGGTGACAGCCTGTCACCCTCAACCAGTGCTAGAGCAACTCAGTCTGAACATTTTAGGAACTAGATACTAATTATTGTCAAATAAGTAAAATAAATAATGGTAGATTGATTACACGGGAAGAGTAGAATAAGGACGTGAGTCTGTGGAACCATAAAAATTTGCAGCAAGTGTTTTTTTTTCCTCTGGCAACATTAAAAAAAAAAAAAAAAAAGCAGTGCGGCGCACCTTGCGTTTTGCAACCTGCAAAACACTTTCTGTGTGATCAGGGTCTATCTGTAATGGTCTAAGAAGGCACAAACAAATTATGTTGGCAATAGGGGTGTCAGGCAATCAGAAACTTACGCAACCTGGTCTCACTTTCAATTCATCAAACACTGACGCCTGGTCAGTGGCCCTTGGGTGAAATACTAATGCACAGAGGTACCCTTCAGGTGTGAGACACACTGGGCGGTAGCATTTTTTGAGATATTAAGCAACTGCCATGACTTAAAGAGCAAAAATGTTCACACAGGGCAGGCAGGAAGGGTGGTGGATGTGTCAAACACAATACATCTTTTCCCTTGGGATTCCTGTGTGAAACGACTGGAGTGAACATCCTGGAGTGACCCTGAACATCCAAATCTGATGCTGGAGGGGTTCCTAGAGCGTCACAGTTTGATGTTAAGGCCCACTGATCAAGCGGTGGTACTTGACGAGTTGGGATTAAGAATATGTTGGCTTATGTGTCATTCTGGAGAGCATGGACAAACAACATACTTCACTGTTTAATTTGGAGGACTTGTTGGCATGTTTCTGTCACAATGCCTTCTTGAAATCACACCAACCCTTTTAACAAACCTTGGTTATATTTTAGGTTACTGTCACCACTACACAGCCTCTCAGCTTAAGTGTAAACAGTGTTAGAGACAGTGATATCTTCTGAGCCCATGCAGTAGAGCTTACCCTTTGGTTTAATGACAACTCACAAAACTTGAGCTCTTTTTTGTTTATTCCTTTTTTAATAATTGTGTTAGTAGTTATTTATACCTAAATATAGGCAAAATTACTGTGTAGAGCTGATACAGGTTAGCTCATTACAAATGGAAATATAGCAACCACCAGGTGTGAAAGTGGATAAAGTCTTATAGTGGGTGTTTTTCCCTGTCAAGAGGTGAGGGCTTAAACTGCCTTAAAGAAAGTGGCTTTGCTGTGTGTATGCATGCATGTGAGTATACTGTATCTTCATGTTACATCATCACCCCCACTGAGATTGTGGAATGAGGGCAAGAGATCCTGCATGGTTGTGTCAGACCATATCACTTACTTACAATAGATTGTTTTCCACAATGACCTGTGTGCTTGTTATCATTATGTGCAACATAAAAAACCTGAAGTTGTATTCTTGGAAATAAAACCAATAATCAAACATGGTCTTCACTGAAAGGAAATGTTGCTTTAAGGCTGCAGTTAGAGAGAGAGAGATTGCAAAGAAATTTGTACTTGGCTAAGTACCTCAAATGAGTTTCTACTACCATTTTCTCTCTGCAGTGGGTGTTTGCACTGGGTAGCCTGAAAGGTTATTAAAACTGAATTATGGGTGGTATGAAATCCCGATGAAGGTGACTTAAGGAAAGAGGCAGTGCATAGACAAAATGACAGAACAGAGTGGAGAAATTGGAGTGAAGAAGGGTTTCTGAAATGCATCCCGGTTGAGGGAGGAGCAAGATTTATGCCAAAGCCTGCTGTGGTCATGTGGGAGTCACACACAGCATGACGCCAGAATGCGGCTTCTTTTTACTGCAATTTCTTGCAAATGGCCACATGAGCAGAGACATTCACTTGATGGTAATTTAATTTCCTAAAGAGACACAGGATGGCAGGTAAACAGTGCCTAAGTAGAATGAAGAAGGACACGTGTGATGAAAGATAGGGTAGACTATTTGGGTCAAGCATTTATGGAGGATTCCCAACTTCATGTAATCTCCGCAGAGAATAAGAGAAAGCCTTATTGCGCTTTTCTTTAAGAAGAAAAAAAAAGGACAACAGAAGAACGAAAGTGTGTAAATGGAGGGAAGGAAGACAGCAGCTTGGAATCTAATCAAACCAAGGACACTTTGCTGATTGCCTCTTCAAAAACAAGAGGGAGAAAATTGGTTTGGTTTGTTTCTGTCATGAAGGCAAGAGACAATTGATACTAAAAATGGTTAAAATGTTGCCGGGGAGAAATGAAAGGAGCTTAAAGTGAAATAACTAAATTACTCGTTCACAGACCACGATGGGGGGAATGGCGAATGGGTAATCTGTGGCGTCAATCCCATTCTCTTTTCTCGCCTCTTCCTCCAGTCCGTTCCCTCCCTCCAACAATTACAGGGCTTTTCTAAATCCATCCCTTTCCCCCTCCTCTATGCCTTCAACTCTTTCTGTCACTTCCTTATTCATGCAAAGATGCTAAAGGCCCAGAAAAGGGAAAGCCACCACATAATGGGTTTGCTTCCAAGATATGTTGACCACTGATGTAGGGATACGCTATGCTCTATTTAGTGCATTAGACACACCACATACACTAAAATAAGCTATATTTCCCTTTGTGGGTTTATTTTACATTTTCAGAGATAAATGTTGTAAAGTCTGAGTGGGATAAACATGATAAAACAGGGTTCTTCCAGCGCACATTTATTTATGTTCTCATCAGTCACCTCAGATGAGTGCAACCACTTTCTATACAATCCAATATCTAGACTGCGCTCTACACAAAACATCATCAATAACAGCTTACCAACACACACTCGACTTGCCCAGCCATTCAAAAGTCAGGCTAGTGTATGAGTGAGAGTGTTGGAGGTTTGAGAGTCAACAGTGAGGCAATGAAGAGGAGATTGACGGCCTCTTGAGTACACCATGCTCAGCCAAGTGCAACAATCCAACACACAATATCAGCCGCATTAGCGACGACAACAACCACCAACACCAGCGCGAGGACATTGTCTGCAACGCAAAGTGCGGCGCCAGCTAATTAAAACATAAGTAAATCAGAGCTTAATGAGTTGTAATTGTAGATAATTGCAGAGTTGTTGATGTATCACGTCTAATTGGCTTGCATTGCTGAGATAATGAGAAAAGTTTGATTACTTTATGCTAAACGCGTTAGCGAGGTAGCAGGTGTTGTTTCGAGGAGGTGTCACAAGCAATCCCATACCTCACATCTCAATCTCATCACTCAACCTCTACAGAGAAACAGAGGGAATGGTCTGTCCCAAGTCTCTAATTATACACATGAGCTATGGGACCTGCTTTGTTCCTATTTTACTACATCATTTAGATTATCATAACGGTTTTATTTCATTAGATAAAATAATAAAACACAGATCTGGGTGCCAGCCATTTGAGAGGTTGTTTTTCATTATTTTGTATTCATGACATATGTTGATATTTTTTTTTACAAATCTGATAAATCTGAATTTGAGAATTGTTATTGTCAGGTAGTATTCTACAACAAAGTCAGTTTCACAACCAAACAGCCTTCTGCTCCATGTACACATTTAATATTCTTTGTAGTTTTCGTCCATATTGAGTTTATTCCCAGGATTTAATTATCAAGTCGACACTTTCTTCTTTTTCGCTTTTGATCTCTTTTCATCCTTTCATCCCAGCCATTGTCTCTGAGAAAAGCCCAAATTAATTATCTTAAAAAGGTATCCATATGCTTGACTACGGTGCTTGGGATGAATGATATTCCTAATCTAAGTCTGTCATCTTGTACTAATAGCCAAACTTTTGTTACTTAAAACCGCCATTGTCCTTAAGTCCTCCGATTTAATTCCCACTTTATCTGTTAATCACGTTTCTGCTAGCCATCAAAAGTGGTTGGGACACATTTAAGCTTCAATAGTCACATCGATCGGCGCAAAGCTGAGAACAAAAAATGAAAAAAGGACACAATGAAACAGAAGAAATAAGTAGGAATGGAGTGGAATAAAAGGAACGTAAAGTTAAAGTGAATAAAAACGCATATACATACAAAAGAAAATGGAAAAAGGCACTAAGAGTCTTAATGGTATTAATTGATCTTTAGGACGTGTTTTTTTTGTGTGTGTATGTGCGCTTTTGTGTGAGTGTCCTGAAGGGAATCACGTCGATGTGGCTAGTCATGCAAGTGATTGGAATTAAAGTCATATTATGTCCTCAGGATACAAAACCTGTCCAGGTTCCCTGACCTGTATCTGTTTATGTGCATGCGCGTGCATATGGACACTAACAGTCTTGACAGGCAGGTAGAAGAATGAGTTTACAAGAAGAATTCATTTGACAGGGAGAATTTTCTCAGAAAGAAAAAAAGGCCTGGGTAAAACACTTCATAGAAAATAAAGTGTTGAAATTACTGTAATTAAACTTTGCTTAATTGCAGAATCAGAGGAGCCTTGAACAAACCTAGAACTAAACAAAATGTTTTTTAACACGCATTTATGTCAATGTCACAGAGTAAGCAGGAAATTATATTACACTTTAGAAGACTAAACAAACGTGAGAAAGGCGGGAGCGCTTTGTTTACATGTTTAGCACTGTTACAGGGCTTTATTGAAAGAATATGTGAATGCTTACCAGTTAACATTTACAGTTTGCCTCAGCTACTACGTCTTTAAACACGTAAGTGGTGAGTGATCCATGTCCTTTTATTACACTGATACATTTTCTTCTTTTAACCTGCCCTTTTTCTTTTTTTTAACATGTTGCTTTAAAAGTGCACCATAGCCCACGTCATCACACACTCAGACAAACACTCACACACAGACAGAGGTAGTTAATAACAGATGATGGTGTATAACACTTGTCAAAATGACTCAAGCTGTCAGTCTTTATTTTTACCACTTATATTTTTCACTTCAACCACTTACAATATAAATCACTAGATGGATTTGAATCGTTTCAAGGATTACAAGATACTGTTGTGTTGTTAAGCCCAGTTCAGACAAAAACAAGCAAAAACAAAGGTCCGCCGTCTGCTGTCATTTCAATTTCACCAGAGGACTTCACTAGAAGCTCTTTGGCTGTTGAAACAGGTGACGTGCTTTACATTCCAAAACCAGCCACCGGCAATTTCACCAGCGGAGTTGCAGGTGACACCATCAAGCTGGCTAGTTCACAGTGCTGCAATGATCTTGTTGCGAATCATTGGTCTGAACTAGGCTTTAAGGTGATTAGAATGCTCCGTAAGGTAAGTAGGTAGGCACATATGCACATAAGTAGGGCAGATAGATAGTTAAGTAGGTAGGTAGGTAGGTAGATAGGAAGGTAGATAGGTAGGTAGGTAGGTAGGTAGCTAGGTAGATGGAAAGTTAGGTAGGTAGGTAGATAGATAGAAAGGTCGCTAGGTAGATAGGTAGATAGAAAGACAGATAGGTGGATAGATAGGTAGGTAGGAAGGTCGATAGGAAGGTAAGTAGGTAGATAAGTCAGTAGGTAGGTAGATAAGAAGGTAGGTAGATAGGTAAGTAGGTAGGTAGATAGGTAGGAAGGTGGATAGGAAGGTAGATAGGTAGGTAGGTAGGAAGGTAGATAGGAAGGTAGGTGGGTAGATAGAAAGGTCGATAGGTAGATAGGCAGATAGGTAGGAAGGTAGATAGGAAAGTAGACAGGAAGGTAGGTTGGTAGATAGATAGGTAGATATGTAGGAAGGTAGATATGAAGGTAGGTAGATCGATAAGTCAGTAGGTAGGTAGATAAGAAGGTAGGTAGATAGGTAAGCGGTTAGGTAGATAGGAAGGTAGGTAGGTAGGTAGGTAGGTAGGTAGGTAGGTAGGTAAGAAAAAACTTTTTTCTTTTGCTCTCCTCTCATCTCTGTCTCTGCCTTTGGTATCAGACCTACAAGTGTGTGCACACCCTCACACATTAGTACAGTACCAGAGAAGCACACCCTGTGGCCCATTCATTTGCACCCTGCTCCGATATCCAGATCCGTTAACCTGCTAAGCTGGCTGCATATGAATTTAAAAGTAGAACAAGTAGATCCTTCTTCAGCATTAACATGATTGGAGGTGATATTGTATCCCAGGCGAACTGATCCTACTGCTGATAATGCTGGTTATCAGGCTTCTCTAAAGCCTTTGGGAGGAATATGTGGGCCCTGGCATCAATGCTGATATCAAAGTCTCGCTGCACACCTTTGATAAAAGCTACCTGAACTCTGATTCATTGATCGATACAGATGAGCAAAGATAAGATAAATAAAAGATTTTTATAACCTTCATACGACTGATTTAAGAGATTGCAGAAGCAATCACGATACTCATGAATATGCAATGATAAAAGAAAGTTTTTAAAGCTTATTCAAACTTGGACAGTGTTTTTCCCTGTCTTCTTGGTTGGTGCAAACCATTACCAATCTCAGATTACCTTGAAACTCTCAGTAGCTTGTATCTAATAATATGAAGCTGATTAGCTTGCCCAGCTGCACTTACTGCACCCAGCCATGTCATCACACCTTTTCTCTTCTCTGTGTCTCATCCTTTACTGCAGGCATCATAAAGCAAATACAGTCTAACACAACAAGCATAATGGTTCGGTAAGGCATGTAAATGATGGCAAAGGAAACAAAGCAGCACAACAAATGGGAGTAAAGGACACGGTGAAGAGGGATCGAAGTGGAGCAAGCTTGATGGAGAGCCACAGTATGGCAAACTTTCAGTTTAATTTTTTCCTCCCTGCCCACCTTCTCCCCTCTCTTGCCTCCCTGCTTGGTTGGGTAATTGGATTTCAGTGGTAAGCCAGGGGTCTGCTCTCTTAGAACTTTCTGGAAGGTCAGAGGTGGCAGGGCAACACTGTGTCACAGCTAATCTGTCCCTGGACAGCTCTGGGTAAGTCAGGGGAAACGGCACAGCGTGTGTGTGCGTATGCGTGTGACAGAGTGAGTACCTATAAGATTTTGTGTGAATGTGTGTGGCAGGTAAGGGTCATCCTCCTTGTGCAGTCCCAGTATTGGTGGATGGCAAGAGGGATGAAGAGAGGGAGGAGAGACAGAAACAGATATTCTGCCTCAGTCATTTATTAGGAGGTGACCCTGAAGAAGCGCCTCTCCACAGACTGTAGAAGGCACTGAAGAGAAAACTCACACACACCAACAAGCATTACCTACACTTACCTAAGATATTCTCAGGTAACAGGCAATATTCACGGTCACTTAGAAAGCCCTGCACCCCCCTCCATGAGGCCAGATGCCCTTCAAAAAATAAAACCTGTCCCTTTTGAAGACCTTGCTTGAAGTTTACTCATCTCTAACAGCCTGACCCTTTGTCTCCAGTACTTTTTTTGAGGTCAGTGATTCATATGAGTGGATAAAAGGAATAGATAGATAGGTACGTCAGTCATCTGCATATTAGACCTTCTACCAAGGGATTGCCTTTCTAATTTAAACTACCCTGACCCTGGTACCATGACCACAGTTTGTACAAGATCCACTTTATTGTAACGGGGGCATAGCAGGTATTGTACAGCACAAAGGGGAGTTGGTTATGACAGGTTGACAAAACCTACATGACTCCCCTGCTTGAGCTTTTAGCAATGTGGGTGGTGTGGGAGAATTTGTGTGTGGAGACATATGGTCTGACATCGGCTAATCTGTTAAAGGGGCACACAGGGGGATGTTGACTGTAGCCTGTGTGAAAAGCATCTCAGCACCATGAAAGGGAGCGGGCATTCGGCATGAGTGCTACAGGAGAAAGAGCAAGACTCAGAGCAGCCAGAGACTTGGAGGTATGTTGCAATTCCACATAGCGTTTTTGGTCCTTGAATACAACAATAATTAACACACACACACATTAGAAGACATATTCCTTTGTGTTGTGTTGGTTGCGTTGAAGGCAGTTTCTGCTTGTCTTGTTTTTGAACAGTTTTGACATTATTCTTGTTCCATTTACAGAATGTGAGCTGATATGGTTCTGTGTACAAAATCTGTTGGGCCTTGCCTTGTGGTAGTTTTGAAAGGATGCATTATCTACCCAATTCCAAACTAGGTTTGATCCTTACACCATTGCCCCAAGATTTGTTTTGGTGTGTGTGTGCTTGTGTGTGTATGTGTGTGTGCATATGCCTCATTAGAAACTGAGTGGAATATTTAGGAAGGCCCGAGAGATTTATCATACTAATGAACACTATCCAGAGGGGAAGAGACACAATTTTAGGCCAGGGAGGGAGATAGTGAGAGAACTGTGATAGAAGAGAGGGTGAAGAGAGAGAAACTAGCAGAGGAAAGGATCAGCAGAGGAAGGCAAAAGGCTTAAGTGTTTACTTATGCTGAATCACGGCAGGATGAACCTCAAGAGTAAGAGCCATCGTCCACATTGACACTATCCATTAATCCATTTATGTTATTCTTTGGTGTCAAAACATCATCTCTGCTTATCATTACATTGAATTTCCCTTGATATTAGACACTTTTTTCCACTTCATACTGCCTTGTGTGAACTTGGTGAAAGACAGGCAGGAAGGAAAGAGATGAAAGAAAACAAAGATCCACACCATTACCGCACATGATGAATGAATGGATCACCGAACCATGGGCTCACTAGACACAGACGAATCTTATTCACCCAACAAGGAGACGTGGATGTAATGTTTCTGTTGTGAATATTAAAGCAAGAAGTGGATAAAATAAAGATGACATGTTGTTGAGGGGAACAGTCACTGAATCTGCTTTATTCTGACTGATTGCTTCGCACCCGCGATTGCTCACAGACGCAGGAGCTTTTGCGCACGGGGCAATAATATGAAGAATTGTTCATGCCCCGGTGAGAGAGCGTGGACACGCAGAATGCAATACATACAACACAGGCACGCATAGGCTCATTGTTTGTCACACCGAATGAATCTGGTGCTCATCGCAAAATGAGTTAAGCAGAAAAGAGCAGGCAGAGAAAGATGACCCCCTCTGAAAAATAAAATAAGTGAGTGAAGCAGACAAGAGGGCATCTTGGGACAGGAAGCTGAGATATGAGACAACTTATTGCTGGTCTTGCTTTAACTCCCAGCTTCTGTTTTCACTGCAGTGGTGCTGGATTCTTACAGTGAGTCATTATACACAAAGCAGCGTAACAGGGGAGTTTTGCCATTAGAAGTGGCAGAGTGGCCGGGTGGTTACAGAGACAACTCAAAGTTCAGTCAACCACAGAGTGTTCTTAAGCAACATAGTGGCTATATTTGGAATAAAATGTAACCATGCTGCTGGATACAACACATGCCATGGCACTGCGAGCAGAGTGTGTATAGTGTGAGAAGCAGGCCTCATATGGATCAATAAAGCATTACACATTAAAAAGGATCAGTGAACTGCCTACAATAACAGTTAAAGCACTGAGAACCACTTGTGTAAAGGCTGAGTGTTTAAATGAAGACTACATCAATTCAATATCACCGCTCTTTCCTTTTCTTAGCAGTTTGCAGCAAAAATACAAGTCTGTTCTCAGAATCACACACACACACACACACACACACACACACGGACCATGGTATCATGACAACAAGGTATTATGCTATACTATAAGAGCTCTACTGTATGAAAATATTTTAATTCACTCTGGTTCTCCACAAGGTTGTTTTCTTTTATATTACAGTGTGTGCACATGCATTGGTGGCTGTGTTGATAGGTTTTTATTATTATTGCATCTTTGCATGTACAATCATACCCGTATTATTTGAACTTATATGTACTTACAAAATGGGCAGCACGGTGGCACACTGGTTAGCACTTTAGCCTCACAGTAAGAGGGTTCCAAGTCTGAACCCGCCGGCCAGCAGGGGCTCTCCTGTGTATAGTTTGCATATTCTATCCATGCCAGGTTGGGTGTTCCATGGCTTTCTCAAGCAATCCGAAGACATGCATGACTTTAAATTGGCCATATGTGTAAATAGTGTGAGTGTGAATGGTTGTCTGTGTCTATGTTTCATCCCTGTGATAACTCTCCAGGGTGTTCCCTGCCTTTCGTCCAATGTCAGCTGACCCTGATTAGGATAAGTGGTTATGGATAATAAATGAATTAATACATGTACCTAAAAAAAACTAACTAAATATGCATATTATTGGGACAGTACATTTTCCAGTTAACACAATGGGTTTTATGTTTCTTTTCCTAACCTAACCAACCTAACCAGTGTTGGGCAATGTCAGCACAGTAATAACATTACTTTTTCCAATAACGAGCAGTGTAATTAATTACTGATAAAATTTCAGTAATTAATTACAGTTATCTCAAAACCAAACAACTCTTTACAATGTTACTTTTGTTATCATGTCACTACTGACTTGGAATACAACATCACATCAGCAAACTCATTTTTGTAATCATTGCACTGCGTAGGCACGCCACAGAGTAGCAAGCTAATTTGGAAGATGGAAATGCTTACCATAGTGGCTGGAAATACTTCTGTTACTTTCATTTTGTAGGGAGTAAAGATGACAAGAACACTGTACCTCTTTCCATCGCAAAAACATGTCTCCAAACCTCCAGTCAACACCAACTACAACTGACAGCATGAGAACGTGAAGCTCCAGGAAATACACCACACCACAGGTGAGCCCTCCTTGGCTGCGGAGGTTGGCTGTTGCCCTACACAGGCTCAACAACCAAAGCTTGATTTTTACTCATGGGCAGCTGCAAGCTACAAAGAAGTTATAAAGCTTGTGGCTGGATATGTGGTGGATGAAATGTTGCTCTCTGAGTGACTCTCCATCTTTCAGGCAGAGCCTTAGGAAAATACCAGTCACAGGCTACTGAAGACCCCATCTAGCTGTAGCTACACTTACCAGCGATTACCCTGACATTCACACAGAGGCACACATCTGAATTTTGGGTAGGTATGCAATTACCAATTTTATGGGGTGTAACAGAAAAGTAATATAACAAGTAGTGTAACAAATTACTTTTGGCAGGGAGTAAAGAAATATTATTACTTTTGAAAAGAGTAACACATAATGAGTAATATATTACATTTTTTGGAGTAACAAGCCCAACACTGAGCCTAATTTTACTTGCCTAACCTAACCTGGGTAAAACATCATACATGGGGTGCTAATTTGTTAGAAATCATACAAACCTTTGTATTCACATTTGTTGCCATTTCAAATCACCAAATGGACAGCAACAATACACACACATGCCTACCACACAAAACTGAATACTTTGTTTTAACATTCATATAATATCATGCTAAAGGGAACTTAACATACACAACAACAAGTTAATTTTGAGGCATTTAAAGCAAAATTATATACATTTCAAATGGAAAAATGTATTTTTTTTCTTATTATTAACAAGATTTAGATTTCTAAGCACCCCAACGGCTCTTTTGGTCACAACAGCTTACATTTCTAAAGTGGTCGAGTACGACTGATTTCCAAATGTGCTGGCTGACAGTACCGTCACATCGCAGTGGGTGACAGTAGTGTGTCACTTCATTGTTTGCCAGGCAAACAAAACATAAAAAAAATCCACACAAGTTGGAAGCAACTGCGTATTAGCGCACCACTGCTGAAGCTGATTTTACTTTTCCTGCTCTCTCTGGTCTGGTCTTGAGTCAAAGTTTGTTCCCTCTCTAGGAGTTTTCCTCATGTTAGAATATTGCACTGCCCTTTGTCATTCAGATATCAACATAATTAAATCCACCAGCATCCTGTAATTACCATTTGAGGCAGAATAGGCCACTGTTGCTGCTGCTCATCAGAAGTTTGTCTCGTTTTAAATGCGTGTATGAAAATGATGTCCAAACTATTAATTAAGAATTACTATGGAAGAGAAATGAAAAAGAAAACAGACATAACCTAAGGTTTGGAAAAGGGTGATAGACCACATTGTTGCATTTCATGACATCAGGTACTCTTCCTGAAAAACCATTCACAGACACTTTCTGGTTTTGTTGTTTTCAAGGACACATTTTATGACCATAGGATTATGAGTAAATATCAATATAAACAAATATTTTTAACTGAGCTTTAAAAAATAAGGTTTGAGTTTTTCAAATGTTAAATCATATGATATTGTTCCACCTAGCTTTCACCTTAACATTCCCGCAGCTGTCAACCCAGCCATCGCTCTATCCATCATTGACCTCAATATTCCCTCATCCATCCATCCTGCAAGCACCTATGCTTTCATAACCCTGTTTTTCCCCCCCTTCATTCCTCCTCATCTCATTCTTTATCTAGCGTTATTTGTCAAAATCATCCACCCTATCATCCATCATATTAATTAGGTTCTGTATCATTGTTCTCATCATCATTCACATGTCTATCATCGATCTCTCTCTGTTTCAGTCAAGGATGTTTAATTGTCTTCATCCATTATTAGTATTAAATGAATACACATGCAGTACATTTACTGCTCATTACACATTTCCGTGTGGACAGAATCGAAAGCATTGTAAGACAGGATTTGTGTATAAATGATTTGATCATTATAATGTCACAGTGCATTGTGTATTGTAGCATCTTTACAAAGACAATACAAAGTTAAAAATAGATATACAGACCCTTTTAGGGCCAACGTCACAATGACGTCAGTTTATTAACTGGAGACAAAACACAACTCGCCACGACAGGGGTGTAGGCTACATAGGAGTCTTATTGGGAGCCAGAATAGAAGGAGTCATGGCTCAAAACTTAAATTTTAACACATACCAGCCGCCAGTGCCCATCAACAAAAACAAAGACAACTATGGTTAAATGCGATAAGATGAAAGGACTGCATGGAGGCCATCATCAAAAATGCTCACATGTGCAGCACACACTTCATATCAGGTTACGGGAAAAGTATTTCTTGATGTAGGGATGAATAACGGCATGTGTATTAAAGGTTATCATGTCCATCTAATCAGAAATTGGGGACTTTTTTAGCGCATTAGCTAACATTAGCTTTGACAGCCAAACAAACTGGAGGAAACTGTTCAGGGGTCGCCTTCCTTTGTAAGATCCGTATAATAATCCTGCTTTAGCAATCCACTGAGTGAGAGCCTACTGGTTGGCCAGTCTGGTCCCGTTGGTCAGGGTTTACTTTTCCAAGTAACACTCGTGGTCCTGGAGAGTGGCCCATCATGGTGTGTTTATAAATTCCAACGCTCTTCACTAAAATGAGAGCCCTTTTGGTTGAAGAAACCCAGTGTTATATTACTTTATAAATGAATGAATGGTTAAGTTAATCACACATTCACTCTGTGCTCTCCCACTTTGAGAGTGTGGTGTCCTGGATAAATGAACAGTGCATTCCAACAGCACTCCGACTTTACAAACAGTCCACTTTGTGCCAGAGTGCACACAGGCACTTAGAATCAGTATTTCTGAATACACCACTCCTATTATCTTCCTCCATTGTCTCAAACAAGCCAGCACAACTTGCTAGCTAGCACTTGCTAATGTCTGTGGAGAATTGTTTTGCCTCCAGCCAAGCCTCGCCCGTCATAAAAAAAAAAACGTCATACTGTTTGCGAACAGGAAAAGTGGCCATATGTAGATTATAAACTTGATGCCTGCAGGCTTAAATAATTGCTCTTTTTTTATATTTTTGTTTCACAATTTGCTTTGCATGCCTTCTTTATCACTTCCTTATAACTATTCAGTGGGAATGTGGTATGAAGTCTCTGATTTATGTCCTTTTTAAAAGGGACAGTTCACCCAAAAATCAAAAATACATATTTTTTTGTACTGACTGTTCTGGTGTAAGTAATTGAGTGTTTCAGATATCGGCTGTAGAGATGTCTTTCCAATATACTGGACTAGATGGCACACGGCTCGTATTGTATTTTTCAAAAATACATTTGAAAAACTCAACAGAAATGTCTCTTTCCAGAAATCATGACCTGGTTACTCAAGATAATCTACAAACCTTGTTGTGAGCAGTTTGATGGAGGAACTATTTTATTTCTATCGAGCTGAACCCCAAAACATATCACCCTGCAAAAGGAAGTGTGCATCTACTCATGCACAAGAGGCTCTTCCCTGTGACAGCACAAGATGTAAGCATTAATGGCGTCGTCCTTGGTGGAGCTATAATGTTAGCTAGCTCAGATGCTCCCCTCTGCACTGCGATATGGTTGGCAGGTGTAGTTTGGTAAAAAAGAAAATAGTTCCTACATCAAACTGCTGACAACAAGGTCTGTGGATAATGTTGAGTAATAGGGTCATGATTTTGTTGGCGCTTCGAACACCACAAGCCAAGTGCCATCTAGTCTGATTATATTCGAGAGAAGGCAGACAGACTCTGTGACTGATATCTCCAACACTCTGAAACTCACACTAGTACAATCTAAACTGATAAATAGCACTACAGGTAAGAGGAAAAATATGTATTTTAGACTTTGGGTTGAACTGTCCCTTTAAGTATCTACAAGGTAAGCTACTTGCTGTTATTTACCATGCCATGTTTTTCCCTTTGTCTGAATGAAACCCAGACTGTATCCTCCCATCTCATTTTTAAATAACACTCCTCTTTCTATCTCTCAACCTGGAAACAGATGCTCTGTCACTGCCATTGAAACTCCCCACTCCCTCCACCTCGATTCAAAAGTTTTTTGTATGAGCCTTTCAGAATGAACATGACGCCAAACAACTTTCCTTGGCAAAAAATAATTTTCAAAAAGTTTATTATGACTTTTCACCATCTGTGTCACCTTGTTTATTCTCAACGTCTGTCCCAGCTTTGTCCTAGAACATTAGGTTGTGTTTACTTTCTAGTTGTCAACACAAAAATCCTGCACATCCACACACTTGTACACATGCACACATATACCAGAACATACACTCACGCTCACATTAACACACACATACGCACACACACACATACACACACACACACACACACACACACACACACACACACACACACACACACACACACACACACACACGCATCCCTTTGCCCCTGCAGCAGCAGGAGTGGTAATCTTGGCGGATAATGCAGCTTTCTGATGCTTTTTCAGATTAATCCCTGTCCTCATCGTCACTCCAGGTCCCTCTTTGAAGCTTGAAGGGGAAGTCAAATGCAAGTGTGTGTGTGTATGTTTGTCTTTGAGTCACAGAAATGGAGGCAAAAAGGGAAGAGAATGATAAGTGTGCATCTATGCCTACAGGGCTGTCTGTAGATATGCATTATCTGTCAATCTACTTGATCCACGGAGACAATAACAGTTCATAGAGGGCTTTGATCTGAATGTGCCCTTTCCATGACTGTGGGCATTCGTTCTCAGTGTTCCCTTTTCATGTGCAATGTATTGGCTTTATTGGGACTTGACAAAAGACAATATCACACAAACATGTTGAGGCAATAAGGATGAGCCTCTGCCATCAGCACAGATGGGGATAAGTGGGAATATTATATTAGACAAGGAAGGCTTTTTATCAATTTTAGTATCTTGTCTTGGTCCTTTTCCTAAGAAAATCCCTCCATTTCCCTCGAGGGATCTTCCAAGTCAGCCTTGCCCAGAAAGCCTTCAAAGAGAAGCTGCCAGATTGCTTGCTCACCAGGTATCCAAACCTAAACATGTTCTTCATGTGGAGAATGATTCTGTGGTATCCACACTCACCATCTACCCTATAGGAAAACCTCATCCTAGCTCATGTTAAGTGCTTTTTTTTTTTACTTAAAGCTTATGACAATATGTGATCCAATAGAAATTAAACACAAAATTAAGAGCTCTGCTCAATAGCTTAGCTCTCTCTTTACCATCTCAGTCTGGTCAAACCAAGCATTATTACAGCAATGGTAATTCCAGCAAGTTGCATTATAGTGTACTGCAGTCCTCTCAAGTGCGTATCAAAGGTCACAGCATCATCTTTGGCTCTGTGACCTCCTGACACTGCTTCACGTGATGACACACATGGATGAGTGGAGTTAAATACAATTTAAGCAGGCTGTATCTATTTTGTGGCAATGCTCCCTCTGCATCTCATTCTCACTCCGACCTCGTCACATATTGACGATTGGTCATTGACTTCCCACATCCACATACGACGTGCAAGGTACCCTGGGTGCATTGGTTGTTGACGTTCTGGGACACTGTGTTAAGTTCTGTGAAATGCATTATCGTCTTTCAAAATACACTTGAAATACACGTGGTTGGGTTTAGGTAAATAGAACAGGGTTTGGCTTTATAATCTTACAGGACGCGAACACCGCTCTTCCATTTGAAAGTCGCTGTTTGTTGGACCCATCTGCCCACCCCACTCAGACTTTCGCTGCCTTAACTTTTGTTCCTGTCCTACTGTTTGTCACAAGTCACTGCCCAAGCACTGGCTTCTGACGACTTCGGCGTGAGACCGGGTGATGTCTGTGGTCCCTCAGGACTCTGTTTTTCGCCTCTTTTTTTTCTTGTCTCACCAAGTCCTCTTGCTCACTCGTCATGTCTCACAAATCATTTTACCAACTCTATGTACCTCACTGTCCTCTCCTTTGACCCATGCAGGTTCAAGCAGAATGGATCTCGGCATACCTGGATGACACTGACACATGGTCTGAGAAAAGACACAGCTGCTCGTGGACACTCCTGTTGGTCTGCATCACCACTCAGCAAAACACCCCAATCTGCCAAAAGTGTAGTTGTAAACCTTGACAATCATGGGTTCATCCTAATATTCCTTCCTGACTTCTCTATCCTCGATACCTTGACTCGGAAATCGATCCAGACCCAACATTTTGGAGGACATCCTAATTTCTTGGATGTGCTTGGAGGAGTTGAGGAGCGAAGAGGCTTGCAGAGGTGAGGGAAGTGAGGAGACATGGAAACACAAATACAGGACTGAAAATGTACACTGAATCCCACGAATAAAGAGATAGATTAATTTATTAAAAAAAAACATATAAAAAACTGAATTGAAGGGTCTATGTAGGATTTCTTTTGCGTTAAGCCCAGTGACAGGTGATACAGCTGTGCACACACCATAAGTAAAGCGTATCATTTCAAAGTGACGCTTGAGTGAACGAGGATGCCCCATTTCCCAACTGAGGATTCCTAAGTCCTCATCCTCACATCTCTCCCCCTGCTTCTTACAAGGGCGGAGCTACACTGCAAGAAAGAAACGCAAGCGAGGGAAGCGAGGATGCAAAAAAGGTAATGGAATAGGTCCATGTCATCCTTTGATGCTGTCACAGCAGTCACTGATTGACTGTGCTGAATTGCTTCTAACATCCATCAATTCAGGCCCTGGCTCACCAGAGAGTTTGCACAGTTTCTGCTCAAGGATCTCATCATTTTTTGACTTCACTACTACAACTTCCTGCTGGCTGGCCCTCCTGCATCAGCTCTCAGAAACTCACACCTCATTAATACAGACCTACAAAATGATAACGGTGCAGCACCAATCCACCTTTTAACCATGATTCCTAACCTACATCCAGTCCACAATTTATGCCTCAAATCCCTCCTACAGCTCCTTTGGTGGAGAGATATTTATTCCTGAGTCTGAGTTGTCAAATCTTCTTTTTTTTTCTTTCACATTTTATAACACTAAATGAAAACTTATCTCTTTTGTTTTCTCTCCTGATCTCCAGCCTCCCACATCAACCCTTAATCCTTTACCTGATCTACTTCGACTTTTCTCACTGAATGAATTGGCACTTAAAGCGCTTTGAATCATCTGTCAACTTATCACTTAGATGCTTGAAGAATATTCGCATACTGCACTTACGTGAGTCACTGTAGATGTGTGTGTTTAATGCCTAAATTGTGATCATTCCTCAAGGGTACAGAGACACGTAATGCAGTAACAGTTTCTATTAGAGACATCAGGGTGCGAGGAATCATCTGTCAGCAAAATGGAGCACTGCGTCTTACATCGAACGATTTGAAGGGTGGATTCAGTGTATGTGAGGTTTTTAATCTAGTTTCATATTGCAAAAATGTGATTCTAAACATGCTTTATTAGCCACTTCATCAGTTGTTGTGTGCAGGGCCGCATCTTATTGTGGGTATATCTCATAACAATATGGGTCTTTTTGGTAATTCTGAAGAAAATATAAAGAATCCTGTGGGTGGAGCAAATTCTTGGCAGTGTTGTCAGCCCATTCTTATCCCCAGATTATCATATATCAATGCTTTGTCACAACCCTTGGTGTGTCAAATCAACACCAAAGGCACAGTTTAGCATCCTTATGAGATGCATCATCCACAGCAATAACTGTTGTAGTATTAAGAGCGAGAAAGTTTGTATAGGGAGGTGGATGGGCCAAACAAAACAAGACCCTCACCCAGGGGGCCGTAGCTTATATCCTGTGTGAAACTTACAGTCAATAATAGTTGTTTTTACATAACATTACTTAACTCAGTGGTTCCCGAGTGGTCCAGCCATGGGGTCCAGATTTCTCCTAAGTCATTAGTTCAAGGTCCATACAGTTTCACTTTTTCAGCATTGTACTTGCTATTTAAGCCATTCAGGGGCAAACAGGGAGAACTTGTTCGGACGCGTGTTCTGGGCAAAACAATAAACCAATGTCCAATATGCTGTGTATCTTTTAATGGGGTGACCCATTTATTCACAGTAGGTGCACTTAGCACAGGTAGAAAAAACAACTTAGTTCGTTAAATCACAGGTAAGTTTCCATTCATCAGTTTCAGTTCATCACAGGTAACGCTGCCAAGCCAACATGCTGCTGCACTGACATAGTCAAAAAACTGTCACACACCTGTTACTCCTCACCTGGAGCTTAACTATATGCACTTCCTGTGCTAATGTGCCACTCAGTGTTTGAACACAAAAACTGCATATACATGACTAAGGTCACCTGTATTATATTAACATAAAAAATAAAATGAAAAACAAAAATGACATCATGGCTCCAACACTTGCATTTGCTCATGCCATTGAGCTAATTTGCTGTCTCTGTCAATTAGCTGTCCACCAGTTGGGAAGCACTGACTAAACTTACATACCTATGTCCCATGCAGTGGTGTAGTAAAGGGTTTACAAAGTTTACAGTATGCCCACCTATCAGCCAAAAAGCCACTGAAATATAAAGGCGAGTATACCCATGTCTTCTTGGTAACCTCTCAATCTACCTGGTAGTACACCCACGTCAACATCTACCACTACAGCACTGGCCCTGTGACCAAAAGTCTACAATATTTTAACATACGTAATATTACATTATTTATGAATAGCCGTTCACATGATGCATTTACAAAGTATTGGCATTTCATAACCTGGGAATGACAAAAAGGTGGCGTTCTAGCTGTTGGGTGTCTATAGCCGTTCCACTTAACATGGCCTAGATGCAACAGCACAACTGTGCATGTTCACTCACCGCTTTTCTCGTCTGTATAATTTTTTCTTTCTGTACTACATAAGAAGCACTATAGAATTTATAGAGTTTGTATTTAATGATAAGAGTTCAATGACAACATGATCCTTGTACAACTGTAAAGAAAATATCAAGAAACCTATGCCAAGCTACAATGTAATTGATGCAAAAAGTGAGCAATGCATTGAAATAAAGAGGTGAAACAACTTACTTTTGTCTTTCTCTTTCTCAACACACACACACACACACACACACACACACACACACACACACACACACACACACACACACACAGACAATACTACAGTTTCCATTAGCAACATTGAATAAGCGACTGCCAGAAGGTATGATAATGAGATGATCTTTCACCCTTGGCATTTATATATGATAAAACTGACAGTGCAGTGCTAAAGGGGAAGCACAAAGCCACACCAAGAAAGGCTGAAACACACATGCAAATATGAGCATGCATGTTTATGCACATAAGACTTTAGGAGCTTAACTTTCTCTACTCTCTTTCTCATTTTTTCTGAATGTCTGCCTCTCCCTCCCTCTCTCTCTGTCTCTTTCTCTGTCTTCAGGTGTCTGAGATAGATGAGAAGTGACTGTGGTGTCTCCAGGTGTCATAGATGGAAACGGGGTGATGACTCTCCTAAATGGACAGCCTGCAGCAACCTTCATCCAGACGCTCATCTGTATTCAAATTCATAACTTGTTTGTCTAAGTGTGCCTGTGCGTGCATGTGAACTAGTGTGTAGCCTATGTTCCTGCAAACCCTGTATATAAGTATATATACTCCTCAAATATATATGTATGACATCCATGTGTTCCCTTGCAGATGTGTACGTGCGTACATGCATGTGTGAGCACATGTATGGCTGTAGTAAATTGTCGGGGGAAGTGCTAACAGGTGAGAAGTTGTGGGCATGGCTGTGCATCGACATGCACACCCGCGTGCACACACGTCACAAGGTGTCAGCTTGCAAATTGGTTTCTCTCCTCTGGGCTGACACAGTTGACAAGCCCTTTATGAGAGGCATAAACAAGGCTGCTTTACCTCCCTCCCAACTCTCTCTCTCTCCATCCTTTCAACTTAAAGCATCAAATCTCCTTTTAAACTGATGAACCTAATGCTACTCTTTTCTGAGTGCCCACTTATCTGTGAGACTTGTACTTCAAATCACTCAGATTACACCATCACCTTGTTTGTGGGCGTTATCATTTTAAAGCCTAAAGTCAGTGTGACTCCATGCAGACGTTTAAATAATGTGCTGCTGGTTGAGTACTCAATCTTGAACGCCAGTGATACCAATGTATTACACAACTGTGGGTGGCCAGGGCTAAAAGTGAGGGGTGACTGGGTTTGTGAATATGTAGCCTACATAAGAAAAAAAAAACTTTGGCTTCACACAAACTCAAAAATTGAGTAAAATATCTTAAAGGAAAAGTTCAAAATTTATTGGGGGAAATAAGCTCACTCAATTTCTTGCTGAGCAAAGAAGACATTGACTAAATATAAAGCTACCACCAGCAGTTAGCCAACTTAGCTCAGCACAAAGACTGCAAACAGTCAACTTGTCTTTTCACACTTTTAGTTTTAGAGGTGCTGTAGCAGCCGTGTAATGCAAGTGCAATTTACAACAATGCGTATATTTTTTCTTGGGTCCTCAGCTCACCCCAAGAACAAGTGCACTCATGCACACACTGGGCAGGTGTGAACACAACAATCGCACTCAGATGTGCACCAACCAGACTGAAACCTTCTTGAAGAGGTGGTCTCTGTCCGGTTACAAACAAACTCTGGTGTGGTTCATTTGTGGTGAGAACGTGTTCCGACCTGGATCCGAACCAACTGCAGTCACATGACACATTGTTTGGGTTAAACACGAGCATGTTACAGTCCTGGAGGATTATTAATGTGCGCCTCCTCCTGTACTGCCTTAATATGCACATTCAGCACATCCAATGCATCAAAACATTGTTTTCTAGTTGGAGCCGCGCCTCGTTTTCAAACTGTATGGTTTGACTCAAATGAACAATGACAGCAATATAGTCAACGATGAGCAGCGCTAAAATCAACCTGCGTAACTGTCCCTCCATTGTGACATTAGAAAGTGTCACATTTATCTTGCAAGTGTACTCTTCTCCAGTGTCTTGTTTACTTCCTGGATTTTTCCCACATAGGAATTCTGACCAATCAAGAGCAGCTTTCTCATGTAAGGCATTTGATCTGGTCCACTTGTAAATGCTGCCGTGAGAACACGAACCAACTCTAGGCAATTATGCAACTTTGTAACAAAATTGGTTCCTGATTCGGACCAAAGCAAAACTCTAGATCTGAAAGCATCCGAAGGCTCAGCCTTGCCACGTATGCTCTACTAGTTTGGCCGCCAAGCTAGATAAAATCCAAATTCCAATTCACAGAGAGCTGGTGGCCTTTGGCAGAGCTGGGTCTAACCTGCGCAACAGCAGCAACAGAATGTTTGCCGATCTGGCAGGGAGTTGGGTGGCTCGGGATAAGAACACCACTGGGGTTGACGCTGTCTCGATGTCAGTTGTTAGCCATGACCTCTTCACTGCCACCTGCTCTCCTGCTGGTGAAGTAAGGCCAAAATACACCACCACCAAATGGTGCGCGTCGATACAGCCGCCTCTATGATTGAACTGAAGGGTGTCCCTCCCATCCCTCAAGCCAGCTTTTGATCAATGTCACAGACGGCAGCAGCAATTTTATCAATATTAAACTGACAGCCTGCCAAAGACTTAAACGACCACAGCGGCAAGGAATCTCTGGGCACTGGTGTAAAACTGTAAATATTTACGCCAGTGGCTCGTAGGCCAAATTTGTC
This sequence comes from Cephalopholis sonnerati, assembly GCA_019142605.1. Taxonomy (NCBI): domain Eukaryota; kingdom Metazoa; phylum Chordata; class Actinopteri; order Perciformes; family Serranidae; genus Cephalopholis; species Cephalopholis sonnerati. The sequence continues at coordinate 37,714,260 of JAGQAX010000013.1, forward strand.
ACCTTGGGGGTAGACCCAGGCTAGCCCCTGTTTCCAGTCATTATGCTAAGCTAAGTTAGCCAGATGCTGGCTGTAGCTTCATGTTTCTTCTCATCTTCTCACCTAACTCAAAAAAGCAAGGACAGCAAGCACGCCATGACATAAATCCCCACCTTACTCAATTTTGTTTTAATTATATACCCCTAACTCTGACCTTAAAAGATATTCATCTTCATCAGTGAAGGGAGAGAATGACAGTCTTCAAATTTTCATGTCTACTACACCTAATCAGCATTCCAGACTTAGTGTTCATTTCAGAAAATTTTGAGACTGATTAAATAGTTGTGAATGTATGCATCTGCATAAAGACGTGAGCATTTCTGTGTGTGTGTGTGTGTGTGTGTGTGTGTGTGTGTGTGTGTGTGTGTGTGTGTGTGCACTTATGGCTACGCATGCCTGCATGTGCCTATGTGTGTGTGTGTGTGTGTGTGTGTGTGTGTGTGTGTGTGTGTGTGTGTGTGTCCATCCCTCTATTCATCAGTAATGAACAGCCAGTTAATGAAGGAGCCCTTGCTCCTTCCATTCCACCAGCCAGGAAATAATTACCTTGTGTCTGAAGCCATTCTCCATCTGTACCACACTCTACGGCTTCATTTAGCTGCCATCTCTCTAAAAATCCAATTCTTTCTCTTCCTCTCTTTCTCTCTATCCCTCCGTTATTCCCTTATTCATTCTCTTCCCATTTTGCTACACCTTCAAACCCCCCACCTATCTGAAGACAGATAAAACCTCACTGACCACCCCTGTCTCTGTCTCTTGCTTTAAATATGATGAATTAATTTACTCCATTAAGTGGCAGATGATTGTAAGAAGGATCCGACTTTTGATGGTTTAATAATGCCTTTTAATAGAGTTTTCAATCTGCAAGTGTGTGCGTGTGTGTGTGTGTGTTTGCTCTCACGTGGACATATCCATTATGGAATAAAAATATCCCCCACAGCCCAGAGGCTCAACATGTCTTTTTATCAGTTTCTCCATTAAGTATACTGCTACTGTTTAACTGTTTGACCTCTCCATACCTCTAACGCCGATTTGTGTGTTCTTTTCTTCTGCCATCCCAGTTTCTTTGTGCCAAGCCACTTTTGTCTTATTTATGTCAACCTATTATTTATTTTTTTAAGCTTGTGCTCTTCCATTTACAACTCACCCACTGTGTTTATTTACATGTTAAAAAGTAGCATATGTGTTTATAATTGGGTGCGAGGATGTGGTTACCCTGATTATGATTTGTTTTTACCTTCTGTCACTGTTTCACCTTATTGTAAAGGTCTAATTCAATTTATAATGTCACTGCATTTTGAAAATGCAGCTGCAGAAGTTTAAAAAAGTAAAAAAAATGATGACCCACACACAATAAAAAGCCATATTGTGCCAGTCACTCTAAATAAGGGTCATTAAACAAAGAACATATTTCCTGCTGAAGACATGTTCAAACTCATTACACTCACATCTGGAGAAATGGATGCCATGGAGAGGCTTGGAGTTTGTGAGAGAATGAGACTGACAGAAAGAGGGAAGGAGGGAGACGATGGAAATTAAATATAAAGAATGGGTGAGAAATGTGTTTTTGCATGTGTGTGCATGAAGTACTCCTTCTTTACTCTGTCAGAGAGAATGAAGATGGATGAAACTGATGCCAAAAATGGAAAGTAAGAGGCAAACAGAAGGTGGCACTGGTGCTATGCTAATGGAAAGGTGAAGTGGAGCATGTCGGAAAAGCAGAGTCAGGAAGAAGGTCTGTCTGCTCTACCCCCCTAAAATTTAGATACAGAAAGCTGCCAAAATAATGTCGAAGCAGTACATTGAAAGGTTTCAATGGCAGCCAATTCCCACTTTTTAGACTTTTAAGGTTATATTTTCATTTTGTTGGTGGGGTTTCCTGAGTAACCGCTTTCTGAAACTTGGAGCCTGGCCTATATAGCCTCACGGTAGAGTTCAACACTTTGAAAACTGGTTACCTGAGCTACTGCTGTCAGCAACTGGTTGCTAGAGTTGATGGAATGCCATAGGTTCACTGTTTGTAATGTGGAGTACACACACATACACACACACACACACGGATCTCAGTTAAAACATGCGGCTCTGCTTCACTAATTACTAATAAAGACTGAAAGGCAAACAGATTGTGCATTTGCAAGGTAATGCATTGGTAGTGAATTTACAATAGGCTGAATGAATACCTCTTGCAGAGCTGTTTTGGATCTGCAGATGCTGTGATTGAGAAAAGGCTGAACAGGTTCTTTGTTTTTGAGAATGTAGTAAACACTGTGAAAGGTTTTGCCAAGAGCCTGATTTACTGCATTCATACATGTATTCTGAGGCAGGGTGTCTGTTGTGCGCCTTCTAACGTGCTTCCTGCCTTTTGTTACCCTTCCCTATTCATCAGCCTTATACAGCCGCTTATTATGCCACTGTAGGTAAATAAATGAATGAATGAATGAATGAATAAATAAATGAATCAGTCAGTCAGTAGGTAAGTAAATAAATCAATAAAATATAGAGCCAGGAGAGATGGGTAATATTCCAAGAAAAAAATCAGAATTTCCTTAATTAAAGTCAAACATTTAGAGAAAAAACTTGGAGATTCTCTGATATTTAAAGGGGAAAAACAATTAAAAAAACAAAAAAAACCTTCCAAATTTACTGCCAGAAAGTCAGATGATCTAATATTAAGAGCAACAAAGTCCACATAGAGGGGAAGTCTTGGTGGATGAATGGGTCAAGTACAGGACTTTCATCCAGGAAACTGGGGTTTGTGTCCTGTGAGTCAACACTGACTGACCTATTCAGTTTTTAGGATGTATTAAGGTGCAAAAGGTACACATGCATTCATCGGGTCAAGCACAGCACTTTGGCCATAGTCTGAGTGTCCAATCAAGATGTCCCTTTAAGGTCCAAAAAGAGTTACAAATTGGATGTTTGGGTGCCATCAGCTGGACGTCCTTCCTGGGCAACAATAGTATGTTAAGACAAACGGGCCTATTTAGCTGTTCTGCCGAAGTTTATGGATGGATCTACTCATTGTCTCGCACAGGACAGGAACCCCAGTCACCTGCATGAAAAAGTCCCAAGCTTGACATTTCCCTATGTGGACTTTTTCGCGCTTCATACTACATCACCTGACTTTCTGGCGGTAAATTTGTGAGTTTGTTTCTCACAAAATTTGTCACTTTAATCTCAGAAATTCAGATTCTTTTCTACTTTCTCCCCCAGCTCCATGTTTTTGTTATTTTTACTTACAATGACTATAATACGGCCCTTAGCCTTACTCTGGTTCCAACGTATTAATTCAGTTTTGCTGTTTATTTTTGCTTGATCATCTCCACATTGGTTCTATTTTTTGTGTGGCAGCAGCACTGTCATTCACCTAAGCCAGGGGTCGGCAACCTTTACTATCAAAAGAGCGATTTCTGGCCAAAAAGGAAAAAAAAATCTGTCTGGAGCCACAAAACATATTTGAGCCTGATGATAAAGGTAACACTGCCTTTTAAGTCAAATTTAGCCAGTAAACATTACTAATAGATCTAAATGGGCATTCATTAATATGTTTTAGCACAAGGTGGCTACTCTGCAGTGGGCTATTTATGATAATTTGGTACTAAAACTTTGCAGCGTTGCTAATGAAAGCAACAAATTTGTCCACGCACTATTAAATTCTCTATTTTCCCCTTAGACTTTCCCCCTTTTTGGATTTGGAATCTTTTTTTTTTTTTTTTTTTTTTAATTGGTATATAGGCTACACATTTTTTACAGTTGAATAATGTAAGAATCACTTTAGTTCTACAACAATAAATGAAAATTAAAATGTTTAAAAAAAAGGTTACATACAAAAGGTTATATAATTTTCTGTCAAAGCCACAGGGAGCCACTTGAGAGGAGTTAAAGAGCTGCAAGTTGCCTACCCCTGGCATAGGCAGAAAATTCAAAGCGATAACAGAGGATTTGTAGATACATAGCTATAGCTTTGCCTACATGGACAACAAGACAGCATAAAATGGCTGACAGTGGGTCATGTCCTGACTTTGTTTCTGTTCTGCAAGTGCTGTATGAGGTGTTCATACGGTGCTCTAAAAAGGTAGGGTGCAAATATTGGGGCTGTGGGTGTGCATGTCGGATCTGAGCTGATCTCACAAGTAAAACTACTCTCAAGAATATCGAGTGCCATGCAGGAAGATAAATATTCTATAATTGATTTTGGCTACAGAAATAAATGACCTTAAAGTGAATTAACCTGTAATCTGTTGTTGAAATATTGCATTTGTTAATGGCTGACAAATAAAAAAAGACCTTGTGGTGTGTCACTTGTTTCTAACCCAGGGTGTTTTTGTAAGTGTGATACTTGAAATTTTTCAGATTATCTCAATAAAATAAAACATTTTTTTTGAAAGGCTATCAAAACCGACAGTTTTAGGAAAAAAGACATAACATTTTATCAAACTGACATTTTTCTTAGAGTGACTGGGTAGTCAGTCTACTAAAGTTGTGGCTGGATTGACACTGCATACAGACAGTTTTCTTAGTTTAAATGTCTTCTCTGTGTTTTTGTTGTGGTGGATGAATATTTAAGTTGAATAAAAATTCTTGTCAATAAAAGTTCTTGTACGTCAAACCAGATATTTGACTCACTCTACTTGTCATACGTAGGTATAGTTATATACCTGCACTGTGTTGCCCTTAAAGCAACAATATGTGTAGGTTTACCTGTCAAAAAGTGTGTATTACACTAATTTATCTGAGATAGAACAACGCCATTTAGTGTTGGATAATGATTGGGTTTTGATCCGTTGTTGATTTGTTGAATTAATAGATCTCTTTGCAGTCAGTTGGCCTTCAGGTGTAAGGTGTTTTTTGGAAGATTTTTAAACTTGAACTTTAAAGTGCCTTTTAAGTTTTCTGTTTTGAAGATATTTATCTGACTGTAGGATCTGATTCCACATATCCTCATGTGATTCCAGTGTACTTCAGTTAACTATCTTCAGTGCTGAAAAAAACTTGAGCAACCAGGGCAGGAAGACATGCAAACTGAAAGAAGAAAATTCACTTCAATTAATCTGTAGACATTGTATCATTCACAGCACGCTCCACTCATTATTTTAATATGATGTTTCATTCAAAATGTAGCCTGTTCCGGTTTACCCTTGTGATTCTCTCTGTTAGATGTGTGTGATTGTGTCTCATTTTAAGCCTTTTTATCAAACTAAAAACATGACTGACCAAGCAACCGCTTCAAGCTTTTCAGCTCAGTTTAGTCCAGAAGAAACTTCTACCTTTTGAGAGAATTGGAGAATCAGTTACATGGCTACAAACATCTGAATCAGATCAGGGAATTCGTCACCCTCTTCAGCACCATGGACAGCGGCAGCAAGAAGCTCTCAACAGTCGAGGGCCTCCAGTGAATCTTAACATCTAACACAGACTGTTACTGGGCTGCAACACATCTAAAGACTTTTAATAAATCCTAACAATCACATGAGTATACAGTTGATCATGCCGATGACGAACACATCATTTGTCCATCAGTGATTTATGGCATTGATGATGGTTTGTGCAGCTTCATGAATCTTTGTAAATGCTGTTGAAACTGTACACATAATGAATGAGCAAAACTTTAATTATTTCCAAAAATCACTCACTAATCTGTTACCAATTGTTGGGCTATAATTGATGTTTAATTGATAATAATGAGCTTCTCATTAATCTTCCAAGAGCTCACTATTAATCCATTTTGAATCAATCGCTTATTAAGGGCTGACGCTGATGTGAGAACAAAATGAAAACATCACCCACTGTGGGGAAAATCATATGTTGCTCAGCTGCAGGTGGGAAATATAGTATAACAGTATGTTTGATGTCATTTTTGTGATTCTGACAGTATCTGCTACATTTAGTGCGGCACTTCATTTGGTTTTAAGTTAATTATTTGGAGGTGATTGCACCTTTGGCTGACAAGGTGAGCTCTTTTATTTGTGAATGATTTGTTGTTTGGATTTTGAGGATATCAGTAAAGCTGTATACATGATTGAGGAGCTGATGAATATGAATTTGCCATACCAAACAGCTCATATGCTTAGGAAGATATAAAACAAATAAAAAATAAGGGCTGCCCCCGACTAAGAATTTTCTAGTTGACCAATAGTCATCATTTAGGGTCATTAGTCGACTAGTCGCCTGCATGTTTACGATATTAATTTATTATTAAATTACATATTTTGGGTGGGGCAACACAATGGTTTGAGTTGAAGGTGTGAGGAAGAATAGTATCAGTAACATTGTTAACACTGTGCTACATTACAGAGAAATACAAAACCGTACTAATGAACCTTCATTAATATAGGCCTATATTTTATCTACAAGTGCACGTCACACACTGAGCGAGCCGCCTGTTAATGACGCTGTGGGCTAATGGGCATGTAGCTACTTCCATGTTTCAGATGTTACGTCATGTTTGTAGTCAACCAATGAAGATGAGTTTACATATCACCTTGGGTTCGTCCTTCACCTTCTCAAAATGATCCCACACTTTGGATTTCCTGCCCGACATGTTATTAACTAGCCTGTGGAATAACCGCAGGTACCGGCTCTGTAGATTAACATGACTCTTGTCTGACTGCTGAGCGTGGCCACTTCCTGTGTCTGTCCTTTCAAATTAAATTCCCACATGGTACAGTCATATAGGTTTTGATTAAGACAAGACACAGCTTCTAATAGAGTTTCACTTTTTTTTCTTCTTTTCTCTGAGACTAAGCGATCAATGAAATCTTGCTGACTAATGATCCCTCTGGTCTATGAGGGGGCAGCCCTACAAAAAAATAAAACTGAAATAAAATAAAAGGAGTTTTCCATTAACTGAAAATGTTTAAAGTCCAATCAGGAGCACAAAAACTGTGATAATATTTTTATAATTTCTTTTTTTTTTGGTGGAAAATGGATTGCTTGAAACTCTTCTGATCAACTGTTTAGTGGAGCACATGAGTTAAAAAATGTGTTGAATTTTACTCAACCTGACTGAGCTATCTCTACCTTTCGGTTTAGATATGTAATGCAAAAAAAGAAAAAAAAAAACCCGCCTCTCGCCCAATCAATGTCACCTGGGATAGGCTCCAGCCCCCCCATGACCCCTACCAGGACAAGTGGTTATGGAGAATGAGTGGATGAATGAATTGCCCCAGGAGAATAAGAAATGCAAATATTTTTTAATTGCTGTTTTCCAAGTGTTGACATTAAATAGTTAAAACTGGCAAGTCAGCTACAGGAAATAAAGATGTATTTAGCAGCGGAAAAAAAGAAAGAATTCAGCAGCACTGCTCATTTGCATGTGTAAGTGAGATTTCATATAAGGGAAGTTATACAATTTCGCAGGTTGAGCTTCCCCTTCCTGTATTTCTCCATTTATGACTCCATTCATTTCTTTCCTTCTTTTGTTCACTTACTTCATTATTTATTTCTGACCTTGGCCCTGCAATGCAGAGGCTGCAAAATCTCCTCAACCTCTCTTCCACCCCCACATCTCTCCCTCACTCCCCCTCTCGCTCCATCTCTCCTTATATCTCTCTCCCTCCTGTGTTGCTGTCCTGCTCTGCATTTACCACCCTTTGTCATCTTGTTCCATCCATCCCATTCTCGCTCTGTTTTCATTTATCTACCCTTTTCCTCTTTCTTTGAACAGCCTCCTTTATTTCTATGTGCCTCCATCATTCCGTCAGAATCCATCTCTCTATTTTCACTTTTCTGTGTATTCATCTCCTCCACCCTCCCACCTCAGCGCCACCTACAACAACACAGATTCCTCCACAAATGTCCAAAAAAAAAGAAAACCTCCCACCAAAATTAAACTCAGGGGACACTCGTGGGGGAGGTCTCTGTGTTTGATGTATGTGAGTGTGTGTGTGTGCGTTCATGTAGGTGTTTGGGGGTTGTTCATGTTTCTATTTCAGCACATGATTTATAGTGTGAGCCTCCTTGGTTCTCTTTGTGAGCATGCACACGTCTACAGTCAGGCTCTGTGCTGGAGAATAAATTGTTATGCGCTGAAAACTGAAAATTTAACAACTATGGAATTTAGTTTTAAAACTATCATGTTTGAATTTTTGCCGATTAATAATGGTCGGTTGCTTATGACTGATACTTGTAGCATGATTCATAAAAGTACGAAGTATGATTCATGTTTTAAATAATCAGTGACTAACTTTTTAAAATGCTTTCCCCACTTGAGTGGAGGATGTCGTGCCTTTATTTGCTTTCAGAATCCGTGGCCTTTTTCAGATACTGAAAAGAATACCACAGATTTTTGCTCCTGCCACGCCGTGTTTACCGAACACTTGTCCTTGATTCCTGGTGTAAAACACCGTTAACAGCGTTATCTCAGTGTTATTTTTCAGAGTGCCTGCCACCGACTCCGTCAAGCTACAAAGTTATCCTGTATCTTGTAAGCTCTTTTGTCACGCTGCCTCATTGCCTTTTTTCCCCCCTCCACACTACATCCTGATCTCTACCCTGTTGGCAGCAGAAATGCAATTTCTCAGCAATCAAATCTCTGTTACAAGTGACATGTGATGGAATCAATGAAAAAAGGTCAAAGGTTGCTGCCTGAGGGCTTCCCTGCATTGTCTCAGACTCGGGGTCAGCCGGTGCAGCCCCCTCCCTCAGATGGATGAGGTCAGCTCACCTCCAGATCAGCCCGTGTCTGTTCAGGCTGACAACTCAGCACTAAAGTAATAGTCCCTCATCAACTGAAGGACGGATGATAATAAACTTCATTTATGTACCGCATTAAAATCATAAAATAGATAAAAGAGGTGTAGAGCACAAATGCGCCAAAGGAGGAACAGAAGCTTTTCCTAAATCCCTTTTTAATATTTTTTAGTGAGAATCAGGCTCATTTCTTCACACAATAACTTATAATTTGGTCTCATTTCAAGCATGCTGTTGTATTAATATTTTATGTGTTCTAAATCTATTTTAATTACACCATACTGCATTCTCTCTAATTACTATTTTTCAAACCCAATTAAAGATTGATCACTGAAAAAAAAAGTGTCTTTTATGCCTTAATAAAGAGGCTCAGTTCTGTTACCATGCCAACGGGAGACAGCAGGTTCACAGGTAACAACAGGTCAGTAAAAAGTTTCTTTTTTAAAAGTTTTAAAAGTTCAGGGAAGATAAGCTGAAAGTGCATTGCCTTTGGACACCTGTGGGGGTGTTTTTGCTCTGAAAACTCAGAAATACAAAAATGCCTGCAATAAGAAAAATAAATCTATAATTACTATTAATTAATAATTAAATAATAAAACTGCAAAAGTGCACTTAGTAAAGTGAAGATCTCTGCGAGGCGGCTGTCAGAGCTGATTGCAGTAACTCTAGACAATGCACACAGTGCAGCCCCATCTGGTGGTATTGTCCCTCCCAGTTTAAAGTCAAGATGGCTGCAAAGATAACTCATATCGTGTCTAAGTTTATTGGGTCATATTGGGTATGGAGTTAATCAACAGATGCTGCAGTTCCAAATGAGACCAAAGTTTGCTATGGATGTCAGGCAAAAGCAAAAATGTATCCTGTAACAGATGGTAAGACTTCTTCTTTTTGGCTTTCAGCCAAGACGATTTACGGAAATATCTTTTGCTCTATGCTTTTGCTATAATATTGTATTGAGGATTTGAAGCCCTCACTGGTCAGTTAAGAGGAGTGAGGAGTATAAAACACTCACAGGTTCACCCCAACCATTAGGGGTCCTATGGCATACAGCCATAAAGGTGCACACGAAACATTAGGCTGATTGGTCCAGTAGTTTGTGAGATTTTAAAAAACTGTACAAAAAAAACAAACCCTTGACAGGTACTGGGAAGAGGAAAAGCTGTTTTAGGGAAAACTGTATTTATTTAGTATCACCAGGTGTATTGTAAATAATTTAGGAATGTAATATAATCATAAAATCGGGTTGTAAAAATGGGTTAATTGTTATATGTAACTGTATATACATGTAAAATCTTTAAAAGTTGCCCCATGATGTTCAGAGAGTGGTGCTTATGGAAAAAGGGGATTATTATGAGAATATAACATTTATTTATTTATTTGTTTAACTGAGTAGCTGACTCTGATGTTAAAATACACCAAAAAGATGTCCAGAGATATTTAAACTAGACTCATTCAATTTTGGGGCTGGAATAGAGTCTGTTGGACACAGTCAAAATTATACAAGGTCAAACTAAGGGACAGCCCTTAATGCTGGAAATGCCAGAGGGGAGATGGCACTCTGATGCACATGCTGTGGGACTGCCTGAACATACAGGAATTTTGGATGGGAATTAGTGCCCAAATTGAATGCATTCAAAAACACAAAATTCTCCTTTCTCCTTGTATATTTTTCTCAGGGGATCCTTCACTTCTTAGAGATCTTAGTTCTACAGATGCGGGGTGGATTCAGACTGCACTCATGCTGGGACGCAAACTAATTATGTGTGAATGGAAGGCCTCCAATGCTCCCTCAGTCAGTTCCTGGTATAGTCAGCTTGGCATTGGAAAAGCTGACATTCAGACTTATAAATAAAGTAGACCTCTACACAATGAAAAAGAAACAATTGGCAAACCCACATTAAGGTCCCAGACAGAAGTTTGACTCATATGTAAACCCTCTTGTCCTCCATCTTATTGTGTACTTTTGTAAAAACATTTATTCATCTTTAGTTCACAACTTATTTGTTGTTGTTTTTTTCAATCCTTTTAAAGGCGTTGCTCTGTATAGCCACCAACTTCTCATACTGACGTACAGTAATGTGAAGTCTGAACCAACCTTGTCAAACTATAAAGCAGTTTTCTGTAAGTTTCCAGCCTAACCCTCCATCTGTGTGAATCATTACGTCTCCGGTACAATAGAAAGTACAGTTCCTCATTATGTGGCAATGAAACCCTGCAAAGAAAATACCATCAGTGAGAACAGTTATTTACCTTTTACATTGTCAGGGATGTCAATCAAATCATAATAAAAATGTGGCTTTAAAGAAAAAAATGGAGAAGGTTACAATCCTGTAGCATGATGTTTGTGATACTTAGAGTTTTGACTTCAAAGGTCCCCCAGTTGTTCATGGCCTAGATGCATTCTTGATCTTATAATGGTTTCAGAAAGAATTAGACCACATGTTTTAAATTACAGCTCTGGTCAGTTTGCAACACTATAAAGTATACCAACATTGCAAAGAAAAATAAGAATTGTGATGTGTTCAAAGTCATTTCAAAAGCTATTTTTTTCTTGTGTATTACTCCATATAAATAAGTTACTGGCAACACATTTTTAGCGCTGATCATCAGCTCTCTTTCAAACGAACAGGGTGTCATTCTGCCTGTGAACTTCACCATTCAGTGGACATTCACGGTAAAGGTCAGTCAACAGGTTTTTTTTTTTTTTTCAGGAATGCCAGGAGAGAACATCGCAACAGGTTGAGATGACATCATTCCTTAGCTCTGCTGCAGGCATAGCAATGACCTAAAAACCCATCTGGCTGTGTGTATATGTGTGTGAAAGGCATTTAACCAGAGATAACTTGAGAGGAAACGTGTCCTGTCTATGTGCGTGTGTGTGCACTTTGTCGGGGCATGCGTGCTTCTGTGGGTGTTTATCTGTATGTGTATGTGTGTGTGTGTGTGTGTGTGTGTGTGTGTGTACCTGCATTCATTTCCTGGTCCATTTGCATGCAGGTAGATACATAATCTAATCTTTTACAGTCTGATGCATTTCACTGTGCTTCCCTTGAAAGTGTTTATTCACAATACACAACGCTGTATTCCTGCAGGTGTGATTTTTTTTCATTGCACCTGAAATTCCTCGAGAGTGGACCATTGTTCTTAATCCTCTTAGTTTTCATGGGTAAATGCCATGACATTGTATTTTACCTGGGAAGTTAATTTCAAATTACATTTTTATTTATGTTTTCATAATATACAATGACAAATGGGAGAACAGGCAAACTGGGGCAACAGTCAAATTGCTAAGCCATTAACAGGCAGATATCAAATTAGAGAAGTCACAACAGAGCTTGGAAAGACTCATAAACAAATGACATATGTACATAAACTGTACCTCTAAGCATTAGAGTTGCACATTATATGACCACATTGCAAGAAGTTATGCTAATTTGAGAATTTGAGAACATTCAATTGCTGATGAATGTAATGAGTGAGCCATTTGGTGTACATGCGACATAGCAATGATGGATGGGCTGTAGCTTTACTTTAAATATTCTACAAGGTGCAACTTGTCAACTGAATGCAATCGATCTATTTACATGCAAGATGATTCGAGTTTAGTTGGATGTTTAAGGTTGGTTTAATTTAATCAAATCCACTGGGTCCTAAGGAAGCGGAGACGCTGATGGACCTTCATAAGCTTCTTCAAGGCAGATGGTTGTAAACAAACACAAAAGATTCTATCTTTGTAAATCTGGAAGTGAGATCCTGAAACAAACACAATCCATCACTGTCACCAGAGGTGTTTGATAAACTCAGGGAAAGAACCAAGTTGAATTCAAAAGCAGTTTCTTATCGCATTATATGTTAAAGTTAGACCATAAAGTAGACAGGCAGAACTTTAAAATACCTGACATATTTCTGCCAGCATTTCTGCGATGAAATGACGGGCAAAAGGGAACTTTGCCGTAAAGACCCAGGAGCAAAACCCTTTAATTCAAGTAATTTAAGTCTTTGTGGGTTAGCCAGTGCTGCTGTAATGATCCCCCAGTGGAGTCTTCATTTTGAATCAGTTGTGGAAACCTCAAATTTTAAATTAATAAACTAATCTAACACTGGAACAGTTAGGACTTTGGACAATTTGAGTTAAAAGTTGGGAATCATCATCCAATAGAGATTCAAGTTACAACTTGAATGTTGGAAGTTTAGGTGAGACATTTATCTTCGCTGTTGAAATTCTTCCCTGAAGACACACTTTCAAACAAGCCAAAGGTTAGCCATGATGGATTGGAGGAACTACACCTTGAACTTTCCTCGATTATGCAGCCACAAAGTTGCTATGGCTGCCACCACACAAAAACACATGCAATATTGAAACTTTGAATTTAAGTCCATGAGACAAGACCTCAAGTGCCCTGAACTTAGAAGACACATGATGGTGCGGCTCAGGCTGGAGATGTTGCTTTGTCTTATCAGGGTAGAGAACATGTTGGAGACACCACTGAAAAAAGAGTAAATACTAAACTGAAAGTAGGAATTGTCATGTTTTCGTTACATTAGAATTACCTGTTTATATCTAGGGAGTGAGTCCTCGTTCAAAAAATGTAATACATTACATCCGACTAGTTACATTCATTTGAAAGTAATAATTAACTTTACAATATTACTCTCTTAGTAAAGTAAAAAGTTACTTATTGCACTACCTCTGCATTACTTTCACCAAAATGACTGCAGAAGAATGCATAAGCATTTTAAATGGATGAGGGTCATGGTATTTCATAGCGGGTAATCAAAGCACAAACGCTCCAGTTTATTACAGTTCATTAAAATCCAGTGCTGTGCAGATCTGACCCATTCATGCATTCACACACAGTGGCTACCACTTTGTATTAAAATAATACAAAAGAAAAGATAGAGAACGGTTAAATAGGCTTGACCTTTTTAAAAAAAAAAAATGAATAGCCTTGGACACAGGGACGGGCAGGCTGCGAATTAAAGTCTGATAATTATGAGATACAGATACGTATTTGTGGGCCTATGATATGAAACACAATAACCAAATGCTGAGGTTAGCTGACCGTGAGAGTCAGCTACTACGATGGGAGGAAATTAAAACACTGGAGCTAAAAGTGCGCAGTGCGCCCGTCAGCTACAGCAACACCGGAAAGACAGTTATGCACAAGAACTGGACATGTGCCGGCGTTGCTCTGCAGGTGTAGGGGATGAGAACGGAAACACAACCAACATGTGCCAACTCCTTGTCCCCACTGCTCTCAGGCAGCCTTAGGACGCAAAAGCAGAACAGGACACGTTGTACGTCATTATATTAATGGAAACACACTGAACATGATTACACACAGCAGCCTACGGCATGACACAGATGTACCAATCACCGGCGCCTTTCTATGATGTAGTCTGTACTGACATTACAACACACAACAACCTTCAGAGGAGGTTGGTGAAAGTTGGTGGAAGAATGAATGAAAAATGAAAATAATAAAAAGTTTTTTGCAGGTGGTAACGCGTTACAAGACATTGTAAATGTAATAATATTACCCAAAATTCTGTCGGTAACATGTTATAGTATATAGTAAAACATAATATATTACTGTAATGCATTACTTCTGTAACGCGTTACCCCCAACACTGCCCAGAACAGACAAACCAAACACCAGCTCTAGAAAGCGCTATTCATGTTTCTGTGTCAGCCACTGTAGTTAGCTCTGTGATGAGAAACTGCTTTATTCAGTGTTTTCTCCAGTTAAAATCACCGGCTCCATTCAATTTGGAAAGGAAAAGACCTCTAATTTGGCTCTTTGGAAAAAGCCTTTGAATGTCTGGATCTTAACTTATAAGAGAAAAGAGGTGAGCACATGTTAGCAGGTGCTAGGCTAATGGTCCATGTGGGAATCAGAAACACTGATTTGTAAGGTGAAACCACTTTATTCTATGTTTTTACAGGTCGTAATCACCTGGTGTGTTCAGTTTTGAAGAGGAAGAGACCTCTGTGGATAATTTGGCTCCTGGTAAAAACCTCCTGGATGATGAACACAGATGGAATTCTAACCAGGAGAAGTTTTAGCATGTTGTAATCTGCATCCTCACCGGTAGATGCCACGAAATCCTACATACTGCTCCTTTAATAATAATTACATTCACTGAAATTCATTTTTCACACATTCCTTGAATTAAAGGTATGTGAGTGCTCTACTTGGGGACAATATACTCAGTGCTTGATCAAACTCTGTGTATTTTTTCCCTTCACATGAAGCTCACAGACATTGCCATGTCCACATGCTTGTGCAGACTCCAATAAAATAATAATGGCAGACACAGGACAGGCCAATAAACCTCCAGCGTGGCATACAAAATTTATCTTGTGGAATAGGAATTATTTAGGGCATGGAAACATGTTTCATTAGTGGCACAAACCGGGATGAGTGGGCCTGAGGGGCCTGGTCAGCCTGCCCACAAAACTGCCATACCCCCTTGTAGTCCAATATAGATCCTTTCATTCAAAATAGACTCATAACAAAAGAAGCAGAGGTAAGGGCACTAAAATATTCTGACCTTGTCACATATGGTTGTTTGCTCATGGACTTTCCATGTCCAGATACAATGTGCCAGGTACCACGGGTGTATTGGTTGTTGACGTTCTAGGACACCATGTGAAGCTCTGCCTGTTACATGCATTGTCTTCTTTCAAAATAAACTTCTGTTTTCACAGGAAATCTATCGTTGACAAACAGTCTCTTGCACTACACTGGTACAACACTGTGAACTGACGTGTTTTTTACTTCAACAACAAACCACGTGGTTGGGTTTAGGAAATAGAGAAGGGTTTGGTTTTGTGATCTCATGGGATGCAAACACCGCTCTCCCGTGTGAAAGTCGGTGTTTGTTGGACCCATCCACCATCCCTCCCATCTGCCCCATCCGGACTTTCACCACCTTATTTTTGTTTCTGTCCCACTGCGTTTCTTCCTGACGCCACCGGTAGCCGTTAAACTATAATGGTCACTGGCGGCGTATCATGCCGGCGTTAAAGGCCAGCTTTATTCGACTGTATCTGATGCCACAAGTCACTGCCCAAGCGCCAGATTTCGATGACTTCAGAGTAAAAAAAGGGCTGACTTGCAACTTTCTTGCTAGAGTAAGTGGCTTCTCAGACCCTTTAATGACTGTCTACTCAGAGTAAACTCAGTCAGTGGCTCCTATGGCAGCTGCACAGCATCTTTCTCTCACTCTCTTCCCTCGGCGTGTGCAGCCAGGAGTGAGTTGAGGTAGAGTCTGGTGGTCAGCACTAAATGACACAAGTCACAGTCAAGTGACAGTCAAAGCGTACATATTTATTTACATCACAATTCATAATTAATCTGGAAAGTAGCCTAAACAACAGTTTTTGAAGTACACATTTCCATTTTTTAATGATTAAGACATGCAGCCTACTTTGCATTTAAATAAGGTGCCAAAGTGCAACAAAAAAAAGCATCAAAATTGAGTTTGTTTATTAAAAATAAAACAACCAACAGGGGTCGAGGGTAAGCCCTCCATGTTTGTGTCATGTTTAGCTTTCTTGTATCGCTCTGCTGGTCTAAAATTGACATCTTGGCAGCCCCCAAGAAAATAGCTGTGGCCTAATGGAAATGAAATACAGCCTTTGACTTTGTGTGACACATATATCCTACTCATAGATAGGGAGGATGTGCTTTTAATTGTATGATCAGCCTGATCAATACACTCACATGCTGGTGCAGTCTATTATGCTTACATTAAGCCGCCCATGGATTTATGTCTGCCATAGGGTCTGGTCAAACATCCAACACTGTCTGGAAGCTGAAGGAAGACTCTTGTCTTTTCCATATGGAAATATAAATCAGGTGCATTGCATGGCCTGTGATTAAATGCAAAATAATGAAAACCAAAAGTCCCGGAGAAAACAGCTTTTACTAACTAAATCCCGAGGGGTATTAAAAGTAAAGCATCATTTACTGAAAAATTAAAATATATTGAATCTATAAAAGAAGATACACGACCGCAATGAAAAAGTAATTTCGTCTCAAATAATGACAAAGTGGTCCCCTAAACTTCTGGAAGCCCCCTGGGTTTGTCAAGGTGGTATCAATATTTCATGTTTCTAATAATGTAGTAAATTATAACCAATGGAATCGAACAACGCATAACTGCAAATCGACAGGATGTTGCCTTGCATTCTATATTATGCTGGAGGGCTTTGGCAAACTCACTATAGAGAGAGCATGTGTGGTGAACTCTTTAATACTTAATAAGAATACATTGATTTCAGTTACACTGCAGTGTGAGGAAGCATTGATTTAGATCACATTACACTGCAAATACAGTCGCCGGTGTGTTTATCTATTTCATTTCATAGTTTCTCTGTATTTGACCTCCCATTGCATTTTGTGTGTTGTGTTTGTGGCTCTAAGAGCTACAGAGAAAGAGAGCAAGACTGCATGAAATAGGTGGTGTAGGCAAATTACATATATTTTCCCCAGCGATTAACAAACTAATCTTAACGGTCTCTGTTTCCATTTAAAAATAAGCTCACTAAGTTTCAGTATAGAGTTTTTCTTTAAATTGAGTTATTTCTTATGAGATTGAGGATGCCTGAGATAAACATTAATTATACTGCCCACAGGAGTTATTAGCCCTTCTAATTAAACTTAATCATGGCTTACTTCCAGGAACTTTTTATTAAAAACTGGGTCTTATTTATAGATAAGTGGACACAGTTACACAACTACAGTGTTTACAACAGAGTGCACTGGGACTGCAGACTGTAGATATTTTAATTGAAACTTGATTACATCTAAAGGAAAATATGTCATGTATGTTTTTTGTTGACATGGCGTTACCTATAATAAAGACCATCATTGGAGATGCAGTGCCTTAATACAATGCCATATTTCTTAAAGAAACACTTATTACATACTAATTTATTGATTGATTGGGGACCATATTTAATAACAGCAAAACTATATCAAAATATGTGTTTATAAACTCTCACATAACTGGTGCAGTGTATCCATATATCCAGTCTGTGCTCCGTACTTCCAAAACACATGCATTTTCACTAAAAATATCCTCATGTTGGAGTCTGTCTTTGAAGAGAGCAATGGTAAGTCTCACTTTCAGTTTTAAATAGTAAGTTTTAGCATAAAGTTTTGTGTTTGGGAAGCACTGAGCACACGACTAGATAAATGAGACTTAGATTATACTGCACTGCAATGTCTATGGAGGTATGTGAGAAAAAACAAGAAGAACAAGAGTCATAGAATATCTTGTCCGCTGATGCTTTAATTTTCATAATTCTATATTTCTTTTTAAATCTGTCTCTTGTAGGCCCGCTAACTTTCTGTGAGTGCAACACTACATTTTTAGCTAAGTTGGGCTAGGACAGCAACTAGTTACTTTGCCTGTCTGTCGACACGAGGTGCAACAGAAAGCCAGACGCTGCAGTTTATTACAGTTCATTTCAAATCAAGTGCTGCGCAGGTCTGATCCATTCATGCATTCACATAAGGTGGTTACCATTTTGTATTAAAATGAAAACAAAAAAAGATACAGAATGGCTGAATAAACAGAATGCCTTGGACACAGGGATGGAGAATTCAATTATTTTTGTACATTTGTTGGTGTTATGCACTGCAGTGCTAACAACAGTATAAAAGGTGTTAGGAAGACTGCTGGATATGTGCACTTAAAACATGACCTTGAACATACTGTAAGAATGAAAGATATGCAAGATATATGATGTTGTGCTGTTATTTAGCTCACAGTTTCCAAGGAAACACTTAACAATGTCACAGTTAGAATGTTAATAATCATAATGCTGATCATAACAAGGTTAAAAAACTAAAAATAATTCATTATAAGTGTAAAAAGAGAAAAAAGAAATTCCACAGAAGAGATGCTGTGCAGTTAAAAAAATAAAAATAAAAATAAATAAATCATTCATTAATAACTATTGTGTTATAGTAGTGTTGGGATTCACTGGGCCACAGATGATTTGTCATTTGTTAAAAACTAAACTGGACATGTGAAGGTTTTTCCTCCTGAGGTTGAAGACCTCATGTTCTTTGTTCTCAAACAAAGAAGTTACCTGACACCCATCTCAGCAGAATGGCCACCTTCACACCTCTGTGAGAGACAAGTCTCAAAAGTGATTGGTCATTACTGTTACAGTGCCATGTGACTCTGTGATGTCATCAGACACACTGTAGGAGTTGATTTCCATTCACTACAGTCTCTCTCTTGGCTCTTGGGTGCCAAGCCGCCCACACCTCTTCCCTTCTGGGCCCTGGACCAGCCCAGAGGTGCTCTTTGTCCTGAACCATCAAGGGGGGGACAATTGCTCTACAGACTTTTGTTCCCTTTTCTCCTAGGACTCTCATGCCCTCACTCAAGGAAGGTACATAACTGAAACCACAGAAGTTAGAAGAGCAAACACAAGGTTTGCAACTAACTTTCCAGCAATAAGGAGAATCAAGTTGAGTTAGCACCCCAGCGTCTAACTCTGCAAGGACCCTGAGCGACCGGCTTCCTCGGATCTGCACCTTTGGAACAAGGACACAACAAAGACTGCTTCTAGAGCCACAGCTCTTTCCAGCCTTCTTCGTTGGCTAACAAGGAGAGCACGCATCAAACCAACTCTTCCCTCAATCCATTCAGGATTTGGTAACGTAACAACTGGGCATAGCTTTATCACAGCTGCACAGGCTAAGCAAGACTGTTTAACTTGTTGTTTGTGATTTAATGCTGCTAATTGAGTTATTGTTGTGATTGTCTGCAATTAGGTTATTGATTAGTTGGTCTTAGCAAGCAAAGTCATGTTTAGTTTGCTAATGCTGTTCACAGACGTCTTGCATGTAACTAAACATCTTCTGCACTAATCCAGACCCTTTGCAACACAAATCGCATTCACATAGACTCACTCACAAATAGGCTTTCAACAGAGCTACACCCGAGCAGGCCGCTCAAGTCCCGCTTCTTTTCCTTTGTCTTTGTCCTGACCACACAGTCAGACACCACCTCCCCCGATCTGAAGCCAGCTTTGATCTGACCATCTTGTAGTTTTCTGTTGTCCGCCATTTTGTTTTGTAGGCCAAACGGCCCTTCGATCACCACACCGCCTTTGTCTTTCTCTCTCTCTTGCACACCCGCACAGACACACACCTACACACATATACACACACACACAGGCTTGTATATAGTTAGTTAGGATTTGTGTGTTTTGGTTTTGGTTTTGCTTTGCTTTATGAATAAATATATTTTGGGAATCGTACCTGCTGTCTGTTTAATGTTGTACAACAGTGAATGAATAGTCAACCTCTGCTGCGTCAAGAATTCCGAAATCCTTCAGGCTTTATTATTAATTTGGTTATGGTTATTAATTTAATTATTAATCAATTTCCCAAATTAATAGTTTAGTGAACTTTATGAGACTGATATCATTAACTGGCTATCATTTTCCCTTTTCGGGAATGGTGCCCCACGAGGTGATTTAATGTTAATTAAGTCATACTATTTAACATAATTAATAATTATTACTAATAATTATTAATTATTTCTGATAGCCAATTTGAGCCTATTAATGTAGATTCCCTACATTAATGGTATCGCCATACTAAGCCTATAAGTGTGGATTCCCAACATTTTGGTGCCCCTTGATAAGGCCTAGTATTATAATTTACAACAGTAGCCACTAAGAATTTTGATGTGATATTGATTAAGGCCATAAAGGATTTGGATTTCATGACTCAAAATCGCAATAGCTTTGTTTTTAAACAGGATAGGTTTTGAGATTCCCTGGAAACACCCTCAGATTTTGGACTTTGAATTTTCCTTACGAAAGAGATAGCAAGCCACCCTTGAGCCTGATCACCTCTGTACCCTGAGACCCTGAGGAGCAGGATATCATCTTTTGCCAGAGGAGGAAACCACCTATTCCTTCATTCCCACCACTTAAGTTCACCAGTGTGGTGGGTACGTTAAAGCCACAACCTGAAGTTTTAACAAACCTGAAAGTATTCAGAAACTGAAACTGACTTGACACTACCCCATCTGACTGACGCTAGCTGAACTGACCACAACAAAGGAACGAAGTTAAACTAAAACCAATGAAACACAGGAATCCTGAACTCTATTGCTGTATTTTCTTTCATTGTATGCATTTGGACTATATCCACCAGTCTGATATAACACTAGAACACCAGTTTAAAGAAGGGACTTTGATTTTTTGTTTCTGTCCAAGTGTAAATATATTTAAAGTGAAAAGTACCTGTGACTCCAGTTGCTTATTGTGTCTGTTATTCTCTCTTTCAACCCCTCCTATGGACTTAGATACTCATCCTAATATATTTGAGTACTCTGGGAACCCTAGGCTGGTTACAGGAGCCATACAACTAAGATTAGATTGAAAATAATTGCTAAAAAAAATACACTAATATGTTTCAGTTGAGTCTGCAGGAAAGATATAGAATACGTGGACAACTACAGTACTTGTTTCCTGGGCATTCTACACTTAATACATGGTCTTTTTCACCACTTCTAATAAACTGTCTTTCTCTCCTTCCCAAGAAAATAAATAAATAAAACTATAGATACTGGTATTTCCCAGTCAGCGCACTGACTGATGTTTGAAGTAAAGCAACTTTGTAAGGCTGCTGAGTTAAAGCAGTGGCCTCAGCTACACTCTGAGAATCGATTGATGGCTTAGCATGTACACACACACTGCTCTCTCTTTCTTTCTCTCTCTCTCTCTCTCTCACACACACACACACACATGAACTCATATTAAACAGAAGTGGTTCAGCCAGGGGACAGCCAAGTTGTTGGGAAGGATGGGGAGAGAGACGATGGAGAGCAGGAGTGATGGAGCCAGAACAGAAAGGAAGAAGAGTGGCTTTAGTTAAACTTAAACTCTCTCTGGCACGGAAGACTAATCATGTAACTATCTCAGCTTTATTTACCACTCGCTTCTCAACTCCGAGATGTCCTTGGATCATAAGAAAGTAGAAAAGTGAGGAGGAAACAAAGACAGGGAGAGTTTCAGATCCCTGTGTGTGCTATCCACCCCAACTTTACATTGACATGACAGACGTGGAAGGTAAAATGTGGTGAAGGACACACAGTTAAAGCCAGTGTCACTCACGTCTCTTGCTAGAAAGTGCTGCGACTTGTCAATGTTGGACATGAAACGTCCTTGTTATCTCAAAGGCAGAGACCACAGCACTATATTTTTACTGTGAGGTCTGATAATTGATACATCTGTTCTAAAGTTTCCAAAAGTTGACATCCCTCTCGTCTTAGGCCAGGTTTACTTGCACATCTTGTCAAGTGGCACCTGTTGTGAGGTTTGATGAAAGAGGTTTATTTTCTGGTGAACAAGTGTTCAATCTTTCATGATCTTTCACATGAAGTACTGCACTTCCACCTGTCTGTGGTTTATCTTGTTTTGATCCTGTCTATCACAAAGAAACTCCCTGAAAACCAAGGACTTTGCTCCGTGTTCTGAAACAGGCGTACAAAAAGGCACAGAGAGAATAACTTCTTGTATTCAAAACAAATGCTGCAAAGAAAACTGGAAGTATAATAATCAATTAGCGAGGTATTCATTATTTGTGCACTTGAAAGCTCCAGGAAGAGCTATTAAGCCTTCAAGTTAAGATCATTTTAAGTGTAAAAAATTAAAATTGAGATGTTTATTACCTTTCTAAAGGAGATCACATGTTTGTCAGCAGGATTATGGAAGAACTACTGAGCCATTTATTCATTTTCCATAACTGCTTATCTTGTTAGGGGTCATGGGGGACCTGGAGCCTACCCCAGCTGACATTAGGTGAGAGGCGGGGTACACCCTGGACAGGTCACCAGACTATCACAGGGCTGACACGTAGAGACAGACAACCATTCACACTCACATTCACACCTGCGGCCAATTTAGAGTCACCAATTAACCTGCATGTCTTTGGACTGTGGGAGGAAGCTGGAGTACCTGGAGAAAACCCACGCTGACACAGGGAGAACATGCAAACTTTGCACAGATGGGCTCTCCCAACCCAGGTTCAGTAGCAGTTAATGTCCTCATATGTTGCACCTTTAACATTGTGAGATAAACATTTGACCTTGGCGGAAGTCTGCGCTCTCCGAGAATCCTTCTAGTATTTAAAAGTTATTGTAAACAGAAAATTAAATATAAATCAAATAATTCTGTCTGTTTGAATTTGACAAAGTTTTCATTACAGCCATATTTTTACACGTTAAAATAATATGTCCCGTTGGGTTTACGTTGATAACTGAGTGACGATACCCACCTTGGTATTCAGCATTAAGAGGAAGGTAAATGATCTTGAGCACAGTTTCAAGTTTAAGCCTCTTCTTCTTTGACCACTCGCTCTGTGCCATCCTTTCACTTTTTGTCTGTCTCTCAGCACAGTCCCATTGTGTCCAGAAGAAACAAAGGAGCACGGGAGAGGAAATGACAAGGAGAAAAGGAGAGTGGAGCCAAACAAGGAGAAAAGGGAATGGGGGCAGTTGCAGACATCTAACAAGTTCTGATCAAAATTCAGAAGTGGATCAAGTGGATATGAAGTTTGCTTCAAACAAAAGCCCCCTCCCCCTCCCCCACAAGCTCTCTTATGCCTCAATTCTCTTTACCCCTGGGGCTCTTATCATCTTTCGCTGTTCCTCATGCCAGCATCTTCTTTTCACACCTCCTCCAACCCCCAGCCCCATCCCTCCATTTCCCTCAAGGCCATGGTAGCTCTCTGCTTTACTGTTTGCTTCGTGCACCCCTCTCTCCCACTCTGCGCTCTAACTTGCCTCTTTCACTCACCCCCTCCATCCTCCCTGAGGCCCTTTGCTTCCTCTCTACCCGCAACTGATGAAAGGAGGAATAAATGAAGGAGTGCATGTTAATTTGTGGTGGCCACTCCTGACAAGCTTTAATCAGAGTGGGGAATCACGAGCCAAATCAACCAGAATACAGAGATAGATAGTGGGAGCATGAATTCAGTCAAGGTCACAGGTTTGAGGGGACTTTATTGTTGACACTCCTTTCAGTTAATTTCACTCCCTGATCGAAGAATTCTCCAGAGTCAACATAAGTGATTACTCGTGTATTTGTGCAGAAACCACAATCAGTGTTCAGTATTTCTAATGATGTACTGTGCCCCAAGTTAGGACAGAGTAGCAAAGAACGCCTCTTCCATCTTGAACAATATCAAGGACTTGAATTTCACTTTTGAATAAATCATATTCATTTTATTAGGGAGAATTTTTAAAACTTTTCTACCTGCATGTGCATTTGAAAGGATATGGATTATTTGAGATTTTTATGACTGCCAACAAATTATGTGAAACAATCAATACCAGCAATGAATAAGTTCATCTCATATTACTTTCTGACTTCTTTACACTGTCTATGGCTCTTAGCCTCAAGGCTGGGCACTGTAGATTTGAACAAAAGTTTCTCAAAAGGCAATAAACAGTGCCCCCAAAATGAACTGCAGTACAGTGCCAGTGTTCAACCGACTGAGGGAATATGTCACCAAGCGAAACAGTGTGGCTCTCACACAGGTGAAGCCCTCTACTGGATAATATGGGAAGTACTCTCCTCCCACCACAAGCATGCATTTGCCCACTGACATATCAGGATGTGCCTACTTGAATATGAGCAGACCCCAAAGTATTTATGGCAGCACACACCACTGTCTGCTCTCCTTTTGCCACCATATCCAGTTATCCCCACTGACATGACAGCTTTGTTTGTAGATAAAGACAATGACCTCATTAGCGTGTGGTATTTAAGCATTCCATAGGAGTCCACCAAACAAAGCCAGAAAGTCGTCATTATTTATGATACTGCACGCCCAGCTCACGTGGTGGAATTTTTAATTTTATTTTTTTATTTTTTTTCCACCTGTCACATGAACGTGGTCTCACTCCAAAGTTGTCTAAATCCAGCGCAAGGGCAGTGACTTGCAGCATCAGAAACCAACAAAAAAGGTGTCCTTTAACGTCAGCATGATACATGGCTGGTTGCTGTTACAGTTTAACGGCGGCCAGGGGGAAATGCGGCAGGACAAGGGCGAAAGTTAAAGCGAAGAAAGTCGAGTGGGGCTGGCGGGGGGCATGGTGGATAGGTCCAACAAACACCGACTTTCACCCAAGAGAGCATTATTTGCGTCCTGTAAGATTCTAAAGCCAAACCCTGTTCTTTTTTTCCTAAACCTAACAACTTGCTTTTGTTGCCTGAACTTAACCACATGCTTTTGTTGCTTAAACCCAACCATGTGTGTTTGTTGTTGAAGGAAAAAAAAATATCAATTTGTGGCATTGTACCGACGTAGTCCATTTATTTTTTAAGAGACTGTATGTGGACGTCAAATTTCCTGTGAAAACGGAAGTGTATTTTGAAAGAAGACAATGCATGTAACAGGCAGAACTTGACGTAGTATCCCAGAACGTCAACAACCAACGCACCCAGGGTACGTTGCACGTCGTATGTGGACGAGGAAAGTCCATGACCTAAACCAACCAATCAATATGTGATGAGGTCAGAGTGAGAATGTGTTGGTCACATACAGTGGTGTGTGCTGCCTAGGCTTTTAAGAGGGCAGTACTGATGGGCCAGTTATGTTTATGCAAGTTTCAGTGAGTCCATTAGAGGGCACCACCTGCACTAATAGAACTAGGGTTACAATGTGGTAACCTTTTTGTTAAACAACAGTGAAGCTCTATGGCATGAGGAGTAAACTACAGTTGGGGCTTTGGTAACACAGGTGATACTTTTTAGTAATTAGTTGGTTTCTATCTTTTTATGTAGTTTTTTAAGAATAGGAAACATTAAGAATATCTGCATACTTTAAATATGCTGCCCCTTTCTCCAGAAACAATGTCCAGAAGGACTACTGTCTTTTGCTAAAGAAAGTCAGTCGTAAGCACTCAGAGACTGTACGCTTGGTCGTTGTTTTTGCTTGGCTGGTCTTTGATAACTCCAATGCCTGTGTGTGTATCTTTGCTATGACAGTGTTAAGTGAATTTTCCATTTTTTGTGTAGTGAGTATCAGTTTTCTTGGTCTGTAATAAGTAGTTATATATCAAATTTCCTCTATTTTCCTGATAAACAGAGCACTCATCCTACACTCGGGGGCATATTTCTAATATATAAATATACCCAATCAAATCTAACTATAGGCTACCAGCTAAGTCTGCCCATCAAATAAACTCCAGTACGTAGTGTGTGCTTTAATATGAGTTTGCAAAAACATTCTTAACACTATTAGAAGAGTGTGGTTATGCCTTAACTTGTTACAATGTAGGTGAGTGATGTGTGGGGAGAGACCAACAGCCCACTTTTGAGTGGCTCAATCAAAACTGAGCAAATTGATCAGATCCTTCATATAATTATACTTTGCCCAAACATCAGATTAGAGAAGATAACGATGTTCTAACTGCTGTTTCACCAGCACTTTGTTGTTTGTGTTGTATTTCTTGTCAGAGCAGTGTTTTTTATAGAAGTTGAAGTGGCTAAATAAAGGTGGAAAAATCTACCAAAAAACAAAAGTAATTGTTTGTTTTCTTCTTCCTGAACAGCAGAGAATAAATGGTATGGTATAGATTTGTCATACCTTCTCTTCAGGCCATAAAAAGGAGACTGAGACAAGACTGAGATCTTTGGTACTTTTTGCTATATAGCACAATAGCGCAGTCAGACTATGCATCATTTTCTCTTAGCAGTGGACAGGTGTTTTGACTCCTGTATAATTAGCTGAACTCACTCCTGTTATGGAAGATATTTTTATCACACAGAAAATCAGCAGTCCTATTTTACTCGGAACACTTGATTAGCAACAAGCCACCGTCATGAAAGTCACTCGACTTCTGAAAGTCGACTGTCTGTGGCACCAAGTTGAGTTTTTAGAGGCACTTCAGTCTTCTTAATTGGACCGCTCTTTCCTCCTTCTCTGTCTCTCATCAGGTAATCAGTCTACAGTCTCAAAAAAAACCTGCTGGATGTCAATGGATGGATTTCTGTAACAAGCCTTAAAAAGTGTAACGCTTAAGGGAGTCTCACTTTGCCTCTCCTCTTTCCCTCTCTCACACTCTCTCTGCCTCTGTAGCTCTCACTCTTATCAAAGCTGTGATAGTGAGCGGTTCAACATAGTGACAGTCCCAAAGAGAGAGAAAAGGATGTCTGTTTTCTTCCTTCACTGCTGTGCGCTCCCATCTCTTTTCTCTACTCCCGTTTTGATTCGCTCTATTTTCTGCATTGTCACATATCCAACATCCTGCTGAATGAAAATAAAACCAGCTATGGAGGGAGAGATGCAGATGGAGAATCACAGTTGGAGAGAAACAGCTAAAAATATGAAGACTTTTGGTGCGGCCACGTCAAAGAAACTTCTTCTACTCTCTCTCCTTGTCGCTAAAAATGATGCTTAAAGACTTATGATGACTCACAGCTCACTGACTCTTCCAAAGTGGCCTTTCTTTAGCCCAGATTTGGCAGCTGTAAAAAGGAAAATAGAATTTTTCATGCCATCTTTGGCTATCATTTAAGTGTGTTATCAAAACACCATGGCAGCAGTCTGCATTAAAGTGAACTTTAATGGACCAGAAAGGACTAATTGTACATTTCCTAATTCTGTGATTAGAGCAGAGTGATGGGGCTATGCTAGGACAGACTCCACATCAGCTGTTAGTTAACAGACCATGCAGTCTTGTATCCCAGTTGAGGAGAAGCCAAAGACAAGCAGCTGGTGCCAGGCAAAGAACACCTTAAAGTGATTGTCTGTGACATTTTGTATATCTAAATAAAAATCTGTTTTACTGGCCTTTATCACAGGTTTATATGAATCACCATTCCTCATAAAAGTAGTCCCATAAAAATGTAGCTTTTGATGCAGTATATGTTTACAGACGTACCAGTGTTTGTTAAGAATAAATAAAAGGACGTGGTAAGAAGCTTGAGCAGAGACAGCAGCCAGGGTTGAAAAGATAAAGAAAAGACACTAAAAGAAACTCTCAAACTGCATCATCATACTGTAGAATTAAATAGACACAGTTGAATCTCTCAGTGGAGGACATGCATGCTAAACAGGAATGGGATCGTCCAAAAGACAGAACGCTGGCATTGCCTCTCTCAAACAAAAAAAGCCCACAAGATAAGAGAGGCGAGAGAAAAGATACAGATGGATCTTATACTGGTGCTTTTTTTCTTTCATAAGCTATGAACCATAGCGTTCATTGGTTAACTTTGATGTTGAGCCAGCTTGTCTGATACTAATTAGTTACTGCTACCAACATGATGTGTTGTATATACATACTGTAGGCCTATGGTGCAGAACAGGCTTATTTACAGTGGTGTAGTGCTGCTGCAGAGCACCGGAAGGACGCTTTACCACTTTTTTTCTTTAAGTGAGAAAATACAGTTGTCACAGTTTGCATAATCTGGTTGAAACTCATACAGATTTTTGAAGCATTTGTAGCATCACTTGCACATGTCATGCAAGAGAGACAATAAAAACAATTGCAATGGTCAATTTTGTCATATTAACATGGTGATTGATTCACAGCATCAACTCAAGGAGCACGGTCTCACTCCAAAGTTGTTGAAATCCGATGCTTGGGCAGTGACTTGCGGTGTCAGAAACCAACAAAAAAGTTGTTAATGTCCCACAGGCTCCGCCCTCTAGAGCACTCTATAGCCCCTTTTACACTGCCAGATTTTCTGCGAATGTCGGGCTGTTTTGCCGGCAAGCTGCGAGCGTTTAGACACACAGAGCTGGATTGGTGAGTTGATCCGAGGTGCCCTATTTTCCGCCTCGTAGGGTAGTCATATTGGCGGAACGGTTTTGGTGTAAACAGAGCAAGGCGGCTTCCCGCCTCAGGAGGGTCTGTTGGTGACTTGTGGGAGGGGCTGTTGATGACGCTGCACGTTCGACCCACTGGCGTGGACTTCAAAACAGGAAACAGCTGATAGCAGGAATGAGTATCTAGCAACACTAAGGAGACGCAAAGCAGAAGATGAGCAACTGGGGAGATAAAGAATTGCGCGCCCTCCTTGCCCTCACTAACGAGGAGGCCATTAACCGTCAGATGACGGGAACCGTGAAGGACGGGCCGATGTACGAGAGAATCGCTGAAGGACTGACTAGCCGTGGCTTTCCTCAGTACGTCACTGTTTACGTAACACGCTGAGCTGCACATTCTGTTACTAGCTCACGCCCCCCATTGCCTCGAAAAAGGCGCATTCTGTATAAACACAAGAAGGCAGGCGGCAATTTGCCGCACTCCCCAATTTTGTTTTTATACTGCCAATGCTGAAAGAAGACAGATTGGGCTTTCCTGCAAATTTGCACAATTCCTATGTAAAAAGGGCTTATGGGTAATACTCCTCAAATTACAAGCATGCTTTAGCCAACTGAGATTTGCACAAACGTAGCTGGCTACTCAGGAAGGGCCCACCCAAAAACATAGAGACTCCAGAGTATATAAAGCAGCACACGAGGCTGTCCGCCATACTTTCCTCTTTCGACAACTGAACAGCTTTCTACACGGATGGAGTCACCTCTTCAAGAACCTCATCAGTGCCTCTGCTCAGTAGCCCCCAGCCTGCGAGGCCTGCCTGTTGCTGCCCAAGTTTAGATGCCAGCAGCTGTGGGATCAATGCAGATGCTTCAATGTGATGGTATGCTGCCATGAGAGCGAGCAGGAGCTCAAGACCCCTGCTTGATTTATAGATGATGACAGCATCTTATCTCATTTCAGCCCATTCATGATTCTGTATTGTGGCATGATGATGTCAGAAGACACACATCACCCAATATATCGCAGCTCTGGGTAACACTATTTCACCCTCCTGACCTCCACATGAGACGACTGGATTAAACAGTGACACGCTGTCAGCTGCTGGTCAGCTGACGGTGATGTGTCAGAGACTTCACCACTGGCTTGCTTTCCACGTTGGCCTCCTATCAGCTAGCCTTCAGTTTATGGAAGATCTGGCAGCAGAGAGGGCCAAGACACAAAATCACAGCTTTTTAGCTGCCCCGCACCTGGTCGACACACGTGTCTGTTTTTCCATCACCGATCTCCATACAGGCAACAAGAGAAATTACAGGCACTGTGTTGAGTCATGAGTGCTGTACTTTAAGTATATGTTGTCAGAAGACACACATCAACCAATAAAGTGATAGCATCCCTGAAAGAATACACGTCTATTTATCTCTAATAATCTCCACGGGAGATGAGAGGAATTAAACACCGTGGCATTTTTTCAGCTGCTCCATTTTTTATGGGAAAGCTAGTGGTGACACACTCATGGATCTCACAACTGGCTTGGCCTTTTTCATCCAAGCCTACCCATGGGCCAGCTTTGTCTTTATCAAGGGCCAAAATGGGATAACGCAGCTTTTTTAGCTGCTGTCCCGCAGCTGGTCGTTCACCCCCTGACACAGCTTTACCAGGAGTGGCGACACAAGGCCCCATCCAAGAAATGCCTTGCCAGATGGCTTTGTAATGCATCTCCCAAGCTCATAGACAGGAGGGCAGGGACCCTCCAACTCTGGTGTTGCATGTGTCTTACCAAAATTTAGCAGATAGATTAATGTAAATCGGTACTCTGTAGTAATAAGCAATGTGGTCAGGTACCTGTAAAGATACCAAATTTGGTATCCAGCCCTACTGACAAGATGTAAGTAAAATATGCCCAGAGGAGAAAAATAAAGAGGTGGGAACTGTTTAATGAGGCAAGAGTTAAAGAAGATGAAGAGGGGGGGATGAAAATAGTAAAACACATGTTTCGAAATGCGGATACAGAGGCAGAGACAAAAAGCAGAAGAGGTTATGGAGAAGTGGAAATTAAAATGAGGAAACTGATGAAGGACTTTGGAGTAAAGATGATGCGAAGTTATGGAGAAGCAGGTAAAGTTGACACAGTGATGTATTCTCTTCAACAAAGTGCAAATTTTTATCTGTGTGTCTGGCATTTCCCCCTTTCATTCCATCTCCTGCTTTCATTCTCACTCTCAGTGTGTTATTTTCTCTCAGAGTATCATCCCTGTGGTGTAGGTGGGTGCAGTAATGGTCCTCATTGTCGATTTGTGTGAGTAGGTGAATATTTTGTTTGGTTTTATTTGACTGTGGGTTTTGGGACCACATGTGTTGGTGTGCGTGTGTATGTGTGTACGCAAGCGTTCATGGAAGTGTGTGCAGAAAGGATCAGGTGGTAGATTACCTGTTCAGAGAGTTACAGGCCTGCTGTAGAGTTCACCTGCAGAGCAATGACACAAACAGAAGGCAATAATCCTCCCGAAACACCAATGACATCTGCTATCTCATTACTTTAGCACAGCCTAGATATGTAAGACTGAAAGATTACTTTCAAAGCTAGCAGAGTTACCTTTAATTAGCATTCACTTGTATGAAATCTCACAAACTCTTCAGGTATTACCTGAGCACTGATAAACTGTGGCTTTGTGAAGTGAGTGCCTTGGCGTGCGGTGTGTATTTTACCCTATCTAGCTGCCAACTCTCACAGATTTTCAAGCCCCACACATATAACAGCACACGTTCAATGGTCCTCGGTAGAAAAAAAAACACTCACTTTCAGCAAATTGAGCAGTCTAACACATCCACTAGCAAACTATATTTTTCCCCGAAAATGATATTGGAATGGCTGCATTTATCTTGACCGATCGAGGGACCGAGACAAAGACAGATGAACTGCTAACAGCCATCCAGGAAATTTTTGCACTACAGCCACATCACACTCATAGTCTTAGATAGGCTTTTAGTGCACAGTGTGGGTGGCGCATTGGTCAGCTGAAGAGTTCTCATAGTTTTCAGAGGGCAAAACAACAATAGGACTCATGCTCAGAGCCATTCGTCTCTCCTGTTACACCAATTATGGTTTACTGCAGGTCGTACAAAGAGTTCTCCACTCCATTCTATTCACCCCAGTCTGAACAATGATTAAGTTTAATAGCTAACCATTCACATAAATGACCAGACTGCAAGGAATTTGCAGTTAATGGTTGAATACAATACTACCAAAGTGTGCACATTAAAGTGCAGGAGGTCTAAGCATGAGTTCATGATTTCATGATTAGCACATACTTGATAATACAGACCTTAACAAAAAAGAAACAGTGTGAGATAAACAAATACATTTCCCTAGTTCAAATCCCATGTCCCTGTGTTAACTGTTCAGCTACTGAATATGCTAAATTTGTTGCAAGAAAATCTTTTTCTGAGTGCTTTCATATTAATATTCCTCTCCTGATCCTCTTGTAAAATGTGAAATATTTTTATGAACCACATTTGACTGTTGGCTTGTTAGCTAGCAGAGCAAGATCACAGTAGGAGGTGAGTGTTTCTATCTCAGTTGGCAGAAACGTTGTTAACATTCACAAAGAATGTGCCTGCTATCACGTTAATTTTTCTCTCCTCCATTACCCTCCCGATCTAAAAAGGTGGGCGAGGGAGGTGTGAGTGGAGGCCAACTCCTCCAGAGCAGTATGTACTTCTACAGTTCTGCACCTCTACTCTTTACGGGCCACGACAACTTCAAGTGATTTAATCATATCTAAAGGACTGGATTAAACTTAAATACCACCGCTTTGTCAGTGATCTGAGCGTTAGATACAGGACACACAAAGCCAACTTTCGTGGTGGTGTAGTACGTACCAGGTGGCAACAGTTTTTAATGCAGTGGCCACCAACGGGAGCCGTCAAAAACAGATGCCTATGTCAGTGGACGTTCGCGTAAGATACTGATGCACAAAGGCACCTTTTGCGTCATCATGAAACACACCATGCAGCCACAGTTTGCAACACCGCCGGTAACAATGTAATATAAGGAGCTGGAAAGTCTCCTTCAGGATAGAGGGAAGTAGGGGAGGTGGATGGATCCAACAAACCCTGGATTTTGACCTGGGTGACTGCTTTTCACTTGTGAATGTTGGGCCAAACCGTGATTTTTTTTCTTTTTTCTAAACCGAACCATGTGCTTTTGTTGCACAAGGAAATAGACATAATTACGAGGTGTTTTACTGACGTTGTATGTTTATTTTGTTAGACTGTATGCATATAACAACCAGAAAGTCTACATTTACTGTTAAAATGGAGGTGTATTTCGACAAGGTCCAATGCATGTGACAAGCGTAAATTGACATGGCATCCCGGAACATCAACAACAGATGCAGGAGGATACCTATTGCCTCATATGTAAATGTAAAAAGCAACAGACAAAGCAGTGATATTTGGCAAGGTGGGATGAGAATACGTTGGTATACGTCACATTATGGAAAAGGGACACTTTAAGTTTTGATTCCCTGTGATCTTAAAGGACCTACATATTGTGGGGCTTGGTACTTTAAAAGAGACAACACTGTAATAATTAATAACTTACATTTAAAAGTTAGATTAGTATTAGTCGTGATTTCCTCATTCCTTAAGTTGGTAAAAAATAAAAAAAAATACATGTCCTTGCCTGATTGGCTCTATGTCATCAACCAGAGTACCTTGGTGTTGCTGACAATGTGTAAAGTGCTTCTTACTCAATAGAAACAAATAGTCAAAGTGCTTCCATCCAGCAAAGGCAAACAAGGACACCACTTCTCATGAGAATGGAGAAACAACGGGTGGACATTAATCACCTTTAACATGGAATTATTCTAGTAAAACATGGGAGGTTATGTGCTCGCATCAGAATGTGTCAGTATGTTATTCAGCATTCCTCAAACACCAAGTAGAGATTTATTTTTTTTTAGACCTTGTGCTATGTCAACCACTTTTACTGGTCAGGGCGCTCTGAATTTCTTCAGACATGTACCATTACTTAAGCTGGACTTGTGCACTAGGATTCTAAAGTCCCAAAGATTTAAAATTGGGTTGCATCGCACATGAGAAGAAATTTCACGGACTATCTGCTTGTGAGCACAAAGTACAAGATCAGAAAATAACACACCATCACACACTACATGATATTAAGAGCACCATTGCATCAGGAGCTATCTGCAGTAGTTTTCTTTCACACCTGCACTCACACACAGCGTTTTACATTTTATTCAAGGTTTTTCTGTGCAGCTGAATGCAAGCTCAAGATCACATTTCATTGAGCTTTTCCACTACATCAGTTTCACAGTTGCTACTTCAGATGTTTTGCATTTTCCTCCTTGTAGTTTTAATTTGTTATTATCTACTGTGGATCCACATCAGATCCAGGAGTACTGCAGTGATATTTGTTCTAAATTCTTGTAAATAGCTACCATAGCCTTAATCCCATATGAAGTTTTCGGAAGGGAAAATAATATTTCTAAAATGGTCATATTACCAAATATTCTGTGCCGAGCATGAAATCCAACCGAGGATTCTCACCCTGATTCTCTTGCGGCGGGTAAATCATCCTGAATAAATTGTAATCTTAGCCCGGCATAGGGGAAACACACACATATGTGCAGTACGACACTACAGTACAAACGCTGTTGAAACCAAGCTATTTGCTGTGATGGGCTTTTGTAAGTGGTTACCATGGTGAAAATTAGCAAGCCAAACCGCCTGCGTTGATTACCCTTTCAGAGATATGGGGATACAAATAGCAGTAGTTAATCTTGTTTAGGCCACACAAATTCATTGTGACAGCTCGGCTGCTTCAACCCTGCAGACTGTCGCAGTGTAAATTGAACGAACTGATTGTAAGAGAGAGAAAGAAAGAAAAGAAGAGAAGGCAACTACTATAAACTGGAAAAAAAAGAAAAGCAAGAAATAGTTTTGGGTCTAGTTTGGGCTGAATTTAAATTGTTTGCTGTAGTCTCAGTGTCATTTTTTTAACTTAACTTTTAAACTAGAAAATAGAAGCTGGGTATTTGTCTGCAAATATAACTTGGCCAAACTGTGACAGTGCAGGGGGGTGGCTTTGGGTGAATTATAGTCTCACCATTTTTCATAATTAGCCAATTAACATGCAGGGAGATATTGGACCCATTAAAAACTTCACAATCCAAGTAGGCAGGCAAAAACACACACACTCGTACACACCCACACACACACCCACCCACACACACACACGCATGCATGCACAGATTTGCATACAGTTGGACAGTGACTTAAATGCATACACAGCAGTGCAGGTACATCAGCTCTTCAAGTCATCTGGAGCACTTCCTGCAGACTTAATAACATTGACGAATAACGCCACAGAAATGAACATGCAGTGCCTGACTTATGACTATAATGATTACATAGGTCGTATAGGTCATACATCTCAGAGCATAAACCTCTCCCTGGAGGCGCCACACAGTATATAGAAAACTGTATAAGTTAGATTAAGGGGAAGAAGATCAGCAGCAGTGTTGTGTGGTAAAGTGGATACTTAATCATAAATGTTGAAAGGAAGTGGTTCCTTTTGAGAGTGTATAAATGAACCACAAAGGCAGAGAGGGGAAGATAAAGAAAATGGTACACACAAACAAAACACACTCTTACATGATGCCCTGCGATGATTATAAGGTATGAGAAAGAGACTCTACGTTATGTGTGAACTCGTGGCTGTTTATTTGTTTTCATGTGGAATTAAATAAATGAATCAACTAATCAATAAATAATCCCATCCTACACACACGTTCCAGAACAAAACATTGACTGTTTTTTGTGTGTGTGATGGCTCAGAATGAGTAAGCCTGGATAACTTTGCTGTAAGCACACAATAGAGGAGCTCTTCTTGTGCCGGATGTTTGCTGAAGAAAATTCCAGCAGCCATTATAGTCTTGCAGCTCTAATTATGTTGTCTGTCTAAAATATGTTTTCTCCAGCAGCTTCCTATTGTATCTCAGCTATTGTTTAGATTGCGTTGCTTCTGTATACGTTTCTTCCCATTTGGCCTCAAACACAAATTGATTTTTGAACACTCCCTGTAATTTTCTGCAATTTCCCATTCGATCGTTTGCTCCCTTAATGCAGGCATGTGGTTGTGCTCCAAGTTTTCTTCAAGGAATTGAGGACGACCATGCTGCATGCACCCTCTCACACTCACACACACACTCATACACACACACACATACAGTGCAGGATACAGCAGAGATATATGATACAAGTGATTTGTCAGTCAGAAGAAAAAAAAAAGATTAAGGAGGAGGTGAAGAGGGCGGAGTGAGAGGAGGAGTAAACAGATGGGGCAGGTAAATGAAAGTGTTCCATTAAAAAGACAAAGTGCTTTAATCTCTATTTAATTCCCTGTACAGCTGCTGGGATCATCATCATCTGGTGAGCCATGTAGCGACCTATGACCCATAACAGTCAATACAGCCCGACAATAAAACCACACTAAAGCTCATTTGACTTTTTCAGTTCACAGCTTCCTTTTTGAAATCATCCACGGAGAGAGCATCCAAATGTTCCCCTTAAAATGCAGACAGACAATCTTTAATGTAAATATAATTGTTTTTGTTCGCACTAGTTCTCGACAATGGATTTCTGACCAAGTTTAAACTGACTTTCTGAAAATAAGAACATTTTGTTTCCTGCTGTAGGAAGACAAAGTTAACTGGGTCTTATTCAGAAAGTCAGAAAACTAACAGGAAAAATATGGAGAAAATAAAAAAAAAGATTCACGTATTATACTAAAAATTATATTAGCAAATACAGTCAACCAAAATTTGTTGTTCTTCCATATTTAATTTATATCACCGATTTCTTTTTCTGTCACAATGCCAAGTACACACTTACCACCTCTCCTGTGTGAAATTTTCTTCTATGTCGCCTTGATTAAAGTTTATTTTGAGGTTCCCCTTAAGGATGTCATACTGTCTCATCATAATCAACTTGGCGAGTGCACAGTTATTTAAAAAGATGAAGAATAAATAAAAAATTAGTTGCAGAATAAACAACTCTGCATCTACTTTATATTGCTTTCCTCGTTTGTTAAGCAATAATGGAGTTTAATGGTACAGAGGGGTACATTTTATCAGGGTTTGGCTACAGAAATACCTGCACGTAGCTTGGATTTATGATTGGATTTGGGGGAACTGATTATAATGAAGTATAAAAAATGGCAATGTTATTGACTATCAGCATCAGCAAAAGCACACAGGTTACGTTATTGGTCACATTCTTATGCTGGGTTCACATTATATGATATCGGCCTGATTATAACACAGCATAGTGTCGTAGAGTGTAGATGGTGACCTTGTTTAAATTGTTGTTTTTTATCCTGATGTGACTTTAGCCAAAGGGCCGATGTGACTTTAGTCATGGTTTGGTGGTTCGAGTTCTGGCTACACTGGGAGAATCAATTGTTCTCTGAGCTGGTTGTCTGAATGGCAGGAAATAACACTTGAAAAGTATCTACAGTGCCTAGAGTGCACATGTGTCACAATGTTTGTTTGTCTCACACTATAAATTGTCATGTGGAACAACAACTCAAATCTAGTACATAGCACTCCATTCCTCCTTATTTTCAAACGAAGATTTAAGATTAACTCATAGCTGAGATATGAACAGCTGCTTATCCAGTACCACTCAACTTCAGCTTGTTGCTTATGTGTGTGTCTGTACATGTACATACATGTACACTGTACATACTATTTACCCAGATACTCTTTGTTTTTGTTTAGGCTATATTTTGCTCCTTTTATCTTATTTTTTTATGATGTGTATTTTAATTATTATTTAATTATCTTCTGTTTCTTTTAAAGTATATTTTGTTTACTACTTACTGAACTCTATCATAGAGGGGAGGCCGTTCGATAAGCCCTCTCGGGTTATCGTGAACAACAATGAGTGTCGTACACAATAATCCATCATTTCATCTCGTGTTGCATGTTATAGTGAAACGACAACCAATCCCACGTCTGGGATGCTTCATGACATCCTGACAGAAAGTCTACCATGGTTGATTTTTTTTTTGTCATTCACGACTTCTCCTGTCAACAACACCCTGGTTTTACTGATATTTCCTCTGGGGACATTACCACACAGAGTAAAAAAGGAAACATGATGGCATGAAACAGCAGAGGCACTTTATCAACCCGGTGAATACTGCCATTAGCATCAGGCTAGCAAAGAATGTTATCCGTGATAATGGAGGGTATAAAGTAGTAAAATTAAAAAATAGTGGCAGGGCTTTTACTTACCACAACTGCAGAGGCTGCCAGCTTCATTTGAAACAGACTACATTCGAAACAGGCCTTCATTTCTCATTCCCTCTTTATTATTCTATCTTTACTTTTAATCTGCTCCTGTTTGCCTTGGTTAAGTTAATGCATTGTGCTGTCATTTTAAACTCCACACTTCCTGTAGCTGTTTAAAATTAAAAGCCCCTTATAATTTTGGTTGAGAGAATCCCTTTATTTTCTAAACAGGCTTTTATTGTGAAACATTTGAAGGAAATTGTTGTAGAGGATTCAGTGACTTGCACTGTTTGCATGCAGTGCTTCAAATGTAGCTCATGCCCTCTGGTGGTGCTTTTTCTTACTACAATAACATTTGGGCCAGGACAAGAACACCCAAGAGACTGAAATAATAGCAATTATAGTAAAATTAGGACAAGAATGAAATCAGACCCATTGTGAAAGATCACCTTACCATCTTGTAGTCTGTCATGTATGTCGGCCAAGTCACAGTAAGATTTTATGACTCCACAATCATGTTACCTGACATGGTGACTGTCGGAGCAGACAAAAATGTCATGTAGTGTGAACCCGGCATGGCATTAGTGAAACTACAAAAGTGAAGTTAAGAGAGCCCAAAGTTTGGTTTGATCGTATTGCATCTCTTCTCTATTGTTGTTGTTACCTTGTAAGTCCTAAATGTTCCCCCACATATAACATTCATTTACTGCCCATTCATAATCTTCCCTTTATGTTATCAGAGCAGCCTGGCTCATTTCTTCCCTTGCTGTTTTTTTTTCTATCACAGACAAGTTTAATCTTCCTAGTAGATCTTTCCTTTCTATATTTACAACTTAATACTGCTTCTAATGCCTTTGGAGTTCCCTGATGCACTGGTCTGGCCACTCACCCAATCACCAATATTTATGTGCCTTAGACATCCTTATCTTATCTCTAAATTATATTGCCTCCTTTAAGTGCTGATATAACACCACTGTCAATTAGCTTAGAATGGGGAAATCTTCTCAGCAACCCCAGTACGAACTAGTTGGGAGATTTGTTGATTAATTATTTCATCATCAGACTATAGATAATAAAGTATACCCATTTATAGCAGTGAGGTAGCAAACTTTAGCAAACTATGTTATTGGATTAAAATAAGTCAAACAAAATATTGGCACTCCAGTTGAAGCCTCTGCTTTCTTTTTCTGCCAATCACTGGTTTTAGGGATAACAGTCTTTGACTTTGCTTGCATGGCACCACTGAGGCTCTACCTTATGCAACTGGCAACACCAAATACAACAACAAAAGTTACTCTGTAACAGCCTTAGGATCCAGTGCGTAGGGGGAGGAATTAGAATTTCTTTTTTACCTTCATGTTCTTCTCTTTTACAACCAAAGTTTGAAAAAAGAAAAAAAAAACAGTTTGTACTGTACAACAATCTCTCCTGTAAGACTTTAGTGATTCAATGATTCTCTTTGAAAAGCACAAGGTAATGGATAAATAGGAAATTCAGCTCATGTGAGTAAATAATACATTCAAGGCTCACTTTTGCTTGGTAAATGAGGCACATCCACACTAGTTTTATTAGCATCTGAAAAGAGGTTAATTGTCAGTAAGAGGTTTGTAAAAGCCAGTGGTAAAGCAATATATTTGTATTTTTATGAATAACATTGATAGTGAATGATTCTACAGTGCACAATTCACATTCAATGCCAACGTTCAGTGCCAGTGCAGAAAGTAGCGTGCTCTTTATGTATTGAGAGTTATGGGTGTGTTGAACATCTCTAACCTTAAGTGTTTTTGTTTCCTTTCATTGAGCAGTCAAGGCCAATAGCTGCCTGGAATAGCCATAAATATATTTTCAGAACATTTGTTCTCACAACCTTTGGGGCATCATTCCAGTATGTGTTCCCATTAGCCTCTAAAATTCATGCTTTTTATTATCCAGAGGACTTCTCCAAAAATAAAAGATGGAGCTGAACTGTTTTTATGTTAAATATAGACCGTGGAGAACAATCCTCAGCTTTATTAGTGTTTTTTAGGACATACAAGAGCAGTAAAAATAGCAATCAAATCTTGTTTCAAACTATCAGTGCAATTCTAATAAGAACATGGTGAATTTACATTTCAATATTCAGGATAAAAAATAACAAAAGAAAGAGTGAGGTACAACAAGAAAAAATAAATGATCAACTTGAAAAAGTGTGTATTCTCTGGTCACCAAAATCCAACCTTATCCTGAGGAGACTCAAGGCCAAAACACACCAGGTGGCGAATGCAGTGCATCAAAAAATACACCCCTATTATTTTCAATGTACAACCCCATCGCAACACTTTACACCACTGTCCTGTTTCCAGCCTCACCACCCCCAGAGTTAAACGCATTTTCCCCCTTGCTCTCTGCTTGTACATATAAGCTCCTGTAGCAGCTCTTTTTCGCCGCTTCTGTGGCAGCTCGACTCCTCTCCTCACCATGGATGCATAAAGAGAACTCTATTGCTGTTGCTGTGTCTCGTGTGTGACAAAGAATGGATGACAAGAGACTTGCTGTTGAGGTCGAGGAACATACTGAGCTACATAACCCACAGTCCTGTCATTATAAAGACTATGGCCAAAAAGATATTGCCTGGTGAGTCAGTGCTCTGGAGATCAGCTCTTGAGGTGAGAAATAAACTTTAATTAGGGGCTCTCCACACGTGATTTTAAGCTAATGCATATGTCTTTCAGTAAAAGTAGTTATAACTTTGCATGGTCGTCTGTCGACGAGCTGTAGTGCAATGTGTGCTAGGGGTGGCACACGACATATGTCACATCAAGTAGGTGGTGCCGGTGTGTTTCCAGCTTCAGGTTCTACTTAGTAGATATGATCTTTCCTTGCTGACAGAACTCTGTCAGCACTGTCCTTTTATCTCACAAATTTATATTCAAACTTCATCTCTTACCCAAATGGAAAAACTTTTCTGGCTTGTTCCAAACCTGTGGACCAACTCCATGATGCAAATTCCAAACTAACAATCACCAAGTGTTCAAAGTGTCTGTAGCAGTAGAGACAAGTTTTTCTCCTACAAATTACTTTCATGCGCAGCTACTTTGAATTGGAAAGGTATGTTTTAGAGAAACCATTTTGTTGCCAGGAATATTTTTTTTCTGCGATGTTTCTGACAGAACATCAATATTGACTGTACCCCAAAAGTGTTTACTGCCAATGTTTTTGATCGTTTCCTTTTTCAGAATCCACGCTTGGCCCTGAAAACTGCCACTGAATGGAAATCAATAACACATGAAGATAATTTGTGGGAAAATAGGGTTGGTGGAGGACATATTCTTCCATTTTCTGCTGCTTATGTGAATGAAAAAATAAGTTAAAGGTATGTCAATTATTGACCTCTAACCCTTTTCTGCTCTCAAGCCTAAAATCATATATTCTCCTTTTCATAGGACATTTTACTTATTAACAATGGATAACCTAAAATGCAACATCAGCACTGAAAGATCTTCCACAGCATGTCATAAATAAGGTATGCAACAAAATAATAAAAGCAATGGAGACTTCTAAATTATCGTCTTTGCTGTCAAGCACGTACTTATGTAGCATCATATTAACTTAGTAGCAGACAGGGCTACCTCTACCTTACCTAGTAAAGCATGCTTCCCATATAGGCTTACTACTTGGCTACAGCCCAGATTTCAATCTGACCTGTGCTGCGTGTCATCCTCCCTTTCTACCCTCTTTCTAGTCACTCTCCTCCAGCTGTCTAAAACAAAGGCAACAAAAGCCCTAAAAATATCTTTAAAACAAAACAGAAAACTCAGCAGCAGACACAAAGACACTCACACATACATGCACACAGAAGGGACCTTTCGTTAACTTTGGCTGACATCTGGGGAAGCTGACACAAAGTCCTGATGACAGTGAGGCAGCCAGGAGACTGTGACAGATTAATCACTATCTTCATGAGTTTCAAGTTAAAAGTGACTCAAGTTATGTTCACTCACATTTCTATGACCACATTTTCACCCAACATCTGCCAGGGCAATCTTAATGGCCATGAGTAGTTTTGTCTTTCCCACATAGGCTGAGACAGTATGTGAGACTTTTTAGTATGTCAGAAGCCTTAGTATGAAGCCAATAGTATGTGAAATACTACAGTATGGAAACACTGGACACTACGCCGGCATAGATATACCACACAATGCAATGTGGTAGAGGACAATGCTCATAAGGGACATCGACTAAGACAGCTCTTTAATGCTAATTATGCTTCAATTTAAGTGTTAGTACATATGAAGAGCATGATTTCTGTCTGTTAGGTGAAATATATTTTTAAAATTATTTCTAAATTACTACTAGAGCTGAGGTTGGTACGGGTTAGCATGGTTACCTGTCTCCAAAACTCATGGAGGCTCTGAGGGGACGGCTGTGACTCAGGAGACACATTGGATCGTCCACTAATTGGAAGATCCTTGGACTGCAGACTAGAAGACCCCGGCTCCTCCAGTCCTTGAGCAAGATACTGAACCAGAAGTGCTCCTGATGGCTGTTCCATCTGTGTGTAAGTGTGTTAAAGCTGAGTAGCAGGTGGCACCTTGTAAGGTAGCCTTGGCCACCAGTGTGTCTGAATGGGCGAATCAAAAGTGCTTTGAATGGTCAGAAGACTAGAAAGGCGCTATACAAGTGCAGGTCCATCTGAGTAAATGACACGGTAATTGCAGCTCAATGCGTACCAAAAAGTATGTTGAATGATTGCTCAAACATTGGGTATGTAGTGCATGTATGCAATTTTGGATGCATGCATAAATATTTTTATTTATTTATTTATTGTTTGCACAATCAAAAAAACAAAAAAAAACACTTTTCTTTTTGAACTTACAGGAAAAATCTGTCAGTGTAATGGGAAAGTTGTCCATTTTAGCTTGACTATTAAGGGTCAAGTACTAAATTTTGTAGATAAATAACAATAATGTTTACACTTATAACTTTTTAAAATTCATGTATTATTTTGTTATTTTTTGCCAAAGCCTCAAACTCAGCCTAACATGGTGACTATAATGAGAGAGCCAGAAGAGAGAGCAGATCTTCCCTCTGTGGAGCAGCCTTGTCCTGTCTTTACCCCCAAACCTCAGGTGGCCCAATCAAGCACTGGGCCTTTGAAGTGTAACTGACTGCAGGCCTTCACACTCTGCTCTGTATGTGTGTATTTGTGTGTGAATGGTTTGTGTCTGAACCAGTATATAATTGTGTCTGCATCTGAAAATACCTCTAATAGTGTGTATGTATGTGTGTGTAACTGTGAATGTAATTCTCCCCCTGAGGGAGCAGCATTAAGGAAAGGATAACAGTTGTCCATCTGATCTGTTTCCCATGACAAAAGGGATCAAAAGAAGAGTCAGGTGACTCAGTCTGTTCTCCCTGACAGGGCAGCTAAGCTCCTCATGATATGTGTGTGTTCTTGATGACTAAGACATCTACAACAAAACCAGGCACCTGCACCTGTACTCTGTTTAAATAGTATCCCCATGGATGCCTCCATTTTGGCTCCCGTGGTCTAGAAA
This sequence comes from Cephalopholis sonnerati, assembly GCA_019142605.1. Classification (NCBI taxonomy): domain Eukaryota; kingdom Metazoa; phylum Chordata; class Actinopteri; order Perciformes; family Serranidae; genus Cephalopholis; species Cephalopholis sonnerati. The sequence goes on from JAGQAX010000013.1 coordinate 37,757,668, forward strand.
GGTACACAGTCTCTACTGCAGGGGACTTTCATGGATTGAGTTCATGGCTAACTCTCAAGAAGTGCTCCAACTCATTTGTTCCGATCCCCTCTAATATGACCAACAGGCACATTTCCTAAAATATCACCCCTATCAGTGTCACGTTTTTAATCATGTGATTAACATTGTTGGGGTTTAGGCTGACAAAACTGCTTGTTTAGACTTAGAGATCTTAGAGAAAAGATCATGGTTTGGGCTGAAATCAGTTTGGTTGTGGGAAGTCACGTGACATGCTGCGCTACATAGTTCAGATAGATCAGTGTTGCCCTTAGTTTTATATGGGACATGAACAGCAGTCTCCTGAGTAAAGGTTTGTTTGACCCCCCCAAACCTGATGTGATGGTATTTTGGAGAGGACATTCATCTAATTTTCAACTGTATGCTATATTTTTCTCTCACTTTTCATCTTAGCTGACCACTGCTAAGGCAACAAATGATTTTATGTGATTGACTGACTAGTTATTTACAGCTTACATTATGATTTTACTGTTTAACTTTCTTGCATCACTTCTGTGGTCATAATCACAATGACACGAAGATCTTGGGGTCAGCCCTGCAGGGAGGTATGGCTAATGTGAAAAGGGATTCTCTGGCACTGGAACTTGAGTCTAGAAAGAAAAGTTATTTAGATGTGTGGTAATTTGAATACCCTAAAACTACAATTAAACACCCAGTCTCTTTTCCTAGCCTGGTGTGGCTACACATTTTGCCTGTCTCAATTAGACGCCTGGTCTGGTTGCCAAGTAGCTTATTTTTATAGAAGTTCTTTGGATGTATAAAACCAGATTGTTGAATTTTTGTCAATATGGAGATGCTGCACATTCTTAGCTTGGTTCACAACCAAGTTAATTTTATTTATTTAGTCTGTGAGGGTCCACTGTTCAAAAGAGTAAAAAATTTTTGTCATAAAAATTAATCCAAGTTGTGAACATTGTTTTAACAGGATAAAGTGGTGTTATGTTGGTATGCTGGGTGCTGTAATCCTCAGGTGTCGTGAAATAACACATAATTGATATGTTATTCAAAGCCTAATTTTTATACAAGTGATATTCACACTAATTCAAAGAAACAATTTGATCGTATTTGAGATCAGTGATTTAAGCAAATTATAGTCTGGGCCAATAATTGAAGTTTTACGGTAATTTCAGTTTAAAGTTTAACAGATGGTTATCTGTTAGATAAATCCACCTATCCACCTATAACTGTATTTTACAATACAGTTTTTACAGTGTACACTGAACTACAAAAAGCAACAAATACACTCACAAAGGGAGGCACTGAAAATAACATGTTAACACTGGCTCAGAAAGGTGATGATTTACTGTACAGTACCACTGTAGTCATTTCAGAGGCTCTTGTTTTTTTTGCTGTTGTTGTATTGTTGTATTGTGTTGTTACATTACACTGAAAATGTTTCTAATGTTTATTCCACAATGGCTAAAATATTAGGAGAGCGGTAAAAAAAAAAAATCCAAAATGACAGCTGTGCTGATTTCCAAAGGGGGCTATTGGTATGCTGCTGTTATTTCACTGGCATAATTATACTGCTCTTCCTGGCATATGGCACTGCTGACAGTGATAGAGCCCAGTGTTTTTCTTCTGGTTTATTTGTATCTCACTTAAAATGGCATCACCAGTGTTGGCACCACCATCTACAACGCAGACAATCGCCACTGATTTGAAGCCTGAAGATGTTTGATTTCAGCCTACGTAAAATGCACAGTAAATATATACTTGTATCACTGTACTTTAACAAAAAATAAAAGCATAAGCAGCAACATACAAACACATTTTCAATGAAATACACAAAGCAGACTAAGGAGAGAGTTTACATTAAAGCCCTACATTACCCAGAAGCTGCACTGTGTAGAATACCTTGAGGTTTTGTAGCTTCAGAGGCTTTTTTTTTTTTTTTACACCACCACTGTGACGTCAGCTCCCAGGCCAGATGTCTGCTCAATAGATAAAGAAGGGACAAGTGTGCACTGTCCTCACACTCCTGATCCTCCAGATACCACTCACACCAGGGAAGGGATGTGTGAGACTGAGGCCAAAGTGGTTTCCTCCTGAGCAGAACCCTCTAGAACCACTAACCAATCAGAAAAGGCCATGTTTGCTCCCCAAGAGGTTTGATCCTATCAGTAAGGAAAGAGGACCATGTAGCAGTAACCCTGGCCAGACTCTGGAGTGTACTGTGATTGGCAACATACAAGCACACACCTACACACAGACACACGCGATGCTCCTTACAAGGAGATAGGTAACAGAGAATGATGGTATTTCCCCACTTGAGTGACTTTATCTTCTCGTGTTCAAGGCTGAAGCGCTCAAGATTTGCAAGATCTGGTACATGTTGCTGTGTTAGTTGGTGACACAAACGGTAAAGACAAAATATATAAATATACACTTCGGTGAAAAGTGAGTTAATTACAGTTACAGACACAAAAGAGCAGGGGCCATTTTCAGTTGAGTGACAATCAGCAGCATTTGTCAGCGATGAAAGAGGTCTGGTAATCAACACGAGTCTCAAAAGCAAAACGAGACAATGAGCAGAGCTGCAGAGCTGATCTGTGTCCATGTTCCAGCTATGGCAAGACAAAGAAACTGGAATTACTGCATCGTGATTGTATGCCTCCCTGAACCAGTCAAATTACAGTTTACATCAATGTCCGGACTCACATGTAGCCATGAGAGCTTCAAATATGGATGTTGGTGCAAAGAAGCTACAAGTTCTAAAACATGGGTGTTTCAAACAAACATCTTCTACCAGGACAGAAGATTTATACAGTCAGTGCTGTTTCAAGGTGGGCACCCAAGATTAGTGTCATATTAGTTGACCTTTGTATATCATCATTTCATTGATTTATTTTATTAGACATTTGTGTGAAATTTTGTCAGAATTAGCATATGATGTCTTGAGTTATGGCCAGAAACATATCTTGTGTGGTCACAGTGACCTTGACCTTTGACTTTCAACCACCACATTCTAATCAGTCTATTATCAAGTCCAAGTGAACATTTGTCCCAAATTTCAAGAAATTTACTGAGGGTGTTCTGAAGACATTGTGTTAATGAGAATGGGGCAGACACACGGACAGAGGTTTGAACTCACTGGCCACCTGAGGCTTCTGCTTGGACTTTCTTTGGGGTCTCTGGCTTCCTCCCACAGTCCAAAGGCATGCAGGTTTTGTTAACTGGTGACTTTAAATTACCTGTAAGTATGAATGTGAACATGAATGGTTGTCTGTCTCCATGTGTCAGCCCTGTGATAGCCTGGCCGCCTCTCCAGGGTCTACCCCTCCTCTTGCCCAGTGACCACTGGGATGGGATCCAGCGCCCCCAGTGCCCCTGAATAGGATAAGTGGTTAAGGATAATTAATTAATACATCATTATATTTATCTCATTATTTTAGGGGACCAGGGTCTGTGGGATTACTGGAGTGATTTGGGGTGGTTCAGGATGGTGTTTAGGTTACACACTTGTTTGCTTTCTTCCCGAGAGTTCAGTGAAAAGATTGATACCATTTATGTCTGCGTGGTAAATTTCCAGCTAAAGGTGGTTTGCTTAGCATAGCTTAGCACAATGACTAGAAACAGGGGAAACAACTTGCGTATTTCTAAATTTGCAGCTACAGGTGGTTAGCTTAGCTTAGTACAATGACTGGAAACAGGGGGAAACAACTAGTGTGTCTCTTAATTTGCAGTTACAGATGGTTAGTTTAGTTCAAAGACTGGAAACGAGGAAACAGCCAGTGTGTCTCTGCCCAAAAGTAACAAAATCTAACTACCAGCAACTCCAAAGCTAACTCATTAGCATATCTAGCCTGTTCACCTAAAATCTTATTGTGGCTGAGAGGCTGCCAGACAAGCAGCAGGGGCTCCAGGAGGTGACATTACCTGCAGATTTTTGCAGATTATGTTACCTTTGGACAGAGACAGTGTTTACGATCAGTATTTCAATGAGGCAAGTAATGTGCTAGGATTGCATTTATATGAATTATATTAGCAGAAGTTAGGGGTTCTTGAAAATGTTTTGAGCTCAAGCTTTCTAATTAAGTGAACAATATGGCATATTAATGATGCATTGCTAAAACAAGGCTCAGGTTAATGAGTCCTCCAAATATCAATAATTATTACTGACCCTAAATCAGTGGCCAAGCTCCTCCTGGGTATTCTGTGGTTATTTATTCCTGCTCTGTCCATCTACCAATGCCTAGAACAATTAGGCAAGACAATAATACTGATTGTTGGCTGATTAAGTGCTTTGGGTGACAAGGTCACAGCCAGGACATCCTAGCTTAATAAAGACAGGCGTCACCATGTCCCATTTAATTTCTTCATTTCTGTAACTGAGTCTGATTTATGAATATTGATAAGGACTGGGAGGGGAGTTTTCTCCAATTCTGGCAGTTTGTTTTCCCCCATGTCCTAAACAATGTTTACTACCAGCCTTCATTAGTTCTTCAAAATCCCCAATGCATCTCTTCTTTCCCCTTTACCTCTTGTGCAGCTCATACTTGTGTTGCTCTTTGTGGTTTTGTTAGAAGTATACTATGCAAGATTTTCCTAAAGAAGATTTAAAAGTAATCCCTCTTAATCATCACTTATGACCCTCAAGAAGTGTGCGGTGGTGTATTTATCTACCGAGACCCTCTGCCTGTATTTTCTACTTTCTTTTTTCTTCTTGTTTTGCAATGTTCAGGATGTTCCAAGACACAGCGTGCAGGTGAGGTTAGGACTTTATAAAAAGGTTGCAATCAGACCGTAAGCAGCATGCATCCAAGAGGAAACTACGAAAATCGCACACACAGCGACAAAAAAATGCAAAGACGTTCCAAAGTTTGTTTTAAACAAGAGCAAATCTGGTGCTGGCTCTCACTTTTGCTTTTGCTGCATACTATACCCTTAAGTGTCAACACTGTGATCATAATTGTGAATGACTCATTCAACTCAGGTTTTTCTTCTTTTCTCACAGTCCAGTAGTGCAATCAAAAGTTCCCAGCTGTCCTTTTTCGGGACAGTGTTCTACCTTAACTGTTGTTTTTGCTGACTAAGCCTTAATCGTGGTGATTAAACATGTAAACAGATTAGAAATATTAATCCTTTGTTGTTTGAGGTGATGGACAGCCCCAAGGTGGCCGATTTTGTTTGTTCATTTTCTTGTTGTTAATTTTCCTTCTTTTATCTATTCTCCCTGGCGCTGAATGTGTGTATTTGTACACAAGTGTGTGTGGCGAAGGCCTATCTCTCCTGAGATGGCTGGAGATGGAAGTAGTTGTTTGTTTTTATCCTCTACCCCTTTTTTTTTTCCTCCTCTCCTTCCCTTCCTCTCGGAGAAGACGACCGAGTACTGTACCACCCGCTAATCAGCAGTGCTGAGATTAACTCCATGGAAAACCAAACAAACAAAGAAAGAGAGAGATTTTTCTTCTCCGCCTGGACTTGGCATGCATTCCTCCCTTCCCTGGATCCCTCGTTCCTTGTCCGAATGGAGACGAGAGGGAATGTAGAACAAAGGAGTAAGCATCCCTTTGTTGGGATTAGGTGAAAAGAGAAAGGCTCTTGTCTTACAGGCACTGGGCGCATGTTTCCCCATCTAATTTAATAACGTGTGCCTTTGTGCCTCTATACATACATTTATTTATACATATATGTATATACAGAAAGTGCAAACCTCACATTTATATACTGCTATGTTGGCATCTTATATCATGGCTACAAGACAAAGTAATACCTATGACCTGTGGATGGCAGGGAAAGCTTTGAAGAGGCATGTGTTTTTGCATGGATCTCTATGTCGCTATATGCATGCGTGTTTGTTTGTGATAACGGAGGCTGTAAAAATAATAACGGCAGTTTGCCTCAGTGTGGCACATCCTCATGTGCTTTGATTGGATTTGATTTGCCTTTGTTAATTTTCGCTCATTTACAGTTCCGACGCAAAAATAGGCATGACATGAGACCTCTCTGTATGTCTCTGCGCTTGTTGAGATTGATTGACACTCCTGCCCTGAGCATCACAGTGATATCTCACTGACAGAGTCGTCTGTATGTGTTTGTGCGTGTGCATCTTCATGCATGGTCTTTCTAATGGATTCATCTCCTGGGAAAATAATTACGATGGTGTACGTCTAACACAGTCAAAGCTGGTGTCACATTTAATTCCTTCCTCTGTGCAAACTCTTCATCTAAGAGCCTTCTTGTCTTCCATGAAGTTGCCTTTAACCTGATACAACATGATAGCTGTGATTAAAATGATATCACTCCACTCCCTCTGTCTCAGGGTTAGTGGTCCTTTGGGAAACCGGGAGAGGCTGACGATAATCATGGTATGTCTCCCTATTCTGAACATGTATAGTTTGAGGGAGGGATTTGCAGATAAAGAAAAGATTTGATGGAGATAATCAATTTAGCCACTAATCCAAATGGCCTTCCAGGTGACAGGATGGGGCTATTGACCTTGTGTCAAGCTGGAAATCACTTAGAATTAAGCATCCGAGATCTCAGGGTCTTCACGAAGTTATCACAGAGGAAAGAGCCCTCTCGTCTGTGTCTGTGTGCCATATTTCAGAATGAATTCTGCAGTTTTAAAGTCATCTTTTACAACACAGGAAAATCAATACAACCTCAACTAAACCCCCCTAAATGTAATGCTCATTGCTATTGGCTGCTTCTAACTGACTGATTGCCCTCACTCTGAATGTTATTGGCCAGTACTCACCTCAGCATGTCTGTATTCCCTTCACTGGAAACAAGAGGTCCATGAACGGCTTGCCCAATGATATGTATAGTGTACATGTTGGACCCAAAGCCATGCTCTACATTATCAGTTTTTCCCTATGCTGACTGACACATAGAAATGTATTCTGGATCACCAGATGCTCACTCAGCAAGACAAAGTGTAGAAAAAGAATAACAAGAGGAGGAATAAGGAAATGAAGAGGTAGATGATAGAAAAGGAGAGAAAAAGAGATGAGAGGGTTGGTAATAAAATATTGAGTGCCTAGAGTCAAACTGCCCTCTCTCAAACAACCTGTGACATGTCAAGGTCAATAATCACACCACATTTTTACGCTTTGTGCAACTATTTGTGTTCTGTCACTAACACACACACTCACATACACACACATACACACACGTGGACCTGCACACAGACAAATAAACACACCGTGACCCCTCTGAACTCTCTGCAAGAGTAAATGAGTTCTTTCCTTCGGGGTAAAACTCCAGAGTGAAAAAGTGTTTACAAGTGAGTGTGTGCTCTTTGCGAATGTGTATCTTGTGTGCGCTTGTTTGTGTGTGTGTCTCAGCGTGCTTCTGCATATGTGCGTATTGCTGTGACTCTCAGGCCAGGAGAACGCAGGTCCCGACCCTGTCATTGTGTGGGAGTAGGGAATAGCGGGAGGCAATGGAACTGGAAACACAGAAAATCAGAACAAGACCTGCAAGAAGCCCCTGTGGGCTTTTTACAGCCAGCTAGAGAACAGCCCTGCGGCACGACAAAATATGACACAAACACACACCACTCCTAACAAGAGACAATCAGAGGGGTAGACAGGGGGAAGAGAGGAGATGGGAAAAGAAGAGAAGAGAGGAGAAGAGAAGAGTTCATTGTTTTCGTGTATTATCAATGTGTCTTGATGACACTAAGAGCAAAAGGCTGTCAGACGGAGGAAGAACAAAATGAGAGATGTGGGGAGTGGCGAACAAAACATGTTAATCATGGCAGTGGCAGTCCTATAGTCGACTGTCCTCATTCTGTCCTGTGTGTGTATGTGTGTAAATCCATGTACGTGCTGTGTATGTCTGACTGTGTGTGTGTGTGTGTGTGTGTGTATGTATGTGTGTGCAGAGGCGGTCATGTCATAGCGAACAGCTAATGAATTAAACAAAGCCTGAGTGGGAGTGTTTAAGTGATGCGCTAAGTGCTTACAGTATGCATTTTACTGGTCTGCGTTTTGTCTTGGAGGTTCTACGCTTTGTTAGTCCGAGAGTGTGTGTGTGTGTGTGTGTGTGTGTGTGTGCAGCTCTCCCCTGCACAAGGAAAGACTATCTTATCTTTATCTTTGCTGAACAGCTTGACGTACAGTAGTGTGGACACAGACATGATCTGCGTGCCTTGAGTTGAATCCATTCATCGACATCTGGCTGCCCACTGTTAAGACTACTTCAAATTTAAAGCGCACTGCAAAGGCAGTAAAAAGGAAAGGAGTGCAGAGACATAAAGTGGTTCCTTCAAAATGTGTAGATGATTCAAATCAAACTTGTAGATTAATGTGGCGATGGTATATGTGTATAGAGATTGTCCTTGCCCAAAAAATGATGCTATAGGTCATTTGTACAACCCATATTTAGGTTTAGTGTAGGTGGCGACTGCTAGTGGCTGTAGTAATTATGATGGGAGCAAATGAGGAAGTCAGATGACGCACCCTGGTCTCACTCCCAGGGCTTTCAAAAAATACCATATTGGCAGTGGCCCTCAGCATCATGATACAGAAGCACAATGAACCCTTTAGCATCTGTATGAGACGCACCACCGACATCCTCTGGGGCTGAAAAACAAATCCAAAATGGAAATGCCAAAAAATACATTTCTTTGAATGGCCACTTAAGGCTGGCACCACAAGCAAATGAATCCCCAAAGTCCCCCATGTTAAAATGCCCAACTTTACAGTAAAAATAAACATGTTTATAGCCTGGTACTAAAAGCTGTTTGGCTCTCTATAGCTAATTTCCCCCTTCATGACAATATAATAATGAATAATTAAGTGTGGGCTGCTTTGAGTGACAGACTGTCTGCCGATTGTGTCCTTGGCTTCTTAGTTAGATCCACCCCTCACTCCTCCACAGCTCCAGCCTGTCATCAAAACATGATCACTTCTAGCTCCAAAAAAACAAGATGGCTTCAAAACAGCAGTCTACCAACCAATGGGTGATGTCATGGTGGCTACATCCATTACTTTTACAGTGTATGCTTTCAACCAAATCCAGATAATCCATCAATGGCACTATTCGATTTTCGAAGCAATGAGCATTGTATAAAGAGCGAGAGAGTCAACCTAAAGGTCCAAGAAGCACAGGACTTTGACCCAGGAGACTGGTGTTTGTGTCCCGTGTGAAACCAAAAGTCAGCACTGAGTTAATATGTCAAGTCAGTTGTTAGTCACATGAGTCAACTGACATCACTAACTTAAACTCCAATCTTTTCCTTACCCTTACCAACTGGTTTTGTTCTAGACCCCTGTATCAAGATACAGCACAAAAGGCTGTCCCCAGCGTCATTATATTAATGCCAGGGGCTTTTGCTCAAGCATCAGAAATGATGAGTAGGGATGAGATCACATTGAGTGATGTAGTACAAAGAGCGACAGAGTCCGTGTAGGGCGTGTGATGGAATTTTTACAACTTTGTAGAAACATTGAGACAGTCTTATACTTTGATGTAGTTAGTCTGTAGTCTAGCTGTACCCTGCTGTACTGATCAGAGGATGACCTGGTCAACCCTGCTGTTATAACCCCACTGTAAATAACTTCATGAGATGGCAAGATGAGATCTTCATTTCCACAGGAGGTTACACCTAGTTGTAAAATAAAAGGTAAAAAGGTGGGTCATTATCTGTTTTATTGTACCCCAATTGTTTTCTTTCTTTTGTTGAGGAAGTTCTGTGGAATTTCCATCAAAGAGTCAGAGGCATATCAGAAAGCATAAGAATGAACTGAAGCATTTGTTCGGTGGAGCACAACACCGAGCTGCTTCTGCCGTGTGGTTCTGTGTTGTTGCTTCCTCTCTATAGAGAATAAAACACTTGGTGCATGCTACCTTTCTAGTCTTGTTTTTTTGTTCTTTTTGACTCTCCGTAGGCAGACCAGAAAATTTCCGCAACAGGCGGCAGTTTGGATTGGATGGATGGGACAAACAGTGAACATACCTTGTGGACTTAACATTGTCACATTGTCACATAACACATTGTCACGTTACGTTAGGTACGTAATGTGACGGCGTGATGTTACGAATCTACGTAAGTTACGAAAGAAATGTACTTACTTTAACTAAAACCATGATTCTTTTCCTAAACTTAAGCACACTGGCACAGGGGCTAAATTAGGTAGCAGGAAGGTTGTGTGGGTTGGAGGACTTGTTGATTGGAAAGCACAGTTATCATCAAGCCATGACTGACATGGACAAAACCATGGATAAAAATCAAACCATTTAAAATAATAGGAAGTATCTGATTTAAAACACAAATGATGTATGGTAGATCCCTGCAATATACTTAACTGCTGTGTATGTTATTCCTTCAGGGCCAAAACCAAGACTTTAATGCCCTCTATTGTAAATAGACGATAAATCTTGCTACTTTCCTGCTCCGTCAAAGGTCGAACTAAATATCTGATTTGTTCCAATAATTACTCTCATGCTGTAATTTCTTCAAACTTCCAGCAGCTTTGCAATAAATCAATAAACCTTCATATTTAGAAGCCTAATACGTTCTCATATCAATGACTGTCAAATCGAAAGTGGGGAACAAAACCTTGTCTGTTCCATGTTTTGTCTCCTGTTGGTGGGTTTGGCCTTTGGTTGGCCTTTAGACTATGGATTGGACCTTTAAATGTTTTGGGTCTCGTTGTGTTGGTCTATTATCATAGACACTACGTATAGATGGGCTGTTAATTAAGGTTAAGTGGTCTGCTTAGCCTTGTGCTACGGTGCAATTGATGTTAGAACGACATAACAGCAGGCTTTACGAGGAGGTGCACAAGCGTTTGTACATGAATAAACACAGGCGTGCATATGGGCAAGAAAGCAAATGTGTATTGTATGGAGCAATTGTGTTTGAATCCACGAACGCACAGGCAGACACACAGAAGCAGTTCTCTTCTCTAGCCTGACCCTGTGAGCTTGTTGAGCTGTGTGATGTGAATGTGTTATGACACTCTCTGCAGGCATGCAAAATTAAACAGGGGCTCCCACAGGAGGAACCATACATACTTAAGCTGTGATTTCCACTGCTTCATATAAGCCCTGACGTGGAGAGCTGCTGCTTGAGACATTCTTGCACCCACTTTTGCACACACACACACATAGACATTTACACAATGTTGTACCATTGCAAATGTAGAGTTTGCATTATGTATCCTTGCTTTTTCCATACTGAACAGAATGTCTCGGCTTCTTTACAAGGCCGTAGATATCACCAAGACATGCACTCTTCATTTCTCTCTCTTGTTGTTTTTCTCTGTGTATTATTCTGATGATGGATTTGTCCTCAAGTCATACTCCTTTCTATCTAACCTTCACTACATTCCTCTGCTCTTGCTGTAATTACATGCTGTTGTCGCACAACCATACATGCATGAGAGCACAAACAAATGTATAAACACACATATACAAATAAATATAGTAGTTTTAGATATTATATCAGAGACAAACAGACTCTTTGTAACTGGAGACCAAGGTCATCTGTCTTTTTTCCCCCCGATCCTAAAGGAGGAATATATAATAAGTTGAAGTGAATGTCATCCCATTATATAACAATACAATAATATACTGTCTATGAATGGTAAATACACTCACTGGCCATTTATTAGGCATGGCTTGCTAGTACTGGGTTGGACCCCCTTTTTTTGCCTTCAGAGTTGCCTTATTGCTTCATGGCATATATTCAACAAGGTGCTGAAAACATTTCTCAGAGATTTTTGTCAATATTGACATGATAGTAGTCTGACTCGCCGGATGTAGACTGAGTATAAGCATGTCATTGGCCAACTGACTAGGCCGTCAGTCTTCCCCTCTTTTGCCGTCTGTGTGTTACCGTTTCCAAATCCCTTTGGAAACAACAAAAACCTCCAAACTAGCAATCTACATGTAGGTTGTTATGAAGATCTACAATGGATAAAACAATTTGTAAACTCATGTCAGACAAGCTGAGACTCTCTCGCAGGATTCTCATGTCTGATAATACACCAGTGACAGTGACTTCAACAATGTACCAATCAGTTCCACCTCACACGAACTTCTGAGACTTTGTCGTAATAATGTTCTGCTTGTACAGCCAGTAGATCGACCGTAGTTTTAACAAGTCCAGAGAGGTCCTCAAGAGCTTAAGAGGAGTCAGGCTTCACCTCTGGGGCACTAAAACTTGAATCACACAGTGACATATGACTGTTTTTTGTGGCGTTTTCTTTCACTGAACCTTTTTAATGACAGTGCTCGCCTCTGAAACTGGGCTTAGTGCCACCAAAGATGACTGTGATTGGTTTAAAGCAATACAAACAAGTCAAAGCATTTTTTTTCTCCTATAGCAGAGAGATAATCAGTGATTCTAGACCTCTCTCCAGCGCTGACATGGCACTGTGAAGATACGTCTGTCTACGCAATAATAACACGATAGCCTCATGCAGTTGCTGCAGATTTGTCGACTGCACATGAAGGATGCAGATCTTTTTCGTCCACATCTCAAAGATGCACTGATGGATTGAGACTCTGGAACATGGAGGTAAAGAAACCAGTTTAGGATGATCTGACCTTTGTGACATGACCAACCCATCTGGCCTTGGTCTGGCAGTAACAACCATGCCACGTTCAGAGTCACTTAAATCACCTTTCTTGCCCATTCTGATGCTCAGTTTGAACTCCAGCAGATCGTCTTCACCATGTCTAAATGCCTAAATGTACTGAATTGCTGCCACATGATTGGCTGATCAGACATCTGTATTAACGAGCAGTTGAACAAGTGTACCTAATAAAGTGGCTGGTGAATGTATATCAATAGTTTGAAAAATCCCATCCTGGATCCTTGCTTACTTATTCAACACCTATGATCCTTTTGCTTTGCAGACAGTCTTTTTCACTTCCCTTTCTTCATTATCACCTTGTCATCTTTTACTGGTTTATTTAAACTTACAGCCGGGGTTATTTTGCTCTCTGCTTTTATTTAAACTCATTTGAAATCTAATTGTAGCCATGTTTGAGCAAACAGCATAAAAAGGTAAAACTATAACACTGATTCATCAAACCTCAGCTAGAAGACCGGGGTCAATGCTGAAAAGCAGCTGTGTTGTTGAAGAATCCTTGAGCAAGACACTAAATCCCCGCCATCTTTATGTGCGCTGCTCTGCTCTGACCCCTTCACTCTGACCTCCCTCTGTAAGGAGGAACGTGACAAGACAATTTCCTGGTTGGAATTAATGAAGTATCACATTAATACGGAGAAATGCAGTTTAATGGCTGAGCTTAAGCCACTAAGTTTGGTTTCAGTGGCTTCATGCAAAGGAGGGCCAGGCAAAAATGCCGTCTTCACAAAGACGAAATTCAAGAGTTCAATCGTGCTTTCCCAGCAATGGCAAGGCATTTGGGTTAGTTTTGAGGTGATGAAGTATTGCTATTTAATATTTTAAGCCATGGTCACTGTTATTTTGTACAGCCAGACCCCTCACTCTTCATGGAGGTCTGAAGAAAACAAAATCCCATCAAAAAGCTGAAATAAAACAAGACCTTGAATATTCTAAGGTAGCCATTTGATTGGCTGTGAGTTTTGTAATGTCCACTTCTGAGAACAGCACTTAGTTTTTAGATTAGTTTTTATGTTTTGGTACAAATAGCTTTCTTCCGAGCAATATCTTTTTAAAGTATAGCAACAGTCCTCTGGGTCTTCACCATTTTCAAAGCAACAGTTATGCATACATTTTTTTCCAGATGTCCGTGACCACTGATTAATCTTTGCAATTTTGAAGCATCCAAGTGGCTCCTCCGGGTAAATAGCACGCCAGAAAAACAAGTGATAAACAATATAAAAATGATTAGCAGCGCACAAGTGGTTTATTTAAGGAACATTTCAAAAGACAAAGTTTAAACTCTTCTCTCTAGCTCTCCAGCTTCTCTCAATAATAACTACTTTGTAGGCATTTAGTGTATTCCTCTTCACTTTGGCTTAATGCATGCACCTGTGCCTTTGTCCTCAAATGCGCGCACTTTCTTTTTCTCATATACAGTACACAGATAAGAGTCAAATTCAGTGCTCAGATCCTCAAGGTGTCTCATTGTCATGGATAGATGTCTCTATTCTCATGCATAGAGAATGGCTCATAATGTTCAGTGTCTGAATAATAGAATACCTGAGGGTAACACACCCACAAGAGAAAAGTTGATGATGATGATGACAATGTGTGTATGTGTGTGTGTAGCTGTGTGCATGTTTGTTTGTTTTCTTGCAGCTGGTGTGTGTGCGTGTGAGAGAGAATGATGCAGGGACAGACAACGAGTGAGTGCAAGTGAGAAATGCATTTTCATGTGTAAAATATCCTCGCTGCACCCACATGGGAGTCATTGGCAGGATGAACTTTTTCTCACCTGCGATGTGTTACACTCCTCTTGAAAGCACACGAGCCCAAAGCAACATCCTGACCCACTTCAAGCAGAAGAAAGCCAGGCCACCTGCAGTAAAAGCACCGAAATGTCAAACAAGAGGTGCGCAGTCAAGGTTCAGCAAACACTCCAAAGGGAGTGAAAGTGAGAAATGATGAGATGAAGTGATTCAAAGGCTATTAAGGAGGAGAGTTAGCAAACGGCCGAATGAGAAATCGATCTCAAAAGGATGAACGAAATCATTTCAAAGGATTTCTTGCGAGGTGTTTGGTCAAACTAGCCAGTAACTCGGGTCTCATACTGCATACAGATGGTTGCATCACTTTCAAGGTTTGAGATAAATCAAGTTCTGCCCAAGTTTTTTATTTGAATATCTGGAATGATTTCACCACTATCCTCTGGTTGAGTCACTGAAAAGTGTGGGAGAAAACATCACTTTCCCCTTAGCTGTAACACTTTAAAAAAAAAAAAAAAAAGACATGAAAATATATCCTATATTTCTTTAGAATGTAAACATCTGCATTGTTATATCTCAAGTCCACTTTTATTTATGCATTTAATGCTCCAAGTATCACAGTTTTTCCTCTTGTTTAATTTGTTTGAAACAGGCTAGTTCATAAGTGGGGGCACTGAGTTCTTCTGCTCAGAATCATAAGAGGACAGCTCATTTGTATTAGCAGCACGACCGCTGTGTCATCTGGAGCCAGAACACTGTGGGAAGAAAACATATGTATAAAGTCCCCTCGCTTTGATAGTTTTCTTTTCAACAGGAGACAGGACAGTTGTGATGAAAGTCATTCTGGACCCTGTTGATGACTCTTTACTTGTACATATTAAGCATTTAAAATTTCACATATAATGTTTTTACTACTCTGAGGACAACCCCAGGAGCAGATTCTGCTTACAGTAACTCTTTATATACATTTTTCACTCCTCATGCACGGACACATGCAAATGCGTAGTGCACTCTCACACGGCTAGCATCCTTTGAAGATGCAAACTCAAAGCCATTTCCCAGTAGGGGGAAACACTCACGCAGCAGGTCGTATTTTCACTTCATTTCCTTGGTAATATGAGGAATAGAGTTGTGAGTAATGCCAAAATGATACACTGAGAGAAATCTCTATAGGCCACTTGTAAACACGAGGAGCTTCAAAGTTAAATTGTCAACAGTTTAACTAGTTTGTTTTCGGTGTAGATGTGGGTAAGCTAAGCTCTTTAGGAAAATATTGCTTTTCAGAAACAGAGGGTGCTCCACACTTGGTTTTCAGGTCTCAGTGTGACTGAAGTTTATACCAGAGCACCTCTCTGCTCTGGTTTGTCATATGTTAGCAGCTGCAGCAGGTGGTCCTCCCTTCGTCTCAACAGATCACAGGTGCTGGAACTCTGCTCTGCTCTCATTATCAACCCAAATTCAATTATGTAATAAGAGGCCTCAGCTCCTATGAAGTTGAATGGAATTGATCTTGATAAGGAGCAGAGACCCGTGAAATCTGCAGGGTCTGTGACCCACAGACCAAATAATAAGAAATACTGAGAAGATAGATGAGGCTGCCATGATGAGCAGAGGCCTGCTGTGCGTGTGTGTGTGTGCATGTGTGTGAAAAAAATTGCTTTACAGTCCATGCTTTGTATCATATTTAATAGTCAAGATACGCTTTTGTGTATTACTTGCGTATGTATGAGTGTTTTGTGATTCTGTATGCATGTGTGTAAAACCCTTTGTAAAAAAAGCGTGAGTTTGACAGGTGTACACCTACAGGGATTGATGTCATTCAGACAAACACGTGTACACACACTCACACACACACTTACATATGCATACTCAAACACGTTTCTGTGTGTGTGTGTGTGTGTGAGTCTCCCAGGCCAGCCAAAGCTCCACACTTGTCCAAAGCACTGTACTTTCATGTCAATTTGCCATTTCACAAGGGGCGGACAGCTCACTGCGCCATTCACAATCTATCCTTGGCCCTGGATGAAAAGTTTCTCTGGCAAAAACTTCTGCATATAAACAACACTGCTGCTATCTTTATTTCATGATTCACATGTTCTTAAAATGAAAATTGTATACTTTACATTATTCCATCATCTAGCGGTTTGCAAGTAAGTAAACAAGCAACATCTGGAGAGCAACATCTTGCCTTGAGTATATATCTTTGTGGATGCAAACGAAGAAAGGTCGTCAGGTCATCACTGCATGAATTCCTTTTTTGTATGGGGATTGGTCTTAAAATGTTTTTTTGGATGATGATCTTTTTTGAGTGGGTATTTGGGCCATTTTGTTGTGTATGGTTCATACGATCAGCAACTTTGAGGTAACTATGCCACGTTGCTAACTGCTTCTAAAGATTTCATATGGTAACCCTAGTTCTAGAGAGTGGATCCCTTCACCGTGTATTTTTCGGCCAGTCATAACAATCCAGATTCCTGCTTGATACAGGATAACAATCGTCATACCTCAACCCAATTTCAAGGAGGCATGGTAAGAGTCGGGGTCAAAGTTTAAACCATATCCATTGAGATATGTCAACAAAATGTAACCTTTGCATTATAGCAGGCTTCTGCCTCTAAAGACTACTAAGCTAAATGCTTTTCCTACAGTTAATCAAATCAGATTTTTTCTTTGCTGTGCTTGCCTGACCTGAGGAGTTTCTCAAGACTTAACTTTTTTTATTGTACCTATACAGTTACTTTTTAAGGAATACAATCCTTTAGTTTGCCTCATCATTGAATATTATCTATGCTGATGATATTCAACTTTGTGTAATTGTTTGGATTAAACCGGTTGGTTAGATAACTTAATTTACAAACAGCAAAACATGACTTTGGCCTCAATAAGACCATTAAACACAATCATTTGGCTATATAGAGTCCCATAGTTTACCTTCTTTGAGCTAGCCTCTATATATGTACTCTAGGTAAACCTTTTGATTCTCAATCTAAACACATTAACCATGAGATTATTTAGGAGACAAACAACACATCTGAACTTCTACTCAGTAAACGATCCACCAGCTCTACACTCTCACAGTCATTAAGTAAGCCATGGCCTTGGTCGATTGCGACCTCACCGCACCTGGAAATCCATAGCCAGCCAGCTAATTGCTATGTACAAAGCTGTCACATAGTCATAGAAAAAAAAGCATTAACTTTCACATTCCTGGACATAAAAGACCATCTGACATTCATAGGGCTAATAAAAAAACAGAAGCCACCCACTCACCTCACCCTAGCCAGCGAAAGCAGCGAGGCTGTCAATGACACTGAATTATAGGAAAATTACGGTTTATTTCAACCTGGCGGATTTCCCATAAATGTGGCTATTATGACTCTATAGGTCGTGCCCACTTTGTACTTGTCATTTCCGTTGCAAAGATTCAAGGAAACAAGGGCTCTCTTGCAAAACAACATTAATCGGGGCAAGCTGTGAGAGCCCCCTAAAGCTTTCCATTTAAACATAATCATGAATCATTTCAGACGCTTGTCTCTGACTGAAAGTAAAGATGACGACTGAAATGCCATTATGGCTAACTGCATAGGGATCTACATCTGGGGCAACTTGCACATCAGTGGGCTCCTATGGTTCACAGCAGAGTATCCTGAGGGCCTCAGAAGACTCCAACTGTGGGACAGATTGGTAGACTGTCAGCCTCTTTTGCCTCACTAACTACATAAACTGTTTACAGAAGGGGGGAATCAACAATAGCCTTTCAATAAAAACCAACGTGTCAACAGAAAATCGTTATAATCGAGAGAGGGGGAATGACATGCAACAACAGCCTTTGTACATGGGGCGCCACAAGAAACAAACAGATTTAGACCCAGGAGAGCGGTGTTCATGTCCCATAAGATTCTGAAGTCAAACCCTGTTCTTTTTTCCTAAACCTAACCACGTGTTTTTGTTGCCTAAACCCAACAACGTGCATTGGTTGTTGGAGGAAAAAGAACAATTTGCATTGTTGTACTGATGTAGTGCGTTTATTTTGAAAGAGACTGTATGTAAATGGTGAATTTCCTGTTAAAACGGAAGAGTATTTTGAAAAAAGACGTATTTTTGAAAATGCGTGTAGCAGGCATAATTTGAACTTGACACAGCGTCACCAGAACGTCAAGAACCAACGCACCCAGGGTACGTTTCACATTGTATCTGGATGACGAAGGTCCATGACCAAACACCGATATGTAACAAGGCTGGAGTGAGAATGTGTTGGGTGAAGGCATGCATGCAGAGCGGCATGGTGTTTTTCTATGATAATTAATAGGCCAGCTAGCCAGTCAGTTGTCGGACTGAGATAGCTATTTGAAGGAATGGGAAATTCATATCCCATGTCATGATAGCTTCATGTCTTTGAGAGAGAGATCACATTTAAGGGAAGGCATGGGGGAGATAACACAATATCAGTTTGTGTCTATTTTTCTGTTAATCACCTTTATAATGGTTGTACATGCAGCCCTGCTTCGCAGGCATACAACGCCATTTTTCCCGATGTGCTTTGTGAAGGTGGTTTTTGAAGTGGTCGCGCCACCTTTCCACGTCTTGGTGTGATCTGGGCCTTACTGTAACTGACATCTCCCGATTCCTGTAACTGTGTATGATTAAATTAGAACACTAATAACCTGCAGGCAACCTTGATCAGAATGTATTTGAGTGTTTTGTTATTTAGCCAGTGGTTTTGCTTTAACATATTGTGGTAGTATCCTGCAAAAAAAGAGAACACATCATCATAAGTCATGCTGAGGAAAAAGCACCCCATTTTAGATGCTGCTTTTGTCGGATTGTGACAGAAACTGTGTACATGTATTTGTCATTTGTGCATGTGCCGGTTCATATGACTGTGTCTGTATGGGTGTGTTTGTGTGCATGTGTGGGTATGCTTTTGTGTATTTGTGTGGCAACCACTGACAGTAAATACCCACTGAGGAAAGCTGTCATTTGTTCAGATTTTATTTGGATTGTCTATGTTCCCTTGGCAACTGGTGAAGGGGATTAGTAAGTACTCTATGTCTGGTCTTAGAGGTCAAGGATAGCTCTCTGTCATTCTCTTTTCTGTGTGACACACACACACACACACACACACACACACACACACACACACACACACACACTTACACTCACAGACATAAAGCATTTTTTCTGCCACTCGCCCCTCTGCTCTTGGTTTAAAATGCAAAGCAGCAGGAGATTAAAAGTCACAGTCCTGGCTGTCGGTCTCAGACTGCCTGTCGCCACTGTTTGAAAACACATTTTGTGCAGTCGGTCTGAAGTCAATAAGGTTGCTGGGGAGATAAGGCAATAGGCAGACATAGGAAGAGAAGGTGAAAAGAAAGAGAGAAAAAGAGGCAGAGAATAGTAGACCAGGACAGAAATAGTGAAAGTGGAGAGGTCACTGTGGAACAACTTGAACATACTAGAACCCACTTATGCTGTATCTCTGTCCATCTCTCTCCATTCCGCCTCCCATCACCCTCCTATCTCCGAGGAGATGAACAGACTGGAAAACGCTAAATCGGGTGACACAAACTGGTTTTGAATTTGAGCCTGTTCCAATTGGATTTGTTATTAAGCGTGCTTTTGGCAATCACTTATTGGAGTGGAAAGTGGACCCACTCTGCTGACACATGGAACTCATGTTAACAATGGGGCAGATGGGAGGTGTGGCCAATCTTCACAAAAGTGATCCAATGAAATGTAATTACTGTGCAACAATGCAAAGTAGGACATCTGCATTTATGGAAGCATGGTTTAAGAATGCAATATTTTCAGAATCACTCAGTGGAATCAGATTTGATGAACTGTAAATTATACCGAGCCATATGGACAGCTGCAGGGACATTTGAAAACCGGTAAACACTGCAACTGTAAAATGTTAACTACCTCCTAAGCAGGCAAATATGCAAATAGATTTAAAGCACACACTGAAAAACACACACTTATTCTCAAACTTTAGAGTTTACAATTAAAGAGCAAAAGTTTAAAATTTAATTTGAACTGCTGGTCGCACAGAAGGGAATATCTCTGCAACCTTTTGCCCTTGTCCTAAAAGGGGAAGATACAGTGTGGTTACAACAATCTTTTCTAATGGACACAGACAAATAAATAATAATACAATTGCTTAATCATTTAATAAATAAAATATTATGTAATAAAATAAAACAAAATTAAATTACATAAATAAATGTTCACTTTACATATTAATTTAAGCCCTCACAAAAACTACAAAATGAGGGACTTAATGTTTTTAATAATATTTTTTTAATATGTGTATATATATTTAAATTAAACTGCTTGAGGACCTCTACACATTTCTTATCCAGGCACCACATTTAAAATGACTCTGCTCTTCATCCC
This sequence comes from Cephalopholis sonnerati, assembly GCA_019142605.1. NCBI lineage: Eukaryota > Metazoa > Chordata > Actinopteri > Perciformes > Serranidae > Cephalopholis > Cephalopholis sonnerati. Next base: position 37,778,423 of record JAGQAX010000013.1, read on the forward strand.
TTTCTTTTTCTAACTGCAAGAGGCTTACATGAGTCACTAGCCCTTTTAACACAAAGGTCACGCAATAGGGCCACTACAAATTCCCTTCATTACATTGCCTTTGGTTTTTAAACACAGAACCAAACAATGGTCGCATCATGCTGCCCCAGTGTGTGATTTAAGTTAGCATGCTAGCATTCCAGCAGCCAAGGAGGCGTGACTGGCAGGATGAGCAACACAACAGTGTCAGCCTCTAGCGTGACATCAACATGTTTTGGCAGTGCTTCCTAAACAAAGTTAATGGCATAACGTGGCAATACTGATCATATACTGTCCCTGTTACATGGCGGTTAAACTCGTTCTCAGCTCAAAAGGGTAAGGAGCTCCTAGACTTCACTGTCTCCTCAATTCCTCTTTGAGTTAGCTGCTAACTGCTTCTAGCTGCTGTTTAAATCTCCTAGTAGTGGGCTCACACGTATGATTGTAGAAAGCCAGTGTTGCACACACTGGCTTTACATGCATTTCTTTTATTTTGATGACGTTTTGGCCATTGAGCCCTCCTCAAGATCAACAAACACTGATCACTGATTGTCGATCTTGAAGAAGGCTCAAAGGCCGCAACATCATAGAAATAAAAGAAATGCATATGGAGCCATAGTGTGCAACAATTGTTTTCTACAATCTACTCTACAGTCTACTGCCAGTGATCAGCACCTCATTATAATTCTTGGTCTACATTACTTTTATATTTTAAAAAGGTCACTCACACATATAACTCGTCAAAATATCACACCTGTCCTGTCCATGGTCCTGTCTTGCTGGTTGTCACTTTTAAACAAATGTTGTTTTGAAGCTGTTGCTACGTTTGCTGCTGGTTAAAAGGTAAGACATCTTTGTCCCCTCAATCCACAATTGCACCTTTCATAACAAATGATAAGGGGGAATTAAGGCACAACATTCCCACCTTGAACAAGCAGTGTAATAGGGCTATTGACAATGGTCTGTTGAAGGTATGGTGTGGTTGAAAAGGCATTTACTGTATGCCCATAGGGAACATTCAATACTGTTTTTAGCACCAGGGACAGTGAGGGTCAAATAGAGTCAAATAATTTTTGAAGGCTGAGACTGAAGCCAAAAAGTGGCACTTATGACAATGGAGCAGAGAGAGTTGGTGGCTATCATATCGCAAGAAAATACTGAATCCTACACAAAATATGCTGCTATCATTGCCTTTCAAAGTGACACTTATCTGCTTTTTCTGCTCTGGTGCTTGTAACAACATATTTTTTCACCACGGGTTGGTAAATTATTATGGTCATGGTTAAAAGAAACCGACATTAACTGTCAGTAGGAAATTGGGAGCTAATTGAGGCCCTGTCGTCAGTTAAACATATGTTGTTTTAAGGATTGGAGGAACCAACCAAATTAGTCTTTTTTTTGATGAGTGTAGCTGAAAAGAAACAGACACAATGTCGTATAATATGTCACTGCTGCACTGGAAAAAGTTATGGGAGCTGTAGATCACTCAACTAGCATAACACCTGCTGTAGAAGATGTTAATTTATCTTAGGATATGGACACTAACCCCACAAACAAAGCCTGGGATACCACAGTGGAACAGTGATTAACCCAGTAGTGGCGTGGGGTCTTTGGCTGTCTGTATTGAAATACTGCTTTTAAACACAGCTCTGTCTGATACTGTTGCTGACTTCCGGATTTGAGCTTTTATCTTCTCTTTTATGTGCTGCTAGTAAACATAACTCCTGATGGTGATGTGGTATCAAAGGTAAGTACAGCAGTATACTGTGTACGCTTTTTGCTTTATGTGCCTGTATGGTATGGTGTGTTATAGGTATTGTTTTTTATATTTAAAAAGGAAAAGTAGCAAACTAGATTATCATGGTGAGTCACTAATGCAAGATAGTGTCGTGCCAATATGGTGGAGTACATTTCTCAGTGGAGTCTGTGACGAGAAGGTGAAATTTGCTAATGTGGCTTACCTTACATTTTAACATGGTAATCACGGACTTGTTGGTTGCAATATGATTGTGGACAAACCTTAAATGGAAGTTCAATGGCTGCTCTGTGTGCACCATAGCAACAATGAGCTCCATTGCTTATGAGGTATGTGGGTGGTTTTGTGAAAATGCAACCATATTTCTTTAGAGTTACTGACAGATTCAATTGTTCATGTGAAACACCATGTCAGTGTAAGGTGTCCATTAATATACCAGATGCAGACAAATCACCGCCCACTCCTGGCTAGTCAGCCCACTAGTCAGGAGACCGATCACTGATACCATGCTTACACCCAGGGACTACATCAGCTCCATCAGAGAGTCCATTCCTCCCTTAAACTCACATAATATGAAGCGGCCTCCAACTGTGACCCACCCCATACTGTGTTTGAGCCACAGAGATAATGGTTGCTCAAGTTCTTCCATAGCTGCCACACAAGCAGAAGATATATGAGGATAAATAAAGTGACAATACATCTAACATCACATCTGCAAGGACAAACATACATGTACTTAGGGCAAGATCATAAAAGGTGTCAGTCCAATCAAAGCTGGGAATTTCAATGTCAACAAATAGGACATACATACACTCAAAAGCTATCTGTAGTCTCATCTATGTAAAAGAAGCAGCACAGAACTCTTCCAAGAGCTGATGTGCATGACTCATTATTAATGTGACACCACAACAACTCTTATGTACAATGACTGGACTCAATGAACAGTAAATAAACAACTGTCTTGTTTGGATAGGAGAACAAACAGATTTCCTGGCAAGACAAGGTGACAGGTCCAAGCAAATATAAAACAATCTCTGGGTCAATAACATAAAGATGTACTGTCGGGGGACTTGTCTCTGATTAGCTATATCCACTGTCAACACCCATATTATGCACACTATCTATCACAAGACATCTATAATATGCGCTAAGCTGCCATGTGCAAACTTCACTAACTTGACTCTTAATTCAAATCCAAACACAGTTTTCTTTAGTTTTGACTTTGTGAGGGATTTACGTTTACTGCAGTAACAAAATGCAAGAGTGGAAAGCTCCTTGCTGGCCCTGTTTGTCCTGCCTTTGTCTTTGGCCCATCCAGACCCCATGCTGATATAAGCCCTATGCTTTACCAAGACAGCCTGTCGTTTTTTATGATGAAACCAGATGAGATTTAGAGAGGGATCTGAGGAGAGGCGGGAAGAGGGATGGATTTTTTCTCCTCTGACACCCCAGCGGAGGAACTACAACGTCCGATTTTCATTTCAGAGTAAAAACTCAGGGGAGTCTGAGTTATGGACATGACAACAAACGTTATTTTACTGCCCATGATGCGCTCTGTTTGTCCACCTTGCTCCATCTCTATGATGATTCTCTCCCCGCCTGTCTGGCTGACGTGCTTGGTTGTCTGCTTGTGGATCGTTGCGTCTGTCTGCCCATCTATCTGTCTTATTGCGAGTCAGTTTGTCTTTCAGCTTGTCCCTGTGTTATTTTGTACCTGAGTCTTTATGCCTGTCAGAAGCTGAAGAAGTACAATGTAATTTTTTTTGCCTTTGCCATCGACTACCCGCCCTAATAATGGATGCAATGTTCAGTTCCCTAGCCAATGTGACTCATTCACATGATCTATCCATCTGCTGTTTTGAACCACAATCACCTCCCTTTCTATTCCTTCTGTGGTGATAGTATTGAACATACCCCTCTGTGTCTCAGGAATGGCTTTACATTTGTGGTGTCATTAAATGCCTTTGTTGGCAGATCATTTGGTTGTTCATTATGTGGGATAGTTTTATGAGCTGTCCCCTGACTTGTGCAATAGTCATGCTTGTGATACATGCAGATAATTATCCAGCAGCAATCATCTCTCAGATGGTCAATAACAATATGACATTAGGCCGATGGAGCGAAGGTATATACTGTGTTATTGCAACCCCACAGGGATTTACATGAGACCATATACTGAAACTCTGTTGTGCTTCATGAGGAAGAGGAGGGGAAAGAGGGAGGGAGGTTGTGTAATATTATTTCTGTGGTTTGAAAAGGAGGGAAAGGTCTATGTTGTGGCCATGGGGCTGGACATAAAAACCACATACCCATGTTATTCGGAGGGAAAAAAAAGAGATGTGAAGACCAAAAAGCATGATTATGGGAAATGGAAATGCAATGCATTTCTGGAGCCCTGGAGACACACACAATACAGTATGTTCTATGTTTCCGTGCCTGTGTTATATACACTACACTACTATATATACATAAAGAGTGTTGGCAATGCTCACACAAGGGACGTTACATATGAGAACCCTGTCAGTTCTCTGCTACAGCTTGGTTATGTTTTGTTTTGTTGACAATATATAATTCATCTTGGGCTGCATGGAGTGTGTATCTCAAAAACATGTTTTTTTTCTTGGAAACATGAATTACATTTCAAAGTATACATGCTTCCTGTACAACCACATTAGTCTACTCCTTGTGTACCAAGATCCAAAAAATACAAATGTGAGAAATCTACTCTCACATTACTTTGTGATAAACCTATTCTTATTTTTTTCTCAGAGATATGCAGGACTATTATTGAAAGGCAGTAATACATGTGCAGCTCCTGAGTCCAAGATATCCCTACTGGGACAATAACGTATATCACACTGTATACTCATTGTATCATACTGCTATCGTATCGTATCGTATCGTATCGTATCGTATCACCGGTTCACATTTTAAGTTACTATAAAACAGACCATTTTTCTGGTCTTGCCCCAAACTCAGGAATTTCTGGGTGGACATTTTTCAATTGTATAGCAACACTGTGATACTGGGCTGTTCTGATTACTCTTGGTCTGGTCCCCCTCCATTACAGCACGCTCAGCAAGAATGGAAATCTGCCTCCCCTCCTTGTTTTACAAAATGGCTAAATGGCGTGGTTTCTTGTCTACATCTTGAAGAAATTGGGTATGCTTTAACTCAGTCATTACGTTTTCTGAAATATGGTGGCCCTTTCTTGAGCACATCAAAAGGATGAGGAGTCAAGCTGACTAACCACACTGGACTACTTCCTTACACTGGACTGTACACTGTGCTTCGATCTGTCAGGACACTATGTCTCCGTTGGACCTTCCCTGACCACTCGTGGTCTTTACCCCATGGATGTGCTATCTCTCTACTTCAACCTTCCTGTGGACATATTACAAATTGGCATATAATTGTACTGATTTTCCTCTAGCTTTTTTTCCTTTCCTTTATTTATCATGTCCATGTTTGTGTGAAAACCTCAGAAATCTAAAGAGAAAACAAACAAACAAACAAACAAAATAAAAAAACAGACTATTAGCCAAAAAGGAGCTGCAGCACTTTGCCTGGAAAAGGGAAACTAGCACCCACTCCTGGAGCCACACCTGGGAGAGTAGCTCACCAATAAGCTGATGTCCAGGCCTGGTGGAGCACAACCCAAAAGGACTACATGTAACTGGCCCTGGAAAAGCACCATATAAAAATGGACTGATAGATATTTCGCCTATACCTATCACCTAAATGTGATCTTGGTACTTAGCTAGCTAGCTAGCTACCTTTTACCATGGAAATAAGGTCTTCTAAATTAAAGTCACATGCCTGGACCATTTGACAAATAGCGATTACAGCCACGTATAAGAATGTATAATAAGGATGATTCATTGGTGCTGAGAGCTTTAATGTGTCAAAAAGCACACACAACATGGTTACATCATCAGTGGCCATCACTGTACAATTAAAAACTACAATGAATGCATTTTTTTTGGGCCATATTATGACTAACTTACAACAGGCCAATGATCATAAGCCTACTGTAGTGCCATCTCCTTGTTTTTTAGCTGGTTGTAGTGGGATGCAGCATGAGTATTTGCTGCAATAGTAAACAGCAAGCTGTAAAAGCACATAGTTTACAGAGGTGCAGTTTCAGTTCGACTCAGCCAATGAGAACTTTTAGACAGACTTTTAGGATCCCTTTTGAAATACGACACTGCAAAAACAGTAACATTCTGTGAAACTCCAGTTTGTATGGTCTACGTTGAGAGTAAGTTGGAGGAGGATGAGGAGGATAAGGAAGAAGAGACTGACGATGTTTACAGCATCCTAACAGCCTAAGGCACAATTACATCCATTACTGTGTTTCAGCGAGAAGTGGGGGAAGATGAGGGGATGAGAGAAACTGGACAAAGGATGGGAAAGACAGAGAGAATGGAGAAGGCGGTGGGAGGTTTGCTGAAGGAGGAGACAGGGGAGTGCAGGACACAGAGGGAGTAAGTAAGAAAATTGAAAGGGAAAAGAAATAAAGGGAGAAGATAATAATGATATTGTCGCCAAAGGGCAAATATGTGATGATCAAATCTTTCATCCTTATTGATTTTGCTGTTGGACATTATAGTGGTTTCATACTGAGGTCAGAGGACAAATGAATGGAACTGGTAAACTGCTTTATGACTGTGATGCATGCTGCATGGAGAAACAGAAACACTGATAGAAAAGGATACAAACTGGATTGGACGTATGGCTAATGCCAACACACTGCAGATTCTATGCATTGGAGTAGGGAGATGATAGTTGTAGCTACAGTATGTTTGTGGTTTAGAATAAGCTTTAAATGAGCTCACAGAGATCTCTGGGTGCACATACAGTATAAATCCACCAGCATGGTGTTAGTGTGTGTGCGAGAGAAAAAGTGGTAATGGTCACTTCTTTTCAGCCTTTTTGTACTTGCACAGCTTCAATTTTCGTGATATCAAAGTATTAATTTGGGGTGTTTGTTAGACTCTGTTGCTTCCATGTCTTTCTCTTTTTCCTTTCCTCTCTTTGCTCTACTAGTTTGTGTTTATGGTGTGCCCTACTTCTCATCAGTCAGTTCAGTTAATCAATAAACTGGGAAGGGTTATATCCTCAAGGAGAACATGTGCTCCAATTTGTGCTAGTATGTGTTGTGTATTTTTGTGTCTTGTGCTAAATGTGCTCTAGACAATACTGCAGTATCCTGCTCTGATATTCATAGCTGTTTCAGGTATGAGTGTATACCTCTACTAACTCTATAGTTTTTTATTGTTGCATCATTGTGGGGCTCGAGGCAAAAATACTATCAATAAATCATCATAACAGGTTGGAGGGAGAAAAAAAAAGAGAAAACCTTCAAGAAACTAATATAATTTTGAATGTCTTGCTAAATAATGCCACCAACCTGAGTCAACCAAACAATGTTTTCATTTATTCATTTATTCATTTTGCCTGCTTATTCCTTTTCAGGGTCATGGGGACAGAAGCTTTTTTTGCAGTTCCAAAAATTGCATGCAGGTAGCAAAAACTAATGGGATTTTAATTTCACGGACACTTTCACTTTGAATTCAGCAGTTTACGTGAGTCTACAAAACATCTGTTTAATAAAAAAAAAAAAGACATCATTAATATCAACAGAGTTCACCAAACTCTGCAAGCAGTCAGAAACTTCTTTTCACTCAGTAAGTGGCATTATTTTAACCTTTTAATTAACTGAAGCTTTTAGGTAAAGGGGCGGACTAAGTGACTGAATTCTTGCCTTCAGCATTTTCAATATTCTTGTTTGAAATGTGTGAGCACTCATGTGAGTGTCGCTAAACTGTGCGCTACATGATTAGAACAGGTTTGAAGCCTCGTAATTCTCCTGACTAATAAAGACGACGTGTGACACCACGCCTCGTGTCAGCTTCAGTATATCATCCTGACACTGTGAAGCAGTTCACACACACACCATCCTCTAAGATACACACACAATGCCAGACCTGGGTGAATGGCATCTTAAGTGGCTGCCCATGTTGCCTATAGGAAGCTCCGTCACTGCACACACACCCTTATCTCAATATTCTTTGTTATTGCATCTACAATATGTGTCCCATACCATCTCATTTTCCACAGAAAACAACATCCTGTGTCTGTAATCATTTGCGACACAACAGCTTGGCTGATAAAGGCAACCATAGATCCTGTAAAACATAAATATATATTTTTCTTTTCAATGTCATTCACCGTCAGCTTCAATTATTAATGCCATCGTTATAACAACACATCACTTTAACTATAGCTTGAGAAAACCAGCGCCAGTACACATACAGTATATTAAATTGTACACAAAGCAGCACGTGCACAGTCTTCACAACCATTATCTAAGTCATTTTTAATGTGATGATGACTTCATAAAGACCCCCCTCACACCCACACTGACACACACACACATAGGAATTCAAATACATGGATGCACAGAGAGACAGAGCAGCAGCACATCCATCTCAGTAAGTCTTCATTATGGGTGATGTGTCTACCATGCACTGCTTTATATTTAATAGTGATAAATATAGCAGAGTGTTCATTGCTGTTTCAGGACATGGGGCATACATCAACAGGAAAAATTATGTGTATATATATAGCAGGTTTATAGTCTTTATCCTGTCATCTGTGTCTCAGCTGTGTGATTAATGTCCTTATTTAGAGGCTGATTCAGACCTTGACTTAAGAGCTGTAGATTGGTACAAAAAGTCTTGCTATTATTTTGAAACATTCTGATTTACAGATTCTTGTTCTGCAGTAGGTTTACAGTAAGTGAAGACCCAGACATATTGGGCAGGAAGAAGAGAATTACATTCCTCTGCGTGTTTGTGGCAGTTATTGTGGTGTAGTGAATCCAATGTGTGGGTAGTTTGCTGTGACAGCCAAACATGAAGGTTGGAGGCCAAAAGTTTTAACATATACTAAAAAATATTAAGGAAAACATTTTGAAAAGGACGCTGTGAATTCAGCAGCTTCTTTTATGCTGCTAATAGAGAATTGGATCTCAACAGCCTTCGTTTTCAACATAGAATTTTGTACATGTGCTAAAAGTTGTGAAAACGCTGGTGTAATTATTTAACATTATAAAATGTCAGTATAAAAAGGTGACATAAAATAAGAAAAACAATAAAAACAATCAAGTAAAATAAAGGTGGTGCAGTGGTTAGCACTGTAGCTTCACAGCTTCAAACCCAGGGTGGGGGGCTCAAACCCTCAGTGTGGAGTTTGCATGTTCTCCCCGTCAGCATGGGCTTTCCCTGGGTACTCCGGCTTCCTCCCACAGTCCAAAGACAAGTCAGGTTAATTGGTTACTCTAAATTGGCCGTAGGTGTGAATGTGTGTGTGAATGTCTCTATGTGTCAGCCCTGTGATAGTCCGGTGACCTGTCCAGGGTGTACCCTGCCTCTCGCCCAGTGTCAGCTGGGATAGGCTCCAGCCCCCCTGCGACCCCTAACAGGATAAGTGGTTAGAGAAAAAAATGAATGAGTGTGAAAAGTCAGAAATTCACTGTTCACTGTGTGTAGTCAAATGTTAAACAGCACTTCACAAAGGACATTATAAATGAACTAAAAAGATGATGCATTGCCCCATCATCAACCGACAAATAAGAGCCATACCTACCCTCCCTGCTTATAGCGTGGAGCATATAACTGTACATATTTCTTATGTTTACTCCTAATCTATTCTTGTTTTATTGATGTATATGTTGTACTACCAGCCTCAGCACAGTGACAATATATATTTTAGTTTTAATATTTTTCATATGTTTGAGTGCTTTCACACCTGCCCTGTTTGGTTTGGTTCAATCGAACTCAAGTTTGTTTGCCCCCTCACTGTGGTTCATTTGGGCAGGTGTGAACACAGCAACCGCATTTGCGTGCACACCAAAACGACCGGACCGAGACCCTCCTGAAGAGGTGGTCTTGGTCTGGTTACAACTGAACTATGGTGTCGTTTGTGGTGAGAACATTTTCTGACCTCGATCTGAACCAACTGCAGTCACATGACACATTGCTCGGGTTAAACATGAGCATGTTACAGTCCTGGCCAAATTCTGACCAATCAAGAGCAGCTTTCTCCTGCAAGGCATTTGATCTGGTCTGCTTTTAAATGCTGCCGTGAGAACACAAACCAACTCTTTTTTTTTTTTAAATTTCATTGCTTTATATTACAAACTCTTACCTCTTATAATTCTCTACTCTTTACATCGGAGCGACTGTAACAAATCATAATTTCCCCTTGGGGATCAATAAAGTATTTCTGATTCCGATTCTAATAATACAACGTGCTGATCTGACCACTGTGGTGTTTAATTGTTTTTCAAGACAATGTGCCATATGCATGCATTTAAAATCATGCTGAGCTTTAGAGTTGTCAAGTAAGTTTTGAGTTCTTGTAGGAAAAGTTTACAAGTATAACAGTATCATACCACAGTTTCAGTGGAAAACATCCCAAAGAATGCTGACTGACATCTAGACTTATATCCAGACCCTGTATGACTTCATGGTGCACGTCTCTCGTAGCTTCTCACAATATAATTTCTTTTCTTCTCAGTGGGTGACTTCCCTGCATTCTGATCTTGGCTCAGTGGCAAAGTTTGTGGAAAGAAAAAAAGTCAGAAAAGGCTAGGGCTTCATGTTGCTAATAGATGTGGACAAACCACAGGAGGCCACTCTCTCCCACAGTTTAATGCACCCACTGAACCAAAATAACTGAAAGGTTAAAATATGAGGCTCATACAGGATGCAAGTGTACACACAAATGCACACACAGACAGTAACAACAGTAAAGCTAATTCAACAGTTATAAAGTTAAAATGTACGTGTTGAATCACTAACAGAACAGCAGCACCAAGGGAACCTTTGTGTCCCAACACACCCAGGGATACACTAAGGGGGCTTTCACATTAGGGACCCGGGCCTGCATCTAAGTACACTTGACCCCAAAGTCTAGTTTGTTTTATTAGTGTGAACACTGATGGCAACACAGTCCACCACAGACAGACTCAGTTCTGGCTTTGCTGCAGCCTTCAATGTGCAGTGAAAGCTCAACAAGAGACAGAGAGCTGGGCGGTTGTATTCGGGCACGGTATGAATCAATGTTAATGATATGTCTTTTGCTCTTTGTGTGAAAGCTGTTATTCACAAAATGATCTAGAGTCAAGGTGTACATACTTTAAACGCTAGCAGGTCGACCCTGACTGAGGAATATTTTGTCAAACTACTATTGGAATGTCAAGGATGAACTTTCACACTCAAATGTTGTTAACAGTTTGGAAGGGAAGCTGCTCTGGGTAGTGGTTTTACATTCTAACAAAAATGGTTAAGCACAATGCAAACGTATATAGGTATACATAACAGATTTTACAAATGATAATACGGCCCTGTAGATCATGTGAAAGTGGCACATTTAATCTGCCAATACTCAATTACATTAAGCTCACAAGAGGAACGCAGATTGTTTGCTTCCGCCCCTGGACGCAGACTGGCCAATCATGCCGTAGCATCGGTCCAGCTCAGACCAGGGTCTGACAACAACACAGCTGTGCTTCATTGACTTTAATGCATTCGTTTCAGATTTCCTTCATTTTCAGGCTGGTTTTGTGGATTTGAGCTAAATGTTGTGCCTGGGGCACGTGGTGTATTAATGATACTCGTTACCTGGAGAGGTTGGAAAAAGATATACGTTTCTTCCCTGTTCCAGAATCAAACCCTGAAAAGTGTAGGGTTAGCTAGCTAGCTACTGAAGATATAGCCTACTGAATGTATACACATGCTGCTTTTGCTTTTTAATGATTACTAGTGCAGTGCCCGTAGGAAGTATGTATTTCTATAGAAAAGTGGAAGCTTAAGTAGATTTTTCATGTATGGCCAAATGAGGCTGTGTTTGATGGTTGGATGTACAAAGAGGTGTACATACTCTTACATAGTGTTGATAGAGAAACTGTACATTGGGTAAGACATGAACGTACACTGAGATATGGAGAGACACACAACATCATTAGGTTTCCTAGCTTTCCGTAGGCGAACAATCTTGAAATGGTAGCTAGCAAGCACGTAACCCTGCACGCCTGACAGGAAAAACAAACGTTTCTGACCTAGCCATACTTTGGTATGGGAAGTTTAGGCAATGTTTTAGTCAATCTAACCATGTTGTAGCCATGTCAGCAAACACCATGAGCAGATGAGAACAGCGTGGTGAAACTTAAGAAATACTACTTACCATGAGATTACTGAAACATGTCATGTTAATGCAAACTGCACCACATCATCTATTCCTATATGGGGGAGGGACGAAAGGGAATGCCATAACCCCGGGTGTACAGTGGATCCGTCGCGTGCGTGGTCCGGCCGTGGCACGGACTCCTCCGTCCTGTGTGCCGGGCGTCAATGTCTACTGGAAGCGAATCTATAGCGGCACGCACTCGAGCGGCTGGAATTGACGGATCGCGAGATCATGATGTCAAGCGATAATGTGCAGAAACACTGGAGGTAAAAAGACATCGACAAACAAAGAAAAGATTTCGCTACCTGCCGGGGGCCACAAACTTTGACGTCATGTTGTTGTAGCGATGTGAAATACGCTCCGGAGTTTTCATGGGTGTTTTTATTTTGAAGATTGACCGGATACTCTCGTCTTTTCTGTGCCTGGCTTCCTGTTTGACTCATTTGGTCTGCGGAAATTGACGCTTCGTCGCGCGGCGTCCGTCAAAAAATAGACCAACCAAGCTCCAGTATCCCTTACATTTTAAGACAGGTGTACAAGATATCTAGAAACAACTTGTCAAGCGCTTACTAACTACAATTAGGTGATCAGAATCTGATAGGCCAACCTTTGTTGACATTGAAATGCTGTGAACATTCCTACGTTATAATACAGCCTAAATGAAAACACAAAGGGTATATGAAGCACATTTATTTATTGTTTATAAAACGGGTGCTTCCCATCCTTAAATGTGATTGGCTGAGCCGCGTTCCATGCCGTTGTAATATCAGTGTAACCCACTGGTAGACCGCAGCGTCTGTGTTGCTTGGCAACCATTCTGTCCACTCGATCTTGCTTTGTGGAAGAATGAATAGTTCTCAGTTTTATTGTTGCATTATTACCAATAAATTGTTAATTTTTTTCGTGTGTGTTTATTTTAAGGGCTATATGTAGGGTAACCGTTTTATAAAAGCAATAAGCCCCGAGAAGCCGTGAGTTACAGTGATTTTACAACGGCTGAGGGGCACTGCTTAAACATATTTTCAGTTCATAATGTGCCCCATCCTGCTCCTCTGTAGGAAAGTAAATTCGCTGTCCCATTTTTCGATATTTACAGGACTTCTTTGTTTTTTTGGCAGGAATGCCTTCTCCTTCGTCACATCCATCCATCTCTCTCTTTTGTTGTTCCGGGTTTGTTCACGCAGTCGGCACTAACCTCGCGACAACTGCCACCCAGGCTACTGCAGGTGGCAGCTCTCACGAGGCTAGTGACAGTTCAGTTTGGAGGGGTAGAGGAATGTTTTTTTTTTTTTATTATAATACAGGAGATTTACGGGAGAATACTAATATGGGAGGAACGGCGGGAAAGAGGGGTGAAATACGGTAGTTTCCCGGCCAAAACCGGAGACTTGACAGCTATGTCCAACACCCGCGCCGTGGCTGAATCGCCCATGTGATGGATCCAGTGGACATCCGGGGTAAGCGTGTGCAAAGTTTTGGGTGACCCAGAGCGGTATAGCGGTAGGTAATTTGATCTTGTATTCCGTGAGGCGTGGCTACAGCTGCGTCAGAGAGCGCGACAGGCTGACTGGTTACACTGAGGTGTATCGGATTTAAACTTTTAATGATAACGTTGTGAATATCAATCCAAAAAACTTCAAAATGACGGATGCCACAGACACACAGTCCGACAGACACACAGACTGACAGACAGAGATTTCTTGCTTTATAGATAGATAACAGTGAAACAACGACCGACCCTGCTGTACAGGAACCAGTGAAGGGGAGGAGGGAAACTTTGCTGATATTCAACCAGCTGTGTGTCATCACACTGTGTGCAGATGAACGTTGTTTGAGATACCTGCCTGTCTGGCAGCAGAGGTGACACAGGGACAAAGCAATACACTGTTCATCTGCACACACTGCGATGCCACACAGCTGGTTCAATATCAGCAAAGTTTCCCTTTATATTCATTGTCTTCTGTGTCGATCAGCAGTGATGTGGTGGTTCACTTTTACACTGTGATCTGTAGCCTATAGTTGGGCTTTAGCTTCTAACTATCTTTGTCTTTTTAACCTGTTGTTGCTGCTGAGTCAGTTTGACATCCTGGATATATCCTTCAAACACAGACTGTAGGACCCCTCTGTCTGCCTCTCTCTGGAATCACTGTTTCATTTTCCCAAAAATATGATAATATTTCTTCAGGGAGTGCAGTTAGTTACAGTGTGGGCTCCATGCTTACTCTGACAGCTTGTCAGACCATCACAAAGGGGCGGGGCTTAGGGAAAGGTCAGTTGAGGACAAATGTGAAACTAATGCTGTTTTTTTGGATGGCTAGTTAACACCACCATGAAAAATATATCTATTTTAAAAAAAATGTATACACACTGCTTTTCATGTTCTCCGGCTTTTCGTGATTGGCTCTTGCTGACAGCTAATGTGGCAGTGATGTTACCTTGGCTCCATTTTAACTGTCAAATTCACAGTTTATCTCTGTCACACCACAAAAGTCCATGTTGTTGACAATCAGCTCACCACTTTAATCTTGTTGTGCATCCGAGGCCACCGCATCTAAATGAAAGCACATGAGCACCATGGCAAGATGTGAATTCAACCACTCTGATGTGTAAAGCTCTCATCTTATGGCAGAGGTTTAAATCAGCACAAATCTCTCTGACAAGAATGAAAGCCATGAGCGCAATTTATTGCAAACAGGATTTAATCTGCTCATGCATTAAATTGACTCCTGATCCTGGGACACACGGCTTTCTCAATAAAGCAGTGTCTGCTCTTAATTAAGCTAACATGAGGCAAATAAAATAAATCTGTAAAAAATATATATTCAAATCGAACAACATTGTCTTAGGCAATCCTTACCCAGACGGAATAATTAAAACCACTTCAATTTGACAGTTCTCTGCCCCCTTTTTCCCTACTCCTCATTCCCTGTGTTTGTCCCTATCTTTTTCAGCATGCAGACTTACACAATTAGCCCCAGTCCAGAAGGTAGTGGGCTTAGCAGCTGGAAAGATGGAGATACAGAGTTTCCACTGGAAGACAGGTTTGTCTTTTTTAGCTGTTCTGCCTGCTTGAAAATGAAGGCATGACATCATTTCCATAGAGTTGAGCATCCAGTTTCTGGGAAGACATTTAGAAGACTGTTTTTAATATATCCTTACAAAGGTTACCTTATACAAAAAATGTGTTTATACGTAACAGTGTTTGTCATTAAGAAATTGTGCTACTTTCAGGTGTCAGTGTATCCATCATCTGTGTGTGTGAAAGACTGATGATGTAATGCCAATCCAAGATAAGCGGGTGGAGTGGTAACTGCGAAAAGGTGAAGGACTTTTAAATGGCCAAATCTTGTACACAAATAAATAACAAAAAAAATATTCTAGACAAGTTTTATATAGATTTAATGCATGACATTGAATATCCTTCATCCCTACACGCACACAGGATGTGTTATTTATCATGTGACGGTTAGGGAGTCTGCCGGCTTGACTCATATTCCACCATCTTGGTTTGATGTATGTGCTTTGGTTGCATATTTACTCAGGTTTGTGGTCCTTGCTGGAATGTGGGCTGTTTGCTAACTGTTGGGTAACAGTTGGGTAGGAGGCCTGAACCAGCAAACAGATTGTGAACACTGATGAACAGCATGCTTGCCTTGAACCTGCAGAGACTAACGTTGCAAGGTGTGTGTTTTTTAGTGCCATGGAAATGTGTGTGTGTGTGTGTGTCATAGTTCCCTCTCAAGAAATACCAGATGGTGGAGGCACAGCAGAAGGGAAAACTGTCATTATTTTAGGCTTAGACTCTGTACCAATGTATCTGCTAACCTGTGTGTGTCCCTACGAGACAAAGACAGAAATATGAAGATGAGCTGATAGAAGCAGTAATAATGCATTTGATATAATAAAATAAACACATGATCTCTGCTAAACAGTGATTGTCTCAACAGTGCTAATTTGTCCAGAAGGAACTGATGATGATGACGGGGATGATAGTGATGATCAACTTTAACTTTCAGCTTTAAGTTCACTACGATAAAATTATATTAAAATCATAAAATAATAATAAAAACTGCAGATGAAAATGAATGCAATCCAATTACAATATCAATTGTTGTAATGGTTTGGAATGTATAATAAAACACGGTTGCTCACGTCACCCCCAGGGATAATATCACAGTATTATCATTAGAAAGGACAGATTGTATAACCTCCTCATAAAAAAAAAAAACCCCACACACACATATAGGCACGCTTTGGTGTGTATATGTGCACAGGATATGCACATGCACATTAGCCACAGATGATAAAGCACACATGCACACACTTATACAACACACAGTCATGCACACACACACACACACAGATGACAGGCATGACATTGAGATAAGGATCTAATGAGGCACAGTGAGAAAAAGTGATTATGAGAATCCAGTGTGAATGTTTCATTTCTTCAGCCTTGTGCGGAACTTCATTAGACTACTGTTAAGAAGATAAGGCATTCAGATTCAGTTCCAGACAGATAAGAAAAATGTGCTCTTCTGCATAGATCCAATACTGCATCAGCATCCCTGTGCAGTAAGGGAAGCACACCTGAAATGAGGGTAATGTAATTTAATGACTCCTGCAATTAGGAGACATTTGAGATTAAAAGTGCCCTTAATGTGCCCTATTTGTAATCAGAGTCATTTAAAAATAAAAAATAAAAATAGGTATAGCTGTACAGAAAAACTGCACTGTGGGTGATACACTGCAAACAGCGGCAACCAAAGTGGGGTATTACAGTAAAATAGAGGCAGAGTGAAGTGGAGTTGGGGAATGGATAGTGAGATAAAGTGAGGTGTGGACAGAAGGAGGGAGGGATGGAAAGCTAAAGAAAGGATTAGCCATGCGGCGAACCGGAGAGGTTGAATAGGTAATGAAGGAGACAGGCCAGTAATGCATGAGAATAGGATAGAGGGGCTTAGCAGGAGTCGTGCAGTGCATTGATTACCTCTATCTGTCATTAGCTATAGTCCCTATACCTAAAGGGTTGGTGGTGGTGGGGGGGGGTTGGAGGGGAGTGGGGAGCCAGAGGAAGGACAGCTGAGGTTCGAGGCGTCAGAGCAAAAATAAATAAATAAAAGTAGAAGAGTACACAAGAACTACACCAAAACCCAGCCTATGCTTTTGACCCACTGCTTGTAAATGCACATGTGCATTTGGTGTTTCTGTGTTTACAAACCCTCCTGCAACATGTATCCCTGCCTTCTCAGCGGATTTTATAAGATGTCGGGCCAATTTAATGCTTATAATGTTTTATTTCATTGGGATCATAAAATGTAGTGTCATATAGTGACACTCTGTAGCCGTAAAGAGAGCAGATGTGCTCGCTGCTCTGCCACACCTGCTTTGTGGGCTGGAAAACGAACCAGTGAACTTGACTGCTTCACACAAGTGAATCACTTCAGACGAGTCAAGGCCTCAGCCAGACCACTTATGATCATGAATAGAAACAAGCATGTAAGGGTAAATGGTTGTGAGTAGAAAAAGTGTGAGCCTACTATATGTTGTTGTACGGAGGAAATTATACTGTGATAGTGTGAGTTATTGATTCAGCTGTTACCCAATTGTTACACATACAAATGAGTTTACAGAGACTGTTTGTACGTTTCCTCTTGTAACCTCAAGTGGTTGTAGTGGTTATGATGGGAGTAAATGAGGAAGTCAAGCACCGTAGTATAAAGAGTGACGGAGTCTGCTTAGGATGGGAGGGAGGGGAAGTGGGTGGGTCAAACACACTTTCCTCCAGGAGACTGGTGTTTGTGTTCCATATGAAACCAATGTAGCAAGTTACAACATAACTGACGTATGACGCACGTGAAGTATGTCACATGGGATTCACAACATTACATTTCGTTTGTGACACACAATCTTTTCTCCCAAACCTTACAAAGGAGTTTTGTGCATAAACCTAACCACCTGTTTTGGTGCAACTGACAACCTGGTCTCATACAGAAGTCGTAGAAAACCAGCACTTGGGCAGAGACATCCATGTCAGACACGGACGAAAAAAACGTCTTTTCATGTCCGCATGATACGTGGCCAGGTGCAGTCAGTGTGTAACAGTGCCTGATGGTGTCGGGGGGAAACGTGGCTGCACAACAAGTTAAGGAGGCAACAAGCCTGAGTAGAGCAAGCAGGAGTGGTGGGAGATGGGCCCCACAACCACCGACTTCTACCTGGGAGACTAGTGTTTGCATCCTGTTTTAATGTAAAGCCAAACCCAGTTATTTTTTTCCAAACCTAACCACGTACATTTGTTGTTGAAGAATTTAAACGTCAGTTTGTGGTGCTGTACTGACATGGTACATTTGTATGCGAACAGTACATTTCCAGTGAAAATAGACATTTATTTTGAAAAGAAACAATGCATATAACAGGCTGCGGTCGACACAGCATTCCAGAACATCAACAACAGATGCACCCAGGCATGTCATATCTCGACGTCGGAAAGTCCACAACCAAGCAACGCTATGTGACTAGGTTTGAGTGGAAATGTGCTGACTGTGACCATTTCACAATATAACCATTTGCAAGGGCATAGGTTTTGTTTCAACCCTAGGGGGCACATGCGAAATGGAAGGGTTAGGGGTCCTTGGCACGGAAATTTTGAGCACTGAGCACATAATTTCCTGTATACTGTGAAATTTTTATGTACCAATTTGTGCCTTCTCTGCATCAGTTTATGGTGTAATTTTGTAGGGGCACTAATTTAGGAATTGTCCCTGTGGGTCGAACTAGAGGGTACCAATGTATGACCTATGTGGTGGTATGGGTTGGAGGTCTTGTTGGATATTTTGCCTGTACTCAAAAATCCAGATATATGCATTATGGATGGTTGTCACTGAAAGGATGTTGTTGATGCATAGAGCATATACACATAAACACATACTGTAGGGACTTTGTTTTCCTTCCTTTAAATAAAACCATAAGTTAGGAGTAAGACACACAATTGAATTGTGCAAAACACTGTAAGACCTCACTGCACTAATGATAGTTCCCACAGGAAAGCAGCTGAACAAAGCAGACAGACAAACACATATCATAACACAGCTTAATTGTGACATTTTAAACAGACTCAGTAAATCAGAGAGTAGTGTGACTGGGTTCACAAATTCTAGCAATCTTTGGTGTTAACTGCTGTCTGCGAAAGTTGCCCTCTTATAGCACCTCTTATAGCAATGAGTGGGTGGTGGCCATTTTCTGCTCTGACTTGAGAGCCAGCTTAATCTCCCAGCATGCTCTAGTGGCCCAGCGGGGGTCCTCCACTTTGCTGAGAGAGGTGGCCAGCGAGCTGCCTGTTGCCCAGCGACTTTGAAACTGCGCAAAGTGTCTGACTATTTGTGCTTGTGTGACGGTGTATGTGTGCTCGATGAGTCATGAGTGCCAGGACAAAATTAAACCACACAGACAGGGCTAATGAAGAATTCAAAGGGACCTGAGCTGATGCAGGGCAACTGCGAACACATACGCAGACACACACAGAAACACACACACACATACACACAGACTGAGCCATATACAGTCCCACAGCTTGGGACTAGCTTGGAAGGGTTGTTAAATGAATTCTCAGAGAGGGGTCTTTTTACAAGGATGTTGTTTTGCAGCAGTAAATGAATTAGCTAAACAGCAAAGCCAGCGTGCACAGACAGCCACTAAGCTCCCATCTGGCTAGTACTTTACATGGAGGCCTGTCTGAACACTTTCAGGAGTACCAGCCCATTGGTGTCATGTGTATGTGTGTGTGGGTGGGTGGGAGAACAGACGAGCAACAAGTAGAGGATAACCTAGGGTCGCCAGTTTTGCTATTATAAATAAAATCTACTCAGCGAGGAGTGCGTAACACTGATCTGTCCTGATGCTCTATGCCTGAGGTCATACTGACCCAAATAACACCTTTTAGTCTGCAGTGTACACAGGACTTTCAAAATAGCCCAAAGCTATCATCATAATGATGTTAACCAATTGTTCATATGAATTTAGGCAAGGTCTTTGCTCGGATTTTATTGTGAACTTTAGGCCAAATTTGAACGTTATTGAAAACAGGCAAGAATAACTCAAATACATCCAGGAGTGACCAATATAATCATGGTGTACAACTTTTTATGCAACTGCCTCATCCAGTCTACTGTGGAAAATACTGTAGGTATTTTACTGCTTACAGTAAGTAAAGGCTTTAACAATAGCAGCCAAACAAATGGTACAACTACCAATATATCAGAAGCACAGAGGAAGACATTTCAAGCCTGTTGGACACAACACATGCACACACTGGCACCTGGAATAGGCAACTGGATTTGCCAATAATCAATATGGGCTGCAATATTCAATTGCTACTTAGTTACCACTCAATGACATGATACACAATTGACCTTTTACCAAGCCCCGCCCCTTTGTAATAGTCCAACAAGCTGTCAGAGTAAGCATGGAGCCCACACTGTCACTAACTGCAATCCCTGAAGAAATATTATCATATTTTTGGAAAAATGAAACAGTGATTCCGGAGAGAAGCAGACAGAGGGGTCTACAGTCTGTGTTTGAAGGATATATCCAGGATGTCAAACTGACTCAGCAGCAACAACAGGTTAAAAAGACAAAGATAGTTAGAAGCTAAAGCCCAACTATAGGCTACAGATCACAGTGTAAAAGTGAACCACCACATCACTGCTGATCGCCACAGAAGACAATGAATATAAAGGGAAACTTTGCTGATATTGAACCAGCTGTGTGGCATCACAGTGTGTGAAGATGAACGGTGTATTGCTTCACTCCTGTGCCGCTGCCAGCACCTTGACCTCCGACGCTGGATGGGCAGGGTTCTCTGGGGGAAGTCAAACAACGTTCGTCTGTGCACAATGCGATGACATACAGTTGGTTGAATATCAGCAAAGTTTCCCTGCTTCCCTTCACTGGTTCCTGTACAGCAGGGTCGGTCTTTGTTTCACTGTTATAATCATTACAAAGCAAAAGCAGCATGTGTATACATTCAGTAGGCTATATCTTCAGTAGCTAGCTAGCTAACCCTACACTTTTCAGGGTTTGATTTTGGTTTTGGAACAGGGACTAAACCTATATCTTCTGAAATCTGAAACGACTGCATTAGAGTCAATGGAGCACAGCTGTGTTGTTGTCGGACCCTAGTCTGAGCTGGCCCGATGCTACGTTATGATTGGCCAGTCCGTTCTGGGGGCAGGATTTAGCGAAGGGTCAATTATAGTGTTAAGTTTCAGGGCTGTGTTGATGTTACACAGGTATGTGTATATGTGTAAGTGTGGCAATTAAGCATTTAAAACTGGATGTTCTCTAACTTTTTGTTGCTAAGCACTCATAAACTGTCATCATAGCAGGTTCCTTCCTGTAATTCGCTTACCATTGGTAGATTTAAACCATTCCTTTCTCTCCCTGTTCCTGAAATTCTGACACTTAATCTATTAGTTTCTTCCAGATTTTATTATAGTAAAATTCTTCTTTCCTTTCAACTTCACTTACCCACCAAAAGCCTACATCGTGTTTGTAACAGCGCTGTTAGAATCCAAATTGTTCCAGGAAATTTAAGACATCACACCGGTCCTCACCTTTCGACACTGGTTGCCCATACATGCCAGAGCCAATTTCAAAGTATTACTCTGACCTACAAAACTGTGCTTGGAATAGCACTGCCTTTCAGCTTTCATTTAAACCTTATGTATACGTCCATGCACGGACTCTCTTGACTCCAGTTCAAAGAATTTCCCTCCCATGGTGCTTATCTTGGGAACAGTCTCCCTGTCCTCATTAGAACAATTCCTTCATTGGTGACCTTCATGGCTTGACTCACCTTTTATCACTTTCTGTAACCTGCCCATACCTCGTTGTTGTTGTTACCTCGTTTTTACCCTTAATCTTTTCTTTTTTAAGCGCATTGGTTTTTCTCTCTGAATTCTGATTCTGATTCTGATTCTGAATTATTACTTTCACTTTTCATTTTAGTATCGCTTGAGGTGTGGACTCAAGTCAAATGACTTGGGCTTGAGTCAGACTCCAGTCACAACTTTGAAAGCTTTAGACTTGACAAAATAAAAAAAAAGACTTGCAACTGAACTTGGATTTTAACACCAATGATTTGTGACTTTACCTGGACCTGAGCCTTTTGACTTAAAAATACTTGGTACCTTCCCCCATACCCAAAGATTAAAAAGTATATAATTTGAGAAGTCTACCAAAAATTAATTAATTCCCCTGTGTTTCATGAATGAGCTAACATTGACACTATTCATTCCCACCAAGTTAATTCCCCAGATCCACTTTGTTTGAACCAATCTGACAGCATTCATTTAAGTTAAAGGAGAGAACCATGAAGAACTAATGTTATGTTACTGACCACTAGTTAGGAAAAATGATACCAAAGATGATTTCAATTTTTCTTGTTTGAGTGTATTTTAAGACTTACCAAGGCACAGTGGTATCAGACTCCAATCTACATAAACTATTCTTAAATGCCTTTAGCAAAGCTTGAAGTCCTCAGGCAGGGTCATTCTGGTTTTTCCAAGGTCCTAAGACTCATCTATCTACTTCTCTCCCTCGCCATGTAGTTTTCCTTATTTTCTACCACCCCATCCACTCTGCACATCCTATCTCCCTTCTCCTTCCTTCTGTCGGTCTCACTTGTTTTTCATCCAGTCTCAAATTGTCAGGTTTGCTAAATGAGATTTAATACTGGAGCTGTCAGGCAGGCAACTGATACCGATCAATCTCAAGAAAGCCGGGGAACGTGACGGGACAGAGGATGGTTCCCGCAGAGAATCAACTGGAATGCTTATCCGTAGCATCTCGTCTGGGGCCAAATGGATGCTAAAAACACCAAACAAAGGCCATGTGATACACTAAAGGCTTGTCAAGGATGGGATGGTTCATGAAAAATCAGATTTCAACATTTTGATAAAGTAACAGTCGTTGGCAGACCCTTGAAACGAGGAAGCTATATTGCCATGGCCTTTTAAAGCATCACTTAGATAAATCCAATAAACTCAAGACTCTAGTAGAAAGCATGCAGACACACAACATCAACATAACAGTGATCTCAGTGATGAATGGTATAATTTACATACAGTGCTTATTATGAAGTAGTGATAAATAAACAAGGCCCTAGTAGCTGAATGAGATCACCAGGCATACATCACTTGACTTATTATGTGTATATAGTGTTTATGTGTCATTATACTGCTCAGTAATGTGATTAATGTCATCACTTAGAGCCAGAGTCACCTCGTGACTTAAGCCTTGCATAGTGTTGATTAAGATTAACCACGGTGGAAAATGAAGAGAGGAGAAAGAAAGATTTTTTATGCTCACTGATGTGCCAAGATGTTGATGATGACACACACAAAAAGCTGTTCTCTGGGAGAAAAGAATAATGGGATTTTCTTATAAAAATAATTTCTGGAGGCATGTACCTGCTGTCACATATATATTATATGATCTTGAGAAGAAGCTTGTAAGGTTAAACCTAAGTCATTTTGTGTGTATGTCTGTGTGTGGGGTCATGGTGGATTGTTCCAAGACAAGAGTCCATGGCCAATCCACCATGCAGATTTAGTCCATAAGTTTATGCTGTCTTGAGCTCTCAGTGAGATTACACTCAGGAGGACTGATTAGTCATATTGCTTTGGTCTCAACAGGGCTTTGTTCAGTCAGTCAGTTCAGTTTATTTTCAAAGACACACCAAAATACACACACACACACACACACACACACACACACACACACACACACACACACACACACACACACACACAGCTGACAATTCCATATGCATTTTCAGTGCAGATGTCAGTTGTCATCTTATGTCACATTCAGGGTTTTGTCACATACATTGCTGAGCAGCTACACATAGAGGGATGAGGTGCCAAAATGTGTTTGCAGTGTGCCTTAACATGTATTCTCTGTCAGTTGTTTGCTGGGTACAGGAGTGATTGAGCAGGTGAGGTGATGGCTGCAAGGTTACATATCTGACAAGAGAGGAGCACAGTGGAGCTGCAAAGGGGATGTAGTGTGGAATTTTTACAGAAAAAAAAAAGAATGAAAGCTTGGATTAGTAAATGTCTTTCAGGATGGAGTGGTAAAGACATGCAGCTGATATCATACTGGCAGTGAAAATAGAGGTGATGACAATGAATGATATCAGTGAAGAGGAGTATGTAGAGAATGAAAAGTAGAGGACCAGGTAATGATCCTTGTGGAACACCTTCTGAAAGAGCAGCAGTGATCAGAGTTATCAGGCTTTGTAGAGTATGTTTCTGTGAAAGTGAAAGGAATCCAGACTGAAACAGCACTGGAAAAAAAGCTCAGGTTTAAACTGTGATGCAGCCCCATTCAATTTTGATAGAGAGGAAAGGCTGTCACTAGGGATGTCTCATTTGAGTCCAGATTTTTTAAATATAGTGGCAGGGAGTGAAGCGTCTTAACAGGTGAGGTAAAAACAGTGAAGTCCTGATCTGGTCAGTAATCTAGTGAATATTCAAGTCTATACAGCTGTTGAAAAGTACATTTTTAGACTCAAGTGTCAGACAGCAGCCACAGTGCATCATTACAGTTGTGTAAAACTTTACATTCCCAACCCACAAAATGAAATTATGTGGCTATTGCATGAATTGGAAGTTAAGAGGAATTACACCTGAATCGTCAGAGTTGAATGTGAATGCACTGTTACCCCCCAATACTGCAACACATAAACTTTGAAGTGTTTCTGTTTGAGAAATTTTGGCATTTATATATTATCCAGGGTGGGGGAGCCCCTCTGTGCGGAGTTTGCATGTTGTACCTGGGTTTTCTCCAAGTACTCCGGCTTTCTCCCACAGTCCAAAGACATGCAGGTTAATTGGTGGCTCTAAATTGGCCGTAGGTGTGAATGTGGGCGCGAATGGTTGTCTGTCTCTATGTGTCAGCCCTGTGATAGTCTGGCGACCTGTCCAGGGTGTACCCCATCTCTTGCCCAATGTCAGCTGAGATAGGCTCCAGCCAGGACAGTTTTTAGGCACGTCCTCTTCACATGATTTGTACTGGAAAATTTACTATGTTCAACGGTGTATTGTGTTTTAATCGCATGAAACAAGGAATATTCATCTCCAGGGGGCTACAAATGTAGTGAGTATTCTGTTCCGCTCATATTGTTATTGGATACAAATACTTTTGATTTACACAGCACATAGTTCACCTAAAAAGCTCTCAGTCTTTTTCACAATCCCTCAATCTCTCAATTACTTGCTTTTCCTTTTCTCATTTTCACTCTTTGTCTTTCCTCATCTTCTTTGACAAAGGAAAGGCAGCAGTGTCATCAGATACCATCGATAAACTCAGCAGCTGAGACTTCAGACAAAGACATGCACAAATTCACACAAAAACGTCTGTTGATTGAATGCAGGTAATTTTCACTTTCTTACATGGAAAAACTGGTAATGGTACTGTGCCATTGCAGGTCCATGTGCTTTTGATCTTTACACAGGGGGGGACAGTAATAAAAAGGCAAGGAAAGAGAGGAGGAGATGGGGCAGAACAAATCTGAACTGCTGCTCTATTGATTCAAATAAAAGCTCAGTAAGAATTAAAGCACAGTAAGAGGTGTTTTGAATAAAGGACCTCATAAAAGGTAAAAGGCAAGACAAGAAATTAAAGTGAGAAGTAAAGTAAGTACTCAACAAAATAATGAGGTTACTTAAAGCTGGGGACAGGAAAATCTGAGATTCTTACACAGCCTCCTTGATATAATTTTAATTTATCAAGTGGTTACAGCTAATATTGCAAACAAGTTTCCCACCTACACATCCAGACACAGAGCAACATGGGCATCCCATAGGAGTCATGTTTCTTGTCTTAGTTCATTATCCACTTAAGCCCTGTTTACACCAAACACTTTCAGTATGGTACCTTTGGAACCAAAAGTAACCCTTCAGACATGGTACCTAGACCCTACCACAGACAGTACTTTTAAATGTGGGAGGGATTGTTGTCACTCACTGCTCCATCCAGCACTCACTGTATTTTCTCATTACTGGTGATTATTGTCTACAGAACGAGGCTGCACGCCAATATTTTCTGAACAATATTAAACAGGCTGCAGTGAGAGTCTCTCTCCGTGGGATATTTAAAAATAGCTGGTTTGTGTGTTTAGTCCTTCTCAGGCAAGCTCAGGGGTTTAGTGTTGCCGGAGCCCACAGGAACAACAATCTGCAACGTTTTTTTTTTTTTTTTCTGTTTGAGGATTAGGATTTATGCCATCCTGGTTGAAATCAATATATATTAATGCTTAAGAATCTGCTCATTATTAAAGGTGTATGACATGTAAAAACTAAAGGTGGCAAAAGTTGTCACAGTGAAATTTATGGTGTGCTGATGGATTCACATTGTCAAGTCATGCATTTTGTAACATTACAAGTAAACGTTCCACCTTAAAAGTCACCGGCATTCGGCCCAGTGAATTAAGTTATTTTTTCTCCAACTCCAGCTGCAACAAGAGGCAGCAAAACATCCTTTAATTTTATAGTTATAGTTTACTAATAAAACTCAGTGGTTACAAACAGTGGTTACATGAGCCTCAAAACCAGCCACAACTCAGCCTTGTACCAGATCTTTTAGTACCAGATTTGTGTGCTTGGTGCCCCAATAGAGGGGGCACCAAAAATGGGGACAGTTAGGAACAATTCCATTGGTACCATCCACAATTTTTCACAGTGGAAACGTAAAAAAAAAAAAAAAAAGCATACCAAACTGTACTGAACTGGACTGCTTGGTGGAAACTGGGCTTTATTTATCTTTGGTCCATCAACAACTAAAAAAAATGTCTTGGTCTCTTTGGCTGTTTCACACCAAATACTTTTTTACTGAAGTACTTTGTCATTTCATGTTCAACAGGGAGCACAATAACAGCTTGTCTGAGTAAAATTTATAAGGGTTTTCAAATGTTTTATATGGTGGAATTGGTGAGGGCTCTTGGAATGAAGTCACAGGCCGGTGAACTTAAATAAAGTGTTGCAAAACACTAAGAGCTGTTGCAAAGTTGAGAGGGATCAGCATTTGTAGTAACAACCCTCTTATTTCTACAAGGATTCATTTAATTCAGTGTTAATAAGAAAAACCTTTTTAATGGAGCTTTGATGGAGAATGCAGCTAACAAACAAGAGCAAGACTTAGTCAAAGGAAAATAAAAAGCCACATTACTCATCAGTCCACTCTCAGTTGCTTGAATAACTGTTTCATCCACTTCAGATTCACTCCTTTCTCAGCATGCTTGCTTATCTTGAAAATATCCATCTTTTCTTTTGTCATTCAATATTTCTTTTACACAGTGTGGCTTTTTTTAGGGCCCTGGACTTAACTTTGCTTGGACATCATCACTGTTGCTGCTCATTCTTAATTTTCAGATCCTCATCTGTTATCCTAAAATGCATCACTTCGAGTAGGTCAGGGCCTTGGAGATGGACACAGCAAATTTACTGCAAAAGTTTTCACAAACATTAAAAAAAAAAAAATCGTTTAAATGATAATGTAAGTGGTCATTAGTTTAACCAGCCACAAAACTGTGGAATTAATTCTGTCTTAAAGAAATACAAAGAAATGGATGATCAAACCCTGAATTAGACCGGATAATACTAGAAAATAATACTCACGCCTAAGCTTCATTTTGGATGTAAATCCTTTTTTTTTTTTTTTTTTTTTTTTGCCTTTCATGTTTTAGCTCTTTTGGCATGCAGCATTTGGCAGTGTAGTTTTGGGTTGCAAATAGTTTGTGGTGATCTCACTGTTTGCATTTTCCCCACACAAAACCCTCCTCATGTAGTTAGAAATTATACAGAGTGTCGGTTATTGACCACAACTGCAAGAACAACATGCAAGAATACAAGATGCTGAAAGACAAACATGCATGGAACGCACCCATAATGTATATCCAGCCCAATGGGACTATAAAAAGTCGCTCTTGCAAATAGCTATCGATTGTCCATTACTTACGGCAACGAATGTGTATCTGAAGGTGCCAGTCTGATCTTTAATCAAGCATAGATTACCTGTTCATTAAAGTGACAGAAGGTCTGGCAAGAACCCCAGAGGAGCAGCGGCGCATAGTGTAGCGGCTCTTTCTGAGTATGTTTGCATGTAAATAGACTTTCAGCTGGTGAACCCATGACTGTTGCATGTAATCAATGAGAATAATTAGAAAGAAGGGACACTTAAATAACTCATTAACGGGAATATTTCAATCTCTTTCCTCTATCTCACTTAGTAAGTGGGGAGTGAGAGAGAAAGAGAGGGAGAAAACCCACTAAGGGCATTTGTTCTTATTAAAATGATTTCTGAGCAGCAATTAACCAGACCGGCGACACTATCACCATTCCCAACCAATCAAACAGCCACAATTCCAGGCCAATAAAATAATCTTTATTCGTGGTTACACAAGAGGGAGTTATTAAGCAGGCTGGGAAATAATTACTGAGGATTCTGGGTAATTATGGCCAGGATATGGTCCAAGCCTCCAGACTCATTAAAGGCCCGATGAGTAACATGTTCCACCATATAAATTAAAGGTGCTCTCACATATATGATTTAAAGTATCTCACGGCTGGAAAGATGGTCTTTTCGTAAAACTGGGCTGTGTATGCAGTAGGAAGACGCAAATGCTTTTGAAATTTGTGTTTCATGACCAGGCAAAGAGAAAAAAGGGCTGTGGCCTTCGCTTTGCTCAAGAAGTAGAAAACCTACAACTACCAAAATCCACTGCACCGCATCGGACCAAGTAATGCTGGTGGTGGTGGGCGATATAATATAAGCTTGGCTGTTTGTCCACAGGAAACAATATGGCAGCCGGCTGGTAATGAATGATCTAGTACCCCTTTTCAACAGTCATGGGCTGGCTTGGCTTGGTTTGGGCCGTCAGCCCAGCACAGCAGAGAAGGTGTGTCTGAAACTGATGATGGCTTGTCTTGAAAAGCAGAGTGCTGATCCACGGTTAAAGTCCCCTGTTATTTACGCTGCATGTGTTTTCCACGGGGGGGGGGGCAGTAATGAAAAGACATTACTGTTACACGCTTGAGGGCGGGCTGCCCGGCTTTTGGACCTACTCATGAGAAGGTCCATCTCCGGCGTAGCTTGCCATGGCATGGCACGTCTAAACTGACAATGGAAATGGCGCCGCATGGCGTTCCTCTGCTTGGCCAAGAGTGACAATAGAAAAAGGGTAATAGTAGGTAATACTACTATAACTACTAACAGTAATACTACTAACAGTAAGCTAAAATATGTTTCTGAAAACATTTTAGGTGAGAAATAGTTCATTTTCACATTCTACCCACAAAC
This sequence comes from Cephalopholis sonnerati, assembly GCA_019142605.1. Taxonomy (NCBI): domain Eukaryota; kingdom Metazoa; phylum Chordata; class Actinopteri; order Perciformes; family Serranidae; genus Cephalopholis; species Cephalopholis sonnerati. Next base: position 37,807,815 of record JAGQAX010000013.1, read on the forward strand.
AAACAAACCAAACAGAAATTTGTGTGTGACTCCATTAATAGTTTTAGAGTATAGACACTAAAGACATGAAGACATTAATAACTACACTGCAGGTTTCAATTCTGCATTTTGAATTTTGGTGGTAAGACTATCCTTTTCTAAAACAAATTCTACTGGCTGCACATATAGTTTCAACATAACTAAAATTACTGTCAGTGGGAAATTATGCCCTCCATTGTATTCACACATGCAGGTTAAAGGAAAAACTAAAACAAAAACACAACATGCATCAGCCACTGAAAAGTTATTGTTGAAAGCTGAAATGAATAAATGTTTTGTTTGAGGAGTCACCATTAAACTTGACTTTGATTGTATTTTCATACCAAATACACCATTACAAGTAATGTGATTTCTGCCTAATGTGTTTGTTGAGAGCGAAGATAAATTGTCTCTGTAAAATGCGCATTCACCAGCCTGTGAATTAATGGTTCATGATAGCTCCCCTGCCCTGCTTACAAATTTATCATATCAAATCTCATTTATTTGTAAATCACTTTTGACAAGACAGGAAAGGAAATAGGAAATATTAGGTTTAATAACTTTGGATGTACAGGATAAATTTGGCCAAATGTCATGCTAAACTGTTGAGGCCAGATTATTGGAGAAAGATTTACCCTCACAATAGACTATGGGCAATTTTTAAACTCAGTCTAAAGATCCCTCTGAGACTGTTTGAGATTTTTTTCTATAAAAGTAAAATTTACTTGACAAAATTCATTTTTGATTAATCCTCTTGTTCAGTTAATAACAGTCAAAACTGTGTTCTATTGCACCTGTAACAACACCTGTGATGTCAGAGTGTACTGGCACACCCTTTAGGCCACTTCTATACAAAAGGCCATTGGTTAAAACACTGGAAAAACAAGATCTTCAGCAGTTCTTCTTTTTAAAATGTTAAATTGTTACTACATAATTGGGATCCTGAACACTTTGACCAACTGATCCTTCGCTAAGTCCCGCCCCTGGATGCAGACTGGACAATCATGACGTAGCATTGGGCCGGCTCAGACCAGGGTCCGACAACAATACAGCTGTGCTCCATTGACTCTAATGCAGTCGTTTCAGATTTCCTTCATTTTCAGGCCGGTTTTGTGGATTTGGAGCTAAATATTGTGCCTGGGGCACGTCGTGTATTAATGATACTTGTTACCTGGAGAGGTTGGAAAAAGATATACGTTTCTTCCGTCTTCCAAAACCAAAATCAAACCCTGAAAAGTGTAGGGTTAGCTAGCTAGCTACTGAAGATATAGCCTACTGAATGTATACACATGCTGCTTTGGCTGTTTAATGATTTTAACAGTGAAACAAAGACCGACCCTGCTGTACAGGAACCAGTGAAGGGGAGCAGGGAAACTTTGCTGATATTCACCCAGCTGAGTGTCATCACAGTGTGCACTGATGAACATTGTTTGACTTCCCCTTGAGATCCCTTCCTGTCCGGCAGCAGAAGACTGGGTGCGTTCATCAAATTCATCTGCACACACTGCGATGCCACACAGCTGGTTCAATATCAGCAAAGTTTCCCTTTATATTCATTGTCTTCTGTGGCGATCAGCAGTGATGTGGTGGTTCACTTTTACACTGTGATCTGTAGCATATAGTTGGGCTTTAGCTTCTAACTATCTTTGTCTTTTTAACCTGTTGTTGCTGCTGAGTCAGTTTGACATCCTGGATATATCCTTCAAACACAGTAGACCCCTCTGTCTGCTTCTCTCTGGAATCACTGTTTCATTTTTCCAAAAATATGATAATATTTCTTCAGAGATTGCAGTTAGTTACAGTGTGGGCCCCATGCTTACTCTGACAGCTTGTTGGACCATTACAAAGGGGCGGGGCTTGACAAGAGGTCAATCTGAGTACATGGAACAATGGTCAAAAATATTGAAGAACAGCCTTTAATTCCAAATTTCAACTTCATATTTGGAAGTTAAGGTTGTTTGGGGGTTATGGGAGGTTTAAGGCGGTTTATAGTTGTTACAGGTAAAATATGTCAATATGAGTGGCCATCACTCAGTGCCATCAATGGCATTACTACCTTTGTAGCCATGGTTAAACTCCAGAGGAAAGAAAAATGTATGGTATAATTTCACCAGAGGCATCCATTTTAAAAGAGGGAGTCTGTGCTTAAAAGGTTAAAGGTCAAGGGTTGCCTTAAGCGATGCATTCAACTCAAAATGCCCCTGCTGACAGTCTGTGTTGAATGCATGCATCTGCATGACAATTATATGCCAAAAAAAAAAAAATCTATGTATCTAATCATCCATCCATCACTATGTAGTACAAGCAAATTAGAAAAGCCTGCACTATAAAAGACTGATGCGTAATGTGAAGCATATTGTGCTTTGATTCATCTGATCTCAGCTCAGTCCTCTGGGTTTTTGAATGGCATTTATGCTCTGAAAAGTGTTATGAAAAGACATGAGAAAAAAGCACTGTTTACAACCTCATTCTTTTGATGCTGCAGCATTAAGGCCCCACACTGAGTCCTTGATACCGCCACTATGACAATGACTACCATAATGATTTGGAGAACTCACTGATCACTGATAATGAGGCTTATTTCGGAGCCCTCTGAACAAGATGTCGGCTGATTAGGTTTTTATTTTGTTCAAAAATGTTGTTCTTTCCAAATTAGCAGAATCCAATAGTATAAATTAAACTCATCATATTCTGATTAGACTTTTTCATCAGTTTCACGCTCTTGTGAAAAGGAAAGTTGCTTGAACATTTTAATCGGCGTCATCTGTCTTCTTCCTGTCCTCCCATTCTCTCACTTTTCATCTCCCTCTTCGTTTTCTCTCCTCTCCTCCCTAGCTTTCTCTCCCCGAGTATTCAGGTGTAAGCCAAACACCCTGATAACTGCAGTGGCTGAAATTGATGTGACACGTTTCAAATTTTCTCCAGTCCTTTAATACAGCATCTCCCCTCCCCGTCCCCACCCCCTCTCTCTTTTCAATATCCCACTCTCTCACTCCTTCTCACTCGCTTTCAGGGAGGTGAGCAATTCTAAGCTAGCAAAGTGATTCCATTCTGCAGGCTAGTTATTAAATTTGTTTGCAAATCTCTGCCCCTCTCGCCACCCACCGCCCCTCCCTCGATCTCTTCCTCCTCTCATCCATCTCTTCATCCCTCCCTGCTCTTGGCCCTCCGCCACAGTCCCGACTGTCATCAACATTCAGACCCATAAAACGTACAACGGCAATGAGAAATAGAGAGAAGTAGAGAGAGGCAGGCCAATGGAGAGACAAAGAAAGAGGGAGCATAAGCCAAAAGAGAGGAGAATAACAGATTATTTCCTAGAAAAATAGCCCTCTGCTATATTCTAAAACATGGAGCACTCTTTAATAATCTCTTTTATTACAGCAATTTGTTACTGAGCCCCTTGTCTGCGCTGAGGTGTTGGAAGTGAGGGACAGTGGATGGGGAAGTATTGCAAAGGAGAGAGTTGACTGGTGAAAGCCAGGCGTGATAACACTAATGAAGATGGCTGGCTGAGGCAAGCACATCTCATACATTTAATAGGTACACTGCTAGATGAATATTTATACTGACGACAGAGTGGAGGGCAAAGAAGTGGAAATTTTAGGCACACACACGAGCCACAGCCTGTCACATGTGCCACAGGCAAACACCACAGAAACAGGCAAACAAACAGCATCTCCATTCCACAAAACAATCCAGCACGACCACATTCTGCAAGTTCTGCCTGGGATATTTGCACTTTGTGACACAGGTTCATGCATTTATGTATTAGATAAGTCATGCAATGGTCTACCTAATAATATCTCCATGACTGCACGCCTGCTCGGGCATGAATCCAGCATGGACCAGAGATGGCAAACACACAAAAACATGTCCACCCCACTGATAATGAAAATTGGTAGACAAGTGAGATACTTTGAACTTTTCACACAATGAGCAGAGTGCAACCCAGACTGTTTCACAGGAGCATCATGTTGTTTATCAAGCTGACCATGGCAGGTTGCCCAACTCGATGCACTGTTAGGGAGAACTGAGAAAGACAAGCTAGCAACAACAACAGAGGATAATAAGGCAGATTTACATCACTTTTACCCCACTTGATGGGCAGGACTGCAAACTGAAGGCTCAGTCAGGACCTATGGCTGGTAGTGCTTGGGGGTTTATACATTCATTCTTATTAACTGGCAAACTTGTCTGAGCTTCACTGATAGTATCAAATACTGACATTTATAGCCTGACACAAGCACAGATCCTGAACAACGTTTATAGTGTGTGTCTGTAATATTTAGAAGATGCAATTTTGCCCTACAATAAAAACAGCAAAGTAGCAGAAGGATTTTATTTTAACAAAATTAAATACATTCACACTATAAGTTGATGCAGAAAAGGCACAAACTGGGGCATAACATCTCTGAAATTAAGTGTTTGGTGCTCAAAATTTCTGCCCTAGGACCCCCAAACTCCCATTTCATGTGTGCCCTCCCTTGCAGTGTTGTGTGAATAACATCAACAATAATATCGAAAGGCAAAGTGACATCAGTCACTAAAAGTCAAATTTATAATGATGTAAGTTACGTAGTGTGAAATGCCGAGGGTCAGGGGACACGGGGACACACGGGGGAGACTATCTGACCACCACTGAGGTCAGCATGGACAATGACAGAAGGCTGGAAAAAGCATTTTTTTGTTGTTGAAAGCATCACCCGCATTAAAGGATAACTTTAACATGGCAGCCGCACACATTTTTCAACCTGGACCACATTTCCCCATGTAAATCGATCCAAGAGCCTCATGTGGACAACAATGTTTGAAATTGGTCCAGTATTGAGGGAGGCGGCAGTGGCGACGATTGGCGGCAGCGATTGAACTGAAAGGCCTGAGACACATTTGAAATCAGATAAATAATCATCCATGATTCTGAAAATCTTTTAGACAACACTAAAATACATTTTCTATAAACTACTCTGGTTATTATATTCTCTTTATATCTCACACACGAATCTTGTGATGTTTCAGAAAGAGACTTCTGCTTAAGGAGGCAATAACAAAAAGACCGGATCAAGTGAAAGGTAAAGAGACACTTCAGACACTTATAATAACAACCTGAGCCACTCTCAAAAGTAACCACTTTTAATGGACATACGGTGACGATGTTTAGTTGCCCTGTGTGCTTTCATTGCAGCTTGTTCTGTGGCTGCTGGCCGCTACCGCCTCCCTCAATACTGGACCAATTTCAAAAATTGTTGCTCACATCAGTCTCTTTGATCAATTTACACAGGGCCACAGTTATCCTGAAACATCATATGACAACACAAATCTATTTGATTCTGTGTATGATGCAAAAAAGAATAAACACATAAAAGTGGAGATCCGCTTTTATAACTTTGAAACGTCTTTGCACGGCAGTGATAGACAAAGTTCAAGATATTAAAGAAAATGAAGCTGAAACATTGCATAAAGTTAAAGTGGCATTTCACAAACAGTGACTGAAACAATTTAAAACACCAGTAAATATGGATGTGCTTTAAGTTTCATTTTAAATGCTGAGTGGAGTTGAAGCATTACTTTAAGTGTAAGTGATGTGTGAACTCGGGGTATTGGTTGAAGTGAGAGTCATCAAAGGAGTTGAAGTCCAAGCACTGAAAATATTTGAAAAAACTGTCCGCTGATGTCAGTTTAAGTGCCATTCAAAATGAAAGTAATGAAAGGAGTTGAATAGTCAGCTGGGGTGCAATTTTTTAAAAGAGCTATCATTTTGTAACTCATTTATTACAGAGACTGCAGGAGTGTCGATGGATATTAGAGAAATTGTGCTCAATTTCAACATGAATAAAAGAATGTGTTATTTTAAATAATAACAAAAATTAGTAATTCTTTTTAAATTATTTTTATTTTCAATTATTTTTAATTGAACATTATTTTATTTTCAATTTTTTTTTTTAATTATTATTAATTACTATTGGTCGGTATAAAGTGTAATTATTAGAAATTATGTATTTATCTGACATCAGTATACAATATAAAAATCTCTGGAAACACCATTGAATTTGATGGGTGCTTAAGTTCCCGAGGTCAGTGTTTGGTTTGTTTTCGGTTTTGTGTAGACAAGGAAAAGATCATTTTCCCCATCTTAAGAAAAACAAAAACAAAAACAAAAACAAAAACAAAAACATGACTAAACAGTGGGCCATAATATTTGTTGTCAATAGTAATGCACTCAAACACAGCTTGGTACAGCTTTTGCTGTTTGTCTTTTTGCCTATAATCAGTAATACACACACAGGACCAACCAATTTTCTATTTAAACATGAAAATTCGTTAGTCACTTGCTCTACAGCAAGTGACTAACGAATAAATAATTGACAGAAACAGCAAACTAGCTCAATGACATGGCCAAACACAAGTATGATGCTGAATATATTAAACTGTGTGGACCTAATGACTTAGGAGAAATCTGGATCCTGTGGCTGGACCAGTTGGGAACCACTGTTTTATGGAATAAAACAATGTGACAATGTTTAATAACTTGCTTTTTTAAGTTCTATGTTTTTTATTCAAAAAGAAAAAACAAGGTGCTGCAGATTGCTTTGCTGGTGTACATATTGAGTCGATTTAAAGGACTTTATTAAACCTTATTTGCAGTGTTTTGTTGTGATAGTAGTTGCGTGGCTTGATATAAATATCACATAATAACTTCATTTTCTGTCTAAAATGAATACAATTGGCTAAGTTTAATCCAATAAGTCAAATACCTCATTTGATTGCATAAAGTAAAAAGTTTAGAGCTTATATGGGTGAAGGCAAGAATTAAAGCAAAGCAATATAAAATCCTGTAAGTTATTTGCACAACATATTATCAGTTGAAGGTTTACAGAACACTTACTCTGAATACCCACCCCCTTCCTGAAGCAGTAAATGTCTAAAACTAAATATACCAAAGCAATCAAACCGCCCCTACTGAAAAATAAGAGAAATTAAATGCGAGTAAAAATATGAAAACTACATAAAAACACAATAATAATGAAAAATCCTGAATATCGACCGTGCAGAGAATCATTACTGTATCCTCCCTAGGACTCAGTGCTGTGGGTTTGTTTTGGTTTATACAGATACAATTACAGAATGCTATATAAACACATTACTTACTAGACTCCAATTATCATTACAGTCTGAGTATCACTGTTTATTCCCATACAACATAATAATTATTTGTTCAGTTGAAACATTAGTCCGTCTTTGTGCACATCTAAATCCAATTACATAGAAACCATATAGAGAAGTGACTCAGTGATGCTTAAGAGTCAATGAATTAAGCACTCATTTGATGAAGCTATGCTATCTATAGCTCTAATGATAATATTAGCTTCACTTCTGTGTTATTATTTCTGAATCAAAATGGGACTATAAACATCTACAGAGGCTGGTAGAGGAAAGAAAACGGGGGAGGGATGTGAGTTGTTGGTATTCATTCAGTATTGCTGTCCTTACACTTCCATGACGATGTATTCAAGTACTTGTTATTTTTGTTCATGTCATGCATTATTGTATTTTAAAGACAGATATTGTACATGTAATTTTGCCGGCATCACATTTCTCTCAAAACACATAAACTAGTAGTCTTTACGGAAACAGGGTTGAAGAATGACAGTGATAAAATGCTGACTTTCAACTTTTTTAAGAGGGTTAAAGGAGCAGTGAGTAAGATTTAGGGGGACTTAGTGGCATCTAGCAGAGAGGATAGCAGATTTCAAACAGTTTCACATCCCCATATCAGTGTTCCTCCTATGCTGTTTGGCATGTCGCAGATTGGCCGCTCGCCCAGCACCTGCAAATGTGTGCTCACCTATTTTCTCTGATAGCTTAATGTGTGCTCACCTTATTTCTGATCCAGGCATTCAGGAGGTTTTTAGCATGAGCCGAATAATCTGTAGAGGTCTTCACCTCTCCAAAACAAATGGACCAGCTGATTTAATTTTTTTTTACACTTAATTTTTCCTCTAGTAAATACAGTTTATTTGCTTTTTTGTTTGCAATTCATTACAAAGAAAATTTTCAGTTAGAGTTAAAGGGAAAATAAATTAAGAAAATATAAATGATTCAAACAACCAATACACCCACAGTATAAAAACGAGAGGGAAAAAACAAACTTGGACCTGATGATTTATTCTGGGGAAAACACTGAATAAAGCAGTGTCACATTACAAATCAATGTTTCTCCTGTTTCGCATGTCAGAAACAGGCCGCTAACCTAGTACCTGCTAATGTGCGCTCACATTTTTTTTTCTCTGATAACTTCAGATTCAAATATTCAGGAGGTTTGTGAATATCTGCAGAGGTCGCTGTCTCTCCAAGACAAATTGACCCAGTGATTTAAACAGGTAAAAACAGTGAGCAAAGCAATCTATCCATCCATCCATTTTCAACCGTTTATCTGAAACTGGGTTAGGGGCAGCAGGCTGAGCAAAGTATTCCAGACATTCCTCTCCATGGCAATGCTTTCAGCTACTCCTGGGGGATCCCAAGATGTTCCCACGCCAGATGAGATATGTGATTCCTGCAGCGTGTTCTCTGTCTGCTCCGGGCCTCCTACCAGTTGGACGTGCCTCGAACACCTCTTACGGGAGGCACCCAGGAGGCATCCTGATCAGATGCACGGACCAGCAAAGGAGCAGCGGTTCTACTTCGAGCTTCCTGTGGATGTCCATACTCCTTACCCTATCTCTAAGGCTGAGCCCAGCCACCCCTCTGAGGACACTTATTTCGGCTGCTTGCATCCACGACCTCATTCTTTTGGTCACTACCCAGAGCTTATGACCATAGGTGAGGGTTGGGACATAGATGGACCAGTAAATCAAAAGCTTTGTCTTCTGGCCCAGCTCTCTCTTCAACACGACAGCGCCAACATCACTAGCCAAACTGCAGATCCATCTCACACTTCATTCTACCCTCACTTGTGAACAAGACTCCCTTGCTTGGGGCAGTAGTTCACTCCCAACATGAAGGGGGCAATGCACCGGTTTCTGGCAGAGTCATGGCCTCAGACTTGGAGGTGCCAACATTTATCCCAGTCGCTTCAGAACCACATCATCTGCAAAAAGATGCAGAGATGCAATTCTGAGGTCCCCAAACTGGACCCCTTCCATCCCCCTGCTGCACCTTGGGATCCTGTCAATGAAAATCATGAAGAGGCCAACATCCACTGAAAACATGTTTGACTTTGTGCAAAGTATGCAGACAGAGCTCTCACTTTGGTCATACAAAGGTATAACCTTGGATGGCTGAGCAAAGCGACAGGTAAGAAAAATTCAGTGTTTTTTGGAAGCTCTTGTCACAGGGGGAGCTTCTAAATATGGTGGCCAACTTGGAAAAACCCCAGTGGCCCAACCTAAATCCAGTGTTTAGTTTGTCCATTCTGGGCAACTGCAGAAACATGGTGGTGCAACATGCCAATCTCTGTAGATAATGATCCACAATTATTTTACACTAAAGGAAACATACTTTTCACATTACTTATTATTATTTCTGCCAATATATTACCCTACATCCTACACACTGAACCTTTAAATAGTATCATGCAATCTAAAAATTAAGTGTGGCTCCAGTAAAACTACAATAAAAGCTGTATTCTCCTCAGTTCCTTTAGTTTTTGTTGTAAGTTGAAATGATGCCTGAGCCACAGGTACCTCATATTCCATCCTTGCTTACAGCCCAGCCAGGATGAGAGGAAATTGACAAATAAAAGTAAAAAGGGAGTGTGGGGAGGAGAGGGTAGGGGTGGAGGGTCGGGGGGGAGAAGGTGAGATATATGAGAGAGGTGTGCTAAACCACTTTTCTCGCCTCAAATCAAAAGCGGAGTGGTTTTCCTATCTGGCTGTTAAAGGTAAGATATGAGCCAGGCTCTGCACTCTGACAGCGTAATGCACCTGGCTGCCAACAAACACACACACACACACACACACACACACACACACACACACACACACATACAAAAGCACAAGCGTACACAAGCACACAGGTGTGTATTAAGGAACACAGGAAAACAAATACAAACGTACATACACCTACAGCACCATGACACATAAATGTAGGTCCACAGAAAGAAACACACACAAAGACACATACACATATAGAAAAACTAAAAGTGGTAGTTTCAAGTGATGACAGGATAATACACATAGGAAAGTCATAGTCAAGATAAATAATGTTCACAACCATTTTCCCATTGTGTCCCAACTGTGTGTGTGTGCTTCTGAGAGTACACACAAAGATTGTGCTAGTGTGTTTAAATGTACTGTATGTCTATCAAGGTGACTCAGCAATTGTGTATGTGCAGTGTGTTTAGGCTTATCTATGTATGTGTATGTGTGTGACCCAGGCAGGAGGGCCCAGAAGTAGTTGTTCATGTAGCAGGTAAAATATGTTGGGTGAGTCTTGATTCATTCCACCGGAGTTGAAAAACACAGGAAACTGCTGAGTGTGAGAAAAAAAGATGAGAGAAGCAATGAAAAACGAGGTGGAAGAGGTATGGTCATGTCATCCGCCCCTTACTTCATGCCTACTTCACATCTTTTAGATTTGGAACATATATTCCACCTCTCTTTTACCTCTACTCTTCCACTGTATCACACCACAAACCCACTGTGTAATTTCTTAACATACTGTGTGCTTGTTAAATTTTTGTTGACATTGTTTTAAAGACAATGGCAACATAGTGTGATGTTGTAATCCTCATATAGGTAATTACATGGTTCTGTTATATACGCAGTGTCAAAAGTTTGGACACCCATGGTCAAAATTTCATTTACTGTGAAGTAAGTAGAAGATGAACTGATAAAGATGACCCATTACTTCAATATTTAAAGCAAGATTTAACAAAAAATTTAACAAAAAAAAGGAAAAGGACTTGAAGCAAAAGTTTGGGCACCCTGTATTGTTTGTACTTAGTAGCACCCCTTTTGGCAAGTATCACAGCTTCTAAATGCTCTTTGTATCCAGCTGAGTGTCTTTCAATTCTTGTTTGGGGGATTTTCGCCCATTCTTTATTACAAAAGGCTTCTAGCTCTGTGATATTCTTCAGCCGTCTTGCATGCACTGCTCTTTTGAGGTCTATCCACAGATTTTCATAATGTGTAGATCAGGGGTTTGTGAGGGCCTTGGAAAGCTTCAGCTTGCACCTCTTGAGGTAGTCCATTGTGGATTTGGAGGTGTGTTTAGGATCATTGTCCTGTTGTAGAAGCCACCCTCTCCTCATCTTCAGCTTTTTTACTGATGGTGTGATGTTTGCTTCGAGAATTTGCTGGAATTTAACGGAATCCATTCTTCCCTCTACCTGTGAAATGTTCCCTGTGGCACTGGCTGCCACACTAGCCCAAAGCATGATCGATCCTCCCCCATGTTTTACAGCTGGACAGGTGTTCTTTTTATGAAATTCTATATCCTTTTTTCTTCAAACGTACCACTGGTTATTTACTTCATCAGTCCACAGGATTTGTTTCCAGAAAGCATCAGGCTTGTTGAGACATTTCTTTGCAAACTTTTGAGGCTGAAATTTGTGGTGAGGGCACAGGAATGGTTTTCTGCTGATCACTCTTCCATGAGGTCAGATTTGTACAGATGTCACTGCACAGTAGAACAGTGCACCACCACTCCAGAGTCTGATAAATCTTTCTGCAGGTCTTTTGCAGTAAGACGGGAGTTCTGATTTGCCTTTCTAACAATCCTACAAACAGCTCTCTTGGAAAGTTTTCTTGGTCTTCCAGACCTCAATTTGAGCTCCACAGTTCCTGTTTCTTACTTCCATTACGGACACAGAAAACAGCTACCTGAAAATGCTTTGCTATTTTCTTACAGTCTTCTCTTCCTTTGTGAGCATCAATTATTTCAGTTTTCAGAGTGCTAGGCAGCTGTTCAGATGAATCAATGGCTGCTGATTGTTGGCACAAAGTTTCAGGAGTCAGAATATTTATAAAGCTTTGCAATTGGCATCACCTGGCCTTTCCTAATGCTAAATTGTGAACAAGCCATAGTCCCGAACAAGCTAATTAAGCTCTGACATTCTAAAAGTTGTCTGAGAGTTCAAATGTCTTAGAGGCCAAACTTTTGCATGGTCCTCCTTTCCTATTTTCACTCTAAAATTATACAAAACAAAAATAATACACTAACCTTACTTACAATGTTAAAAAGCATGTTTCATTATGTTTTCATTTCATGCCTTTTGGAGATCGGTTCATCTTTTACTCACTTAACTATTCACAGTAAACGAAATTTTGACCAGGGATCAAACTTTTGCATGCCACTGTATAAATATACATCAATATCAATCATCACAATACTACACGAGTGGCAGGAACCCAGAAAATAACATCTCTCTATTATTTAGTAGGCTTTGCAATGTAGTTATGTTGTTGTGGCCTTATGTAGCCTTTTAAAATAATAGCTGTAATAGTATTAGTAAAAAATGGTAACAGAGAAACATTTAGATTTTTTTTTCTGCCCCCATTTGTGGCACCCCCTATAGATGATGGTGCCTTTGGCATTCGCCTATACTGCCTAAGCCATGGACCAACACTGCTTACAGGGTCATAGCATTAATCCTTTTTACTAAGCCTCATTCGTAGAGTAAAAAAAAACCTTAGACCTTTTGCTTTTTAATAAACTGACCTTCAATTTTCACTGGATATTCAAGGTGAGACAAATCCATTTATCATTTTCTACTTTTCTAAATTACCGTCTGTACAGTCCTTGAACTTTTGACCTAACTATCTGCAATATATACACAGCATACATTTGTTTTTTTAGCATTAATTTGAACATGCAAGTATTCAAAAGCATCTCTCTCCTCTTTTATCATTCAGAGGCTGACATCCTGTGGATTCACAAGAAGGTCAACAACTGTCGCAGTTTATCGAAAACTTGCTAACAGTTTTATTCACTTAAATTTGACTGTTCTTGGTCTTATTTGTTTAAGTGTTTCTGAAAGACTCAGAGTTTTATTCCAAAATGAAAAAAAAAAATCACAGTTTATAAAACACAAAAGACGCCTACCCTCCCACAGAGACTGTTAGTATGACAAAGTGCTGACACTAAGAGTCGCCCTATGGTACTTGTGTAAAACATGACTCATTCTTCTGAGGATAGAAAAATGGTTTTCACAGCAGCCAGTTTCAAAAGTGAAACCCTTGATACAGACCTACAGCACAGAGGGACAATAGTGACTGTACCACTGGGATTTTCTGCCAAGGAGACAATTATTGAAACTACAATAAACTGTTCAACAGTGACATCACAACTGCATCATCAGGGAGGGAGCGACTGAGTTCAATATGATTTCAACATGAATCGTAAATGTGCATTTCAAAAGTGTCCATCTGTGTCTCTCTGTTTGCATTTAATGTTTCGGCGTGCACAAGCTCATTCATGAATGAAATTACTTCGGGCTCTTTTATTTCTTCATTTCTTTATTCTTCTGTATATTTCATAAGCACGCATGTGATGACTGTGTGTTTTCTGTTGCTAAACCACTAGCTCTGATTCCCTCCTCTATGGTCTGTGGCCCAAAAGCAGCAGCACTGCAATTATTGATGAGGTTCACTTATCAATAATTCAGCCATACATCTGATTAGCCAATAGGACTGATGATCGGGCTCTGCACTGAATCCTCACACATCAATCCTCTACTTGGCTCTGGGCTGTTGTTATCTCTCCCTCCCATGTCTTTCTGCCTTTTCTGTCTTTGTCTCTGTCTGTTGCTCTTCTCTTTCTCTCTCAGTCTGCTTTTTTTTTGCCTTTTCCCTCTTTTATTTACTCTCCCTCCCTTTCTCCAACCTCTTCTCTCCCCTCTATCCAATCACTGCATTACAGATATCCATCTGCCTCACTTTATTGTCCTTGCAAGTCACTGATACATGTGTAACTGGCTGCCACTTTGTCCTGAGAGAGCCCCACTGACATCAACAGGTGGCAAATGTCACTCTGGCCAGAAGACAAGTGGGAACAACAGAAAAGCGACAGAGGTGAGACTGCGGGGGTGGGTTGAGTCAGAAGAGGCTGAAGGACAGGAGGAGTGAGGGAGACTGAGTCAGTGGGTATTGGGATGGAACAGAGAGCCTTTTCCAGGACAGCGGGGATCGATACCCACGCTGCCTGCTCTCACAACCCCCATGAGCACAGTAGAGGTCCAAGAAGTAAAGTGTGTGTAAATTTGTGCATGGGCAAACCCTCCCCTCTTCTTGCAGTCTGTGTTTTTATGTGTATTTGAGAGTGTGTGAGCAAGTGTGTTTGTCTGTGTTGCTGTCTGCAGGGCAGTGCAGAGAGATCGAGCAACAGAGAAGGGAGGGAAGAGAACTTGCCAGCAAAAGAGCCCAAGTGTTAATTACTTATCGATCCAATTTGGCAGATGACTCCCTAAAAATGCGGAGGGCAGCTCAGTGCACAGCTCAAAAGGAGAGAGAGAAGACAATCTACTGTTCAAAAGTCCCTCGGACTCCCATCTCTGCCTCACTAAATGTTTACTACCAATTCCTGGCCCCTGAGCCATGCCTGGCTGCACTGCTTACCGCCTCCTTATCACTTCCCAGCTATCCGACTCCTCTCTTCTCTCTGTTTTACTCTCGTTCCACATTGCCTGCTTTCATTCTATCCTTCACATTTCATCTACGTCCTCTAACCTCTCACTTTTTCTCTCCGCTCACCATTCCCCCGCTCTCCCCCGGAATCCTCAGTGAATCAGTGTCTCTATCAATGTTCCTTATGCTGCAGCATTTGTGTCTTAAATCTCTCTGTCTTGTTTTATCCTTGTTGCTTTAACACAGCACTCATACTTCTCCTCTTTTCTCCATCACCTCTCTCTCTGTTTCTGTCATGTTCTCCCTTTCCCATTAGTTTTGCTTTTCATTTCACTACCCCACCACCCCCTTAACTAAATCCCCTGCCTGCAAGAAATGGCTTTCTGCTGTAAAGGTTGGATAAAGTAGCACCCTGCTGTGGACTGTTTGAATACCATCGCTCTATTCCTGTCCTCTGCCCTACAGCTGAAACTGTTTTCCAGGACTTCTGTCTATACAACATGAAAAATTGTTTTCTTGGAATACTGTCTATATAACATGAGAGACTGTTTCCCAGGCTGTAGTGCCTGCAAACTGTAGCCTAAATACTCACTGTGACTGTGATCATGTCCTATATATGTTTTTCTATTTAGAAAGAAAGCTGCTGTGTAGGAAAACAAAAAACAACCAGACAAAAACAAAATAAAACAAAACAAACAAAAAACAAAAGGATTGTCCTCTTCAATAACGCGATTACAATGGCTATATTCAATTTTCATTAATTCAGTCCATTCATTAATTTTTACCTTTGGGTATTGACTCAGTAAGCAAAAGTGCAAAACAACAAACAATAAATTTGGTGAAAACTTAATGAATTGAGCTGAATCAAGTCATGGATCATGAAAAAAAAAATTACACATTCACACACACATTCTTGTACTTCTATCTTTGTGAGGACCCTTATTGAACATAAAACAGTACCTAGCCTTTTACCCTAAATATAACATCACAACTAAATGCCTAACCCTAACCTAAACCTAATTCTAACCCGAACCCTAAAACCAAATCGTAACTCTTAAACAGAACTTTAAAAAAAAGCAAGGACCAACCAAAACGTCCTCACTTTGCAAAAATGTCCTCACTCTGTTGCTAAAAAAAAACATAATTTGGTCCTCACTGTGTAGCATGCACAAGTACACACACACACACACACACACACACACACACACAACTCATATTATTATGGTATCACTTGCTTGCGTGCACTAAACATAACGTACAGAGTTGAGGCTGAGGTAGTTTTGCAGGTATGTCTTCATAAACCAATATATTGGACAAACTGAAATTTTAACCTTATGATGGTGCCAGCAGAAAAGTCAGGGGATCACAAAAGTTATTACAATTCCCCCTGAGGGAAGACATGGATTTCTGTATGAAATTTCATGGTACTCCATCCAACACTTGTTGACACATTTCATTCTGAACCAATGTTAACCTACTGGGGCCACTAGAGAAAAATCCAGGGGCTCAACAAAGGGTTTATCCCCTAGGGACTTTGACCTTCCCCATGAGGGTGTCTCGGTATCTGTTCAAAATTTCATGGTGATCCATCTATAAACTGTAAAAAAAAAGATGGATGACACATTTACACTTCCTCCTACTGTCCTAAAATGAAGCCAAAATTTCCCAGTTATGGACGCTACCATCTTGCGCTGTTAATATAATTTGGACCCAGAGTCTTTACAGTTGCATCCCTGTGGTATTGAGTTCCTCTCCATACACCCTTCCGACCAGTCGCGAGTATCACCGCTGTTTGCGAGCACACCGATTGGCACACATAGCTGTCAATCATGATGTCAAACCCTTTTTCATAGCGTCAAATAACTAATTAAAAAGAAAAAGAAAAAACCCACACTTAAACATACATCATCATGATAAAGACTACCTAAAATGACAGGAACCATCGTTGCAACAAATACTTTGACTTGGCCCATGTCCCATCTATGAACATGGAGGGGGTGGGCTCAATAACCTAGACTGCAGTCAGCCATTAGGAGGCAATCAAGATGTTTTGGCTTCACATTTAAGGGGCTGTCATGTCATCCATCTTGTTATACACTCTAAAGCGGGATTTATACTTCTGCGTCGAATTGACGCTGTACCCTATGCCGTAGCCTGACGTGCATCTCCGCAGAACTACATGTCGTGGTGACACAGACCTACTATCTATTTTTGTAAGCTGAAACAATTTCCCTCAGTGAAAATTAAGCTTTTATTTATTTCACAGATAAGAAACTAAATTGTGGAGACAATAAAGCCTCCACAAAATAGCAATTTATGTCTTGTATGTGATTTATCCTGGCTTCATATCCTGGCTCGCTAGTCGCTAGGCTAATTTACAAAATGTAAAATGCTACAGGCATATGCTAATAACGTTAGCATGTTAATTTTGTTTGGAAAACATGTCTATTATAAGACAGTTGTTTTTTTCATTAAACCTTCTGAGTTGTAATGGAGCCAAATTTTGTAACATTACCTTTATTAAATGTTGCTGTCTTCCTTGGATTCATATGAGACCAGGAAATGTCCACTAGCCACTAAGCTAATTTATACAAAGTAAAATGCCATAGGCTTGTAGCATGTTGTATTTGTGGATTTGTGTATCTGTGTGTCCAGCAAAAGACAAGTGCTTTGTCTGTGAATCCTGTGAGTTATAATGAAGCCAATTTGTGTACTTGTGTTTGAAATTGTCACTATTAAGCCATGTTTAATGTGTGTTTAATGTGTGTTTTGAATCAACTAATCTTTACAGCACTTCACAGAAACCCCACTGCCAACTAGTGTTTTGTAGGTGTAACTGCAGAGTGACTCAGACACACCACAACAAACGTATAAATGCTCACAACAGCATTAGCCACATGTGTAGGCTACAGTGAAGGCTCTGCATAGAGGTGACACACAAGTATAAATCCGCCTGAAGGATCCATCCAACAGTTGTTGAGAGATCTCACACAAAACTCAGAATATCAATCACATGGTGGTGCTAGAGGAAAAGTCAGGAGATCACCCAAGCCATGAGGATTCATCCACAGGGGACCACAAATATCTGTACAAAATTTCATGACAATCCATCTTATAGTTGTTGAGATATGTAAGTTGATCAGCATAGGGGGCCGACTGCTAGCGTGATAAAGGTGATACAAATTATAAAACTACCATTGGAGATTTTTAAGTGGCATATTTTCAACTGGTAATATCTGGCTTTTTTCCCCTTTGGACTGTGGAAATCACTTTTGAATAACAATACACCCCAAAATTATGTGCACTGATTTTCTTTTCCTGATGTCAAAAACAACAATTATATTTTTTTAACATATCAAATGATTCCAGTGGTCTCTTAACATCTACAAATGCTATAATTATTCTATTTCTAACAACACATAAACTTGAATAAATGCCCTGAGAGGCAAACAAAATAATTACATGGTAGATGCTTGCCTGTAAACAAAGAACACAATAACATAAACACTACAGTGTGTAAAAATTGCATTAATTAATTAAGTAATAATGTTGGATATTAAGTGTGAAATGGGATCCAAGCAATCAGTAAACATGCCCTGCCCCCTGCTGCTGAATCAACACTAGTAGCGATATGTGAAACTGCCGCTGCTCGCTCTTAAAATGGGTCTACTGTTGCTTTGTACATTTTTTTCTTTCTTTTTTTCCCTGAAAAGACGGCTTTCAAATGTTTGTTTTATTGATATATAATTATCCTGGATGAGCTCATTACTTCACACAAACATAATACTGAGAACACATTCAAGTCTGAAATAAACAAACAAATGACACTTCATCTCCTAATAAGTGCAAAGTAAGTCTTTCAAGCAAATGTTTTTCAAAGTAACCATATTTTTTGGAAGTACAGTCAAAGCAAAGTCTATTATTATTATTTTTTTTAATCTTTTTTTTTTTTTTTTTACACTTTGAGTTGTTATGTTGCATAATTATAATAATTGAAAATTCCACCTAAAAGTCTAACTCCACTCTCTTTTAGTTAGACCCTATTCCAGCTATCTGTCTTTTTTTTATTAACCTTTACTAATCTCCCACTGGATCTCGTGGTGTCCTTGGCTGTGGCTTAAATGCTCTCCTGTTGAAAAAGGTCCATCATTTTCAAAACACTGCAGGGTGGAATCTAACGAGGACTTGTGAGTTTGACCTCACCTTGGTTTTCTATGCGCACTAGGACTGATTTAAGAGTGTTCATCCTTTTGTATAAAATACTACGTGGTCTTGCTCCACCATACTTAATGAGCCTCATGACCCCCTACATTCTTCCACATGCTTTGAGATCTCAGCAGGCAAGCCTCCTCATTATCACAAGAACTAAGTGAACATCCTGAGAAAGTACAGCCTAATTCTACTGTGTCCTCTCTTTTTTGGAATTAGGTTCAAAGTGCTTATTTAGGGAAACTCACTACTTTGTAGTCTTTAAATGAGCACTTCAAACATATCAAGCACAAGCTTCAGACCTTGTTGGTCAAGAGTTCATGAAGAGTGCAATGCAATGGGAATAATATACATTTCTGGTTATAACTTTAAGTTATAGCTTTTATGTTATTCTTTGACAACAATAGAGGACTGCCTCTAGAATTCCCTTAGATGAAGCCTGTACTGTGAGTGAAACATTAGTCCAAACCAATATGAATGTATACTGTATATATTACGACTGTCAGTGTTAACTTGTTAATTGCGAAGTCTGCAATATGATGTTTTTAAGGTCCGCATGTAATGCACGTTGCTATTTTGTCTCTTTGATGCACCCTAACTTGTAGTCAAAGTGCCACAGCTGCTCCCTGCTGCTGCAATGATGTAAAATAAGACACCACTGTGCTTTTGAATGGCTGCTTTCACTTAAAAAAGCTCCCCGTGAGTTCAGTTGACAAGTCAAAAATAGTATGCACCTTGTGTCAAACAAAATTAAAATATCACCAAAGTACTTTCAAGTTGAGCTACCACCTATAAGCTAAGCGTACAGGTGCAGCTACTCAGACTGATGTTTTTGGGCAACCCCATCGCCAAAGTTGGCGAAGCACTGTTTTGGAGTGTGCACTACACACCTGCATTTTAAGTCCTGTGTGTGATTCATCTTGGCTTCATGTGATAGAAAAGTCCACTAGCTGCTAGGCTAATTAAAATGCCTTGGTCTTGTGCCAATAATATTAGCATGTTGTATTTTTGTGGAAAACATGTCTAACACTAACACAAGTGTTTTGTCTGTGAATCTTTCAAGTTATAATGAAGCCAATGTGTGTACTTGTTTTTGAAACTGTCATTATTAAGCCATGTTTAATGTGTGTTTTAGGTGTGTTTTGAATCAGCCAAACTTTACTGCACTTCACAGAAACACTACTGCCGACCAGTGTTTTGGAGGTGTAACTACAGAGCAACACAGACATCACTGCACAAGTATGTTATAGGGAACATCCTCACGTTGACATGTTGTGACCACTCATATGTCTTTCTGTAGTTTCACGCATACAGGACCTGTATGAATCTGAGAAAGCAACTAAACTGGAACGCTTAAAAATTGCAAATGCTGTCACTGGGCATCAGTGAGTAATCAGAATTGTATTGGAATAACAGCACTTTCTTAAATGGAACAGTGTGATCCTTTCCAAACAAACAAACACTGATATTTCATAGAGTAAGAACTTAAAAGTTGTCTCCTACCTCTAAGTCATGATTTCAAGACCAAACTGTCATGGCAGTGCAGCACTAATTTGAAAGAAATAAATCTAAAAGTCAAGCTCATGAAGTGAATTTCTTAGCATTTATTTGCTTTCTCATGGTGAGAATTTCTTCACCTTGTTAACATGGACTTCAAAACTGTTTTGGAATGCAACATAATGTAATTTTAAACTGCAATAATTGTAACTCATTGATTAATCGCCAACAAAAAAATTATTAATTTGACAGTCCTATATACATTTATGTATAAAATAACTTTTTTTTTCTCCCAGTTGGGCATGCAGGACCCAGATAAGTGCAACCTTGTGCTTTACTATGAATGCCTCATGCATCAAGGGCACACTTGTACAGCAACAGAAATGTCAAACACAAGTCTTTTCAACACTATGATGGAGAAAGATTTAAAGGGATGTTGGGTTTAAAACAGCTGGTTCCCTGACCCCATCCATCAAATCAAGTTAAAATATGCTCTTTGCTGCTAGGTGAAATGTTCTCTGAAAATATTCAACAACTTTGAAGAAATAGTTAGTAAACAATATGAGGACATATTGTGATATTTAGGCTGCTGCAATTAATGTTCAAACCAAAGGAGAAATCCCAAATGAAAAAAGGCAAGTGAGCAAACATTATCTATACACCACCTTTCAAGAGAAGATTAAACAGAGCTGCTATTTAAAGATGATGGTAAAGTCTGAATAGTGGTTCAACTAACAAGCCCTGGTTGCAGTATATAAAAGACCTAATCATGATTTAGTGCTGTATCAAGTCAGTAACATAACAGGAATGAGCTCTAACAGTCATTCATCAAGCCTTGACAGTATGGCAAAATGTCAAGGCCTTGTCAAAAATATCACCTATATTGCTGAGATTTGACTTAAGTGAAGATGAAGGAGACCCAATGCATTCCATCATTTATGGCAATGCGCTGTCATGGGCATGAATGAGCACCTAAAAAATGTCTGTGTTAAGCTGCAGGGACTGGCCTTCCAATCCTGGACAGAATATGGAGAATCATCACTTTATTGACATGTTAAGGGTTAACATGATCATTTGAATATCATCAGCATAGCAATGATTGCATTTGCCTTCAAAACTACTAATGATGTCATCTGGGGAAACTAAACTAATGCAAACATTACAGGCCTTAGAACAGAACCCTGGGGTCACCACAAAGAAAAGCAGCAGAAACCAAAGGGTTCGTAGTTTGCTCCTTTGTAAAGGGCAGTAGCTGAAACTGATTCATTGTCATTGCCACCGACCACAGTCACCATTGGAATCCATTGTAACTATGTAAAGCCAAAGTCATTTACTGGAGCAGTAGAAGAAGCCGAGGTAAGGGCCACAAGAATCGATGACAGTGACTTTTCTCTGTGGCCTTTCTTTTGCCATCCTCTTTTAGAGTCTGTCAGACCCCTCTTCCGCTCTACCTGAGGTATCTACCTTTTTTTTCCTGTTAAAGGGGGTTTTGGGGAGTCTTTCCTTATTCGCTGTGAGGGTCCAAGGACAGAGGATGCCATATGCTGTACAGCCCTCTGAGGCAAAATTGTGATGTGTGATATTGGGCTTTATAAATAAAAATTGAATGGAATCGAATTGAATAGACCTTTTGATCATGCAGTGCACAGCTGGGGTCACTGGTGACTGGCATAGGATAAATTGGGAATGAGCAACAAACAGATTTGTATCGCTGTGCTAAACTACAGATGATCTAATAAACAGAAAGTTGCGGCCCTGAAGCAACACGTTTATCATGAAGAAACTGGTGAGCTAGAAACTGTTAAACACAGGCACCACCATGCCACAACCTCTAGAACATTCTGTCATTATTATGAGTCACATTGTAGCAGATACATATACTGTCCAACCTTCCTGGCACACAGCCAAGATGAAAAAAAAATCCACCTTCAGGTTGTATTATTAAAGTGGCTTTAGCAAGGACTACCTTGGTAAAACTTTTCCTCGGCGATAATTCTACTTAATTTGTCCAGCCTAAGAAGACGATCTGCCAACTGTTCTCCAGGGTGATGAGGACCATATGCTGTCTGTAACAACGAGTGAATACTGATACTGATACTAGCCTGACAATGCAATTTCTGATGGAGATTAGGCAGCTGCAGAGTCACTGTAACAAATACTAACAAGCACCCTCATAATCAGGACACAAGTACAAGAGAGAGAATGAAGGTGTGGAATACACTTAAGCTTAAAACATGCATAATCAATGCTTTTACAATACCAATGGATCAAATGACTATTGTAAAAGGGGCTGCAGTTCCCCTCAGCTGTATGGAATGTTTCAGCACTTTCCCTGCCCACAACTTTACTGTTTGCCCCCCCCCCCCCATCATTATCCCATGTTTGCTACCTTTCCAGTACCAAACAGCAGACAGGCAAAGTTAACAACTAGCTGGTGATCATAGTGGTGCATTTAGCAGCCATTGAGCTGCCTTCAGTAGTTAGGGGCAGGCTGTTCTCATGCACAGTTTGTATGTGTACCTATAAAAAATAATGCACCACCATTCGTATAAAACCCACCTAATTATAAGGTAGTAATTCTTGTATAAGCCGATTGGGAAGGCTGCCATGACATGACCAATGTACTGATGGGAGTAAAGGAGAAAGTACCAAAAAGACTACAGTCCAAGTAAGGAGGCAGGCTGGGGTGGGGGATGGGTTAAACAACAAAGGACTTCCGCTCAGGAGATCAGTGTTCCAAACCCTGTGAAACCAGCACCCCTTTTTGACAGCCATGAGCTGGTTTGGCTTCTTGGCTTGGTTTGGGCTGTCAGCTCAGCACAGCAGAGATTTGCATTTCCATTACAAAAGGGCTACCTCCTTGAAGGTGTGTCTTAAACTGATGATGACTTATCTTGAGTGATGACATTTAAAAGCAGAGTGCTGATCCACGGCTAAAGGTCCCTGTTATTTTTGCTGCATGTGTTTCCCCATCACACAGCAGGGCAGGTAAAAGAAGTTTACCTGTTGGATGTGAGCTGTTTGCAGAGGTGCAGTAAGAGCCTGTTGTCTGCAGCTCCTCATCAACATCTCACTGTGGCTGTTTCTGATTTCACTTTCCTCCCTGCCGTATTATTAGACTTGCCTTTATTGAAGAAGGGACGCTAATGCAGTTCTGCTAATTACGTGATAACGCATTTAATTTCCTATAGATTCTCCACAATAAAAGTCCCTTGTAATTTTGTTATGTATAAGCTTTTATTGTGAAGTAGCAAAATAAGGACATGTTGAGTTTTCAAGCAGCAACTTCTAATACCGCTGATAGCGAACATGAAACCATGAAATAAAGCAGCTATCTAAAGTAAAAACAGGATACAGAAAACTAAACTCCAAACCACAGAGATTCAGTTAGAAGTGGCAAAAGTACAGAGCACCTTTCTCTCTGGTCTCCTGCAGACAGAGGTGAGTAGAGTCTGGCAACACACACGCTCGTTTGGTGGGGAGAAGGGGGGTCATTGGGGGTTGGCCATGGTTGGCAAAATGTCACCGCTACCTGCTTAAGGGCGGGCGGCCCGGCTTTTGTACCTACCCCTGAAAAGGTCCATCTCTTGTGAAGCTTGCTGTGGCATGGCCCGTTTAAACCAAAATAAAGTACAGGAGAACTTTGAGTTATTTTATGGTATGTCACTACCTTTTCCTAAACCTAGTCTACATAACTTTACCTGCCTAAACCTAACCTATGTAACTTAACGTTAAGTATGAAACGTCATTCCTGGGGTGCTACTTCCATAGAAATCATATGATGTGCTGTAGGTGCATTTTTCTAAAATATTATACAAACCGCTGCATGAGGAAATGTTGTTAGTGGAGATCAAAAACAGAGCTAAAAGCGGAGTTAAGCAGAATGACTTTATACCCATCGGAGCTAGCAACACAACTCCAAATGAAATGGTTATTCAGTGTATGTGTCTGTGTGCGATTGCATGTTCTTGTTTTGTGAGCTGTTGCCTCAGTTTGGTGGATGGCAAAGACCACTGATTGTTTTAACATACCAATTTCCTACATTGTGCTGTGGACTGACACACCTCTCCTTGGGCACCAGATATCAGCACAATATGACAGACAAACACACACACACATACACACAGAAATTTGCAGCCTTTACCCTGTGTGTCCAATTCACAACCATATCAGTTTTGGATGAATTGTCTGGCCGTAGGATTTGGATTTGAGTACTGGACACACATAGAAATGTGTTTCTGTCTGAAAGTCAAAGAGATAAAAAGTGAAATCCATACATTTTTGATTGAATGTGAAGTACTTATATTCTATTTCCATACAATTCATGCACTTTGCAGATGCTTCTGATGTCGTCTTTCAGTTGCACAGCATACAGAGTCGTACTTCCCCACAGAAAGCAGTCAAACTTCCAAAAACTCTATTGCAGAGAAAATACTGTGCAGTTGATTGACTCGCCTTTCAGTATTTACTTTTCTTGTCTGAGTTCTGTGACTCCAGCTTAACTTTCTGACCCCCAACTAAAACCTCCATATCCTGGTCTTCTGAATCTTATATCCAATGAATTCTCTCATTTCTCCCTCTCTCTTTCTCCCTCTCTCCAGATGGAAGTTGAAATGAATCTAAATTAATGAATATCATTACAGCCTCTTAAATAGCTGCGCTGTATTACTAACCCTTCTCGGCTTTATCTCCCTCCGCACATGGGTCCCAGACAACCAAACCTTTCTGGGAGATACAGATAGAAAAGGCTAACTACTGTTTTATTTTTTTTCCTCCAAATGGAAGGAAATGCTCACTCTTTCTTTCAGCAGGGGAGCGAGGCGTGCCATAATGAGTTTTGTGCTTAACGAGGGCAGTCTAATGCCTGCCGACATGTTTTTACTGCCGATATCAGTGTCCTACAGTCTGTTCACTTTTAGGCAACATGAGCCACCCAATGAATAACATTTTATATTGTTTTAAAAAATGAGCTTGATATTGTGTGTGAGTGTTTTCCCTTTTTTTTTCTTTTTTCCCTACAGGGATAGTTAAATTATGAATTAAATGTCCTTTCATTGAATATTTATTTGCCACTTGTTTTCCTGAAGAGTATTAAGCTGCTGTGTGTTCTTATTCTTCCTCTTCAAAACACACACACACAAAACACCCCTCTAAATAACTATGAAAATTGGCCTGCCAAAATTGGAGTCCTGAAAATCTTCCAGAAAGTTAATAACTGACTGACTGATTACATCTGTTCATTTGAGGAAGGGACAATGAATAATATTTAATGCTTTCTAAATTAAAATAGAGGAATTTCACAAAGTGCTCGAAATGTAAAACATAAACTTTGTACTTGAACACATCGTATTGTAAGTGGATGACACATGGCGACTTGAGTGTAATCAGACATCTAAGTCTTTTTCTTTTCTTCACATTTTTAACAATCCAGAGAAAGCCGATAATGCTTTTGTCCTCGCAGGGAAAACTGAAGATCTCTGTCTTTTCCTCTGAAACCACTGCAAGTTTCAAAATACCTCATGGGAGGGGGTTGGGTAAAATAGCGGGTATACAAAGTGCAGGACATTGACACCAGAACTTTCAGTACATTTTCAAACCCCTGTCTTAGGTTTAGGCAACAACAGCACTTCGGTTAAGGTTTGGTAAAGATTGTGATTTTAGGTGAAGTGTTCATAAAAATGGTAATAAACAAATAATGCTGTTGCTCAGCGGTAGAACAGGTCGGCGATTTGATCCCCAGCTCATCCAGTCTGCATGATGAAGTATCCTTGGGCAAGATACTGAACCCCAAATTGCACCCGAGTGTGTGAATGGCTACTAAGTAGCAAGTGGCACCATGTATGGTAGCCTTGGCCACTTGTGTGTGAATGTGTGAGTGAAAGGGTGAACGTGAGATATAGTGTGAAAGTGCTTTGAGTGGTCAGAAGACTAGAAAGGCGCTATACAAGTGCAGTCCAATTACCATTTACTACAAGTTAATACTGCATTGAAAGATTGCCAAATTTGGCATAAAACAAATGACATACATAATCAGTCACTATTTTGCTGATAACGTTCAGTATCACCAGTAGTTTGCGACTTGCCAGGTACATTATTAGGGACATTTCCTTGTTATGTTGGTAGAAAATGCATTCGTGTGATGTTACGTTCCCCCTGTAAATGTATTTGCTGCTTAAAATTTCTTTATTTATAGTTTATGGGAGACACGGCTGGCCATTAACTGACTGGAAACACTCATTTGAAATCTGTTTTTCTTGTATTTGTTACCTGTGAAGTTCAGAACTGATTTCAAGATGCTCTTGTTAACAGCACCGTATTGATACAGAAAATCAGTAAGGTCTGTCCTCGAGCTATACAGCAGACATTTTACCCATATGAGCCGCTGTGCAGCCTTCGATCCCCTGCCTGTGACCTCTCTGATGTTCCCAATTCTTCCAACAGAGACCGGGCTTTCGCCTTCTGCAGCTTGAGGCTTTCAAACACCTCTCCTGAGGAGCTCCAGCCAACAAAATCCATATCTTAAAAATATATATAATAATATTAAAAAAACAAAACAAGCTATGAAGCTTATTTTTGTTGGTTTGGGGAGATGTGTTTTATGCTGTTGTTTTTCCCACAATTCCACTACCCTGCTGTTCCTTTCCTTCTATCGCATTGAGCCCCCTTTGATTTAAATTTCTCATTAAGCTGGCTCTTAAGCTGCAGACACGTGTGCATGTATACTTTTTTTCCATCAGCCCCCACAGTGATGAATGAGACAGGCTTTTCAAGGGTAAACATGTGACTATATGCAACAATCTATTGATAGTATTTGTAGTTATATTGCAGCTGATGTTCACAGTGGAAAAGAAATGTGAAGTTACATTATGAATGTCATGCGTCACACTTCGTTTTATTACCATTTATTTGAGTGAAGAATCAGTGAGGTGCAAGTGTCTTTGTCTTTGCTCTAGCTTGTGATAGAGTGGCAACCTGTTGGAGGTGTTTCCCTGCCTTTTTGCCAAATGCATGCTGTAATTGCTTCATAACAGGAGAAGATAAATGAAATGAACAAATAGAAATGTAACAATCGAAGGGTTGCTCTCAGAAGAATCTTCCCCAGTCCACTTGACAGAGAATTAACAGCCAGTGCTGATGCCGTTCCCAGAGTTCTGAATTTCCTCACAGGGTGTTAAACTGGTGACACAGAGATGTGTTGGAAAATTGGGCTGTAAATCAGCACTCCATAATTCATGTGTCGCTGCTTCATTCTGGGTTGTTGCTATCTGGTTGTAGGTGCAGGTCTCAGAAACACACACTGTATGTGCGTGCATAAAACATCAGCGTCCTGATACTTGGATTTTTATTGCTGAATATGTAAAACCTGGGCCCTATATAATGCAGAAAATGGGATGTACTATGAGTGATACAAACTACATTAGCATAGCAAAAGCTTAAACAGAAAGTAAGAAACTATATTCTACAATTTCTAAATGGGGCATAATTATATCACATAAATCGTGAGATATCTTGGTGCAGTTACAGTAGACAGTCATAGAAAGCAGAAGCCTAGATTTTTCTTAGCTTTTTTCTAAAGTGCATGAATTATTGGAATTGCATAGTGTGTGTAATTATGTGAGTGTGGTTCTGAGTTTTTTTTTTTTCTTCCTGCTCCTGATCAATGGCCCCTGCCTGTGCTTCAGCTGTCTTGTAATTACACCACTGTCTGCGACGTCTGAGTGTTTAAAAGATCAAACGCTGTCTCAATCCTCTCACCGGGCACGGATCTAAGAAGAGTCAGCTGTCGCTATAAAAGGTCACTTGCTGTGTTTTGATGCCCACACAATAGTTTTTTTTTTGGGGGGGGGGGCCCTGTGTCTTTCTTTCTTCTTCCTTTCCTATGTCTTACTTTCATGTATCGGCAATGAGCCAGTAAAATGTCACTGGCACTCAGAAGTGATTATTGAGCAGGGGACAGCAGGTGGAAGAGGTTGAGAAGGTGAGACAATCAAGCGAACAACAAAGGGGAGCATGAAGGAGTTGCAAAGAGGAAAATTAAAAAGAGTAGTCTGTGATACCAGGTAACACAGGAATGACGTAAACTAGTTAACTGTAAGTCAGCCCCTCCAAGAGGATCGATATAAGATCGACAATTATTGCCTATTGGTAATCAGTTTCTAACCCTTATTAGGGCTGAATGGCTGTGTGTGTGTGTGTGTGTGTGTGTGTGTGTGTGTGTGTGTGTGTGTGTGTGTGTGTGTGTTAAAGAGTTGTCTAAAAGCCCCAAAGCTAATTACTCAGGTGTTTATTAGTCATGTTTTTTAATGCAGCAACTGTGGTGTGAGAGGTAAATGTATCAGCATATGGCTATTACATAACACTGGCTTTAACAGGTGGAGGTGATAACAGTGTGTGAAAGAAAATTACCATGATAAACTTAATTTAATTAAGACAGAAGGAGAAAGAGATAATCAAGTTTAGTCTATCCTCTCAGTCACCTCTCTACCCACTTGCTTCAGTGTTGTTATTCATCCCTTTATTATACTTTCTCAGTTAGTTTGCAGATTGTGGCGCAGGCATCGGACAGGTAGCCACACAGACAGTTTGGTAATCAGTTCAAGATTTGTATATCTGTTCACCACAGCAAACACAACACATAATTTTAGAACACATCCACACACACACACCACCACCAGCATGCCCACATATTCACATCACAACTCTTCCCACATGGAAGCCCAACATTACAACAAAATTACACGAGTTACACGAACAAACACAATATCGTGTCCAGCCTCAACACGACTTATTGCCACACTGATCTGTTCTCATAGCTTTGGTCTATAAATAAGGCTCCTCTACTGAATCTCGCTCATGTAATTCTGAAGTAGCAGCAAAGGGAGGAAGTGACTAACAGTGAAGAATCGTGGCAGAGATGAGGGTAAGAATATTGAGGAAGAAAAACAGGGAAACATAAAAAAACTCATCATGATTGAGACCAGTAGTTTGCTAGTTCTAAAAAAAAATCAACAGAGAACGTTCCTGCAGAAAAAACAACTAGGTATTTACTGCCACTTTACTACTCACTTAACTGTACATGTCAGTCATGAAACAAGTCCTCTGGTAGACACGTGTTCTCATCTGACGCCTCTATCGGTACAACTATGTCATTTTTCATGCCTTCAAAAATCACGACAAATCCCTGCTTCAGTATTCAGCCTTGAGCAATACGGACCTGCACATGAGGAGCCTCCTTACAGAAGCACAAGGAGAATCGTGTGTGGTTTCCTGGTCTGCCATGACCTGCATTTCCACGTACACCAAACATCAGTATGGTGAGACTTAGAAAAACCCACAAAGGAAGCTGTGTCTCTAGAAAACCTCCACCCAAAAAAAGAAAAAGCATGTAAAAATATTCTCACTCTGTGCCCCAAGAAACATGCATTGTGCGTCACAAATGTAATAAGCTTTTTTTTTTTTTTTGCGAGGCACACGCCAACACTATCACACACACTGCAACTCATGAACATCAAACCACCCACATACACTTCCACGCCCACTCATAGCTGCATGCAGATGTAGATTTAGAATCAGAATTAACTTCATTTCTATATGAGATATATAAGATTGTTTCGATGCACTGTATGTTCAGGGCTGTGGTATGCGTAATGTACTGTACAAATGCTTCAATAACTGCTGTGTGGTTAAAGACTTGATTGCAGAAGTGGTTTAATGCACATAAATTAACCCACTTAGATGGGGCACTGAGTGCACAGTATGTACGTTAGTGTACTGTACTTATATTATTCTGCTAATATAACAATAACAGTAATGGTAATTTAGTACTGCAGTGTTATTTTAACCTAATTGGAGCTGTGTATGTTGTACTATAACCATAAATTAAGATGCCACACATGAAATGTACATTGAAATGAATGGAACTATTTTTTCTACAGTATCACTAGGTGCTTTTTTCCCACCGCTATTTAAAATCAGGCATATAACACTGATGGTCACTTAAAGAAGTTGCTAAGGTTAGACCACTAAAGCTGTTCACCTGCTTTCAATCTACATTTTGTGGGGCTAAGATAATAAAACACTTGATCATTTCATCAGCTGAGAACATATGGATGGATGTGGTGTGAAGTGTCCTCATTACTTCACAGGTATTTTGACAAAAAATCTCCACAAAAATCAATCTCCCAATTTACATTTGGTTTTTGGCAGCTGGCCCAGCTCATGTCAGATTGTCTATTTTTTCGACTTTCCTTTATTCACTTCTCCACACACGCCCCGGCTTATCTATCTTGCTCCTGTTATTTTCTGCACTCCTTTCCTGTTCTTTCTTCAGTCAATAATAAGTGAAGCAGAAATTTGGTTAGTGGCATGAGGCTGGATGTAATCCAATAACAGGAAAACACCCACATATGCCTCAGACTCTGCAAGGTTCACACACACAGACACACACACACACACAGGCACATGAATACACAAAAGACACTTTTGCCTTAGACTGTACTTGTATTTTCCAGGACACACCTCTGATTTAGTTAGGTCCCAGAGGCAGTTAAGTTGCATTATATTGGCACCCAAATATCAATTCCTCTTCTTGTGAATTTTATTACTCCTTTGCTAAATAACTGTTTTACTTCATGCGGTAAACTGGATTGTCGTGAGAACACCTTCAAGCAACCATCCTCCAGTCATACATCTAAACACATACCGATACGCATAGGAAACACATTTCAGCTGAATATATGTATGAACTTGCTTAGTTATTCAAACTATATGAAAACACCCACAAACACAGAAATACATGCATTAATTCAAAGCACACGCTTGTGACTTTCTTTAAATTGCTGCACAAAGTTAAATGTGACACTTGGATCAAAGCACAACATTGTTGAGGAAGTAGAAGCTGAGACTAGGAGGTGGTAGCAGCAAGGTTCATACATTATTATTTCTGCCAGCCATAAGCCTGGAGAAGATCGTATGCTTGGTTGTGTGTGTATCTGTCTGTACACAGCTAATCTCACAAACTACTGGACCAATCAACCTCATATTCTGTCTGCAAATGTGTGACTGTGTGCTCAAGGACCCTTCTTGGTTGCGGTGATTTACGAGTGTGGACAAAAACTGTTTTACTGACTGTTAAATACTGTCTTTATCTGCTGACTCCTCTCTTCTCTTAAGTGGGGCTACAATTTCCAGGGACTGGCTTGGCTAAAAACATAATTTTTTATTTTTTTGTCTGAAATTGTTGCACATCTAAAAATAAATACAACTACTTGTTGTGTCAATTATGTTTGCACACTGAGTCCGAAACTTTCGTCCGTCATTAACATTTTTGGAACGGGTTTGATTTCTGCATTTTTCGCATCTGTCAGAAGCCTTTAGAGCCGTTTGACCAAGAATTCATAACTCCAACAGCTCATGTTCAACAAGTCACATAGTAATATTGTGGTGGATGATGAACGAGAGGAGGATGTGGATTGCACCCAGAATGTGAAGAGAGAGAGAAAGGACAGCTCCGCCCATTCATGCAGCTGCGGTACCAGATGCAAGACAGGGAGGGAGTGGTGACCGCCAGATAGGTAACTCCGATGGAGAGAGGCAAAGGAGGAAATGTGTCTTTTCATTTTGTCTCGTATTGTGAATTTTCACAACGAACAGAACAATAAAATTAATTGGTATCGGTGTGTAAGGTTTCTGTGTGTGTGTGTGTGTGTGTGTGTGTGTGTGTGTGTGTGTGTGTGTGTGTGCTACAGGACCTATTTTGGCCTTTGTTGTGGCTCAAACCTGACAACCATAGAAAAGTTTGGTCTCATTCTCAATAGGAGTATCTGCAGATTAATTTCATACCTAATACATTATTGTTATCCGCTACAGTTAGGCATGTTGTGAGATGAATAAATATCCATTTTCTGTTACCTTCGCCACGTTCTTGACTTTAAGGAAGTCGGGAGAGACAATGCCACCAGGTGCAGCTCTCCACAGTTTGCCTGCCTGGTTTTGTACCGTCCGCCGCATAATGTCATAACACATTGGAAGCATTTCAGATACGGAGCGTTTTGCCTGCCCAATTTTGTAGACTTGTAGATTCGGTTGATTTTGTCATTTTTCCTTGAAAATACCCTAATTAAGTAAGTAGGCTAAGCCGTTAAATGTTTTTTTTTCTCTCTGTCTTAATTGTGTTTATTGTTGTTATTTCCCACTTTGTTGTGTTGTAGCCTGCAGATAATGAGACAAAGTTAACACCATTAAAATAATGAGTGACATAGATCAAAGATTTGTGGATGTGTTTTAGTTAAAAATAATACATTCATTCTCATAATTACATTGCATCAGTTTCACAAACAGTGCATGTTAGCAGGAAACATCAATCTGTTCTGTGCAACGTGCCATGGCTCCATCAAAAATAGATAAGGTGTGAGATACGGAGTTTCTTGGATGCTTCTGAAGCATGCTGCTTCATATTTGCTGGAATAAAATGAATTACAGGTAGGTATCCACATGATTCCTCATCTCCACGCTTCCCATTCATTGTCCATGTAAACAGTTGTGCAATACATTCTGGTAAGACAGTGCTGCATTTCGAGAGACAGGGTGTACTCTCCTTATTTGCATAAAGTACAATCTTTACTACTTTATCCAAATCAGGGCTGTCCAATGTGACTTGCCACCTCCAGAAGCTCCTGAAAAAATTTAAACTCACAGCTGTCAATCAAAAATGAAGAAAAATTCAGCAACTGTTTATTATTTCTGCCTCAAATATTTTCAGCAACATAATTCTGATATTTTTATAATGTTAAAGAAAGTTACCAAACAAGCCACCGTGTTTATCCGCTTTGAATCCCACATGCCTAGTGGCATGCCCATCATGCATCAAATGCTGGGACATGGCGCGACTCCTTGCGTCAAAAAATGGCCCCTGTGGTGACATATGCGCGGCCGGCTGGCAGAGATCTGCACTCTACTGAGTGCACTTATCCAGTTGCTCTTGTGTTTCCATTCATCTTTGATTTATCATACTTCTCGAGCATGTGTTTGAATTTTGGAAAACATCTCATGACTCTGAACGACCTCCTGTTGAATCCACAAATCAGGGCTAACACTCAAAGAGCTCTCCATTACTGCGTGACCCAAACAGAAACATGAGTCATATGGAGGACAACTGAGCAGCAATGAGATGAGATCAGAGCAAGCTGTTCACTTACACTGTAGGATTATTTTCCTGGAGAGTCATTCATCACTCCAGATCATCTGCTATGATCTGTTTACGAAGCACATCTGCTCAGCTGACTATTTATAGGGAGCCAGGCTTGATAGAACATGCTCACACGCACACACACATACACACACACACACATGCACAGGGAGGTCTGCCAAGCCTCCACTAAATTGGTTTACTTCCAGTGTTACTGCCTGCATCATTTTGGAAAGGTAGTTGCAGAATGATGGTCAGCTGTTATATCTAATAGTGTTAACAGGGCTACTTTACCTTGGTAATCACTGTAAAATCAAAGTACTTATTCACATGGATATTATTCATGTTTTAACATTTATAAATGCTTTTAAAAATGTAAAAATGCTGAGTTTGAAGGACCATACTCAAAGTTTGACATTTTCAGCCATTTTTGTTTGATCACTGCAAACTGATTTTCAAAGCACGTTCTTTTGTCTCATGGCTGATGTCCTGCCTTCCTGGCAGCCAAGGTTGGTGCGACCACTTGTGATTGAAGGTTACTCCAGCTCTAGCCATAAGTCTGTTATTTAGTGTTTAATGGCAATGCATAATATCAGCTATGTTAGAACCAGCCCAGTATCCCTAGGAATTACGTTGACACTGCTTTCAGACTGCTTTAGACATCACAGATTAGATGTCACCAGAATAAAATGTTGTCACTTACATTTCCTACATATCATAGCAATATTTATAAAGTGACATAGTTCATAATACATGTGTATAAGCTGAGTTTCTTATCAGGAGGAGGAGGGGGTGGTAGGTGATGTGAGACCAAGGTTAGACAGCTGCCAAGCAGCAGACCACTGTACAAGACCGGTGACATATCCAGCCATGTTTGTGGGGAAAAAAACAGGTACTGTATGTTTTGACAAGACGTCAAGACATTTCTAGACATGTTTGTGTTTTTTAACAAGATCTTTGAACATTTCCAGCCGTGTTTGTGGCCACAAAACTGCATATCTTTAATGAGACGACAGGATATTTCCAAAAGACTTTGTGGCAACCAAACCATGTATATTTTTTACGTGATGTCGAGACACTTTGAGCCATATTTGTAAAAACAAAACCTGGTATTTTTTAACAAGACATTGAGATATCTTTGTGGTGACCAAATCAGGTATTTTTAAATGAGACTTTGGGACATTTCCTGCTTTGTTTGTGGCCAAGAAAACGGGTGTTTTTTAACAAGACGTTGGGACATTTTCAGCTGTGTTTGTGGTGACAAAAAAAGCAAAACAAAAAAAGAGGGTATATTTTAAGGAGCCATTCGGACATTTACAGACATATTTGATGCAACCAAATCAGGTATTTTTCAATGACATGTTAGGACATTTCCAGCTATGTTTGTGGTGACAAAACCAGGTATTTTTAAACAAGACATTGGGACATTTCCAGCTGTGTTTGTGGCCAAAAAAAAGGGGCATTCTTTAACATGACGTTGGGACATTTACTGTCATGTTTGTGGCAACTAAATCAGATACTTTTTAATGAGACGTCAGGACATTTCCAACCATGTTTGGGATAACAAAGCAAGGTTTTTAAGGCAAAACATGATGTTTTCCTAACCTTAACCAAGTGGTTAAGTCTTGTCAAAACAAAACATTAAAAATTGAAATGTAAAGAAAAGTTTTAACCAATCTGCTGCATATGAAATTTAACATATTAAACATGACAATTTAATTTATACGTTGTTTGTGAAAAAATGTACAATGCCAGCATTTAGTCTGTTGAATGGGTTGGTTAGATCCCAAACCAACATCCAGCGCCAATGCAGAAAGTAGTGTGCCCTTGCATATGTTTATGGTTGCGTCCAAACCACTCCACCTTCTGGAAAAAGTATTTATAAAGCTTTTAGCGAGATATTTAAAACCCAATTGGACCCCAAACCAGTCTGCGCACTTTTTGTTCTGACTTTGAAGAAATCCTGTGTTATCCTACCACATAAAGCCCACGCTATTATAGCTTTCACAACTCTCCTGGCAAGACATTTGATCCTTCTAAAAACTGAGTGCTTCAGTTGCTTAACGAGTGTTGGGCAGTGACACAATACTTATTCAAGTAACACTGCTATTTTGACATTTTGGGGGTCGGCTTCAGACAAGCCGAGGAGCTTACTGTATGGTACTGACTGTATTATTACAAATAGAAGATGCAATCAGTCACCTAATAATGGAGATGTGTTCTTTGAAAATACATGTATACAATATAATGTACATATATTGATATATACCTGGACAAAACCATGTCTATAAAGCACACAGTAATTTATGCAGAAATTAAAGGACACAGTCCCCTGCACTGTGTACTATACATTTGATGAGATGCGTGTATTTGCATAAACACATTTTCTCAATCCCTCTCGGCTTCTCTTTCACATGCACACACTGAAACACAGAATCGTGTATTCTATAAGGCACTGCATTATCAGGATCATGAAGCTGCACTTGTTTTCTCAGCACTAGCTTACCTCTGCTGTGGCTGACAAATAACTGTGGGTATACAGAGATACGAACAGAAGGAACGCGTGAGAGAAAGACAGATACAAAAGGGACAGGAGGAGAGATGAGAGACAGAAGGCGAGGAGAGAGGACGCCGGGATGAGAAAGAAAAGTGGAAGCAACAGCGAGAGAGAAAGAAAGAAATACGGAGGGCCAGAGGGAGAGGGTAAGCGGGAAACCCAATCTG
Organism: Cephalopholis sonnerati; assembly: GCA_019142605.1. Taxonomy (NCBI): domain Eukaryota; kingdom Metazoa; phylum Chordata; class Actinopteri; order Perciformes; family Serranidae; genus Cephalopholis; species Cephalopholis sonnerati. The sequence goes on from JAGQAX010000013.1 coordinate 37,844,016, forward strand.
TGAGTTGATGGGGCTCCTCAGCACAGCGGCAAAATCAATTTGACTGGTGCTGCTTCTGCTCTGAATGAGAGGCAAGGATGATGGAGCGAGAGAGGGAAGAAGGGAGAGGAGATGGAGAGCAGGGTGGTTGGACAAGGATGGAGCTGTGGAGTCAATAAGTGTGTGGCAGTAAAAAGAGAGAAAATGGATGGAAGGAATAAGACGGAGGACAGGAGGAGGAGGTCAGGATGGGGACAGCAACCAGCGAGAATGTAGAGGTAACAGATAGGCAATATAACACACGCAGCCACCTGATGTTTACTTGTGGATTCGAATAGAGGGCAACTTTGAGATATTCCGTCAATAAAACAAAAGAGAAGGGGAAAACGTGCCCTACATACTGCAATGTGTACTTATCAGGTGCTGACAAATGCAGGGGGATTTAAGAAAAGAACACATTAAAGTGGATTTCAAGTGAAACTTGCATTGACTATCAAGCTGGAATGAGCTGCTACACAAAACATGTAGTTTGCTTCATTACTCTTTGTTGCACATTTGAGTTTGGATGGGTTTCTGTTACTTTACCCCAATGAAAGACAATTCTGAGCTCCAAATCACCTCCCTCAGCCTAAAAATAGCCACTGTAACTTAAAAATGTACACGCTAGTTGCTGACTGCTGTAAATGTATAACCTGTCTGCTGATGGAAGTAAATTTAGTGCCCTGTAAGACCCGTGACGATGCAATAGAGTTTGTTCGTGCATCCCATCAACGGCAGTAAACAAACTCATTGCCTTTTCAGGGTAAGGAAACAATAAAGCTGACCACCGTTATACTTTTTAGCCTCTTTGCCCTAAACACAATAGATCTACTGAAGGAGCACTTGTGCTAATTAGCTGCATAGCTTGTTAGCTAATTGCCAAGAGAAGGGCAATGATGACCCTGGTTTAGCTATCAACAGGTACCAATGTGGCTGGCATCCAGCCTTTCTCCACATGTTGGCTTTGGCTTTGCTTGAATAGCATTGTGATCAATGTGACTTTTTACACCACAGAAACTAACAGGAATGTTTCCACAGGCCCAGGATGGGTGCTGCTGGTGTTATTTCAGACTTGCTGCCCAGTGGTGTGTGATCTCTGGGTGAGTTGTGCTTTGTGGCGCATGAGATAAAGGCGTAGCATTATAAGTGGAAGTACAGTGTGTATTTTGTGTGTATCTTTCTGAGAAATGAAGAGAAAAGAGGGGTGAGAAAATACAGGAAATGTGGAATAAGGATCATGAGAGACAGGCCTGTACTGTAGGCTTTGAACATCGTCACCCAGGGAGCGCTGGGAGAGAAAATCAACACTGAGGACACGAAATGCCATGCCGGGAACTTCTGGAATAATGACCTACTGTGAGTCTCCACACTCATTTTATATCTTTCTTTCTTTCCCTCTTTATCTCACTGTGTTTCTCTCCTCTTGCTTCTTTCTATCTCTCTTCAGGTACACAGATTTAACTTGAAAATAGCTAAGAGAATAAGATTGGGATCAGCTACTTAACGTGACAGAAAGAAGAGCTAGACAGATAAGTGGAGGGTGGTGGCTCGGCTGGAGCACTGTTACATATCTACACAACATTTACAAAACTACTTAAAGCTGTAGTTGGTAACTAAAAAACAAAACTTTTTGTCATACTTGCTGAAACTTTGACTATATCCACACATTATTACATAAGACAGATGATCTCTAGATGATCTGCATAGGCTGTATAAGATAATAGACATAGCTACTGTGAGGTCACCCACTGGTTTGTGGTTTCCTGTTCTGAAGCCTCAAGTTCAGCATTTCAGCTGATGCCATCTTGGATTTCTGATACCAAAGGTGACCATATTTGGACAAGATGTAGGAAAGGATCTAGGGGTGGATATGACTCATAGGCTGTAGCAATGCCTCAGGTGGCCCTGCCCTATGCGTAACTTAATGCCTTAGTAAATTGGAAACAGTGAGTCAGACAACCGAACTGAAAGATCTGCACTTCTTCCACCTCTTTATTAGCTTAAAATCACGTGTGGAGAGCCCCTAATTAAACTTGATTTCTCACCTCAAGAGCCAGTCTCAAGAGCTATGAGTCGCCAGGCAATGTCTTTTTGACAATTGTCTTTATAATGACAAGACTGTGGGTTGTTTAGCTCAGTATATTTCTCGACCTCAACAACAAGCCTCTCCCCATCCATTGTTTGTCACACACGAGACACAGCAACAGCTACAGAGTTCTCTTTATGCATCAATGGTGAGGAGAGGAGTGGAGCTGCCGTAGGAGCAGAGAAAAGGAGCTGCTACGGGAGCTGGTATGTACATTCAAAGAGCGAGTGAACGAAAATGCATTTAATTCCAGGGGCAGCGAGGCTGGAAACAGGACAGTGGTGTAATGTGCTGCTGGGCAGCATGTCCATGAGCGCCGTTGGTGTGGGGTGGTACACTGAAAATAATACGGGGGTATTTTTTCACACACAGCATTTGCTACTGGTGTGTTTTGGCCTTACAGCTGTCAATAATGCCAATTACTGTCAAAGTAGGCAGTGCAGATCAAATTTTAATCAAGATATTATTACTGAGTTGCCTATTTCTTGACTCAAATGTTTGTTAAGTTTGTTATCTGCAAGCTGAACACCCACAGACAGGCGCAAACTTTCTCAATTTACAGCTAAACAGTACACTTAAATATGTTTCTGAAACCATTTGAGGTGAAAAATAGGCAGTCCTGTAACAGAATCTTGATTTATAATTGATCAGCACTGCCTAGTGATTGACAGCTGCTTTGGGGACTCCTTGGCTCATCTCGGTTGTTTTCTGAGAGCTGCTGTAGTTTCCATCTGAAGCTCAAGCAATAGGATGAGACTATGTGTTGTGTATGACTGTGTGGATGTAAACGGTTTCAGCATATGACAAAAACCTGATTTCATAAAATTTACAAACTGTATCTTTAAGAGGGCTGCGTATTGTTTATTATCAACAGTATGAAATCATCTTTAAACATTTGGGCACAAACAAACGGTAACCATAGCAGCATAAGCTCCTGTCTGGCGTTTCTTACACAATCCACTGAGGAGAGTATCAGGGCAAAAGTAATATATAATATGTCTGTGTAAATTATATTCTAAATAATAATATATTTTGTGCAACAGTTTTGTTAGAGTCTGTCAGCCAACATGGACTTTTACGGCGACTATAGCTGCATCCATTTAAAGTAATTGTGTGTGTGTGTCAGTGTGTTCCCTCAGTCACCCTATCCTTATTGTATCATGAAGGCTGCTACCTCCAGGATGGAACTCCTTATTTTCTCATTGCTGCTGACAGCCTCAGCCAAGAGGCTGCTATTTTTAAAAAGGAGTGGGTGACTGTGCGAGCTAATAAACGAGCACGCACACACGCACACACATCCACATACACATCCACAGGCAAGGGAGCTTAATTTGCATAAAAACTGAGATATGTATTCACCTGAAGTCAGTCTTGCAACAACAGGCACGTTCACAGGAGCACCTTTGACATTTGTATGCTCACACACCTTTATGAAACAAAGAGCCACCCACATTTCTGCACAGCTACACACATGAACACACTCCCCGCTATGGGAAACTGCATTTCCATTTCTCTGTATTGAGCTCGTCTCTTGGATTGAATAACTGATCTGCTTTTATTTAAAGCTGTCTATGAATAGTGTTACCATCTGACGCCAGCGTACGGCTAGAAATCATTTCTGATCTAATGTAGCGGAAGATGTTAGCACATCTGTTTTTGCACATTAAGGGACGGAGAGGCGGACAAAGAGACAAGAGAGGAAGGGAAGGAGTGAGAGACTGCAGAGTTTTAAGTGGAACTCCAACATCCCTTTTCTTTCTGGCTGTCTTTCTTTAACTTTCACTTCTGTATCAGTCTATTTGTCCCTCCTTTCACAGTATCACTGTTTTCATCTCTCTTTATTCATATTTCCCCCTCTCTGTTGGTTGCCCTCTCATCTTCTCTACAGCCACCACATTTGTTATGATTGTCTCTCTCTGGTAAAAAAGTGGCCTGTGCAGTGATACAAATCTCGGTCCCCTGTCAAGTCTCAGACTAAACTTGTATTTCTTTCTTTATCGTTTGTCCACCTTCTGCCATTCTCCCCATGCTCTCCCAGTCTACCCTGTGATAGATTCTGTAGCTATAGATTGTCTATTGGGATAGTGTTGTAGCCTAATTAGAGTCTCCCACTGACATCAGTCTAACGTATGGCTATTGACCAGTAGGGTCAAATGCATTAGTTATTGTGTTGCTGAATGCCTCATTTATATCCCACCTCTAAATGCAGAGCAATTAGGCAGATTAAGGCCGCCCAGTGTTCACTAGGACTAATGACTGCTCAGGGTTGCGCAATGAAGGGGATATTTTTTGGAGCAAACTGCTTCCAACTGATTTATTTGAGACAATGGATTGGTGAAGGTTACTGGTTATAAATTTAAAAGTTACACATACTGAAAATGTGAATCAGGGATATGGAATTCGATCACTGCCAAGAAGCAATGTCAGTTCGGCTGCACTTTAACGATCTTGCTGACGTCTTGTTTGAGTGAGAGGACTGGTTGGCTTCACTGTGTGTACGTGTGTGATCATGAGCCTCTGCAGATTAGTCTCTCCAGACATTCTGTGCGACTGTGCAATTTTGACCAGTCACCTCAACTTTCCCGCAATTTTGACCAGCCTCTCGTGAGTTCCTCCAATCACAGCAGTCCCCCATGCAATGTCCCCAATGTAATGGACGCACGTCACCGAATTGACTTCCTTGTTTATGGTATGAAGATGCAGACGTGCATTTCTAATGTCTGACATTTACAACAAAAACTAATGCTAAAGATTGTGCAAAACAATACCCTGATGTCCTTCACAAAAGCAGTGGTAAACGGTTTTGCACCTGCTGCAATATTGTGGTGAAACACAAACGAAAATCCTCAGATGACAAACACCTTTCTACCATGACACATATTTGGAGAATGGCTGAAACTAGCGAACCACAGACCAAACAAATCAGAGACAGAGGCTGTAACATCCAAATCTGTTACGAGCGCTGAAGGTAAGTTAGATTAAATATGCATGGTTGGAAGTAACATTAGTTTATTACAATTGCAAAGTAGGGGAGGTGTGCTTGCCCGTTAACATCACAAGTTGTGTGCGTGTGTGTGAATACTTGTGTGCCAGGATGGGAAATTAACTTTTTAAAATGTGAACGTCTACCAGCAACTGACAGATATGTTCAAATTTGATTCATTCAGTAGCGAATCAAAAAATGTTTTGCTCTTGTAAAAGAAGTTTTTTTAACGAATTACACACACACACAAACAAAAAACACACACACAAAAAAAGCTTTTTTTTTTGCAATTTTCACTGTCTCTCACAATTTCCTAGCAACAAATGTGCTCAAAACAGCATTTTAGGCCGCAACAATCCCCAAAAAAGCCCGCAAAATCCTTGACTGATAGATGTGTTGTACTGTAGGTGACTGCACACACACACACACACACACACACACACACACACACACACACACACAATAAAAGCTACTTTTTGCATTTCTGTTCTACTCCTCTTCATACACTTGGACAAATGATGATGAATGATGAATTTTTAATACAGTGCCTAGTATGATTTCCCATTATAATAGTACTGTAACAAAGTATTTTCACTTTTTAAACTCATTTTCTGTAACTGCTTATCCTGTTAGGGGTTGCAGGGGGCTGGAGCCTATCCCAGCTGACATTGGGTGAGAGGCAGGGTACACCCTGGACAGGTCACCAGACTATCACAGGGCTGACACATAAGCCTCTTTTACACAGGAATTGCGCAAATTTGCAGGAAAGCCCAATCAGTCTTCTTTCCGCATTGGCAATATAAAAACAAAATCGGGGAGGGCAGGCAAATTGCCGCCGGCCTTCTTGTGTTTACACAGAATACGCCTTTTTCGGGGCAATGGGGGGCGTGAGCTAGTAACAGAACGTGCAGCTCAGCGTGTGACGTAAACAGTGACGTACCGAGGAAAGCCGCGGCTGGTCAGTCCTTCGGCGATTCTCTTGTACATCAGCCTGTCCTTCACATTCCCATCATCCGACGGTTAATAGCCTCCTCATTAGTGAGGGCAAGGAGGGCGCGTAATTCTTTATCTCCCCAGTTGCTCATCTTCTGGTTTGCGTCTCCTTAGTGTTGCTAGATACTCATTCCTGCTATCAGCTGTTTCCTGGTTTGAAGTCCACGCCAGTGGGTCGAACGTACAGCGTCATCAACAGCCCCTCCCACAAGTCATTAACAGCCCCTCCCGAGGCGGGAAGCCGCCTCGCTCTGTTTATACTAAAACCGTTCCGCCGATATGACTACTCTATGAGGCAGAAAATTGGGCGCCTCAGATCAACTCGCCAATCCGGCTCTGTGTGTGTAAACGCTCACAGCTGGCCGGCAAATCGGCCGAACATTCGCGGAAAATCTGGCAGTGTAAAAGGGGCTATAGAGACAGACAACCATTCACACTCACATTCACACCTACGGACAATTTAGAGTCACCAGTTAACCTAAACCTGCATGTCTTTGGACTGTGGGAGGAAGCTGGAGTACCCAGAGAAAACCCACGCTGACATGGGGGGAACATACAAACTTCACACAGAAGGCCTAACCCTAACCCCCACCCTGGGGCCAAAACAGAAACCTTCTTGCAGCAACAATGCTAGCCACTGTGCCACCATGCTGCCAAAAAGGATTTCCATCCATACTTTAAAGATCACTGCCCTTTACTGCCTTCTTCTTTGACTGATGTTCATTTCTAGTATCTTTTCTGTTACTGTAATAAATTATGGATAAGATAATTTACTTATTTTTTCTTTTCTTCCCCCAAAACATGCAGAGAAAGTAATGAGACTTTTTTTCAGCCTTCCTCTCAGGTTGCATATGACCCTAACAACCTCCACCAATAAGATGGAACAACCTGTATGTTGCCTGAGAGGCAAAACCCGGGGCAAAAACAAAATGTCAGAAAAGCCCTCGCTACTGCTTATAAAGCTAATTAGCGTGAGTGCAAGGTAATAAATAATTCATGTTTATTCAATTTGGATCAACTCAGAGCTTCTCTCACTCCTCTCACCTGAATATTGAGATCTGGACATTAAAATGACATTGTTTTGAGAGATTTTAATAAGTATATTGAGGTGGATAGGAATAACATGACTGTAGGCTATATCCACCGCTATCAGTGGAAATGAATAAAGTAACAGATATATACTCTAACTTACTCTTGACTTTTTTTATTAGGTGTAAGATGGTAGCCAACTTAACATTCAATGTATTATGAAAGTTAAATGTTGCTCCAACATAACGCAAATGATGGCTCCGTGACATTGAGCCACAGCATACGGGTCATGTGTAATATGTTGTGTTTCTGTGCTCTGGCTCCATGTCTGTCTCAGCTTTCTCTCTTTGTTGGAGTGACATTGAAACAGGCTGCTTATCCCTTGATCACCGCCAGCTTCATTTGTCTCAATTAGCTAGGACAGCTTTTGCTTTTCTCATGTCCACTTCAATTAGCTGGTTTCGCAACATTGCACGTGCGTCTGTGTCAAAGACAGCATGTATATGTTAGCATGTTAAAATTGGGGCCAAAACAAGGAAGGAAAAGAAAAGAGAACAGTTTCTGACACCCTCTTTCCCCAAGTTTTCCAACACCTTCTCCCATGTCACTAACAGGTTGAGTCTAACTTAAACTCACCATATGCTTTCTCACCAACAGCATCATTTGGTTTTTCACACCTTGTGAATGTGCTTTCTCTACCGGCTAAGATGCTGTTACAAAGGTGTTACTCTGAAGTGAGACTTCTTTTTTGCTGTAAACACCAAAATACATATTTTTACTTATCCTGTTTATGTTGTACAGATTTTTAAAGTGCATGTAATATAAACACAGAGATGGAGGCTGCTGTTGATACTACAAGTCTTACTATTTCACAGTCTTCCGATATTTAATTTGCATGAGATGTCTTCAAAACAGGTGCTGACCTTTACTTTGATAGCACCTGCTCTTTAGTGAGGAAAGATACTGGGGAAACATTACGGCTCTTTCACTTGATGTCTCCATCACTTGCTTTATTTTTTTCTTTTTCTCTTTTTCAGAAAACCTATACTTTATTTACACACATACACATATATAAAGATATATATGCGTGTGAATGTCTTGTAATTGTAAAAGAACTTCAAGATTTTAATATCGATGGCCCCATTTGTAGTGTTTACATTCTGTGAGCCAGTCACATTGATTACATTCATCGTTAGCATGCATTTGGTTTTAATTATTCGCAATCAATCATTCTTGATATTAGGTTCCATTTTCAATTAGTCTCATCATGTTATAGTTATTTACTTTTGCATTTCTCTCCTGTTCTCACACTGACGATAGTGCGCGCTGTTGTTTCAAGACACAAAGCAGACATTCATATGTTGTTGTTGTTGTTGTCTTTCAAATATAAAATGGTAAACACCTTTAGAACAGAGGGAACTTCTTCAATGTTGTGCAATCTGCTAATTATTATTTATGATCTAATAGCATTGATTAGCCAAGGTAGATAATACCTATAAGTAGAGCTGGACGTTAAAAAGATAACAGTAAGTACCTTGTTATAATTTTCTTTGATAAAAATATAACACATGCTCTTTAAATGTTCAATATAATTTAACCACCCATACAGAGGTGGAGGAGGGCGCTAATACACCTTAAATGCTAGGTGCCTTCCACTGATAAACAGAGGAAGAGGAAATAGTAGTAATAGAAGTAGTAGAATAAGAGGACAAGATTAGGCTCCAAGCTAACGGGTATAGTAATGTTATGTTACAAGAACATTTAACAAGCTCATAAAGTTATTTTAAGTATGATTGTTTTGACCATGTATAAGAGCACTAGGCTATCCCACAATTAAAGTTGCGCCATGACATTCGTTACAGTAGCTGTATGGGTAGGTGACGCATTTAATGCTAATGGTAGGTTAGCAAGTTTATGTAAATGGCTTGCAGCTATTTCATTAGCATGAAATTACTTATCATGAATATCCTGAACTAAAGTGAGTGAGACTTTAACAAATTACCGTAATTCAGTTCAATTCAATTCAACTGAACTTTATTTATCCCATAGGAAATTCTTGTGCGAGAGACTTCAGGGTGATGTAGTGGTTAGCACTGTCACCTCACAGCAAGAGGGTTCCTGGTTCAATCCCAGGAAGGAGCCCTTCTGTGCGGAGTTTGCATGTTCTCCCCGTGTCAGCGTGGGTTTTCTCCGGGTACTTCAGCTTCCTCACACAGTCCAAAGACATGCAGGTTAATTAGTGACTCTAAATTGTCCGTAGGTGTGAATGTGAGTGTGAATGGTTGTCTGTCTCTATGTGTCAGCCCTGTGATGTCTGGTGACCTGTCCAGGGTGTACCCTGCCTCTCGATCAATGTCAGCTGGAACAGGCTCCAGCCCCCCCCCGCGACCCTCAAGAGGATAAGCGGTTACGAAAATGGATGGATGGAGAATACTTAAACACTAAGTACAGTAACCACAATTTTAATGATTCACAACCAGTAAAAACTAGACAACCAGTGGGTTCCCCGGGTCAGGGTCACTCACTGGGCCCAGTTTTAGAACAACAGGGTATTAAATATCTGGCAAAATATGCAAGTATACAAGACAGGAGTGTTTTTAAGGAGCAAAAGCAAAGCCAGCATCTAATAGAGTGTCAATAAGAGTATGATAAGAACAAAAGTAACTAAAAATGAACTAAAATGGTGGGAAAAAAAAACAGACTGCGCCTGATAATCACTGTTATATTGAATATAAAAAAGAAAAGTAGTATTGTACATGACTGAGAAAAAATGATATGGCACTACAGTGACAAGTGAACGATACTGAAGAATAATACTGAACACACACCTAGCGCACTTATAATAATGCACCTAATGTAGGCGAACAGGGATGAGTTATACAACTCATCCGTGAACATAATTTCTGCCTGAGTCACGTCAGATCATTAAAATCTGGCTTTTTTATGTTTTGATTGAGAAACAGCAGGAATGTATTTAAAACTTGCAGAGAAAACACTGACCACAGTGAAGATTTTTATTTCATCTCCTATGTGAACACTGTCAGCTGAAACTCTTGCAAAAAGTTTAAACAATCTGTAGCAAGGGTTTGACATGCTGCTGACCAGAATTAAGATTTCTTTGTCCATTTAAAGCTTTATTAACATTATTTAGATTAGAACTGTTTTAAATCTACCTCAGATTTGTGACATGTTCCACTTTAAAGAACAGTTTGAACAACAATTAACCATATGGTTTCTTCACCTTTCGCTCAACAGCAAAAATCAGCTTTTAAACTTAAAAGAAATAATGTTATGACATTTATTGCGATAATAACAGATATAGACTGAAATGGAAATTTTTATAGTGCTAATTTTTCTTGGTCATAATCGCCCAGCCCTACCTTTGTGGCTTGAATACAGGTGTAGAGACATCGACTGGTGCCTTGCCTGTAGCTTCAGTGGAAAGACAAAGATCAAAGCAGGAAGGCTAGACATACCTTGGGGAACTGAGGCGAGGGATTTTCCACTAAGCAACAGGAGTTCACCAGTGTTCCTGCAGGCTTTGAGCCGAAGTGATCGATCTCAGTACTGAGAATGTAAGCGTACACAATGCTGGCTCAGGACTCACCGTTATATTCAGTTATAATATAGTCTGGAGTCATGGTTGAGGACAGGGAGAGATGTATGCATGCTGGAGCATCCCTGTGTCATTCACAGACTTGGAGCAGCTCACAGGCTCGTTCTGACACAGCATCGCTCTCTCCCTCTGTCCCTGTGCTCTGTTTTTCCATTCTTTCTCTCTCTTTCTGTCCTTCTGTTTTCCTCCTCTCACTAGTCATGGGGGGGCAGTGTTCCCTTTTGTTATGTTGGGCCTCCTCCTTGATTCGCTCCCTGGATGTTACCATGGAAACTACAAGACACTACATCACCTCAAGTAGAAGTTTCTCAGAGTGCTTGTCTGTGAGTGTGTGCGTGTGACTTTAAGTATGTGTGTGTGGGTGCAGCTCTATGTCAAAACGCTGATGCTGGATTTCAATTTTACTGACACTGAGCTGTGTAAATAGTGGGACGTCCCCCCTTAAACTGGCACACACACACATGCGCGTGCACACACACACACTTCACTGGTAACTGTTATTAGTGCCAAGATGCTGAGTAACAGTTGAATAAGCAGGGGGGTAGAGATTATGAAGTGTAAGGGGGGTAATGGTGACAAAGGAGGAGACAGGACTATCCTAGATCTGGAAAGAGTTACCATGGTAACAGAGGTACAGTAGAGATGGGTTTAAGAAAAGATGGCTTTTGTGTCATTATCCTATGTCAGAGCATATAGGCACTGCTGCCTCATATGCACTTGTTATCGCGCAAGCAGCGACAGACATGCGCACCAACACACACATGCACCATACACACAAACACAAACATCCCCAGATAGGGCGAGTGGACGGCTAGTTTACTCCTTAAATGGAAATGTTGAAAGTAACTGTCAGCATGATAAAGTAAAAAAGAGAGTAGGGAAAGAAAAAAAAAATGAAGAAACTAGATCACAGAGCACAGAAACTTCTCTTCTCCTTTTATTGGAGAAGAAAATTGACTGTAGACTCTAATAGAGGCAACTGTACACAGGCACACAGTACACAAAGAAACACTCTTACACACACACACACACACACACACACACACACACAGACTGTGGTCTTGGGTGTTTGATTTAAACTTGATTTTGTGAGCTCTGAATGCCACTTGAGACCATTTACTATTAAATAAAAGTTACTTTTTTCTTAGAACTGGTTCATATAAAAAGACTTTTGCCATATAATGATGGGATGCTCTGATAAGGTGTGTAACATAATCACATTACTGTATGTGTGTGAGCGCATCTGTGTGTTATAAGGCTCCACTGACTGCAAAGACAGTGTTGTGACTGTGCAGATCTCAGTTCAGATCAGCGAGGCACCGCTCCTTTTTCAGCGCAATGGAGCGTGGGATTAAATGCAGACCCTGGATCAGCTGGTATGACTCATGCTGTGCTCTGGGCTCTCTCTGCACTGTGCTGGGTCAATGAGATGGAGTAGGCGATGATTATGAGGGAGAGAGAGAGAGCAACACGCACACACATATACACACACAAACACTTGTACCACCAAAACCACAGTGCTTCTGTTTATTACTCACTCTCTCTGAATAACCAAATGGAGCCCATATATTTAATGACATGGACATAGCATTTGTGACGTCACTCATAGCTTTGTGTGAAGAGATGCTTTGAAGCCTGCAGACTCATTTATTGCTCACTGCCCTCTTGGCAGTTGTTTAAAGCCAGGAAATCTGAATTTGGCCAGTGTGGTGGAGCCTGAGGGGAGCTGGGGTGGGTCGAGTGAGCAGCATCTACTGTTGCAGAGTGCAATAGCTTGAATAAATCAAGGCAAACACACATTTACTTTAAGGCTTAATATCTTCTTAATGCAAATCTTTAGAAAATCACCACCATGGCATACTTAACACAGTGAATTAGCTACTGAGAGACCATCTAGAGGAAATAGAAATTAACTTTGCATCTCTTGAAATTGAGGGGTTTCCCCTTCAATTCATACAGTTAAGAGTATTTCAAGAGCCAGCATCATATGGTGATTACAGAAACTATATTTTAAAGCACCTCTGCTTTGGTCAGGTCAGCACCTTGCGTGGTAGCCTGCTGCCGTTGGTGTGTATGTGTGCTCAGTGAATCCAAACTACCCTTTTTAACACCAAAGTCACACAATAACACAAAAAACTAACTGGTTGAGGCAGCAGTAGACGAGCAGCTCCAGTGTTCAGTGAGGTACAATTATAGGTTTTTACAATGGAGTTTGACTTTGAAGACAGCATAAATAAGTTTCAGTTAATTTCCCTGTCTGCAAGGGGTATCTGTTTGGGGAGTACTGAGCATATGGATCAATTTGATCTGGATTAAACTGCACAAGATGAGTCCGAGTTTGTTTGACGCTTTTAGGACCAACGTCACAGTAATGCCAGTTTGTTAGATGGAGGCAAAACACTACTCACCATCACAGGGCTGTAGGCTACATAAGAGTCTTAAAATGTTGAATTAGTGCCAGAATTGAAGGAGTCATGGCTCAAAACTTTGATTATATCGCATGCCAGCCGCCATTGCCATCAACAAAAAAAAAGACAGTTATAATTAAATGCGATAAAATGATAGGACTGGATGATGAATGAATATTTACTGTTGTAGGTATGAATAACGTGTTTTAAGGGTTATCATGTCCACCTAATAAGAAATTGGGGGGTCTATTAAGAGGAATACTGGATTTTTCTGTAACACTCACTTTTAGTGCATTAGCTAACGTTTGCTTCGATTGCAAAACAAACTGGAGGAAACCCTTTAAGTATCATCCTCCTTTGTAAGATTGGCATAGTAACTAACCACAGAGTTTCCTGTGACATCATCCACTGAGAGAGAGCTTAAGGGTCGGCCAGTTTGGTCCCGCTGGTCAGTGTTTACTTATTCAAGTAAAACTTGCGGTCCCGGACAGTGAGTGACCTGACATGGTGTGTTCTCAGATTCAGTCTGATGCTCTACACTAAAATGAGAGCCCTGTTGGTCGAAGAAACAGAGCGTTATATTTCTACATGAATTACCAAACAGTTAAGTTAATCACACATTCACTGTGCTCGGCGCTGTGCTGCTCCGTCTCCCCAGACAGAGCGCCTAGAGTGCACTCTGCCACTCCGAGAGTGTGATGCACTGGATAACGGAATGGTATATTCAGACAGCCCTCTGGATTAATGAAGGGCCCAGTTTGTGCTCCAGAATTAGTATTTCTAAATGCACCACTCGCATCATCTCCCTCCATTGTCTAGAAGAAACCATGCAGCTTGCTAGCACTAGCTAATGTCTTTGGAGAATTGTTTTGCATCCAGCTAAGCCCTGCCCACCAAAAAACGTCATACTGTTCACTAATATTGAAAGGCTCAATAGTTTTCCTGTCGTTGAACGCGGTTGCCTATGGTTTCATTTTATCACGAAGATTTGGGATTCTTGAACTCTTTTGGATTCTTCAAAGGTTTTCTTCATAAATACAACATAACATGGGGACAGTCATTGATACACAGATATATTTATGGGGGATGAAGTGTTCCTTAATGTAAAGTGAAGCCCTGAAAACAGACGATTCAAGATGTCACTGCATGTGTTAAAAGACCCAGAACTAATGAGCCGACAGTGCTGAAGACATAGCGTGCAGAAAAACACTGGTTATCCAGGTTTAAAGGGACAACTTTAATGAGTAACACTGTTTATAATGAACTGTTTGCTCAAAATCACGGCGTGCCAGCAGCGGTGACAACAGCAGGATGCACAGTGGAAACACAATCACAGTATTTCCTCGACAAAGCCTTTTTGATTGAGTGGACTTTGTTGCCAGGGGGGAGCTCCAAAGTGGGTTAGTTAGGTGAACAGCAGAGCCTCTAGAGATTCCTCAACTGGCTCAAAACAAGATATCTGAGCATGAGAAATCAGCCAGGCAGTAATTGTTCCTTGCACTGGTGTAGGCAGGAGTCAGTATGGTAAGTAGGTAATGATTTCAATGCAAACACAGATGTGACGAATGCAGTGTTATCAGTTAGAAGAGAAATCAGATGGAGAGCATGTATGTTGCTCAATATTTATGTTGACAAACAGCATTTAGCCTAATTTTAGAAATATTTTATATGTTGAAAACACACTCTGCAATTGCGGATTACTCGCAAAATTTTCAGGGGTGTATTAACTTGAGTGACTTTTGCAGGTGAGGGCCAGGCGGTCCCCCTTACCTTAGGCCACTGGGCCTGTTCCTGATAGGCCTGTTCAGTAATCCTGACACATTTCAGATGCATTTACCCTTGTAAATGCCCAGTACTCTCCGTACTCTTTGTTTTAGCTCCAAATAAGGTGGTGGCTAATTCAACAAAATGGTCGGCTTGTTTAAAACCTGTTTCATCATCTGACTGATGGTGAATCTTGCAACACATTCCCAACTCGTCACATATCACCGCTTGTACAGTAGACTTTTGAGAGCACGGTCTTACTAGAAAGTCATCGAAATCCGGCACTTGGGCAGTGACTTGCGGTATCAGAAACAAACGAAAAAAGGTGTCTTTTAACATCTGCATGATACACAGCCATGTGCCATTAAAGTTTAATGGCACTTGGCAGCATCAGGGAGAAACACGGCGGAAGAAGGACGCAAGTTAGGGCGGCAAACAAACACCAACAAACACTGACATCCACTCGAGAGAGCAGTGTTTGCGTACTGTAAGATTCTAAAGCCAAACCCTGTTCTTTTTTCCTAAACCTAACCACTTGCTTTTGTTGCCCAAACCTAACCACGTGTTTTTTTTCCCCCTAAACCTAACCAGTGTACCCAGGGTACCTTGCACGTCGTATGTGGACATGGACAGTCCATGACCAAAGGTCAATATGTGATGAGGTTGGAGTGAGAATGTGTTGCTTTTCATGTATACATACGACGCGCTAGGTACCCTGGGTGCGTCTGTTGTTGACAGTCTGGGACGTGTGTCATTATACATTTGTTACATGCATTGGGTCTTTTCAAAATAAAAGTAGGACATCAGTGAAACATCACATATTTATGTTTACTTTCTTGTGCAACAAACACATGTGGTTAGGTTTGGCTCTGCAGTGATATAGGAAGCAAACCCAGGGTTCCTGGGTTAAAGTCCAGTGTCCACCACCCCTCCCATCTGACCCACAGGGTTTTTCCAGCTCCTTAAGTTATGTTGTTTTCTGGCAGTGTTTCAAGCTGATGCCAATCAGCATGCTACAAACTTTAACCAGTGGTGCTGCATTCAGACATCTTTGTAAAATAAAGTACATAGTCATCATCTACCTTTGACTTTTTAGTGGGGTATAAATGCTGTAGCTGTACATGAAATATTCATCATATGACTTAGAAGTAAGATGAGATGAAAGGATGCATTAGGATACTAAAAGTGGCTATAGGATACAGATGATAAGTCAGAGCTGTGATGTTTGCTCAGTAACAGTATTGTTGAAACCTAACACTGAAATATGATTTGATTGCAGTACAGTTGCTTTTATGTTACAGTTACTCAGTGCAGGTGTTGGGGAACATCTGAGGAGGGCTTTGGTCTGGGGCATGTGAGCAGTCATCAAAAGAAAGCTGACTCATAAACATAAAATGTGAGTCTATTAGCGAAAGCAACACCCCCCATCAGGTCTGGCTGTTTTTGATGTGTAATTATCTTTGCTCACATATTCAAACTCCAACATACAGACACAAGCAAACACACTCCCCCTCCCCCACATTAACACATGCCCACATCCAAAATCAAACCCAAAACAGGATGTCACTGGACATTTAAATGGCATTACCTAAGATGCTTATGCTTGTAATATATGTTTCTGTAAACACTATCCAGACTCAGTGCAACTTTTCTGCATTATTGCTGACTCATTTGAACAAAGCAATTGGAACATAATTTGTGTGTCTAGCTTATGATCTTAGTTCTATTTTAATGAAGTCATAACCTCATCAGGGACAGCCTGACACAAAGGAAATAAAAAAAGGAAATAAGCGAACATATGCTCTTTTTACCACTGCTCAGTTTTTTTCTCCTCTCTTTTTCTTTCGACAAAGGAGAAGATTAATGCATCAGATGTGTAACTGTGTGTATGTGTGTGTGGAAGTACTCACGTCTGTGCCCCTGTGTGTGTATTTGTGCGTACACAAGTATGTCTGTGTGTACGTTCGTGGGGATATGTTTATTTACATTTTTTATGCCTCTCTGCACCGTAAGCATTTCCACTACTGGTAGAGTAAGCTTTTTGCCTGTTTGTAGAAACTTTAGCTTTTATAAAAGGCAAAGCTTTCCGGGCTGCCCCTCTCCATGTGCGTCGGAAACCTAACAGGGACCTCCTCCTGCACTCTGACTTTCTGAAAAGAGAAAAAGTTCATGCAGAAAACTTTCTTAAGTGTTTCACAAAGTTGAGCTGGGAACATTGTGTCTAATTTGAAGAAAATGTGTATGTGTGTATGTATGTGTGCGCATTCATGTCTTTATCTGTTTGTGGCTGAGAGCTTCAAGGCATATCCTGCTGCTGCTAAATTACCCAAAGCAATGTGGTGTGGGGAGAAAGCAGTGGGAGAGAGTGGAGGAGAGGTGAAGAGGGAGATCCAGAGAGGAGGAGAGAAAGGGAAAGACAGAGGAGTGATCATTTGGAACCCCAGGTCTTATCAAACATTGTTAGTGCACCCTACTGCCTCTCATTTACAATCTTACTTTTTTTCTCCCTCTGAAGCATACTTGCATACAGGCGCCGGCAACACAAACACACTGTTGAAAACAATTTATGAGACACAGGAGCATGGGAATATACAATTTCTTAGCAACACTACAGAAAACTATTATATACCTACCTTTCCTATACTAGGAAAAAAACATGTATGTCAGGCATATGACAGCTGACTACTAATGGAACTGTATCTACATTACATTTTTTTTTACAGCACTATAGGAGCTTTTACAGTACAATAATGTGAACTACACTTACAAAAATAACGGTTTCTTAATGCAGTATTGATGCACCTGTACCAGCTGCACTGTCTCGCTCTGTCTTATTGTCAGTGTTTATCACAGTCATGCTGCTGTTCTCCGCTACAAACCAAAAGCAGAAAAGTTGTTGTCATATTAGAGCTTTGCTATACCATAAAACTTCAATTAAAAGATGAGCCTCGACTAAACGAGGTGGCACGGTGCTGCAGTGGTTAGCATTACTACCTCCCAGCAAGAGGGTTCCTGGGTTGAACCCAGGGCGAGGGGTTCGAACTTTGGGCTTGGGGAGCCCCTCTGTGTGGAGTTTGCATGTTCTACCTGTGTCAGCGTGGGTTTTCTCTGGGTACTCTAGCTTCCTCCCACAGTCCATAGGCATGCAGGTTAATTGGTGACTCTAAATTGACCATAGGTGTGAATGTGAGTGTGAATGGTTGTCTGTCTCTATGTGTCAGCCCTGTGATAGTCTGGCGATCTGTCCAGGGTGTACCCTGCCTCTCACCCAATGTCAGCTGGGATAGGCTCCAGCCCCCCTGTGACCAGGATAAGCTGTTAAGGAAATGAATGAATGGATTAAACCAGTGGTTGCCAACTGGTGGGTTGCAGGTCCATTCTGAATTGACCCCAAGTGACTTGCAAATGTTTCTAGTTTGTAAAAAACATTCTTAATTCTAGTATGCTGAATTTCTGGCGCAGAACTGCATTTTTTAAGCGCTGTTTCCTGCTGTAGAGTGAGTGACTAACGGATAGCTACTTGACAGAGACAGCAAACCAGCTCAAGGACATGGCCAAACGCAAGTGTGACGCTGCATATTATAAACTGTGTGGACCTTAAACTACTGACCTGAGGAGAAATACTGATCCCCTGTCTGGACCAACTGGGAACTACTGAATAAACAGTGAGTCCCTTTTAGTTGCTGGCTATGGCTACATGTTTTGACAAATAAACACAGCACTTGATTACATGCCAGGTCTGGTTGTTTCCAGTTCTTTGGATGTATAAAACCCTCTTTAAGCCCACCTACTTTTTGGTGTCTCACTTGAGCTAGCACTAAGTTGCTTAGATTGTGCATATAAACATATGCATTCAAACTTTTGTCAGTATGGGCATGCTACACATTGTTAGCTCACTTAGATTCTTCACATTTCAGTTCAGTTTATTTTACAGAAACCATGAGCACCAAAGTATAATTCATTAAGATTTAAAGACATGGTAAACAAGAAAGATGAAAAAATAGCAATAACTTTCTGAAGCAGTCAAAAGTCACAATATGTGTCCATATAAGTTGTGAATAGGTTTTAAGAGGATAAAAAGACATGTTGTGTTGCCATGCAGAGTGCTGTCCCATCCTATACAGACACCTGTCCCAAATATGCACTGGCTGAGTTTGTTGATTGAAGCAAATAAAAGCTTGGGATATTAGGCCTAGTTTAGTCTATGCCCTTAATGTATTTTTTCCTCTCTTTTCAGGCATTGTGTCAAAGTTAGAAATTCCAGTATGGTGACAACACCACGGACACAAACAGGCTCATGTATAGAGTTGGACATACACACATACACAGTACCCAAATGCCTTCACACACACACTCACCCCATGGTAATACATAGGTACTGGGGAATGGGTTGCTATTAATCCAACAAGGAAGTAACAGGGGACTTCCAGAGAATGCATTGCAGCATCTCACATCACTTTTATTTCTCCCCTGTGAGTTGGTGCTGTGTTACAAATAAGCAAGCACTGAGATGTGTGCTTCATAAGGTGTGTGAGTGTGGTCGCACACATCAGCATATTGGCATACAGTACCACACACACTACTGTATGTTTAAAATATGTGTTCACTGGGCAGTAGGGATTTTATACTGTGCATATAGCTCAATGAAAAATGATGCACGTAAACGTGACAGGCCCAGTGCGTCACATGTTCCCTGACAATGGGATCTGACATGTGCGTCTTTATGAGGCGGAGAGTTTGAAACATAAGCAAAGAAAGTATATGGTAAGTTATTCTGGACATAACAAACTGGGACTCTCTGGGGGTGATAAAAGTATCAAAGTTATTCTGCCATTTTTACATTTTTATAGCTTCCGGAGCCTCTTGTGTTTTGTGTCTCTCTCCCTGTGGTGCTGTCTATGGTTCAAAATTTTTATATAAGCCGGCATTTATAGTCAAAGAAACATTATAGAGAACAGAGTGTAGGATAGAGAAAGCGAGACGCCACACAGAGTGAAGCAGCGGGATGGAGAAATGCATGAAATAGCAGTGATGATGACAAAATGAAGGGTTTATGGAGACTGAACATTTTCCTTAATCCGACATTTTGAAGCAGAGAAAATTAAAGAGATTGAGTGGGTTTGGTGTTTTGCTCAAAGACACTGTCTATCACATCTGGTAGCTGATGGACAGGATCTAGGCATCTTGACACGTGGCCTCCTGTTTGAGGGACGACATGTACAGCATGGTCACAACAGGCTGCTATGCCAAGTGATTGGAGAGAGGGTCAGTTCTGCTAACCCTGACAAACAAACGGGGGGAGGGAGAAATGTGTTTGACAGAGGAACGCGTGAAGAATTGAAAGGAACCAGGAAAAGTAAATGAAATACACTGGGTAACACTAACCTATTGATTTTGATGAGGAGGTGAAGCCAGTGAAGGAGAAGAGAAGATGAGCTGAGGCAGAAGGAGGAGAGTGGAAAGGATGAATCATTTTGATTTGTATTTGTTCTTCGCCTGATGATACCCAGACACGAGTGTTCTCATAGACCATCTGTAATGATAATAAAATGAGCATGCAGGCACACGCACACATGCTGGCATATCTCACACTCACACCAAACTCAAGAGGTAAAGAGCCTGCCAATTAGTCATAATACAAGATGTCTAGTCTAGATAAATGGACTAGACCCCCCCCCCCCCCCCCGTCTGTCTGTCTCTGTCTTTCTCTCTCTCATTTCAATTCAACTGAATTCAATTCAACAGGCTTTATTGGCATGACATTTGTCCTGTGTTGCCAAAGCACAATTACGGTTAAATGATAGTGAATAAAATTAACAACTGATCATATGAAATAAGAGTAAAATAGGTCATTTTAAGATGATATATACAGTATGATACAGTATATGAACATCAGTATATACATATCTCATATTTCTCATATATGTTCACCCATGTGTGTGTGTGTGTGTGTGTGTGTGTGTGTGTGTGTGTGTGTGTGTGTGTGTGTAGTGTATATGTGCTACTGTGTGTTTGGGAGAGATTGTTCTATTGGCGAGGCCAATCTAATATTTGTGCATGTGTGTGGGTGTGCATTATAGATCTGCTGTCATTACTGTTTGTTTAGCATCAATAAAGAAACATTTGACAAAAATACATTCATACACAAACAAACAACAAACAAACAAATAAAAAAGACATGAGGGAGAGAAGTAAATGAAAATGCAGAGTGTGAGCTATGAGGAAATAAACTCTGCATAATAATTAACAATATATATTAATACAAAATCATAGATACTAATTGTAAACAAACAAATATATGAAGTATAGCAGTAAATGAAAAGGCAGAGTGTGAGCTGTGAGGAGATAAATTCAAGCGTGTATGTGTTATGTGTGTGCATCTGCATAGTAACTATCCATTTCCATGTTCTAACAGCTTATCCTCTTGGGGTCACGGGGGGGGCCGGAGCCTATCCCCGCTGACATTGGGCGAGAGGCGGGTACACCCTGGACAGGTCGCCAGACTATCACAGGGCTGACACATAAAGACAGACAGCCGTTCACACTCACATTCACACCTATGGCCAATTTAGAGTCACCAATTAACCTGCATGTCTTTGGACTGTGGGAGGAAGCCGGAGTACCTGGAGAAAACCCACGCTGACACGGGGAGAACATGCAAACTCCGCACAGAAGGGCTCCCGCACCCGTGATTGAACCCGGAACCCTCTTACTGTGAGGCGACAGTGCTAACCATCACACCACCGTGCCGCTATAACTAACAACAATATATTAATAGAAAATCATAGATATTAATTGTAAAACAAACAAACAAACAAACAAACACACATAGAAACAACAAAAAAGAAGTATAGGAGTAACTAAAAAGGCAGAGTGTGAGCTGTGAGGAAATAAACTCCAGCTGTTATGTGCTGTTGTGTGTGTCCATCTGCATAATAATTAACAACAATATATGAATACAAAATCATAGATATCATTTGAAAATACAAACAAAAAAACATGTGAAGTATAAGGGTGAATGAAAAGGCAGAGTGTGAGTTGTGAGGAGATGAATTCCAGCTGTAATGTGTTGTTGTGTTGGTTGTCTCTGAGGCTGTGTCATGCTCTGACACATCTTGCTGCTTCTACGGCACTGACACTATTTTCTACAAGTAGATGTTGCATTTTAGTCTGGTCAGAGAGTGTATCAAACTATTTATGTTTCCGTAAAGGACTTTATTCTAATGTTGTCATACGTGCTACACTGTAGCAGGAAATGTTGCTTGGTCTCCGCCTCTTTCTGTGAACACAGCTCTCCCTTTTTTGAACTGAGCATAAACTAGTTAATGCACATTGCAGGGCAATTATAAGTGCAAATATCTGGTGACATGAAACGGTCATGGTCACATATGTTAAAGAGACATAATACTATTGTGTGTACAACAGTGGAGTTACCACAGCATCTAAACATTATGTAGAGGGTTCAGCCTGAGCTAATCAGTGTCTTTTCTGTGTTCATACATCTATCTTCCTCCACTGTATAATTTCTGCTCTTGATGTGGCAACAGTATAAAGAAAACTAATGATCCATTTTTCCCTTTTGTCTAGCTGATTTCAAAAGACCCAGACTGTTGTTTAGACAATATGTTTACATACAACCACATATTTCAGTTTAGCAGTAACTGTCAACCACATTTGTAACTCCTCCAGGGAGATCCCAGATGCCTCTACAGAGAGGCATCCTGGGGGTATCTGATCAGATGCCTGAATTCCCCAAACAGGCTCCTTTAAACTCAATGGAGCAGCAGTTCTGCGCAAATCTCCTTCTAAATGCCTTAGCTCAGATGACACCTAGCAAATAAACCTAATTTTGGTTGTTTGTGTCCACATTCTCAGTATTTTAGTCAGTGCTCAAAGGCTAATACCATACGTTAGGTTTGGAACATAAATCCACCGGTAAATTGAGAGCTTTACCTTCAAGCTCAGCTTAGTCCTGTGCAATATCCACATTAAGCAGGTGCAGCACCAATCCACTTGTTGATACACACCAACACCTTATCTTCATTTACGAATGCTTGCATGATACTTAAGCTCCCTCACAAAATGAAAGGTATAGAGGTACATGCAGCTCTTTAGTCCTTCTCCAGTGGCTCCCTGTGGCTGTGACAAAAAAGTATATGGAAACAGTTATTTTTTAACATGTTAGTTTTCATTTGTTGTACCTCTGAGGTAATTCTTACATTTCCAATTATATAAGTGTCTAGCCCATACACTGAATTTAAAAAGTGAGGCTAACTATTGATTTCCACATCAAAAAAGAAAATGTCTTGGAAGAAAATAGAAAATATAGTGAGTGGACAGATTTGTTTGCTGTCACCACTAACGCTGCAACGTTTAAGTCCTAAATAATCATAAATAGCCCACTGCAGAGTAGTTACTTTGTTGTAAAACATATTAATGAATACTCATTTAGACCTATTAGGAATGTTTATAGGCTAATCTAGATTAAATATGCTATGTTGCTGTCACTATAAGGCACAAATTTGGCTTCCAGACACACTTTGAATTGATTAATTTATTTATTTTTACCAAAAATGGCTTTTTGGATAGTACAGGTTGTTGACCCCTTGTCTAAGGTCATATTTCCTTTAAAGGCCACTAGAGCATTTGTAGTCAGTTGAATTTGGTTAAAAACGCTTAGCTGTTGTGTGTGCTACCTAAATCCGGGGAAAATTCCAGGAAGCATGCAACAGATTCTGGAGGGAATCAATTAAATGATTGTATAAAATACAGGAGCTGCAGCACTTAGATAACTACATACTACACTCCTTAATCCATCCATTTTCTAACCACTTATCCTCTTGAGGGTCGTGGGGAGGCTGGAGCCTATCCCAGCTGACAGTGGGCGAGAGGCAGGGTACAACCCTGGACGGGTCACCAGACTGTCACAAGGCTGACACATAGAGACCATTCACGCTCACATTCGGGCAATTTAGAGTGGAGAAAACCCACAATGACATGAAGGAGAACATGCAAACTCCACACAGAATGGCTCCCTAACCCTAACCCTAATCCTCTTGCTGTGAGGCGACAGTGCTAACCACGACACCACCGTGCCACCCTAAATTCCTCAATGCAATAATGAATTTGATTGTTCACCTGCTCATGGTACTACCCTGGAGATAACGCCTTGATACAAAGGAAACTGTCCATTTAAGATGCAAAAACCTTGAGCAACAAGCATGTGTGAATTCAAACGAACCCAATCAAGTTAGGACGGTCATGTTGTCTTATGAACCCCAGTGCTGGAGACCTGATGATGTCATGAAAGGCATCTCTGATCAACTGAGTCAGGAGGTAAAGACCTGCTCGATGACTTGTTTGAATCAGATAAGTGACTGTCAGAGTCACTTAATGCTAATAAACTGATGGCATTCATCACTTTACTGCTGTGGAGATAAGAGCTAGGTGTTGATTTCTTGACTGAAGAGAGCTCCAGACTAAAGGGAGTACATAAATAAATCAAAAACAAAACAAGGGCATCATTAATTGTAAACCTCTGGTATACTTGGAAATGAGAAAGGAGAGGAAAGCTTTGATTTTGTCCCTTTCAGAGAAAATAAGGAGTTTGGGTGAGAAAAAAAAAAAATGGGGGAAAAATCTGTCTAATAGACTACTGATATGCTGAATGATAGATCTGTTGAATACCCATAAAACCTCTTTGGTGTAAATTGCTCCAAGTTTCTTGAAGTTGCTCGGATCTTTCCAATCACCTTCTCAAACTCCAATTTTCATTTCCCGACTGTACTTGTGCTTTCTTTCTCTCCTTTTCTCCTCCTTGCCCCCCCATCCACCCCCAGTCTTTCTTCACCTCTTTTCTTTTCTCCTATTACCCATCCTAATGATAGCCAGTCTTCACAGAGAGAGGCACTGATGGCACTGAGCGCCTATCGTTATATTTAGATCTAATTAAAGATCATTATAATCTATCAGCACGATGGAGACCAGGCTGTGATAGAGTCAGGCGAAGGGACGTGGGGAGAGGGAGGGAGGCAGAGAAATTGTGGGAGATCGCGGGAAGGAGAACTTGAATGTGCCACCGTCAACCTCATATATCCCCCACTACCCCATATTGCTCCATAACTACCCCCTTGAATTCCCAATTATCCAAATGTGATTACAACACATTACAATGATTGCAACCCTTGTACAGACACAATAGGAAAAATGGAAAAGGAGGAGTGGAGGAGAACATATTGAATAATGAGAGGTGTGAGAGAATATGCTCCTCTGTGTTACCAGCATGAGGGAGGGCGATATATTATATGGTAATACAATGTAATTGGATTAGCCTGGGTAAAGTAGTCAATCTAAAACCTATGCTATATAAGAAAACAGACACAGACTGGCATATAACATAGGAGAAAACTACAGCAGCAAACCAGAGTTTTCATCAGCAAAATAGCATCTTTGTCATCTTCTTTAACTGTTTAAAAGAAAAGCAAAGGAATGCTTCCAAAACCCCCTCACCACCTTTATATTCCTTCAGCTGATTTTTCACAGTAAAGTCCTAAGCTGACTGTGAAGTGACAGAGAAATAGAGAAGCAGTGGCATTTGCCAAACTCTTTTCTGTATCAGTTGTAGTACTGTGCTTGGCATGGAATTGATTTAAAAGCAATAGGGATGGGTGAAAATTTCACTGGCCATGTCTCATATTACTCTTTCTTATCAGCATCGGCTCTTGCCAGTAGCTTCACGGAGCTTATCGCAGCCGTAGCCAACTCCTGTCCCCCCTTTGAATCCCAAGCTGAAAGTGTTATTACTTTATTTGAAACTTTGGGCCACACAGATGATTGCCCAAATGGTCTTTTAATTGGAAATCAAAGAACATAATACATTCAGTAAACCTGTGGCAATCCCAATTTGGCATCTGACTAGAGAACAGGTTATTACCTTGTTCTAATATTCCTATGAAAAGTAGAGGGAATACCATAATGTTGATCCCTGTGGCTCTGTCCATGGTGCTGATAGTGGAAACTAGGCGGATTTTGTAAACGTGCACACTTACTTCCACGCAAACACACAAAATTGGCTTTTTGCTCAAAATGAAGAGGTGGATAAAGTGGTTATTATTGTTTTTCCATCACATCCTCTTATACCAAGACATCAAATGTGCTCCAGAAAGGGGGAGCAGCCTCAGTCCTGCATTCCATCCCTGTCTCTACCCAACACAGCACATGCACACCCCCAAAACAAACACACACACCGAGACACTTAAAGAGAGATCACAGTGACTCTGTGAACACTCTCTGTTTGCCGGCGTCTAACAAATCCTCTTTTATTTAACCAGTGTAATGGTTGGAAATTAATTTTTCATGCCCATTCCTTGTTCCCCTATTACCAGTGAATTATATAAATGTGTGTCAGTCCTTCATGCTATTAATCAAAGTGCACGTATGTGTGCATGTTGTGCAAGTTTCTGAGCTGATGCTGCAGCTGGATGCTTGGCTAATTATGCAGAGGCACACTTCTTTTTTGGCAACAGATTTACAGTTTTTTATTAAGGTCAGTCTTGGCTGTAAAGTTTGACTCAATCCCTGCTGTCCTCTGCCTTATTTTCTCCGTTGCTGTCAGTGTTTGTATCTGTTGGTGTATATTTGTGCCACTTTATTAGGTACGCCTGTTCAACTGCTTGTTAACACAAATAGCTAATCAGCCACTTGGCAGAAACGCAGTGTATTTAGGCATGTAGAGACAAGGTCAAGACAACCTGCTGAAGTTCAAACCAAACAGAATGGGGAAGAAAGGTGATTTAAGGGACTTTGAACTTGGCATGGTTGTTGGTGCCAGACGGGCTGGTCTGAGTATTTCAGAAATTGCTCATCTACTGGGATTTTCACACACAACCATCACTAGGGTTTACAGAGGTCAGAGGAGAATGGCCAGACTCGTTCAAGGTGATAGAAAGGAAACGGTAACTCAGATAACCACTGGTTACAACCAAGGTGTGCAGAAGACCATCTTTGAACCAACAACACGTCCAACCTTGAAGCAGATGGGCTACAGCAGCAGAAGACCACACCAGGTGCCACTCCTGTCAGCTAACAACAGGAAACTGAGGCTACAATTCACACAGGCTCACCAAAACTGGACAATACAAGATTGGAAAAACGCTGCCTGGTCAGATGAGTCTGGATTTCTGCTGCCACATTCAGATGGTAGGGTCAGAATTTGGTGTAAACAACATGAAAGCATGGATCCATCCTGCCTTGTATCAACGGTTCAGGCTGGTGGTGGTGGTGTAATGGTGTGGGGGATATTTTCTTGGCACACTTTGGGCCCCTTAGTACCAACTGAGCATGGTTTAAACACCACAGCCTACCTGAGTATTGTTGCTGACCGTGTCCATCCCTTTATGACCACAGTGTACCCATCTTCTGATGGCTACTTCCAGCAGGATAACGCACCATGTCGCAAAGCTCAGATCATCTCAAACTGGTTTCTTGAACATGACAATGAGTTCACTGTACTCCAATGGCCTCCACAGTCACCAGATCTCTATCCAATAGAGCACCTTTGGGATGTGGTGGAACGGGAGATTTGCATCATGGATGTGCAGTGGACAAATCTGCAGCAACTGTGTGATGGACCAACATCTCTGAGGCATATTTCCAGCACCCTCTTGAATCTACACCACAAAGAATTAAGGCAGTACTGAAGGCAAAAGGGGGTCCAACCCTGTACTAGCAAGTTGTACCCTGATAAAGTGGCTGGTAAGTGTATATATTTGCATTTATGCTATCTGCGTATTCTGTATAGGTATGTGCGTGCTTCTCTCTCCCTCTCTCACTCTGTGTTGCTCTTGTTGTTGCTGCTGTTATCATCACCCCGAGGCTGAATGAATAAAACAAGGCCAAGAGAAACGAGAGGATAAGAAGAAGAGGTTACAGCACTGAAATATAGACGACCCACACCGATATACACATATACACAGGTGTTCTACTTTCACTTTATCAGTCAGCATTGACAAACACTGCTCAATGTTTCAGAAGCAAACTGTCCAAACTACTTGTACTCAGACAGGGGAGAGAAGGTCAGATATGAGAGGAACATGGTCAGAGCAATTCATGGGGAGGCTAAGCAAGGTTGGAGGTCAGATATACAGTAGCAGAGGAGCAGAAAAAAAGCACAGGTTAGTCACATGATTGTACCTCATTGTGTAAGTTGCATACTGGACCATGACTGTCTTTCATACTAGTTGCATGGTCACAAAATTCAAGGTGACCACAGATTAACTTTCCCCTCTGCCAGGTGAATGTGGAAAAAGCTTTCTAGCGCCAGTTTTGCACATACATCACTTTGCACAGTGAAGGTCAAACATCCAATTCAGGTAACAAGATGCTAAACACATTTTTGAATGGAGAGGGGACTTTGAATTTTATGTACACAGGCTTGTACCGATGACCTTTTGCCAAAGAGCTGGATATTTTCCTATGCAGTTGCTCCTGTCTGTGCTAATAAATCAAACAGGAGAGGCCAATATAGCCCTAAAAGGGCCCCAACTGTCATTCACCTTCTATTCTCTGTGTGGAAAATGAACAGAATTTCTTCTAATGAGACCCTGGATGCACAAAATAAACCCACTGTTCACTGTATATTGTAATTGACAGTGGGAAATGTGAGAAATGAAGGTGGCAGCAACACCCTTCTTCATATTACACCTCCACACAATCAAACATGTTCCCAAGATGTTGCCATATTTGACATCTTTCTTTTCCCACCCTGCCTCTAAATTTTAACTGGTGCCAATTTGGTTAATGAATGTCAGTGAAAATTATTCTTTCTACACTGAAAAAAAAGAAAAAAAAAAAGTCTGTAATCCCATCCACTTTCCGCTCCCTGCTCCTCATGAATACTTCAACAAGCCACAGACCTCTCACATCATTCATCCTCCTCTGTTCCTCCACTCCTTCCTCCCTTGTTCAATCCATCTTTACTACAAGGGATAGGGCATGCCGTCACACTTTTAGTTTCTCACCCTAGGAATTCACGTTCATGACTTTTGTCTGCTTGTCTCATCACCCTCAGTCTATCCTGTCTGGGTGCCTCTCTCCTCTCAACACTGGCTGACGATCCTGCAGTTTTCTCGCCTCTCCCCGCGCCTCTGTTTCACAACAACAGCGCAAGATAGACAGAAATAAAAGACAAGATGAAGAAAGAAAGCAGTTTATGTTTGTTAATTAGCAGCATAATGTGAGTTATAACATATTTAATGAATGCCGGCCCAGAATACACACAGGCAGAAGAAGTACACGCACAGAAACACACACACATACACACAGATGATTTGGCAGTTAACCAACACGTTTGGATGCGTCCATTGTGTGTGGGATGGATAAAGGAAAATCACAGAAATAGCTTAATCTAACAAGCAGCAATTTGCTGTGTACTGAAATATGTAACAGAAACAAGCACACATGCTCAACACTAATAATAACAATATGAAATGGCTTTGTTACTTTACTTTGAGTTGAGTCAACACTAATGCAACAGAGGGTTGCCACTTTTCAGTGAGACACCGCAGGGGGCAAGAGTGTGATTTAATATGTATGAACTCATCCATGCTTGTTGGTTATTAGACAGATGGACTGAGATGAATAAAGAGAGGGTGAAAAAGATACAGAGAGTCAAGGAAAGATACAGAGAAAGAAGTAGAACTGTATTCCAGCTGACAGATATAAAAAAAGACTGTAAAAAAAGACTGAATGGAGAGAAAAAGAGAGGGAACTGGGACAATAGTGAATGAAAAGAACAAAAGAAAAGGCAAAATCAACTAAAGTCAGACTGTGTGAGAATGAGAGAAGGGTTGTGTCACTGCAAAATGAATTTATGTCTGTGTTTTTATGAACACACCATTAAAGAGTAAATATATGACAGCACTAATGGGCTATTGGAGCTCCCATCGCACATGATGGATGGAATTAAAGTAATTGCCTCTGTGTGTTTAAATCAATTATAGAACGCCGCTGCACAGCGACGTGACGAATTGCAAGGAGGGTGCTCACAACAGTCGTCCCTGTTCTTTCTCTCTTTCAATGAGTGTGTGTGTGTGTATACTCTAATCTCACATCCTCTCATCTTCCTGAAATCCAAGAGCCGATGACCTTTTCTTGGGAATTATCTTTCCCATTCATTTCACTGCGTGGCTGCCTGTGGGATGAACTCCATCCATATACTTCACCACGAGTATTCCTGTCACATGCAGATGTCTGTGTGTGCAGTATGTTTGTGTGTTGATGTGTGCTCACGCCTGCCTGCGTGTACATTTTGTGCACCTGTGCACATTATAGACTGGCATCAACTTTCTTAATCCACTTCAGTGAGTTTCACATTTGGAGTTATTGTGTCCTGAGGGCACGACCCCAGCTGACACAGTCATTTAAAACTAAACCTCTATGGATGGAGACCACTTTAGGTTGGAAATAATGCTCACTCCAAGTCCTGAGAGTCGCAAACCTTGGGGTTAAGCATTTCTTGCTTGCCAGCACGGCAAAGAGAAATGTTGACACACAAAGGTTCTCTACGTCCTTCATGAAGACAGCAATACAGATATGAGTAATTCCAGAAAAACCAGGATGGAAAAAGTAAAGCTAAAGCCTATCAAAGGCACTTCTGAAGGCGTCAGGGTGGCTATTTTGAAGAAACTAGAATATAAAACATGTTTTCAGTTATTTCACCTTTTTTGTTAAGTACATAACTCCACGTGTGTTCATTCATAGTTTTGATGATGCCTTCAGTGAGAATCTACAATGTAAATAGTCATGAAAATAAAGAAAACGCATTGAATGAGAAGGTGTGTCCAAACTTTTGGCCTGTACTGTATGTATTGTTGCTGTGTCGGATGTGGGTTTGAGTCCAGCCTATGGCCCTTTGAGGCATGCCATGCCCTCCTCCTCCTTTCATGCTGAACCTGTCCTATCAAATAAAGAATTGTTGGGTTTGTGTTACTTTATGGGCAGTTTAAACATTCATATGGATCGTATCCTATCCTATCCTCCTCCATGGAGTTCCACAGTAGCCCAGAATGGACAAATCAAACATTGGCCTAGAAAAGGACATTCACATTTGAGCAATTGCCACCGCAGTTCTTCTACATACTTGGCACACCGAGGAACAATGTTGGACTTGTTATTCTACAAATATTATACCTTACTCATTACTTGTTACTCTTTTCAAAAGTAATAACATTACTTTACTTATTACTCCCTGCCAAGAGTAATTTGTTACAGCTTTCATTATATTACTTTTCCATTACGCTGCATAAAATTGGTATTCGCGTATCTCCCCAAATTCAGATGTGTGCCTCTGTGTGAAAAGTGTAAGGCTAGCCGACCTCCGCAGTCGTGGAGGACTCACCTTTGGTGGGGTGTATTTCCTGGAGCTTCACATTGTTGTTGGTCAGAGTAGCTGAGGTGTTTCAGACCAGAGGTTTGAGGAATTGTAGTCTGACTACCTGCAGCATTAGCGTTCTTGTCATCTCTCTTCCTGAAAATCAAACTGATGGGAATATTTCCAGCTGCCAAGGTAAGCGTTACCAACTAGCTTGCCGCTTTCTGACATGCTTGCACAGCGCGACGATTCCTAAAATGAGTCCGCTGATGTGATGTTGTAGTGATGTTGTAGTGGTCAGCAGTCAGTAGTGATGTCATAACAAAAGTAACGTTGTAACAAGTTCCTTGGTTTTGGAGTAACTAATATTGTTACTGAAATTTTATTAGTAATTAGTTACACTACTCATCACTGAAAAAAGTAATATTATCACACATTACTGCCCAACACTGTAGGAGAAGTTTCAATTCTGCAACCTCACCACTAGACGCCACTAAATCCTACCTCCTGGACCTTATACAGAATGATACCTCATGATTTATGGCTCCTTCTTAGAAAATGCTTTGCTAAAGTGCGCATTCAAAAAAAAAAAAAAAAAAATCTTCCCCACAGAGAGTTAAATGAGTCTTGTTATCACAGTGAAGCTCCTGTGCAACGAGTGGAGATTCTAGGATGTTACTGCGCCTGGCCAAGAAACAGTCTGGCACAAGCCTCCAAATGAAACCACAACGTTTCATGTTTTCACTTCAACTTTTGTATAGATTAGTACTTTTGTTGTCTCATTTCCAGTCTGTCTGCTAAGTTTACCTAACTGACTGCTGGCTGGAGCTTCACATTCAGCATATGGACATGAGAATGGTAATAATCTTTTTCAAGTCGCTATCAGCAAGATGGCAAACAAGTTTAGCTTGTTCTAGTAATGTTTTTCTTTGAGATAAAGAAATTAATGACCAATTATTAACATGACTTGCATGTTTGATTATATGCTGCTAATGCCTCGAAACACCTGATCATCAAACCTTACCGTCAAAGTCCAGCATCTAAGTTTCTTTCTGCCCCAGTCTCTTCCCCATAACGCAGAGTTCAGTGGTAGTGATGATCTTCTTGCCCTTCGATTTGCTGTGTAACTAAACATGGATGCTACTGTGTCCTCTCATACATCCCTTTTCTTTACCGATTCCCTTGTGTGCGTGTGCATGTGTGTGACTCCTTTCACTCATCTGGAAGCAGCTTACTCCTCTGAGCTGCTCCGCTGGCTGCAATCCCAACCAAACCAAGACTCTCTCCCTCTCTGCGTCTCTCTCCCTCTCTAACCCCCAATCAAAACTGTCCCGTCTTTCAATCTTTCCTCTCCAACCAGCTTTGTAACTCCATCTATCATTTCATTTTTTTTCTTTCATTTCACTCTAGTCCGTTTTCAAAGTTATTTGAAAACATTACTTTTTTCCCCCTCTGGTTCAGCCCTTTCTCTTCCTTTCTGAAACCTGTTTATATAAGGTTAATCTGCCTTTGACAAAAGGATGCCCCTCTGCTTCTTTGGGTGTCTTGGAGAAGCGCTTTGAAAAATGTGTGGAAAGGATTAAGGTAAGACCCGGAGCCAGGACTAGCTCTTTCTATCTCTCTATACTCGACTCTTGAGCCCCCAAACACAGACAAACTGATGCACATAGACCAGCCCTCCCTTTCTCTGTATTCTACTTAACAAAACTCACTCAGTGAAACTCAAACAGTCACACAACAAAACTTTTTTGGACTGCTACAGAAATCATGTTTCTGGAAGGTGTGTCATGTTTACTGCATTTGCTGTATGTTTACCAATCTTCATATCTGACACTGTTCTTCAATAATGTCATCGAACAATGTAACAAAAGTTCAACAGAACCAGTTGGATGCTATAAAGACATTTCGTTCTGTGCCAAAGAACATAATAATACAGGCAACAATCATGTTTTTATCCCAAATTGCTGTTGAGTTTTTTAATGTCTTGAGCAGCACAAAAGAAACTCTACTCACCTGCATTACACAGGAGTTGCAGCAGAAGTCTCAGCAGATAACTCAATACTCTGACACATAAAATCAAAACTATCTACATACATTAACTAGATTCTGGGAGTGAGTAAGACACTGTGTATTTCCAAAAGGGTGAACTGTCCCTTTAAACATATCACAAGACCCACTTAAGGATAGTCTGTCTGGGTCTGTTGTTAAAAATTAAAATGCACTTGAGAGCAATTATTTCCAATTTACCACTGTACTGCTGTCAAGCTGTCAGGTTAGGATTTGGAAGGTGGGGGAACCCTGAGATCTGTTGGTTTGTGTTACAGCAGGGGAAAAAGGTTACCTCAGATAATTGACAAATTGGTTCATGTTGTGAGTTTGGGTCTGGCCTGTCGCTAGTCTGTGCTATGCGGCTGATGAGGCTCTTTTCTCAGCAACAACTGAAGATGAAGCCGACTCAATTCTAGTGTACGTTAGCAAGTGTCAGAAGAACTGATCAGGCAGCAGATCAAATGCTTTCCAACCTGTAAATATAGTGTGAGTTTGGCAAGTGATATGAAAGAGCATCATCTTCTCTTAAATCCATATTGATGACCGCTAGTGACAACAATAACCGCGACAGTATATGGCAAACCTCTTTATTGCACCAAAGAAGTGAATCACCGTAAATCTAAAACACAGTGTGCAGGGGTTACTGATGAAATGTCTTGAGCTCGGTTCAGACCAAAGATTTGCAATGAGACGAAACCGTTTTAGAACGTTGCAGAGAAAAGTTGCAGCAGTGTGGACTGGCCATCTGAGCTTGAGTCAAGCCAGCCGGTGGTGTCACCTGCAACTCAGAATTACAGATCTGTCACTGAAAGTAGTAATAACTTTGTGTGGTCATCTATAAATGAGCTGCAGCGCGACACGTCCGGTGTGTGCTAGTGGCGGCACTTAATGCACGTCACATGACGCACCTTGTTGCAGTGGCACCGGTGTATTTTCAGCTTTTCACTAAGGGACAATCCCAATTCTCTTCCCTTAACCTTACCCCTTGGTTTCAAGTGCACTCGCCAGATAGATTCCCTTCAATGACGAAGGGGTAGTGTTGAGGGGTAGGGAATGTTGAGAGGTAGGGAATTTTACCTACGAATTGGGATACCACTTCATGCAAATTAGCAGCTTATATTGCCTATTTCGTTGGCTGTCTTCATCCTTCTTTGTTTAACAAATCAACGGAGAAGAAACACAGCAAATAGAAGAGGCCTTCGTCGCCTTCTTCTCCTGGTTGATTTTTTCAGGTATGTCAATTAAAAAAAAAAAAAAAAAAACATTTTCACACAGTGTTGCGGCTGTTGTTTGTGTCGCTACAATGACGACCCACTCATTAAGATCGTATTGTTATTGTAATTTGTAGGCTAATCTATGTGGGGCTTGTAGGAAAAGTATACAAAGTGAAGTAAACAAAAACAAGCTCACAGCTACTCCAGCTGGTCCGGTTGCAAAACCTTTCCACAACGAAAAAAGGAGTAGAAATTCTTTCTTGCCTGCAATTAAAATGTTTCTGGACAACTTTTAGCCTATTACTAGCGTATTAGCGCAATGTAAATACGCTTGCCTCAGTTCATAGTGTGCATTGCACTGCCCTTCAAATTAAGTGGGGATTTTAAGGGCAGAAAAGCAATTCCCTTACTCATCTTAAAGTTTGGGACACCCTAACCCTTCACAGAAACGCACAAAAACAAGGGCTAGGGCCAATTTTGAGGGGAAGTGTGAGTATTGGGAAGGACCCTAAAAGAGGGGATGAGTTTGGCATCTCTGTTCTAATTATTCAAGTCATAATTTAATTTCAAAATGTAGGCACCAACAGAGCTAGTAAAAAATAAAATAGAAAAAAAAGGTTCACAGATAAAAGCTTGCCTTCCATAATTTGGTATAATCACTGAGAAAAAACACACACTGTTAACAAAATACTGCATATCTAGAGTATTTGAGTGGATAAACAACTATTTTATGAATGTGTAAGAATACAAAATGTACTGTATTAAATGCTATTTGCAGAGTAATTCCTACCTCTGTGCACGATCTGGTCTGATGCTATTTTTAAAGAGTTGCCTCTTAATTCATATTTGACTATGTTAACACATATGAATGTTTAAAATCTACTTTACAACATCCTCGGAAGTACATATAGTAAACAGCACAGAAGTGATGTAAATGGCTAATATGGTCAAAGTGTCAGCTACTAGCTAAATTTGGTAGCTTTTGACACAGCGCATGACTGGCTTTATATTAAGTAATATCATACATCATGGTACTATGAAGGTACTGATGAATCCCTATGGCATTTAGATCACCTAGAGTCACTGAAATTTCAAGATGGCGCCGCACTAGTGGCAGCCTGTTACAGCAGCTCCCGCTCACTATTGAGTTTTTTCTGCTTTATTTCTGTCTTTCTTTCTATTTTTTTAATTTATTCTATGTGTCTGTCTTTTTAAACTGACCAGTGAACCATGGAGCCTAAAGTCGCCGAGTTTGTTCTGGTCTTTCTATTACTTTTTTCTCTGTTTTTGACCGTGTCTGGGGACCCTGTACGCAGCCATGGCTCTATTGTTTACAGTAGGGATCAGCTGTTAGTGCTCCATAACACCGCGGTGCTGTCCCACAAGAGACCCGACGTCCCCCGCGAGCTGAAAAGGAGGAGACGGGGGAGCCGAGCTGGAGCCGACCGCCGCACCAGGAAGAGGAGATATAGACCTGTCCTCCCGTCCATCATCATGGGGAATGTGAGATCTCTTCCCAACAAGATGGACGAGTTAGCGGCGCTGACCCGGCACCAGAGGGACTACCGGGTGTGCAGCATCATGATGTTTATGGAGACACGGCTGACTGCGCTCACTCCAGATACGGCCGTGGAGCTGGACGGCTTCCAGCTGCTACGGGCGGACAGGACGAGGGAGAGCGGTAAGAGGAAAGGAGGGGGGCTGGCAGTGTTTGTGAATGATAGATGGTGTAACTCTGGACACATCACTATTAAAGAACAGCTCTGCCGCAAGGACATTGAACTGTTAGCTGTTAGCATGAGGCTATATTACCTGCCGCGGGAATTCTCGCATGTTATCGCGATAGCTGCGTATATTCCCCCCCTCTGCTAACGCTGATGCAGCCTGTGATGTCCTCCACTCTGTCACAAGCAGGCTGCAGACAGAGCACCCAAAGGCCCTCCTTCTTATCTCTGGGGACTTGAATCATGCCTCTCCATCCTCTACTCTGCCCACATTCACCCAGTACGTTTCCTGCCACACCAGAGACAACAAGATATTGGATCTGTGTTATGCCAACACCAAGGAGGCATACACTTCATCCCCCCCCCGGGAAGATCTGACCACAACGTGGTTCATCTCCTGCCTGTGTACAAACCTCTTGTGCACAGGCAACCAGCCATGTCCCGCACAGTGAAGAGATGGTCCGAGGAGGCTGACGAGGCTCTGAAGGACTGTTTTGACACAACTGTGTGGGAGAAATTTTGTGATTCTCACGGGGAGGATATCGACAGTCTCACACACTGCATTACGGACTATATCAACTTCTGTGTGGAAAACATCGTACCCACCAGGACTGTACGGTACTTTCCCAACAATAAACCATGGATTAACCCCGACATAAAGGCTCTCCTTAAGGAGAAGAAGAGGGCCTTTAAGTCTGGAAACAAGGATGAACTGAAGGCTGTGCAGAAGAAGCTGAGAAGGAAGGTCAGGGAGGGAAAAAGCACCTTCAGGAGGAAGATGGAGGATCAGCTGCAGCAAAAAAATGTCAGCGGAGTCTGGAGAGGCCTGAAAGCCATCTCTGGCCACAGGGAACCTGACTCCCAAGCTGCGGGGGACCAAAAGTGGGCAAATGACTTGAACATTTTCTTCAATAGATTTGATAAGTCATCTACCCCTTCCCCGGCCCAGTCCTCCATGCTGCAGCCCCCCCTCTCTGCACCCAGTGCACACTGCCCCAACTCCCTCCCCACCTCTTCCTCCCTCCCTACAACGCTCAGCTCACAGCCACCCCCCCACTGCTCATCCCATCAACCCAACCCCTCCACTCACACCCTCCAGCACACAGCCCCCCTGCCCCAACCTGTCCCTCACAACAACCCAGGTGAGAAACCAGCTCCGGAAGATCAAAGCGAGGAAGGCTGCAGGTCCAGACGGCATCAGCTCCAGGCTCCTCAAGTCCTGCGCAGACCAACTGTGTGGGATTGTTGAGCACATGTTCAACCTGAGCCTGAAGCTGGGGAGAGTGCCACAGCAGTGGAAAACATCCTGTGTGGTACCTGTGCCCAAGACCCCGAACCCCAAGGACTTCAGCAGCTACAGGCCGGTGGCACTAACATCCCACCTGATGAGGACCCTGGAGCAGCTGGTCCTTGTTCATCTCCGCCCCTTGGTGAGCGCATCATTGGATCCATTTCAGTTTGCCTACCAGCCTGGCATCGGGGTCATCCTCCTCCAACACCGAGCTCTCTCTCACCTGGAGAAACCTGGGAGTACTGTGAGAATCATGTTTTTTGATTTCTCCAGTGCTTTCAACACCATACAGCCTGCACTGCTGAGGGACAAGCTGGAGCACACCAGGGTGGACCAGCACCTCACACACTGGATTTTAGACTACCTCACCAACCATCCACAGTATGTGAGGACACGGGACTGTGTGTCCGACATGGTCGTCTGCAGCAAGGGGGCCCCGCAGGGAACGGACCTGGCTCCGTTCCTCTTCACCTTCTACACTGCAGACTTCTCATACTACACACCCACCTGTCACCTGCAGAAGTTTTCTGATGACTCTGCAATCGTGGGCCTCATCACAGACAGGGACGACAGAGAGTACAGAGAATTGACGCAGGACTTTGTGCACTGGTGCCAGCAGAACCGCCTCCAGATCAATGCGGGTAAAACCAAAGAACTGGTGGTGGATTTCCGCAGGCGAACACTCTCCCCCCTGACACCGGTGAACATCCAAGGAATGGACATCGAGATGGTGACATCTTATAAGTACCTGGGTGTTCACCTGAACAATAAACTGGACTGGACTCATAACACCACCGCACTTTACAAGAAAGGCCAGAGCAGACTATCTGCTCAGGAGACTGAGGTCTTTTGGAGTGCA
This sequence comes from Cephalopholis sonnerati, assembly GCA_019142605.1. Taxonomy (NCBI): domain Eukaryota; kingdom Metazoa; phylum Chordata; class Actinopteri; order Perciformes; family Serranidae; genus Cephalopholis; species Cephalopholis sonnerati. Next base: position 37,882,419 of record JAGQAX010000013.1, read on the forward strand.
GGGGGCACTCCTGAAGACTTTTTATGACACTGTGGTGGCATCAGCTATTTTCTATGGAGTGGTCTGCTGGGGGAGCAGCATCTCGACAGCTGACAGGAAGAGACTTGATAAACTGATCAAGAGGGCCAGCTCTGTCCTGGGATGCCCCCTCGACTCAGTGAAGGTGGTAGGTGAGAGAAGGATGATGGCTAGGCTGTCATCCATGATGGAGAATGACTCACACCCCCTGCAGGACACTTTGAGAACACTGGAGAGCTCCTTCAGCAACAGACTGCTTCACCCAAAGTGTGTGAAGGAGCGCTTTCGTAGGTCCTTCCTTCCTGCAGCTGTCAGACTCTACAACCAGCAGTGCTCCCAGTAGACCACACACACACACACATGCATACACACCAACAGACTGCACTATAATGCACATTTGGAAAGACTGTATATATTGTGTATATATTGTGTATTATCTATATTTTATACTCCACTTGTTCCTCTTTTAATTTTTCATACTTTTTATATACTGTTTATATTTCTACTATTTATTGTCTGTACTGTTGTTTCCTATCCTTGCCATCCACTTTGCTGCTGTAGCACTGGAAATTTTCCCGCTGTGGGACTAATAAAGGATATCTTATCTTATCTTATCTTATCCGCTAAACTCATGTGCTCCTTTTTATGTGTATTTAATGTCATGTAGCAACTGACATTTATCTGTAGCAAGGTTTGTGTGTCTGCATTTAATGCCTGTGGATGGGTTATGGCTCGACAGTGTCATTATTTTCTGATCTGTTGTGTGAGTAAACAAGCTGAAAGAAGGGCAACAATGCAGTCACTCAGTCAGTCTCATATATTTGTTAACTGAAGGTGCCAGAAAGCCACAATAGATTGTTTTCACCCAGTTTTACACAGTACCTGACGTTGTCTTTTAGGGGCAACACATATAATTTAGACACTGTATGGCCTGATCGTATCGGCTACCTAGTTAGGGTAGATCTGGATCTCTGTCCTCCCTCAGTGAGTCTGTCAGACAGATTGCTTTCCTCCCCACCGCCTCTGCTCCTCATCATTGTCCACATACCAGCTGTAGCTATAGAGATACTCGAAAGTGCCTTCAGCAGTGGATACTGTTGGACAAAGTATCTTCAAATCACAGCCAAATACCTGTCCAAAGCCTCAAGCTTAACTAACGGTAGCCACAAACGCTTGCTTAATGACTTACACAGCATTCATAACTATTCACAGAAAGTACTGGCCTCTGTGCTAACCATCCACTCACCATGTGTGTAATACAAATACTGAAATTATGGCTCTTTTAAGTCTGCAAACACAATTCAAACAAACCTGGCACCATCAGACGCCGGGCCAAATCGCCTTTCACCCGGAACAAACCAAAGCGACATCAGAAAACCCAGAGCAGTGGCTGATCGTGGGATTCCAGCTGTGATCGGCTCCCCTCTAGTCCCCCTGTGTGCGGGGATTCTCAGGGATAAGCGGGACAGGGGAGGGACTTTGAGGTTTTCCGAGTTGTGGGCAGAGCTTTAGCGTTTTCCCCGCCACATCCCAGATAGACCTGGAATGCAAAAGATTCCGGATTTGTGTTTGGGCTGAACTAATTGAGTCCCCTAAAAACCTTGCTGCCCTGACTCCAGGACAGCGCTGGCACACACCTACACACAGACATATGCACACAGCCGAACACAAACACACACACGCATGCATGCTCCCTTTTGTCTCTTTCTGTGCCAAGCCTAATCCTGCCTTACCAGCTGCAGAAAAAAAAGGGAGACAGAGAGAGAGAGAATCTCCTCCCTCCATTCAGTTCCAATTCACTTTTCAATTTCAAGGTGCTTTATTGGCAAGGCTGTGCCTGAGCGATGCCAAGGCAATTAACAAAAGAACGGGCGCTTTCAAAGCAAAAAGAAAGAAAAACAGCGACACTGGCATTATAATATGGCAAACAGTACAATCACAACAATAATAATAAGCACCGAAATCATTTAAATTTGCCTTCCATTCCCTTTTTCTGCACACACTGTCTCTGGGGGGTCAGTGCAGGATTTTCCTTTCCTCTCCTAATTGTGATGGGCCATGGAAAGTGCTCCACCAAATTGTGTAAACACATGTGGAAGCAAAGAGGAGGCAGCAATGGAAGACTGATCACAGCAAATGAGTTTCTCAGGAAATGATTGGGCCTCTTTGATTGCCCAAATGTAAGTCCCCCTTATCCAACATGACACCTGAGTACAGAGGCGCATAATGTTTAGAGTATGGAGAATGTAATATATTAAAAAGATAAATTTGCTGGTGCAAGGTAGAGAATTGAAAGTAGATAATTTGTAATCACATTGCAAAGTAAGTGTTTGATGTTCTTTGAATGGAGCTCTGAAGTTAATTTTCAATTCTCTTTGAAACAGAGTAAAATAATGAGTTGTGAGAACAACAGAGCACTGCCTTGGTAACATTTTAGATGGGTGAGTGGGCCGGGGTCAAAGTATGGCGTGGAATTAAATATCTGGACCACAAAAGAAAGAGGAAACTTATTTATGCTGTTTTTTTTTTCTTGTAACCTTTGACTTTTTTTGCAAATACAAAGCAGCTGTCACCACCTGATGAAGAAAAAAATTCTCTCATAACAATAAAGAAAAGAGTAAGGTAAGCTCATACAGGCCATGTAAAATAGAAACTCAGTATGTGATAGGCAAAGCTTTTTCAAGATGCTGCCCTATGCATATAAATTTTAGTTAATTGCTAATCGCTAAACAAACTTGTTTTCTTTTATTCATGCATATTTTTAACGGAGAGATTCAAGGTGAGGAATGTTTCTCATTTATTGAGGTGAACACACTATCATTTCTGCAATTTATTCTGATACCACAGGTCACTCTGACCAATACGCTGCCAACTCAGTAATGCAAAATGACTCCAAAGACATCATCTCTGTGGTAATGCTAGATCAGAGGGAGATAGCAACAGCAGTTTGATATTCAAGGAAAATGAACAATTTCTCCCAAATATGGACTATCTCTGGTCACAACTGAAGGTAAATGAGATGGTTACACATGGTCACAGATGGTCATATTCAGATATCTTCTTGTGAGCTTTAACATTCATTTTTCTCACTTCCATTTGTGCAAAGTATTCAATAAAAGTTCGAAAGTTGTATTAACTATAAATTGATGTGGCACAAATGATATGAGAAAAGACATGGGTTAGAAAGGTTCTGCTACACCGACCAGAATATTTCAAACATTGCCATCAGCCCATTAAATGGTCATGTTCATTATGTGGCGAGAGAGGGGGTCAGGTAACATAATGTTATTGTAAAGATCACAAAGCTCTGTGCAGGGAGTTCGGGGCAGAGGATGGGTCAAACAAACACAGGACTTTCACCCAGGAGAATGGGGTTCATGTACCAAGTGAAACCAAACGTGGGGTTAACAAGGGTCAGACAAGCCACAATCTCACTCTGGTCATTGGTGTGAAAGAGGTACAATAAATGTATTTCTTTTAAGTCAAACCATGATGTTTTTTCTAAACCCTACCACATAGCATTGGCGCTAAAACCTAACTTTAGTCAGGAACACTTTCGTCAAAAGAAAACTTTATTTCCATTTGCAGTATTGTATTTGGTGGTATGGCCTCTCTGCCTTTTCTTGGGCCTCTGCAGAAAGCTTCTACATGCCTACGTGGAAAGCCTTAAGGCAGAGAGAGCAAACTTCCCTGCCCTTCCATGTACCGACATGGAACGCTGAAGGCAGGGAGAGCAGCAGCAAAGACCCCCCGGGAACATACCAGATTCAGCATCAATGACAAACAGAAATGACATTGATAAGTCAGACACAGCATGAAAAGGAGGAGCTGGGGTGAAGGCTGTTGCAAAGCAGCTTGCAGAGGAAGCAGCAACAGTGGGCAGGCCAGAGCAGTTTAAATAGGGTGGCCTGAATGAGATTTGCTCGAAGTAATGGTAGCAAAATACTAACAATTAATCTGAAAAGCAAATATATATTTTAATGTCTGTAGTGTGAACTAAAGTAAAACTTTCAGGTTGTGTCTCATCTTGTAACAAAAAAAAAAAAAAAAAGGCTAGGGTTGGTGGGCTAGCATGCTAACACTAGCATGCAAATATTAGCATGGTAACGCTAGCACGCTACAGCTAGCCCATGAACTCCGGCAACCAGAAACAAACATCTGACTCACTGTCCCTTTAACAATCCAAACAAAAAAAAAACATTTTCTTGTAGGGGGCTTTCTAAAATGAGTAGGAATTAAAATTTACTGTTACTGTATCCTGTTATGAACAAGGAGTTAATATTTAGTAGCTAGCGTCCTAGCTGGCTAACTGTTGGCTAACTGTTTGCAAGCTAGCTTATCCATGGTAGCAAAATATTAACAATTAATCTAAAGAGCAAATATTTATTTTACTGTCTAAGCAGCTAGTGCCCTAGCTGTTGCATTTCTGCGGACTTTGCCAGAAGGAATTGCCCACAGTTCATGGTGTTGTGAGGTTGTGACATACGAGGAGAAGCCCAGAAGCATTTAAAAAAAAGGTTAAAATTTGCTATTTTCTCTATGGTTCCATAATCAAGGAGCTGATAAGGAGACAGTGTTAGCTAATCAGCTATTGCGCTAGGTAGTAGAAAAATTTTCTATTTCGTCTTTGGACAAGCATTTGTGAACGCAAGGCTGACGTTATTTTTACAACAACAATCTAAATTATGTATTTAGCAATCTCTGTCCATACAACGTACAGCTCTGGCACTCGCACATGTGCATGTCTAAAACAGTGGCTCTAAAATGGTGGTGGCTTTCCGGCTCTGCATGGGGATATTTCTCATTCAGGACATGATTCATTTGCAGGGTGAGCAGAATGGCTGAATCATAAGATCATCTACCTGGCTTGCCAATGTCTACAATGGACTCTGATAAAAGCATGGTGAAAACTGGAAATGATGCTCAGGGAAGATGGAGAATACATAAATCATTATGTGCCAAGACTAAAAAGATGTCATGGTTGTCAAATTTCAGACTTTTTTTGATCAACAACAATGCTTTGAAAGTATTTCATTAAAAAAAAGACAAAAAGAACTTTTGCATCAAAGAATGTTCCATGCTTCTGCAGTGACAATCACAAAGACCATGAAAATAGGAAAATCGAGGAGCCCAGCTCAAAACCAGTCAGACAAGCGTCCACGGATCGGGAGTACAGTTGTACATTTCTGATAGCCATGCCTGTTTGTGACACTGAGGAGCCTCCTGCAACTATGCAGGGGGAAGAAGAACACTGATGAAGACAATGATGTAAGTAGTACAATATGGAGACTGTTGAAATAGCATCAGTTAGCTGACACTGATGGATGAATGGCTGAAAAGGTTAGAAGAAACTAATAAACAGCTGAAATAGCATTAGTTAGCTAACACTGATTAAAAAAAAAAAAAGTGACATCATATGTGTATTAATACAAAGTTTATTACCATCAACCAAACATTACTTTGTTTCTCCATGTATTACATCAACTTTCTGAGTTGTTGTTCCAATTTGAGGGGGAGTTCACATTATAATCTCAGTTGGGAATTAATTTAACACTGATGGATGAGCGACTGAAAAAGTTAGCTAACAAACTAATGAACAATTGAAACAGCATTAGTTGGCTGAAAGAGATTGATAAATGTTGAAATAGTTGGCCAAAAAAACTGAAACAGTTAAAATAGCATTAGTTAGCTAACACTGATAAATAAACACTGAAACCATTGGCTATAAGTAACTAATAAACAGCTTAAAGTGATTAATAAATGTTGAAATAGTTGGTTAAAAGTAAGACATATACAGTTGAAATAGCATTATCTAACACTGAAATAGCTTTTGTTGTTTTGCTTGAAATAGCAAAACATTGAAATAATTGGCTAAAATTATAAAATATGTGACATAAAATATGTCAGTAGATAACCCACTTGTGAACTTAGAGCTTCTATGTGTTTTAAAAAAAGGTGGTTGCAGACAAGTGGCTAAATGAGACTACAGAACGTTATCACACCAAGCCACGCCAAACACAACTTAACAGTCTTGTTATGGTGGTGACATTAGGTCATGCGACCGTAGTGTTGTTAGTTTACCAATTACACTGAGTATTTGCAATTGACTGAATAAAGTTAAAAAACTAAAATATATCTTTTTTCACAGCTGACAGAGAGCCACAGTGGAGAAAGTGGCTCCAGCACTCAGTCCAGGATCTTGGACACTGAGAGAGCTGAGAGGGCTGAGAGGGCTACACTCCATCCAGCAGGCCACCCTTCCCTCACCTCACCCCCGGCAAGAAGGAGGATCAGGCCCGTTTCAAACAACAACATGGGTCAGAAATCAAGGACCAACCAAACATTGGCTGAAGAGGACCCAAGCAGACGCCCAAGCCCAGACATTCCACATGTTGGTTATTTCACCCCCACTCCTCTTCCTACAGCAGCAACCAGGAGAACATCTCGTCTCCCGGTGCTGTCTGTTAAAGCTGGTGGACCAGGTATGTTGATACTTTTGAATGATGACTTTTTGTTATGGAAACTTAAATTGAAATAGGTGCAGATGTGATTACATTAAATGAATGGAATGCCAAGTGACAGTTGGATCTTGACTATGTTGCTGTAAATCTGAACAGACAAAGACGTAGCTGATAGATACAAGCTCCAGTCAGCTCAAACTACGATGGAGGAACTCACTAATACGCTGCAGAAGTTCCAGGTCATTGATCAACCTTCACCGCAATCACCAGCAGCCCCCAGAAGGGCCCCAACAATGGCACCCAAGGTTTCAGTGCCTCAATCAAAAGCTATCCAGACCAACAGAAGAGGACTTTGTCATGAGACCCTGGCCAAAGCACCTAAGGTTCCAGCTCCTCAACCAATAGCATCCCAGCCCAACAGAGGAGGACTCTGTCATGGGACCCTGGCCGAAGCACCCAGGGTTCCAGCACCTCCATTGACAGTTGCCCCACCCACGAAAACAGGACCACGTTGTGGGACAAAAGTCTGCCCCGCAAAGGCTGTTACAGATCAGTCTTAGTCACAATCTTATGTTATGTTTATACACTGAGTGCTTAATGGGAATGTGTTTCTGTACAGGCACCACGGACAACAGATGCTCCAGGGCCTTGCCCACCAGAAGGAGTTCCTGGGGGGTATTCCATCAAAGTCGCGGCGTTTAAGTGATTAAGCCTCGTTTGAATTAGCGTCAGCTTCCACCTCAGGCTGAAGCCGTTCCACTAACACATTTCAGCCGCACCTCATCAGCGCTAACTTCAGCCAGGCTCATCAAATCTTTCATTAGGTGCGCGCACGGGGTGCATGAGAAGCCCAGAATATGCGATTGTCGAAAACGTGATCACGTCGACAAAAGACAAGAAAACTAGGGCTGATTTCTTCAACAGCGCGGAGCAAAAGCTCCTTGCGGAGCTTTACGAAGAGTATAGAAATGCAACTACCAGAAAAGGAAATACTGTTGCTATTGTCGAGGCAAGAGATATGGCGTGGCAGAAGATTGCCGACCACTTAAATGCATAAGTTACCTTTTACATCAATGTTTAATGTCTTATGGTTAGACTGTGTTGATCAAACACAGTATGTCTTGTCAGTAGCGGAGAGGAATTGCCACTGTCATTAACGTGGGAGACCAGGGTTTGAGGTTCAATACCTGCACAGTATTACTTAATGAAAATTAAATTCTGCAAGGAAATGTTATTTGGTTTGCAATTTTTTTTTAAATGTGTAGTGTACTTTGCACCAACTAATATGCCAAATTGTGTTATCTCTGCACAGGAGTGGTGTCAACAATGTTAAACGCACGGCTGTGCAGGTGTTACTCCAATCATATGGACAAGTGTTAATGTGAGGGCTAGCTGATGTTAAAAGTTCTGTAGGCTACAAAGTTATGATGAATAATTGTCGGCTAAATGGCATTACATTTCACATACGTGTAATGTGTGACAAATGTAAGCTATAGGCTGTTGGTGAAAACATCAAAATAATCGCTGCAACAGAGTTTCCATAATTTCATGGAGTGAATGATGCCATAATATGGATTCGAACCCCAGATGCCCGCATAACAGCCGAGGGATGAGACCACTCTGCTACCGCCAATTTTGCTCCCACAGGAGAAGAATTTTAATATTTCAAGATATGATCACGACAACGATATATATTTTTTTAATTTTAATCCTTGGGAATTCAACGAAACTAACCAAGAATGTGCGGTGAATTCATTTTTGCTGAAGTTGTCAACTTCGTTTTCGGACAACACGGATAACCAAGCGAAAAGTGTGAGGAACTGTTTGTTTGAGACTCTGTTTACTACAGGTACATATTCTTTGTAACACCAATTCATTAAGTCTGATAGTTAACCTGCCACAGAGCAGATTAGTTCAGGAGCATATGTTACCCCAGTAACTCAGCTGAGGTTCCTGATAGCGAGAGTGATGGAACCAAACTCTCTCTAAGACTAGCGCGGCTTATCGAAGTTAGCTGGGATTTGCGGTTAGCTGGCTTGATGGAATACCCCCCTGGTCAAATGGGATAAGCTAATCCCAGCAAAAGACAGATGCCCTTTGCAGAAGATCTTGCAGAGGATGGGGCGGTAGAAGGAGGACATCACATTTTGGCTGGTATGGTGGTGCAGGGGTTAGCCCTGTCACCTCACAGAAAAAAAAAGGTTTTGGGTAAGGACCTGCCAAAACATTTGGGCCTTTCTGTGTGGAGTTAGCATGTTCTCCCTGTACCAGTATGGGTTTTCCCTGGGATGCTCCAGTTTCCTAACAACAGTCGCAAAGATGTGCAGATTAGATTAATTGGAGAGCTATCAGATTTAATGTGCCCTGTGATAGACTGGCGACTGGCGACTCCGCCATTTTATCATAGGACTTATTAACTAGCATTAGATAACCGAAATAAAAAGGTTATAATAATAGTAATAATAATGTCACAAAATGCTCTGTTGGTTAATTTTGTGTTATTTAATTATTCTTTCGTTGTTTTTAATTATCTTGACTAGTGTTCAACACATTGGACTTAACACATTTAATTTCAACAGCAGTCACTTTAGGTGGACTTTGCTTTACTGGTTTTACTTAAACCATAGTCATAATGCAAGCTGGTGTTACAGTATCTTTCAGGGTCACATCAAATCAAACAACATGCCTACAAACTAGTCCATGCATTTGTTACAGTCAGGTCCAAAAATATTGGGACATCGACACAATTCTCATCTTTTTGGCTCTAAACTCCACCACAATGGATTTGAAATGAAACAAACAAGATGTGCTTTAACTGCAGACTCTCAGCTTTAATTTGAGGGTATTTACATCCAAATCAGGTGAACGGTGTAGGAATTACAACAGTTTGTATATGTGCCTCCCACTTTTAAGGGACCAAAAGTAATGGGACAATTGGCTGCTCAGCTGTTCCATGGCCATGTGTGTGTTATTCCCTCATTATCACATTTACAAGGAGCAGATAAAAGGTCTAGAGTTCATTTCAAGTGTGCTATTTGCATTTGGAATCTGTTGCTGTCAACTCTCAATATGAGATCCAAAGAGCTGTCACTATCAGTGAAGCAAGCCATCATTACGCTGAAAATCAAAACAAACCCATCAGAGAGATAGCAAAAACATTAGGTGTGGCCAAATCAGCTGTTTGGAATATTCTTAAAACGAAAGAATGCACCGGTGAGCTCAGCAACACCAAAAGACCTGGAAGACCACGGACAACAACTGTGGTGGATGACCGAAGAATTCTTTCCCTGGTGAAGAAAAACCCCTTCACAACAGTTGGCCAGATCAAGAACACTCTCCAGGAGGTAGGTGTATGTGTGTCAAAGTCAACAATCAAGAGAAGACTTCACCAGAGTGAACATAGAGGGTTCACCACAAGATGTAAACCATTGGTGAGCCTCAAAAACAGGAAGGCCAGATTAGAGTTTACCAAACAACATCTAAAAGCGCCTTTACAGTTCTGTAATAACATCCTATGGACAGATGAGACAAAGATCAACTTGTACCAGAGTGATGGGAAGAGAAGAGTATGGAGAAGGAAAGGAACTGCTCATGATCCAAAACATACCACCTCATCAGTGAAGCATGGTGGTGGTAGTGTCATGGTGTGGGCATGTATGGCTGCCAATGGAACTGGTTCCCTTGTATTTATTGATGATGTGACTGCTGACAAAAGCAGCAGGATGAATTCTGAAGCATTTCGGGCAATATTATCTGCTCATATTCAGCCAAATGCTTCAGAACTCATTGGACGGCGCTTCACAGCGCAGATGGACAATGACCTGAAGCATACTGCGAAAGCAACCAAAGAATGTGGTGGAATGTTATGTGGAATGTTATGCAATGGCCAAGTCAATCACCTGACCTGAATGCGACTGAGCATGCATTTCACTCGCTGAAGACAAAACTGAAGGGAAAATGCTCCAAGAACAAGCAGGAACTGAAGACAGTTGCAGTAGAGGCCTGGCAGAGCATCACCAGGGATGAAACCCAGTGTCTGGTGATGTCTATGCGTTCCAGACTTCAGGCTGTAATTGACTGCAAAGGATTTGCAACTAAGTATTAAAAGGTGAAAGTTTGATTTATGATCGTTAATTTGTCCCATTACTTTTGGTCCCTTAAGAAGTGGGAGGCACATGTACAAACTGTTGTAATTCCTACACCATTCATCTGATTTGGATGTAAATACCCTCAAATTAAAGCTGAACGTCTGCAGTTAAAGCACATCTTGTTTGTTTCATTTCAAATTCATTGTGGTGGTGTTTAGAGCCAAAAAGATGAGAATTGTGTCGATGTCCCAATATTTTTGGACCTGACTGTACTTCTAGGCTGGACTTGTGCAATTCCTTAGCATCTCAACATTTAAGAGTAGGCATAGAACTTTCCCCTTTCTTCGACCAGCCCCAAGTGAGGCTGCTACTAAAGCCCTAACTGCCTGGGGTCATCCCTTGATTCACTGAGCTCCTCTCTCTTCCACTGAATTCATCTGTATTCAGTCATGTCCAGTTAACTAACTTTGCCTCTTCCCTCGAGTCTTTGCATTTTCTCACCTTGCAGGTTTCTTCAGATCATGGGAGCACCTGGATCGTGGTTGCAGCTGCTGCGGTGACCCTGCTTGACACCCACTGCTACTGTTATTTTTAGTTCCTTTATCTTTACTGCTATTATTAATAGTAATAGTATTCCATGAGTTCACAGCTTTAATTATTATTAGTCATACCTCTATTATTATGACACTTCTTAGTTATGTCAGTTGCTGTCCCTATCTCTGTCTGTCCCTCTTGCTCCCAACCCAATCGGCAGAGGCAGATGGCTGCCCACCATAGAGTCGTGGTTCTGCCCGAGGTTTCTGCCCGTTAAAGGGAAGTTTTTCCTCGCTCCCGTCGCACAGCAGGGAAAAATAGGTGCTTGCTCTTGGTGGCAATTCATTTGAATTGTTGGGTTTCTGTAAATTAAAAGAGTATGGTCTTGACCTGATCTATATGAAAACTGTCCTGAGATCAATTCTATGATTTTGTGCTGTATAAATAAAATTGACTTGACTTTAGAGGAACACTTTTTGGTAATCGTTACTTTGGGAGAGACTTTCTTGTGGCAGTGAGTGAAACAAGCAAACTGAATTTTGAAGTGTGGCACTCCATATTTCTTCCAACCATTGAACAGTTTATTATCTTCCTTGGACATGGAGTATTATTGTTGTTCATCTAATTGATAAACACTTTCCACAGTCCTATGACAGTCATGGCTCATAACAAGACAGCATACTGAAAACAGAGTGAAGTTGCTTTTTTATAACTAGGACCTCTCATCAGCTTCTGGTTTGAGTCATGAAGAAGTCTTTGGGTCATGATGCTGACTAAATGGAGTCAATAGTTTTTTTTCTGTACACATGTACAGAAGAAACAATAATTATTTCAGTATATACAAAGAAAAATTAATATTTCATTGCAGATTCTGCTCACATTCAAAACTATCTTCTGAGGCCAAATGTGGTGCTTTCAAGTCTGTGTGTGTGTTTGTGTCCGTACATGCATAATTCCACGGGCTGATGACTTAAGATAAAGCAACTACCTGTCAGGGAGTTGTGTGTGCTGAATGTCGCTGACAATTACTCTAATGGCTCGGTGTGTGTTTGTGTGTCTGTGCGTGTGTCTGTGTGTTTTGATATGGCTGCCTTACAGCTTGGTGTTAACCACTTGACATTTGGGAAGTGCTTTCATTAAGTTGGACGGCTGTCTCAGACAGTTATGATGACGGGACTTTGCGAGTTATCCCAGTAAATACTGTGTCCGTCTTGGATCAATAACAGCCTAATCCCCCAATGGCTTGCACGACGTGTGTGCGCAAACAACACACACACACACACACACGGAAAAACACACACAAACACACACTTTTATAGATTGCATGCATACACAAATGTGCACAGATACACACAACTCACCAGTAGGAGTTTAATCCTCACAACTGCCACTGGGTCATCAGCTTTGGAGCTTTCAATACATTACAGAAAATGTGGTAGGAAAAGCTGAGCAACAGAGATGAAAGGATAAATAAAAGAAAAAAAACAGTAAAAAATGATTGAGGATGTTGCAGTCTGGAGAGTACAGAGTGTTGAGAGCAAAATGGGCAGTCTGAGCAAGAAGTCAGCTATGTTGTGGTTACTGTGTACATACAGTGAGCATATATAATGAACAAATACAATTTAACATTTATAATTTTGTAGATGCTCTTATGGACGAGGGTGTATTAGGTCTTTAGCGTTGCAGACAGAAAATCCTGTTTACTTTATTTGGGTTAAGGTGATGAGCGGAAAGCTGATTAGAGGCCACCTCTGCTGGTGGGCTCCTAAGCTGTAAAGACTTGTCTTTAGTTGTGTGGTGGGTTTGGTTTTAGTTTTTACTGACACTGTAACATTGTGTCCTGTTCATTATTATTTTGTAGAACTTTATCAAACATATCCTCACTCTGACCTTGTTGATATATGACGTGCAAGGTACCCCGGGTGTGTTGGCTGTTGATGCTCTGGGTTGCCGTGTCAAATTCAGCCTGTCACATTTGTCTGTTTTCAAAATACACTTCTGTTTACACAGGAAAGGTACAGTTTGCATCCAGTCTCTTTCAAAATAATGCACTACATTGGTACTATACTGCAAAATGATGTTTCTTCCCCATCAAAAAGAAACACACGTGGTTAAGTTTAGGCAACACACCTGCACATGGTTACGTTTAGGCAACAAAAGCCTGCCTCACTGAGAGTTTTTTTCTCTTCAGCTTACATTATGATCCGGCCACGCTCCCCCTGATACCACCAAGCAGCGATAAATTATACGGCGACCCTTGTGTAAACACACTACAACATGGTACAACATCAGGAATTTACTTTTTTTTTCCTTCAACAACATATGCATGTGGTTGAGTTTAGGAAAAAAGAACAGGGCTTGGCTTTATAATCTTACGAGAGGTGAATACCGACCTGACCTCTGGGGTGAAAGTTGGTGGTTGTTGGACCCATCCACTACCCCTCCTGCACACCCCACTTGGGAGTCTTCAGCCCCTTAAATTACGTTGTTGTCCCTCCATGTTCCCCCCTGACACTGCTGGGCACCGTTACATAATAACAGCAACTGGCCACGTATCATGCCGACATAAAAGGACAGCTTTTTGTATCCGTGTCTGATGCCAGAGGTCACTGCCCAAACACGAATATTTGATGTCTTCAGAGTGAGACCAGGCTGCAGTATCAGCTTGCACAAGCCTATTTTTTTTTTTTTTTATAAAATATCAGCTCTTTAAATATGCTGCATTCACATAAATAAATCTTTTTTTCAGAGGTAATAGCTGAATTGAAAAAAAAAAAGTACAACTTCAACAATTGAGGAAACTCATTTACTAACATTTTCATCTTAAATTAAAGGAATTGATAGTTTTGCTTTTGATTATTTCAAGCTCTTAAGTCCTTGTAACTTTTCGTGTTTCATCTGCAGCATCAGTAGCCCTGGCATTCAAAATTCAGAGCAGCCACGGATGATTCAGATTTACCTGGTAAACACTAACATTTCTCATTTGCCAGAATTTCCACATCAAGTGAATATCCTTGGGGATACTTTTCACTCTTTGCTTCAAACAAATGCCTCCAATTAAAGTGTTTAAGTGGTCAGCAATCCTCAATGACTGATTCTTAGTAAACTGCTCCAGCAAAGCTTCAGAGGGAGACAGTGAAATTTACAACCAATAAACACAACTGCACATGGACTAACTTGGATAAAGTGAGGGAACTTCATCATTTTTATTTGTGCTTTAATGTAAATGCCTGATTGGTCTGTTTAGGAACACAAAGAGGTGATCGATGATGTAATCTGAGAAGAAGCATGGGGCAGTATACAGAATGATGTTGACACTGTGGTGAGTGTTCAGTTAATTTCGCCCTGAATTTGATATGGGTCATGTAAAGAGCATACTTCGTTCTTATATTTCAAATTAAACTTTTTTTCTGAATTTAGCATTGTCAGATCAAGACAAACAGGATATGCCGGCAAGAGTTGGGTTCTTTGGACATGTTATACAGCACGTTCGGTGTTTGCATCTCCATTGGTGTTTTACCATAGTTTGCATCACATGGCCCTTTTGCCTGTTTACGATCAGCTCTGTGCCTTGTCATGAATGTGTTGTGAACAAATCAACTGACCAGCAGTTTGCCAAGGCAGCAGAAATGCATGGACAAAAGAAAAGCTTACATTGCTGGTTAGAGGTAGAAGCATACCCACTTTTAAATATTATGAAAGACTTGGAAATCAATAGATTTTTGATATGGGCAAAAATTGCAACACTGACCTTTTCATGGTGGTTAAAAGAACGAAAAAGGGTAGCTGTGTAGCTGTAAACTTTCAAACAAGTCCACCACTGGTAGAAAACTTTGAAAAAGTCTGATGCATTTAAACAAAACGGCTCGAGCCATTTCATTTTTGCATAATTTGATGTGATAAATGACATGTTAGGGCACATCAGTCGTAGTGTGCCCAGCTGCATGCACACGGTAACATTAGTAGAATATTCTCGGAATAATGTCAAAAAGCTGAATATTTTGTGCATGTTAACACGGTCACTAAAAGATTTTAGTGTAGGATTTCATCAATCAATCATAATAAAACACCTTATGTTTATGTGCTCTAGGTGCCTGGCATCTTTGCCGGAGTGCTCTGAATTCCTCAAGCTGAAAAAAAGTTACACTCAGAGCAGAAAAGCACCCCATGTCGTCTCATTTTTTGTCATTTGTTTCCCATTGTCCAATCAGATGATTTGAGAGGCGGACCTTCTGTAGTGGTCACAACAACAAGTTTACAGTCGGTAAACAATAGAGGAGAAACTGCAGTTGCTGGATGCCCAGAGCTATACGGCCCGATGATTGACAGCAGGTTTTCAAACTGCCCCTGAGTCATCCTAAAATATGCGTGGAAAGGCCATCATCGAGGAGAAGCTCCTGGACCAACTGGTGGTACTCCCTGTGATCCACCCTCTTTATTAGGGTCTCGTGTAAACACACAGATCTCCATTTCCCTGCGCCCAACAAACTATTTGCTGACAGCCTCTCATCCTCAACCAGAGCTAGAGCAAGTACTGTCTACCTGTCCATTTTAGGAACTAGATAATAATTACTGTAAAAAAGTAAATGAACCATAGATTGATTACACGGGAAGGACATTGTAAGGATGTACAGTAATGGCAGTGCCATGCACCTCTGTGTGATCCGGGCGTGAAAAAAGCCTCATACATGCTGGACCCTGCACATTCTAGACTACATATCCCACATATCCTAGATCCATCTGGCACACATGTTGACAGAGTACAGTTAAGTTGTTAGGGTATAGCATTAACTCTAATGATAGCACTCAAACACTACCAGTAAGCTGAGGCCCTGTCGATGACTTAACTCACTTGTCAGACAGTCATCCAAATCTAGCAGTGAGAGTTCATACATTAGGGATGACAGGCGGCTGTGGAAGTAATTTTAATTTCACCACAGGCCGCAGCATTGTCTGCCTGATTACTAAGGTACTGAGGTTCTCAAACCAAAAAGCAATGCTGTCATGCAGGGCAAATCTAATTTCTTTCCTTGCCATTCATATTTTATTCGATTGTAACTGCTTCAGATAACTGCTATATTTAAAACAAAACAAAACAAAACAAAAGATGAAAACACTTATTTAGTTTGAGGTCATACATTTGCTGTTAAAGCAAATTGAATCCAATAGTTATGTACATAATTAGTCTTACTCACCCTCCTCCCGTTTGTAATGTGACAATCCAATTTCTAAGTTTTGAGGAGGGCATTGTAAACTGCCTTACAAATACAGCTGTAAACATCAATGTGACATTTTCTGTTGTTTATTTAGAAAACTCGCTTTCCACTTAACTTTTCCATATATCAAATCACTGAGGGTTGCCAACTAAATATTGTTCTGTAAAGTAAAAGATTAGCTGTCAAAAATAAGCTTTCTTTCAGTAATGACTGTGGACCGAAAGACAAGGAGAAAAAAAAGTAAAGAGAAACAAAGAAAAGAAGTGCCTGGCCAAATTAATTATGTATCCTTCCAGATACAGTATGATTTAATCTTGACCAGGCTCTGGGATGAAGGTTAGATATTAAGCATTGCTTGTCCTTGTTGTGACAGTGGGCTCGGATATAGAGACTGGAATACTTAATGACAGCAATTTTTCAAGAGGGACAATTAATAACTTTGACAGGAGTGAAAAAAAAATGATTTTATTAATTAGTTTGGTTGAAATGAGTCCATTGTAAAGGGAAATTATCAGTAGCAGCACAGTAGAAACTGCTTCCCTAACAAACACTGTGGCAACAGCATAAAGGGCAAAAGGGGGTAAAATATAATTTTATTTCAGTAACTTAGAAATATTACTATTTTTGCTAAGGCATTAAATGCATACTGGGTTTTGATAGTGTACTAGAAATTGAATTATGCAAATCATTCGTTGGGGAAATTGTCCCCAACTCCGCCTTGCTGATTACTGTAATAAGGTTTTTAACATATTAATATTTTTTTTCTCCACATCATATTTTTCATATTTTCTCAGAGATGGAAAACACACACACACACGCACGCACACACATAGAGAGAGACAGACAAAACACTGGGCTGTGATAGGGAAAAGAAACCATAGTGAAAGGGGAAAAATAATTGCACATAAATGCAAATATGATTTCCTTGTTTCCATATCAAACCATGTCTTGGTGTTTACACCCCTTAATTACGATGTTTCATTAATTACAACAGGAATGTAATGGGGAATATTTACAAGCCTTCAAAGGCTGTGAGATATGGAGAGAAAATAAATAGTTGTGCTATCAGGGAGCAATGTGCTCAGATGTTTTCCAGCTTTTACTTGTTAATTGTGTTATATGTTGACTTCTTTGACACACATGAAGAGTAGGAGGCTCAAAATAAATGTGATAGGGGACTGTGTTGAAATTAACCCTGAGGATTGTCTTATGTGAATACATGAAACATGATAGAGATTAAAGTGGCCCAAAGATTCCAGTCCTGGTTGATTTGGCGACACCTGCAGCTACTGGTGGGAATAAATGTGGTGTAACATCACAGGTCACAGAGTTCTTGGGGCAGCAAAACAACCAAATGTTGTTTTAATAAAGTAGTCTGGCAATGACTGGCTTATTTCTATCATTATGTGAACATCTGTGATCTGATCTTGCTCTGCACACAGCGTGAGATAGCAAACAGCATGAGCACTTTGAAATGAGTTTGTTGCCTCGCTAAGTTGGATGTGTGCAGCCTGTCACCCGCAGCTCTGCGTCTAACAGCTTACTGTGGTTGGTCTTTCTTGTTCCAATATTTCAAAGTGATCCACTATCAAATAATGGTGAAAGTGACCGTTATGTTGTTTTGTAGAGAGATTTTTGGATGAGCAATAGCAGTAAGGGGTAAGCTCACTGAAAAGCACATTTAATTTCCTGCGACGACATCATAAAAGTCGCCTTGTGTTTTGCCAGTTAAATGCTTTTAATGTGAAGCTGCAGCTAGGGAAATGTTTGTTTTTTTCTGCAAATGTCACCCACGACACCCACTTCATAATACTGCAAATGTTTTGCAATACTTTCATCAGTCAGCACATTCTGACTCCAAAGCCTCAAATCCTGATGCTTCGTCAGTGGCCCTACATGTCAAACTATGATACTTTAGGCACCCCTCCAGTGTAGGGGTGTGCCATATCATCGCTTTCACCATAATACTGGTATAATTTTTAATGTGATATGAAAAATTCATATTGTGATATTCATGATATTTCAGTGTTGACATATTGACGTCATACTGTTACCCACGGCAACAACAAGCATGGCTGAAAGTAAAATTTCTATCGACTCTGTGGTGATTCCAAATAGAGGAGCAGCTTCAGTAGCGTGGAATAAACTGTGGCGTCCTGAATGTTTTATGAACAGCCCCAGACTTCTCAGACTCTTTCACTGAGAGGAAACTCATTCAGGAAACTCCATTGGCAACACAGTGTCTCCCTCTCCTCTCTCGCCATGCGCACCAGGAGTCAGTGTCGTCAAGTGATTTTGTCATAAACCTTTAGTAAAGAAAAAAAGCTACATAAATGTGAATGTGCGATACTTATCGCAGCATAACAGCCTGTCACAGGTTACGGCGTGATGATTAGAGGAGAAATGGCAGAGCATAAAGGTCCAGGTGGGAAAAAATAAAACAAGCATTAAAGATTTTGCTAAAAGTAAGGAAATCACCTGTTAATTTCTATATATAGATGCCAGGGTACATTTTTTGTATTTGGGAGCTGTTTAAATGTGTAATTTGTGGTAGATTATACTCTACTATTAATATTGTATACAGAATCTGAATCTCACTCCGAGTTACTGTTGTTGTTTACAAACTAAAGACATTAGAGAATATTTTTGTTTATTTTTTTACTGAATTTTGAAAACCATATCACTTATTTTGTTGCCGCTCTGTTGTTCTAATTTGTCATATTGTCAAGAGTATCGTTATCAAAAAAAGCAACCCTGAAATAACATGGTATTATTTAAGGGCCATATTGCCCACCCCTACTCCAGCTTCAGTTTCGGACGTTCAAGGACAACATGTCCACTTACGCTGGTTGCATGCACTATGTGTTTACAAAATAAACTTCAAATTAACTTTCGGCTTGTTAAATGCATACATTTTCTCTGCTAAATAATCTTAGAATGTAGGTTAAAAAAACTTGTTTTTAGGTTTGATTTCTTAGATTCAGGCAACAAAAGCACAAGTTTAGGTTGAGAAAAGAAAATACAATATGGCTCTAAAGAAGTATGTTTGTTACGAGTGTAATATAACGTCACGTGACATATGTCAAATGGGGTTGCCATTGCTGTAGCATGCTAAACATACTGGCACACTACGTCATTATCAAAATAACTTTTGGTTGTGCATGGGAAACAAACAATGTTCTCTTGGGTAAAAGTCCAGAGTTAGTTTGACCCATATATGGCCCTATATGGACTTTCTCACTCTTTACACTAACCCGATTGCTCGGGACATCAAAAACTGCCCCCTCCCGATGCGTGTGATACTGCTGCTAAAGGGTGATTCTGTGTGCTGGTATCTGACCCTGAGTACATGGGCGTTAGGCTCAATCCCCACTGAGTCACCTAAAGAGCGACTTACAAACATTAAGTTAAATGAAAATCTTTGAGATTATTACTATAAGTGTTGATGACACTGGCCTTAAGCTTTTATTTTATTTCATTTTGGCAATATTATAAAAAAAAAGGACGAGCAACAAATTTAATTCAACTTCATAATTCAATTCTGTGCTATCTGTGACAAGATTTCTTAGAAAACACGTTACATCTTGGTTGACATAGTCCAATAAAGTCTTCAACTACAAGCTAAAGAATACCAATTTTGTTTCAGCAATCTGATAAAGTTGAAACAATTTTCAGTATAAATCACTTTTTTCCCCCGAAAGGTGCAGCCGAGGGGCTGTGTGGTGTCACATGTTATATAACTCAGGTGGAAATCTAATAAGCTGTGGCATGTATTTGGAAAGATGAACACAGTATGTACCATAGAACTGCTGCTAAGTGATGATTGTCGTATTCTGTTCTCCTCTTCCTCAGTGTTTCAACATTAATCCCTCATGTAAAGAAAAGTGACTTTAGCACCGGTCATACACCATTAGTGTTACGGTTTAATGACTGTGTGAGTGTGTGTGTGTGTGTGTGTGTGTGTGTGTGTGTGTGTGTGTGTGTGTGTGTGTGTATAAAGGTACTCCTGTTTCCTGCCTCTTTCTGGTTAGCAAGCCCAGGGCTACTGGTAGAGTGGTTGCCATGGAGTTTTGACATCATTTCATAAATGAGAATAGATGAGTCTGGGAAGTCAATATGGGCTGGAGCTGCTGAAGGGTGTTATGGGAAAAAAATGAACACCGCTCCATCGAAATAACCTCCACGTCCCGCTGAGTCACACACGCGCGCGCACATGAGGATGCCCACACTAGTGTGGATAAATTTATCAGCCTGTGTTGGCGTGCGTGCCACCACAAGAGGCTCATTGAGGTAATCATCAGATACGTCACATGTTAATAATATTTAAAGCATTATACTGATGCTAGGAATTTACTATGCATCTTACATAATGTACTTGCAAACGGTGCCCCTTTTGGTGTTGCTATTTATTCCACAGGCCTGCTGTCAGATAAGATGTTCTCTGGGCTTGGGATACTGTAACACCTTAAAACTCACCTCACAAACCATCACCAAAAGCAATAAAACTGATGTATCAGGCATTTGATGCTGAAGGTTTTGAAAACCTTTCTGTTTGTCTTGGCTCGCTCATGTGGCTCCAGCACTAACTTTTAATGCAGCGATTATAAGGTATCCTAACAGGCTGTGTCAGTCCCAGTCCCACACAGAGATGATGCATTAGGATCTCAGGCAGACAGTTAACTGTCAGCATACTGGGAGATTAATGGACAAACACGCAGTTACAGCAGGAGTCTACCTGGCTAAGGAGCTCGGGGATAGACATGTAGAGGACACCAGAGGGGAGTGACCTTGGACGGAGTTTTTATTTGCAACTTCATGCATGAAATTGATGTGTTTTAGAGTCAACAGCTGCGTTCATGTGTTGTGCATTTAAAGGTGATATCAGTGCATTCAATCAGTGTCATTTGCCCATTACTGCGATGGAAACAAGTCCTCCAACCTTATGAAAAGCACTTAGCTGGTAGAGAAAATCAATAATAAAAGTGTACAAGCTGTCATCTTTCTTAGTTGGTGAGAAGTGGCACCCTGTTTGTGACACCGCCACCAAACAGGATACATTTCAAAACAGAAAAGAAAAGCTACATGTACCCACTCATCCCTTCATTTTCCTCATTGCTTGTAGCTCTCCTTTATGCAGATTAGACACTGTACATGCATGGCAATACTGGGGAGCAGAAAATTAGCTTTCTGACTAAGTAGACCTTCACTCCTCTCTCACTTCTAAGACTGTAATGATTCAAACAAGACTCATGACAAGAATCACTTTCTTTTGGGGTGTGAACTGAATGCCGTGAATAATGAGAAAACCTTAACTAGAACTGTTTGGCCCTGAGGAAGAAACCATGCAAATTTGTTTCTTTCACTTGTGCCATTTTTTTTCTTGCATCAACTGAATTTAATGAAGTTCTGGAACACAACATGATCAGTGCAAAGAAATCTCAAGGTGGCGCTCTGGCCTAAACCTTAAAGTTGTCTTCTCCGTTCAACCTTTTCTTATTTTCCTACTTCACATAATTCTTCTCACCACTTATGAATTCTCTTCTCTGTCTCTTCCTTTATTAAATGCCAGCAAGCGTGGTAGAGAGTGGGTGGTATTGGTAATGAACTGTAATCCCTCTCTCCAAACCATCCAAACAACCCACTATACTTCTCAAAAGGTGATCGTCTTAACAAAATATATTACTTGCATTTATTAATGCTTCTTTGCTTTCATTATTCATCATTGCTGAACTTTTTTATTTAATTTCAATGGCATTTAACTCTGGTAACTAAACTTTTTTATTAGTAATTAACCAGGAAGCCATAAAAATTGAAATATAAATAATAACCAGAGAGAGAAAATACCTAGAACTGTGTTTACTTTTTCGACAAGTCATGTTTTCTGATTCATATATTATGATTTCTTATTTCTACAGCCCAAAATGGCCAAAGACACTACCACTATAACTCTATATACTGTATACACTATATGTGCACTGTCTATTGTTTGCAGAAACAAACATTGCCAACATTTTTTCTGGCAACTGGGTTAATCTATTACACCAGTAATTCACAACCAAAGGTATTTATACTCAAGGGTACTTCTGCAGCTGCCAGGGGGTACATGGAGAGATTGTGTAGCTCAATCAATTTGAATGAGACATAAATTAGTATTTGATTAAATAATATATATTTATGTCAACATACTGGGTCTGCTGTAATACAACACAATTGATAGTGTGTGACACCTAGTTAGCAAGCGAGCAGAAAACTTAAAACAGTTCGCTAAAAGTAATGGATAAACGGCTGACATAAAAATAATGATGGTAGAAAAAGTTAGCTAAGTGGTTGAAAAAGATAGCTTACTTAACTCGTTCTCAGTCCCAGGCATCGAATATGTCAGCTTGGTCAGTGGCCCTCAGCTTCTGGTACTGATGCACAAGGCACCCTAGCATCCTGCATGAGATGTACTTTCAGCAACATATTTGATGGAAATCAATCTGTGGCAATAAAGTAGTAGAAAGAGCAAGAAAGTCAAAGTAGGGCAGGAGGGAGAGGTGTTGGATGCATCAAACACACAGGACTTTTACCAAGGAGACTTGTGATTGTGTCCTGTGTTTTTTTCCAGGTTACATAGTTAACATCACGGGACATACTCATCAATCAAAATGCAGTAAGAGTTATTTTAACCCAAACCATAATCTTTTCTCTAAGCCTAAGCAAGTAGTTTTGATGGTAAAACCTACATTTCCTGTCAAGAAGAAAGTTTATTTTCAAAAAACACTGTCGTATGTAAGAAATGGAAATCGACACAGAGACAGACACGTCCAAAACTGATGCTAGAGGGGTACCTAGACTGTCATAGTTTGAAGTGTAGAGCCACTGACCAAGCTGTTGTATTCGACGAGTTGTATTTGACTAAGTGAGAATATGTCAAAGTAGTTGGTAAAGTACTGGGAAAAATTGTTTAAATGGATAGATAGAGGTAGTTATGGTGGAAGCAGCTGAAAGTACAACATGTCCTCACTCCACCTCGTCACATATTAACGCTTCGTCATGGACTTTTCGTGTCCAGATACGACGTGCAAGGTACCGTGGGTGTATTGGTTGTTGACGTTCTGGGACACTGTGTCAAGTTCTGCCTGTTACATACAGTCTCTTTCAAAATACACTTCCATTTTCACAGGAAATTTAACGTTTACATACAGTCTCTTTCAAGATAAATGCACTACGTCAGTACAACAATGCGAATTGATGTTTTGGGGGTTTTTTTTCCCCCTTTACACACGTGGTTGGATTTAGGCAACAAAAGCACGTGGTTGGGTTTAGGAAAAAAGAACAGGGTTTGGCTCTCTAATCTCACAGGCTGTGAACACCGCTCTCCTCGGTGCAATTCAGTGTTTTCTGGAACTCTCCACCCGCCCCACTCAGACTTTTGCTGCCTTCGTTTTCGTTCCTGTCCCACTGCGTTCCCCCCTGACGCCTGTGAGCCATTAAACCATATCGGTAACCAGCCGCGTATCATGCCAATGTGAAAGGACGGCTTTGTTTGTTGGTGTCTGACGCCACATGTCACTGCCCAAGTGCCAGATTTCAACAATTTCTGAGTGAGAATGGGTTGGAAAGTCTTGGGTAAATGTTCAAAATAGTTAGCTAGAAATATAGTTACAAAAGTTGGCTTAAAGTAATGGTTGAAAGTCCAGTGTCTGTTACTCAAAGTGATACAGCACAAATGGAAACTTGTAAAGCAGAACATTTGTAAAGTGGAAAAAAAGTAACGTTTCAATAAACAGTGTCAAACAACATCCAGTGCTGAAAACATCTGAGACATGTCAGTGGGTATTTGAAATAGGCCCACTCCTACACGTACCAGATATGCTGCCTGAAGAAACTTGAGACAACTCACTCCAGAGTGTGTCTTAGCATTCATCACCGTTAGGCAATATTCTCAGTGAAATTACATGCTAGTCCAAAAAAAGTATTTTTCCTTTTCTGTAGATGCCTTTTGTGCCAATTCTCAGATAAGTCAACTCAGTGTGAGCTTTATTTACAATTGAGTTTAAATTGAGGATTACTTACAGTATGCCCTGCAGCTAGCTGTAATACTGAATGTAAAAACAGATTTTAAGTTCTTTGTATCTAAAATTGTCTTTTTTCCAGCTCCAGTATGTGCCAATTCAAGTAAATTGTACCACCTTTTCACAGCATTTGGGAAAGATACAAAGTTAGTTTTTGAAATAGAAACCGTATGCTGCATGGACAAAGCAAGAAAGAAAGATATCATTGTCCTGCCATTTGGCAAAACACAGTCAGCAAGAGCCTGCTCGCCTGATTGGCTAGATTCTGCGCTGAGCTTGAACAGACAGAAAGAGAAACAGAGAAAGAGGGAGCACATGGTGGTGCTTTGGATTAAATGTTAAAATATTAAATATTGAAAGGGAATGTCAGTTCCCCATAGCTCCTGCTTTCAATCTCTACCCGAATTCAGCAAGGGGCCCTCGGGGGATGTTGGGCTGGACGTAGAGGAGTGGGGATGAAAACAGCCCTCAGATGGGAGTCATGAGTTGAGAGGCAAGCAGAGGGCAGAGAGTGGGAGAGAGGGTGGCGGCTAAGGAAGGTTTAAAGGTGCTGGAGATGAAAGAATAAAAAATAAAAATAGATATCACAGGAAGGAGGGGAAAAAGGAAAGCCACCACTCTGTAAAAGTGTAAAAGTGTTATAAAAGTGTTGTTTAAAGGTGTGAATTGAATAAAAGGAGAAAATTACAAAATGTAATAGAGTGTGTGAAGAGAAGGTGAATGAGACCAATTAGCAGTATGTGGAATAAAAAGTACTGAAGGCAATTTACTTTGTTTGAGTCAGCTGTAAAATTAAAACTATGAACCAAGTAGAACCATTGAGCTGTGAAGTGGAAGAGAAGGTAAAAATAGTTTTTTGGCAAAATGTCCTTATTAGCCACATGTTTTTATTTCATTTTATTTATTTGGTTTTTGGTTTCTGCACACATTTGGTGTCTTAATTTCAGTTTTATGTTATATCATGGCCTTTAATCGCATCATTTCTCTCTTTTATCACTGCGCATATAAATACACAAACAAAACTTAGAGGTTTTGACTTGTGGATTGCTGAATCATCCCAAATAGTCTGAATCCTTCATTGGGCATCTGGGGTGGTTTAATCAGGGCTGCCTGAGGCTGGCTGGAGGATCCCAACATTTTAAAGCCAAGTTTTTCTGAAAAGATCAAAAGGATGCCCCGAGGTATTGGCTGTGTTCTGAATAAAGCTTCAACCTTCAACCTTACAGCAACACTCAGCTATTTCCCTTAAAGAATAAACAAATGACACAGCATTGAGTAACATTTCTGGCATGCAAATGAGCGGTATCCAATACGGTGAATGTATTTTTAATTAAATGTCGTCATTTATTCTGTATATAAAATGTTACCATGTCAGTTTATCAGGCTGTGACCCAGACTCAACATTTCCTCTCAAATTTATATAAAAACACTTACACTGGTTACGCCAAGAGCATGTCAACTGAATTACAATGCCATATTTTCAGTGCTTCAAAAGGCCACAAAATCTACATGCAGTGAAAAGACAACCACGGCCTCTCAGGCCTCTCATTTTTTAACTGTATACCTTGTTCCGTATCCCTGTGTTTGAGGGTTTGCATGTTTATATGTGGGCACATATGCTGTGGCGTTTTTAGGTGGAACAAAATGGTGAGGCGACGACTGTGCACAGAAGCAAAACAACACAAATGACACAATTTTACAGTTTACAGCAATGTGCCTCCCACACAGTTTCTACAGATGATAATCTGACTGCGCACATACCTGTTCTCGTCAGCTTGCTGTTATACTGCTCAGTTCCCCATTTGTAAGGCTGTCAGTTTGGGTAGCTTGGGATAATTCTGCTAAGTACTTGAGACCCTGATAGCCTGTTATTGACCAGATATCATCCCCCAAAAGGGTCTTTTCTGACAAGCTAGCAATTTTTTTTCTTCTCAAGAACCACTCCACGTTACATTTGAAATTTTTTTTTTTTACCGCATTTTGGTTTATAACAACATGCCATGGCTGGTAGACATCAAGTCCGTTAAAGTTGCTGTACAGTAGAAGATAATCCACATCATTCATGGTGACCACTAGGGATGCACAATATATTTCAGGCCAATAAAGTATCAGTCAGTGTCAAGTTTCTGGTCTTTGTGCAAATTCCCAACTTGAAAGGATTATTTTCTACCCGAAATATTCCACTCGAATACTTTCTTTCCATTTATTTTTGGAAGACTCATTCAGCATTTTCAGTTTCCATTCCATTTAATGATCTTAGCATTAGGTGAAAAACCTTTAGGGCAGAAGAAACAGAAAAAAAAAGTATGTGCCTAATGCAAACAAGCAACAAATTTCATAAAATCTCAAAATATTGCAGGGGAAATACACATTAAGCACCATAGTCTACAAATATATTAATTTCCCCTTCTTAAATTAAATGTACTTTTGCATGCCGTTTTTAAACAGCTTTTTTAGGCTTTTAATTTAACCAATTGTTGTGTGTTAACTGTTTTTTAATTCTTGGAATTTATTGTTTTTTAATCAACAGATATCAAACTATTTATTCATTTTTAATCTATCACACCCCTAAAGTGCACGATATGCTTATTTAATGCCAAACTATGATTTTAT
The DNA here is from genome assembly GCA_019142605.1 of Cephalopholis sonnerati. NCBI lineage: Eukaryota > Metazoa > Chordata > Actinopteri > Perciformes > Serranidae > Cephalopholis > Cephalopholis sonnerati. Next base: position 37,909,406 of record JAGQAX010000013.1, read on the forward strand.
CCTATTAACCGCACCGCGTGTGACAAACTTAGAATCAATCATTCAATCAATAATTCAAACGAAAGGCCGTCACCACGGCGTGCCTCCGTGTGACATTGTTCATCATGAGCTGATATTTCATTAATTGAAGTCTTGATTCACAGCAAACAGAGAGCGTGCTACATATGAGTCCAAACCAACATACAGTTTGCGTGTGCACCGCAGCAGCAAGCCTCACCGGTAAAGTGTCTCTTTTAAAGAATGAAAATGTCAGCTTCTTGCCGGCTGCCTCTTTGGATTTGTAGAATCACATTTTCACAGCGTTAATGTCTTTCAACGTCCAAACACTGCTCCTCCCGTGCATAGGTCTACCTGCTGACCATGCCATTAGCATACCCGCCAGGTGTATTTACGCACTGGAGATTGGCTTCCTTCCGGCTTGGAAACTAGATGTATTTACGTATTTTCTCACTACTAATCTCTTATTTATATTTTTTATAATCTATTCAATTAAATAATTATGTTTTTAATTGCTAAATCGTGTTATTTATTTATTTATTTAATGTGCGCATCTGCGCTATTTTGACTGCGGTTTAAATGGCAAAAAAGGACCATTTCAACAGATATTTTTACCTGGTCTTCTATCTTATTTATGTATTTACAGCTCATTTATATTTATTAGTATTTATGTATTTATTTATCTGCAGATTTTAAATCTTCCAGAATAATGTTACTCTAATAACATATTTCAATACTCTAGGCTACAAACAGCAGTTTGACATGACAGTCAGTAATGGGGCATTTTATTATTATGCATTATTCCAATGATATAAATTATAAATTTATATAAATAGTGCAGATAATACAAAGCAAGACTGCTTTCACTGACTTAACAAGGACAGCATCTACCCACCCGACACAGTGGGTGGCAGTACATGTACCTTTAAACTTCGAGCTGCGAAATAAACACAGAGAAGAAGAACAACAAAAACTGCAGCACGCTGTCTAGAGGGCAAAACATATCGCAGTGTGGATGTCTTTTACAGTTTCAGACGAAGACAAAAGCATTGTACCAAGTGTCTGATCTCAGATTGCCTGACCGATTAGAAGCAGCACTGAAGGACCATCTCCAGAGTGTTAGCACGAGCTAATCAGCAGCAGCGGCTTACATCCAACACCAAGCTTTTACAAGGCTCGACTCTGTTGTTAAACTTATTAATAGCCACGTGAAACTATGTGTATCATTACCTGGAAACCCAGTCCGGAGCATGTTTCTCTCTCTGGCTGCGTGTGTGTGTGAGACACAGACGCTTTTTTGTATGAGCTGAGTGTTAGTGTGTGAGGTGAATCAATAGCCCATCGCTATATTACTTGGTAGTTGTAGGCTAGTCTATTGTGGGACGGTGAGACAGTGCCTGGGTGTGTTTATAAAAATGCATGACAATATAAACATTTCATACACCAGATGTAACGCAGACCTGCTGATGTTCATATGAGTCAGCTGTCAGTGTTTGTCTCTGTTAGTAGAGACTCCACTCTGCAGTGTAGTTTATACACTTTATTGATACACCAGAGAATTACACAGTAACACTGGGCTTCATCATTTCCTTCTGTCTTACCGTTAACTATAAATTTAATATGGATTGAAAGTCATTTTACTTTCACATCCTAGTATTTATTATGTTCATCTGTAGGGGCGTTGAGGGTAGACCTGATGTATGACGAATCACAGCTGTTGTTTGTTTCTGTTGTGTTAACAATAGTGATGTCAGGTTGATTTGGTACAGTCATGGCTATGGAATATTAGATCATCCATGTTTTCTCACTATGCCTTAGCCTTTCTTAACCTCAGTTGTACATAAACTACAGGTTATACACTTATTTTTAAAATACAAAAATGTGAAATGATCGGTTATCAGCCATGAGACGCAGGTCAGTATCAGTTACCTGGATCGGTTGAAAAAAATCCATATTGGTGCATCCCTAGTGACCAAGGTTGTTATCTGCTCTAAAATAAATAGTTGCTTTTATAGAGCAATGAGCAAATGACAACAACAGCACTTGGCAAGTAGACGAAAAAACAGTAGCAATGCAACAGGCAATTACCTGGCATTAAATTTTACTGCCAAAGGCCTTTTGCATGCATATTGTTGTTTTCCCACATTCAGAGCACTTGACATTGCAAGTGCTAACCCCACACAGTGTCCCCAAGAGCCATGTGCAATTGAAATGCTATTTTAAAATTCTTAAATCCAGGCACTGACCTTAAGTTGTTGAATAATGATGAATAACAGCAGCAACCAGGGGCGGACCTGAAACAATAATTCAGGCCTGGAGTTTGACTCTTTCCCAAGCTACCCTGTCTACACAAACTACTCCATGTGTGTGTTTAGCTGGTGTTTTAGACTGACCTGGTCCCTTACTGGTGAACATGTCACTGACTATGCAGCATTTTGCTGTGGCTGTGGCAAGGACCATTCTCTTTTTTTATTCTCTCTCTCTCTCTGCTCCACGTTTCCTGCTCTTCTGACCATCCATTTTGCCAGGTGACTTGTCTAAAATGTTACTGGCAGAGACATGGGTTTGTGATTGGTATGCAAGATGGCAATCACCTCAAAGTGTGGCTTGTGAGTGGGGGGTCTCCCAGAGTGCATTAGTGTAGTGCCTGATGCAGGATGCTGACAGGTCAGTCAACTCATTCCTGCTTTCTATATTATCACAAGTCAAGTTGGCTTTTGACAACAGGTCAAAATGACCTTCAGGCCACCAGGAAATATCCCGGTGCTCCTGACGGGTTGTCCACTACTGCCAGCTATTGAGGAATTTCTAATGTCATGCATTAATGCAGAATTCTGTTAATTTCTAAGTTACTCAGTTCCATTAAAACTTATCTTTTTTCTGCTGTTAGCAAGTGGGACTTTCAAAAGTGTGTAGACAAGTTGGAGCTTTTGTTTTGTGTGTTTGTGCAGTGGTGTTTTTTTTTTTTCCTCTAGACACAATCTCAAACTGGATATAGAAAAGCAATCTCTCAGCTAAGTGATTTGTGAAAAGTGTCACATTCTCACCTGGCAGTAATTGCCTGTTGGTGTCACTCAGCTGTGGTGATAGGTGGCTGTGAAGCGAGAGGGGATGGGAAGGTGGGTGGGGGGAGTTACTATGACCGGCTTGAGAGGTGCATTGTCTGGTTTGAAAGGAGAGCTTTAAGATGCACATACTTAAAAACCTTTGTACCCTCTGAACAAGTAAAGTATCAAAGTTCTGCGGGGTGTAAAGAATGGGCAATTTCATTAGTGTGTGTGCATGTGTGTGTCTCTCTGTGTGCTCGAGGGGTGTTGGGGAAGGGGACATTTGTTTGTGTGTGTGTTCAATGATTGGCAAAGAATATCGTCTGGCCTAAGGCGATGGAGCGATGGCATCTATTGGGACTCTACACCTCTATGAATGACAGGAAAGAAAGGAAAGCAGCAATGAGAGACACGCTGGATGAGATTTTTACATTTCAGTTAAGCTCTTTATCACCTCCTTTCTTCATCCATCTGTTTTCCTTTCTCTATTTCAATTTTTTTTTCCATTTCTTTACTTCTAACCTGACAGCTTCGGTCAGATTTTGCAGCATCCCCGATTCAAATCCCTCTGATCTGTGTACAAAAGGAATTAAACTTGTCAGAGAAGGTTTTCTGTTGCGCTAAATTGATTAACTGGACTTTTTGGACATGCAGAATTCTGGGTAAATACAGAAGAGATTTGAATAAAGTTGAAAGTTGGAATATTCTATGAGATCGACAAGGCTTTCTGACCATCTTTTATTCATTTTACCCCAACTTGTTTCATTCCCGTTAGTGTTTCTACTTGAAAATATCTTTTCAGCGCTCGTACGTTTGTGGACACTAAAAGGAGAGACATTCATTCAAAATTTAATGTGATGTGAGAAATATATTGATGTAGAAAAAAAATTGTGTAAAAAATATGCGGGCTGCTGAAAGCGAAGTTCAGAGATCAAGACTGTGAGATTTGACATAGGAATAACGCATATATAGATACTCAAACCACATGAAGTCCACTTAATGTAGATTCACATCCTGACACTGCTGCGATACAATATCTCCATTAAAGCAGCTGAAATGAGACCCTTAACAAAAAACGGCAATGAAAACAAAGTCCTTCAACCCAAAAGCCATGCTCTCTAATACATCAGGAAAATAATCTTGCTATGTCATATTACGAAGAATCTCATTATGGCATGTAAATTTGATGGCACTGGATATGCGAGAGGAGGCGTATGCACATGTTTGTTAGCCAGCTCTAATGACCCCTCTCCACAAAGCTCTCTAGTGTGATAGCCTCATGATGGAGCCAAACTCATCAGGGATATCTGGGGAAACAACTCAACTTGATTTTGACATGTGGAGAGTGTTCGCAGAGGTGAAGAGCTCTTAGATGCCTCTCTAGATGTCGGCGCACAGACACACACACACATCCATGTACACGCACGAAGACAGACAGAGAGACAAATGCAGGCACACAATTCACTCATGAACACTTGGCGTAAAAGATACAAGACATGTTGGATTCTGTCTGGAAAAAGATACACGTGCTGGTGTACAATATAAACCACATGTCTGCTGCTCTCTTTTACAAACCATCAATTTCACTTTGACCCAGCTTTGGACGGAAGAAAAATTCGATCCTAAATCAGCATGCACAAATTGTCACTTGCCTCTTTCAACAGCTGCCATGGAATATTTAATAATATTACTACGTTGATTAGCACTCCATTATTATGAGACTTGTGTGCTGTAGTTTGACAGACAGTAGCAGCTGTGATGAGCATTCAAACTATGTGTTGCTGGGTTTTTACTGGCTCAAAATTAGGCAGAGGTGGTGTCACGTGCATACACATGCATATGAACTGGGCCCTCAAGTGGCTCAAGTAAACACTTTTTACAAGCAATGTATTTTAGAAGTTCTAATAATTATATAAACAAAAAAATGACTGACCTGTGCCCTGATTGTAACATGGAAAGTCAGTGATGTCTTTAATGTGAATCCCTAGATATTTAATGTTCACCTGCAATTTTTGGTCCCAATAATATTTGCTCTTAACTTGTACCTAAGTAGCATATCACATGACATGGTTAGGCTATGTCTGAGACTGAGAATATGACCACAAATAATGCTATACTGAATATTAAATGTGAAGCTTCCAAAAAATACTTTATAATTAATTGTATTTAAGTAATGCCCTCTCAAACACGTGGACATGACATTTTCCCCTGATGTATTTCCTGTTGAGCACCTATAGGATGTTGTTTTATTGGTGCATCCCATACCGAGAAGTACCGCCACAGATTGTCCAGGAGCTTACTGATGCCCTGATTTAGGTCTGGCAGGAGATCCCCAAGGACACCATCCGTCAACTCATCAGAAGCATGCCCAGATGTTGTTGGGAGTGGATACACTCAGGATTTTCACTGCGCAGGATTTTCACTGCGCATGCGCTGGCGTCTACTGCTGCTAGACAACATAGCTCCGTAAGCCTGCTTCTTATCCAGTTTTAAAATGTTTTAAATCACTCTAAACATTATGCCTCTGGCTAATGTTTGCTTTTAACGTTTTATTTTTTACTGGGTGAAAGTTTTTTAGTCATCGGACTTTAGGACATTAAGTTTTTAAAGAAAGGCCTGGTGAGCCGCCATGTCAACATTGGACGCTGCCGACTCACCTGGAAAGTTGGAACAAATGCTGAACAAAGCATACAAAAAGATCGCTAACCTTCTCGAGGACATTGAGCGGATGTCAAATGAGCTCCAAAGGAAGGATTCCCTGCTGATCACCCTCAGGTCCTGTTTCCCGACGCTGACCAACTGGCTGGAGACCTCACAAACCAGTGAGTCCGCTCCGCAGAACACCACCTCTGCACTCGGGCAAACAGTTCTCTGGGACCCGTCCTCCTCCTGTCAGCGGCCTGCCTGCTCCACTCCAAACAGGGGCACCCCCTGGACCGAAGTGGTCGTCCGCAGGCGGAAGAGGGCTCCGAGCGGGACTCACGGCGGGGCTCCTTCTCCCCTGATACCGCTCTCCAACAAGTATGCGGCTCTGTTCGTGAGCGAGAAGCCGGCGACCCGGGACCCACACCAAGTGACAGCACCTGTTCATGCGGCCACAGACACCATGCCCACGCTGACGGACACCACAGCCTTCCCTCCACTCACTGCTAGCTGCCTTCCGGTAGGTGGGTGTTCAGCAGGGAGCCGTCCACCGGCGCCGACCCGCTCCTCAATTCAGGGCAAGCGGTTCGTGAGGGACGCGGTGCGCTGGCACTCTTCCCGTTCTCCCCGCCTGGCGAGGGATCACACACGGAGCCCTGGTGTGTGTGGCGGTGTGGCTGAGCTGGCTTGCTCCCCTGAAGACCGAGACACCCTGGACCTGGTCATAACCCATGGCCTGTCCATCGGTGTGTCCTCTGTTGTTGACCTGGCTGTGTCTGACCACTACTGTGTATTTTTTAACATCACCAGTTTTAACCAGGAGGAGGCCCCGGTGAGAACAGCGAGGAAGTGCTATCTAACTTCTGAAGTGGCTGCAAATTTTATTGAGATTTTACAGAGCACTCCTGCTGAAATTTTACCTGCACCTTGTGATTTTATCGTTGATCATTTTGACAGTAAACTGAAGTCAACTCTGGACTCAGTAGCTCCACCTCTAACTAAAACAATAAAAAGAAAACCTACACCCCCGTGGAGAAAAAATGATGAAATCAATAAACTGAAAAGAAAATGCAGGAGCACTGAGAGAAGATGGAGAAAAAGTAAACTGACGGTTCATTATGAGATTTTACGTCAACAACTCAAAACCTACAATAACGCAGTCAAAAAGGCACGAATTTCCCATTTCTCACAACTCATCACCAACCATAAAAACAACCCCCGGTTCCTCTTCTCCACCTTTAATATTTTAACAGGCACTAATTTTAATAAAGTTCTTAAGACACCAACAGATGATCTTTGTGAAAACTTTGGAGACCACTTCAGAACTAAAATCAAGGACATCAGATCCTGCCTGTTATCCCAGAAAGTTTTGTCTGTTAACACACCTGGACTGTTGTCCTTGCCTGAGGAGACACTGGAGAGTTTTGCCCTGGTTGATGCAAGGACACGTGGTCGAGTTTTCTCCCAAGTAAACCCAACAACCTGCCTTTTAGATCCAATTCCCACATCAGTCTTAAAATTGCTTTATGGATTCTTTGAGGAGCAGTTTAGAAACATCATGAATTGCTCTCTTCAGACGGGTGTCTTCCCCACCACCTTTAAAACGGTGGTGGTGAAGCCCCTTCTGAAGAAGAGCAATTTAGACCCCAACGTTCTTAATAATTACCGACCTGTATCCAACTTACCATTTTTAAGTAAAATTTTAGAAAAACTGGTTTTTAACCAAGTTAATGACTTTTTAAACAGAAATAGCATTTTAGAGAAACATTAGTCTGGTTTTAGGAGGAACCACAGTACTGAGACAGCACTTTTAAAGATTTTAAACGACATCAGGTGGAATTTAGATAACAAAAAGCTCACAGTGTTGGTTCTACTGGATCTAAGTGCTGCTTTTGATACGGTAGACCATCACATTTTATTAAACAGACTCAGACACCTGGTCGGCCTCTCCGGTACTGTTCTTAACTGGTTTTGTTCTTATCTCAAAGACCGCTAATTTATGTAAGTATGGATACATGTTCCTCAGGAACCCATGAAATTCGATGTGGGGTTCCCCAAGGCTCAATTTTAGGTCCACTTCTCTTTAACCTTTACATGCTTCCCCTTGGGGACGTCATCAGGAGACATGGCATCAGCTTCCATAGTTATGCTGATGATACACAGCTATACATTGCCGTGTCTCCTGATGACACAGGGCCATTTGATGCCCTTTTTAACTGCATTGCAGACATCAAGTCATGGATGGCAGAGAATTTCCTACAGCTCAACCAGGACAAAACTGAGTTTTTAGTTATAGGTCCTGAAGGCCAGAGAGAGAAACTTTTACCAAAACTACAGGATCTTAAACCAACCCAATCAGTAAAAAATTTGGGCGTGACTTGACTCTGAGCTAAATTTTATCCCACATATCAAAAATATAACAAAAGTAGGTTTTTATCACCTTAAGAACATAGCCAGAGTCCGCCCGTTTCTCTCTCAGGCCAGTACGGAGGTGCTAATGCATGCTTTTATTTCCTGTCACTTAGATTACTGTAATGCCCTGCTCTCTGGTCTTCCCAAAAAGAGTATTTTAAATCTCCAATTATTACAGAACTCAGCCGCACGCGTGCTGACGAGGACCAGAGGGCGGGCGCACATTACACCGATTTTAGAGTTGCTGCATTGGCTCCCCCGTCCGCTTCAGGATCGATTTTAAGATTCTCTTACTGGTTTTTAAATGTCTTAACGGCCTTGCGCCCTCTTATTTATCTGATCTGCTTTTACCATATCAACCCTCGCGGACCCTGAGGTCCTCCGGCACTGGCCTTTTAACCATACCAAAACCCAGAACAAAAACCCACGGTGAGGCAGGATTTAGCCACTATGGCCCCCACCTGTGGAACAGCCTGCTGGAAAGCCTCAGGACTGCAGAGACTGTTGATATTTTTAAAAGAAGATTAAAAACACACCTTTTTAATCAGGCTTTTAACTAATATTTTAAACTCTTCTTACATTCTTATCTGGTTCTATCCTATTTTATGTTGCTGCTTTTATCTTGCTTTTTAAGATGATACTAATCTTGCTGCTTTTATCTTGCTTTCTAAGATGATATTAATCTTAAATAATTCTCTGTTTTTATTTATCACTGGTACTGTATCTATTCTATTTTATTTATAATCTTACGTATTCTATTTTTATCTTTGGTACTGTATTTATTATCTTACATTTTTACCATTTTAGCTGCTCATTCTATTTACTTATTGTCAGGGCTTATCCTATTTTATTCTTTTAGTCCTATTTTATGCTTTTAGTCTTTAGCTTTTAACTCCAGTGTTTCCTCAGGGGGGTCCTCCACACTGGGAGCTGTGTCAGGTCTGCTGATGGGGGTGCTGTCCTTGGGTCCCTTCGGCTCGGCCGGCTGGGGGTTCCTCCCTTTGATGTGGGGGTCCGCCTGTCGGACCCAAAGGTGGTGTTTCCTTGATCCTCAGTGCCATACCATGTCTCCCTATTGTGTGTGATTGTGTGTGGGTGGGTGGGTGTGTGTGTGTCTGTCTAGTATGGAGGGTGGGAGGGAGGGGCTTTCTTTGTAATTGTTTTCTTTCTTTAATTGTGATAATTGTTTTTAATTCTGTAAAGCACTTTGTGTTGCATGTCCTTTCAGGAAAAGCGCTCTACAAATAAAGTTGATTGATTGATTGATTGATTGATTGATTGATTGATTGATACAGGCACCCTGGGGTCATACCCACTACTGACTCACATTATAAGTTGCCGTAACAAAAATCAGGCAAGTCAGATCAGCCAGTTATTTTAATTTTTTAGTTAGATTTTTGGTGTGATTTTGAATCCAGCCCTCAGTGGGTTGATGATTTTGATGTCCATTGACCATAGTTATGTCATTTTGCTCTCAACAAATTAGCCAATGTACATCAGAAGAGATTTATAACTTGAATAATTCGTTCATCAAGATCCGATGTGTAATTTCCTTTATTTTTTTTTTTTTGAACAGTGTACATAAAATACCATATCAAATAAAAACTGATGAAAAGAAGGGGTGTGTCATATCATCTCGTTCATGATAATAATGGAATATTTTTTGATATCATATGAAAAATTCATATCATGGTATTTACAATATTTAGATTTGTTGACATTGATGTAACACTGTGAATATTTATATATATTTTAACTATCCATCCAACCATCCATCCATCCATTCATCCATCCATTTTCTAACCGCTTATCCTCTTGAAGGTCACGGGGGGGCTGGAGCCTATCCCAGCTGACATTGATCAAGAGGCAGGGTACACCCTGGACAGGTCACCAGACTATCACAGGGCTGACACATAGAGACAGACAACCATTCACACTCACATTCACACCTATGGACAATTTAGAGTCACCAGTTAACCTATCTTCAACCTGCATGTCTTTGGACTGGATATTTTGACAATTTGTCATATTGTGAAGAATATCATTATCACAAAAATAACCAGCAATATCACAATATTATTTTAGGGCCCCCACCCCTAATGAAAAGATCATTGTGCTCGCTTCACTGGGTGGGCCCCCATGTGGTTCTGATGTAAAGTGCATTTATGTCAGCGAACACTGGCTAGATGAATCTTGCCAGAGTTTCTAACTTGGATTTCCGACTTGAATTGCACTTTTCGGTGTTGGAGGTAGTTTTATTCTGAGGTCCAAGTACATTCGATTGCAGCATTAAATGCAGTCTCAGAACCTATTGGCTATTGCTTGAAAATGATTTCACTTTTCTTTCTAATTATCTGCATTTATATGAAATTATCTGTTTAAAGAGATTAGCCAAAATGACCAATGCATGGAAAAGGAAGTCTTGGTCTGGAAATCCTCTAGCTACACTGGATTATATGAAACATTACTGATTGCCTCCAGAGGCCTATCGTCATCAGATGATAGCCGATGGGTTCCGAACCGGAGGTCTCGGGAACAATCAACATGAAAGAAAAAGATGGACCACCAGAGTGCAGTCTCTCAGATTGGTCCACCATTGTGGTGAGTCTGATGAGGTTGTAAATTAAACTCTCTACCTTGTAGGGCTGCAGGCACAGTGATTCCACATTACCTACCCACAAACGGTCAAAGAGGAAGGGCTTGCTGTTAATAAATAGTGGTATAGAAACTTTCATGCCATTGCACCTTAGTCTTATTGTACTGGTACAAACCTAGTATCTAGAATTGAAACTGCATGGGTGAAGCCATGGATTTATACAAAAATATGGCCTAAAATATGAGCGGATTCCAAGATGTTAGGCAGTGCAACATATCGTGTGGATTACACAGATGGTTCTTCTCAACAATTTGCTGACCATGTCAGATGAATTATTTTCATGTGAGAACACAAATTAGCTCCTCCTAAGATAGCCACGGTGGAGGAGTTATTCTAGTGTTATGGAACATCTTATTAGGAGCAAAAAAGGGAGGAGTAAAAAAAAGAAGAGCAAACAAAAATATGCTGAAGAAAGAGGAGCAGAAGACAAGAGATAAAGACCTAATTGGTAGTCATGTTTCTTCTCATGTCCTTTGGGTTATTCTGAGATGATAAGCAGTTTCTGCTCTGTGTTAGATGTGTGTGTTTGAGAGAGTGTGGGACTCTTTTTTCTTTGCCTTGGAATTAGTTAGAGACGTTTTAGAGCATGCTTCTCTTGTAACAACTATAACCCCATAGCTTTTAGTGATTAGGATAATGATCTGCTCCTATTCTATGGCCAATTTAACTTACATCTATGTGAGTGTGAGTCAGGGATCAAACAGCCTAGTGCTTATGCCTGCTTCTACTCATACATCGACTCAAGTTGCTTCCTGTTCACCTCTGACTTTACAAAAAGGACCACACTTTGTACCATCATGAACAGCCTCTTCCTATACCCAGGAGGTCAATGACTCCCCTCTCTTCAGAACTCACTGGTATGATACCAAGTATAAGAAATTAATTTCAAACATATCTGGTTTGTAGCATAATGATATATGGAGAGGGCCTCATGTGTGCATGTTTTCCTAATTACTGTGGCTGTGTGCTTTAGTGTGCTCTCAAAAGGCCAAAAAGCTTTAGAGCAAACGCAACTGAGACCGCAGTGTAAGGTATGTAAAAAAACAGAATATAAAAATGGATAGCGTGAAAGCTTCCCAGATGTGGAGGCTAAACATCTTGATGCCTTCTGGCTAGCTGAAGTACAAGTCATAAACCTTACCCCCTCCATGTTAGTGGATAGGACATGGGCCACACTATAAGTACTTGTTAAATAAATTAGGTAGTCATTATTATATATGTTCAAGTGTTCCTTTTTATGATAAGTGTTTTTAATTAGTTAGTTGATGCAATAAAAAGAGGGTGTGACATTGTGGTTGACAGCTATGTGTGTCGAATGGTGTGTTTGCCATCAACGGCGTGGGTCACAATTGGGCCGAGACAGGTGTGTGAAAGAATTTGATTTTCAGTACTGCATAGATTCTGGCTCCAAAAGTGCAATATGGCAGCAATGGTATACAGGATATTTTGTCTTCAGTAAGAGGTAGTGTAGATGTGTTGTCCATCTTTATATACAGTCTATGGTTATGCGCAGCTGTGCCTTTCTTAAAATAAAGCAAGGGTTAGGGTTAGGGTTACCCAAGGTGATGTGTTAACTCATCTTCGTTGGTCGACTACAAACATGATGTATCATCTGAAACATGGAAGTAGCTACATGCCCATTAGCCACTTAACACAATCAGTACTGCTTTGCTAACAGCGTCATTAACAGGCGGCTCGCTCAGTGTGTGACGTGCACTTGTAGATAAAATATAGGCCTATATTAATGAAGGTTCATTAGTACGGTTTTGTATTTCTCTGTAATGTAGTACAGTGTTAACAATGTTACTGACACTATTCTTTCTCACACCTTCAACTCAAACCATTGTGTTGCCCCGCCCAAATATATCATTTAATAATTAAATTAGTATCATAAACATGTGGGCGACTAGTCGACTAATGGCCCTAAATGACGACTATTGGTCGACTAGGAAAATTCTTAGTCGGGGGCAGCCCTGCTCTCCAAGGGTGCTACTGTTCTGTTGTGTCCATATGAGCCACTTGGCCCATGAGTACGAAAAATAAATGAAAATAAAATGAAGAAGAGCATTCGAAATTAAAGTAAGGTCTGGAGTATTTCATGAAGTGGGCTCAGTCTCAATTGAATGAATTGACTTTGGATCTGTGATGACCTTGATAAAAAAAATGAAAATAAATAAATAAAAAAAGATTTTTTTTTTCTTGGTTTTGTTTGTTTTAAAAAATGTGTGAATGCATTTTTGTACTGTTTTACAATAAGTCTGGCCATAGCAGTGTTAGTGTATCAGCAGTGATATAGTGCAGCAGAGTAGTGAGGTCTGCATTGACTCAACATCTCCAACAGAAAATGAATTGCAATACTGTAGTGGACATCACTGGACTACAGAAAAAAATGCTGCCTGTCCATTTACTGTAAACAGGCAGCAATATCATTTCTCTGCTTTTCCTCCCCTGCTTGTTTTCTTGTTACTTTGCCACATGACTCACAGTATTTTATTTCAACTGCTTATTTTAACCACCACAGATGTCCCTTACTGGATGTGTTTCAAATGTTTCACAGAGAAAAGACAGTATATTGTGTCTCACCATCTCGTTGGAAAGATTTGTATTTTAAAAGAAATGAGGGCGGAAATGTTTCTGAATAACTTGGTTGCATGATAAATGTGTTTTTGAGTCTAACATGTGCTTAAATTAGTACACTATAAAGCCCACATATGCCAACTACCAGACATATGTTCACACCACCAGAAAACGGCTGACTGACAGACAGGCAGGAATTTGATACTGTCAGGACAGACAGAAATGCATGGATGTCATAAGCGTGCCTTTGTACCTAAACACTCCTGTGTGTGTGTGTGTGTATGTGTGTGTTGTATATAGGTAAGTGTGTATTATTATTATTTGTGTGTATGCTAGCCCTGTTTACTGACAGTGGCTGACAGAGTGCATTATGATTCTGCCGGCAGAGTGAGATAGGATGATAGGATGTGGGACAGGAACGGGAGCCTTAAAGCCAGTGCCTGACTACGTGACACAAAGCACTAAGCAACACTTTGACATCACAACCTTACCCTCACAAAGATTTATGTGTATGTGTGTAGGGGGTTGTTTAGTCTGCGATCAAGACTCTTAACATCTTTTACTCGTCTCCTGTTAATGCAACAAGATGCAAAGAGAAAACATGACAAAGCAAACCACAGAGCGGAAAGAGAGTGAGCAAAGAGCACAAAGCTGTCATAAATCGGATTTGTTATATGTGAGACTTGAAAAACTCAGGCAGATAAAGACCTAAGGAGAAGAGGGAATGCAATAAAGGAGCGAAAGTGATGATTAGACAAGATGGGACGTCATCCTAAAGCTGCCTTAAAGTGAGCTCCATCGAGAGGGGACCCGATATAGATCATTTTCTACGCACTAAGCGTGAACTTTATGAATGTTAAATACCGGCAGCATCCTACCCATCAATCATGAGTAGTGGTGTTGCTGAATGATATCAGCAAACATGACCCACAAATGCAGTATTTCATAATGGCATCTTAAATCAGATGAATATAAACATCCTCATCACCGAGTTGTCAACTGGAGTTTGCTGAGGATCCAGGTACACAGGAAATAGAGCCACACTAAAGCTGAGTGTACACTGCACGATCTGAGCCTGTTTCTGACTTGTTGGGCATCATTTGCCATTCAGTGTACAGGCAGGAATGAGGACTAATCATAGTCCAATCAACTGCTCCTGACTGGCCACCGGATGTTTGGATGAATTTCTGACATGTCAGAAACTTTGGTCGGCTGTTGTCAGACTTTTGCAGAGTGCGACAAGTCCATTCCCCGAGGTCAGTGCCTTTTTTCTCAATCAATCATATAGTGTAGCCTACATCCAGCTAGTTTGTTGGTGCTGCTAACTGTGTGTGTGTGTGTGTGTGTGTGTGTGTGTGTGTGTGCGTGTGCGTGTGCGTGTGTGTGAGAGAGAGAGAGAGAGAGAGAGAGAGACAGAGAGAGGGAATTACAGACAGAGTGGTAAAAAAAAACATGGACTGACCTGTTTTTGTAGAAATGGACTTTTAAGCTCTTTTGCGCAGTGTTAATTTCATTGATGAATACTTTAACTAAATTTTTCATCAACCTTTATTCCATAATGAAAATGAGACAATGAAGAGCTAAAAGTAGATCTTGGTAATAAAAACTAAGAGAAAATCTACGCTTAATTTTCGTTGACGAGATGAGACGTAACAAAAATGTTCTTGGTGGCCTATCGGACACTGAAAATGAGAAGCGGACATGTTTGTAATTATCTTAAAATGCCACATGAGCAACAGGCTGTTAAACTTCAGTAAATAGTCTGCACCAGGATCTTTCGCGAGCCAGCAAAAACACTCACACCAGGACAGTGTCAGCCATTGGTGCGAGTTGTGCTGTAATCAGCTGTAAATAATCAGCTGAATGTATGTGTGTGTCTGACTGTGGATGGCGGAGCTGCTGAGTGGATTTGTGGAGTGTACATTAGTTGCGGCGGTGGCTGTTAGCAGTTAGCTCTGCCTGAATGGCAGTGGAGCAAGCAGCCACCGGCTGCTGGACGTCACAGCGGATCCTGGAAGGTTTATGGGGTGATGCAGTTTGACAGGAAGGTAGGAGGCTCAGTGTAGCTGTGCTGTAAGTAAACAGTCTGACCTCAGATCAGTTTTCTCTGACAGAGATAAAAGTTTAGTTTTAATCACCAACCCTGTGAGAGGACACGAGTTTAAACCTCCAGACTAACACGTTGCATATTGAGAAAGAATCCAGGCTTTACTTAAGTTCTTTTTCTGCTTCTCAACAGTGAGATTGATGAACCTGGGTACAAATCCTAGTTGTCTCAGATTAGTTATTTGGGCTGTCAAAGTTTTTGAGAGCATAAATAGAGATATGTTGAGCTTTTCAAATTATGATCAGTAAGTGTATGCTCATAAATCACCCCTTAAACCTGTCAAAAACTACTGGGGAAATGACAATTTATAAATGTGCAGAAATTATTTGTATTTGTAGAAAGATTTGCCTAAATGAAATGTTTATACAACCTGTCACCTTGATTCTAATTTTTGATATTTTTTAATTAGCCTCACTGGATTAGTTTAAAGATTAAAAAACACAAAGAAAACATATTGACGGAATGTAATAACTAAAAACTAAAAATTTTAAATTTGTCGACTAAAACATTTTGAGTTTTCATTGACTTAAACCATGAAGGATAAAAATGACTGAAATGTGACTAAAACAAATAAGCATTTTCATCTCAAGACTAAGGCTAAACCTAAAATAGCTGTCAAAATTAACACTGTTTTTGGGACATCTGTAATGACCTGAAGCACACCTCTGCCAGCAAACAAACCTTTATTGACATTTTTCAAGGCCAGAACAGTATGCAGGGGCCGTGTGACCATTTTATTATCTATTTCACACATACAATGTGAGCACTCAGGTCTAGCTTGCTGATCCGACTGCACAGCGTGAGCACATGAATCATGAGCTTTGGCTTTACATTACAGGCGATTTACTGGCAACATTTCTAAAATGGGCTCAAACCGTACAGTGTCTGCCCAGCTTAAAGATAAAACAGGCACGGTAACTGAAAGCAATAGCTGCCAAAATTGGAAGACAAACAATATAGAATATAATAACATCTGGGGCCTTGATATATGTATGACAGAGGAAAACTAGATTTACAGTCGGTGCACAAGCGGCTGCATTTTTGCACAAACCATGTTAAGCCAATTTAAAACACATGGATGAAATTACCTTAGTCATATTTATTAAAATAACAGCTAAATGATTCAAATGATTACAGGAAGACATCCTTGCCTCGGGGAAGTGGGAATTTACTACACAGTTACCGTGTCTCTCTAGGCATGCCAGAGAAAAGGTTTGAAGAGAAAAAAAAACATAGACTGAGACTGACATGGACATGATGAGTAAGTCATCTTCTGAAAAGGCTGGGCCAACGATGCTCGCTTTAATAGACGGCACAAAGAATGTCACACATCCAGGGTGTGCGTGTGGATGCGTGGGGGCTTGCGTGTGCCTGGTGTCGTCGTCTTTATTTAGTTAAATCAGCTGCAGCCATGCATTTTACAGTCAGAGGGGTAAAATGATCACACACATTCCTCATATATTTACTCTGGGATGCTGGCAAGAGCATCTTTCAAAGAAGCATGTGTCAGCACATGCAGTGCGCTGACATGGAGAGTTACGGAAATAGAATGAATCAAAGAGAGGTGGAGGAGGAGGTGATCAAGGAGAGAGGGGTGGAGGAGGGTGAAAAGGTAAGCTTCAGTGTTCTTTTTCTCCATTTTCACTGCAGATATATCAGAGTTTAATGTTGTGGGACAATAGCTGAACATCTAAGCCTTGTTAGATCCCCTTTGCTCGCTCTTTGCATCTCTCAGGTGCATTTTTTTTTTCTTCCCTTTATTACTGAAGCAGTTTTTCTTTTTTGTTTATACGCACCTTTTTGTCCACTGTATCATTCCATCTGTCTCACCTCCCTCCTCTGAACTCCTCTGTTGTCTCCACCAGGGGCGTTTCTAGTCACCTTGGGGGCCCTAGGCAAGAGTGACCATGGGGGCCCTCCCGGCCCAAAAACACCAAGAAGATCATTCAATCCAGAAATCTTTTATTTTAAATAACAGAAGTGCACAATCATGTAAGAAATATACAATATAACATTTTTTTGTGAAGAGGATGTGGTATGAAGATGTGGTGTGGCCTCAAACTGTGATGGTGGCGGGGCTGCCATGCTGCTGCTGCATGAAGGTATGTCCTGCTCACCTGAGGCTGATAGAAATAATAATAATAATAATAATAATAATAATAATAATAATAATAATAATAATAATGCATGCATAATAATCATGACACCCAAATACCCACAATGTAAAAACAAGAAAAAACATACTGTAATTGTTTGACATTTATTTGTGTTATTGCATTAAATCAGATCATATCATGATAGATTTAAAAGGAGAGCAAATCACTGTAATCTTAATTTGTTTAAAAAAAAACAGTTCCTACCTTCATCTGTAGAGGTAAATTCTTGTTGTTCTTGTTGTTGCTGTTGTGGTCCTAAGAATTTCAACAAAGAACCTCCGGGGTGGAAAAAACAATGGGAGAAGCACAACGTATTTAGTCAGCTGGCTTTATGTTCATGCTGCAAGAATTGTGTATGCTACACACTCAACATTAAGATCTGTTTGGAATAATTAATGAACAGCCAACTTCACTGTTCCTGATAATATCTTTGCTTAATGTGACATACAGAAAATTCAAGGAGATATATGATATCGCCCTCTTCCAAATACAAATTAGTTACTGGTTAGCTTACTGTTAATTACTCTTTCAATAAACTAGGCTGAGGTGCAGTAAACATGTCATGTACAGTTGTGCTTCGTGAGACTACAGACTGGGACAAAGTGACATCACAACTTTTTTTAAATCATGTCAGATTATACATGTTTGAACTTACCACTTCCCCGTTTTCTTTTCTCTTCATCTTCTTGTTTCTTTTTTCTTTTTGCATGCCCTGACGGATACGCTCGCTTCATTTTTTGAAGTACCGCAGAAAGCCGGCCACGGGCAGTCGGGGCCCCATTAGGGGGGGTTCCAAACGTGTCGCTGCAGTGTCTATGGAGGTTTCAGGTTGTGTCATTGATATGGATCGCTATTGGCCGTGTCTCGGGGTCCCTTAACACACTAGGCAGTGACACTAGTGGGGCCCTATGCGGGGGGTTTCCAATGCATCGACGTTGCAGTGTGTAAAGCAGTTCAGTCATTTTGTCATTGACAAAAGGACCAATGTCAGCGCTGTCCTGGGGCCCCTTCCAGCTCGGGGCCCTAGGCAATTGCCTAGTATGCCTACCCCGTTGCGGCGTCTCTGGTCTCCACCTGTCATTTTTCTTTCACTTTTTGGACGTGGTTACCAAAATGAAACTGACATAATCCAAGCTTGGGATATTGTTCCCGTTTCTCTTTATCCTACCTCGTTCGTTTCCCCAGTGATGATCCTTTTCTAATTAGCTTTTTCCCCTCATTCTTCTTCCATCTGTGCACCTCTCTACCCCCTTTGTCTCCACCTGCTCACTGCTCCTGCCTCTCTTTTCTACTTTTGTTTACTTGGAGGGGATTCAACGCAGCCAGAGGGAGGAAATGGGGTTGGAGTTGAAGTTGCGGTGGGGTGATTTGCCGATTGTAATCAATTAGGGTGTGCTGCTCATTAGAGCTCGACTTGGATCATTACGGAGACGGCATCTGCCGCCTGTACACACATTGACAAACGGCGCCAGTCCACATCAATGCCGTACACTTAGGTTTATTTTAACACCTCACGATAGTTGGCATCAGACGCAGTAACATCGCTTAAGGAGGTGTGCTGATATTTTGACTACAAGAACTTGGCATTAAATTTATGGATCTTATAGAACATTGCAAATTCTAGTTTATGATGTCTACAATTTTATTATGGTGGAGGTATAAGTGTACTCGCCTCTACACAGTCGGTACCACACAATAAATCTGATAAATACATTTTTTATTCCCTCAGTCTCTCCACCACATGCACACACACACACACACACGCACACACACACTTCTCAGCCCAGTCCTCTGTGCCTGGCCACACACAGAGTAAAGCTGTAGATTACAGAAAAGGTGAACACAGGCCACCCGTGCTTAACAATGATATGCTGACGATTCAAGGTCGCAGTTGACACACATATACGCAAACACATGCACACATACACACACACACACACACACACAAATGCATTGACAATAGTTATAGACTTACAGGTATGGACACAAACACAGAATTACACACACACACACACACACACACACACCTATGCATACAGAGACAAGTGGGGGTTAAAACCCCAGCTCATAAATCAGGGAGGCTGCGTGCTGGCATTTAAAAGGCCCTGCTCACATACTGTAAATATATGCAGCCTTTATGAGGACCACTGTTCCAGAGGTCAGCGAGGGGAGACACTGGGTTATGATGGGAAAATGAATACTGTATGTCTCTCTCTAGAGCATTCTTTACATTTATGCCTCGGCCACTGTCTCCTTCTCTCTCTTCCTGTATCACTTCTATACACTCAGAAAAGTCACCTTTAATAGTAACTAACTGAAGGGGGCTAAATCTAAAGAAGCATCGGAGATACACAGAAGGAGAGAAAGACATATGGTTGAAGAAAGAGCCCTTTAAATTTCCATGACAAGCTTTGAATTGCTTAATAAATGACTATGACAATGAAACAGAGCAGCATCTGTATCAAGGGGCAACCTCGGAGGCTGAAAAATGAAGCTGGCATAACAGCGCCAAAAATGCAGTTCTTTGAATGGCCACTTGAGGCTGGCTCCAGAAGTGAGTCATTGGCTGAATCCAAATGTCCACCCTCTGGATTTGGGGACTGAGCCCTCGCGGACCTCGGTCGTATGTACTGTGACATGTTCACCAATATCACATAAAGTCTGAGAAGGCAGAGACCACAAGCCACTTACAGACTCAAGACTGTTTTACTTACTGCCATGGAAACGTTCAAGCGACAATTACAATCATGTACATAGTGATCGCTGCTGTCATATTCTGTCTGCTCATCTGTCCCTGTGGATAAGAAATAGATATAAATGTCATGAATAGGGTTGTTTTGTGAATGAATGAAATACATTTCTGTATGACATACAGACTGCAAGCATTCAAATACAGAGATGTTTGTGAGTAAGGACTGGGCTGTGACTAAATAAAGGGTAGGCCTATTAGTTACATCAGAAGAGCTTGTTTTTCAGCCAGTTTTCAAGCCTATATATTTGGCATTACACTGCGCAACCCATAGGATTAATACAATGCATTTTGAGTCCCCTCTACAGCCTGTATTTCTACATATTTCTGCATCATGATGTTGTTGAATATTATTAATGGCCAGCAGAATTCAAGTAAAGTTATATTAGGCTAAATTTTTAGTCAGCTATTGAAAAACAATAACAAAACAAACAAACAAACAAAAAAAACTACAACATCATGTCCGTATTGCAGTGAATTGTGGGTAATTGATTCAGCAAAGCCTGTTGAAGTCTGCACCCCAAGTGGACTCTCTGGAAGGTTGTAGAAAGTCCACTTTAGGCCCCTTGTTGACTGGATGAATTGTACAGCCCTAAGAACTCCCAGACTTCCTGGGAATGCGCCTGCAAAGTCCGCCAGTCTACAAATGCGGTGAATTCCGGACACTTGGATTCAGCCAATCCCCATAGACCCCCATGTAAAAATGTTCAACTCTGCAGCAAAAATATACAGGTTTACTGCCTGGTATTAAAAACTGTTTTGGTCTCTAGGGCTAATTTCAACATTCATGGCAACTGCAAGGGAGGTGAATTTTTATTTAACTAATTGGTTCACATTTTATTAAAGCTTCAAGTTACTTAGTTAGCCTATGGGTTTGATCTACTCCTTGCTTATCCACACCTTAGACCTTTCATCCAAATATGGTCACTTCTGGCTCCAAAACAAACAAGATGGCGACAGCCAAAATGCCAAACTTGAGGCTATAAACCAATGGGTTACATCACAGTAGTTGCACCCAAGTCTATGGTCTGTATTCACTTGCAAAAACCTCATTCACGATAGCTGCTGACTCAAGGCAGGGACACCGAGTGTGTCGGTTTGTTCAACATTATGAAAGAATACACGCAGTCATAAACTGTGGTACTGACAAATATGTATGGCTTCCTGCCGATAAATTCTAATACATTTTTATTATACACTGATTTTTCATTGAATGCCACCAAGAAGTTTTTCAAAACGTCACCATGAGAAAATACAGTACCATGAAAGTTAATGACCAAGTGAGGGACCAAAAACCAGACATTTTTATACTTTCATAAGGATTTGGTGTATATTCTTTTTTTCAAGCATTACATCCTCCAGTGTTACTAGAGATCTAATGTTGCTGTTGCTTACATCAAAATACCAGGAAATATTGTAATACTTTAGCAAGGGGCAGTGGGTTCAAGACCTGTCCAGGGTGTACCCTGCCTCTCGCCCAGTGTCAGCTGGGATCTGCTCCAGCCCCCACGTGACCCTGTAAAGGATAAATAAGCGGTTACAGATAATGGATGGATAGACGGATGGAATTAAGGTCACATCAACATCATAAAAGTGAAAGCCAGGATTTGTGTTTGCATGCATCTTTAAGGTTTGCAGGAGAGAAAGACAACAAAGGAGACAAGATACACAAAATGTCCGGTTCGTGTACATTTGTGTTTCCCTGTCAGCTGCTGTTAAACAGAGTGACAGCATGAGGGCAAAGGGGTTAGGCCTGTCTTCAGTAAATTACTCCTCTCCGAGTTCCAGGGGTCCTCGTTCCCTCTCCCTCCCTCTTTCTATCTCTATCTGTCCCTGTGTGTGTGGCTGAACTTACCACACACAGTAATAGCCCTCAAGGTTAATTGACCATAAGCAGAGCACTTGTTCTTCCAAACAGACATTCAGGGTTAGGGTCTCCCTCCTGCTCTCTCTCCTGACCTACGCAAGATATCATTATCAGCTCTATTCCATCTGTGGCTCTTTTCTAAACAGAGACACAGAAAGACAGACACCACCCAAGAGGACCTCCATGCTCTCCAACACTGTGTCTGAAAAGAGACTCAAACACCAAGGACATCATTTAAACTAGAGAGGTATGGAGCAGTTTTAAATTTTAGGAACTGATGAAGATATCACTGAACAGTGGGAGCTGCAATATCCAGAATTATAGAAAAGAGAAATATGATTATATGATGTAAGTTTTAAAATAAAAGTTTCAAGAAAATTTATGGTAGCTTCCTACTGCAATGCTTAATGTCTGCCACCGTTAAAGTGTGTGTTTGGCTGTGTGTGCTTGGTGTGATACCCATGGGTATTTTATAAATATATAGATATGCAATTAATTCAATTGTAAATAAATCTAAGTGACATATATAAGCCTACCTTGGTGCTTTACAGCACCATAAAGAGCACATGACTCAGTAATTAGTGGCAACGACCAGAGCACTGAAAGCAACACACTCACTGATTGAGTGTTGTTGAAATTAAGTGGTTTCACCGTGAAATTGTATCAATATGCAGTGCTGTTTTTTCAGAATTAGTAATGGCTTAATGTTGTTTCGCTGTACCAGGTTGTTAGACACATCCCTCTCTGCCTGCTCTCCTTGGTTTGTATTCTTTTCAGTCATATGCTACTCTCCAGTTCAGGGGTCAGGTCCTTTAAACACGCTGCCAATGTGGGTCCTTCAGAGGACTTGAAGGATGGGCTGAGCCTGTCCCTACTCTCCAAATGAGACTAACAGAAACCAGATCTAATCATACATTCACGCTCAATGAGTCAAGTTATGTAACTCTGTAATATATCACTATAAATTTGATTTCAAACAGCCAGCAAAATGTAAATGCCAGTGGTACAATAAGGCGTACAGCATTTCACTTCAACACATGATGAATAAGTGGCAAACAAACAAATATTCATTTCCCCCCCCCGTGACACCATGTGATTAACGACATGTCCAGCTATCTAACAAAAACACAAAGTGGAGTTAATGCTAGGCCTCCATTATTGACTCATTGCTTTTTCATTGGTCTTGTTGAAGTGACATTTTTCCCTGTGATAAATTACCACCTGAGCACCTCCTGACTTCTTCCACCAACTATTGTCGAATGAAAATGTTATTAATACAGGGAAGGGTGCAGGGGAACTCCACCAATTTAACCTGTCAAAGTCTGTTTACAGGTCTTGAGTTGTAGAGTATAGGCTGCTACTTGCATAACACCTCAAAATCTACAACCAAACTATTGGTGGTCATGTTGTATTGTGAGTAATGTAGGCCGTGAAGTAAAAAGACAATGTCGATTTTTATCCTTTTTTGTGCTGCACAGTGAAATGGTGACAATATTATGTAAGTGAATCGCTAAAGCAGTGGAGTACTCTTTTAGGTTGCTTTCAGACCTAGAGTTGTCTTGCTTTGGTCTGAATCAGGGAAAAATTTTGTTACTAAGTTGCATAATTGCCAAGAGTTGATTTGTGTTCTCACAGCAGCATTTACAAGCGGACCAGATCAAATGCCTTGTGTGAGAAAGCTGCTCTTGATTGGTCAGAATTTCCATGTGGGAAAAATCCAGGAAGTAAACAAAACATTGAAGAAGAGTACACTTGCAAGATAAATGTGACACTTTCTAATGTCACAATGGAGGGACAACTACGCAGGTTGATTTTAGCGCTGGTCATCGTGGACTATATTGCTGTCATTGTTCATTTGAGTCAAACCATACAGTTTGGAAACGAGGCGCGGCTCCAACTGGAAAACAATGTTTTGATGCATTGGATGTGCTGAATGTGCATATTAAGGCAGTACAGGAGGAGGCGCACATTAATAATCCTCCAGGACTGTAACATGCTCATGTTTAACCCAAACAATGTGTCATGTGACTGCAGTTGGTTCAGATTCAGGTTGGGAAATGTTCTCACCACAAACAAACCGCACCAGAGTTTGTTTGTCACCGGACCAAGAAGGTCTCAGTCTGGTTGTTTTGGTGCGCACCTGAGTGCGATTGCTGTGTTCACACCTGCCCAAACAAACCACACTTAGGGGGCAAACAAACTTGAGTTTGATTGAACTGAACCAAACAGGGCAGGTGTGAAAGCACCTTCAAAGATAAGTAAGTATGCATAAATCAATGTTTTCTCTCACTGATAATAACTGCCCAGTACCACATCATGCAGTAGTAGAAGTGATGATGCATGTAAACCTCTCCAGATAAAAACTAAAACTTTTTTCTTTTCCTTGCAAACAAGCTTCAACATGGCTCTCACATAAGAAAAAAAACTTGCATGTGTGCTGCTGTATGACAGCATATTTTTAGTGTAACAGCCAGCATGCAACTCTTGATGCATCTCCTACCGTTTTCCTCAGTTAGCATCAGTGGCTAATCATGGCAAATGAGAGCTAGCAGGGAAGCTAGATTGGCATAAGTTGGCATTAACTGGTGCATTAGCAAGTGTTGGGCAATTACTTTAATGATGTAAATTGGACTGAGATTTCCCCCTGCACAGGAAGTGAACGAGTGAAATGTAACAATGATTATGATTAGGCAGCTAATTATAGTATCGGCTCAATGCGGCACATACGCTTAGACAGACTCTGTTTATTTAGACGACAGGCAGGGATGCTTGGTGTGTTCACTGATTGCAGTGTTTTGGTGTGTGTGTGTGTGAGCACGCACTGCCATAACTTTGACAGTTATTTGATTAAATGTGCTGATTTAGAGACGGTGTGACTTTTGTTTGACACTTTTTGATCTAGCACATCATGCCTGATTTATGAAGGTGTGATACATACAGCATGAGACGTTTGAGTAATGCATACGAAGCATACGGTATGTCTTCTTATCCTAATTCTGAATTAGAGGACATACTGCGCTCCAGGTTTTTATATATGGATAATGTGAATAATTACGTGACAGCATGGTGGCTCAGTCACCTCACAGCATGCCTTCAGATTTATATCTGCCAGCTGTCTGGTGTCTTTCTATGTAGAGTTTTCATGTTGTCCCTATGTTACTCTGGGTGGTGTGGTTGTCTCTCGTTGTTCCAAACATGCAGTTGAGGTAACTGGGAGACTCTAAATTACCCATACATGTGAAGGGTTGACTGTGTATGTGTTATTCATGTGACAGAATGGTGACCTGTCCGACTCATACCCAGCCTCTGGCCCAGTGTGTGCTCTGCATAGGATGAACAGGCATGGAAAATGGATGGATGGATGAATACTAATGTCAACCAGTAATTAATGCTACCTGAGTAACTTTGACCCATAGCAAAATATGGGGCACAAAATGTTAAAGGTGTAAGAGGATGAGGAAGAATGGAGATAGTGTGCCAGTGCACATACATCATTGTAACAAATTCTCTGAATAATGTAGGGCTACCCCTGAATAGTCGATCAAGTGTTAGTTGACCAGAGAAGTCATTAGGTGGCAAGATTCCATTGGTGGCTTATTGACAGGAAAAAAAAATAAAATTGAAACTTCCATTAGGAGCTGCGCCTTGTAAAATAAAAAAAATCAAAACCTATATGACAGGACCATGTGGGAATTTAATTTGAAACGGGCACAGGAAAAGGCCACGCTCAGCAGTCAGACAGGAGTCACGTTACAAACCAGTCACAGCCAACAGATATCTTTCCCTTCTTCCGTAAATATTCAGTCTGATAAATACGGAACAGTTGATCATGTTAGTGCAGGGCTACCCAGAGCTTTACATCTGTCCCACGGACGATAGGCCTACACACTTATAAACAGCGCCTGGAAGAAGATCAGCTCTGCACTCAGGATTTCAGGTAAATAGACTGTATGATGCTTGTTAAGGTTGGACGCAATGCAAAGAGTAGCGCCCAGCACCCGACCTTGCGATTTCCATGCGGTTAAAGATGCGGCATGTGTACGGCCTCTAATTTCCAGGGCTGGTACCTGCGGTTATTCCACAGGCTAGTTAATAACATGTCGGGCAGGAAATCCAAAGTGTGGGATCATTCTGAGAAGGTGAAGGACCAACCCAAGGTGATATGTAAACTCATTGTCATTTGTCAACTACAAACATGACGTATCATCTGAAACATAGAAGTAGCTACATGCCCATTAGCCCACAGCGTCATTAACAGGCGGCTCGCTCAGTGTGTGACGTGCACTTGTAGATAAAATATAGGCCTATATGAAGGTTCATTAGTACAGTTTTGTATTTCTCTGTAATGTAGGCACAGTGTTAACAATGTTACTGATACTATTCTTTCTCACACCTTCAACTCAAACCATTGTGTTACCCTGCCCAGAATAGATATTTAATAATAAAATTAATTTCATAAACATGGGGGCGACTAGTCAACTAATGGCCCTAAATGATGACTATTGGTTTACTAGGAAAATTCTTCACTGGGGGCAGCCCTAGTTGCTACACTGGTGTTGCATTAAAAGATTTGACATAGACTAATAGCTAAATGGAGGGTGAAACAAGTGATGAGACGGCAAACATGCTGTGCACAGGCAGTGTATTGGAAGCAAAAAGGAAGCAGACACATGGTATCACCAGAATGCCATAGCAACAAACTCTATATCAACTTTTATCCAAAAACAAAGATCAAAAAAGCAATGCAGCATTTAAGGGGTGAGGTTGTTACTGGCCCTGTATGTCAGGGAGGATGGAGGGCCACATAGTCAATTACAATCTGGTACACTGGGTTTGCTTGGAAGAAAATGCTTGGCAAGGAAACACACTTGTTTTCAATCAAAAAAAAGGACAAAATGTAAAACCATTCCCTTTTGTGTGGGCACAGAGCCGCAAGCGATCTTTGTCTTTATTTATTTATTTGCTTTTATAATAGCTCTAACCTTGTTGGGAAGTGAGGGACAAATGGCGTGTGATTGCCTTGTTGCTCTGCATGTTTCTATGTTTGGCTCCAAGTGCCTCTAGGCCACAGCAGGCTGCCGCTTTAGGCCTGCTGGTCTGCCCAAAGTGACGTCGAACTGTAAAGGCAGACGGGAACAAACAACAGCAAACGCACCCACAGACAGATTGAGAAATAGGAACACTCACACATACAGCAGAAGACTGTATCCTCCTCTCCCATCCCCTCATCCGTCCCTCTTCTCTGTTTCCCATGTTTCCAGAGAAAAGAGATATGTGAGATGGTGAGAGAGGAGAAGTGAAGAAATATTAAGAGGACAGAAACGTGCACAGGAGGATGAGGAGGGAAGAAGAGGGAGTGGCATTAGTGATGAGTGGGAGAGAGGAGAGACATGAATGAGGGAATGGGGAGAGGCTAAGAGTGGAGGAGAGGGCATTGGTTAGGACAAAGCAGAAGACCATAGGGCAATGGTAAAGTAAAAAGACTGATTTGGTATGCTGCTCACAGACAGCTGTGCGTGAGTGTGAGTGTGTGTGTAGGGCACATCGTACAGACATGCGACCTCAGATTTTTATTGTATGGTTGTTTGAGTGTGTATATATATATATTTTATCTTTTGTTTTTATGTGCACATGTGCATGTACATACATCTGTTCAGATCCATGTGTCTATGTATTCATCTCATTTTAACATGCACGTTGTGTGTCTTGTGGGTGTATATAAAGACCCAGCTATGTATATATTTGAAAATCTTTACCCATATTTGTTTATTAATATTATTCTTATATCAATCCGTATATGTAGGTGTGTGCATGTGATGTGTTGACGTGCCCTTGGCTACCTCTAAAGCAGATTAAGAGGACAGGGTGTCTGACCTTGTTGTTCCAGACTGGGCTGCAGTGACAGAACAAGAGTGCAAAGAGCACCTCCATGTCCCCCTTGGTGTGCGCCAAGCCTGGGTTAGCCCACCACCCTGTGACCCATCTGCTGGGGGATCTGGCTTAAAGTGCCACTGCAGGGTAATTGGCCTGTCTGTCTCCTGGTCGACACACACATATATCCTGACACAACACACACAGGTCTCTCCTTCACTTGAGACCACTATGTGCGAGAAAGGGAACATTTACTGTACAAGTTTGATTGAACTGAAATGCTGACAGAACTATAAAGACAGCAAATAAATCACAACGTCAAAGAACGACATCCAGAAGCAGGAACTGCGCCGTATGGAAACAATATTTCTCACAAGTGTTTCGGGTCATTAACTGCAAGTGGAACGCACCTTACACATCAGATATTCTCTGATCCACATTTAATGTCAACAAGTGACCCGGTGAACTCATGAGAAATAACTTGGCCTTTTCTGACCCTCTCTTTATTCTCTCTCTTCGCCAAGTTAGACACAGGCTGAGCATGGGATAATTGCTCATCTCTAAATGTGCCAGATTAGCTGACCCCATAAAACAATAGTGCCACAGAGCGCTCAGAAAAGAATTAGACTCTCCAAATGAGTTTTTTATTTTGGGTTACATCTATTAGTAATGAAGTGAGTTCTATGCCGTTGGCGAATGTGCCTGGGCCGTGTCGTGGGGTCATGATGAGGTCAGGCCCAACTAGATGTCAAAGGGCAGAGAAAGGTAAGGACACAGAAGGGATATTGACGTCACGGGTCAGTCCGAGGACACATCAGTCAACACTGCTGCATCAACAGAAAAAGAGACATAGACAGAGAGGGAGTAATTGAAACAGGAAGAATATATTGACTAACCTTGTAGTTTACAGCACAGTGACTTGTGCTTAAAACAACAAGATAGGAATTCTAGTTAAGATCTAGTCTAAAGAAATCTTTTAGTAACATAGACATTTTACACATTTACTGTACAGTGGCACCATGTTATGACCATATGAAGCCATGGTGACAAATCATAACTCTTGTTCTGTAATCACAGGGAGAGCTCTCCAACAGGCCTTAGCCATTTACCACTAAATTATACATTCAGTTCTCAGCCAATGAGAATACTCAACCCCATGGGGGCTGCACTTTTGAATGGGGTGTTTGAGGTCTCGACTAGGGGTAGAAATGTACAATTTTCATGTAATACTGAATGTTTAAATGCTTCAACATCATTTAACAGACTTTATATCCTTAATATAAATGCCCATTCAACCAATATCCATCACGTGTTCCACTCAAGATGGGAGCAGGGTTGAGAAGCCAGGTTGGGTTGATTTACTTAGACTGACCACAAATTAAAAATTGAAATATGTCTCTATTTCAGTGTGAATATGGTATGACCTTTGATTTCAAATGGGGTGCATAGGTGACAAATCGAAGGGACTACACCCACTACTGTAACACTGATATAGGGAGATGTATGCAGCTTCACCAATGGTTGACCATTAATGGTTCCACATTTTGGTCTGTAGGTTAAGTTTGCAACTTCATTTTACTGCACTGTGCACCACCTGGGGCTGGTGGAAGCTAGTTAGTGGCGCTGCTCATTCTTAGTTACCACCAGTAACGCCATCCTGACTTTGTGCTCACCCCTGCCAGTCTCCCCTCCAGTTTAGGCCACATTCCCCTTTTAGCATTGTTTACTATGTTATCACTGTTAGCTATGTTATCACCATTAGCAGTGTCAGCACAACTAATGGTGCTAACCCAAACAATGCAGAGTTTCCTTTTTTTAAGCTCAAAATAAAGCTGGTGACTCACCAGGCTACCTGGGTGGAAACTGGAGGGTGGCCACCATGTTTCTGCAGCAGCACCATCCCGCCAATGGGGTAGTGTTACCAGCAGTAGTCTTTAAATGAGATGCACCCGTAGCTAGTTTCCATCCTACCCAGCTGGTGTACAGTGCAAAGCAGCCAAGGCCAGCTAACCAGAGGAGACTGAAGGGGTGGGAAATGGGTTTTCATTGTCTGTCAGCAAAGACAACAGAAAATAAAACTAAAGGCAGGCATTTGGAAGAAGAAGAAGAAGATGAAGAGGAAGAAGAAGAAGATATACTTTATTTATCCATGAGGGGCAATTCAATTACACACTGGCCTGAAATTCACACACCTATACATACATTAAATGGAGAGATATCAAAGTGAGGGGACTGCCTTGGACAAGTGCCCTGAGCAGTTGGGGGTTCAATGCCTCGCTCAGTGGCACATTGGCAGTACCCAGGAAGCAAACTGGCAGCTCTAGCACCAGTCCACACTCCATATTTTGGCCAGCCGGGGACTTTAGCCAGCGACCCTCTGGTTACCAACCCAAGTCCTCGTGGAATGAGCCACTGCCACCCCTAAGGACAGATCACAAACCATTTGAATTTCACCACCAGTAAATGAATAGCACCAGAACTTTGAAATGCAGTGCTAATACTCACCCTGAGTCAACAGAGCGCTGGACTAAGGCAAAGGAACTTTTGTATTTCATGTCATTTTTAAAAGGTTGTTAATTGTCTAAGCAAGTGAGAAATTCAGAGAAACTGTTCAGCAGACATAGATGTCTCAGTGTATCAGTGCTGTTGGTGGAGAAACACCAGGCAGCACCAGACTGTTGGGCCACCATCCATCTATATGGAACAGTGCAGTATGTGCAAATCCTTGTCCTTCACATGAAGTATATCCCTAATTCCCCAGCCACTTAACAGAGCCAGGTAACAGACTGTCAGCATGTCAGTGACTTGAGCAGTGCCCTGTCACTGGACAACAGTCTTTCCCTCCACTCTAGTGAAGTTTGCAAACCCCATATATGGGCTGTGACACCCTTGCCACTTTGCCTCCACACACTCCCAGAGCTCGTTAAGTTTCGGGCAGAAGAACACTGGCTTGAAGCTTGAAGGCACCCTCTAACAGACAGTGCTGGTGGTGAGAGCCCGGAGGTGTAAGCGCAACACCAGTGGTCTCAGCAGTGGACTTTATCACTTGGGGGGAGTTCTGCTTCACCAAAAAAAGGAGTGAGATGTTCTTTGCAGAAATACACAATGGCACTGTCGACGCCAAAGCAGCATGGAGTCATTTCGATCTCCTGACAATACTCCATATGAAAGCAAAGCATTCTAATGCTGTTCCAGAGAGAAGTGAACAAAACAGACCTGTTTAAAGGTTTAGCTAAAAGAGGACATTTGTAACACTCTGTAAGCCAAACACTTATAAGAGAACACTGATGTGTTAAATTATATTTCACTCCACCGTAGGTTTGTATAAATTTGTAATAACTCATGCTAAGAAATCCCCATGGAGTCATTGTCAATAAAATAACAAAAAAAGTATTGTTTTATTTCCCAAATCACTGCTCTGTTATTTTACAACAGTTTCTCGGGTCCAGAGGGATCATATTGTGCTCAATGGAAAGAATTCAAAAGTTATTATCTGCTAATTGCTTTGTTATGTATTTATAGTGACCAATGGATCCTGCTTTCTGTGCAGCTAAGTGGAATTACAAAGGCATGCAAAATGCTCCTGTGGCCGTGTCCCTGTGTCACTGTGTGTGTGGGCTGTCTGGCCACAGAGTGTGTCTTCTTCACACACATGCATACACACAAATAAATACACAACGGGAGTTGTATGCCTGCTGTTAATGACTGGTAATGAGCTAATTTAAAGTGGCCATTGATTAGCTGAACAAGACATAATTTCTTACCATGGTTTTAAATATGACTGAAGTCTGGGGGGTAGGGTAATTACACCTAATTCAAAACAGTGAAACATAAATTGACCTTTCATATTTAATTTTGCATCTAGCTGGTGTTTGAAAATTACTTCAAGTAGAAAATTGGGGCTGTACAGGATATGTTAGAATCTTCCACTATTGTGTCAGAGTGCCTGCACAGTGAGGAGTGAAACTAGACAGCATAAACCTCCATAACCAGCCGGTAAAAAGCAGTGGCTGCTGTCAGGCTGTTTTCATTCACAGTTTGTACATATGAATCTCTAGCAAAAGTTCACTCAAGAAGACAATACTTTTCATGCTCAGGCTGTAACCATTCGCTCCTTGCACTCACTCACTCACCATCTCTAGGTGTCATTGTCTGGGTAGGTCAATTGAGTCATCAGCTGATTCACAATCAGCCAACAGCACAGTGACACACCTTCTCTGTCAGCCTTTCATCTTACTGCTCCTCATTTTAAATATGGTTCTTTCCCTGCCGTACTTCATTCTTGCTGCAGTCGTGCGCACCCTACACATCCCCATCACCACCTAGTCTTTATGGATTCATCAGACTCATCTGCCTCAGCAGTCAGCAGCCTCTGAGTCATCAGCCACCACCACCACCACCACCACCAGTGTCTGGACTCCATGAGGGGGGATTTATCCTGCTTCTGCTCAGATGTCCCTCGATCACAAAATGTCTCCCTCTGGTGTCCAAGCGCCAAAGACTCCTGTTAAATCTTAATCAGCACAAATAATCTTCACTAACTTTATTCCAGGTTTACTGAATCCCTCGTTTTTTATTGTATAATTTGATTATGATTCACTCACCAGTTTTGGTAGACCAGAAACAATGAAAAAAAAAATCTCCTAAGGGAGGGTTTAACAGTAAGTATAACAAGGAATGATTGTAGTTACAAAAGATAGCTATGGAACAATGAAAGAAGATGTCTATTAAGACAATGTAGGAACACAGCTCAAAGTGCTGTCAGCAAAATTGGAGGTCAGGGGAAAGGAGGAGAGATGGTGAGGGATTTAAAAGAATACGGTAAAGGGGCTTGTGGATGGAAAGACAATTGGCAATTGGGATGATAGGATGTGTGAAGAAAAGCTTGTACCCACAAAGCAGCTGGAGTGGCTGTGTGTTTGGGGCCACAGGGCTGAACGTGCATGTGTGTGTGTGTGCTTAGGTGTGTGTGTGAGAGGAATGGTAGTTACAGGTTAGTGAAAACCCTCAATGGTTCAATTACACAGCCTTGTATGACCTGGGGGGACTGCTTGATAGGTCTATTAGCTCATAGTCAGGGTACCAATGCGGCCAATGGGACCTATATACACACACTTTTACACAGACAGAATCACATGCACACTTACACACACATAGGTGCGTGTGGAAGTGCACAAATATGCACAGTGGTTGCTACACAATTTTAAATTATAGTCCTGAGTTGAATATGTATTGTTTTATACTGCTGATGCATAGGGTATATTGAATTGTCCCACTTCCTTTTAAAATTAAAACTTTTGCTTATTTGACACATAACTGATCAGTCCAGAGCAACTTTGACAAATGGTACATGGCTATAGATGAAGACGACATAGCATACAGTATACACAAGTATTTACTTTTATTTTAAAATGTGCAACTGTAGAGGGACCGCCAAATGTTTGAGTTTGACCTTAACTTTGTTGTGAGGTAAACTTAGCTTGACATAAGGGTAATGCTGAACTCACAAACGTCACCGTGGACATGAACACTGAACGCAGCTTTACAACAGTATCTCATTTATGGTGTGCTGGGAGATTCGTAGGCCTGCATGTAAACACAGAGAGCAAACAACCTGAATGAAGAAAACAGCAAACAATCAAGCTCCAACTCTTTCTCTACCAATGATGTGACATTACACCTTACAATAGCCATTTTATGAATCCAGGGATCATTCTGCCAAGGCCACCGTCTTTGCCCCGACCATTGCACCTTTCTTTTCAAGTATTGACGCCTGTGGTGATGGCCTCATGTTGTTTCTTTCAGTTTGGCCTGACTGGGCCTCATGAGTGTGGACCCAGCCACCAGGTGCTCACCTGCTAGCTCGCCCTCCCAGGCCTGGCTCAAAGAAAGGCCTTTAGTCTCGCTGATCCGGATTAGGCCATTCATTTCCATTTCAGCCTGTTCATGAATTGCTCTCACCTGCCAATTTCCCTTTGAAGACGTTTCCAGCAATGATTGCCCTGACAACAACAAACCCCCTAGGGTCACAAGGACATACAAACACCTACATCACAACGATGTGATGATTCAGTTTTCGGGAAGGTACATAAAGGCGACGTAAATTAATTTGGATGCAAACAGCTCATTCTCTGTCTCCGAGACAGGCACCCTCAATAATGCCTATTATCTGGCAATGTATAATTCTCTCAAATATATCAAAAGGAGCACTTTTTCAAATATTCCCATTGATTTAAGCAGAGTTCATATTTGGAGCGAGTGAGCACAGCAAGGTTATACCATATTGATAGCTGTATTTGCAACAAGGAGAGCCTTTGTAAAAATCCAACATAATTATGACAATGGAGTCAATTCAATATTGGTCTAAAAAATAAAATGACTTTCAGAGTTTGCTCAGGCAATTAGAGAATAAAGTTTCAGCCTAAACTTAATCAATCGTGATTCAAAATGAATTAATCAAGTGTCTGCTTGTGTGTGTGAGTGTTAATGTTTCAATGCAAGCCATGCACACATTACAAGGAAACACATGCATTCAATTTTAAAATTACAACCTTTTACAACCTGTATAACTTTTCTTTGTGCATGTGTGTGTCTGTGTGTGTGTGTGTGGTACCTAATTTTTCTCCTATTTGTGTCACAGGAAGGCAATGAAGAGCAATAATTTCAAGGTTAGAAAATAAAAGATGTGATAGGAGGAAGGAGCCAGCCAGTGAATTTAATTAGCGCCAGTTCGTGCGGAATTGCACGAAGGAGTCCTTGTTCCGAAAGGAGAAAAAATAAAATCCTCATTTGCACCAGAAAGACATTCTCCTCCCATATTTCCATTCTTCATATACATTTTTCCCCAGTTTAAAATGAAGACACATTATGCAGCCATGCATTTTGGCATCTTGCACAGAGCTTTTATTGTGTTGAAAAATGCTGTCACTGCAAGACAGGCTTTCCCCTTGTGATTCTCACTCCGCATGTCCTCGCTAATACTGAGGGAGTTACAAATGACTTTACGAATATACACTCAAAGAAAATGTTGAGAATGTGTGTGTGTGTGCGTGCGTGCGTGTGTGTGTGTGTGTGTGTGTGTGTGTGTGTGTGCTGGTGTGGGTCTATCTTTTCTAAATATCTTATCTTGTGTGTACAATGCATTTCCTCTGTCTGTGGCAAGACATGCCCCTCAATTCCACCTCCCCCCTCTGGCGCTTCTTTCCACAAACCCGACAATTATTATTAATATATATTTTTTTTTTTTCATTTTTCTGACAAGTGACCTTTTGTGGTCATGAAAATAATGACTAAGCATCTAAGCAGTAAAAGCATAAGTATTGTGATCTCGTTATACCACTGGACAACCTGGTCTAGTATTACAGTCCTGCTGGACAATTTCCTTAAACATACCATAACTATGCTGTACTTTCCTTCTGCAGATATCCTAGAAAGAGGGAAATTACTAGTCACAGAGTCAGTGGTTCAATCCCCAAGTCCTAAGGCACGATACTGAACTCCAAATACTAATGACAGTTAGGCCAGTGCTTTGACGTCGCAGTAACAATCCAAAGTATGTGTTACTTAACTACTCAGTCCAGAAACAGAATACTCTGCCTTCTATCCCAAAGAAATGCAGCCACAAAAAAGGTTCCCTTTCTGAGGCAAAACTCAAATTGTTCATGATCATCCAACCAAAACAAATTCTGTCCTCCTCTGGGGTGGTGTTAAACCTTCCCGTCTCTGAGGCTAATGGTAACATTCCTGAGCACAACTGTGGACACAGGGATCTTTGTCTTTTGTTTAGATTATACTTTACGTAAGCTTCCACACTGTAACTATTCTTTATGAGACAATAAGTTCATAGCATTGGTTTATATCGTATATCAACAGACTATTTTTCTCTAAACATGCAAAACATTGCACTCTATGCACTCCATTTCTGATGGTGTACAGCTATGCTACAGACTTTGTGAGCAGTAGGAGCTAAATGCATGCTAACATGCTCATACGCACATTGTTATAATACTGATGTTCACCATTTTAGTTTAGCATGTTAGCATACTAACATTTGCTTATAAACAAAACATACAGTGCAGCTGAGACTGAAGGCAGTGTCATGATTTTGTGGGTATGTGGTGATAAGTACTGGACAAATAAATATTTGTCCTGATGATGGTGCCAAATGAAACATTGGGATCCTTAATCCAGCAGAGGGCGATGTTCCCATAAATTCATCCATCACTACAATCTTGTTTTCGTTCTGTTTTTCTTTTAATCCCACAAAAATTGAATTGTGAATTGTGTTTCCATTGTCAGCTTAAATGTGCCGTGCCATGCCACGCCAAGCTGCGCTGGAGATGGTCCTTCTCAGGAGTGGGTCCAAAAGTCGGGCTGCTCACCCTAAAGCGGGTAGCAGTAACATCAGTTCTACTCACCTGTCTGCAGAAGACCAGAGATAAAGGCGTTTTTCAGAGTCTCTCAGTACTTTTGTAGCTTCTAGTTTCTCTCCTGCGTCCTGTTTTTACTTTAGATATCTGCTTTATTTTACAGTTTCATGTTTGCTATCCACCGAATTAGTGGTGTGAAGTTGCTGCTGGAAAACTTAACATTACCTTATTCTGATGCTTCACAATAAAAGCATATACATAACAAAATGACGGGGGACATTTTTTGTTAAGAATCTACAGGAAATTAAGGGCCAGATCCACAAAGAATGGATTGCTCCTGCTAATAGCGCCATTATTTGCACAGAATTAGCTCACGCAGTCTGCCCTGTTTTAGCGCCTTATCCTCAAAATAATTTGCTGTAATCATATGCCGGCGCTAACACACCCACAAAGTTTGGCAGCTGAGCGCAAGTGATACTCTCCTCCGATAAATCCTTTCTTGTGCGCGCCTGCCATTACGGTGCCTTCGCCTGGCTATAATCACTGCTGCCGTGATTACTCGAGAGTCCTGGCATGACAGCCCTTATATAGGCTATGCTCCACAGTTACCACCAACTGAGTGCAATTTGCAATCATTTTGTGTGAGAGAGAGAGAGTGAGAGAGGGAGAAAGAGAAATTGCGCGGATTTAATACACGGGTCTCACTGGCGTTAAATAGCACCGCTTTACTGCCCGTGGCAATTAGCGCTGGTCTTTGTGGATTAGGTGGTATTTGCAATGAGGCTTATTTGCATAGGAAGGGGGCAATTTTGCGCTGAATTTATGAATATTCCCTAATTTACATGCATGCAAATTGGACCGGCGCAGCTAGGAGTGGCAGTGCAGTTTGTGTTCAGTTTGCGTGTATTTCACCCTTTGCGTGTGCTTTGTGGATTGCACGCTATTTTTTTCTCTCATTTGCACAGGTTTAGCGGTCGCAAAAGCAGTGCAATCCTTTTGAGGATCTGGCCCTAAATGTGTTATTGCTGAATTAGCGGAACTTTGTTCGCAGCTTTTCTTCAATAAAGGCAAGTCTAATAATATGATAGTGAGGAAAGTGAAAGCAGAAACAGCCACAGCGAGATGTTGATGAAGAGCTGCAGACAACAAATTCTTACTGCACCTCTGCAAACAGCTGACGGCCCAAACCAAACCAACGAAAACAAAGCAAAGCCAATCCATGATTGTTGAAAAGGTGTGTAATATAGCCAGTGGTCCAACGTCTGGAGTGTCTAACACTTACTTCTGATGAGCCCTATTATGAAATCCACCAGAAAAGATGATCACTGTGCTACTAAAAAGACAATCAGACAGAGAGAAAGAAGAAATAGTATTTCTACCAGTTGACTTTTATAGATTGTCTCAACTTCATAATGAATGTCTGCTCTGTTTAATAGAGTTATATTTTAATGTATGACTCAGGTCTCTACTTGATATTTTACAAGCCTTTCATTAGTCAGAATTATATTTCTCCATTATGCAGTATGTTGTTTTACAGGCTGAATGTTATAATAGAAAAAAAAAGTATAATAAATCCTATAGGTCTTATAAATCTATCTGAGCCCGGTATTATATCCCATCATCTGTGCATATACTTGCCAGGTCCTGAAAATGTATTTCTAAATTATTTTACCTCAGCCAACCTCATTTCAACACTTAGGTATGCACTTTACAGGGCAACACTTTGCCGATGCTTTGATGTTGCCTTCTTTTCGTGTACTTATATGTCTTTTATGTTTTTTTCCAGTGGCTTTTCTAGTCATACTTTTACCTGAGAACAGTAGAAACCGTTTCTCTTCAGCACCCAAAACCACACCACATCCCTCTTCTTCCATTCCCTGGCATGTCATCTCTTTTTCTTCTTGCATCCATGCGCTTTCAAAATATATTTCTTCTCTTTTTTAACTCCCTCCTCGCCACCCTCTCTTTGTGCCTTCTATTAGCAGCCGAACATTTCTGTATTTTATCTTTCCACTGGTTGCACCCTTTCTTTTCTTTCACTTTTCAAAACTTGCTGCTTTCTGTCACATTTTAACTGTCTTTCCTTCACTGCCTTAGCTCAATTTTCCTTCATATCTCTGTCACTTCCATCATGAGGCCTTTTCCATCTCTGTATCTCCCACCACCTCATGCTTGACCACAACCCTTCCTTATCTCATAGCCTCTTTGCTCCCTTCATTCTTCATTCCCTCTCTCAACCTTTCATTTTCTTTTCTCAGTCCTCCTCTCCCTCTCTTTCTTCCCTTTTACTCCCTTACTTACCTCGATACAGCTGACCCTTTACTCGCTACTGGTGAGCCCTGATCCCTCTCTGGTGTCTAATTAATAGAGTCCTGCTGAGTGACCAGCTTTAACCAGCCCCACTACTGTGCCAGCAGGTCAGTCCTTTTGAAGGGAAAAGAAAAACACGTACAATGCACCACACACACATGGGCAGAATCACACTCAATTACGTCCTTACATAAGGTGAACACATAGACGTTCACACTTCAAGCATGCACACAGATGCACACTCACACAACACATTCATCTCAAACATTATTATCTACTGTCTCCACTACAAAGCTGATAAATCATTAGCATCAGTAGATTAGTACCACATTGTAGAGATTAAAACATAAGAAGGGTTCAAAAACAAACGGCTGGAAGAAATGAATCTCATTGATTGGAAATTAACCAAGAGGACAAGCCTGGTAAATCGAGGAGAAGGTATGATGGCAGTCGTTCTTCAGAAAAAAAAAAGAAAAAAAAAATCATTCATCTGAAGGAAGAACATTTTTGTTGGTAATAATTAAGTTGGAAATTTCTTTTAATGGTTTTCAGTGCTCAAACTCCTTTCAAATTTGTTCCCTTATGTGGGATTTATACCCCTGTGTCTAATCGACGCCTTACCCTATACTATAGTCTGAGGTGCACCTCCCCAGACATGGAATCACACGTTGCGGCGACGCAGACCTCCTGTCTATTTTTGTAAGCTGAAAACCATTTCCTTCAGTGGAAACAAAGCTTTTATTTACTTTAATTCCACAGATAAGGAAAACATTTTAAGTCTTGTGTGTGATTTATCCTGGCTTCATATGAGCAGAGGAAATCTCTACTTGTCCCTAGGCAAATTTATACAATATAAAATGCCATAGGCTTGTGCTAATAAGATTAGCATGTTGTTTGGAAATCGTGTTAAGTATAAGACAGTTGTTTTGTCAGAGAACCTTGTGACATGACCTTTGTTAAATGTTGCTGTTGTCCCTGGCTTCATATGAGTGGAGGAAAAGTCCACTAGCAACTAAGGTAATTTATACAATGTAAAATGCTATAGGCTTGTGCTAAAACCATTAGCATGTTGTATTTGTGTGAAAAATGTGTCCAGATGAAGACAAGTGTTTGTCTGTGAATGCTGCGAGTTATAGTGAAGCTGATTTGTGTTTGAAATTGTTGCTATTAAGCTACGTATAATGTGTGTTTTGAATTAACTAAACTGTACAGCACTTCACAGAATCCCCGCAGGTGACCAGTGTTTTGTAGGTGTAACTGCAGGGTGACACAGACACACCACCACACAAGTATAAATGCTCACAACAGTGTAGGGTACGTGCGTAGGCTACGGCGTAGGCTCTGCATAGAGCTGATGCACAAGTATGAATTCTGCTTTAGTCTGTGTATAAAGCCTTCCTCTGTGCCTCCAATCAGTGGAATCAGTGTGTAATAGATTACCTGCAGCTAGTGGCGACCTGACTATGGGGAACTATTCTGCTTGAACTTGCAGAAGAGACACAGAACAGAATAGAAGTTAACTCAAGTCAGTTTTTTTTATGTAACCCAAAATGTTAAAATACAAAATGATCCAAAATGTGTTTTGGAGGAATCCAGACTGAATCCAGCATCATCCGACACCCTCAAGTGGAGGCTAACAAGTGGAGACTTACACCCACTTCACACAGCAACAGATAAACACTTTTGCCATCCAACATGTTTGGATGACGAGCTGTGTTAACTAGTTCTTTTTGAGCCAAAGGGTAAAACAACATTTACTCTGTTGAAGCTTTCTTTGTACTGAGATATTCAGGTCCTGCCTGCGATCACACCCCTGTCAGTAACCTCAGAGCAGGTGTCTTGCCCTTGTCAGCAGATTGTAAATACCTGCTTTCGCTTCACTGATTCGATCAGAAACATAATTTTCTGTTGTTTGTGATCCCATGATCATTTATCCATACCTAAGTTTTTGTTTTTTTTTTTTTTTTGTTTTTTTTTGCTAGTTTATTTTTGATACAGTGTCACCTTCACTGTTTTCCATATCCACCACTAGGTGTTGTTCCTCTGGAGAGGCACTGATGTGGAAAAACTTGTCTTGTTGTCAATCTTGTCAAGTTTTTTTTGTGATTGAAAATTCCTTTACAGGCACAGTGTGGACTCCTGCAGAAACAAAATCTATCAAACAACAATGGCTTTCAAAACGCAGAGTGAGGCATCTCACCACACCACACCCCCACCCTTTGTTAGACATGTAAAAGAACCACAATGTCCTCCATTTTTGTGTCATTAAAGTCTTTTTTTGGGGGGAGTTTTTACTTATCTGAAGCAATGGTCCAGGGATGGAGGGTGTTGTATACTGTTCGGTCTCATAGCACCTTAAACTGCTTAAATAATCTGATATTAGGTCCAAGGGATTGAGCTACTTATCCAACCACTAAGTCATATGGCTAAATGAGCCACCAACAGGCGGGCGACAGCGCGAGTCTCACACAACACTGCTTGCACTCGAACCATAATTGGGGCTGGTTTGGTCCTAATCTTGTGTTCCCAACCATGCACTGAGCTCTGTGTTGGCCTCAGTCCAAAATATGTCAGGGATGAGGGTCATCATCCACCATCCACTATGGCCCCCAGAAAAAAAGTTACCCACTATCAGCAGCACCCTCCTCTCTTCTTTGTCCTCCTTTGGCGTCATTTGACAGGCTCACAGCAGATAAGACCCGCCTTCTCGACATTTGGGAACCAATCAATGAGACTAATGACAGCCTGTGACCATGTCAATAGGCATTTAGGAGAAGTTGGCCTCCTTGTCCTCTCTTGCATTAGTAGGCAATGGAAGGACATTTTCACAGCTAGTACTGGGTATATTAAGAACATTGGGTCTCATTCATAAAATGTGAGCAGAAGGAATTTGTGTTTATTTCGGCATTCATCAATATGTTAGTGGCTCCGATCTTTTTGTAGGTGCTAACAAAATCTACACCTGCTTCTGACCGCTCATAGTGCTTGTGTAAATAACATATTGCACACAAATATTGCTTGTCATTATCAGAAATTACAATTTTCAGTCGCAGATGCCTTTGAAGCACGCAAGTTAAACATGACAAAAGATTAAAAATATAACACATGTAGCTACATTCACTGGTATTAGCAGATTTAAACTTCAGATTAGGTCTCTTAAAATGTGAATGAGTTATTTACAAATTGTAAAACACAGTTCTCTGAATGAATAAAACAGTCCAACGTACTCGCCCTCTGCCCTCTGTACGCACCTCAGCCCCAAACTGCATGTCATTTCTGTTTAATTTAATTATCAGATACAAGATGTGGGAGACAACATTATTTCAAATTGAGTTATGGTTTAATAAGACCTGTGGATGTGGAAAAGCAATTTGGCTTCTGTCTCCACTCACACCTGGCAGCTGGTGAACCTGAATCTACCAGAGTTGGAGGGAGACGGTGTGGTGTTACGCCAGACTAGCTTACGCTTACTTGTTGTTAACCTTAACGGTAGGTTATTGCCTACATTAGACTGCCTGTGTTAAGGTGTTTTAATGGTGGGTTTTAATTTTACAGCAGAGACAAAGGATGCCGAGGCTTAGGGCAAACACTATGGTTACCTGGCTGTCCGTGATGACAGGTCAGGGAGACATGATGCCACTCTGCAGGGCGCTTGATTTGTGTACGGATGCCACAAGGGAACCTGAAGAGGGAGGAGCAGGAGATTGATTCAGATGTGATTGTCTGACAAACGACACACTTTTAATTGAGAATTAATGCCATGGGCCAAATTTAAAAACTAAAATATAACATTATTAAATAGCCAAGCCACTACAGGATGCACCTGTCCATAGTAATTATCACCTTCATATATGGTGGTCACTGGCTAGTCATGGACGGGGATGTATGCTAATTGCTGACTCGCAAGAGTGTGCTGTCATTTTACGATTGATCGGCATTCATGAACATACACACGGGCCTACAATCAAATCCGAGTTTCCCGCAGCATTCATGAATCTGGTGTAGGTTGTTACTACTATGGGTTTTTATGTGCACATTGTGTTTACATAGCAGCCTTCTAAAAACGGTCAACTACTCAAAATGATCTTCATCAGGAGCTATGAATTATTTTCTTTATTTACTCATTTATTTACTTTTTAGCTG
Source organism: Cephalopholis sonnerati (assembly GCA_019142605.1). Classification (NCBI taxonomy): domain Eukaryota; kingdom Metazoa; phylum Chordata; class Actinopteri; order Perciformes; family Serranidae; genus Cephalopholis; species Cephalopholis sonnerati. The sequence continues at coordinate 37,952,310 of JAGQAX010000013.1, forward strand.
TTTTAATCTCTCTTTAAAAGTGTCAGGTTAAAGAAAAACAATATAAAAGTTCATCACTGATTGTCAAAACATCTGCAATAATGATGCAATATAATATCTATTTAATCATAGTCATTAGTGCCGCCTTAGTCCCACTTGTTTTCACTGGTGAGTTTCTGAGCAGCTAAGCACAAATCTTATTAATACAAATCTAACAGCTAATAGGAACAAAAGTTGCCTAGCTTGCATACACACACACACACACACACACACACATACACACACACACACACACACAGCCCACACAAAACTAACTATGCTTGGCATGTCAGGAGCATGTGACAATTTGTGGCTTCAGTGGTTTCCATTAGAAGTTGATAAGATTGGAAATGAATACGGCTTCATTTTTTATTTCGCCACCACACAACTGTACTTTGATTTGCATTCACCTGCCGTCTGTTCTCGCCGATGTCTGGGTCGAACTGGGGGATGTATGTTGTTTTAAATTGGTTTCATGATTTGAATAAACATGCATAGAAAAGACTGCATTACACACACTCACAAACAAACACAGATGCAGACATACCACGCAGGAACATATGGTCTGTATGCAAATGAGCATCTACTGTGTTAAAGGCCAAAGTGATTTTAAAATGAGTTTTTTAGCGCAACAAATTGAAAGTCACCAGCAAGAGGCATTATGTTCATAAATGTTTGAGCATGTGTGGGTGTTCGGGACAGGCTGCATGTGTGTGTACTTAAGTGTAACAGTGTGTGCACCTTGGTGTTTGTGTGAATACCTTTTGTTTTTGTCTGCCAGTAAAATCAATCAAAAGTCAATGCGTCAACTTTAAAATGAGTCAAAATGAATATAATCTGTCTTTCCGTCTCTCTCTGGCTCACGTGCGCATTCCGTTGGACATGATCTATGTTTGCAGTGAGTTACCATTTGTTACAGCACAAAAGCCACATTAAACATTTTGAAATTTGTGATGCAACGGCAGGAAAGCAAATAAATTGTTGAGGGGAGAGCAAGTTCTTACACTCTGCACAACTCATCTCAAGTAATGTGATGAACAGAAGCGGAGAAAATGACATTTTATGAAATATACATGTTGAAATAGAGGGAAGGGGGGAGGGTCTACCACTTCATTATTCATCTATCCTCTCCTGTTTTTTCAGGACAAACTTAAAATTCAACTTTTTTTGGTCCAATTTGATTTGGTCCTCCACTTAAAATACCTTTTTTTTTTCTTCCCACAGTAGACTAATATCCAGGGAGTGTGCCCCATCTTCCCTTTCCTCCCTTTTCCACCCCTTTGCTCCTCTGTTTCCAAGCATCATATCCCACTTCACCTGTGAGCCCTAACAGCAATTAAGCCCACCACGCACAGCGGCGCATGCTGACATGAAAGAGGGGAACAGGGAGAGAGGAAGTGGAGGAAATGCAATACAATAGGAAAAAAGGGCAGCATACAGAGAGTAAGGAGGAGGCAGGGAAAATGAATAAGAACATAAACAAGTCTCCCACCTCTCTTTCTTTTCCTTCAATCTCATATATAAATGTGATGGTTCCTCTCCCCATACAAAACCCCATAGGCAATTTAAAGAAAGTAGGCCAAAATGAAATATGGCTGCAATATAAAAACAACACTTCAGACACACAGCAGCCTGATAAGACCCTTTTGTGTGTGCATGTGTGCACATGAGTGAGCGTCTGTGTTTGTGTGTGTGTGTTTCTTTCTGAGAGCAGGAGCAAGTGAGGGAGACAAAGTGAGTTGCTGGGTAGGTATGTGAGCAATGGGACACTAAATTGGTTGCAAGACAGTTGAGTGTTTTATTAAGATTGAATCAAAAGTAGGATTTCAAATGAAATTTTACACCGTTGAAATGGTTGTATAATCTATCATACTGCTTTTTCCTCTTTCTCTCTCTCTCTCACACGCACAAGCTCCCCCCACCCACACACACACAAACACACACACATAAAGCTCTTGTCCACTTGCTATCCTGAAGTCACGCTGCACTCACATTTCTCTAACCTTTTAGCCACCAGCATACTGTAGCATAAACACACTAAATCCCTGGTAATCTGTCTGTGACATGCATGAGGACCATGTTGACTTACTCTGAAAAGTGAAGCCTGACCCAAATATGGATGTGGGCATTAGCCAAGAATGTGACCTATTATTTAGTAATATGGTGTTATGCGTGATCGCACGTAGACCAAAATGAAGATAAGTCTTTAGGTTAGACAAATGGATGTGGCAGTCTCAAGTGGCAGTAGGAGATGACTGTGTTTCCTGCCTTTAGGTCTTAAAGACTTAATTACGGAGAATTATACACACAGTCGCATCAGTAAAGTGGACACTCATCTGACCTAAATATCCCCCTTTAAGTGGCTGGTGGGGATTTTTTTTTAAAAATACAGCAGGTTGAACCGTTGTTGACAAATCCAGCTTACAGGACAGAGAGCTCACTCTCATCTCTTACAGGGAGGGAAAATAACATCATAATTTTATGTTCTGATTACATGACATGAGACATTTGTGTGACCACATACAGCATGCCTAACACAACCTAAAGCATATAGTCGATTAAAGTAAAAAAATAAACAAAAAAAAACATTAGTCTCTATCTAAAATTAAGGCTTCATTTGTTTTTCTTAAGTGATTTAAAGCCACAGATTTGGTGTGTTCAGGTACATGTGTGGAAGGCCACTAAAGAACTCTTACAGCAGCAATAGGCAATGAAAATTTTTACAGTAACAAAAAATTAATTAATTAATAAAATAAAATAAAAAAGAACAAAAAAGAAAACACACACACACACACACACACACACACACAAGAAAAACACCCCCAAAAAAGGAAAATGTCTAAAATTTTCACGTGTTACAATTATAAATGAATAAAAGATACAGGCAGAAATAATTATTAAAGTGGCTACAACCACTGCCAGCTGCTTGGCATAGGCAGTAAAGGCAAACACTAAGGGTGCTGTCATCCATAGGGGGTGCCACAAATGAAGGAAGGAAAAAAAAATCAATATATTTATATTTTACTATTTTTTACAAATATTAATACTACTATATTTTGAAATTTTTCATAAAACCACAACAACATGACAAAATAATAGAGAGGCCTTTTTTCTGGGTTCCCGCCACCCCCGGCCCCTCCGGGCGTTACAGCACGTTACACTGAACCTGCTCTCTGGGGGAGATGGGAGAGTTATCCGATGTCACGTGAACCTGTAACACTGAATCGTTATATCAAAACAACAAAAACGCTGTTGTTTTGACATGAGGTGCCCACTCAACTACCACTACACTACTGAGAGGAGTGTTTGTATCATAACCTTTAAGCAAGAACAGCTCACAGAGATTGCATTGATTTGCATTGTGAAGCGTTCAAGCTCTACTCAGTAAAAATTAGTACTCAGTGAACATAAATTATATAACGTAATGTAATCCTGTAAGATTTAGCTTTTGGCAAGAAACTTGAATAAATCCAGCTGTCTCAAGGAGAAATTTGTCGATGTTTTCACAGCACTATAAAATAGATATTAGAGAAGGAGATATGATAACATATTTAGTAAAAAGGGTTTTTGAAAGATGTTTTTAATGTGAAATAAGGTATGTTAAAGGTTAAATGATAAATGTGTATTGTTGAATTTGTGCTCATTCAAAGGTAGTATATGAAGGGCTGAATGACTAACACTGCTCACTTATTTTTTATAGTGTAGATTTCTGTGTTTCCCTGGCACAAAAGAAGAATAAATAACAACAAAAAACAAAATAAACACCAATATATAAACATCGCAGATTTTCAAAATCGGTGCATCCCTAGTTCAATCAGAAGGTTAAGGTTACTAGGATGTGCTAGGACCGCCACTGGCTACAACAACGTTTAAAAATTGTGATAAGAAAATCAACATGAATCCAGGTTTATGACAGCAGATATGCTATGTGTTTGGCTTCATTGCCATTGAAACAGAACAATTAAAAAAAAGATGTATTTACAGATTTAACTGGCTTAATGTAGACATACTCTTAGACAGATCTCATCTGCACACTTTGCCTTTCCTTAAGGGTGAGGGATCAGGGATTATTTTGTCCCAGGATGATTTCTGAAAACTGGATTTGATTTTAGCCAACATATGTTATGTATATCTGTTCATCTGTTTGACAAATTGTGACTTTTTTTTTAATCTGTCACTAAGCAAATGTGACTTGTACTTCTTTTTTTTCGTCTTATATGTGACATGAACCATTATGTTTGTTTGCTGTTTGCTACATTTCCTTATAAACATTCAGTCAATCAACATATAACATTTCTCAATTCTTATTTCTTCTGGTTTTGCTACTCTTAAAAATATATTTTTTAACAAACATGACAGATAAACTGAAAAATTTATAGTCTGTGAGTCAGTCATGAGTGCAGAGTTTGGTAAATGATGGTGAGAAATAGACTGAGTGTATATTGTACTCTGTATGCAAGCATTTGCTGCCGAAAAACTGCAGCTGAATGTGTCAGCTGTCATTGATAAGGATGTCCCAATCAGGGTTGTTTTTTCACCAATCTCTCTTATTTATTTATTTATTTATTATTTTTGCGTAACACAGCTGCACAGTAGCCTTTTTTTCCTCACATGGAACACAGACTTGTAAAATTCTGCTGCTTCAAGTGTTTTGTTGTTTGCAGCTGAATAGAAACGTTTTTAGTGTGTGTGTTTTGTATTGTGGTGGTGTGAGTAGCCAGTCACAGCCCTGCCTGATACAAAGTGGCATGTCTCTAAAAATTCAAGAGCAAGTCAGTGATTTTTGAATACTTTGAGTAACCGTCCTTCTGCGTCTTTCTCGTGCCTCTTATTTCAAATCTTCACGTCCTGCGGCAGCCGTACTGCAGCTGAATGGATCCAGTTTACGCACTGACAGAGGACTGCTGCTGCTGAAGGGCTGTTTTCGCTGACTGACCAGTGTGAACAAGGTGTCCGCAGTGTTTTTTGGCTTCAAATCTGGCCTTGCCACTATACTGTATCGTATGTTCCTTGTAGGCCACCAAAAAAAACCTATAGACTGTACAGACCTCTCTGTCCCACCGACCTTGTCAGTCTCCATTCTACACTCCATTTACAGAGTTAGCTAGTTAGAGTGGTGTGTTGTGAAACCTGTTAACCAGCTGTCTCACATCCATTACCCTTTTCCCTCTGCGTCTCAGTTCAGCAGCATTTAAGTAACAACCCCCCAACCCACCAGCCCCATCGCTGCTCCCTATCTATCTCTGTTCTACCAATTAGGGAAGCGTATGTCAGTGAAGGACAAGTGCTCTATTACCTCTGAAGGTTAAAGGAAATGAGACCCTTCACTGGTTAATATCATGTGTGTCTGTGCATGTTAGTGTTTGTGTAAATGTGCATCCATGTGTATCTGCACATGTGTCATGCCTGACATGCGCCACATGAACTTGTTGGAAATCAGCGGAAGGATGTGGCGGTGCTGATTGAGGAAGTCATCCACTTCCAGTCCTTCAATTGAGCCATTCTGTAATGACCTTCCTGTTTCCCACTATTACTGCTATCAGTGCTAATCAGCAACGTCAATCTTGACAAATGCTGCTAATCTTGGAAATGTAATTGTTAAAGGTATACTACTACTACTACTACTACTACTACTATATGCAGAACTGTTGGGCACTCTTTGTAAACATGCTCGCCAGTGAACCTCACTACATTTGTGTCTCTTGAATGCCTTCTGCTTAAAGTTTGGCACCAAGTCGCGATCTTATTATGGAGCCCTGACCTCGCTTGAGTGCTGTAAGGGTACACGCCCATAAACATCCCAAGCACAGGAAATAAGAAAAAAGATACAGAGTCTCTTCAGAAAAACACACATAGGTGATGACTGAGAGGGATTACATCATATATAGTGTATCATTAAACCTCAGAGCAACTTCCATTTTTATTTACATTTCACTGGTTCTTCAGCGATCTGGTGTGTGTCTGGTGTGAACACTTCATTTGCAGCCCTGTCTCCTTGAAATTACGTTTACAGAGGATTAATTTGAAACAGCAAATACGTTTTGAGGGAGAAGTTATGCAGAGCGAAATACATTTTCTGACAAGTCGCAAAAATGTTGATACTGGAAGTATCAGCAAAATGTTCACTGATAATGTATTTCTGTAGTTTTCTGCCAAAATAGGCAGTCTTGCAATACACTATGCACATGTAGCGAAAACAGTACGTAGTCCCCACCTAAGAATTCACGTGGTCAAATCTGATTTATCAAGTGTTGTCTATCATCGACCATGTTATTTTGTTTTTTTCACTCATTGATGCATGTTCTCATTTGTGACATTAGTTCCCATTTTTTCCACACTAGACAAAAGAGCTGAAACATCCAATTAAACAATTTGCCTGCTTGACTTGGCATAGGAATTTATTTTATAATAGTACATGTTCCATTCGGCGCTTTTCGTTCCGTGTTGAGAGGGTGTGTGTATAGGTGTTGCAGCAATGCTGCACAGCACTGAGCTCAACGGACAGATGGAAAGAACCCGTCTCTTAGTTTGGCTCCATCTTGTTTTTCATGGTTGTGAACAAAACTTTCTACTGTCACAAACACAGTTTCAATGCGCCTCCCCCCACTGATTTTGGCAGAGAATCATTTAATAGTTAAAGAAATTTTTTGCCCTTCTCATGTGCGCTGATGAACAAATTTATACTAAAATAAGGTATGAATTATTCGGGGGAAGCCAGCAATTCTATGTAAAGACAGACATTCAACACCCACATATACCCCAGATGGAATGATCCTTTTTTTATGACCACATGTTCTCGCAACTGTGGCAGTTTGACTGTGAGACTGGCAGGCTTAGATCAAATATTCAAATAGTCAACTACTCAGGCTTTTTTTTTTTTTTTAAATCAAGATTTAATCAAAATCACAGTCTCTTCCCAATGCAAACTAGTCTCACGCCAAAGTTGACAAAATCCAGCACTCGGGCAGTGACTTGCAGCATCAGACACTGACAAAAAAGGCGTCCTTTAACATCGGCATGTTACACAGCTGGTTGCTGTTACAGTAAAATGGCGCTGGACAGTGTCAGGGGGAAACATGACGGGACAAGAACCAACAAACACTGACTTTCACCTGGGAGAGCGGTGTTCACATCCTGTAAGACTATAAAGCCGAACCCTGTTCTTTTTCCCTAAACCTAACCACGTGTTTTTGTTGCCTGAACCTAACAATGTGCATTACTTGTTGAAGGAAAAAAAACAATTTGAATTATTGTATCGACATAGTGTTTACTTTGAAAGAGACTTTACATAAATGGTAAATTTCCTGTGATAATGGAAGTGTATTTTGAAAGAAGACATTGTATGTAACAGGCAGAAGTTGACACAGTGTCCCAGAACATTAACGACCAACGCACCCAGGGTACCTTTCACATCCTATCTGGATATGGGAAGTCCATGACCAAGCGTCGATATGTGACGAGGTCAGAGTGAGAATGTGTTGCCTGATGTTAATGAAAGAGCTAATCACAGAGAGGAGTAGAACCTGTTTTTTTTGGTGTCACAGTCCTGCACTTCCTGACCGCCTCTCTGCAAATTCATATAAATGTAGTATTTTCATTTCTGATTATAATCCAGGCAGTGATGATATTCTCACCACAACATAATTATGAAAACAATTAAGTGATATACACATTCATTTGCTCTTAGGATGTATGATTATTCAAAAAAGATCATGCAGCTCTGCCTTCTTGTTGTTGCAATATTGCCCAACATGTGTTTTTAAAAATTAATATTATTCATTTATTCTTTTATTTATTTATTTATTTATTTATTGTACATGTGTGTGTATAGATATATTTATTTAATTTGGACTACAAAAAAAAATATTATCAAATTCACATTATGGTCAAGTGCAATATACAAATCGCAAGAGATACAGGTAAAATGTGTAACAACACAGCATACATATGAAGCATTGTGGTGCTACAGAGATGCCCCGGCCTACGAATCATATTCCATACATAAGGGAACAATCTTTATTTGGTAAGACTCCAGGAAAAATCACATCATCGTCATATCTATTTCTATTTTCAGTGAAAATTAAATGCAAAAATTACTGTTTGCACTCAAACTGTGACTCATATTGCAACTGCAGTATCTGTCAAAATAATTGCAATTTTTTATTATTATTATTTTTATGTTTGCATATCATGCAGCCATATCTATAATGCTCGAGTATGAGATTTAAGTACCCTAAAAAGCTCCAGCTTCAAATAATTGCATACACAAACACGCAGATGCAGAGACACACACACACACACACACACACACACACACACACACACACACACACACACACACACACTCAAATAGAATAGAGACAGACGGAAAGAGCATGACATAAACCAATATCCCTCTCTGTGACACCATGATTGGATATGTATTTACTATCTCATTGCTCCAAGCTTACACACAAGAAATGAATTAATTTTTTTTTTCTTTTTTTTTTTTTCTTTTTCACTGCTTATCCCTGCCTTCATAACAGCAGATTGACATTAAAAGGGCATGGGTGAAATTAACTTGTCTGAGTGTCTGTGTGTGTGTTTGGGGGGTTGCATTCCAGTCCCAAGCCTATTTTGATGATGTTGGAATGAGAGAGAGAAAACATTCTCTCAAAGGCTCCTATCAAATGCCTGTCATTTCTCCCTTTAACCGCCTAATCCCTGGTGGTGTGTGGTTATGGCGGCGTCTCGCTTCTCAAACAAACTGTTTGCTGCCTCTCTCTCTTCCCACCTCTGTCTGTGGATATAGCCAACCCTCCCACTGAGCTGTACATGTCTCTGAAGAGCCAGACCTCCCATGGCTCCCTTTCTCTAGTGTTGATGTCCACTGTTACAGCTGGCTGGCGTGTTGAAAGATGGACAAACAGTGAGAGTGAGAGAGATATCTGGCCGTTAGTGATCTCAGAGACAACGGTAGGAGAGCTTTCTATGCTACAAAAAAGTCCTCAAACATGGATACACCTGTTAAAACCTGGCTCAAAATATCCCAATCTGTAATTGAACCTACATTACTGAATGGTAGGGAAGTGTGACATCTAGGGCTGCCCCTGATTAAGAGTTTTACTAGTCAACCAATAGTCATGTAGCTACTTTCATGTTTCAGATGATACGTCATGTTTGTAGTCGACCAGTGAAGATGAGTTTACATATCACCTCGGGTTCATCCTTCACCTTCTCAAAATGATCCCACACTGTGGATTTCCTGCCCGACATGTTATTAACTAGCCTGTGTAATAACCGCAGGAACCAGCCCTATAAATTAGAGGCCGTACACATACTGCGTCTTTAACAGCCTGGAAAACACAAGGTCGGGCACTGGGCGCTACTCTTGTTCCTTTTTTGTGCCAACTTTCAAGAGCGTGGTGGCAGGTTGCGTCTGAGGTTGCTTAGCAACATTAAAGGAGAAGTCCAGTATTTTGCACTTTGAGCCCCATTCCTGGTTGTTTATGATGAAATAGAGACGTTGAGACCAAAATCTTGACGAATGCTCCTTTTCTGAGAATTTGAGAGAATTTGGCTTTCCCTGCCTGGCTTAACAATGCTGTCTATGGCCATGTGTAAATCTGCCCTAAAACCACCTTAAACGTTCGTTTTCAAAGCCATGAAACTCACCCAGTGGTCAGTGGTGTTAGTTGATGTTCCCACATAAAAATCGTAGCAAACTGTGGTTTCCGTGATGATTTATTGGACATTTTGTCCATGCATTGATTTCCTATAGGAAGCCTCATTGTCCGTTGGTAGAAATCCGCCACCGGAAACGGAAAGGGAGTTGTTTACGACAAGGTTGTAGTCATTGTAATCTTTTAGCTCAGCGAAAGTGCCGGCTCGACAGTGCTGTGTGCACTCCTCCTCTTCGGAGGAATTCACCTGCAGTCGCTGACCGCACAAAACTTGGCCATTATTACTTGCTTGTAAACAACCTTCGCAGTACAATGCCTTTGAACACAACGCTAGCCTTCTTCTTCTGCTTCTTTCTGTGTCCCATTAAATTGCAATGGTTTCCTGCCGGTTGGCGACACTCACATAAAGGAGCATTATCGCCATCAAGTGGGCTGGAGTGTAAAACGCTTCAGGGTCAAAGGAACAATCAAGCGGAAGTTTACACACGGGTGTGAGGCAGCTGAAAAAATAGTTCCACAATCGAGATGAATAGTGAAAACACGGATGGAAACCACAGTTTGCTACGGTTTTTATGTGGGAACATCAACGAACACCACTGACCACTCGGTGAGTTTCATGGCTTTGGAAACGAACGTTTAAGGCGGTTTTAGGACAGATTTACACATGGCCATAGACAGCATTGTTAAGCCAGGCAGGGGAAAGCCAAATACTCTCAAATTGTCAGAGGAGGAGCAGTCGTCAAGATTTTGGTCTTAACCACTCTATTTCATCATAAACAACCCAGGAATGGGACTCAAAGTGCAAAATACTGGACTTTTCCTTTAACAAGCACTGTATAGCCCATTTACCTGAAATCGTGAGAGCTGATCTTCTTCCAGGAGCTGTTTATAAGTGTGTAGGCCTATCATCTGTGGGACAGATGTAAAGCTCTGGGTAGCCCTGCACTAACATGATCAACTTTTGGAAAGATATCTGTCGGCTGTGATTGGTTTGTAACGTGACTCCTGTCTGACTGCTGAGCGTGGCCTCTTCCTGTGTCTGTCCTTTCAAATTAAATTCCTACATGGTCCAGTTTTGATTTATTTTGACAAGGCGCAAAATTGTTGTTGTTTTTTTCTCCCCCACAACTAAGCGACCAATTAAATCTTGCTTACCAATGACATTTCTGTTCGACTAACGTTTGGTCAACTATTAGGAGGCAGCCTTGGTGAGGTCCTCTTCTAAATTGAGAATTTGAAAAATAGGACAAACACCCAATTGAAGTCCTACACACTGAGATTTGCAAGAGTATAGTCAGAGTCCACAGGAACACCAGTGACAATGGATGCCAAGCTGAACTCAGCCAATTCCTCCTTTTAATAAGGATACAAAAAAAGAGCTTTCAAATTCTACAAACACTTAAAAACAAGTGACCCCCACTCCTACCATTACAAAGCTCTCCATTGCCAAAAGGAAAACATAGAGAGGAGTCCTCTCATCCAGCTGGTCCTGAGGCTCACCTCCTCTAACAGCACAAGGCCTCAGGACAACCCTCACACAGTCCAGTCCAACCAAATTATAGCTGAAGAAAAAGACAACTACATCAACTATTGGACATCTACCACAAAAACCCAAAACAAACTTCAATGCCCTAAACAGACAGCACACGATGGCAAACTATCTGTCCGCTGTGACAGATCAGAAACTGAGAAAGATACTGACTATGTACATACTCAGTGATCACAGCCTGGACATAGAGACTGGCAGACACAGGCAGACCTGGCTGCCTAGAGAAGACTGGCTGTGTCAGCTCTGTCCTCAGAGACAGGTGGAGACAGAGCAACATTTTCTGCTATAGTGTAGCACATATGAAGACATCAGAACAAAGTTCTTCACAAAACCAAACACCAAACATTGTTGTAAATTGTTTTTTTAATAATGTAATAACCTGTCATATTCCATTGCAGTTAACCGAATTCACTGTCTTAAACTGAAATTGTGCTTTGGCCACGCATATGAAATGTCATGCCAACAAAGCTTATTGAGTTGAACTGTGAGGAAGAGTGATGGACAGACTGAGAAAACATTGAACAGAAAATAGGCTAAAAGGTTAACCAGTGGTTTGACGTTCATACTTTATGGAAATGTATCACTCTGTTGACAGGAAGCAGAGATATTGTATCTTTCCATGACTGAGCCAACGCCTGTGAAACAATGAACACAAACAATGGCGTATTGTCTTATTTCCGTTAATCATCAGGCTCGTTCGAGATAAACTGCGCCTCGCCTGGAAAGTATACAAGATCAGGCGGCTGCAGCAGGGGGCGGTGACAGTTTCCCGACAGTTTCCAGTAGCCTTCAGTCCGTACAAGAAGTCACAGAAACATTTACATCCTGTCCGATATGATGTCAATTTATTAAAATATTGACAGACTTATATATAAGTTTGTTCTCAGTCTCCATCAGTCACACAACATGTATTCTGTTAAGAGAATAAACCTTCAAATAGGACAAATAAAATGTATTTGTCTGCAATTCAATAAAAATTTACATCATATTGTTGAGTGGACATCTAAACCAATCAGCTGTTAGATCAGGTGAGAGCCAGGCAGTGCAGTCGGCAGAGAGCAACTGCAGCGCCTGGCTCTAAAAACTGCGGCCGCCTCGCTCTTGCGATTTTATCGCCGTCCACTTTTGTAATACGTCAGAGCAAGTCGGGACGAAGTCGGACAGAAAACTTACTGGCATGTACTGTGCGCCGATCACCGGTGATCGAATCTGCGCAGGCCTGGCTCATCTCGAATGAGCCTAATCATTTAACAGTCCAACTCTGATCATAATGCAGGCAGTGACGACATCGTCACCACAACGTCATTATGAAAACAATTTATTAATATACAAATGTAATTTCTAGGAGACAGGATTGTGCATGACTGCAGTTACATGTTCTCTGTAAAAGGATGTAGATTATAGTGAAAAAATAGGTTAATATAAATTTCAATAGTGGAGCTCCGGTCACATGGGAAATCATGTCTATGTACAGCATACACCATGATAGTGAACATAATATTAATCAGGCTGGCTTAGGCCTGTGTGCCTGTGTGTTGTGCCAAGGCACTGCACCACAGTTCTTGTAAGCCTTTGTGCAATGTCTGTGCACATGAACATACCATAAATATAACACACACACAAAAACACACACACATCTAATAGACATTCTCACACATGTAAGCAAACACACATGGGCTACAAGGCCCTTTAAAAACACACACACACACACACACCACATAGAACCACCCAACACACTCACACAGCACTAAAAATTCCACAGAAAAGTTTACTTTTCACTCCAGCTTTGGCCTGCGGTTAAGTGGAAAAGGAAAGCAAAGATGACAAAAAGAAGCCGCAGACAGAATAAGCAGATCGTAGTGTGAGAAAAAAACAAGGGACAGTAACAGGAAGTGGTATAATGAGGAGGAAGACTCTGTGTAATCACACCAAATGAGCCTCCTTTCCATGGAAGTCCAGTGTGATGATTACAAGACCTGGATCTCCCTCTGAGTCATGCTGGGTACCAACCTTTAACCATCAACCATGGTGAATCATCACCTGCACATTCAACAAGCAATATAACTCAGTCATGATAAAATGTCTTTATTTGTTATTGGTAAGTTCTAAAGCAGAATGAGCCATATAGCAACCGGTCAAAATGCATTTGCTGGTACATGAACTGAATTTGTGGACAACAGGGTGGGAATGTGGGACATGCAAACAAAGGCATGTGTCTTTGGGTTAAATCAACCCATCACTGTCTTTGTTGTAAAATGTTTTCAACTCTGCGTGATGGGCTTGTTATTGTTTATTGTTCCTGAACTGATGACAAGAATATAATCAGAATGACTGTCTCTGGCTCAGTGCCGGTCAGCTGTGTGTCCTGCTGAGGTGACCTGGAGAAGAGGCTGTGAAGCCTCAGCGCTTCACTGCGGGCACTGCAGAAACTTATTTTTACTGAACCTATTTACATACACTTCTAATATATTTAATGTCGCAACTTATTTTTTCAATAAGATTTCACATGATTAGTAATAAATACAATGGGATATTAAAGACTGAAACAGAGGCATGTTTCAGATATGCTGTAAAACTTAAATTAAACGCACAGTTCCTTTTACTAGCCCGCTGTGGCTACACGTTTTGACAAATAAACTCCTGTCTCAATTAGATGCCTGGTCTGGTTGCCAAGCAGTTCCCTGTAAGTACCCTGTAAGTTATTCATATTCCTTTAGTCTGCAAGGGTCCTCAGATCCAAAGAATCAAAAGGGTTTTTCATGAAAATAATCCAAGCTGTGAGTTTTATTTTAACGGGATGAGGTGGTGTTGTGTTGGAACGTTGGGTGCTGTAATTCTCTTGGTCTCTGATGTTCTGTCTGTTGGACTTAGATCAAATTAATGATTCATAACTGATATATTATCTGAAGCCTTATTTTTTTACGTAAATAATATTTATACTGGTTTAAAAAAAAGCTGTCTCAAATATAGGCCTGTTGATTTCAGTGATAGCCCGGGCTATTGATCAAAGTTTAACGATAAGTTGTTTACAGTTCCACCAGAGAATTTCCCCTCTAAACTATTTTAGTAAAAATATTCCACTGTATCCTAAAAAATGACAAAAAAGTCCATAAAATAAAGAAATATTTGTGTTGCAAAACTTTTTCTTTTCTTTCTTTCACTTTAACCAATGCTACAATCCATCCATTTTCTAATCGCTTGAACCTATCCCAGCTGACATTGGGCGAGACACGACAGGTCACCTGGACAGGTCACCAGACTATCACAGGGCTGACACATAGGGACAGACAACCATTCACACTCACATTCACACCTACAGACAATTTAGAGTCACCAATTAACCTGTATGTCTTTGGGACTGTGGGAGGAAGCCAGAGTACCCGGAGAAAACCCACGCTGACACAGGGAGAACATGCAAACTCCGCACAGAACGGCTCCCGCACCCGGGATCGAACCAGAAACCCTCTAGCTGTGAGGCGACAGTGCTAACCACCACATGGTACAATGCTGAACTGAAATGTAGCTTACATACAGATGCATCAGTTTACCAGAAACTTTGCTTTTTAAAGTTTCCATTTTGGTAATAATACTTATGTTCTTTTTTGACATGTAATTTTATATACAGGATATCTGTTTGTAATGAGATATTTTGACATTGTTGCAATACTAAAGGATCTCTGTACTAAACCACTGGGCATCTGACAGGTGACCTGCCAGTGGGTGTTGAATATATAATTGAAGTTCAGATATTGCATGTAGATACGTTGTTGTTGTTATTATTATTATTATTATAACATAATAATAAACAAAATCAGTGTAGTTGCATCTACTTCTCATGTTTCAGAAATAAGTTGTTTACAGTTCCACCAATGAATTTACCCTCTAAACTCTTTAAGTAAAAATATTCCACTATATCACAGAAAAAAAATGAAAAAAAAAAGTTTATAAAATAATTACACATTTGTGTTTCAGAACTTCTTCCTCTCTTCTTTATTTCACTTTAACCTATAACCTGAAATGCAGCTGAAATACAGATGCGTCATTTTACCAGAACTTTTGCTTTTGAAAGCTTTCATTTTGCTAATAATACTTATGTATTGTTGTTGACGTAGTAGTTTAAATACAGAATATTTGCTTCATATTTACTATACTTACTCTAATACTTTTGACATTGTTGCAACACTAATGATCTCTGCATCTGACCTGCCAATTAGTGTTACATATATATTTACAGTTCAGATATTGTATGTGAATACATTATTATTATTATTATTATTATTATTATTATTATTATTAGAGATTTGGTTGTGTGCACAGTGTTAGTTACAGTAGGTGTAACGTTTTGCCCATACTTAATAAATGCTGTGACTTAACTTTTATTTTTATATGTCTTTATTGTTGTTGTTGTTGTCATTATTACTGTGGTCAAAGTCACAGTAGTAGTAGTAGTTGTAGGCCAACTGCAGCAGTTGTAGTTGTGGGTGGCGCACAGAGACAGCCCAGCACATACAGGACAGAGGGACTGTGTCCACGCCTTCCTCATCCCATCACTGCTGTGTCCTCATTCACTGCTGCCAGACACACAACTGCAACTGACAAGGTAAGACGTCAATAAGGCTTTTTTTTATTAGTTGGTATTGGAACATTTACATCACATAAAATTTCTTTTTTTTAAGTAGGCTAGTTAGTTGGAATCCGCCGCGCAGAGCGCGTCTCTCCACAATGCGCACGTCCCCCCTATTAAATCCAGCTGAGCGCGGCTGTTCCTCTGAAAGCTTGCTGTGTGTTCAGTCTGTGTCTTTTCAAAGTAGAAGCGGCTGCACGACTCAGCTGCGCGCATGCAGTCACTTGCGTCTTTATTTTCGCTAACGGCCTTATTGTCTCCTAATATTTGAGGATTATAATAATAAGACGCTTCTAAAGTGATACACTTGCCGCGGGAATGACCCCCCCTCCCCTCCTCTCCTCCTCTCTCTAACACACACACTCACACACACACTGCTGTTTTCTATAGTGGGCCTGTTCTTTGAGGAATTGGATCTTTGATCTACACATTGCCTGTGTGGGTTGAATGCAATTAACAAAACAGGCTGGTTGGTTTACTGCATGACCCTGATGGAAATGTTACACTCTGTAAACATATCTAACATGCTCAACATGTTTAGCAGTTGCTGTTGTTTGTGTCTCTCATATAGACACATGGTGACAAATGCTTTCTGGTATTTTCCACAACAGCCCAAATGCTCTGGAGTCTAATTATACAGCATCTAAACTTGGACTATGCCTTATACAGTAAAAGTAATTTGTCTAACTAACTAATCCTGGTGCCTGACCCCTGAACCCAGCTCCATGAAGACTAAACAAAGGACCGGATCGCTCTCTTAAATTTGACATCAACATTATTTTTAGCACCTCAAACTGTACACTGACATGGGTCAAAATACTTAATGAAATGCATCCACAATATTTACTGGAGTTCCTGTAGCTAAGGGGAGTCGGAAGGTGTCTGCACCCACAGTACTTATCGACAAAGCTTGGGAATGGGAAAACCGGTGCATGGAAGTTAGTTAAAGTCATGTGCAGTGCGTTGGTGAAATCAGTTGTTATATCGCTAGTTTTTGTACAATATTATTATAATATTTAATTTAATATAATACACGTTTGTGTGTGCTCTGTTTCTCTGCCCAGGATTTTCCATGGCGACAATCTCTCCCTGCACACGCTTCGCGCTTCTTCTTCTGTTGCCTCATTTCCTGACTCTATCAATCGCAGCTGAAGATGAACTTGTAATCGACACAAGGCATGGGAAAGTTCAAGGGAAGTTGCTTTCAGTGCCGGGGGGTGATGTTAGAGCATTTTTGGGAATTCCTTATGGAAAACCACCTCTGGGGAAACTGAGATTTAGAGCCCCGCAGCCTGTGGAGAGATGGGAAGGCGTGAGAGATACCACCAGATACTCAAATTCCTGCTACCAGGCGCCAGATACAACCTTTCCAGGTAGGATACATGTTTACACGGATGGACACAGTACATACATGACATGTACACATGTACATGTACTGTGGATTATTTAAGTGGGTGATGTGATTTAAAGTCCTGCCAAAAAGAGGTCTAGTGATTAAAAACACCTGCCTAAAATGTCAGCCAATAATTGATGACTCACCAGGACTATAAAGACTCCCAAAGTCCCAAAATAAGTTTATTTATTTATTTATTTGAGCAAACCAAATTTCATTTTGTGCACACAAGTTATTATGTGAAAACAAAATGACAAAAACAGATCCATATCAAATAATTAACAAGGTCTTTACTAGTTGCCAGGTTTATTTTTAGGGTCAGCTCAACAGCAATTCTTCCAAAACAAAATGAGTAGTGAAGGCGTAGTGTGCATGTGCAGTGGGGTGTGTCTCACTGTGCATGTACATAAATATGCACCATTTGAATAGTGCTATTCATAGTGCAAATCAGCTATTCAGCAGGGGCATTGGGATTTTATCGAACTCTTCTCATGTGTTGAACTCTCAGGATAAGCTAATGAAATGTGGTAGGAGGTTCAGGGTCCAAGGTAAGCACAATCATCACAGACATGAATATGTCCCTCTAGTTGTTAAAACTTCCATAAAACTGGGAGACTTACAAGAGAAACAGTAATGGTAAAAACCGATGCAGCAAAGGCCAAGAGATCTGTGCTTTTAGCCCCTGTCAAAATAGTTAAAGCTGTGAAAACACTGGATTCTACACTTTACTTGATGCAACTTGATAGTGTCTCCTTGTTATGCAGTCCCTGGTAAATGCTCACATCTTTTATAAAGGTCACCCCCACATTTTGTAGAACAGACTTTTTGCTACAAATTTTAAATTTCAAAGCCCAACCCTGAAATAAACCCAAAGACTACTATGACATCATCAGGAGTGATTTTCTCAGGATGCTTTCACACCTGTCCTGTTTGGTTCGGTTCAGTCGAACTCAAGTTCGTTTGTCCCCTAAGTTTTGGCAGGTGTGAACACAACAATTGCACTCAGGTGCGCACCAAAACAACCGGACCAAGACCGTCTTGAAGAGGTGGTCTCAGTCCGGGCACAAACAAACTCTGGTGTGGTTCGTTTGTGGTGAGAACGTGTTCCGACTTCGATCTGAACCAACTGCAGTCACATGACACATTGTTTGGGATAAACACGAGCATGTTACAGTCCTGGAGGATTATTAATGTGCGCCTCCTCCTGTACTGCCTTAATATGCACATTCAGCACATCCAATGCATCAAAACATTGTTTTCTAGTTGGAGCCGCGCCTCGTTTTCAGACTGTATGGTTTGACTCAAATGAACAATGACAGCAATATAGTCCACGATGAGCAGCGCTACAATCAACCTGCGTAGTTGTCCCTCCATTGGGACATTAGAAAGTGTCACATTTATCTTGTAAGTGTACTCTTCTTCAACATTTTGTTTACTTCCTGGATTTTTCCTGCATGGAAATTCTGACCAATCAAGAGCAGCTTTCTCACACAAGGCATTTTATCTGGTCTGCTTGTAAATGCTGCCATGAGAACACGAACCAACTCTAGGCAATTATACAACTGTGTAACAGAATAAGTCCTTGATTCAGACCAAAGCAAGACAACTCTAGGTCTGAAAGCACCCTCAGACTCAGGCAAGGCTTCTTCAGTGCCACAGAAGACACAGCACAGCAGTTCTCTGGCTGCATGTTGCTACACATGACTAGTAAACAGGCCCATATGCACAAAGTCAGTGAACCACCCCTTTAAGCTGAAACTTTACATACTTATATCAGACTAAGGTGGAAATAAATGAGATTTAGTGGTGCTTTGTCTGACTCAGACAACCAAAGTGTGACAGGGAGTCCAAAGGAGTCCATCTAAGTATGTTCGAATAAAAGATAACCTTAAAAGACCACTGACCTAACCTAAGGTAAGCGTGTCAGTGGTGGCCGGCAGTTATATAACACCATGCGACAAATATAAACTCCTGTGGAGACACACCCACACACGATATGTGAGTAATGGAATGATTCATTACTGCATTGTAGATGGTAATTAATCTATAACATAAATAGTAAGAAACACTTTGCAGCCACTTTATCAGTTCCCCAAAGAAAATGTATCTACATATAAAAAAAGCACATGAAAAATTGACTGAATTTGATACAGGCCCACACCCAAGAGATGGGTTGGGGTTGGGTCAGGGATACATAGCTATTTATAAACACAGCCACCTGTCAGGGGTTGTTTAGAAGCCAGCTACAAGTGCCAGGCATATGTACAGAGGAAATGCCCAAATGTACTCCAAATATAGATATGACAGCACAGACAGATATGGACAGAAGGCATTGATGTTGGACCGCACTGTTTCTGCTTTGGACAAAGCTGTGCTCATTAAAAGGAAAATAAACATGGGTTTATTTATTTATTGAGTGCTTCTGTAACAGTTTGAGAGCTGCTGGTCATAAATGGCCACATGAGTGAATCAAACTGAAGTGGAACATCAGTTAATCTGATCTCAAACTATTGCTTGCCATAAAGTGTGATAATGAAGTTGACCTTTAACTGACCACATGACTCATCTCGTAAGTGAGTTTATCTCTTAACATCTGAAGGCACCGAGATAAGTGTATATGTACAATTGCCGGACTAACATTCCAATCAGTCCCTAGTGACACTGATAAATACTGTCATTTTGTCCAGGGTTCAAAGGCTCAGAGATGTGGAATCCAAACACGCCTTTAAGTGAGGACTGTCTATACCTAAACGTCTGGTCCCCACGTGTCAACAAAACCCAGCCGAAGCCCATGCCACTGGCTCCTGTTCTTGTCTGGATCTATGGAGGCGGGTTTATTTCAGGAACCTCCTCTCTGGACATTTATGATGGTCGCTTCTTGAGTAAATCTGAAGGTGTTGTTGTGGTATCAATGAATTATAGGTAAGAACTAAAGTAAACTGAAAATATAAAATACTGAGTGGACATAGTTGTTGTATGTAACTAGAAACTCCTTGATGTAACACTGGATTCGTGCCTTTGGAAGTTCCATAAGGTAGTTGGACTGGGAACAGTGAGTTTGTAAACAGCAAAGTCTTTCCCAGTTGTATCCCTTTTCCACCAACATGGAACAGGTTCTGTTCCGGGTTCTGCACCTAATTTAAACTGTTCAGAACATTTCAACCAAAAATAAATTGGTCCGAGCTGTGACAACATCAGTGGGCATGTCATAAACTGCAGGGTGGAAAGAGAAAATGGAGAAGGCAACAATTGAGATGTTAGGCCTACATAAGAGATTGTGGGAAAAAAAGAGTGTGCAGTGGTCGCATTACTAGACCATTTTACTGTTTGTAAACACACAGACACGGACATTAGCTAATGCTAGGTAGCGAGTCTCTTGGCTTGTTTAGACAATGGAGAAAGATGATGCAAGTGGTGCATTTGGAAATTACAAGTGCTGGATCGCACTCTGGCACAAACTAGACCATCCGTAAATTCGTAGTGTTGTCGGTGTGCACCGTTTGATTATGCATACCACGGCACTCTGACTGGGGAGATGGAGCAGCAGAGTACTGAGCGGAGTAAATGGGGGTTTCTCAAAGTCAAGGAAGGATCCTTAAATGGCTGAATTTCAAGGATGCTACATCTTCAAATCCCGCCTCAGGACAGTTCCAATGTCGAGGATCCATCAAATTCTCAGAGAAATTTCAGGGATGCATGTGTGTACCCTCAACAGGTATAAAGTACCCATAATTCTTTGTGCATGATTTGCTGGAAGTGAAGGTGGGGCCTATTAAATGAAACCTGTGCCAGTGGAGCTCAGCAGGATTTATATAAATATGTGACTTATTTGGATAAATACCTCCAGGAGCTTTTATCATACAAGCAAAAAAATACTGACATGTTAGATTTTAGATCCTTAAAATACTGTGATTAAGATAAAACATAAATGTTTTTCAATTAATCATTTACAGCAGAGGTCTTAAACGTTTTTCAGGCTAAGGACCCCTTAACTCAAGGAGAGACAGAGCAGGGACCCCCTATGACATATACTGTATAAAACAGAGCTGCACTGGGGACATTTCGGGATTTCAGGTTTTCCCTTGTTTGCCTGTAGCTGCGAAGTCAGCAGCAGTTGTAGCATGGCTAGGTGCGTTAGCCTCCCCTCTACACTTTTAACAGTGGTTTCCAAGGTGGACGGTGTGTCAGAGGCTGGTAGAAAGTTATAAAACAATCCACTGAGGCTCACAAGAATGTCTGTAACCTCGACATACAGCTAATTTGCTAATATGCCAAAAAAAGAGAAAAACAGGTGCCGCACAGTGATGTAGCGTTAACTAGCTTATATGATTGCACAAGGATTCGTGGGTAACAGTCAACCTATCATTAATGTTGTGTACTGTTAACTGAATAGGTTTTATGAATAGGCTGATTTATCTTTGCTAATAATACATTAGATTTACATTAATGTGGATTTTCAGGCACATTTTACTGACTAAAACTTTAATTAATTCATTCAATTATTTAGAGGTCATTTGGCGGGCCCCCCTGCAGTGACTCAAGGATCCCCTAGGGGTCACGGAGCCCCTGTTGAAGACTGAGGGTTTACAGTAGAGATAGAGTACTAAGTGTCACAAAAGTTTCATTTAGCCTACCTGTTTTTTTTTTTTGGTTTTAGTATAATCCAGAAATAGAGTCTCCCTAAAGGTCACGTGATTTTGAAAAAAACTGAAAGGACTTGTCCTACCAAGGAAGGATCCTTGACTTTGAGAAACATCAAATGCGTAGTTAACTTAACCGTTCGTTTATTCATATAGAAATATAACGCTCCATTTCTTTGACCAACAGGGCTGTCATTTTAGCATAGAGCATCGGACTGAATTTACAAATGCTACATGTAAGGTCACTCACTCTCTGGGACCATGAGTGTTACTTAAAAAATTAATTAATTAATGATCAACAGGATCAGACTGGCCGACCCATGCATGGATGATTGGACAGGATTGCCGAAGGTGGGATGGCCGGCGTTGTGGTTGAATACTAAACCAATCTTACAAAGGAGGACAACGCTTAAACGGTTTCCACCAGTTTGTTTTGCTATCAAAGTTTACATTTGCTAATGCGCTAAAACGTTGTCGTTATGGAGAAGTCCGGTTTTCCTCTTAATAGCTCCCCAATTTCTGATGAGGTGGACATGACACCCCTAAATACACAAAATGTTATTCATCCCTACAACAGTAAATACTTTTTCCCTAACCTGATTTGAAGTGAGCGCTGCACACACAAACATTTTTGCTGATCGCCTTTGTCCAGTCCTTTCATTTGATCTCATTTAACTATAGTTGTCTTTGTTTTTGGTGACGGGCAGTGGGGTCTGGTATACAATTAAATATAAGTTTTGAGCCATGGCTTCCTCTATTCTGTCTCCCAACACAGCAAGATGACTTTTTAAGATTCCTATGTAGCCTAAAGCCCTGTGGTGGCAGGTCATGTTTTGCCTCCAGCTAATAAAATTACGTCATTGTGATGTTGGCCCTAAAAGTTGGTCCATGCTTGTTTATGGATAAGACAAATATCTGCAATAACTGAACAAAAAATTGCAGGAACTCAGTGCAGTCTGCCAACTTGATCCTACTTTTTACATAAGTCATGCATAGTACAATGCCGTCCGTTGATGGCACATCATTAATTATGATGGTTCTGATCAAAACTGGTGGAACCAAGGGTTGGTTTGCCAGATAGTACCAACATTCCAAGAATCCTGAACAGAACCTGTTCAAGAATCAGAGCTAATTTGGTGGAAAAGGGGCATATGTGCAATACCATTCTCTTCACTCATTTAGAAAGAATGTGGACTCCACAAGAGTAGTTGAATTTATCTTCAATTAAATGTCTTCAACATCTTTCCTCATTCTTGTGATCATCTAATACAGACTCGGGGCTTTGGGTTTCCTGTCTCTCCCTGACAACAAGAACATCCGGGGCAATGTAGGCCTGCTGGACCAGCGCCTTGCCCTCCAATGGGTAGCCGACAATATAGCTGCTTTTGGAGGTGATCCCACAAAGGTAAAATATTTTCATCCTAAAATCAGATAACAAGCATTGTTAAAATTGTGTAAACAAACAGTAAAAGACATGTTGTTTCCAGGTGACTTTGTTTGGGGAGAGTGCTGGGTCAGCATCTGTGGGCTACCAACTGCTCTCCCCAGGCAGCCAGAGGCTTTTTCAAAGGGCTGTGATGCAGAGTGGCTCTCCTAATGCATACTGGGCCAGAGCCAGCCAGACTGAGATCTGGAGCAGGTAGGGTGTATGGATTCAGTCACCTGCTAACATCTTTTCACTCTCTCTGTTACTCATAAAATATGTTTTGCCATCTTTTTTACCATCTCATCTCAAGCTGCAACATGCAACCTTTTTACATGAATAGAATACATGCCTAGTCCCGATCCATTAGTGTTCACGTTCCTTCTTTGCAACACTCCAAAAAACAGTATCACATAACACAATTTGTGTCCTGGCAAATCTCACCACAATCGTGGAAATATATTTACTTGGTCAAAGATTCTCAGTGCATTGGTCCTCTTCTCAAAAGTTGTCTAAAATTGTGTCCCTGACATTCATACTTATTTCCTCTGTCACTCATTGCCTTGCTCCCTCTCTGTGTCAATACCCAGGTCCACGAAGCTAGTGACGTTACTGGGATGTCCCACATCCCCTCCAGCTGATATGGAAGCTTGTCTGCAGCAGGCTAAACCTATGACAATCGTATCAAAGCAAAACGATGTTGCACAGCTTACAAGCACACTTACACCCTTTGTTCCTCATGTTGACGGAGACTTTCTACCCGCTAAAGTTGAAGTAGGTGTGTGTGTGTGATGTCTCTGTATGTAGGTGGGTGTGTGGCAACGTCATAAAATAGGAATGTGTTTTATACATAAGTATTAGCATATTTTCATTGCCTTACCTCAATTAGCTGATGTAGCACATGTCAGTCAACCAAAACTATTGTTTGTAGATTTACCATTTCAATTGATTTATTTACAATTTGCCACAAATCTTTCAGACATTGAAATACTGACTAAAATTCCGTTGACATATTTACATATGTAACCTGGCTTAGACTTTGACTTAAACCAATTGTATGCTGGTTTCAGCCTATCATCCAAACTAAGCTCACTGGGTAATTACCACAGTATTATTTGGCAAAAACTGAAAACTAATTTGCATCACAAACACCAACTTCCTTTTTGTTTTTCCCTGCAGGAGTGGCTTAGTAGTGGTGCCCTTGTAAAGAAAGAGGTGATGTTTGGCTTAAACAAGGATGAAGGGACTTACTTCCTAATGTATGGATTTCCTGGATTTAGCCTCACCAGTCAGAGTCTCATCACCAGGCATGAGTTTCTGAATGGAGTGGAACATCAGTTGGCACATTCAAGTGTTGTCACAAGAGATGCGGCCATTTTCCATTACACTGATTGGACAGATGAGAATGACAAGATGAAAAATCGAGACTCGCTGGGTCGTCTGGTTGGAGACCATATGTTCTTTACTCCTTTGCTAGACTTCGCTCACAGGTAAAGTGCATTCATGAGTTTATATCTTCAGCCTTGTCACGCACATTGTCTTCATTGAAGCCAAATTTCATATTTACATGTGTGCATTTAACTTTGTATACCTCCGCGCTGGCAACAGACATCGCTTGAGGCATTTTATTTTTGGGTTGCCCATCAGTCCTATTCTCGTGAACATGATATCTCACAAACACCCCAAGGGAATTTCTTCAAATACCCTCAAAGTATATCATGATGTTGTGAACGAAATATCTCAAGAGCACCTCGAGGGATTTTTTTTTTTTTCAAATTTGGCAAAAATATATACTTAGACTTAATGATAAACTGATTAAAATTTGGTGGTGGTCAAAGGTGAAAGTTACTGTTACCTTGCGTCTGTCTCATTATCATGAACGTGATATCTAAAGAAGGCTTCAATGGAATACCCTCAGATTAGGCACAAAGGTCCATTTGGAGTTGGGAATGAACTAATTAGAATTTGGTGGTCAAAGGTCAAGGTCACTGTGACCTTACAAAGTATGTTTTGAGCCATAGCTCAAGAATTCATATGCTAATCATGACAAAATTTCACCCTTATTAAAACAAAAAGATGTGATGACTTCCACTATTTCTCTACAAATCTTAGATTTTTTTTTTGTTATCGCTTGTTTTAGGTACCACTGAGGCAGTAAATTCCAATCCAGAAAACTCCAGTTTGAGTAATCTACGAGTTTAGGGCTTATCCGATACCCACGTGCCTCACAGTGGTTTACAATGGGATGAGACAGAATGTTACAACTCTGGAAAGGCATTTATCTCACTACCAGAGGTGTGCACTTGCTGTTGTATTAGATTAGCTAAAGCAACCCCTTGCTTACATGATAATGCTGTATTTTGCTGTGGAAACAGTTGCACTATGTCTTTACTGGAAAAACCTGCAGTGCTGTTGTCTGTGTGAGCACAGCCTCGACGCCCTATACAACTGGATGGTTTTGGTCACCAACAACCTCAATAAAAAAGGACAATTGGTCAATTCTCCTTTCTTGTGATGGCTACAAATGTCTGTCTGTCATCTAGTGCAAAAACATACATAAAAAAAAACATTCTTATTTGTCATTTTTTACCCGCAGGTACGCACAACGCGGTGGTCCGGCTTTCCTGTATTTCTTTGACCACCGATCATCCGTGAATCCTTGGCCAGAGTGGATGGGCGCGATGCACGGCTACGAGATAGAATTTGTCTTCGGAATGCCTTTAAATGCGTCCCTGGCATATACGAAGAATGAAGTAAACATGACCAAGAAGTTTATGAAACACTGGGCCAACTTTGCCCGGACAGGGTGCGCATAATCAGATAGACAATCAGTCACTCAAGCTGTGTGAGGACCATTGTGGCTCTGTAGAAATTGTCTTGATTGGCTTTTCCTTTTTTTCTTATCAGGAATCCAGGCATTGATGGAGCTAACTGGCCACTGTTCACCCCTGAACAGCAGGAGTATGTCACTCTGAACTACAACCCTCCAGAACAAAAGAGAATGATGAGAGCTGAAGAGAATCACCTGTGGAACACACTAATACCAAAACTGCAGAAAGTCTCAGGTCAGAAAACAAACACAGTCTGTCTATCTGTCTATCTATCTATCTATGTGAGACACGCACACACACTCACGCATACACACAGAACTCTATATAGTTATCTGTGGTAGGAGGCATTGCGTCAGGCTCTGCCAGGGAGGCGTTTTGCCTTGTTTAGCCTGTGGAGGAGATTTGTATCCTGGCTTGCTCCCCTCCGCTTCAACACAGCTCTGGAGGTCTGAGTGGGAGGAGAGGAGGGTCAGTCATCACTTCACTGAACACTGATCACACACAGGGTGAATAATACTCATATACCTCTCCACTGAGGTCATTTCTGTCTCTCTCACACACACACACACACACACACACACACACACACACACACACACACACACACACACACACACACACACACACACACACACACACACACACACACACACACACACACACTGTATAAAGTACTGTCTACTGTGTGGCATCAATTAGTTGCCTTCCTTATCCAGAATGACCCTTTCTGTAGTAACCATATTACATTATGCACTTGACACTTTGATTGAAAATGACTGAATAAGATGAAAACACATACATGTACACTAACGCCTAAATCAGCTGACATTAAACAAGCCTTAAAGTTACAATAAAAGTTTCTTTGTCTCCCTCTTTCTCCACAGATGATCTTCAGTCTTGTGTAACAGCAAATGGGCTTACACTCAACTGTAACTACGCCCTCCTCCTCATTCTGTTAGTTATAACTTTAATCTACTGATAGAGGGAGGAGGCCTGTGTTTAATACAGCCATATACAACAGTTTACACGAGATACAGTGAACAGAAAGAATGAACAAAGTGTATGGTTAAGTTAAACAACTGCTCCTATTTGCTGCAACAGTTCCTACAATAACCAGCATTTACAGTGACTTCTTCATTTAAAGATGCAGCTGCTCATGTGTCATGGTAGCTAGATACTTCCCAGGGGCCTCATTACAGAAAAATATATACATATTTTAACTACTTGTCCTATCTTAAATTCAAAAGATAGGAAAAACTCCTATCTTTCTATTACAGAAGCAATTCCTAAACTCAGGGCTGTGTTCTAGTCTATCTCAGACCTCCTATCTTACCTTAAGAAATCCTAACTGGAAGTGTAAATCTGATTCTTCAATCACACTGGTCCCATCGTGCCTGTATCTTTGTTTAGAATGTACACGAGGCTGCCTGCATCTTTGAGCCTGTTTATTCCCGGTATTATACCTGCATACACATCTCCAGGTGACCACTTGCCTTCAGATTCTGTTACTGCCTATGTCACTTGCACCAGAGGTTCTAAGGGCATGGTTATTCACTCCACACTCTCTCTAGCATGCTCGCTAGTAATGTTAGCCGTTGTGTCAGTACAGCTGGAGATATTGCTTACAGTAGAATCCAACAGGCCTACTGTCACAGGGAAAAACAATGGATGGTCATGCAAGACGTATTCCAACTCACTGTAAAATGAGGACGTTATAGAGTGGTAGCGTGCTGTCATCAAAACAACCAAACAACCAAACAACCTACACTGATTATGTAGTCCTTGCTGGGGACTCATTAGGATGCACCAGGATATTAAACAACAAAAGATATGTGGTCGAATGCATCCTAGACCACTTTGGCAAGAGGTTTGAGTGATCTCCTCACCACTATCTTGGTGGTCATTTACGCTTGTATTTAGTGCTATCCACTCATGATCGGGTCATCAAATATACATGTTAATACCAGGTATAAATAGGGTCTTTGATCATAATGTAATGGTACTAGGCTACTTGAGATGGACAAGACATAATCTAAACACTCTTACTTGTCACTGGCCAGCTTGCTATCATGGACAAAGAAAGACGGGTGTTCAATTTAAGCTCCAAGGAGTGTGAGGCACTGTAGAAATCATACTAGTGGAGGATGTTCAAAATCAAAATTAATGATAAATATATAGCCATGAGAAACATGGTCCAGGAAATTTAAAGCCTTTCAATCATATTTTGGTGAGACCAAAAAAAAAAAAAGGTTGGCGTTGTACTTTGCTTTGTGATCAGTAATGTCATAACCAAAAAAATACCAAGGTATGCATATTTGTCATTGCTGCCATATAGACCTAAAAACAGTGCTGCTGCCATTTTCGGCTGTTGTTCTGAATTTAGGAAAAGGTCTATGCCTAATTTAAGATTCCTAACTTGAGTATCTCTAAGCTGCAACAGCTGTGTATTAGCTAAATTTCTATTCTTATATAAGATAGGAGTTTTTCCTATATGCAGTTAGGAAACATGTTTCTGTTTTCCTCAAAATCCTAAATGTCATCCTACACTGATAATATAGAATTTAAGACTATGGAAGTTTCTGTAATGAGGCCCATCGTCTGCAGGGACTATAGTTTAATCTGCAAATATTCTCATTGTCATGACGGAGCAAGCAGTACTTTTTCTTTTGCTGAGTTATTCCCAATTCAGACCAAAGTTTCGCGATGAGATGAGTTGAAACAGGCAGCTACTTGCAATGCACCGTTCTGCAACATTCTAAAAACCTGCCAGTTCAAACCAATACAACTCATTGAGACGGTGTATCATCTCTATGCAACAACTCTCTGTACTTCCGTTGTGATATCCAGCTTTTCAGGCTTATTTTGTGGCTGAGTATAATTTGTAGCTTCTTAAAATATAAATGAGGATAGTGATAGTGAGATACTGGCTACAGTTACATTTGTAGTAGTGATAAATGGCGAAAAACAAACAAAAAACAAGCACCAGATGGACTGTATTCATAATAAACACACCACAATAATATAAGTAAGCAGCACTAATTAGTTAGTCATTGAGAATGTGTGTGTAAGGGGGCATGAGCACATGCAGCAAGCAGCAGCAGTCACCCACCGTCCGAAACCAGTACACTGTAAGGTTGCAAACGGTGAGGATGGAGCACCTGCCACAGCAAGTCAACATGCTGTTTGTGTCATTTTGACTCGACCAGTGGACTTCACTGCAAGGCAATTGGCTGTAGAAACAGGTGACGTGCTTTGCGTTCTAAAACCAGCCACCAGCGATTTGACCAGCGGATTTGCAGGTGACACCATCAGCCAGTTTGAGTCAAGCTCAGACTGGCCAGTTCAACTTTTCTCTGCAACTTGTCTCGTCGTGAGTCATTGGTCTGAACTGGGCTTAACTCATACTGTACAATGCACAACAACCAAATAGTGGCTTATGTTATGACATGGGAATTTTCTTCCTGTCAATTAATGTTCAGTTAACATTTTTATTTGTTTGTGTTCATTTTAATGGTGCTTACAGTAAATGCAGACTAACTGAAATGTTTGAGTGCACTCGCATTAAAACATTCTGAGTTTATTTTCTGACTTTAATGCAGCTGACTCCAAACAGTCAGAGTTTAAAGACTGGCTTCAACCTACGAGGCATTATTTTATTGTTAAAAAGTCAAATCTGGCAACTTCCAAATGGCTGTTATGACTTTCAAATCTATTAGACTACTTCTGGATTTCTACTTATGTACTGATCAGAAAAAATCATGTAATGGTCATTTAAGATTTGGATATAAGGTGGATCAACAATGTTCTTTAAATCAATAAAGCTATTTTTATGTATTATGTGGACTGATTTGATTTTTTTCTGATAGACATGCACAAGCTTCCTCAAACACACAGAAAATCTGATTTCAGTTGAAATACTGTAGTTGAACTGAAGGCAGCAGCTTATATGAATTTCTGTCATAAACACACGGTATATTATGCAACAGATACTATTACGCACAAGTTATTTGCAGTGTCAATGCCAAACGATCTCATAGCTGCCATTATTTCTTGCTGAAGGATATTTATTCTTGTCAAGTGTTTTGCAGTTTAGCATACTGTGTTATTGTTCCTCATTCTGTCACTGAAGACAGTAATGTGATAATAAACAGTGTCGCCAAGCAAAGGTCAGAGTGTTGATTCAAAAAGCTAATGAGATGTTGAAGAGACATGAACCACTTTGGTTGAATGACCTTGCTATCTAAAATCCTCTAGCGTTCAAGTAATTACATTGTTTGAGTTTTATAGTGTGTGTGAATGAGGATTTTTTTTAAAGTTGCAATTACTTTTTATGTGACTCTGACATGTTTTTTTTTTATCTAATGTTATGCGAGTTACTTTTTTTTCTGCCAAAATGAACTTGTTGTTGTTGAATGCCAAGCAATTCATTTTTGTCATAATCTGAATGGATCCTTACCCCCCCCCCCCCCCCACACACACACACACACACACACACACACACACACACACACACACCTATACAAACTCCTACACAATAAGTTAAGACTGCTCTTTTCTTTTTGACCTTTTAAAGTGACTGATACGGGAGGACTCCTGACCACTGCTTACATGATACGGTGTATGTGCCTGTGTCTAACACGGTTAAAGGAAAGGATGGAAAGTAAGCTCCACACTGAGAGCAGGAAAGTTGCAGAAGGTGTATTTGGCAAAAGGTGGTCTGCAGAGACATGACCGCTGGCATTAGCAGTGACATCACCGCACCCTTGTTTCCGAAAACGTTTGATATTTTCCAAAGAGAATCACAATGTCTTCAGTGTGCCTCATCCATAATGGATGAGGATAAAGACAGTGAGGTGGAGCAAGAGGGAGGGTGGGAGACTGAGAGAGAGCTACAAAGAAAAAGAAGACAAAGGGGATCTTTGTAAACGACTATAAGGAAGCCTTTGAAGGTACAGTACAGGGTTTCCTTCAGCCTCTGCTGAGCAGCTTCACTATGTTAAGTCAAGGTGATGCTTCTCACTTGTCATGACCACAGGGATCAAGAAAAGCTAAGGATGAAAAAAAAAAAAAGTACTAAACTTTTTTTTTTTTTTTTTAATTTCTCGTCAAGTGGAAGGAAACTGTGAGACAGCAGGGTTTTTGTCCTTGCCTACATCTGCTCTCACCATGTGCCGCAGTACAGGCGGACATGTGCAACAGGTGGTGTGGCACTCATGGCCACAGCAGTTTCCATCTCAGAAACCTCTCTAAAATCACATTAAATCTATAAATTCTGAAAGAGCTATACAGTTTCATTGGAAAAACTCCAAAACACCACTGAGAGACTTCAGCACATTCAAAACTCTGCAGCTCAGCTATTAACCAGAACCAAGAGAAGAGAGCACATCAGGCCAGTCTGAGCTGCTCTGCGCTGACTTCCTGTTACATTTAGAATTGATTTTAAGCTCCTCCTCCTTGTATACAAAGCCCTACATGGGCTGGGACTGAGCTACATTGCTAACTCCCTTGTGAACTATTTGCCTCCAAGAACACTGCGATCATCTGCTGCTGGTTTATTGGAGGCTCCCAACAACAGCTGGAAGAAGATCGGGGATACAACCTTTGTCAGTTACACCCCAAAACTATGGAACACACTACCTATTAATACATGTTAATCAGGGAACCTAGCTCGCTAAATATCTTTAAAAGGAAGCGAAAAACGTATCTGTTCAGCCTTTAACGACCTCTGACTCTCCTGATACAGGTCTGAAAGTCTTTTAAAATCTTACTTGATTTTATAATTTATAGTTTTACAACTCTATGATTTTATGAATCAGTTAATCCATGTTTTAAACTGTTTTAAATGTCCTATTACATTGAATTGCCTTGTCTGTTTTATGTCCATTATATCTATTTTCATGTGAAGCACTCAGTGCCCTTTGTAAAGCACTTTGTGCTGCATTTCTTGTATGGAGGGTGCTATATAAATAAGGTGTATTATTATTATTATTAAAACTAAATTGACTTAAATGTTCTTATTTCAGCTTTACCTCTCCTGTATCATTACCTTTGAGAAAACTATAGTTTCACCACCAGATTATATACAGATGATTTTTCTGAAGGACGAACAGCTGCTTCACAGGAGGTTAGTTGTTTTGACTCATGTCAGTGCCACGGTTTAGTTCTCAGACATGACACTTTGACAGATATCAAGGGTGAGCTGTGATTAATGCGCATGACAGTGACAGCTTCATCAATTAAGAGGGCAACACCTCCCACTGCGTGTCATGTGAAATTACTATTACCAACCCCAAGGCATATCAAGACAGAGCAGACACTGTCAAAATGACAATGCTTTATGCACGCAGAACAATGTTTGTTTCACATGAGTAAGAAAGTTTAAAAAAGATATCCATTTCAAATGATATTTGAAGCATTGCATGAAATGTAAATTCTCAGCAGAATGACCTTGGTAGGTTTTTACTTTATGTGCTATGAAATATTTACTTCTTCATAAATTCTTCACCCGATAATGTATTTAAACCTTGACTAAAGTGGGTTAAATGTATGGCCCTTGAACATCAGATTTGATCGTGATCAGCTGACACTTGCAATGAATGGTCATGAATAATAGTGTATGGGATGGAGTGGCACCATCCATGTCTATCATCCAATATCTCTTGCTTATCTGGGTCTGGTCAAAAGTTCAAGCAATGGAGTCAATGTCCTTTTTATGACAAACTTCCTTCATGTCCCTTCCTGACGCATATCCAGGCCAACTGAGACATGTCCTGCTTCCTCTCTGCACCCGTGTCTCAGTCTGTCAGCTGTTAGTTCACTGTCCAAGGAGGCACCCATTTGGCATCCTTACCAGATGCCTCATCCACCGCCATCAACTCCTCATCTCTTGACTCTGAGATACCACAACTATTGCAACACTGGTCAATGCTGATAAAACTGACAAAATAAACAAACCTTTTTTGTTAAGAGATTAATACTTTCAGTCATTTTTCATTGTGGCTTTGATACTTTGTTTGTAATATATTGGTTTTGACTGATCGTTGGATTAAAGTTTCACTATTTTCTACAATTTTTGGGACAAAAATGAAAAACTAATCTGCAGATTAATCCGTCCATTTTCATCTGCTTATCTGGGGCTGGGTTGCAGGGGCAGCAGGCTCAACAAGGTATTCTAGACATCCCTCTCCCCAGCAACATTTTCCAGCATCCTGAGTCATTCCCAGGCCAGATAAGATACATAATCCCTTCAACATGTTTAGTTCTGCCCTGGGTTCTCCCACCAGTTATACGGAAACCCAGAAAACCTTTAATGATCTGCACCCTGGAAGCATCCTGATCAGATGCCCACCTCAACTGTCCCTTTTCGATGTAAAGGAGCAGTGGCTCTGTTTTCAAGCTCCCTCTGGATGTCCCCAGCCACCCTACAGAGGCAGTTCGTTTTGTCCACTTGTATCTGCAACCTCATTATTTCAGTCCCTACCCAAAGCCCATGACCATAGTTGAGGGTCAGAACCTAGATGCACCAGTACATTGAGAGCTTTGCCTTTCAGCTCAGCTCCCTCTCCACAACAATAGTCTGGCGTAATGCTTGCATCCCTGCTGATGTCGCACCAAACTGCCTGTCCATCTCACACTCCATTTTATACAAAGAAACTTGAATTTCTTCAGCTGGGGTTTTAACTCATTCACAACGCAGAGGGGGCAATCCAGCAAACTTTGGCCTTGAATTGGAGGTACTGACTCCCATCCTGACCACTTTACACTTGGCTGCAAACCATCCTACTGTGTGCTAGAGGTCACAGTCTGATGACGCCAACAGAACCACATCATCTGCAAATAGCAGAATGCAATTTTGATGCCACCAAACCAGTCACTGTCCTCCTCCCTGCTGCGTTTTGAAATCCTGTTTATGAATATCACAAACAGAATCAGTGACAAGGGACAATCGTGGCAAAGGGGCCAATACCTGCTGAAAACACTTTTGACTTTGTGCTAAGTATATGGACACCGCTCTCACTTTGGTTATACAAGGAGGACTCACCGAGGGAAGCGGTTGTAAGCCTTCCCAAAGTGTGCAAAACAGGTGTAGACTGGATGGGCAAACTCCCACAACTCCCCTAGCAGCCCAGCAAGGGTAAAGAGCTTATCCACTGTTCCACAACACAATCAGTCATGCAAATTATAAGTACTTGCAGCTCTGGTTGCTGGCTTTGGGCAATTTGATTTTTACACTGAGGAACACTTACTTACAGTGGAGAGACTGATCAAATGATCATATAGAGCCTGTCCCTTCCTCTCTCGGTCTAGTCTATGGAGTAATCTTACAATTTCATTTATTAGTTTTGAGTATTTTTAAGTTATTAAAAATTAATTTAAGTTTTATACTTGGTGGCCTGACTGACCTGCAATATGACAAGGCCCTCTAGGTATTTCCTAAAATATGCATCAATATTGATGGTCACTGAGCAATTGCTATTAATGCCCCGTAGCTGGATCCACGGCTGGTAAAATCAGTATCATCTTTTAAAATAACTCTTTAATACTTCATGGCCTTTTCATTATGCTATTATAGCCCTTTTAGGATTTCATTCGTTTTTTTTTTCTTTTCTCCTTTAGCACTGGTTTTATGGTTGTTTCCTGTATGTTGACTTGTGCTGAAACTGTGGAAACTACAACAGACTGTTGTGCTTTCAGACGAGCGCTTTACACACTGTCGTCTCTTCTGCACGCATCCAGTGTCAGGAGAGATACAGGGTGGTGCTCTTACATATTTTGGCTGATGCATTTAGAGGCTTGTAGATTATTTCTGGTACAACAAAATTAAATAATGAGACCAGAGGGATGTATAAAGATGAAGACAGAAAGAAAAACAAAAAGTGAAAAAAATGGAGAGGGACATAGCAAATGCTCAGGGTCAAATACAGGGCGAGGGAAAAATCTGAATTTTAATTTTTTTGCACAGAGGCACATTTCGTCTTTGTATGGAAACTTTTACTGCACATCTATATAAACTCAAGTATTCACTCTTACAAATGTATGAAATTTATTGTTTTGGTAAAGACCTCATGGGAAAAATGCGAACTAATCATATTTTTGTGTACTAAATAATCACAAATAAAGTATGAGTTCAAAATGATGAAATTATATCTTCAACTGTGAAACTTTAAATGCAAAATGAGTATAAACATACAGGAAGCAGAGGCTTGGTATTCCCTTTTTTCAACAACAAATGAAGGACAAAAAAAAGCAAAACAATTTAAACTGATTTCATGGACGTATAATTTAAGATACCCATATATTTATACAAGGTCGGATCATGTTCTTACATGTACAAGTACCACTTAAGTGCTTTATCCTAAAACCCCTTTGAAACAGCTTCAATAGGTGATGGAACCTATGAAACTTTTTCTTTCACCAGCATTTCAGTTCAATCTCCTGCATATTTTGACAAAAATCTAAATTACTGCCAACCTTTTTTTGGGGTGGCTGTGGCTCAGAGGTAGAGCAGGTCGTCCACTTATTGGAGATCACCTCCAGTCTACATGTCAAAGTATCCTTGAGCAAGATACTGAACCCCAAATTGCTTCCGGTGGCTGTTCCATAGGTGCGTGAGTGTGTTAAAGAAACTGAGTAGCAGGTGGTACCTTGTAATGGGTGAATGTGACATGTAGTGTAAAAAGCGCTAGAAAGGTGCTACACAAGTGCAGGTACTTTTTTTTTTTTTTTTTCCAGGACTTGCAACCACGCCCATGAAAAACTAGCGCTCAACTGTTTACTCCCATAAGAAAAAAAGCATTTCAGACATCCCCCACAGTTAACCACAAAACGCTATTTGACACTATGGCAAAGTGAAAATGAGTCTGACCTCGGCTGTCAGTGGAGACAGAGACACCCATCATTCAAATGAGACAGGCGATTAGGGGGAAGGACAAATCCAGACAGCAAAAGAGAAACACAGAAAGAAACAGGGGAGGTACAGGAAGAGATAGGCCTGTGCTACGGTAATGCGTTAAGGCAGAAAAAATGATGGTGCGAGATGGAAGAGAAATTGGGGATACAACAGCCGAGCAAAGTATAACATAAAAAACACTGGGAAGAGAGAGAAAGAAGCAAAATATGATAAAGGAACACAAAGTGAGGGACTTTCAAAATGAGAAGGGATTTGGTGACACTGAACGATACCAGGGGAGGCAGCCGCCTTTCATCAGGCTACTGATGATTGGAAGCGGAGGAATATAATAGCATCATTCCATGCAAATTGAAAAAGGTCTTGGAAATTTTTTTTTTTTTTTTTTTAAATCATATTTCTGCACACTATAAGGTTTATCACAGGGCATGGAGATAACTTTGTGGCATGGAGAAGCAAATATAAACACAACCTTGTCTGAAAGTAAACATCAAGCATCTCGGTTGCCTGATTTCAACTTTTCGCTTACCTCACTTCCTCCTTTTATGACAATTATGAGCAGTCTTCCTATGCTCATCCACAGTCAAGGACAGATAGACACAACTGGAGAATACACAATATTGCAGTGCTGTGCTGTGCTGCATCTGCACACAGTGTAATAGTGCTATCAAGCCTGTTTTGTTAGGTTTCCATCAGCAGTCTGGATGAAGAAACAAGGCCAAGGTGAATGTATCTGATAATTGACCATATAAGCTCTCCTTACTCCCTTTCTCTTCCTGTCTCTCTTCCTCTCTCTAGGGGAATTTAAATAATAGATTTCCTGCTTATTTACAGTGCTTATTTATTTATTTATTTATGTTTATTTAATTTTTAATTATTATGTTTTCACTTAAATTAAATGATGATTAAATGAAATTTGGCGATTCAACTGGAACTTCAACTCTAAAACAACACTGCACAGAGTGACCAGGGAAAAATACTGAACTGATAACCTTTTCCTTTGGTGCCACTCCCTGCTTGTTTTGCATATATGTGCATGTTTTAGTTATGTGTAGTTCCATGCTAGAGAGATTATGAAAGATAACACCAGTGACTGTTTTGCGAAAGAAATGAAAACTGCCTCTCGGGGAAGATCAGTTCCAAAACACACATTAAGACAGAAAGCCATTTATCAACAACATCCAAAAACGCCGCTGACTTCTCTGAGCCTGAGCTCATCTGAGATGTACTGACACAAAGTGTAAACATGTGTGTGCTGTGCTGTGGTCTGAGTAGTCCACATTTCAAAATGTTTTTGGAATCATGGACGTCTTGTCCTCCGGGCTGAGAAGGAAAAGGACCATCCAGACTGTTACCAGCTCAAAGTTCAAAACCCAGCTTCTGTGATGGTATGGGGGTGTGTTAGTGCCCATGACATCATGGGTAATCTGCACATCTGTGAGGGCACTGTGAATACTGAAAGGTATATACAGGTTTTAGAGCAACATATCCTGCCATCCAGACGACGTCTTTTTCAGGGACGTCCCTGTTTATTCCAGGAAGACAATGAGACACATACTTCACGTGTTACAACAGCGTGGTTCGTAGTAAAATAGTGCAGGTACTAGACTGACCTGCCTGCAGTCCAGAC
Organism: Cephalopholis sonnerati; assembly: GCA_019142605.1. Taxonomy (NCBI): domain Eukaryota; kingdom Metazoa; phylum Chordata; class Actinopteri; order Perciformes; family Serranidae; genus Cephalopholis; species Cephalopholis sonnerati. The sequence goes on from JAGQAX010000013.1 coordinate 37,989,987, forward strand.
CTGTCTCCCATTGAAAATGTGCAGCACATTATGAAGCACAAAATACGACAATGGAGACCTCGGACTGTTGAGCAACTGAAGCCGTATATCAAGCAAGAATGGGAATTAAATTAACCTTTAAAACTTAAACAATTAGTGTCCTCAGTTTCCAAACATTTGCTGAGTGTTAAGCAAAAAGGTGATGTCACAAAGTGGTAAACTTGACTCTGTCCCAGCTTTATTGAAACATGTTACAGGCATCAAATTCAAGTGAATATATATTTACAAAAAAAAACAAACAATGAAAACAGTTTGAACATCAAATACCTCGTCTTCGTACTGTATTCAGTTGAATATCGGTCAAACAAGTCCTGCAACTCACTGCATTCTGTTTTCATTTACATTTTACACATTGTCCCAACTTTTTTAGAATTGGTGTTGTATTTTGAGGTCCTCAGGCAGAGGTCTTTTGTCTGTTCCAGAGGCTCGGCTGAAAACTAAAGGGGAAAGAGCGCTTGCTGTCAGGGCCCCGAGGCTCTGGAACATTCTGCCTGAGGAAATCAGGTCGGCCAAGTTACTGATCTCTTAAAGTCCCTTCTTAAAACATACTTTTATCAGAGAGCCTTTCCTGATTTTACCGGACTTTTAAATTCATTTAAACTGTATTTTATTCCTGTAGTTTTTATATGCTAAAGTGTTTTAATCAGTTCTTCTAAAAGTTGTTCATGTCTTGACTGTTTTAATTATTGACATGTAAACCACTTTGTAACTCTGTTTTGAAGAGCGCTTTACATTAGGGCTGTCAAGTATTTAGAAAAAAAAAATCGAATATATTACATGCACTGTGGTTAATTAATCTACATTAAACAACTGCATCAACTTTTAATTCAAATACATTTTGGCAGATGTGTTGTAGTAAAGCTGCTGGATTCTGGACACAATTGTGCCCCTGTTATCTACCACCAAAACAGTCTGCAGTCCATTGTAACCCATTTTACAATGGAGTTAGTTAGTCAGTCACAGGTAGACTTATTCAGTTTGCATCTGAACGCCTGGTCGAGTGTGGCCTGACGAGGCTAACTGCTAGCTCTAACATCAGAGTCTCTCCTAGCTCGGACCTCCGGGTTTGCTGCTAAATGCTAAATGCGCTGAGGTGGTAGGAAGATTCCTTATTGCAGAAATAGCAGAGAATGGTGCTCTATCAACAGGTCCATCTGAGCGTTTTTGAAATGTAAATGTACCATTAACGGGGCCAAGCCACGTCATCTCGTCTGCCTGCATAATGCGACAAAGCCACTGTGGCCTTTAATAACACAACAGGTAAAAGGCAACCATGGAACACAATTAATCAGTGTTCATTTCTTTAACAAAATATTTTTTTCTGTAATTAATCAATTAAAATTAACGCATTATTTTGACAGCCCTAAGATATGTATGTACGCACGCACGCACGCACGCACACACACACACACACACACACACACACACACACACACACACACATATATTTGTTTGAGGCAAGATAAGTCTATTAGTACTTTATGCAACATATCTTAATTGATACAGAAGGCTCAAGCTTAGTCTCTTCAGCCTTTATGATAACCACGTGGAGTCACAAGAACATCATGATAACACCTCTTTTTTTCAATCACCTATGATGTGTAGCCATTATCACCATTATATTTAAGCTTTTGGATTAAAGAAAGACTTGGCTCATGATTATTCATTGTGACTAGTCGTATTAATTTAATCTTTTAATTCAGCAGCTATGGTGATAATGATGAGGATAATAATAGAACGGTACCACATTTAGTGGGATTCATTTCAGATCTGGACTCCCCAGGAATTTACTTGCAGAAAATAGTATTTGTTGTGGTAATTCATGAAAAATCAGAGGACTGACAATAGGAGAGTGGTCTTTCTTGTTATATTCAAACACTTGCAAGTGAACACGTCAAACGGTCAAAAAGAAGGGTTCTGGTTTAAAGCATGCAGTGGCTTTCTGTTGTCTGTTTTTTAAACAAACTCCCAACCAAACACACACAGACACCTGTAGTTGGTACTTCACCACTCTTGACATGATTACGTTCTGTGGCTCCAAGCCAAGTTTAAAACAAACGGAGTGGGAACATGAACACCACAACAACTTGTTCAAAGATAGATACCTCAACTCATGTCCACATATGGAACTAAGAAATGTGACTGTGAGACTCAAATAGCATTCAGGACCCTGACAGGAGGTGTAAAGAATGTCAGTCTTTTCCATGAGCAGTATTTTCCCACTACAGTATTGCAGAAGTTATCTGCACATATCCATATGATGTATTTAGATTTATCTATACGCCTGCTGTACAGTAACTGACTTGGCAACTTCTAGTTTATACCCAGAAAGCTTGTCACACACTCTTGCTACCTGTGTGGGTGTACTGTGGGTGCAATGCACCAGAGGAAAGACATGGAGGCCTAAGCTCAAACCGGATGACATAGGATGATGTGATACTGGCATGATGAGAGGCTCCACCATGTTGTGGCTTAGTAGGAAACAATTTTAATGATCACTCAAGGGTATTAACAAATAATTGTCTTCCAGCCAATTGAGAGACCAGGCGTTACCACAAAAAAGACAAACTGCTGGCTTGACCTTGTCCGGCGGAGGAGGGGCGGAGAAGGAGGGGGCTGCAGGATGATACAATGAGGTGATCAGATCTGAATTTTAGGAGTTGTGTCATATTGTAAATCTGGAATTGGTTTGCTCGGTGTAATTTCTGTTTGGGGAAATTAGCTATGTTCCTGCATTTTCCTGTTTGCAGCTTTGGCTTAATGAGAGCAGATGAAGGTTTGTGTCACGGAGAGATTTATAGAATGATAAAGGATAAGACTACAAAACACCCAGGGATGGATTGCCCTTGTCTACTTATACTGAATGATAGGTGAAGGCGAGGAAGGAATTAATCCTCATATACACAATGGAGTGGTGAATAAAATAAAGGACCAGGTGGCAGTGCAATGGATGTTTGAGGTCAGCTCTGAACACATAACACTTATAATCAGTAAGCTCTATTGCAAAACCTTCAGCTAATGCCAGTTTTACTTCTTTTCCCTGTTTTGAAACATTGGGATGGAGAACATTAAGTGAGCAGTGGTCTCTGTTCTGTCAACAACTACACCATCAGTGTGGCTGTTAGGAATGCTGCAGCCTAGTGGCCGAAAGCTGAGCTTAGGTTTTAAGCCATGTTCAGTTAATGCATGATCTGATTAATATAACCTTCCTTTCAGTGAATTACGAATTGCAGTTAGATTTTGTTTTCATGGTGTGCTGTCATATTTAATCCATTAATCCCAAATCCACAGCATAAAGTAAAATAAGAGTTGTGTGCCTCCCCTGCATCCCTCACCTATAAATGTTAGAGCCATGCTTATACCTGTGAGTGACAGTGGCTTGTGTAAAGCACCTGTGTCTTTCTATTCCTTTACTAAACCTCACAATGCAGTATGCAAAATGCATTATTCTCTTTTAGCTTTGAATTTAAATTAATTCTGGTGACTCAGTAATAGTAGTAGTAGTTTCTTTTTTTCTAACATGTCTCATTTCTCAACAAAGCATGCATACTGGCTCTGTGATATTTTGGGGGAAAAAAATACAGCATCTTCTGTAACCTTGATCAAAGTTATTGTAATTGTGTTTAGTTCTTTTTGCTTTTCATTTCCTCAATAGCTAATTTATTAATGTATCACTCTATCACATGAGTCTCAAAGAGCTTTACAGAGACAAAAGCAAGAATAAAAACACCAGACACATCATTAATTAAACTGCAGGAAAAGACATGATATTATTTAATCACTGGTGTCTGTGTATCCAATTATAGACTAGCTACCTGTCCTGGCTGTGCCTCCACCTGATTCTGAATGTTTGCTGGTTTTCCCTCAAGACCTCCTAAAGCCCAGTTAAGACCAAAGATTTGCGATGAGACAAGCTGAAACAGGCAACTACTTGCAAGGTGCCGTTCTACAACGTTCTAAAAACCTGCCGATTCACACCAATGCAACTACTTGAGATGGTGTATCATCTCTATGCAACAACTCTCTATATGTCTGTTCTGATTTCCAGCTTTTCAGTTTTAATTTGCAGCTGAATATAATTTGTAGCTTCTTAAAATATGAATAAGGATAGTGATAGTGAGATAGTGGCTACAGTTGCATTTGTAGTAGTGATGAAACTAGGGATGTGCGCGATAAGCCGTCTAAACGATTAAACGCCACCCCCTCACTAGTCGACACCAGAAATATTAGTCGGTCAAACCAGTTAGTGTTATATTTATGTACAAGGCCACTTAACTGTCATGCAGCTGCCCGCCACTAGTAGGTGCTACAGAGCCATCAGAAAGCAGTCCCCCTCCCTGGGGTGGAGTTTTAAAACAGCATGGTGGGAAATAGGAGCAATGTCCTCTCGCAAAACCAGCGCTGTTCGTACTTTGATCTAGAAAATGAAAACAATGCAACAATGTGTCAGAAAAAAACTGGCATATAATCACTCAACTGGAGCAATGCGTAACCACATTCAACTCAAGCATTTGGACGTTAATCTGCACTGAACGACAGCTGCAGCTGCTGCTAGCAGTGCTAGCCACACTCAGCCCAAACTGACGTTGTTCCCCCGGAGACGCTGTGATACCACCCGGTCTGAGAAGATAACACAGCTCATCACATCAATGACCTCGCAAGATATGCTTCCACTTAACTTTATTTAAGATAAAAGCTTCAGGAAGTTAATGAAATATGTTGAGCCTGAATGTTCATGTTCACATTCATGCCACACAAAGTGTCAGTGTTGGAGCAAAGTGTCTCGTACTCCGGCAGCATTTAAAATCTGGTTGTTGAGGATTGTTATTGAAGACCTTCATAGGACTCTTAATGCACACAATGTTTTTTGGGAGAATGTTTAAAATACTTAATACATTGGGCTACATTCTGACATCTGAGTGTTTTCCTCTTTTTAGACTAGTCGACTAGTCTAAAATTTCTGTTTAGTGGACAGGGAAAGTAGTCGCCAGGAACATCCCTAGATGAAACGGTGAAAAACGAACAAAAGCATCAGGTGGAAGAAGAAGAAGAAGAAGAAGAAGCTTTATTGTCACTGCAATAAATACAGTGAAATTTCGTTCGGTGCTCTCTTGTAGCAGCTACAATGTCCTTGTCATAAATATACTTGGGGGAGTCATGGCTCTTGCAGCAGTCTCTTCACAGCCATGGGGAAGAAGCTGTGTTTCAGTCTGTTGGTGCGGGCTCTCATGACTCTGAGTCTGCCAGAGGGAAGGCTGAAATGGATCTCCTCTAGGCGTGGAAGTGGGGAGCCGATGATCCACTCAGCCGTCTTGATGACCTGCTGCAGTTGTTTCTTCTCAGATGCAGTGCAGCTGGCGTACCACACCGTACAGCCATAGGTGAGGACACTCTCTATTGTGCAGTGGTAGAAGTTTTTCAGCAGAGGTGGAGGGAGTTTGTTCCTCCTCAGTGTTCTCAGAAAGAAGAGACGCTGCTGGGCCTTTTTGATGATGTGGGTGGTGTTCACAGTCCAGCCCAGGTCCTCCGAGATGTGCAGGCCAAGAAACTTAAAGCTGGTGACCCGTTCCACTTCCTCCCCATTGATGCTCAGGCCTGAGTGCAGTGTGGTCCTCGACTTCCGGAAGTCAATAATGACTTCTTTTGTCTTCTTGGTGTTGAGGTTGAGGTGGTTGTCACTGCACCAGGCCGCCAGTGCTTGGACCTCCTCCCTGTATGGTGTCTCATAACTGTTGTTGATGAGCCCAACAACGGTTGTATCAAATTTGCAAATTTGATGAGGGTGTTGGAGCCGTGAGTAGCGACACAGTCATAAGTGTACAGTGTGTACAAGACTGGACTCAGCACACAGCCCTGAGGAACACCAGTATTGAGGACGATGGTGGAGGATGTGGAGGTGCCCAATCTGACATGCTGGGGTCTGTTAGGCAGGAAGTCCTTGATCCACAGACAGAGGGAGGTTCCAAGTTGTAGTGTCTGCAGTTTGTTGATGAGTCTGCTGGGGCTGATGGAGTTAAATATCGAGCTGAAGTCAACAAACAGCATCCTGAAATATGTGTTGGGGCTTTCAATGTGGCTGAGAGCGGTGTGGAGGGCGATGGAGATGGCATCGTCTGTGGATCTGTTGGACCTGTAGGCGAACTGATGTTGATCAAAGCCAGGTGGGATGTGGGCCTTGACATGCTGTAACACCAGTCTCTCCATACATTTCATGATCACCACTGTCAGGGCCACAGGCCGGTAATCATTCGACCCTGTGATGGCAGAGGATTTGGGCACAGGGATTATGGTGGCAGTTTTCAGATAGGTGGGGACTGTGGCTTGCTGCAGTGAACAGTTGCAGCAAGCTGGTGAGCACATGATTTCAGCACTTTCCCTGGTACTCCATCCGGTCCTGGTGCTTTCCTGGTGTCGATGCCACGCAGGACTCGCAGTACCTGATGATGTTGGATGGTGGGGGGCTGGTCGTGCTCTGATAATGTTAGCTGTGTGTCCTCTGCCTGTCCGTTGTCCTCTTCAAAGCGGGAGAAAAAGGTGTTAAGCTGGTCTGGGAGAGAAGTGTAGGTGGAGGGGAGGGTGTTGCGGCATTGTTTGTAGTCATATTCTGTATGCCTTTCCACATGGAGCAGGGGTTGTTCTCCCTGAAGTTGGCCTCTATCTGCTCTCTGTACTTTGTTTTAGCAGCCTTGATGCCTCTGTTCAGGTCCGCTCTAGCCCTCCTGTAGGCTTCCCTGTCCCTTGACCTCAGTGCTGAATCCCTGGCCTGGAGTAGTGCTCTGATATTGGTGTTAAACCAGGGTTTTTGGTTGGGAAATGTTTTCACCTGTTTCCTTGATGTTACATTATCCATGCAGAAACTGATGTATGATAGTGCAGAGGAGGTGTGGAGTTCAGTGTCTGGGTCTTCAAAGAGCTCCCATATGGTGTCCTCAAAACAGTCCTGCAAGGATAGTGTGGCCTCCTCAGTCCAGCACTGCACTGACTTGTACTGTGGCTTAGACCTGCAGATGAGGGGCTTGTAAGCTGGTGTCAGGAACAGGGAAAGATGGTCTGAGTGTCCGAGGTGGGGGGAGTGGCGGGCTCTGTAGGCTCCAGAGATGTTGGTGTCGACCTGGTCTAGTGTTCTGCCCTTCCTTGTTTGAATGTCAACATTCTTGTAAAATCTGGGGAGCACAGCCTTTAAGTTGGTGTGATTAAAGTCTCCAGCCACGATGAAGAAGCCCTCTGGGTGTTTGTTTTGTTGCCTGGTGATGCTATCATGCAGCCTGCTCATAGCTACATTAGCATTAGCTCGCGGGTGGATATACACGGCAGTTACAAACACTTGAGTTATTTCCCTGGGCAAATAAAAAGGTCTGCACTTCAACGTTAGAAACTCCAGGTCTGGACAGCAGTGTTTCTCAATAACGGCAGTGTTAATATAGACGCACACACCTCCTCCTCTCCTCTTATCAGAGTCCAAAGTGCGATCCGCCCGGAAGATCGTACGTCCTGCTAGCTCCATGGCTAGGTCCGGGATGTTTTCATGCAGCCAGGTCTCCGTTATCACCATGATACAGCTGTCTATCCGGTTGTTAACGTCTCATAGTTTCATCTCGTCCATCTTGTTTACCAGGGAGCGGACGTTGGCGAGAAAGACGCTTGGAACCGCTGGTTTGTGCGGAGCCGCTGTTAGCCTAGCTCTGATGTCGGCTCATTTGCCTCGTTTCCGGCATCTTTCGCAGCGCCGCCGTCGCCTCCTTTCTGTCTGCTCTCAGGCGGTGTATCCTTTCCGGGAATGAGTCGAACCCTTCTGGGGGGGTCCAGCCGGTCCAGTGTTGTTTCAGGCTTAAAAATTCAGTTCGGGTGTAAGTCCTTCTCAGTGTGTTACTGCTAACTGAAGAAGAGCACCGGGTCGCTGCATCTACACGCGCCGCCATCTTTGTTTAATATATAATTTTAATTATATTATATATTATATTATAATTTTAATAGAAGTTTCACAGCAATGTGAATGGTAACATGATTAATACACACCGGTCAGGTGACCAGATGGTGCATATTTCACACATCAAGGCGCCAACCGGCTGGGTTTGGACCCATGACCATCTTGCTGTGTGAGTGAATCAATGTGACTCTTCAATATGAATCTCTATAAACAGATTATGCATATGTATGCAAAATCTGTAGCAACAGGAAAATATTTTGTATCGGAAGTCTTCTGGTTTACTTTTCTAGTCTGAATAGTATCAACCAATCATGTTTGAACAGCAGCTAAACAGTCCACGTGGAGAAATGGAAACACAAAATGCAATCTCAGAACCTATCAGCTCTCTTACGGCGACAAATTAGCTTTGTATTAGCACATTTTGTTTATATGAATTAGCCAAGTGCACAGAAGATGAAGTCCTGGCTTGGATATCCACTGGCTACACCGAATCAGCCTGAAATATTTGCCCTCGCCCCTAGAGGCTTTATCCTCATCAGACCGAAAGTCAGTGGGTTCCAAGATTAGCCCCCATAAACAGATGCATATGTATGCAAAATCTGTAGCAACAGGCCAAGAGTTTGATATTGGAAGTCTTCTGGTTTCCGTTTCTAGTCTGAATAGTATCGGCCAGTCATGTATGAAAAGCAGCTAAACAGTCCATTTGTTGAAGTGGAATGTCAGAACCAAATAGCTATCTTATCACAACAACTTAGCTTTATAGTAGCATTTTTTTTTTATTTTTATGTTTCTGCATTCACACCTGTATCTGATACCTGTTTGTATAGAATAGCCAAAATGACCAGCGCCCCAAGAGGCTTTATTGTCAGACCGGAAGCCAATGGGTTCCGAGATTGCTCCAACATAAGTACCATGTAGAATATATATTATTATCTGCTGGAGACTGAATTATTTTGCATGCACAGTATATCATGCTGAACTTGCTTACATAAAAGCAAACGTCAATTAGTAGTTCAACTCTTTCAAGTGAAAGAGCCATCTTATCTACTTTTTGTGTCTGGAAGAAAACGATGATGCTGTGTGATAATACTGTGTACTTAAAGAAAGTTTAAAGTCTGAAATGTCAACAAGAGTTTATGGTATAGCTCCAGTGTTGAATAATTTGATCTAAGACTAAAATTGGTGCCCAGAGATGCTGTTTGAAGCTGGAGAGAAACTGTTTTGCTGTGATGGTCCTAACCTCCTTCTGCATTTACAATGCAAAGAGGCATTTGCTTGACTCGCTGTTGACTCTCTTTGCTTCAAAGGAGTATTTTTTGGATATGCGATAAAATTTGAAATCAGTGCTAGGGATTAGGGGATGATTATGAATATTTCTTTTTTTTCCCCTCTGCAAGTGAGGAGTGCATCTTAAAATCGAACCAAAGAGGATGAAAATGCAACCATAGCATATTCTGAACGCAGCACATGCTCACTTTTACCTTCAAAATACAGAGACTTTCATTCACCTTATCTGAAGCATGAGAGGGGAATCAGGAAACAAACAACTGGTCAAGAGCAGTTTATAACCACGTCTCAATGCCTTTTTTGTTTGAGCATCTATACAGAAAAGCCACAGCTACAAGCATGGCACTACTCAACTTGATTCATCCATTAACAGCTCTAATTCAAGGTAAAGTAGAATATAGTGATCCTACAATCACTCTCAGTGAAAACAAAAATTGTGTCCTTTTTTTGTTTGTTTTTTCCACATCATCTCTCCGAGAAATAGTCGACTTAAATCATTACAGGGAGCAGCGATCCAACGCTCAAACCTTCTAAAGACGTTACTCATTTGATCCTGTCAATAAATGGAGGGATATATAGATTAAAAAACAAACATGTGCTGTCCTCTCTTCATCCTCTCCTCTCCTCTCCTCTCCTCTCCTCTCCTCTCCTCTCGGTGCATTGCTTTTGCCAAGCGCCTTAGCGTTGAGCTGCTCTCTTTTCAATACCGCTGATTAAAAATGTCTGATGCATCAACACGACTAAGCTGATTACAGATTTAGTTTCCCTGAGCAAAGGTTTCCAAAGAGTGCCGGGGAAAAGTGGGAAAGAAGTGAGAAATAATAGAACACACAGAGTCAAAGCCACTGGATTGCGTTGAGAGTATAATTTTTGAAAGTGTGTGTGACTGCAGGAGCATGCTCTTCTGTATCTGTGTGAATCGCTCTGAGTGTGACTGAATATGGAGTGTGTAATTTTAAGAAGCAAACCTCTCAGGAAGGAAGAGGTGAAAAGAGATTGTGTAAGTGCGTGTTGTTGTGTGTGCAGTGGCTGTCTGCTGGGGGAACATGCAATAGAAGCCCTTTTCTGGGATGTGGAGACCACATATGACTCACATTGGTCACATTTTTTGTTCTCCCTGTGACGTCCATCTCTCTCAAATATCCACTTCTGTCCCTCTCCAGCATTCTCTCATACACCTGAGTCATCTGGCTTGACACGTCTTTTATCCATGTAGCCCCAATCTGTGTCTTTGAGGCTCTCGGTGGGCCAACAGAGGCACATCAGTAATATCAGCCAGATCATAAACTCGCCGCTTTCTCGGTTTTGTAACAGCCCTCTTTTGTGGCTCTCCTTAAAAGACTGTCATGCTTTCTTCACAATCTGTCACACACCTCTGGCCCTCTGGCTAAAGAGGTTTATAACAGTAAGCATCAGTAAGCTCTGCCCTGAAGCTGCGTGCACCCTGATGCCCACTCCACTCTGCAGAGGACAGATGTCTCTGATGCAGAATGATTTGGGAAATAATCTGACCCATTTTAGCACAGACCTTTGCCTCCAAGTTGGATGGAAGGGACAGTATTCTTTAACAAACAAATGTGCCTTTTAAGTGGTAGTAGATTAAGACGTTTTAGTTAAAACTTTGCATTGGGGCTTTATAACACAGGACGTGCTCGTCAGATTATTTTACCAGCAGCCAGAAACAAGACAAAATCCATTGTGATTGGTGTGATGCAGATTAAGGTTCAAACTTTTCGAAATTCCCAGCTGTTACCCCGCCCCGAGCATGAGATTTTGACATGTGTCATAGGCTTTGTTTCCTGAATTTGACTTGGTACTGCAGACGACCCCTGGGCAATAACAAAAATGACGTTCATGCTGTTGTTATAAAACCAGTCTGCATGCCGACAAAGTCAGCCTCCCATTCTATTTAGTATCTTGAGGCAGTACGTTGGCATGACATCACAGACTCTGTCATTTTTGCCTTGTTTCACTTTGTCTGTCCACAAAAACTGCATTGTCCACACAATAAATAAGTTGTTGTTCTCTTCAAGAACACAAATCATAGAAAGAATGTGGGTGAAAGCGAATAGGGAATTGTGCCTAAAGCAGGGAAGATTATCAAAACCTAGAAAATTATGAAGAGAAAAACAACAAAAAAACAAAGGCTGAAATGTTGTCTATCATACAGAATACACAAAGAATTACTGGATTTATGGCCTCTTTTTGTTTTTAAGCTGTGTTTATTGTGTGGGATTTGGATATGGGCTACAGAAGCTGTGACAGCTGGACTCTGCATGCAAGGTTACTTTTAGAAAGAGACTGAGGATTATGACTCTTCAAGGCTCTTTTAAAGTATATAAAGACAGCTCACACAATGTAGAAGACTAAAGAACATGCCAACAAAAAGATCATTTGACTTTTAAGTAAATCAATACAATCTATGTTTTTGAGAATGAATATTCTGTAAATTAGCAGAATGGTTTCCAAGGGGAAAATGAAAAAGGTTCAGGTTCTTGAGAAAACATTTCTAGCTGTTTGTGAAGTAGTATAAATGGCAGTAGTAGCTTTAGCAATCTAAGCAGCTAGCTGCACAATACATCACCGGTCTAGAATGTTGGGAACTCATGGGTTAAGTATTAAAATGGTCACCAGAAATAAGTTATATATTAAGAGATATGATTTAACTTACATTAAATCACTTTGGGCACCACTTTTCGAACAGGAAAATGGTAGCCAAGGACACCATTTTTTTAAGTTTTGAAGAGAAATCCGTTCCAATTCTTGCTTCTCTCCTCAAAAGCTGCCGTCCAAGCTTGTGCACTACACACATCCCGGTCACCCCTAGTTCACGTGTACAGCCCAGGAAGAGGAGTCGGTAATCAACCTGTTTTGACTTGGCACCAACCAGAAAACTACCTCAAGGTACTGTCTTTGTAAACAGTCATTTTTAATAATCTATCTGTGCACTTGCAAAAGTGTCAATGCCTCATTTTAAATGGTAGGACCCTTGTTTAACTACCAACGAAGTGTGGGGCTACTGTGAGCCTTGTCAGTGGTTTAATGGCAGCTATTTCATTTCACCTGGAGAGATGCTCTGAGTGCTAGCGACATTAGCATTTTGGAGGAATCGGCTAAAAACGGCCTAGTTTAGAATGCATCACATCAGCGCGGTTTTGTGCCCAACACAACATTTGAACTCGTGATCATGTACAATATATTCCAAATCCATTTCACTCCGGAATTCCCCTTTAACTTGCATTTGCTTTTTTTGGAATTGGGGTTTTACAGAGATGTCCGATTCAAAGAGGGCTATCACCTCTGTTCTGCCAGAGCCCACGTGTTTGCTCAGAACAAAGTAAACATATGAAGTGAGAAATTCAAATTCCCTCTCTGTGTGAGCATCTAGTTACAGTAAATGTGCAGGTAAATGTTTCCTGCCATCTAATACCAAGTTATGCAATTAACAAAATATTTTATTGAACTTTGAAAAGTTTATAGATTTCATCTAATTCAAAACTGAATACAGTTTCAACAACTTTATCTATTTAATACATTGAAAAGAGGTTTAAAAAGAAAATACAACTTACTCTTAAATTCTTACATTTTTTTCACTATATTAAGGTGTTCAGATAAACAATTTCAAGAGTCAGCAATTTAAGGCCCATCCAATGGGCAGGCTTTAACACTGAACTCATCCATATGCATGATGCCCAGCCTTTTTAGACACAGCAGGCGGGAGGAGAAAGAAACAGACTGAGATATAAAAAGAGATTGCAATGCTACACAAAACATAAGACTGGAAACCACGTCTCTTTTGTCCTCAAACACGATTTCTGTATCTTTCTGCATCACTCATTGCACTCGTCATTGCAACTGTCTCATTTCTTATTTTTTATTTATTTATTTTTTTTAGATTTGCTTTCAGAATTATGTTATTATCTTTCTTAACACATATTCATTAAGAGGGAGGTTTGGGGCACATAAATAAATGTTGTGGGTGAGAGTTGGCATAGCTGTATAGGTAAGGAGATCCACAGAGTGATCTACTGCGTGTGTGGATGTGTTTGTGCTGTCAGTAAGCAATATATATAGGGGTCATGTGACGCACCGTGTCATTTATTTGTTTTACTTTGACGTTATTCACAGATATATATTTATCTATAATATCTGTTTTCACACATACACACACCTGAGGAGAGTGAGGAGAGCCAGCTGGTGCTGTGGACTACTGATCATTTGTGGGATCCAGGAAATTAAAGATTAATTCAAAGAACTAAGGATTTACCTCACTGTCTCATTGTTTCACAGTGTACAAAAGAAAAGAACTGAAGAGCTGAAAGGTGACACTGACAATGAAAAACTTCTGACCTATTTTTACTCTAGTCATCACCCCTGTGGAATTGTGCATTCCCCTGCTCTAACCTTTTTATTTTTTTAACATATTTGTCATTACCTTTATTCCTTTTTTTTGTGAATCTCATCTGACGAAATGGAGCAAACAGTCAAGTGCCACTGCACTGAAAAAGAGGGCTCGGTCATGCCAGCAGGGTAACTGGGTAAGATTCAGACCTAAATTCGGACCATTTTCTTTCATTAAAAAAGGCATATTCAGTGAATTAGCTTGCAGAAGTGAAGGAATTTATTGTGGTATGTTCACATTTCCATTCAAATTAGTGCACATTTTAATTACATTTTCAGAGGACGGGCAAAAGGCAGACTGAAAATGCAAATTCATGTACTACTGTTTGATCTTTTTTTTTTTTTTTTTGCCCTCAGTCTCAGTCTTAATCATTCAATACCATGTATCTGCCGATATCAAGTCCCAAACCAATAATTCTATTTTCCTGGATAATACAGCTGCACAGTGCACAGTGAGACCTGTGTGTTTTAAAGACACTGGGCTTGCTAACCTCAGGTAAGGAGTTCCACAGCTGTGGGGCTCTAATGGAAAATGCCCGGTTTCCTTTTGTAACAAGGTGGGCTGTAGGAACAGTTAGGAGAGTGTTACCCGAGGAGCGCAGGCAATGGCTTGGCTCATAGAGCTCAAGTAAGTCTAAAATGTATGTTGGAGCAAGTCCATGTAGAGCTTTAAAAGTAATTAGTAAAAGTTTAAAATAAATTCTATACTTAACAGATAGCCAGTGTCACGTTGCAAGTGTGGGAGTTATGTGGTCTTGTCTCTGGAGATGGGAAATTGCCTTTTGGATGAGCCCTGAGTACAGGGAATTACAGTAGTCCAGACATGATGAGATACAAGCATGAACGACTTTTTCAAGGTCTGCTTGAGATAAAGAGTTTTAGTTTTGCAATCTTTCTGACTTGATGGAAGCACGATTGCACAACCTTGGTTATTTGTATGTGGAAATAGAGCTCGGAGTCAAAGATGACACCCAAATTGCAGGCAGAATGCTTTATATTGGAGGACAGGCTCATAAGGTTCTTTTTAAGTCAAAGACCAGATTTAGGGGGTCCAAAACAACAGGACCTCAGATTTGGACTCATTGAGCTGGAGGAATTTTTGTGACATCCAGCACTTAATACCTGAGAGACAAGCCATTACATGAGAGAGACTGTCACTACCAGTCAGGGGAACATAAAGTTGTGTGTCATCCGCGTAACTGTGCAAATTACACAAAGGATAACACAACGGATATTGGACTCTATATAGCCAATCCCAAACAGTTGACATTTGCCTTAATCAGCCACTATACTGATCTTTGAGATCAGTTGGGTACATCTCTTTTAAATATAGCATTTATTTTTCTTTAATGTATTAATCTCAGACATTATACAGTCTCCTCACCGCTCCACACAGAGCTGATGTTTTCATCTGCCACCATTTACGGTCTCTGCGAAAGCTTTGATGGAACTTTAGATCACCTGCTTCGTGTATGTCATGATTCATTTGACAAGTCTGTTTCATTTGCACTTCCTCGTGTTTTGCTTTTCAGCAATACACTAACTTTTTTAGCAACATTTTTGCTGAATTCAAAAGAGCCAGAGTTACGGGAACCGTTGCAATCACTCATTTCATAGAACTCTGATGTGCCAAGCGGTGATTAAGTGATGCAATCATTCAGTCATTTATCTGTTGCTTCCGGCTGTTAAATGAGGAAAATATGCTGCAATGTTCAGTGGTGGACATTGCATTAAAAAATGTTGTATTTTATTATTTGAATTTGTATCCGAGTTGTAGTAAAAATGCAAAACCCATTCTGAATGAAACACATACTGTACGAAATTCCCACACAGATGTAAACACATGGGAGGGAAGCTCTGTGGACAACTTAAGAGAATGTGTGCACACGTGCGATTGAGTGGAAGGAGCAGAGAGGTAAAGAGGATGGAGTGGAAGAAGCAAACAGTAATCACAAACTGCCACAGGCACTTATCCATGGGCCACCTCAATAGAATTACACACTCACACACGCATACATGTGTATATATACACACATGTATATATGTACCCACACTAACATACACATGCAGACACACTTGGTTATCCACAAGCTCAAATGCTGTACCAAGTCCTCGGCTGGACATATTAGGCTTTATCAGAGGAAGAACATAGAAAAGCGGGCCCATTTATTTTCAATCTGCTGGTGACATCAACAGGTAAACTGCTGTCAGGTGAAATTATTTACCTTCCTTGCTCAGGCATTCCACTTCGCTACTAGTTTCGCTTTCAACACTGATGAGTCCCATGTGGAACATCTGCAATTATCAGTGGAAGACACTGGGTGACAGAGTGAAACAGAAGGAAAGAAGGAAGGGAGAGCTCAAAGACAGAACATTTAAAGACACAAATCGGATAAAGACAGAGCACAACAAAGTATTGCTGCCAAGCAGACCGAAAGATAAAAGCAAAGGACATAAAAAACAAGAATGTTTGAGCAAATGCAAAAAAATGTTTAATGCTGCATACAGCACTACTAAAATTTCATCAAACACATTCTTTATTTGGAATGTTTACACCTTAATCATTGGTCCTTGTGGGGTAGCAGCAGGGACGCAGTTAAGTGATTGGTCATGTATATTAAGTGGTGTAATATGAGGTGCTGATATTTTGGAAAAAAAATATTAATCACTGTGCTGAGAACAGAGTGAAATGCTGGCCGGGGTTAAGACATTACGGTGTACAGCATCCCTAACTATGTGCACGTATTGTACATACTCCGCCCTGCAGAAGCGGAAGCAGGAGTCTGATATAATATTTTTATGAATACATAATGCATGGCTCTGCCTCTGTGTGTATTAGATATTCATCTCCTGAGTGCTGACTTGTGACAATAATGGATATGATGTTGATTTAGAGTTGCGGCAGGATGTGTTTTGGTTATGAACTTGATGTTTGTTGTGCGCTGTTGTTTTATCTGTACATTTATGTGTAAACATGCTTGGCCTGTCGTGTGAATATCAGCACTGGTTCAGAGGCATTAATCTGAGTGACTATGTGTATTTCAATCAGGGTTGGACCAGGAATAATGAATAAATACATTTAAAAAAATCAGCCCTGACATTTTGGCCCAGACCGGCCCACCACAATTACGCACACAAAATTAGGATCAAACAAATGTACACTCACCAGCCACTTTATTAGGTACACCTGTTCAGCTGCTTGTTAACGCAAATAGCTTATCTACCTGTTTTATGGGCTGGTCAGGCCAATGTGCCTTTTGTGTTGATCCATAAGGAAGCTGACCCAGCAGGAAGTGCCCAATATGACAGATGGCCAGTCAAGCCCTGATTGCAATATGTGAGTGTTCATCATGCATGTAAGCTAGATGTGGTGCTGTGTGGCGTCAGACCAAAAAAGTGTTCTGTAACATTACTCAACACTCATACATCCGTAATATATGTATGTTTCAGGGCATTTGCCCCCCACCCACTCCGCTCTGTGCACTGAAAGGTCTTTTAAAGGTCTAGATCCACAGTGCAGAGAGAATAACCAAGAAACATCTCAGAAGTAGACATTAACTAGTAAACAGCTGTGCACTGTGCACTCCCCACAGCCTGATGAATCACAAAATCAATGCAGTTTCATCTCTCCAAAACTAAAGGATAGAAAAGAAGTTCTGAACTGGACAGCTGATTTTCTTCAGCATAATAGATAGAGTCTGTTGAAATGTGGCACCACTGTGATCTCCATGGACGACCAAGCAGCTTGGGTGGACTAACACAAGTCCACGAACCTGTTTCATTAAAGTCACTGCCAGCAACAAAGCTGTCCTAGCAGACACCAGATTGAGGGTAATTTTCTTAAAGGGCTCAAATTGCTCAGAGAAGGACCTGAGCACCAGAAGCTTTTGCTGCATGATAAAAGGGGAAAACAGTTGGTGTCTTTCACTTCTTGCCAAAATCGTCTCTTATTGTATAACTGTATCCAATGATCTGTATATTTTCATGGGGGGATGCAAAAGGTGGAGGGACAGATTTGAATTGATCAAACAGGAAGTGGGTCAAGCCCCCTCTCCTCACACACCTTTGGAAAAAAAAGTAATCAATTTTGCTTTATAAACACAAGGTTGGACCGAGCCTGTGCAGACAAATTCTCAAATTCTTCGGTGTATGCCATACAGCATCCATATGCCATGAGACAAGCACCTGGCCTATTGTATTGTTTGCCAGCCTAAGGTAATTGTGTTGTTGAACTGGGCCACATACCACGGTGCCATCATGCAGAGCTACCAGAAATCCTTTCCATTTGATTTTCTCTCAGAAAGAAGGAGCAATCAGATTCCCTAAGGCCTGATCAAATGCCTCCACATCTGGTGCATGACTCAGGTGTTTTGATGAAGACAATGTTACTTGCTATAAAGGACAAAAACACAAATAGAATGACCTGGTGACTCGGGAAAATATTGTTTATGGTAATACATAAATCAAAAAGAAAAAAAAAACAAAACTAATTTTGGGAGAGACAAACAAGGCAAAAAAAGGAAGGAGAAATCAAGTCAGAAGTTGGAGGAGGGTAGTGAAGAAAAGGAAATAAGTAGAGAGACTTAGATTCAGTAAAACAGAAACAGGACGACAATGGTTTGAAATACAGAGTAGGAAAAAAATTAGAGAGAGGGGGGAAGAAGAAAAAAGCCAAAGTGAAAACAAATTCAAAGAGAGAGACAGAGGATTGTGGGAAGAGAAGGTGTCTGTGCCCTCATCCTGTCGCCTGCTGTTTTAATTCGGGCTCTGGGTCATTAATCAGACTATCACAGCAAAGTCTGAGGGAATTAACCATCCGTACAGAACAGGAATTAAACACACACACGAGTACATACACACACACACACACACACGCACACACACACACACACACGCACACACACACACACACACACACACAGACCTGTGTGACTCTGGCTCCAACATCACACATAAACACAAAACCTTACACACATAATCTCTCACACAGACGCCCACCACCACACAAGTTCTACATAAGCCTGCCCACACAAACAAAGTACTGCACACACACATTTTCTCCATTTTACACATGCTTAGACACACTTAAAAACAAATGCAAACACATACACAAGCGTGCAGAACTTATTTTCTAAACAACACGGTGTGAAATTAGAGCGCGCTGAGCTTCTGCTCTAGCTCCTTGACCACAGAACAACAAGGAACATTAAGAAAAGAAGTGGGCCTTTACCACAACAAAAGATAACATACTCAATCCCACTGTTTGTGCAAAAGGGAGGAAACTACGATGGCCAACAAACACAAGCACGCTACAACAGCCCGATCCATTTCCATTAGGAGAAACGCGCTGCAGCTTTGGAAACAATACCAGAAATATATACAAAAATCCAAGACAAATACAGTGGAAACATGCTGCAAACACTTTTGTGTTTTTGACTTCGTTTTGACATCGTTTCTGTATTTGCAGCGTGTTTGCTGTTGATTTATTTGCTCTGGCTTTCTGCAGCATGTGTTTTTTTTTTTTTTTCATTTGCAGCTCATTTCTGTTGCGCATTTGTTTTGGATTTCCATGTGTGTTATTGAATTGCCATTGTTACTGAAGCTGCAGCACATTTCTCCGAGTAGAAATGGTGTGAGCTGTTGCAGCATTTTTGCACTTGTTGACCACCAAACAAAAACAAATGGATGGTCATTCTCACCTTAAATATAATAATATAATATAATAACACAAGCTAGAACGTTAAGCAAATGGAGTGTTGGGATCCACTGGACCCCACAGAAGATTTGTTCATTTGTCCAGCTGTAAACTGGACATGGAAAGGCTTTCCATCTAAGTACAGTGTCCTACAATGGCCGCTGTTGTCTCCTTTGTTTTTCAGAACAAAAGAAAAGCTATTTGAACTCCACCTCCCAGGATGCCTCACCATTCACACTTCAGTGAGAGTCCTGCCCATGGACCCAGGTTGGCTTTGGTTTTCAAACTTGATTGGGCACTACTGTCACAGTCAGTACATTTACATGCAGCTTGAGAAAATTTAATTATTGGCTTAGTCCGACTGAAAGCGGTCTTTTAAATGCATGTAAACAGCTTAGTCCGACTGAAATTGTACTATCCGTAGCTCAACAAACACACCAAATAATTCGATTGAAAATTGAACTATTGATGCATGTATCCACTTAGTCTAGGTTTTGCTACACCCTTCCCCCTTGTCTTACCTTGGCTCCTAGCAGGAGCTACAAACAAAGCTTTCTGATCTGAATGCGGCCTGCTCACTGCAGACACAAAATAAGAGTCTGAGAAGTTAGTGTGTTCGGCAAACGTAGTAGGAAATCTAACTTTTGAAATGAAGAAGAACCAAGTCGAGTTAGTACGGAATTTCTCTGCAAGCATATCGTGCTACTGGATATCACAGCAAGGATTGCGTCTGGAACTCCTTATTCTGGCTCATCCACAACGGACTATCAAAAGCAGATGTTTTCTGGTTCCATTAGCCATATATGTGTAACCATTGCTTGGTGAATCACGGTCAGCCAGCACCCCCAGAGAGTTTGGTGCTTTCCTGTTAAGCAGGACCTTGCTGCCATGCAAACGGCATGCATGGATTGACATTGAACCAGGCATTTTTCCCTTTAGACAGCTGCAACTTAGAATACTGTCAAACTCAAAATAAATGTGAGAAATAAAAACTGAAAATTTTGACAGAATTTCTACAACCTTGTCCATTTTAGTGATGGTTTATGATTAAAGTAGCATTAAACCCCTAAATAAAATGAATTACAAATAGTAACTTGTCCATGAAAAGACTACATTCAGGCAGGTGAAACAAATACAGTCTGCGGCCAAGCTAGCTCTGTGAAGCTGGGCTACGGCACAACATTCCTTGGAGCTAAATGCTGGAATGCTAACATGCTCAGAAGCTCACAAGACACTGCTAATACACTGATGTTTAGATATGATAACGATCATGTTAACATACTCGCTGATAAGCACTAAACACCAAGTACAGCTACGGCTGTTGTTAGTTTTGCAGGCATTTTGATAAGGCAAAGTATTGGAAAGTTTCAATCCGATGATGACACTAAATGGAGTGTTAAATGATCGCCACAATTTTTTAAATTCATCCTGAGAAAGACAATTTGTGCAACAAAATCCATGGCAATTAATCCAATAGATGTTGAGATATCGATAGTCTGTACCAAAGTGCAGAAAGCCATGCTGCTGGCTTGGCTAATTGGCTTGCACTCTCTTTTTGACAGTCATTGTAAGTCCTAGCTTGGCAGAGATAGCCTGATGCTAGTTAAGGTAGTAAAGGAGAGCATGTTACAATGCCCATGTGCGCTGAAATATAATGAAACAAAATGTGAATCTCATGAGAGCCGTAATCAGAAATGGTGTTATGGATAATGCAATTACAAGACATTAAAGGTCCCATATTATACAGTTTTTCAACAATTTCACCTAGGTGTCAGAGGTCCAACAACATTGTATTCAAAGTGTAATGCCCCAAACCCAGCCTTGGTCCTGAATTTCAGCCAGTCTAAAAGTCCCTTTAGTGAGCTCTACCGAGAGCAGGCTGTTTCTGTGTCTGTACCTTAAATGCTAATGAGCTGTGTCTGTCTACGCCTACTCCACGCCCTTCTCGGGAAGAGGATGCGGCTTTCACTCGCGGTACCATGCGCTAATGTTTACGGTGGATTTATCGCTATGGCTCATAGAAACGCTGTTTTCAACCATACAAGTTTGAACGAGAATCTGACCCAGAAAGAGGGGCCTTCTGGGCCTGAAGAAGTTCAGACTCTGCGGCTGCGGCAGGACGTTTCAGAATGGTTAGTTAAAAACATTGTGTGTCTGAATCTGTTACTTAGTTTGGTCATATGTGTTGCAGTTACTACCGAGTAGCTAACGCTAGCTCCTGCTAACTGTAAGGGTAACTGTTACGGTGTTTCATATTATACTGAATTTTTTCAGTATATCAGTAATCTTTGTAAGTTTTTAAAATTTGAGGCAGTGTACAGTCCTCTGCAAACTACACTGTTCTCCATCACCAATTTACAGGCAACAAATCATGTAACAAATTACCTATGAATTATGCTCTTGGAAATGTTAGGTCAAGTTTACTTTTAATCAACATCTGCTTGTCCACTTAGTTTTAAGATTCAATAAGCTATTTTTTGTGTGTGAGAAACGTTCACTTTGTTTTTTTGATAGGTGCTCCTGTGGAAACTGCAACCATGCCCACAGAAGCTGAGAATATTTGCTGCTTGGAGGTACCACAGGTAGCAATCTCATAACTAAACTTAAAACCAATTTGTCTAATTAGGCTACTGGTTACAATTACAAATAACAATGACATTTTCTGTTTGTAATTCATTGTAGGTCACCAGACGGCTACGGGAGGTTGATGAAGACCTGTCATGTATGGTTGACCATCCTGGGTTGGAGCCTGTCTGCCTCAATGTCTCTCTGCAGAATGCCTGCAAATATACTGTGGTCCTTTGCAGCCAAGAGGAATACACCAGTGTGTTGTGATTTGTAAAATGTCCTAGTCTGAATTAAAATCAAAGATGTTGAAGTCTAGCTTTGCTTCAGCAGGCATAATTTTGCAACTGTAGTAACACATGACAAATGTAAGTATATTACATTTTAATATATTGAATTTGCTGTTTTGTTATTTGTATAGTTTTCATAAACAGATTTGTGCCTATTTTTCATGTATTCACAGGAGTCATTTCTGCAGACACTTTCAAGCATTTATTTATTTAAAACAATGTGCCTAAAAAAACAGTCACAGTTCAAACACAGGGCCAACCTTGCGCAATCCACATTAAAAAGGTGTGATACACACCATTAGTAAATCTCTGCAAGACTAAATATTGTGTCCATTGTTTTTATTCGTTACAGGTATCTGGCCTCTGGCCGGAGTTTTGTGAGCTGGTGCTGGGGCTTCCTGGGGCGCAGAATCCGGGTCATCATTCCAGCTTGTGTGGTCCTACGCATCCACACAGAGTTTCCTGATGCTGAAGGCCACTATGTGGAATTTAACTGGTCCTCGATTGAACCTGGACACATAGCTGGCGATGACCTCCTCCTTGTCAGGCCGCTCATACTGCGCAGTTAAGCCGTCCGGGACAGGGATGGCCGACAGTGCATTTGCGTATGACGTAGGGTACACAAAGACTTTTTCAAATATGAGGTCCATCATGTCAGCAACATACCCTGTTCCATAAAACAAAAACACAAAGATTTTGTTTACTTTTATTATTTCAATTTTCTTTTTTCTTGTACAAAACACTAAAAATGTCCTAAATACATGCTGGTACTTGACACTAATTTCTTTATTTTTATTTTTTATGGTTTTGGTTTTACTGTGTTTTGGTTTTGAAATTTTTTTTCCACATGTGAGAGCAATACCTAGTACAACAAGTTGAAATGTCTGATCACTATTAAAAATTGAGGACAAATGTAATAAATTTTAGTCTGTCTATAAGTAAAACACCTGCTTGGAGCCAGTTATTCTTGTCCCGTGTGTGGTGGATGTCATGCAGGCACTTGGGGTAAAGAGGATCCTCATGTGTGTGGATGTCTTGCACATGGTTCAGGATCGAGGTCTACGAAAATGACACAAAGACAGCAGAAATATTACATAAGTATTAAAACGGGTAAATGATTACTAACTTCATCATAACTAATTGTACTAAAGGTGGCTAGTACATACCAGCACTTCTGAAGTGGGGCTGAAGAGTCCTGAAGGATAGCTGTGTGCCTACAGTACGTGTCTCCAGTGGGTCAGTCTGGCATGCAACATCCCTTGATGTGGGTAACTGAGTGGATGCACTCGATGTGCTGGCCTGTATAGAGAAAGCAAGGTTTACATTAACATCTTCTCAAATTCGTAGTTACAACAGCTGCAGGCAATGCAAAAATTTTGACAGCAAATGCACTCAATTATATAAAATAAATGACTTAGAATATTTCACTTCCACTGTAAATTGTAAGACATTCAAAGCCTTTAACTGCAGTAAATGTTACATGTTCACCATCTAGAAAACGTGCACTCTGTCCACTTTTTACATACACATTGGAACTATGCACTTATCTAACTATATACATGCGACACTGAGACCACAACGTAACACCGGATAAGGAGCGGGGGACAGGAGACGTGATCGTGAATCACCATTGAATCAGAGAAATAAATAAAACGATCGTTTCACAGTAATCAAACCAAACAAACACCTCAAGCTCTGCGAAGCCTACATTTGATCTAACTGCAGCCTTTATCAGCTCAACTTTGCAGACATGTACAACACCTCTCAATAAACAGACAAACACAGCACCGCTCATTAGCCTCAGCTGTTGCAGCTACTATCACGTATGATGAACTAACCAGCCTGGTGCTAACAAAAGAAACGTTAACAAGCATACCAATCAGAATTACTGCATATAACTCATTACCTCTCTTTAAGCCACGTTCACACCAAACGCGACAGACGCGAATTGAGCGACAGCTCTACATTCAAAATCAATGTGAATGGCGCGACAACACGCGATTCGGGCGGCGGCGGCGCGACCGGAGCGTCTGGAGCGACGCGAATGAAGTTGGAAAAATTGAACTTTTCAGGCGGCATCGCGCCGAGACATCCAATCACGGATGAGTTTACCCTGATGTCACATCAGCGACGAGTTTATCAGCACGTCAATTAGCGCGACACAGACACAAAACAATGGAGGAGAGGCTTATTGTTGCTGTGTGTGGGCACCCGGTCCTTTATGACAGCGCTGCTGTCTTTTACCGGGACAGGGTGAAGAAAGAGGAGGCATGGGTGGGTGGTTTTCCGGCGCTTCTGGGACTTGTACAGCAAGTACAATGCAGCAACGGTGGTGATGTCAGCCATGATCGATGTGAAAAGAGAGCGGGTTGAGGAAATACAGGTTGAAAAAGGAGCAGGCTAAACACGTCCTCTTTTTTTCCCTCAAGCGCGACAAGCGCGAATGACGCGAAGAGTCCAAAATGATCAAGCGGCGCGATACAAGCGTCTCAGGCGATTGTATTCGCGTCTGTCGCGTTTGGTGTGAACGTGGCTTTACTCTTTACATGCGGTAACTAGTAACAGACCCGTTGGTGACGACTGCAGACCGCGCGCTCATACTAACAACAGAGGCTAACGTTACTCTACAATGCACGGACAGTACCGTGAACACTTGTCACAATCATCCAAATTACAAATCAGTGTATAGAGCTAGCTTCAGATGAGGCTTGTGCTCACATCTTATGTTGAATGTCTCCTGATATAATTACTCTGGCATATTATTCAAGGACACAAACGGTAGCTACAGTAACTGAGCTACGTTAGCTGCAGTGCTAACGTTTCAGGGACATTTTAACAGGCTATCACACTGATTAGGTCTACACAGTAAAGCAACACAAAATGAAATAACTTACAGCTCCCACGTTTGTAGTTGAGTCACGGACAGTTGGTACTGATCCAGGTTTTTAGCGAAGCCTGCTGTGTATGGGCCCATGTTAAGAGAGCAGTCCTCCGTGAAATGCTGGGTGCACACATGCAAAACTTTGGGACGTTTTGTTGGTAAATTTCCAGCAAAACTAAAATCGATCACTGGGTCTTCAGAGGCTCAGACGAAGGGAGTAAGAATAGACTTCTGTGCAACTGCCGTGCTTTGCTCGTACCTTTGCCATGTCTGTTTTCTAGTTGCGCTTGGGAGGAGACTCGTAATTTCAGAGGGAGAGCTCATCTACCTGTGGGAGGGTCAAAGGTAGTATCCACTACCAGAGGGAGTGGTTATTTCCCCAGATGACGTAATGAAGGGAAAATATCTGATTCGCCTGTTTGAGCACACTTTCGCTAAAAGGTGGAGCAAGCGAGTGAGGAAGATGACAGACTTTCTTCACTTCTGGGCCTCATACACAGGCTATGGGGACAAATATTACTGTTAGAAAACCATTTTAAAGTGAGTTTTGCATAATATGGGACCTTTAAGGGAGATATAAAATGCTCCACAGATTCACTAAGCATATATTATCCAGGTTTGCCATGATTGGCCTGAGACACTTACATTTATGTCATGCATCTTACCCAGGCCCAGGTTGATCCTTTACTTTGCCTTCCTGGTAACAAATATACAGTATGCATTTCTAGTATTTTATGAATACAGCTCTGGTACAAGACACAGACAGGGAGGCTGGAACATAGGAATTTAGCTGTTTAAGGAAAAAAAGAAAGATCCTGCTGCTCCAGTGCCTCCATCAGGGAAGACGTGGGCAGGGTGCTGTTGCTGACACATGGCTAGGGCTGTTGACTAGCAGCCACACATGGTGGGTTAGCCCTTCCCAGATGGAGTCACCTCAGCCTGCATTAGTCAGTCTGACAACATGGGAGGATATCCTTGTGTTACTCTGATTGGCCTGCCATCAGTTGCCATTCAGTCTGCACAGCTTACTAAGACGACCATGCATAACACCCGACCACAACACCAGTCTGTTCCACTGTTGTGGTGGCCAGTGCCTATTAGCTGGCATTGACTTGCCTCCATCCACTAACACATTCACACGCTGCTACAGAGTAGGACCAACAGCAGTGGGAGAGAGATTGGGCCTCGTGAAAGAAACACACGTACGAGCAGATTTGTGCCTATGCCGCACGTACAAGAGATTTAAGATAATTTGTGGCATTCACCAATTTACCCAAACTTTACCAACAAAATTGCTGAGCGGTCCAGACCGATCAGACAGTGTGAAGGAAGGGACAGTCAGTCTTTCTTTACAGGGTAAAAAAGGCCATCATCATGGATTACCAGTTATGTTAAAGGTTTTCAAGATGTCATGTTTTTCATTGGCAAATCTGGCACAGCAACATTTACATTCCAGTGGTAGTTTCCTAGCGTCTTGATGTGGGTCGTTGTCCAGGATCTTTGTTGCACCAGACAGTGTGACAACTTCTGTAAGCTATGATATTCTCTAATTAAATATATGTTATTTTCTCATCTCTTTGACCTTCTCTCTTATCAGTCATGGACAGCATTGCTTTAGAAAGATGTTTCTTAGCTTATAAAAGCTGAACTATATATAGCTGGACTATATTTTCTACTTGTTTCATGTGATCTAAGACGACTACTGACAAAACTTGTTACCTATTTGTCTGCCAATTTCCCAAAAGGAGGACTAATAACACCACTACTACCACTTCTACTACACCTTTTTACTCTTTGGTACCACTTATGTTGAAGAACCTTGCCCTAAAACAGTAAGGAATAGGTAGACTTACATAGCAAGTTCACTGAAGGAACTGTGGGGGGCGATGTGGTTCAGAGGAGAGTGAATGCGTGGTGAGCAGGCAGAATCTCGGTTAGAAGACATCAATAGTATGGAGTGAGGTCGAGGAGGCAGGTTACGATGCAGCACAGCTTTTATTTTACTTGAATTGAATTTTTCTTTGCTCATTCTTCATTTCTTGTTTCTGTGTGCTGCATCAAAAGAGAAATAAACATACAATAGAGAGATGTTCACTATTAAGTCAATTCAACTTGAAAGTTGCCACAACGCAAATGTATACTATATACAACAACTAAAGAGGCCATTATAGCCAAAGTCAATGACAGATAAGTCAATGGTCAGGATCAAACAATTCACATGGCCCGTGGCACATGTCTGGAAACAAAGGATATCAGGCAGAAGCGCACAAGAAGCAAACTACCTGCAATAGTAAGAGTAACCAAAATGATAAATGGAGACTCACATTAACTGTGAAGATGCACACATCAAACACTGGCTGCAGAGTGAAGGTGAGCAAAGAGTGAGAGATGGGTGAACAAACAATTTATAGTCTCTGCCCCTGCTACAGGGTTTCCTGGGCAGGTAAAGTGGGCGTGGTTTAAAAAGGTAGCCTGCAGTTTCACCCTGGCACTCTCACCCCTTGTGGGATAGTGAATCAGGAATACACCAAAACACAAATAAATCAAAGGAGTCTTTTCATTTACCTAAGTTGGTTAAACGACTGATCACAGAGCTCATTAGATATGACAGAACATTCCTATCATCCTCTTAAGATACATAGTCTAATGTAGAGGTTGAGGAGAGCCATGGCTACACTGACCCGCTGCTGTCATGTCAAACCTTCATTAGAGGAGTGTTGAAGACATGCAGAATAATTTCATGTGATCAAACCATAAGCCAATGGTCCTCAGCATTTTCCTCAATGTGCTCAAGTAAATCTGCCACTCACAAATAAATAATTAAAACATTACAGGATGAAAGCTGGAAGAAGACATTGCAGGACAGAAATCTTAAAAGTCAATCTATCTGCATTTGTCAGCGAGGGTCAAACAGTTTATTTTGTTAAAAAAGGGTTAATCAAACAAATTGTATAAAAGCTGTTGAAGAGCCCTCTTTCTGAAGCCACAGGGGAAAAATTGCCAGTTTATGTATCTGATCTTTGTCAGCTATTTACAGTCACAAAAATAACTATGAGGAGTTAGACAAGGGAATTGCACATGAAGGGATAATAAAAAAAATACAGCTGATTTAAAACAGAGGCTGAGTGGGAAGAAGAAAATGAGAGGAAGGGGATTAAGCGGAGCAGCAAGTGACAGCGGGATGACTGTTAATGTGCATAAATGGACACAACATGTACGTGCCCACAACCCCAAGATCTCTCACCAGGGAACTGTCATCATCAACCTATACAAAGAGGAACAAAAACAAAGTGTGCATTTACAGATGTGTACACAGACTGTTGGTTGCATTGTTAATGAAATGGCCACAGTCAGGCTGACCTTTGTAGCAGCTCATTCTTCACGTCACCGATTCAACCCACCTAACATACGCAACTGTGAGGAGCAGCATTCACACAAATGCACATATTTAGATGTCGGTATAACTAATGCACATGCTTGCATGCAAACTTGCACCTATCAGACGCGCACGTTACAGTCAAATGCCACTGAATCAGTCAATCAAAGAGCCGAGGAACGTTGTGCCACAATGAGCGATGAGTGACGACTTTTGATGGTTCCTTTTGAGGATTTCTGTCATTTGGCTCTATCAAGCACATCCTCGTGACACTGCAGACGTAAGCAATTGCCTATATGAAGACACAGCCACATCGCGCACACACACACACACACACACACACACACACACACACACACACACACACACACACAAGCACAGAAACTATTCATCACGAGTGGTTGCCAGGGTAATATGGGTCATTGCTCCCTCAGCTATGTGCTCACTTCTGAGAGGCTGAAGGAGAGAGAGAGCGTTAGAGGAATAAGAACAACAAAAGAACAGATGGGATCAAGAAGCAGTGAAGGTGGTGGAAAGCTCTGGCACGGCTACTTTACCTGAGGACATGACTGTTTTATTTTTTTCAGTAGCACAATGGTTCTGCGACCACTTAGACCTCATTTCAATGTGCTACATGTGTCCTGTTGCTACTTCTAAGCTCATCCAAGCTGACGTGAAATGCTATGCAATGTGTCAATGTGAGCTGCATTTAACTACACTGACCACGTCCTACAGAACCTTTCAAACATCTTTGTATATGTCATGTCCATCCATCCATCCTCAACCACTTCCATCCATCCATTTTCAACCGCTTATCTGAGGCTGGGTCATGGGGCAGCGGGCTGAGCACAGTATTCCAGATACCCCTCTCTCCAGAAATGCTTTCCAGCTCCCACCCTGAAGCAATCCCAGGCCGAACATGGAGATATATAATCCTTACAGCGAGTTCTGGGTCTGCCCCGGGGATGTCCCCAGAACACCTCTGATGGTAGGTGCCCACGAGGCATCCTGATCAGATGCCCAAACCACCTCAACTGACCCCTTTTGATACGAAGGAGCAGTGGCTCTACTCCAAGCTCTCTCCGCATGTCCAAGCCCTTTACCCTATCTCTGAGGCTGAGCCCAGCCACCCTTCAGAGGAAAGTCATTTTGGCCGCTTGTATCCGCCACCACATTCTTTCGGTCACTACCCATGGCTCAAGACCATGGGTGAGGGTTGGGATGTTGATGGACCAGTAAATCGAAAGCTTTGCCAAAAGCTTTGCCTTCCACAAAATTATATTTGTTTTGTTTTTGCTTTTTTGACTGCTTTTAGGGGATCCTTAAACCAGGCTAATACATGATTCAGTTAGACTGAGTAAAATCTTTCTTCTCTCTGTAGAGAAGGATGATGCTGTTTGTGAACTATTCTTAGAGCAAATAACACTATCAAGGCCTACATGGAAAGGATAATTGCTGCAAAAGCTGCAGAGAAGGGAAAGCAAAGCAAGAAACTGAGATAAATAAGAGATGTAGGTGTGTGTGGATGCTGTCATGCAGGAAAGAACGGACAGAATTTACCCAAAAGCCAGTAAGCCAAAAAAGAGATTTTGTTTGCTGTTCTAAATCAATTTTCTCCTGTCTCTCCCCCCATGGATGTTATTATAAGACATTAATGGAGCTGTGCAAATCCTTTGTGTGTTTCCTGTGTTCACAAGATGTGCACACTTTTATGAAGTGCATGCATGACAACTTTAATTAAGATATTTTAAAAAAAATCCCCTTAGTTGTATGTCAGATCATCCTGCACTGCCACTTTCCTTTGTTTTAAGGTTAACGAGGGTAACAAGCCTACATTACTCATTCACTAAGAACAAAACAACATAAAAGCTGTCTATTCAGCCCCATAACAAAAGACCAGAAACTGAAAAGTGCTGTTTTTCCTTTTTGCTGTCATTCAGTTGTATTTCTGTCATTAGACTGCTCAAATCTGATCTAGTTCAGTGCCTCATGGCTGAATCAGCCAATCATATCCACTTATTAAGTATCACAATGATGTCATTTTGAGCTACAGTGGAATGGAGGTGATGTCGATGCGAGCTACATTAGAACTCTTGTGATGTAGCTGCATCAAAGTTCTTTTAAGTCCCTTGACCCAACCCGTCATTTCACACGCAGACTTTGCAGTCACTCAAGCCAAAGTGTTGTATATTTTATGTGTAACATGTAACATGTATTTAGATCATAATTAAATGTGGCTTATTTGGCAAAGTCAATCACCAACTATGTTGCTATGTTGGTTAAAGCTGGTTTCTTGGAGGGTCAAAAACTGCTGCCCCCCAATGTTTCCCATAGCTCCAAAGGGTTCTTCTGTGCATTTGTATTGACACCGAGGGCCTCTGACCAAGCATTAATATTTGACCAGTTGGGAGTGGGACTGCGTTGTCAGTGCAGGACTCTGGACTGGCTGATCAGGGCAGCAGTAGCTCAGTCCATTGAGACTTGGCTTGAGAATTGGAGGGTTGACTGGCAGCTGGGGAGGTGCCAGTCTGCCTCCATGGCACTGCTGAGATGCCCCTGAGCAAGTCACCAAACCCTAAGCTGCTCAGGGTGCCCCCTCACTCTGACATCTCTTAATTTTATGCATGTATAGGTCCCAATTTTGCATGTGTGTATTTTGGGCCTGTGTGTATATGACAACATATTGAAAAATTGAATTGAACTGGGTTAATAAAGCATATCTTCTTTATTCTTCTTCTTTATGTGGTGGCTCATAAAGTTCAGCATTAAATTGAACTTTCTTTAGTTTTAAAAGTAAAGTAAAAATATGTTGTACTATAAAATATGTCAAACACGAGGGCTTAAGTTACAGGGTGGCTTGATCAATAACTTTGTAGTATTTCACTCTGAAGCTGCAATCTTGCATCACTGTTTTGGACTTGAAGTTATTATTTGTGGAGATGTATAAAGTTCCCAAACAACAAAATATGTTTTACTTAATGAATTATTGAAATGGGCTTTTGGGAAAGAGTCCCTGTGTCTCAATGCAAGAGAATTTTTGTGTTTTTACTGTAATATTTTCTTTTATTCGTATACTTGCTGTGTGAGGATAAAATGCCAAAAACTCAAGTAAAATGTTGTTATTGCAAATAGTTGCGTGTAATCACATGCTCACACATCATGCATTATACGCATACCCAGCTGTTGATGTGTTTAGGTATGTTTTCTGTTTGTGTGTTCATTTCACATTTTCAAACACTATCTTCAGTTCTTCAATTGTTGCATTATTAATTGCATCCCTGTCTACCCTGATAATGGCTTGATCAAGGTGTGCATCTCACTTCCCTGTTTGAAATGAATTAAATTCACAATGAAAATCTGCCGTCATTCTCAATATCCTGCTCAACAAGCAAGCAGGCTGATGGGTGAAATGATTACAGGAGCCAAATAAAGTGGCGGGGAAAGTTATCCTGGCTCTGTTTAATAGGCAGATACTCTGATAGAAAGACACAGGAAATGCAACTCATTTATCTGTCAAAATGAAAGCCTAATTGAGTCAGATAATGAGATATTTAGGCTAATACAGGACAAAGTGTCTGGTTGAACAAAAGCTGTGGGGAAGTGCAAGGACATTATTTTTGTGTAATGAAATGCCTCGCCTTGTTGACTTTTTGCCCAACAAGCCGAGGTATTGAGCTCAATAATAGTAATAATTGCTGGCACCGCAATGTGGTCATTCAGGTAACTCGACAAAATTACACAGTCACAAAATGACATAACAGTCAAATAAACGGGCCCTAACACAATTAGACTGAACAAAAACAGCACGGGTTTAGCAGTTGCTGAGCTGATCCCAGAAGCCTCACAATATTTTTTGTTTGTTTTATAATATTCCAGTGACTTTCCACAGCTTTGGTTTGTGTGGATCTTTTTGAAGATGAAGTTTGCACACCAACTTTAGATGTAATGTACAATTTAAAAAAAAGGAAATATTGATAAAAACTGTTAAGTGGTAAATGGATCACATTGAAAGTTTAGTTTATAGACAGCCTAAAATTAAGCCAAGAATTATCACAATGTGGTTGTATGCCTCCATGAACCAGTCAAGTTGCAGTCGCAGTTGACATCCATGTCTGTCCAGACTCATGTGTGGCCATAACAGTTGACAATGCCTCAAATTTGGATACTGCCGCAAAGAAACTACAAATAAAATGTAGAAGCTTCACACACATCTTAAATCTGGCAGCATAGGGGATCTATACAATCAGGACAGTTTCAAGATGGACACCCAAGATAATGTCACCAATTCAGTATCCAATCAGATGTCACCCCTTCTGTTCCTGAAGTATGATGTTAAATAACGGCCAGAAAAGTGTTTTTGCAGAGCATTGACTTGTAGCCTTTTGGATATAAAATATCATCACTTTATTATTTTATCCTATTAGACATTTGTTTAAAACATTTTCATTATTAGTGTGTGAATTCTTGCATGGCCAGAAACATGTTGTTTGAGCTCACGGTGACCTTTGACCACCAAATTCCTATCTGTTCATCAGTGAATCCAAGTAAATATTGGTGCCAAATTTGAGGAAATTCCCACAAGGCCTTGTTGAGACACTGTGTTCACAAGAATGAGACAGACAGAAGGTCACAGTGATCTTGATCATTGACCACAAGAATCTAATAAGTCCATTGTTGAGTTCAAATGGACGTTTGTGCCAAATCTGAAGAAACTCCTTTAAGGCCTCTGTGAGACAAAACGAGAATGGGACGGACTGCTGTCGCCAGTAATTAACATATATGATGAAAATTAACATTTTCATATGTTTGTGAATCAATATTACTCCCTAATCACAGATTTGAAAAATAGCTGGACCTGAATCCTCCAACCTTTTTTGGTGCAGTAGAGCCACAATGAGATTGGAGGTGTAAAGTTAGCAAAAACTAATGGATCCCCTCCACCCAATTAGTGTTCACCCAGGCAATGGTATAAATAACAATGCTGCTGTGCGAGGTCACTCCGAGGATTCCCATCGCTGCTTACGTCAACAGATGGAGGCTAATGCCATGTGGAGCGTTGCTTAAACAGAAAATCTAACAGTAGGATTTCCCTAATAAGCCAGCATGTCCTTGAACCCTCTGAAGTATTGCCGTGCATCTCCAGCCCCCCGAGGGAAACATATGGTTCTTTTGAAGAACATGAGAGATGCTGATTATCATGTGACACAGCTACCCCCGTCTCTCCGTCCCGCTTTGTCCTTGTACCTGTCTCTGTGTGTGTGAGCGTGGAACAGTGAATGTAAGAACCATTCGTGTTTACCTTTAATTTTACATATGTAGTTCCAGTAAATACTGTGTGAATGTGTGTGTTTACATGCATATCTTACTTAGGCACAGATAAACACAGTCATCTTACACACTATTATGTTGTCTCTGCTATTTATTGACTCAAATATTTACTTTCAATTTCTCAAAAGTAAACACTTGGGGAAACTGAACTGGACCGCTGGAACAAATCATTAGTGTTGGTGTCTGTGAGGCTAGACTGCCTCATTTGAAGAAAAGCATAAGTTTACCCCTAAACAACCAAGTTAGAAGAAACTCCTTAAAATAATGGGTGTGAAGTCCTGACTTTAAGACTCCTTAGTCAAACAGTAATTCAGGCAGCATTGAAGCACCAAAACAAATCAACGAGAACTCCGAGGTAGTCTAGACGGCTGCCAAATTACTAGAAACAAATCACTGTCAGTTTGCACAGCTCCCACGATTTGGCCACTGAAGTTATTTTATTTTGTTTTTATACAGAAATTCAGTGGCAAAGATTATTAATTCTACCTGTATGGAAGATATCTAACATTGTTCAACTTTTAAATTCTGCTTCTGTATTGATGTATGTTTTATTTTATGTCCATTGACACAGACCAGTACAGTCTCAGTTCTGTATAACATTAACAAGGTATTGTATGTCGGGGGGATTTGTGTGTGTGCATTAAATTATAGACATGTGGATGTTTACACACACATACACACACGCACACAAAGACAAACATAAGCCACACCCGGAGTCGCAGTGATGCAGTCAGAGTCACACTCTAGTCTAACACTTCCAATAAATCCACTTTCAAGGCACAAATGGAAATTTTAGAAGCGATCAGCATTTTGCTGCCTGGCTGAAATAAATGAGGAAGACCATAAATAGTCATGCAGTTCCATCTGAAAGGGTAATTGTTAAGTAATGGTATGCGTTGTGAGCACCACTTTGCTTCTTCCCAGAAGAAGAGGGCCGAATATAAGGGGGGGGTTGTAATGCGTTACAGGGTACAGATGGAGCCGCATTTTTGATGGTAACTAAGGCAAAAGAGAGGACAGGCAGACACATACAGTAGATTAATGGTTGCATTAATACCAACTCATGAAAGAGACTGAGAGAAGGAGAGCATGAAAGCATCCCACTATTGACTATTTCCGTCCCAATATAGTAATAAACTGACAGATGGGGGAAGAGAATGAACAATGGACAGAAAAAAGGAAAGAAGAGTGAAGGAAAATACCAGCTGTGGATGGGGCAGAGGAGTGGGGCTGGACTCCAAGACAGACATACAGTACATTTTTTCTCCAGAGCAACAGGATTAAAAACTGTAAATATCATGTGGTCACAAAATCTCCTGTTACTTTGCAGTTTAGGTGTCAAATCGACGGCATTAGCACAAACTCGGCATTCCTGAGCTCTTTTCTAATTGGCTGCAGATTGCATTTAAGGTCCGGTCACACTAGGAGAAAGTGGTAAAGCAAAACTGATCCCTGTGTGTTTGCAAAATTGGCTGTTCTAAAGTTTTATATTAACCAAAATTAAACCTGCAAAAGATTAAAATTAATAATAATGATAAACTTTATTTCTATAGCACTCTCTGAAACACAGCAACAAGGCGTGTGGATTTACTTTGCTGATGTAAGGTTATAATTTCTAAAACCTTTATAGATTTTAAAATTAGGAAACACCAAACACACTTTTTGTAAATTATCACCCCACAAATCCAGAACACACTCAAATGACTGATAAAAGGCATATTCACATTTCCTGTGTTTGACTTCCTGGAACATGGGGATCTACAAGTTTGGGAGTGGGAAACACTGCGCTGACCAATGCAGAACACTTGTTTTTCTGCAGTAATGTGAACACTCCTTAAGGCTATGTTCCAATATTATTAAGCGTCTGAATCTTTTCATCAGCAGGTACACAGAACCCTCTGTTTGTCTTTCTCTTCCATACATACCCACACACATTCTCTTGCTCACCACATTCTACCCAAATTTTCTTTATTTGTATTGCTGACAAAGCGTTCAAGGCTACATTTCCACCGGCCTTTTCACTACAACTGCCCTTCAAAAGTGTGGCCTCCTGGGTAAAAGTACTTGTAGTTGAGTTTTCTCTCATTGTCTATCACTGGTTCACTCTGGTCCACTCAGATGGCAATTGTTGTCAGTCTAACAAATCTCAAATGGTTGACACCGAGTTATAAGGTAGGTGTCATTTATGTCTGGAAGCAATTCAGGGGGTCAAAATCTTTACTTCACAATCACTCATATTCGAACTCTTCCCAATATATTTTGGGATTGTCCCAAAATGGACATTAGAAAGACATTAAGGTGGAGATTAAGCAAATCGTGGGGGTAGACCTGCCTCTAGAGCCAGCATTCTCTATACTGAGAGACAATCCAGGGGATACAGACACTAAAAACCAGACATATCTGTTTGGGATGTTGCTGTTGATTGCAAAAAAAAAATGATCACAGTAATGTGGATAAATGTAAAGCCACCAAATGCCCAACAATAGAGGGAAAGATTGAGGAGTGTATATTTGATGGAAAGCATAACGGCCAAGCTCAAACTAAAGACTGATGTTTTCAACATTAAGTGGAAACCATTAACGCTACAGTTGCCGAGACAGATTAAGGACACAACTTCTCCATAACCCCAGGGGAGAGAAGGAGTTCATGCAAATGAAGCCATAAATACAGATGTGCTTCTGAATGTGCAGTACATGTACATGTATAGTGGTGATACAATGACAGTTGATTGAGGTGTTTTTTTATTTATCTTTTTTTATGACCTTCCTCTATCTACCCTCCTGACTTCTCCAGCTCACATAAAAGTGTCAAATATATGGGTGATTGCATATAGCATTAAGCTACATACTGTGCCATATCTGAGGGACTCAGTGTGTTGTAATCTGAATCTGACTTTAGAAGAACATCCATACATCTGATGAAATCATACAAGTCACAACTTCGGGAAAATGTCACCCTTTCACTTCCTTCAATTTCTGCGTAAAAAAAAAGACTGTAATATCCAATACACATGTATGATTGGGCAGTCTTAGACTGTGTCCTCATTTAGGATCCTTGGCTTGAGGCTAGAAGCTCTTCCTGAGCCTCTCAGTGCTGGCCTGATGTACCCATGCATTCTTCTGCACCTCAGCAGGGGACAAAACGCTGTTACCCAGATGGCTGGGACCCTGAAACGGGATTTATACTTCTGCATTGAATCAACGCCATAATCTACACTGTAGCCTGACTTGCAGCTATGCAGACCTCCTGTCTATTTTGTGCTAAAATCCATTTCCCTCCGTGGAAACAAAGCTTTTATTTACTTTTATTTCACAGATAAGAAACAATAAATTAAGAAGACAATAAAGCCTCCACAAAAATAGCATTTTAAGTCCTGTGTGTGATTTATCCTGGCTTCATATGAGTAGAGGAAATCTCTGCTAGTAACTTGGCTAATTTGTACAATGTAAAATGCCATAGGCTTGTGCTAATAACGTTAGCATGTTGTATTTGTTTGGAAAACATGTTTAGTATAAGACAGTTGTTTAGTCAGTGAACCTTGTGAGTTGTAATGGAACCAAATTTTGTAACGTTACCTTTGTTAAATGTTGCTGTTGTCCCTGGCTTCATATGAGTAAAGAAAATTTATACAATGTAAAATGCCATAGGCTTGTGCTATAGTCATTAGCATCTTGTATTTGTGTGAAAAATGTGTCCAGCAAAATTGAAATTGTCTCTATTAAGCCATGTTTAATGTGTGTTTAATGTCTGTTTTGAATCAACTTCACTTTACAGCACTTCACAGAAACCCCACTGCCAACTAGTGTTTTGGAGGTGTAACTGCAGAGTGACACAGACACTCCACCACACAAGTGTAAATGCTCAAAACAGCGTAGGCTATGGAGTAGGCCCCATGCACAGGCTCTGCATAGAGCTGATGCACATGTGTAAATCCGCCTTTAGTGATTATCCTGGCCTTATTCTTGCAGCACCTGCTGTAAACATCCTTTATGAAGGGTAGAGCAGTGACTTTTTTTATATTCAGCCAAACAAACCACTCTCTGGAGGGCCTCGCGGTCCTGTTCGGAACCGTTTCCGTTCCAGGCGGTGATGTTCCCCGTCAGGAAACTCCTCAGTATTTGAGGGGATACTGCTTTCCTCAAG
Source organism: Cephalopholis sonnerati (assembly GCA_019142605.1). Taxonomy (NCBI): domain Eukaryota; kingdom Metazoa; phylum Chordata; class Actinopteri; order Perciformes; family Serranidae; genus Cephalopholis; species Cephalopholis sonnerati. The sequence continues at coordinate 38,027,919 of JAGQAX010000013.1, forward strand.
CATGAGGTCGAACTGTCTCTGCCTTGCCTTTCTCATCAGTGAGTAAATATGCAGTGATTTGGACACAAAGAGAGATGCACATGTCTGCACATTGCATTTCAAGTAATTTTTCTACACCATTTGGATTTCAGTCTTTGGGATGTTCTCACCTGATTCAAGTAATTTACACCACTCCACCACTCTCCCACACAGTTATGGATATTTTTTTCTCTGACTTTACGTTCAGAACGCAGGTGTGTAAATATTTGCTATGAGAGAAATTACAAGTTCACATTTTTCTACTCGCCCTCAAGTGCTTAGTTTTTTTTTTTCTGTAACACTAAATTCACCTCACGTGTGTAAAAAATTTAAACATACAAGTTCAGATTTTTGTTTTTTAAGCTCCCACATCAAGTCTACAAGCGCTCATATTTTGCAACATGTTTACCTCCATGCACTCCATCCTCTCCTCCTCTTCTATAATTTTCACCTGTTTAATCTTTCTCTCTCATCTCGGTTTTCCTTCATCTTCTTCATTCTGTTTTTTCCTCAATCTACCTTTCCTACTCTCCACGTTCCATTTCCTCTTTCCTTTTCCTCTGGCACATGTAATGTCCTTGCGTGTGACTCATTCAGGGCCACGCACTTCCTACAGTCAGCAGTTCTCTGGGTAAATAAAGGAACTCACGTAGATACTAAATGTATATTCCTGAGTAAGCACTGACACCCATATGACGAGTTCTGACTCCAGCATATCCCATGTGCCTCCATGCATAATGCTTACATACACACTGTACTTTTCATCCGCCCACGAACGATTAGGGGCATGCAAGCTGAAAAGACACGGCTTTTAGACTGATTTAAAACCCTGTGTGTTGTACAGAAAATAAACTATGACAAACATGCTGATATTAAAGGACCTGATAGAAAGGTTTTTATAATTGATACCCAATTTAGAATTGTTAGCAGTCCAACAGCAGCTACCTTGTTAATCATCTGGGATGATTTACAAGGTTTGTTTTGTTTTAAGTCCCACCAATTTAATATGTATTTGTATCTGTTGCTTTGGCACTAAATACCTTTATATTAGTTTGTGCCAATGATTTTTCTTTCAATTAAAATTCAGCTCACTGTGCTGCAGGTCGGTGCCTCCTCCTCCTCTACACCTGGTAAGTGACACCACCGTATTTAAATGCAGCTAAAGTATTTGCAATTTGAAACCTGACACTGAAGAAAGTTTACAACTTGAACTTGAGCCCAGCTTTCATTCAAAACCTGGAGTAAATCCTCCTTAAGATGTAGTACTCCTACCAAATGTTGCTCTGGCCTAACCCCTACTCCCCACCAGTGTCAGTCTTTCTCTGCTAATTATAACCATCCCTGTGCATCATTAAAGAAAAAAAAATCCAAGCTGGTTGATGCACTCTGCACAAAAATCCCATGTGAAGGGAATTCATTTTCAGCAGCACATGAAGTGCAACAGAATCCTCACTCTGATGAACATGAAAGCTCCAACAACAATACATATCTACACATGACATGACGGCTGATTAACCTGACAAACAGTAAATACATTAAGGCAGAAGCTGAAGTCAGGAAATCAGTCAAAGAGAATCAATCTCTGGAAGCATCCTGTCTTGAGGAGGTGAAAAAGTCAACGTGCTGATCACACGTGTTTGACATGTCACGTCATGGTGTGTCAGCTGAATAAGAAATACAAACATAAAGAGGTAGCTGTTTGCTTTGATGCTTCAGGGTAAACTTGAAATTGATTTATTCATCAGTATTCTGCTTGTTGACACACAGACTTGTGTGGCCACAGGCGTCAGCAGTCGTTCTGTACCATTTTACATCACAATGACCAATCATGCCAATAACAACAAAGCTATGCTTCCATGTGTTAACATTTTTTCTTGTGCTCTTTGTCCTGGAGCTTTTCCTTTCCTTTTCTACCTGCCCCCATTTCATATGAAAATTTGTGTTTTCATAACTTGAATTCTTAGAACTTGTAAATCAGCATGTTAGATACGAGTGCAAGTTATTAGTAATGACTGCATCAACTTTCTATAAATAAGAACACAGAAAAGCACCTCTTTCAGAGTTATTCCTGTGAAGGGGCAACATTTAAAACATTCCTCATTAAGACAAATAAGTTCAGGGTTCAAAATGTGCAATAATATGCATGAGCACTTTTTTTCACGGTCCTTGAGCGCACCTGAATTTCATTGCATGTTTTACAATGACAATAAAGAAAGCTGAATCTGAACAAAACCTACAAGGCCACTTTGGGTTCTTTGTCTGCACTGTAGCATTTGATTCCCATCCTCAAGTTTGCAATGGGCAGTGACGGAAGAGGTATTCAGATCTTGTACTGAAGGAAAAGCAGCAATACTGCAGTGTACAGACACTCTGGTACAAGTACAAGACCAGCTTTCAAGATATCACTTGGGTAAAGGTACAAAAGTATTAGCATGAGAAGATACTTAATGTGCCAAAAGTAAAAGTACTATGCAGAATTGTCCTGTTCCCTAAAAAATATTTATTATATATCAGGATTATAATAAGCAGAGATGCACCGATTTATAGGCCCAACATCAGTATTGGCCGATATTAGCCATGTTCACTGCCATCAGCCTATCAGCAAAAAGATGGCATCCATCAATATCAGTAACCAATGTTTTCCCGTTGTGTCACATCAATTCTGCACAAGCTAAAAAGCAGGGCTTAAAACTGGTGGCATCCCGTCATCCAATAGAAAACGTGTTTGGGATGAACAGAGATCTTCCTTGTGACACTGTCAGGACAAAAGGACACAGTAAACTCACAATCACGGCGTCAGGGGACACGCTTTAGTGTTTTTTCTTTCTGATTTGCAACATTGTGAACGACAGATCAGTGTTGACATCGGCAGGATGAGAGCGAGTTTACAGTGAGCAGCCAGAGGCCAGAACTAACAGCTGACAGAGGTTGCATTTAGTTAGATCATGATGCGTTCAAACTCTCTTCGGTAAATATGAGTATTGGGCGAAGATAAATTGTAACATTCTCATGATGTGTTCAAATATAATATTGTAAAATGTAGGTTTTGGTGAGAAAAAAATTGTTGATGCTTTCATAGCAACATCAAATAGATATTAGAGGGGGAATTATGATGTATTGTATGTTGTAAAAAGCTTTGTTTTTTTATGCATTTCTTATAAAAGGAGTTTATTTTAAAGGCTGCTGCTTCATAGAAGAGATTGGTTGCATGATTGAATTTGTACTCATTCAAATAAAGTGTAATGAAGGGCTAAATGACTTTAAAACAATTCCATTTTTTTTTTATAATGAGTATTTCTTTCTCACACATACTGTCCTGTACAAACAGACACATAAATATATTCCCACAGATGCACATGGACACACTCACCTACATGCAAACATTTTGGAAAAGCATTCATCGGTGTCATTTGTAGAATACGGCTGATCCAGCCTGCAACACAGTCACATACACCGAAACTTATAAAATCCTGAAATGTCCTTCAAAGCAGCCGCAGATAAATCGCTGAAAAGGGATTACAGTCCATCAGTGACATAAGCTTAGTGCCCATAGCAACGAGTTCCGCATTTTTAGCGGCCGAAGGATTCTTAATGTATCATAAATTATAAATTAAATCAATATATTTTTAGACTATTTTTATGGAAAGGATATAAATCAGTACCTTTCATAATTCAATGACAGCCTTAAAATACAACTGGAGGAAGGTAAAGATGAGGTGAACACTGTGATACAACAGGTCACATCTCATAGCAACTAAAAAGGTCTGTCAGTGTTACTGGAGACTTGTATTTGGCATGAGTCGTAAAATAACTGACATGATAGATCAGGTTTGAAAAAAAACATCTAAAAATGAAGGCGAACTATCACAGGTGAAACACTGTAAAGACATCTCCTCAGTTAACTGCATGATGTGTGCTTCCGGGCTCACAGTCAAGCAACACACTGATAAAGTTGTGTTTTTTTTGCTGATAATTTGGAAGTTTATCTTGCAAACTCGACATTACATGCTCCTACAAATGCACACATATTTGGCTCCGTGATACAGCAGACATGTTACATGTGGTTGCCATCATGTCAACAGTATGACATCAGCATTGACAGTAGGCTTAATAGATGCTGAAGTAAAGCCCTAAAGATATTTCCTTCGTTCACTCAGCTGTAAAAAGGTGGCAGATATGACATACGACGGTATTTACAGTAGCTGAAGTCACATCTCTTCTTGTCTACTTTGTGGGTTTGTGGCACCAAGCAAGCCTGCAATGCAGAAACAGTATTGATGTAATGATATATATTTTCATTCATTTGTTTGGGTACAGTGAACATTTGCAATTTGACCTTTGAGGTTTGCTTGATACTATATGAGCATATCCATATGTGTGTGCCCACACACTGATGCATGTATGTGGCCTGCGATTGAACCATAAAAATGACTTGACCATGCTGCAAGAAAGCATATTGTGACCTCCTTCCCTGTAATGAAATATTTTACAGATATATAAACCAACAAGCTTTGAGGGTGAAAAAAATCCTCTTTCCTCCTGTTTGTGTAACGATATGAAAAGACCATTAGATCAGCGATGTGTAACCGTGACTATATGCCCTTATCTTTGTTTACTTCACCCTGTGAGATTGATCCATATCAATCCCTCCCACACCCAACAATCCCAGCATCCTGCGCCAGATATCGACAAATAGATTGTGAGTCGCCATGTTATTACAGTTTGATGTTGCTGGGGATGTGTGCTTCCAAACACACAACTAAATCTGGGATTCCGAAGCTGGATTTACCCCTAAAATCTGATTTTAACCCTGTTTGACCTCGATTTTGATGGTGTTTTGCCACGTTGAGCTGATGATGTGAACACCACGTCTGTGTCACGATGGGTGTTAAAATCAGATTTGTCTGGTTGCTCATGTCTAAATCCAGCCCAGAGCGGTTATGGGCTTCCTACTCTGGTCACCCCAGTGTCCAATTATACTCCTACCAGCACTAATACTGCTACAGAGAAGAGCAGAGAGCAGGCAAAGAGTGGGTTAGTGGATGGAAGTCCAATACAGTCTGTTAAAAATGTTTTGAACGTGTAGGTGATGGAGTGATGTGGTTTGGTATTTGTTTGTATGCAGAGAGTGGAGGGGAGGTCTGGGCCTGGCTGCTTGTATCCATGCATATGCCTGTACTCTATATACACTTAGTTGCCAGTATATTAGCTTAAACTAATGCAGTCTAATACAAATATCCTGCAACAAATCCTGCTTACATGAAGATTATAATGTTCACTTTATAATCAGCACTGGTGCCAGACAATTATCAGCATGGGGGTGCAGGGTTTTCAGGGGTCGGGACTCCCTTTTCCCCCTAAAACTCAACTAAAGGCTAGTCAACCAGAAAGATCATTAGTCTGCAAGATTTCATTGGTCACTTAGTCACTGAAAAAAATAACTAAAACAAACGTGATAAAACAAATAAATAAAATCAAACCTACATGACTGGACCATATAGGAATTTAATTTGACTGCTGAGCATGGCATCTTTCTGTGTCTGTCCTTTCAGACATGAGTCACGTTACAAACAATCACAGCCGACAGATATCTTTCCCTTCTTCTGTAAATATTCAGTCTGATAAATACAGAAAAGTTGATCATGTTAGTGCAGGGCTACCCAGAGCTTTACATCTGTCCCACAGACGATAGGCCTACACACTTATAAACAGCTCCTGCACTCAGGATTTCAGCTCAATAGGCTATACAGTGTTTGTTAAGGTTGCTTAGCAACCTCAGACGCAACCTGCCGCCATACTCTTGAAACCTGGCACTAAAAAAGGCACAGGAGTAGCACCCAGTGCCCAACCTCACGTTTTTCAGGTGGTTAAAGACGCGGAATGTGTACAGCCCCTAATTTCCAGGGCCGGTACCTGTGGTTATTACACAGGCTAGTTAATAACATGGACCGGCAAGGAAATCCAAAGTGTGGGATCATTTTGAGGAGGTGAAGGACCAACCCAAGGTGATATGTAAACTCATCTTCATTGGTCGACTACAAACATGACATATCATCTGAAACATGGAAGTAGCTACATGCCCATTAGCCACTTAGCACAATCATTACTGCTTTGCTGACAGCGTCATTAACAGGCGGCTAACAACAGGCCTAATAACAGACCTTTTTAGGGGACCTAGGGAGTTGGTAAAAAATACATGGTGGATAGAGTATACTCAAGTAAAAGTACAGCAGTTAGGGTCACCTGCCGTAAGACAATGGTTTTGTTTGTAGATTGCCCACATCTGTTTGCCGGGGACTTCCCACTTTTGATGACCATTTCCTGGCTGCGTTGGGCAACCAAATTTGTGAAACTGAGTTATGCCTTTTGGTTGGGTTGTGCTATCCCAAGACTTCCAGTGGCCCATATGGGCACCCCTATAAAAAAATTCTGGAGGGAGCACTGCTTGAAGACAATAAGTACGTTTACATGCACGCAGTAGTCGACCTAAGCTCATAGCTCGGCTAATCAGTCAAGTCGGACTCCTCATCTTGTCTGAGTATACATGCAGAGGAGAAAATCAAATTTCTGACCAAGTACGTCTGACTCCGCCTTGATAGTGTCCTTTTTAATATAGTGCGTATTGAACTAGTTCCGGCTGACCAAAAGAGGAATGATATATTAAATGAAATAAATCTGTGTTTCGCGTTTTCCTACCATCCATAAACTTCAAAATGTTTAGCTCCTTTAGCTGTCTGAGCATGAACGTAGTTTCCTCATCCGTCCAGAAGTGTGTCTTCTGCTTCTCGGTCGCCATGGTGTTTGTTTGCTTGTTTGTTTTTCTGGGAGTGAACTGCTGCTACGTCATCTCCTCCTTCTTTTGGGTGAAAAGCCGCGAAAAGATTTTCAATTGAATTATCTAGGTGTGTTGGTCGAGCTACGGATAGTCCAATTTCAGTTGGACAAAGCTGTTTACATGCATTTAAAAGTCCAGTTTCAGTCGGACTAAGCCAAAAATTCAATTTTCTCAAGCTGCATCTAAATACCTAGTAAGTGGACCTTTTAAGTTGTTATTTTGTCATGTAGACTATATTTATTTTAGCTAGTTGTAATAAAATGGCCACTGACTGTATGTGCGTGCCTGCTTGTATGTATGTGTGTGTTTGCGTGTGCAGAAATGCCATCTGCTTTCTCACACGGACCTAAACAGAGAATCAATGTACCACTGGGCCTGAAAGCTTCGGATGCGCTCCTTGATTGCCAGAGGGAGGCCAGTCTGTGCAGCAGAGGATGAACACTGGATCTGTTGTGATCAGTCACTGCAGAGCTGTGAAGCTTTGTTGATGCAACATCGCCATGAGAACAGTGCAGCTTTCTATTTATGTAATTAGACTTTCATAGTATCTGATATAGCTGATGATATTTCCAGTGTTATACTGCAGTTGAGAGCAGTTTAGATGGGTACTGTTGGTATCAACATTTTAGAGGCAACAATTCATCAGCTCAAAAAAAGGTTGAGAGTGTGAATAAGTAAATTACAGACTGAATTGTGTGGGAATGTGCGCTGTGTTCAGGTCATTTTCTTCAGTATTCTGACAAACACACACGGTAGCTCAGAGCGACTCAGATTAATTCTGTCACACCTTTGTTGTGAAGACACACACTCACGCTCCGCACTCACAGGTTTAATCTCCTGCAGAATGATTTCACACCCTGATTGTTTGCTTTCACTTTTTCTTTCTTTTGCTTGCATCACTTCCTCACTCAATTTCTGTCACTCGCTCGCTGAAACATCAACTGTGTTCTTCAGTTTTTAACCGGACAAAGACTAATTCTTCTACCAGAACCTTCTGCATCTCTCTCTCTTAAACACACACACACATACTGACACAGACACACACACATCACTTTCCTCATTCCATCCCCTGGTTGTTGTCACTGTGCTCATGCATATTCATGTAAAGCCCTGCGGCTGATTATCACTGTTTATTGCATTGCCAAAACTTCCTTTCTCTCTGTTTCACTCAGAAAGTAATACAAACACAGCTGAAACACTCATATGCGCGCGCACACACACACACACACACACACACACACACACAGGGGAATGTTCTCTTCATTGACAAAGCCACAAAAAGTCAGAAAAGCATAACATGAATTTGACCCAGTGTGGATCTTTGTACGATGAGCGTATGGAAGATGAGCTGTAGTAGAGCTGGGCGATATGACAACTATGTACGATATAATTGATATATTTTCAAGCAAGATATAAATTTAGGCAACACCACTTATATCACTATAGAGTCAAGTTGCATAGCGTAACCTATATAAGTGTGCATCTCTCTCACACGGCGTACAGCTCTGCACCACTCACTCACTCACAAGTTCTCCTGCATCACTAAGAGAGTCACAGAGCTGCTCCTCTGTTTAATCTGCCTCTTCATTAGTCTACAGTGCGACATCGATCTATATGTTGCACATGCTGCACTAAATCAGAATGTGAGATGAACACTACCGCAGCACACGTGCAATACTGTGCTGCACTGCTAGTTTGTGTGTGAGGTGGATCATAGCGCGTTCCTCTTGGTAGTTGTAGTCTCTTTTGTGACATGGAGACAGTGCCTGGATGCAGGCGACAGATGTATTTAAAAAATGCAGTGACAACACAGACGTTTCATATAGAAGAGGTATATAATGTCCCTCAGCCCCTCTGTTGATGCTATGTGCATGAATAAGTTCAATAGCCTAAATAAATAAAAAGATGTAAATCATTTTCCAGCACTAGATTAGTTTAAAAGGCCAACGGATGAAAAACAACTTTTTAATTCCCCCCACAAATATTTTTAATTGTTCCAAACTACAGTGGATTTAGGCCTGCTTGATACTTTTACAGTCATGTTATAATTTTGTGTCATGTGCTGCAGACCTTTAAACCTCTGTAGCTCCAGTGCTGGGTGCAAAAACATTAACGTACAGCCCTGCTTTCTTTTTATTTAGATCTCAGTTTGTTTTTATGAAAGTGCTTGTGACATATTAAATGTGGCTTTGACTTGCAACTGAAAACATGTAGTCCATTTCGTATAAAATACCGAGATATACATCGTGTATCGCCAGTCAGCCTGTAAAAACTGAGATATAAATTTGTGTCGCCCAGCTTTATCGCCCAGCCCAAAGCTGTAGAGAAACAAGACTTCCATAATTCCTTAATGGCATCACAGAAGACAGATCCCAATAAAATAACAGGCAATGCAATCCATTCCTAGATACAGTCTTTACAAGACTTTATTTTAGAGTCTTCTTACTGTTTGGATTCAGCATCACCACTAAAGTCAGATAGGACAAGGAAGTTAAACCTGACTGACAAAAGTATGTGTCAAGGACGTGATATTTACATTACAATTTCAAAATATCTGCATTTATCCAATTATCAATGATGGAAACACAGGAGTTGGGCATCACATGTGTAATGTTCAAAATGTGTTTTGTTGTTTTTGTTTGCAGGAAATGCTGTACAGTAATATACTCTCTCTTCTTTTAATATTCAAAGATTGAAAACTGTTCCCCAGCAACTGTAAAGCAAAGAAAAATTCACCCGCTGTAGGCAGAGCCTAGCAGCATGAGTCAGGCTGTTGATTCCCTTGTACAACAACCTTTTTTTTTTCACGGCTCTAACAATAGCACCATTTCTCAGTGACCTCAGTTGTTCACTGATCTTCTGCCTCCCTCTTGTCTCTCCCTCTCGTTTTTGACTGCTCACCAGAGGATAATCATGTAAATGACTTACCTTTCATTCTGGGTCACTTCTCCTGGGAGGGGATGGCAGGAACCACCTTCATGATATGACTCACCTCTACACCAGCTCAGGTACAAGTGAGGCTACCCCACTGTTGTTTTACGTCGGAGTGTGGATTGTGCATTTATTCATCACTCTAGCTTGCACACACAGTGCAGTTGCTCGGCTGGTACATACATTACGTGCATTCATGCAGGGAAAAGTGTGTTAAACGCATTCTCGCATCTTAGTGAGCGATTTCCCATCTTCGTTTTTGGTATACGAACACTTTTCTCTGCCAAAAAACTGCTTTGTCACTTGTTTCATGACCTACACTGAATGTAACTTGATTGCAGGTGCAACAGACCATTGTGTTGTTAAATGAGTTGTGACCTGTCTCACAATCGCTTTCTTTATCTCTCACTCCTCCTCTCACAGGCGCGCTCCATCCTGGACTGCTTGCTGTGAGTCCTTATGCTCAGGTTGGCTGGCCTGCCATAAAGACTTCATTTTCAAAAGGTTTGCCACTGTGATAAATCAGTGATCACATACTCATCCGCACACATACACACACACAGTCAAACCGTCTGTGCTGACAGAGATAATGAGATTGAATTGAATCGTAAATGGGCACCGACAGAGGGATGTAGTTGAAAGTAGTGAAAAACTGGATAGATTTTTGCTTGATAGATAGATATTCAACCTGCAAAAGTGGATTTACTCTTCTTTGGCCTCCAATTCTCATCCAATCTCCCAAAACTACACATCCCTCATCTCCTCATTCACTCTGTCGCTCTCTATTTCTCTCCCTATCTTGTTTGTACTCATTCTTCTGCAGCACTTTTCCAGCAGAATGATACACATCAACATGGGCACACAACAGGAAGTTAAATTCCCATCTGCAGGAACCTGAATCACCATTAATCAACAATAGTCTACTAACCAAGAGATTGACTCCCATTAATGTAAGGTTGGTAAAGACAACTTTAACTTAACTATTGGTAACTTGATAATTGTTCTTTATAAAAAGCCAGAGGTGAAAAAATACACAAAGACTTAGGTAGGCAGGTGAAGATAGAACAAGTAGAGAAAAAAAAAGCTTCTTGCAATTTTATTTTTGACTTCGGAACAGGGTGGCCAGTTCAGGGAGAGAAAACATAATGTCGTCTTTCAGACGACCAGAACAAGCAACTTGGAAAGTGACAAAGCAGTCAGTGTTGGGCCAGTGTAAAAGGTTTTACCACTAGGTGTTGCAGGTGACTCAGCAGCAGCTCCTGAATGGAACATAAAGACATATCCCAGCAGCAGACGAGCATCTGACTATTGTGTTGCATCACGTATGCCGGAGCTTTCTGTCCAAACTGAATTTATTATATATGCACTTCTGGCAGTGGTGTCGTAACAACTTAAAAGAGGAGTGAGAGGCTTACTTGCTATCTTCCACCATTTGTAATTTTATATTGTGATATTTGCTGGGAATGACACACAAGATACCCAGCAGCAAGAAGGTTATTAGCGATGGTCATTTACCTTAGCAGAAACTTTCAGCTCCCTTGCGATCTCCCTTCAGCCAGCTGCCACTTCATTTTGGTTTTGGTACTTTAAAAGAAAGGAGACATCTTATAGATAATTCCTCAGTTCCATTCCACTTAATGACTCAGCCGTTCCTCATCTATTGCAGAGCTTTCAAAGCAAGCGACAGGAATAAAGAGAAACAGGATATCCAACAGTTGTTCAGCTCAAACAGCGCACCACTTAACTTGCACCCAGAAAGGTCACCTCTATCATCAGCTTCAAATACAAAAGGTTGCCATAATCGTGCAGTCTTCATTTTCTCGAGAGACTCTGCCAACCCATCCTCTCGTCACCCCAAAAAACAGGAACTTTCTAGTAAACAAACACAGTGTGTGCCGCCCTTTCCTCCTCCTCTGAAATTTGATCTCCTTGATTTTGTAAGTGCTTGGCTTGACAGTAAATTGTGCATGGCCTGTCAGAAACTAGTGGCTGTGTTCGTCCATTTATGAATATAATATTGTGTTTATCATGTTGTCATATTGCTTATTACTAATGCAATACAAGTTGAACTTTGCTCCGTAATGCTGTTGGCACAGGTTGCTAATGTAGGCTACTTTTTAATTTGCCATAACGACAAATGACAAACACCACGGTTCAGCTGGTTTGTCTAAAATCAAACTGGGTCATTGGTATACATGATCAAACTGGAAAAACCGGAAATTCATCCAACTAAAATCACTCATGGAATTAAATGTAGTCTTCTATGTAATCCACTTCAAAAGATTTAAAATCACCTGTTATATTGGCATTTTTCTTCTTTGCTTCAATAATGGCTATTTTAACACAGATAAAAACTGTATAATTTAGACACCAAATGTATTATCTGCATCTGAAATAGTTTTGGCACCAAACACATAAATGATTAAAAATTCCATGTAGTCCATGTCCCCCAAAGTGTTGCATGATGTGAGAATACTGTTGCAAACATTTTTCCCAAATACCCTTCAAATTTGAATTTGTTTCTGGTCCAGAAAAGCACAACCGGTCCTTGATCATTATTAAATCCAAACGGTGCCATTAGCCCACAAATATTTTGGAAACCTGTTTTTCTTTAGTCCCTCTGTGTACTCTATCAGTCCATAGTATGCTCATCTGATCTCCCCTGATCCAATTCCAATGGTCCAAGCCCCGGACTAACCTTCTATTTGTATTTTAACATTTAAGGAATATCTTTGCTAATATAACATGCTTGTTAATACCAGCTTGTAATAGACACTATTGCAGTGAAACAGGAACATTTTCCTTTTTTAATCTGCACACATTTGATGCTAAGCTTCCAATTTATCCTCCCAACAACTGGCAATGTCTTGTATTCTTGTATAACTGTTGCTCAAACGTATCCTTGTCTGTTGTTTTCATTTGTCAGTCTAGTTGAATCATTGTACAGTATTTTGATCTCCATGTACAAAAACCTTTACTTTGTTTTGCAAGACCTTCATATGAAATAACATGAAGCATGACATGATCTGATGAGGACTTTCTACAACCTAAATGATAAAAGACCATTCAATATTGAGTAGTCCCCTCAGCCATCTGACAGTCAAGTTTTTGTGGCAGGAAATTCCAAACTTTTGAACAGTGGTGTGCAAAATATACCTTGTTTTTCAGTGGATCTAACTCTTTGGTGTAATAAACCCTTAAAATGTGACAGCCTTAATTATATAGAGAAATGTTAGACCAGTAACAACGTGGACTTCTAATTACACAAACTGTCTTAGCTGATGGTGTCTCACAACTAGAACCACTTTGGCGGTTATAGTTTGGTTAAACTGGCATTCTCCTCCTCAGAGAACCTGTCCCAGAGCCTGCATGCATCAGTATGCATTGTGTGGGCGGCTGTCAACGCTGAACACTCAGACCAGCCCAGCGCTGGGAGTGGGCGTGTATTTCTGACTATTAGCCTAAGCTCCTTATGTCTGCCTGGTAAACTCAAGTGTTTCTGCTTTCCTGAAGACTTTGCAGAAATAATAGGTCATGCATGTACAGTCAGAAACCACTGCAGATCTTGTTGCCATCAAATCTGTATATGCATCACCAATGGTGCATCATACTGGTAGTTACGTATTTCTCGTTTTTTGGCTCAGTATTTGTCTCAGTCTGAGTTATTTCTGCTAATTTTAGATATGTGGGAATGCTTTGTGAACAAGAGGTGGCAAGTATCTTATGGTTATTCCCACAGTTTCTGTGCCCCTGTGTCTATGATGATGAATGACAATGAATATATTAACACCACCGCAGTGCAGCCTCAAAAATCAACTGCATGAAAGCATCAATGAAACCAATTAAAAACTTCGTAAGTGTATCTGTTGAGGAACTTGTACCGGATTGTATTACTGTCCACAAATCAGCCATTCAGCATCTAATATGTCAGTCCTTTACTGAGACTTTGTCCAGTCATGAATCACAACACTTACCGCGAGCTTCACATGTTGCACTAATGACATCCGTGAGGGCCGTCTCATGGACGTTTCTGTTTTCTGACATATGTTGTTAATTAAAATCAACTTCAAAAACAAAGGCAAAGGCTAGCTGAGGAGCAGTAATCAGTTATTAAATATTAAACATTTAATCAGTGTGTAACACATACTGTCTTCTGGTGTCAACACTAAACCTGGATAGTTATGTTCATTAGTGTGTTCTGTGCAATTGTGTCCAGGGAGATTATGCTAGCTCTTTCTGCTAATATAAGATGACACCCACACTCCAAGCCGCTCATATTACTGTATGAGTCATATTGTCCTTGCTATTTCGGTCTCAGCAGTGTGTGGTTGTGTTTGTGTGTGTATGTGTGTGCATACGGCAAAGGTTGCACTTTAGAATATTTGGCTTCAATTTATTCCTATGTCTTCTTAGAAAGCATCTCAATTATCTCCATATTGTAACACGAAGGAAAGTGCAGAGTGCATTCCATTAATATCGTGAAATTTTAAGAAAAATAATGAAAAATCAACAGGCCTGGCTGTGTCTGTACGTATGACGCCTTCAGATGCCAGTACAAAGCCCCACACATCAAACACTTTAATGTCAGCTGCTTGAAACTTCTTCATTTCCAACATACAATCAGAGGCTAATAATAATTCACTGACTCGAAAGTATTGGAAGTAAAAGATTTCCACAGCACATGCTATGCGTGCTTGCACAGCTGATGTCTTAAATGGGACATCGCATGTAAAATCTTTGTTAAAAAATAGAGAAATCCATGTAAGAGAGAACATGGAATTCACCATGCTTATCATGCAGAGCAGAGGAAGGCAAAGTCTTAAATATTTTAAGTATCATATTCACTTCTGCTCACACGTTAATGAGAATAGCTTTGCAGGAGGTTTATTGACTCTTAGTGTTTGCACATATCTGAAACAAAAATCTGCATCTGATATTTTGACTACTCACCTGGGTCACGCAAGCAAAATGTACTTCTTTGTCACTTTATGTATATGCACTGTGTGGACACACACACACACACACACACACACACAAACACACTCACACTCATGCAGTCAAGTCTAACAGTTCAATCAATAGCTTTTTTACTAGGCTCTGATGCACAGGGACAGTACATGCAAATGTGCTTGTATGTACATTAACTGCAGTGTCTCAAATCAGATACTTCCGTTTGTACACTTAAATGCAGTGCATGGCATACACTATTGCACAAATTTTGATCAAAGTAGCGTTGGCTTAACTCAAACATGACAGCTGCACACTTCACAGAAATGAGGATTGCAAGATGTGGCAGCTCTTCACCTTCTGCTCAGCGCGTTGCAAATCGGCAGAGCATTATTGCCAACATTTGATGGACGATTGTCACTCACCAAAATATATGCCTGCTATATCTGCTTGTTTGCTTTCTTGCATCCTCTGTATTTATTTATTGTATTAAAAATAAACATGCTTCTATAACACGTTTCTATATCTGTGAATCTCAGTGGCTGATACTGGCTGGGACTATCACCAGCTGATCTACTGAATTAATGACCGCTGCCGCATTTTGTGAATATTTACAGCTTGTCAAGCATCTGAAGAAAAATATTTAAAAAAACAACCAAAAGACAACAATTTAACATGCATTAAAAACCAAATGTAACTTAAAGCCTGCAGACAATGTGGGTTATGCCACAACACATGTAATGTCAATGCCTGCTGATAAAATGTTCCACTGTTAGCTAGCTACCAAGCTAACGTTAACATTCAGGGTGTTGTTCACAGTAGAAAACTATTACAGAATTAATCTAATAAACAAACTATCCAACAACAGTAATAGTAGCAGTAAAAAATTACTACAGTAAAGCACTCTGAATTGCCTTGTGTAAGAATGGTGCTATACAAATAAACTTGCCTTGCCTTGCCTTGCCTTACAGTAGTCGGCCGACATCTTACAAGTTTGAAATGTGTTTGTGGTCTTGCCCCATGGTGACCATGAGGCCGGCCAAGAAGTGTCCTACATCCCACACTCAACTTTTTGACTCTTACGAGAGCACAATCCGGCTCAACCCAGTCTCATTCCAAATTTACAGCATCAGCATCACACACCAAAAAAAAACCAACAACAAAATGTCTTCTCATGTAACCATGCTACTCGGACAGGCACCGTAAGCGATGCCTGTCAGCTTTCCCACTGACACCGTCAGGACCACCAGTGTTGCCAGGTGTACGATAATTATCGTATTTGTACGATAATTTGGCCCTCTGTACGATGTACGATCAATAATCCTAAAAAAGGGCAAATGTACGATAATTTGACCATTTCATATTATTGCCTACGAAACTGTCTTAAACTCAGTTTTTTGTGAACCCTGAAGGCATCTATTCCCATGTGACATGTTACCAGCCAATCGTGCTTTGCTGAGCGTGAGATATGAGTGACGTCCATACGTTGATTGGCTGAATGGTAAGCTGCGCCCGCCCCAGGAGACGCTCACGGACAGGAAGACGAGCGAAATTCAAAAACAAAACAACGCGAAGGACATGCAAAAGCAGGTGAAAGAGACGCAGAAGCTGCTTCATTAGTCTAACACAACTGTGAGCTGCCGTTAACCCACTCCATTCTGACGCAACAAAGCCGTGAGTGTCTGTGAGCGCTATTAAACACCAGAGTGACTATATTTGACTATGGCGCATCAGTGAGCTTGTTTTAGTTATGACGAGTGTACGATAATTTCCCTCAAAATACGATAATTTTGAGTCTCTGGTACGATAATCCTATATTTCCCACCTGGCAACACTGAGGACCACGGACGGGCATCACTTACGGTGCCCACTTGTGGTCCCTGATGGCATCAGGGGGAAACGCTGCCGGACAACAATGTCAGTTAAGGGGGCGAAAAGTCTGAGTAGGGCAGTAGGGAGGGGTAGTGGATGGGTCCAATAATCACCAACTTTCACCCGGGAGGATGGTGTGTTTTTGTTTGTGGTTTTTTTTTTGTTTTGTTTTATTTTTTTTCCATCTAACCATGTGCTTTTGTTGGCTAAACATAACCATGTACATTTGTTGCTGAAGGAAAAAAACATCAAATTCCAGTGTCGTAAAGACATATTACCTCTATTTTGAAAGAGACTGTATGCAAACTGTACATTTACTATTAAAACTGAGGTTTATTTTGAAAAGACACAATCCATGCAACAGGCTGAAGTTGACACGGCATCCCAGAACATCAACAACAGACACTCAAAGCTACCTTGCACGTCATATGTCACAGGGAAATTCCACAATCAAGTAGTGACGTGACAAGGTCAGAGAGAGAATGTGTTGGCTAGATACTTTAGAGTTTAGTGACAAACAGTAAAAAAGATGTAGGGAAAGAAAGAGAAAGGAAAAGAGATAATTGCAAGAAAATGTGGGTGTCTAAGAGTAAGAAGGAGGGATAATTATAAAAGTTCAAGGTAAGAACATACACAAACACAATATGGAGAGGGGTTAAGGTACAAAGACAACAAAAGAAACTGAATCATAGAAAAGGTCAAGGGAAGTAAAAGAGAAGAGAGAAATACTTAAGATGTAATGAAGAGCGTGGTGAAGAAAAGAACAAAAACTGAGACAGAAAAACAGGCACTGGAGCCATTAACCCAACAGTAGGATGTGGTACACTGAAAAACAAGAGAGAGAAGAGGAGTCTCATCACTTATCAATATGAGAACTCTGAAGAACATCGAAGATCTATGGTGTATTTTCTCAATGTGCTTGCCCAAGTAGAACAAATGAAAGTATAAGTACATGGATATGCATATATAGAGAATATATAGAGAGAAAAAAGTGAAGGATTAAAGTCAACCATAGAAGTGGTTAGGGCAAAGGGTGGTTTGGTTGGAGTTGTTTTTAAGAAAAAATAAAAGATTGACTCAATGGGGGCAATTATACTAAGGCAAAAGTGCTGATGTTCTCTGCTTTGCTTCCTAAAATAGGCGTCCTCAATTGTCATCCTCATCTGTTGGAAAATGTGTTTATGTGTGTGTGAGAGAGAGAGAGAAAGAGAGAGACAGAAAGGGCTGTTAATATGTCGGAGAGGTAGGTGACATCTTGAGAAGAGGATCCTGAAGTCGCTCAGGCGATCAGAGATCAGCATTTGTATTTTTATTTCTTCTCGCTGTTATTTTTCTGCCATGACACTTTTACCACTTTCTCTCTTGTCAGTCAGGAGCTTAAAAATCAGTCAGTTAACTGGGGAGTAAGATATTAATTTACAGTAATTTCTGCTGCTGTTGGAGTAGTCACCCTGCACATATACTAGTGTATCTCTAGTGTGCATTCGTTTGCAAATCAGCCAGGCAAAAATAATCTTTACTCAGTCATCCATAGCCAGTCATAGCCAGAGTAACATCCACATCATAGCCAGCCTGTCAGCAAGTATGTCAGTCTGCCATCTAGTCTGTGAGTCAATTTGTCCACATTTCTGTCTATCTTTCTTCTGTTCAGCTCATACAGAACTGCAACAAAGCACAAAGAGCACGGTAATCCACGCAATCTACTGGTAAAGTGCTGGCAAAGTGCTGGGGCTCAAATTGCCATTTACTTTCGTAGTCCCCACAGATTGGGTTTTTAGCCTTGTGTTCAAGAGTGCAAGAGCTGGAAGAGTGCTTGGAATGGAAAAGCAATTACTGGCTATCATGACTGTAGTAAGTATAATACTGACAGGGAACCAAATGCTGCAACGGATTCCTCAGGCCAAATTCACAAAGGTTCTCCACATATTGATTTAAGGCACTGATCAGTGTAACTTAACCGTATGTAGTATGGCTTTGATGGCTGAGTAAGCCATTCCGAGTTAAAGCCTCACCTTACTCAGTCAACATCTGCGGTGCAGAAAATAAGGGTGAACATGCAGGGAGTAAAACAGTATGATGCATGCCAAAAATAGTGATATTCAGTGGACACAATGACTCGTTACCATGAGCTACAGGACTCATATTTAAAATCCTTATTCTTAATAGCAACCATGATGTCAAACAAACATCTAACTGGTAATAGTATGTTTGAAACATAGTGTGATAGGTTCAGTGATGCAAGTGAGAGAATCATCTACATATCTATCCATCCATCCATTTTCAACTGCTTATCCAAAGCCAGGTTGGAGGAGCAGTAGGCTGAGCAAATTACACCCCTCTCCCAGGCACTGCTTTCCAGCTCCTCCTGGGGGATCCAGAGGAGATCCTAGGCCAGACAAAATATAAAATCCCTCCTGCGTGTTCTGTGTCTGCCCTGGGGCCTCCCAACAGTTGGATGTGCTAATAGGAGTTGCCCAGGAGACGTCCTGATCTGATGCCTGAACCACCTCAACTAACCCCTTTCGACACAAAGGAGCAACTACTCTACTCAGAGCTCCCTCTGGATGTCCAAGCTCCCTACCCTATCTCTAAGGCTGAACCCAGCCACCCTTAGGGGTATCACACTGCACAACCTCCCTAAGAAAGTTTATTCTAGGGTGCTGGAAAAAAGGCTCAAACCAACTGTCAAACCTCAGATTCAGGAGCAGTGATGCAGATTCCATGGGAGTTTCCATGAGAGTTTGCCCAGCCAGTCTACATGTGCTCTGGGGACTTGGAGAAGGCTTATGACCGCATCCCACAGGTTGTAGGGGGTACCGGGGTCACTGCTACAAGCCAACTGGTCCTTGTATAACCAAAGTGAGAGCTGTGTCTGCATACTCGGCGTAAAGTCAAACACGTTCTCAGTTGGTGTTGGCCTCTGCCAGGGCTGTCCAGTTTGGTGGCATTAGAATTGCATCTCTACTTTTTGCAGATGATGTGGCTCTGTTGGTTCATCACACCGCGACCCCCAACATGCACTGGGGCAGTTTGTAGCTGAGTGTGAAGTAGTCTGGATGAGAGTCATCACTTTCAAGTCTGAGGTCATAGTTCTCTGCTGGAAAATGGTGGATTGTCCCCTCTGGACTGTCGTGGTGAAGAGGGAGTTGAGACCGAATGCAAAGCTTTAAGTTTACTGGTCTATCTATGACCCAACCTTCTGCTATGGTCATGAGCTCTGGGTAATGACCTAAACAATAAGGTCATGGATACAAGTAACCGGAAAGAGTTTAATCTGTATTATGTTTATGTATTTTCATTTGAGATGCTCTGTGTCTTTTTTACAGCAAACATTCTGACTCATCATAGTGAGGAAAGCACAGGAGTTATTAACAGCGCAATAGAAAATTTGAAGACTGACTTAAAAAAAAAGTGCTTAGACTTCTGCTTCTTGCCTCCACCATCTTTATTAATTTTATGGAAATTCTATGTAATTGTGTAGGAGAAATTTTAATCCTAATTATTGTTTATTGACAAAGTCCCTGATCAAATTCAATTCCACTTTACAAAATGTTATCAAATTAAAGCAAAAGCAAAGCAAAAATTATACAATATTGTAAAGTCAAGCAACGTTCAGTATGTTTATTAATAAAATTTAGAATACATTTCCTCTCACAGAATGAAAACTTGACATTTAAAATCTATCAATTGTATGTAAAAAAGACTAGAATATTCTATTAGTACAACATAGAACATATCATAGGTGTGCCAAATTAAAAATGTCCCATTTTTGTAAAATAACTAAAGACAGAAAGAGCCATAGTCAGAGTCAAAGACATGAAAATAGGAAAAAAAAAAAAAAGGTGTGCTGAAAGTGGTATACATACAGAGAGAACAAGAGACACAGGCAGCAGTAGAGAAAGAGAGGACTTGGCATCTGAAAGTGTGAAGTTGTGACTCCGGGCACTGCCCAGACACTAACTGTGTGTGGGAGTGGTAAGTGTGGGGTTGGTCCTGAGGGTGGGCCCTAGGTAGGCTGGGGTCAGTGCTTTCATATCCCATTGGAGGAGAGAATGTATACTTCATGCCAGTACAGAGTATTGCTCAGGGCAATGACGTCGTTCAGGGACAGGAATGACTTACATTGCTATATGCAGCAGATTTTTGTGAGTGTGTGTGAGTGTGTGTGTGGGCTATGAAGGTTTGTACATTGTTTCAGTACAGCTTGTTCCTGGTGGTTTTATAGTGACACTTAGGTCCCATTAAACCAAAGCCAAATGCATGACTGTACTTGTGTGTGGACTCGTCTAACAAAGACTACAAGGTGGAAAAAGTGTTTTCATTAATTTAACTATGATTTAGCCAAATTTCATTTGGGAAAAAAAAGAAACACAAGTAAAACTGACTGCATCAGCAGTGCTTTGTTAACACTGGCTATGAAAGAAGTGGCCTAATATGATGTAATGAATGAGGAGGGCATCTCTTATGTTGATTGAAGGTGTACTTCATTGTGACCACTTTGTTTATTTTAGAATCTTCAAGTGTTCTTGAATCGTTTTCTCCTCCCTATGCATGCAGCACAGCAGATCGATTTGACCATATCACTGACCTTTGGCTGTAAAATGTTTGAAATTGCTGCAAAACATCTATTACACAGTTGGGTCTTTAAGCCAAGCAATATGTTATAGGTACAAAACACCTTCCAGCCAAGTCAATAGTTTCCATAATGCATGACTCTCAGACTGCTATTGATTGCATTGCCAACTTTAAACTAGGGTCCTGTTTAAAAATCTGTAATATGTTTTCCTGTGTAATTTTTATGGATAAACTCTAATTTGTAGAAAATTAGTCCACATGCATTGGTACAAGCTGTTTAATATCATTAATACCCTTGAGAAAGCCCTGGCCAGTAAACATTTTTGACTGTAAACAAGAAATTTTAATTGTTGGCCTTAAAAGCAAGTATGGAAAAAAACTATATCAATATATTTTTAATGTTTATTAGAATAAGAAGACCACTAAAATGGTGCTCACAACATTCCTTATGTAGTCTTCCACATCAGAATGCCCTCTCATACATGCAAGTTGCTCTCATGCATGCAATGTAATATTTCCTGCTATGCTACATATCAGCTAATGGATACATACATGGGTACACGGAATTGCTGGCACACACACAAAACACATCATCTTTCTGAAGGACTCATATTCTGCATGCATAGCAGGCTATGGATTCAAATATATGTATAAGAGCAAACAAAAACATTCAAACACACAGGCATTCCCGCACACAGCACACACACACACACACACACACACACACACACACACTACATTGCAGTACAAACGCTGACATACATCTGCCCTTGTATGTCACCTAAAGCACTTAATCTCTTCAGTGCGTAAAAGCAGAAAGTCTTTGTAATTCGATATGCTACAACAGAGTGACAGTGTAGACATCACAACAAAGATCCCAGCAATAGCTGATGTCTTTGATTCTCCACGTTTGACCTTTTGCAGTCCTTTTACAGGCAAATTATTGTTAGTGAGTCCTTCTATAACCTTAAAGGCAGAGTCCGTGATTCAAATATAAACCCACCGATGAAAATTCAAAATGTGACCTTGTATTACCCCTAGACTGAAATAGCTGGCTTTCATCCACGCATCTCCAACTAGTTTAGCATTTTAACTGTGTTAATATACATACATGATTTGTCTTTTAGGTGTCAATAAGTTTGAGTTAGTCTAATTCTATGTTCCAAAGCCTTTCCTCTCTAGTAGCACAGTAGTCTCACCAACTAATTTCCACATCTCCACACACTCATGACTTTGTCAGATCACCTTTTCATTTACTGCTCCCACACCAAATGTTATCCCCGGATTGCCAGCTCATGGGAGAGTGACTCCTACTATTCGGATACAGCTGACTAGACTAGTCTCCTGGCTAACCTTACCAGCCCCGTCGATGGCGAGATGGGAGCGCAGCCACAGGGATTTGCTGTCGCTTCCATTGGCTCCATTAGTATGCTTTCACAAAGTGGAAGCGAGGCCACCGATGCCTCAGTGGCACCAAGTGGATGGTGTGCATGATAGCCCTTTCAACTTCAGCACCCATTGGCCAGATGGTGGGGCAGATTGCTAGCAACAAAGGCCAAAGATGGCTGCGAGGGCTTTTTGTCGCCTCTGCCATGGCCATGAATCTTCAAATTGAAATCACTCAGTTGCCACTTATTTACGTACACCTTGTTAAAACTAATAAAGCCCAATACAACAGTAGTGCAACAAATCCTCCCATCATTAAGGTTATAATGTTCAGTTTTTATGTAAACAGCGGGAAGCAGTTTGTGTTGCTGTTGGCCTGTATTAATACAGAGAGGTGTTTCTATCATTTTGTCCACCAAATTTATATCAACAAGGGTGAGCTAAATGACAAACACCTGAGACACAAGGTGTAGAGCAGCTGGACAAAGCACCTGTGCTGCTGGCCACATGTCCTGGATATGGTTAGATATGTTTATCAAAGGAGTAAGTAATAGCTGCTGCAAGGATGTGCCTACAAATTCAAGACCTACTTTACCAAAAAGCTAGTTTTGTCAATTATTCCCCAGTTAGATTTAGTGTAGTGGTGGGCAGTGTTTTCCAATCTTCATTTTCTCTTGATTAGGATAATCTACAGCATGATTTGTGTTGTCAGATGCTTAAAGTCCTCAATTTATGTGATAGTTATGGATGCGTGACACAGGATAAAGGGTGATAAAAGAAGCAGTAAAATGAAGGCTAATGTCAGTTCCCATTTAATAGTCGTCATGTATTCATTTATTCAATCTAAGGAGATGTTTCAAAAGGGAAAAAAAGGCTTTATAAGTTTGAGTGTTACTGTTCTGCTGTATCACATTTGCCCATTGCCGCTAATGCTGCTGGTAGACATGACACCAGTGTTCATGGCTCCCTCTTTCAGCATACCCTCTTTATCTCGGTCAGACATTCAAAAACTGGCCAAAGCCCAGAGCTACTCTTGCCACATAGAGGTCAGTGAGTTGACCCAGTTCTTCCTGTATCTGGGTTCATTTCCTCTGTCAAAAACTGGGATGCAGGGGAAAACATGTCAGGGAGGAACTCAAAGAGAGAAAAACAATGCCATTGCCTCACATCTGCTTCTTACATCTTCCTCTGACACCCGGGGTAAATGTGTCCCCAAAAAAGTATCAAAGACAGATTTTGTTGCTACATTTTAGTTTTTTAGTTTAGAAGACTTTATTGACCTCAGACAGGCATAAAAAATAGTGGTCAATAGAAACCAAAAAAAGTTAAAGTTCCTCTGATTGAATGAATAACTCACTCATATGTTAAAGATACAATCACATAGTAATAAATGTACAACTTATGACTTACAGTCAGTGTGGAGGTGACTTACAGAGAAAACTTGCCACCTTTTTATGTAGATTTTCGGTCAGCATTGATTGTAAATGTAGTCAGTTGAAGCATGCAATACTGACAAAGAAAGCAGAGTTCTAGCAGGGCATTACCACTTCACTCCTCTGTTTTTACCTTTCACAATAAAAGCTCAACTTAAACTCTACAATACAGCTGAAAACAGTGGTTGGTCTTGGTTGTCGTGTTAAGTTGACTTCTGGATCCAGAGTAAGGTCTCCAGCACACCTCTGTCCAAGTGAGTTGTAAAACTTTCATGAACAGTAAAGCAGAAAGGCACACAAGCGCTCTCTCGGGGTTGGTGTCACTGAAAACATCCGACACAAACCCATGCTGTAATTTACTGCAGCAGCCCGCACCACCAGTTGGTGTTTGCTTCCGGCAGTTCAAGTTCTGGAGGGTTCCTGCTGCCCAGCCACTGCCTCAGGTGCTCTGCGCTGCAGTTTTTTGGCCATATATGCTGAATATTCAAGTTAGCCAAAACACTGTAAAATCTATCCTCGTCCATAACAGCCAAATGTTGGGACTGTGTATGTATTCTCACTGTTGAAAACATTGTTTGTTTGCGATACAAGCGAAGAGAACAAGGAAGTTCTGTTTTTTAAGAGGTACCTTGAGCACACCGCCTGGCTATCAAGAAGCTAGAAATCCAAGCTGAAATAGCCTGAAGTTCTCCCTGCAGCTAATATCGGTATTTCTGATGGCAGTTAATGTCCTGGCCATAGTGCTAATGTAGTACCATCAACTTACTCAAGTCAGTGGTAAGTTTTATATAGATGGACCCTTTATTTTGGGTAATGCAATCGTGTATACCAGACGCCCCACCCCCAGCCCTATAATTACATTCAGTGCATTACACCAGCAACTTAGAGAGTAAAAAGGCTCGCTGCTATAGAAGCCGGAAGCACATGCACAGTCGCACCTGTTATTGGTAGGTCAGTTACTTAATCTTTGTACTGTGTTTTCAATACATTAATACCCAGTTTTTTTCTAGTTAAAAGCTCATACAGATGATTCCAAATCAATACTGTATTCAGCAAAGAATAAGTGAATTCTTCAGATGTTTTTTCATCGTGTGCATGAAAACATTGAGCTAAATATGAAGGTATGACTCATTTCATCACCTTGTGGCTTTAATAATGGGTGTTTGAGTTTATGCCTGCAGCACAGTGACCAAGCAGAGTATTCTGGCCATTTAGGGTGATGCATGCAACTCTATTCATGTTCATAACAGGGTGGGGGAAAAAAAGCAATCAGGTGGAATTCTTTCTAAATGAGATGGAACTTCAGGGGCTATTGGTGTGCAAATTTCGGACACATTTAAGTTTCAGCTGTTGTCTGTCATAAGTTTCAAATGGTAGCTCGGACATTTATTTGGTTTATGATCATCTAGCTGTCACAGCTAACACCCTGTCAGTGTAGCCTCTCTATCTCGGTCAAACTGACAAAAATTGGCCAAAACCCAGAGCTAATCTTGTCACGGAGATGTCAGGGAGATGACCCAGTTCTTCTGGTTTCTGGGTTCATTCCCTCTGTCAAAAACTGGGATGCAGGGCAAAATGTGTCAGACACTCACAAAAAAAAAAAAAAAAAGCAATGTCATTGTCTTACATTGTCCTCTAACACCAACAATCTGATCGCTGTTAATATGGGTGCTACGATCATTCGGCCGATACTCACAATAGATAGTTTGATCAGCGGTCTCCATAAAGGCCAATCAGAACAGCTGATCAGATGACGCAAAACAAGCAAGACAATTTCTCTATGCACTGCTAAAATGTCTTCACTGGTTTGACAGTTCTACGAGGTCTCCAAGTGTCTCTAAGCATCACGGACTAACATTAATCTCAGTGTTGAGTTTAAGACTGTCTCCTACTGGACACGTGTACCAGGGCAGATGATGGTTTTGCCAAGCAACAGTACTCATTCTAGCCCTGATGTTGGCAGATCTTTAAACTGTTTGTTAAAATCTCACCTGTAGTTCTTACTGAAGAATAGACAATCCTTGTTGATCACATCTCCCTACCCCGAACCCAAGGATGCAAGACCAGACCCAGGACCTGTACAGGTTTGTGTCCAGGTTTTATTGCGGTCAGTTGGAGTCAGGTTGAGGTCCATTCTAATACTGTGGATCCCCAGGTCCATTTATTACTATGTAGGGCAATATACTGGTATTTTATCAAGATGAGACTAAATATTGTCTTCCATTTTGAATATCCTAATATTGTACATGTTGTCGTCCCTGGTTTTAGCTGTTGTAAATATTTTGTGAAAGCACCAATAGTCAGCCCTACAATATTGTTGTAATATTAATTTTGAGGTATTTGGTCATATGTATTCTTACATTTGATTGTCTCCGTATCACCCGTCCAGATGGTTATTACCCGAGTGGAGGGAGACCAGTGATGGGCGCTGATCGAGACAGAAACGCATAAGCACTGTGTGCGTATCTTGCATGGTGATTAGGCTGATTAAGGAACAGATTACAAGAGCTAAACTAAAGAGGGAAAAAAAAAAAAAAATTAAAAAGATGGATAGTAAGCTTGGTGATATTCACAACTTAGACTGACTTTGTAAAAAAAAAAACTTTTGATTCTTTTGATTTGTGGACCTTTATGGACCACAGGAATATAAATAATTGAGGAACGGACAGATATTCAGATTTTATGACCGCTTCAGGTCAACACAGGGAGTCACCACTCTTGTTTACCATGCCAGTTAATATGATTGAATTATAATTTGGTTCTTATGATTTCTGTAAAATGAATTCAATGATTAAATGTGAAAAATCTAACCACGCTAACCCCATGTGCATGTCCCTATTGACCAACATTTAAGCATTTCTATTTGTATGTGCAGTCTGTACTGCTTAGAATTATCTCAACAATGGTCGCCAGCGGGCGTTGAAGCAGCTCACTTCACAATAATATGAGAAGGTGCATTGCTCTGTCTGGCACGATAATCTCAATAATATCCTGTACTGTGTGATGTGCTATTATTTTCAAATCTTGTAGCCCATGTCTGAGATTAGACAGCAGAACATCTGTGTTTTTCTTTATGTGCATGGTACAACCTGCTTTCAAAATCATTTATGATTTTAAAAATCCTGTAGTCTGAGCCCAGACAGACAATAAAATATGTTGCCCGTGTTGCCTGCCAATAAATAAACATTCATAAGACTTACTCGACCCTTAATTTCAATACTTAATATGAAATGCTGTTAATAGTTACATTAAAATTGCTACACAATAAAGAGATGGCTATAAACAGATCCAGTGATCGGTTAACAATATTGGCTGATACTGCTTCATTGACTGGTTATTAGCCCCCAAAATCCTGATCAGAGAACCCTAAACTGTGTGTCAATGTGTCACGAAAAAAGCACAACAAAGTACTACCACCTTGCTCTTCCTTACACCCAGAAATGGCTGCTGTTGCTCTGATTCATCTGGATTTGGGCCAGTTTAATCCATATTTATACAGAGACCACCAGAGCACTCGCAAACTGCAGCTTAAAGGCTGTCTCGCCACCAGCCTACAATATCCCTTCTCCTGTGAGCATCACATGACATCACTTTTATTCAGTTTTTCTTGACACACAGAGGAGAGAAAAAAACCACACTGACTTTTAGCCATAAACAGGGCTTGATACTTTTCACTCGTAGCACTGGTGCTACCTACTGAAAAGTTTTAGGAGCACCACTTAAATCAACATGCAACAAAACACAATTATGCTTTTTTCCATCTTATATTATTGATAAAGTGTTTAGTCAAAAATAAACAGTTTACAGACATAACAGTGTTCTTTTTATTTTACAGGGAAAAGTCACAAACTCTTCAGTACTTAGCTCTAAAGTTTGCTGCTGTTTCCTGCTAAAATTACCAGTGTCTATACCTTAAGTATTTGGAAGTATAGCTTTTTAAATGTGTACAAATGTACACAGATGAGACTTTCATTTTAGCAGGTTTCCACATTGATTTAGTAAAAATGCTTGATTTTGAGTCTGTATGTGGTCAGAGTTATCCTTAATTGAATTGTAATTACTGTCAAGATTTTTTTTCCGGTAATGTCCTTCACAGTTTAGTTGAATTGCTTAATTTATAAGCAATAAATTTAACATGTTTTCTACTTCATGTAAATACAATCCAATTAATCTCATTTCCATATTTGTATTTTGTATATATACTTTGTGTTAATACCTTATTTTGAAAAGCAAACATTGTCACATGTATCCTTGGCTGTTTCAATGCATTTACCATAAAGGTCAGAATATAGGGGCACTCAAACTTTAGCAGCAGCTGGTTTGTCCACAGAGATGCGAGTGATGGCTAGATTGATGCAGGAACATTAGACCCTGCCTCTGGAGACTAAGAAGCACACAAGGACAGGATTCTTGGCTGACCAAGAAAAAGTCAACTCAAGCTAGCTGTCTCTCAAATCTCCATGGTCAAGCTAGCCACTACCAAAGCTGGAGACAGACGTGTGCGGAGCAAACTCCTTGCCAAGTAGAGCACACAAACCAAATCTTACTCCCTTCTGGTGTTTTCTCATGATATGCTATGATGATTTAAACAAAATAAATGGGGTCATATTTTCAAGTCAGACTGGTGTTCCTAGTCATAAAATTGAATTGTCCAAAATGTAAATGGTAAATGGACTGCACATGTATAGCACCTAGTCTTTCGACCACTCAAAGCGCTTTTTACACTACATGCACATTCACCCATTCACACACGCATTGATACACTGGTGGCCGAGGCAACCATACAAGGTGCCACCTGCTATTCAGTCACATACTGATGGAACAGCCATTGGGAGCAATTTGGGGATCAGTATCTTGCCCAAGGATACTTCAGCGTACGGAATGGTGAGTCAGGGATCGAACCGCCAATCTTCCAGTTAGTGGACGACGCTCTACCTCCTGAGCCACAGCCACCCTGTGTGACTAAATGGTCGCAGTATGGAGCCCTGATAAGGCTGACACTCATCGTACAGCTGTTGAAAAGCCAGACATTTCACCTTTTGGTTATGGGACAGACTCCTCAGGTGGCCTTGCCATCCAGACCAGAAGACTGTATCTTAATATATTTATTTTACACATAGTTTTGAATTTTGGAGCCTGCAGCATGTTAGTGCGCCCTGCTTCATCTTCCTTTCCCTCTGTTTAAGATGCCGGACTCTCGGGAAAGATGTTCAAGGCTAATGAAAGACAGAAGACGAGAGAAAGATAAAATCGAAAAAGTAGCTCTTATGAATTTCAACGCCAGCTCCCATTAAGGCTCCAACAAGTTTTCGCCTTCTCCCCACGTTTTCTCCCCTGATTGTCTCATTTCCCTCTGCTTTCTTTTCATGGACAAAAGCTGAGTTGGAATCCAGCATTGATGAGGTGGTTGGCATTTACGCTTACAAGGCTAAATTTTAAATCATTAGTCTCTACCTCCCCTGCTGTGGGCGCGTATGTGTGTGTGATTTTTTTTTTTTTTTTTTGTCTGGTTTCACCCCATCCTCACTAGACCTCTCTCCATCATTCTCTTTCTCCTTTTGCCATTGTAATTTACCCCAAAAACTCGTTGAGGCAGCAACTAATGTTCTCTCTCCGTCTCTTTCTCTCTAACTCTCCAGGGAGAGCGGTGTGTGAGAATTAGGTCTCTCAGCAGACATGTTGTGGGTATTTTTGCTCCGACAGTTTGGGGCTACAGCAAGCAGAGAGAGATAGTGGATAGGATGGTAGGCTTGGAGACTCTGTATGTGTGTGTGTCGGTGTTTATGTGTGCAAGACAGGGAAAAGAGAGAGAGCAAAAAGAGAAAGAGAGGGAGAGCGTGCCACACCACACAGGCTTTTGGCGAGGACACCATCTGGCCACGGGCTCAAAAACTCATCCAGCATGACTGCTGTTAGATCAACAAAACATGCATGCATGGAAGGTGCATTCACAGACAAACCCAAGTGCACACACACAGGCATGCACACCCACCCACCCATCCACCCACAAACACACACATACAAATGTACTAATCAGAAAAAAACTGTCATGAGGTCAATTATCTGATTGGGGTCATTAAAGTTATGTGCAAGATGCTGTGAAAGACCTGCTCATGAGGTCTTTATAGACAAATAAATTGGTAAACTTTCAACTCTGTAACACGACATTAGTGTTGTATTGTTAGGCTGTGAAATATTATTAAATTCAAGTGTCTGCCAAATGAAATTCACAATACACTGGGGTCGACTGTGGAATGGGTCCTTGATCTTGTGCTTTAAGGCATAGTGAGAAGGCAAAATGGAAGGTACATTGGTAAAAGCTAGATGTTATACCTCCACTCTCAACACATTCTCACTTCTACCTCGTCATATGTCGACGTTGGACTTTCCATGTCCACATACACCGTGAAAGGTACCCTGGGTGCGTTGGTGTTGATGTTCTGGGACACCGTGTCAACTTCTGCCTGTTACATGCATTGTCTTCTTTCAAAATACACTTCTGTTTTCACAGGAAATTTACTGTTTACATACAGTCTCTTTCAAAAACAACTCCAACAACACACGTGGTTAGGTTCAGGGAAAAAAAGAACAGGGTTTGGCTTTTATAATCTTGAGGGGTGCAAACACTGCTACCCTTGGTGAAAGTCGGTGTTCGTTGAACACATGCACCACCCCTCCCGCCCACCCTACTCAGACTTTCACTGCCTTAACTTTCATTCTTCGTCTTCCCCTGACGCCGCCTTGCACCGTTAAATTATAATGGCAACCGGCCGCGTGTCATGCCGCCATTAAGGGATGGCACCAGTCACTGCCCAAGCACCGGATTTCAACAACTTCAGAGTGAGACCGGGTTGCCCGTCTAGCAGCTCTATAAAACTAACACTTGCATCTATTCTGGACAATTCTGCACTTTGCGATTTATGCCCTGTGCCAAGTTTCAGTGCCAGTGCAGGAAGCAGTGTGCGCTTCATGTAGCGAGGAGAAAATCAAAGGTCAGGTGGTGAATCAGCCTGCCGAGAGTCCAACTTTAATTCATTCATGCATCTTATTTAAATCAAAACTGCAGCCATACTGTACCACCATAGATGGATAGATAAGCAAAATGGCTAAAATCTAAATGACAGCTGGCACTGCGTTTTTGCAAGTCAACATTTCCTACTCGAAACAAGCTGGGTGCTTCAAAATAAAAGCATCAGTGGTTCCGCTTTGATTTATTTAATTCTAACAATACTTTATTTAAATTTGTTATATATCATTACTTGAACTTTATTCTAAAAGCACTTTGTTATATATATACTAGTGCAGTGCCCGTAGGAAGTATGTATTTCTATAGAAAAGTGGCAGCTTAAGTAGATTTTTCATGTATGGCCAAATGAGGCTGTGTTCGATGGTTGGATGTACAAAGAGGTGTACATACTCTTACATAGTGTTAACAGAGAAACTGTACATTGGGTAAGACATGAACGTACATTGAGATATGGAGAGAGACGCAACATCATCAGGTTTCCTAGCTTTCCGTAGGTGAACAATCTTGAAATGGTAGCTAGTAAGCACGTAACCCTGCACGCCTGACAGGAAAAACAAACGTTTCTGACCTAGCCATACTTTGGTATGGGAAGTTTAGGCAATGTTTTAGTCAATCTAACCATGTTGTAGCCATGTCAGCAAACACCATGAGCAGATGAGAACAGCATGGTGAAACTTAAGAAATACTACTTACCATGAGATTACTGAAACATGTCATGTTAATGCAAACTGCACCACTTCATCTATTCCTATATGGGGGAGGGACGAAAGGGAATGCCATAACCCCGGGTGTACACTGGATCTGTCGCGTGCGTGGTCTGGCCGTGGCACGGACTCCTCCGTCCTGTGCCGGGCGTCAATGTCCACTGGAAGCGTATCTATAGCGGCGGGCATGCGGCTGGGATTGACGGATCACGAGATCATGATGTCACACGATAATTTGCGGAAACACTGGAGGTAAAAAGGCATCAACAAACAAAGAAAAGATTTCTCTACCTGCCAGGGGCCACAAACTTTGACGTCATGTTGTTGTATTGATGTGAAATACGCTCCAGAGTTTTCATGGGTGTTTTTATTTTGAAAATTGACCGGATACTCTCATCTTTTCTGCGCCTGACTTCCTGTTTGACTCTGTTTGGTCTGTGGAAATTGACGCTTCGTCGCGCGGCATCTGTCAAAAAATAGACCCGGCACGTATTTTTAGGGGAGCGGAGCGCCGAGACGCTTCTGGTGGAGCAGTTTACATTGACTTGAATGGCCGCGATTAGCTCCAGCACCCGCGCCGTGGCTGAATCGCACACGTGAAGGATCCAGTGGACATCCGGGGTAAGCCTGTGCAAAGGTTTGGGTGACGCGGAGTGGTATAGCAGTAGGATACTTTGATCTTTTATCCCGTGAGGCGTGGCTACAGCTGCAAGTGAGAGAGCGATAGGCTGATTGGTTACACGGAGGTCTATGGGATTTTAACTTTTAATGATAATGTTGCGAATATTAATCCAAAAAACTTCAAAATCAAGGATGCCATGCGCAAGCCATATCCGAAAGCTCAGGTTGATCTGACAAATAGTCAGAGAGATATGCGAGCCACAGACACACAGACTGACAGACAGAGATTTCTTGCTTTATAGATAGATATATATATATACAGTACAGGCCAAAAGTTTGAACACACCTTCTCATTCAATGCGTTTTCTTTATTTTCATGACTATTTACATTGTAGATTCTCACTGAAGGCATCAAAACTATGAATGAACACATGTGGAGTTATGTACTTAACAAAAAAAGGTGAAATAACTGAAAACATGTTTTATATTCTAGTTTCTTCAAAATAGCCACTCTTTGCTCTGATTACTGCTTTGCACACTCTTGGCATTCTCTCCATGAGCTTCAAGAGGTAGTCACCTGAAATGGTTTTCACTTCACAGGTGTGCCTTATCAGGGTTAATTAGTGGAATTTCTTGCTTTATCAATGGGGTTGGGACCATCAGTTGTGTTGTGCAGAAGTCAGGTTAATACACAGCCGACAGCCCTATTGGACAACTGTTAAAATTCATATTATGGCAAGAACCAATCAGCTAACTAAAGAAAAACGAGTGGCCATCATTACTTTAAGAAATGAAGGTCAGTCAGTCCGGAAAATTGCAAAAACTTTAAATGTGTCCCCAAGAGGAGTCGCAAAAACCATCAAGCGCTACAATGAAACTGGCACACATGAGGACCGACCCAGGAAAGGAAGACCAAGAGTCACCTCTGCTTCTGAGGATAAGTTCATCCGAGTCACCAGCCTCAGAAATCGCAAGTTAACAGCAGCTCAGATCAGAGACCAGATGAATGCTACACAGAGTTCTAGCAGCAGACCCATCTCTAGAACAACTGTTAAGAGGAGACTGCGCGAATCAGGCCTTCATGGTCAAATAGCTGCTAGGAAACCACTGCTAAGGAGAGGAAACAAGCAGAAGAGATTTGTTAGGGCCAAGAAACACAAGGAATGGACATTAGACCAGTGGAAATCTGTGCTTTGGTCTGATGAGTCCAAATTTGAGATCTTTGGTTCTAACCGCCGTGTCTTTGTGAGACGCAGAAAAGGTGAACGGATGGATTCCACATGCCTGGTTCCCACTGTGAAGCATGGAGGAGGAGGTGTGATGGTGTGGGCTTGTTTTGCTGGTGACACTGTTGGGGATTTATTCAAAATTTAAGGCACACTGAACCAGCATGGCTACCACAGCATCCTGCAGCGACATGCCATCCCATCCGGTTTGCGTTTAGTTGGACGATCATTTATTTTTCAACAGGACAATGACCCCAAACACACCTCCAGGCTGTGTAAGGGCTATTTGACCAAGAAGGAGAGTGATGGAGTGCTGCGGCAGATGACCTGGCCTCCACAGTCACCGGACCTGAACCCAATCGAGATGGTTTGGGGTGAGCTGGACCGCAGAGTGAAGGCAAAGGGGCCAACAAGTGCTAAACACCTCTGGGAACTCCTTCAAGACTGTTGCAAAACCATTTCAGGTGACTACCTCTTGAAGCTCATGGAGAGAATGCCAAGAGTGTGCAAAGCAGTAATCAGAGCAAAGGGTGGCTATTTTGAAGAAACTAGAATATAAAACATGTTTTCAGTTATTTCACCTTTTTTTGTTAAGTACATAACTCCACATGTGTTCGTTAATAGTTTTGATGCCTTCAGTGAGAATCTACAATGTAAATAGTCATGAAAATAAAGAAAACGCATTGAATGAGAAGGTGTGTCCAAACTTTTGGCCTGTACTGTATATATATCATAAAATAGCCTAGAAATACTGTGGTATTAGTTTCAAGCCTTATTGCCTAGTCCTAGGGTGCACCAATTTTGACTTTTTTCAAAACCTCAATGCAACCTTCATGAGCTGCCAGTTGCAGCCCCCAGCTGCTAACAGCTAACAGCTAACGTTAACTAGCTCTCCTCCTGCTAATTCAACACAAATTTGTTGGTTACAATGTAGCATTATCAGGAAAACGATAGAGTGTGTCTCCTGACGCGTTAATAGTGAGTTTACTCTGTCCTTTCAACATTGGGAAAAGACATCTGTCCGTCTAAATATATTTCCTGTTGTCATAAGGACGACGGCTGCTTCTAGCCATTTTGTCACACAACAGTGAGATCACACAGCACATTTGCCAAACAGTCATTGTATTCTTCTTGTACCTGCTGACTAATTTCAGTTTGTGATCGTTAGTCTTGGGTCCCACTTTTCAGCCTGCGCAAAAGTGATGCAACACAACAGAAAAACATCGGCTACTGCCACTGATGAATGTCATCTTATTTGCTGAAAGGCCCATGGCAGTCAACAAGGCAAATATCGGCCGATACCAATGTTGGGCCGATACACAAGTGCATCCCTACTTATGAGGGATTATAGTTAACATATACATATTGTGTTTATTTATATTGTAAATGTCTATTCATATCGCCACTAGCAGGCAGTTACTGTTTAGAACGATTACACTGATGTTCCCCTTTAAAGTGAATCAACCTCAAAAATATACTTCTTGTGCAACCCAATATAGTACACAATTCTAATGCTTCTTTACACATCACTTGGTGCAGCATTTTCTAGCTTAAACATCACATAAAAAAAAGGTGTTAACACTACAGGACCCAAGTTATCTGCTTTTGAGTTTCCTGATGTAACTTGTCCTAGTAACTAGTCCTCACTGGAACATTCAGTGTGATCTGTGCAAAATAGGCTATATGTGTGTGTGTGTGTGTGTGTGTGTGTGTGTGCATGTACATTCGCTGTATCTAGGGACACCGACGACGCACAGGAAGAGACAGATGAAATGCGGTGACGGGGCGGATAGGACAGAGTGTGCCCCATTAAATCACTATATTTAATTCTCTAATTATACAAGCAGCTAACAAGAAACACCGCATTACCACGGGTACTCCTCTGCTGGTGTCTTGTTGTACACAGTAACAGAGTCAGAAACCTCAGAAACACTGACATTTTTTCTGACTTTTATGATGGGAAGCTCTGTGATGGTATCTGAGGTCAGAATAGTGACACTATGAGGCTGTCCTTACAGTTCAATGTTCTCATGAGACAATGACACTGACTTTTTTCCATCTCAATGTCAGATAGTCTGTGTGTGAGTATATGTGTGTATGTGTGTGTGAGAGAGAGAGTGAGAGTGTGAGAGCACTTGTCTGCGTTTTTATATTTGGATGCTCTTTTGTCCTGAACTTCATTCGCACTGTTGGGCCAATCACTCAGACGTGACCACATTAAAGTGCTGCTCAGCGGCCAACACACACACACACACACACACACTCACACACAGACATTGCGCACACACAGAGTTCATAAACTTAGGGAAAATTCACCAAAGCAAACCCCAGTGTGACATTTAACTTATTTCTGTGGCCCAGTATATTTGCAGTTGACTAATCCTGTGAGAATCCCCTTCTACAATAGAAACGTATAATACTTGGGTTGATATTAAAAGGAGCACATGGGGGTTTAGCTTAATTTCCACTAAGAATTTTCTCAAGGCTTCAATGCAAGGAAAAAAAATCTTTAGTGCTGCTAAAAATGAGAGCCATTGTTCAAATTGAATACAAACATAAATTGATCTTTTCAAAGAATCTTTTAAGTTCTGTTTTCCAAGTCAAAGTTTTCCCCAGCCGCTGCTTCTTAAAGCCTAGGCCAGACTACATTCTCACTTTTGAAACACATTGAAATTTCAAGGCCAGGCCATGAACTACAAAGAAAACTTTTAAAGTGAACGCTGCTGCAGATTCCTTACTCTCACACAATGCCCTTTATAGCCTTATCTATAGCTTTTTGCGGCTGTCAGTCAGCACCGCTAACACATTCTTCTTAATTAAAACTGAAATGCAAAATCCCCTCCATATCTTACAAGAAAAGAAACATATCTAGTTTGCCAATTGTCTTTGCGGTGTCGCTGCTTTGATTAAAGCTATATGCATCATTAAATAATGTTTTATTCCTTCTATTTTTCTCTACAAGCATTGATAAACAACAACACTTTGTTTTGATATTTGAGGTTTTTCTGTCCAGCACTGTCTGCAAACATTCTCTGGGCTTTCCATAAAATCTCTTGATCTCAAACATCAACAAAGCATGCAGCATTTCTCAAAATACAGACTGAGCTACAGTGTTATTAATTAAAAAACATGACAGTCATATTGTGTTCCTTGCTCAGGGGTGAGTGGACAGATCCACTACAAGAGATGAGATACACAGCGAGATGTCAAACTAATAAAGTATTTCTGGTCGGTGCTTTTCCTTCAGTGACTGAACATGCTTATTAGAGTACAAAATCCATTCAACCAAGCAAGGTACAAGATATTCTAAATTCACAAAATGTACTTTTTATTGTCAGCATACACTCAAAACAATTATTCACCCACGTCACATTATTTTCTTCCCACTGTCCCTCTGTGTGATTGAATCTGTCTGTTTCCAATGTAAGACACCTCAGACCAAGTGGCATCCTTATGGCTGCATGAAGGACTTCTGTCAGACAGGCAGTCACATGGACAAGCACACAGTCAGCGCAGAGACAGACAGACACGAAAGCATGCAGCCAGACAGGCAGGCCATCAGGTGGAGAGACTGGCAGGCAGGTGGTCCGATTGGCGGGCAGCCATCCGGAGATGTAAGTGGACAGCAAGAAAGGCAGACCGGCATTCAGACATATTGACTCCTGAGCAGTCAGGCAGACTGACAGGAGGAGAGACAGATAGATAGACAGACCGATAGATACGGAATTATTTGACTGTGCCTCCAAACATCCCTTGTGGTCCACAA
The DNA here is from genome assembly GCA_019142605.1 of Cephalopholis sonnerati. Lineage (NCBI taxonomy): Eukaryota > Metazoa > Chordata > Actinopteri > Perciformes > Serranidae > Cephalopholis > Cephalopholis sonnerati. The sequence continues at coordinate 38,065,260 of JAGQAX010000013.1, forward strand.
AGGACTTAGGCAGGTGGCATGAGGTATGTCACTGAAACCCCCCTGATGACAAGCAGAGACGGGGTAATGGAAAGTTTCAAAAGGTGACAGCTAAAAAGAGGAAGGGAGTTTTTAATGGAAACCAAACTTTTTCCCCTTTAACTTTTTCACTGGCTGTAAGGTCACAGTTGACACAAAATGGTTATATTTCATTGACAAATTGAACTCTTTAATAATATGTAAATACAACTGTATTGTATGGTTACAGCAGAACAAGTAAGGGCTTTAATTATAAAGGTATACTATGCAGGATTTTATATAGACTTGTATAGACTCACAGGGGGGCTGGTTGAACAAAGCACCTAAACATAAGATTTTCCATTAAATCCAGCTTGAGGTTTCCTTTAAATGAAATTGGTTGCACAAAATATCGTTAAGCCTCTTTTCTTAAGGTTTCCTTAAGTTTTTCTCCTTATCTTGGTCCTGTACTTAAGCAATTGCTTAAAGTTAGTTAAACCGTTGCACAGAGGATCTTTGCAACCAAAGTAAGGAAAAAAGCTAGGGCTGCACCCGACGAAAAAATTTCTAGTCAACCAATAGACATCATTTATGGCCATTAGTCAACTAGTCGCCCACATGTCTTTGATATTAATTTAATTATTAAATGATATATTTTGGGTGGGGCAACACAATGGTTTGAGTTGAAGGTGTGAGAAAGAATAGTATCAGTAACATTGTTAACACTGTGCGACATTACAGAGAAATACAAAACCGTACTAATGAACCTTCATTAATATAGGCCTATATTTTATCTACAAGTGCACGTCACACACTGAGCGAGCCGCCTGTTAATGACGCTGTCAGCAAAGCAGTAATGATTGTGCTAAGTGGCTAATGGGCATGTAGCTACTTCCATGTTTCAGATGATATGTCATGTTTGTAGTCGACCAATGAAGATGAGTTTACATATCACCTTGGGTTCGTCCTTCACCTTCTCAAAATGATCCCACACTTTGGATTTCCTGCCCGACATGTTATTAACTAGCCTGTGTAACAACCACAGATACCAGCCCTGGAAATTAGGGGCAGTACACATGCCGCATCTGTTTTTTGTCTTTTTCTGCAGCTAAGCGACCAATGAAATCTTGCCGACTAATGACCTTTCTGGTTGACTAATGTTTAGTCGACTAGTAAAAGGCAGCCCTAAAAAAACATTAGGCACCTCTGACTGCATCTTAGCCGCAACATGGCTGAGTTTATGGTGATAAATGAGGAAAGGAGTGTTTCGCGAAAATTAGATCTTTTTTTTTTTATTTTAGCCTATTGCACATTAACCTTCCAGTCTTTAACAAGAGGGCTCATGTTAGCCCATTAAGCTAAGGTAGCTAGCATGGATATAACGTTACCGTTACAGTCTATTTTTTATCTATAGCTTCAATATGTCCATGTGTTAAAATCAACAATAAATACATAGGCTAGTCACATTAGCAGAGGATGTCCTCTTTATTATGAACAACCTCTGTGCAGTCATTTCTTTAAGTGCTATTTTCAGGTCAAATGTAATTTTCAGTTTGTTCTGTCTTTTACTGAATTACTGAATGAAGCATGATTTTTTTCTGCCTACGACGATCTGGTTTTCGTTTCTTCTTATCCTGCCATTCTTACTATCAGGCGGCGTTTGTGAGAGGATACTTAGGTGCGACAACAGGTAGCCTAGGCTATCACAAGCACATGTTCAAGCAAACAAATGGTCTTCATGGTCTTTCCTTGACTAAAGAAACATTTTAAGAGATTCTGTGCAACACCCTCAAGTAATTTCTTCAGCTAAGAAAAAACTAAACATTAAGGGCCAGATCCTCAAAAGGATTGCACTGCTTTTGCGACCGCTAAACCTTTGCAAATGAGAGAAAAAAATAGCGTGCAATCCACAAAACACACGCAAAGGGTGAAATGCACGCAAACTGAACACAAACTGCACTGCCACTCCTAGCTGTGCCGGTCCAATTTGCATGCATGTAAATTAGGGAATATTCATAAATTCAGCGCAAAATTGCCCCCTTCCTATGCAAATAAGCCTCGTTGCAAATACCACCTAATCCAGAAAGACCAGCGCTAATTGCCACGGGCAGTAAAGCGGTGCTATTTAACGCCAGTGAGACCCGTGTATTAAATCCGCGCAATTTCTCTTTCTCCCTCTCTCACTCTCTCTCTCACGCAAAATGATTGCCAATCGCACTCACTTGGTGGTAACTGTGGAGCATAGCCTATATAAGGGCTGTCATGCCAGGACTCTCCGGTAATCATGGCATACCTGTCAAGTTGTGGATTAGAAAATAAGGGAAATTTGCCGGCGCTCGCTGCGAGCCGTCCCATCACTCCAACGAAGCTCCAGTATCCCTTACATTTTAAGACAGGTGAACAAGATATCTAGAAACAACTTGTCAACCGCTTACTAACTACAATTAGGTGATCAGAATCTGACAGGCCTACCTTTGTTGACATTGAAATGTTGTGAACATTCCTACGTTATAATACAGCCTAAATGAAAACACAAAGGGTATATGAAGCACATTTATTTATGGTTTATAAAACGGGTGCTTCCCATCCTTAAATGTGATTGGCTGAGCCGCGTTCCATGCCGTTGTAAAATCAGTGTAACCCACTGGTAGACCGCAGCGTCTGTGTTGCTTGGCAACCATTCTGTCCACTCGATCTTGCTTGGTGGAAGAATGAATAGTTCTCAGCGTTATTGTTGCATTATTACCAATAAATTGTTGATTCTTTTTCGTGTGTGTTTATTTTATGGGCTATATGTAGGGTAACCGTTTTATAGTGATTTTACAACGGCGGAGGGGCCCTGAACGCCCCTCAGCTGTTGTAACATCACTGTAACTCAGGGCTTCTCAGGGCTTATTGCTTAAACATATTTTCAGTTCATAATGTGCCCCATCCTGCTCCTCTTTACGAAAGTAAATTCGCTGCCCCATTTTTCGAGATATTTACAGGACTTCTTAGTTTTTTTGGCAGGAAAGCCTTCTCCTTCGTCACATCCATCCATCTCTCTCTTTTGTTGTTCCGGGTTTGTTTTCGGTGTCGGCACTAACTGGCAGTTCTCGCGAGGCTAGTGACAGTTCAGTTTGGAGAGGCACAGCAAAGTTTGTTTTTGTATTATAATATGGGGGATTTACGGGAGAATACTAATACGAGAGGACGGCGGGAAAGAGGGGTAAAATACGATAGTTTCCCGGCCAAAACGGGAGACTTGACAGCTATGCATGGCAGCAGTGATCGTAGCCAGGCGAAAGCACCGTAATAGCAGGCGCACACAATTAAGGATTTATCGGAGGAGAGTATCACTTGCGCTCAGCGCAAACTTTGTGGGCGTGTTAGCGCCGGCATATGATTAGAGCAAATTCTTTTGAGGATAAGGTGCTAAAACAGGGCAGATTGCGTGAGCTTATTCTGCGCAAATAATGGCGCTATTAGCAGGAGCAATCCATTCTTTGTGGATCTGGCCCTAAGTGTCATACTTCAGGTGCAAACTTGAGGTGCAACAAGGTACTGGACAGAAACCAAGAGGAAGCTACAAAAATTGCAGCCACAGCACAAAAAAAGTGCAAATTCAGGAAATGAGAATCAAGCTGGCATTGGTTTTCACTTTTGCTTTTGCTGGCAATATTGCTTACCAACAGCTACCAACCACTCCTGCATAGAATACCCGTAAAGTGATATTCCTCTTTCTTAACCACACGGGTTACCAGTAATTCTCCACATTAACCTCTTGAGACCCTATTATTGAAATATGAAACTCCCAAATCTTTACCCTAACGTCTGGAACTGCTCTCTAAAGTTGAAGATCCGAATCATCAGTCAGAGACCCCTCTGTCAACTGACATTCTCTAAATTTAACACTTCTGGGGACACTTCAGAAGCTACAGACCCAGGGTCAGTCTGAGTGAGACGGAGGCAGCTGCCTGGAAGACGAAAACCTTTGCCCTGTCAGGCTTCGAGATAACATCCTCTTCTGCGTTCTTAGAAGTGAGTGATGAATTTAAAGTTTACAGCAACTTATTACAATACAGTCCCTTGCTTGAGTTTGATATTTTAGGTTGGAAAAATATAGTGTTGGACATTTCAAACCCATTGTAAGCATACTTAGCAGTTGGCACACATTAGCTTAGAGAGCTATCTTGGCTTGTTTACTGTATCACATGAATATTACTGTCACCCTGGACATCCCGCAGTGATGGCCGTACCACATACTGTATAGCTTGAGTGATTGAATGACAACCCTCTGCTGGAAGAGCTTTATGGGTGCATCTCCTGTCTCTTTTCATTTCAGGGTGTGGCTGTGGTTGAGCAGTGCTGACAGCCATTTCCATCCCCATTGGTTGCAGTGCTGCTTGCTGTCTGTGATGACAGAGTTGTCACTGATGTCCTTTCATCATGCAGTGGTGACCTTAAAAGGTCAGTGATGACTGAGTTGGCTTTAATGGCCATTACGACGTCCAGATATATCAGTCAAATATTTTGACTGTGCTTTTCTTTGTACTTTAACTTCCCTTTTTGTTATCAACATTGCAAATGTCTTCCACAATGATTGACATGCCAATTTACAAAAATGAAAAATCATGTATCAGCTCATTCTGAACCACCATCACTGTAGTTAGAGTTAGGGTTCAGACAACCAAAATTATGATGAAGGCAATGAAAAGACTGTAGTAGTGGTTAAGAGAAACTACTGGTAATTGCTGGTAGGAGATGCAGGTCCAACCATCTCCTCCCTCGAGTATGTAATTACAGTGTAACAACACTTCTCAGAAAGAGAAGCCATTGGTTGCCCTCTGCCACAGGACATAGCTTGTCAGGAAAACATATAGGACATATGCCGACCAAGGTTCTGATCACACAGAAAGCATTTTAGCAGCTGGAGGTGTTTTTTTCTAATTGTTTTTAATGAGGATGAACCTTTTTGCTCGCAGTTTTTGCACTCTAGGCACCTGGCATTTTTGCCTGACCACTCTGAACTCCTCGAGTTGAAAAATCTACAAGTCAGAGTGGAAAATCACCCTACTTCATCTCTTATTTTGTCATCTTTTTTCCCATTGTCCAATCTGATGATATGAGAGGCGGGCCTTCTGTGGTAGTCATGACAACAAGTTTACAGTTGGAGACAATGGAAGAGAAACTGGTGGTCGCTGGATACCCAGAGCCAACCTGGTCTCACTCTGAAGTCGTCAAAATCCGGTGCTTGGGCAGTGACTTGTGCCGTCAGACACTGACAAAAAAGCTGTCCTTTAAAGTCAGCATGAAACGTGACTGGTCACCGTTATAGTTTTACGGTGCTCTGCAGCGTCAGGGGGAAACGCGGCGAGACAAGAATGAAAGTGGCAGGGATTGCCGAGTAGGGTGGGTGGCTCCAACAAACATCGACTTTCAACCCGCACAGCGGTGTTCGCATCCCGTAGGAATATAAAGCTACACCCTGTTCTTTTTCTTAAACCTAACCACCCTCCTAAACCCTAAACACCCTTGCGTTTGCAACCTGCAAAATGCTTTCTGTGTAATCAGGGCCCAATACTGTCTCTGTCATTTAATGTTTTCACTACATCAGTTGTTAAATTACGTTGGTGCTGCACAGTCCAATTAAACTTAATCAGCAATGCAAATAAACTCCTCACGACTCCTCATGATCTTTTGTTGTATTGTCCCCATTTTTTGTCACTCACTCCCACAATTTTCATTTTCGAGAAATGGCTTTTGTTTAGGCATGACACTCGTCAAACCCAAACCCAAACAGATCAATGTCCAGTTTTTTGCTGTGTCACTCAAAGTGGGAAATCTAACTGGTGATCCCATTAGCCCTGATCTGTAATCGGAAGGTTACTACCCCTTCATTGTGACAAACTCTGGCCGATCCATGTCCTGTGAGCTGAATGAAGGGGTTGTAGTGGCCTTATGTCAGTCTGTCTGACATCAGCTGACAGGCTGAAGGAGTGAATGATGGCTTTTCATAAAGAAGAATGGCAGTTTTACAGACCACCAGCTGCTCCCAAACACTCCTCTAACCACCAATCCACTGCTTGTGTATGTGGGTGCGTGTGTGTGGTACGATTGCGTGTATTGGTGTGGATGGGCTTGGGTTGTGTGTAATGGCTTTATTTGTATATGGACAGCTTCAGCTAAGCTGACAAATCAGATTGTTTGCATTGCAACACACATTTGTAATGATGTCCCAAAGTATTTGCTTATAAATGTATTCATTCATTCATTTTAATGTTTGGCTTGTGTTATGATCTGATGCATATGTAGTATCTCTGATTCTGAGCTGAATTACCCAGCAATTGGGGAATCAATTTAAAATATTAAAAGAGAAGTCTCCATGTCGGATGACAGCAACAGTGCAGATTCAGTCTCTTCCTATATGCCCAGATGATGAGAATCTCTTCATTTAGCTTACAGTAAATTAATCCACTGTGGCATGTATAAGTGCTAAATCTCAACAGGGGGTAACAAATGATATAAAGGTTTACTCATGTAATCCTACAGCAGGATCATTTCAGATATAATCCTAAAGGTCAGTGGGCTCTATGTGTGGGGTTACAGAGGACCACTGGGGGCCCTGAGCAGCATCCATGGTAACCCATACAGAAAGATTTATGTCACAAAAATGGCCACAGAGAGAGAACGTGTTGCAAAGGCCATGTCATCAGAGACTATCCTAGAAGACTTTGATAAAATAAAAGTCTGTCTTAATGTCAGTTGTTCTTTGCTGCCCATTTTTCTTGATCATGTCTGCCCAAGATCTTTAAACCAGCATTAGCTCTAGCCCTGACAGGCTTAATCTCAGCTGCTAGGGTCATCCATCGCACCTGGAAAAGTCAAGTTAGACCTGAATATAGAGAGTGGGTTAAGTTAATGACAGAGAATGCATCATTTGAGTTAATGATAGCCGATCTTGCTTGTCTGGAATCAGTTTTTGTCTTTTATAAAAGAACTTAACATGTCAAGCCCGGTCTCACTCCGAAGTCATCCAAATCCGAGGTTAGGGCAGTGACTTGCGACATGAGAAACCAATGAAAAAGCCGCCCTTTAACATCGGCATAGAACCCGTCCGATTGCTGTTATAGTTTAACGGCGACGTCAGGGAGAAACACAGTGGGACAAGAACGAAAATTAAGGCAGCGAAAGTCATACTGGGGCAGGCGGGAGGGGTGGTGCATGGGTCCAAAAAACACAGACTTTCACCGGAGAGAGCAGTGTTCATGTCTCGTAAGAGTCTAAAGCCAAGCCCTGTTCCTCTGCCTAAACCCAACCATATGTCTTTGTTACTGAAGGGGAAAAAAACCTCATTGCACCGACGTAGTGCGTTTATTTTCAAAGAGACTGTATGTAAACGGTAAATTTCCTGTGAAAACGGAAGTGTATCTTGAAAGAAGACAATGCATGTAACAGGCAGAACTTGACACAGGTGTCCCAGAACATCAACAGCTAACGTACCCAGGGTACCTTGCACGTCATATGTGGACGTGGAAAGTCCATGACCAAACGTCAATATGTGATGAGGTCGAAGTGAGAATGTGTTGACATGTAAAAGGAGCAAGGCACTGTACTGAAATGAACTACAATTGTAGCGTACAGATAGAGGGAGTGTGCTTTTGTTTCTTTTGCCTTGGCTGTGTCATAGGGACCTTTTTTATTTGTTTGTTTGTTTGTTTCCAGGCTTGATGTGTAGCATTGGTCACCTGATGGTTTAAGGATTAGTGCTGTGCTGATGGACATTGCAATCATTAATGTTATGAAAACTGCAGAGATGTGTTTTTGTTTAGTCTGTGCTGTTTGTACTTATGATGTTCTTAAAATAGAAAAACCATATTCATTCATTCATTTTCCGTAACCGCTTATCCTGTTCAGGGTCGTGGGGGGGCTGGAGCCTATCCTAGCTGACATTGAGCGAGAGGCAGGGTACACCCTGGACAGGTCGCCAACACATAAAGACAGGCAACCATTCACATTCACACCTACGGGCAATTTAGAGTCACCAATTAACCTGCATGTCTTTGAACTGTGGGAGGAAGCCGGAGTACCCGGAGAAAACCCACGCTGACATGGGGAGAACATGCAAACTCCACACAGAAGGGCTCCCTCACCCTGGAGTTGGAACCAGGAACCATTTTGCTGTGAGGCAACAATGCCGACCTTGAAAAACCTCAATAAGAACTTAAATAACAAAAAAAAAATCTCCTGGAAAAGGTGAATCAAGCCTTGTAGTATTAGACAGCAGATTGTTTACACAAATCAGGTGTGCTTTATTCAGAATAATACTGTGCCAGAGTCCAAATATAAACAGAATCCATCCTAAGACAGCCTAATATCACAGCTTTACTGTAAACTGCCATAATTATGTGAGAAAAAAAATCAGTTTCTGTGTTCTAACCAGAGACACTGTAGGAAAAAATCTCAACTTTTCACTGCAATCAGCCCCCCTCCTTGCAGAGCTGCAAGAACTGGGGGAATCGTGATGGTGTCTCAGTCGTGTTTGTGAGCTCTGGCTTGACTTGCTGCTCACAACACGGGCTTGTGTTGCCCGCTGGAGGCGAGGCGGGGGAAGGCACGCAAACGGAAGGCAAAGATGAGGCGCTCCGTATTTCCCTCCACCTCGCCCCCCCACCCCACCCTCCCTCCTCCCGCTTGCTGTAGATAGCCGCGGCCACCCTCTTTGTCCCCACAGCAGAGAGGAGAGGTATTGGCAGGGTGAGGGCTGCCAAGTCCACGAATTTTGCTCGCTCAACTGCAGCCGAGAAAATGACCCTCAGTTGGAGAGTATCACTGTGATCATCATTAAATAAATCTCAATAATAAATAAATAAAATATACAAGAGCATGTAGAGAGAGTCGTCTTAGGTCCTGACTGTCATCCACAGGTCTGGCAGTCTCACCCACCCTGCACGGCGCGCTCCCTGACTCTCACTTATTTATTTATTTCTCCTTGGTGCGCGTCCCCGCTGCGAGAGCCGGAGCGCTCCTCACTCTCCCCTCTTCACTTCGCTTCCTCTCCTCCTCTCGACAGCATCCAGAACTATAGCGCAACCGTCCCCATCACTCTTTTCCTCCCCTCCTCCTCTCTTCTCTCTCACCGCCAGATCTCTCTCCACTGCGTCTCTCACCCCTTTGCCCCCCTCCTCCACCTCCCCGGCTCAGTCCCTCACTCCTCTGACGCACGACAGGGAAACGGACCCGAGGAAAGAGAGAAAGAAAGACAGGAGGAATTAAAAAAAAAAGAAAAAAAGAAAAAGAAAGGCAGCAGCTGACCCAGTCGTCGATATGATCCAAAGACTCTTGCTACCTGCTGCACCGGACAGAGACACGGTCCTGAAACCGAGAGGAGAGCACTCTCACCCGGCTACACTGTTGTTGAGCGCTCGCCCGAGGGGGGGCGGCGACGGCGGCGGAGGAGAAGAACGAGGAGGAGGAGGAGGAGGAGAGGGGAGGAAGAGGAAGCGGACGGGCACAAGTCGAGGGCTTGCATTTTAAGCAAACTGCTTAGAGAAAAAAAAGGGAGACGAGAAAGAAGGGGAGAGAGTCAGAGTCACCGGAGAGCGAGAGTGGGAGAGATTGCATTCCTATCACGTCTTCATTTCTCCTCTCTTTTGCCTCAGCCACTGAGAGAGGGTGAGAGAAGGAGGGAGGGAGGGAAAGAAAGAGAGAACGAGATCTAACAAGATTCATACTAGTGGGCTTTTTTTCCCTGATGCTGTCCAATTGCAGTACCAAACTAAGGTGAGTGCTTAAACTGTGTTGTGCTGGAGTGTTTAATGAGGGGAAATCTTATGCAGATATGTGTGTATGTGTGTGTGTGTGTGTGTGTGTGTGTGTGTGTGTGTGTGTGTGTGTGTGTGTGTGTTCGTGTGCGTATTGGTGTCTGCATAGCCATGGACTTCAAAAAAGGGGGACAACAAGCGCTCTCCATACATCGAGAATAACGGATCGTAGGGATCCAGTCGACTGATCAATAGCCGTTTGTTCTTTATTCACCGTTTTCCTGCCAATGTCACGACGGAAAGGCTGCTGCATTATGCTTGGCATGTATTTCAACAAGCGCTCTGCTCTCTCCGCTGTATTGACAGCAAGGTTATTTTGGGGGAAATTTCAATAAATGAGAGCGGCATTCTCGCCTAGACTGGAGCTCGTTAGATTACCATCGTTTCACAGTAACTTGATATAAATTCAAAGATTGAAGTGGTCTAATTAGACGTATTGAAATTGCCACTCACACCCGAGCATCACTCTTAATTCATGTAAGTACAGAGGGCTGTGGAGAATCTCCCCCAGCTTGGTTTTTTGAAGCCATGGCTCATTCACATGCGCATCTCTCCCTCTCTCTTTCCTCCTCAATGCCCTGCTCTCTCTTTCCATCTCTCCCTCTCCGTTTCCTCTTGTTCCTCTAACGGCTCGGTCACCCCCCCCACCCCTTCCCACCACCACCCCCCTCCTTCGTTTCTCGTTCTCTTTCCTTCACAGCCCGGCATCGGACGGTGAGCGGGACGCACCGGGCGACAACAGAACACATCGCAGGAGGATATGTGAAGTTGGAATCCCACTAAACTAAGTAGGTATACCACCCGACTTGATACACCCCAAGGGAATATAACACGGCACGAATTGTTTTTTAATTGCTTAAAATGTCGTTGTTACTTTTTCTGACATCGCATCTGCGCTTTTTGATCTCTATCATGGAAGCGGAATCAATAAATCCTGGAGGATTACGCACGGAGAGGGCAACGAAAGCAGAGCATTTTACAGCGAGGGGATCGTGTTCAAGGATCTTTTTGTCCCTCCTTGGCGCGTTTTATTGTCATGTCTTTTTTGGGGATTACAATATATTTCCTTTTTCACCTCCCTTTTCTTTTTTTCCTGTCGCTGGGCTTTTTTTTTTGTTTCAACACCATGGACAGCGGCTCTGCTCCGGCACACGGTCCCAGCGCATCTCCTCTGGATTTTCAGCACCTTCGTTTGAACGAACAGCGCCGTGCGTGCGTGTGTGCGCGTGTGAAAAGTCACAGCCTACAGAAAAGATATTAGGAGCTATGTGCGCGTGTGTTTGTGTATGTGTGTGTGACTTTTTTCCCCACTTTACGCCATGGAGATACTGAACGGAATCTTCCATCAGCCTCTTTTTTCAAATCAAAGCGAAATTTTACACACCTTTATTGTTGTTTTTTTGTTTTATTTTTGTTTGTTTGTTTATTTATTTTTTCAGTTATCCTATCATCCGGCTATATGTGTTATTATTTATCTCCAGGCCGGCCGGATCCACTAAAACACAGCCTCTTGAGCCTCTCGGAGCAGCAGCTTCGCCCACTGCGCTTTTCACTTGTACCGTTGTTCCTCTAATCCTCCAATGGCATCACCAATTAGGAAAGCCACAAGAAGTTGCATTGATTGTATTTTTGGCAGATGGCAGGTTCAATTACAGTGAGTAAGTCGACAGCTTTCCTTATTTTTTGGGCTTTTTTTCCGTGGGGCATTCAACCCAAGAAAACGCCGTGGGCGAAAAGCCTCGGCTCTGCCGTTTTCTGCACGTCGGATTCAGTGGACCTTTTTCTTTTATTTTTTTCATTTTTTAACATCTTTATACTGGTAAATTAAGACATTGCATTCTATGCCAATGTTTACATTTCTACCCTTTTTGTTATCTGATTTCTAAAGGAGAATATATAAATGTATGTGTTGTATGAGATTCGTTTTAACGAGATGGATGTTCAGCGAGTCCCTCGACAGTCCTCATATCTTCCCACTAATGGTCACCGAGCTGACACCTACTCCGTTCCCGTCCTCTCCCTGCGTTGGACCTTCCATGCACCTACTTTCATTTCCACCGCGCTTCTCTGGACTCTCATTTACCGAAAGAGGGATTGAGGTCCCTGTTATGTAATAAATACAGCAGGGGGACGGTGTCTCCTCACCACTTACCTCACCCACCTGCTGTTGCCTTCGTTTATTCACGGTGATAAGCATCTCTGAGGTGATTTATTGCGACCTTACCAGCATGTCTGCTGTATAATAAATGGCAGTCCCCCTCCCTATATACTGACGTTAACTGTCTGGATGCAGAGATTTGTTTGCGTTGCTGGGTATCATATTACCCATCCAAGAGTGCTGGGTTTATATTTTGTTTGAAATACCCAGCAATCCTGCAACATTGAAAGTCTCCAATGTCATTCTACTATTCATTGGTATTCATTTCAAAGCTGTCTTCCATTCTACTGAAACTAATGTACCCTTTCTCTCCCACCTCTGCTTGTCTGTCTCTCACCTCAAACTTCACTTTGTGAGGGTGTGTGTACTCCTATGTGTATTCCCTACCTCCATTCCCTCCCTTCTTCCCCTCCTCCCACCCATTCTCTCTCCCTCTGTCCTTTGTTGCAGTGCTGTGAAGTGGCTCTGTCCCTGGAGCCAAGACTTCATCCCCTTGGTGTCAGCGAGGATGCTGTGGGTTACCTTGCTGAGCACCATAGCCTTAGGATGGACCACCCCGATCCCACTACTAGAGGACTCCGAGGAGATCGACGAGCCCTGCTTCGAGCCCTGCTACTGTGAGGTCAAAGAGGGCATCTTCCACGTCCACTGTGACAGTAAAGGATTTACAAATGTCAGCCAGATCTCCCAGATATGGAGCCGGCCCTTCAAGCTCAACCTGCAGAGAAACTCCATGAGGAAGCTTTACTTTAACAGCTTCCTCCATCTCAACAATGCCATATCCATTAATCTGGGTAATAACGCCTTGCAAGATATCCATGCAGGAGCATTCAATGGCTTAGGAATACTCAAACGGCTGTTCCTACATGAAAACAAGCTAGAAGTTTTCCGGAATGACACTTTTCTGGGGTTGGAGAGTTTAGAGTACCTCCAGGCGGACTACAATGTTATCAAACGGATTGAAAGTGGTGCATTCAGGCACCTTCACAAATTGAGAGTGCTCATACTAAATGACAATCTGATCCCTGTGCTCCCAAATTATCTTTTCCGGTCTGTGTCACTCAAAGTTCTGGACCTGAGAGGAAACAGACTAAAAACATTGCCGTATAAGGGCACGCTGGAGTACGTTGGGAGGAGCTTAATGGAAATTCAGCTGGAGGAGAACCCCTGGAACTGTGTGTGTGAGATTGTCCAGTTAAAAACCTGGCTGGAGAGAATCCCCTACACAGCTTTGGTTGGTGAGATCACATGTGAGTACCCATTCCACTTACATGGGAAAGACTTGCGGGAAATCAAGCGCAGTGAGCTCTGTCCGATGCTCTCCGATGCTGAGATTGAGGCCAAGCTGGGAATTCCCCGGCTCCCGTTCAACAATGAGAACACATGGCCTACTAAACCTTCCTCCATGCTTTCCTCCTTTCACAACACAGCCTCTTCTGTGGAATACAAGGAAAGAGTCCCCAAGCCTACCAAACGACCTCGACCCACAAAGAACCCCCCAACCCCTCGTAGCATCTACCCAGGCATCAACCAGCCCCCTATCGCTGGCTACCAAACAAGGCCTCCCATCCCAATAATTTGTCCAGCTGGATGTACTTGCAACCTTCACATCAACGACCTGGGGCTAACAGTGAACTGTAAAGAAAAAGGCTTTCACAACATCTCTGAGCTCCTGCCTCGGCCCCTCAATGCCAAGAAATTATATCTCAGTGGGAACCTAATACAGAAAATCTACCGCTCAGATTTCTGGAACTTCTCAAGTTTGGATTTACTGCATTTAGGGAATAACAGGATATCCTATGTCCAAGAGGGCGCCTTTATCAACCTGCCAAACTTGAAAAGTTTATATCTGAATGGGAATGACATTGAGAGACTCACCCCTGGGATGTTTCGCGGGCTTCAGATGTTGAGTTATCTTTACTTTGAGTATAACGTCATACGTGAGATACAACCTAACTCCTTCTCCCTAATGCCAAACCTCCAGCTGGTTTTCCTCAATGACAACCTGTTGCGCTCCCTCCCCAATGACGCCTTTGCTGGCACCAACCTTGCACGCCTCAACCTTCGCAACAACTACTTCCTTTCCCTGCCAGTGCGTGGCGTTCTGGAGCATCTGACTTCCATTGTCCAGATTGATCTCCATCAGAACCCCTGGGACTGCTCCTGTGATATTATCCCCCTCAAACAGTGGCTAGAGAAGCTTTCCTCCGTCATAGTGGTTGGAGATGTCATCTGCAAGACCCCTGAGTTTGCTTTTGGGAAGGACCTGCGTTCACTGGAGGTTGAGGTCATCTGTCCTGAGCTTAAGTATTCTTCAGACCCATCACCGGCCCTGCCTGGTGGGGATGACCTCACCACAGGGAGCTCTGACATGGGGGAGGCAGGTGGGCGAGGGGCTGTCCCGCTGTCTGTCCTCATCCTCAGCCTGCTCATCCTCTTCATCTCTGCTGTGTTTGTGGCTGCCGGGCTTTTTGCCTTTGTTCTTCGTCGCAGGAAGAAGCTTCCCTTCCGGAAACGTTCTGAGGTAGATCTGACGGGGATCCAAATGCAATGCAGGATTTTTGAGGACCCACCGAGGCAGAGCAGTGCTGGTAACACTGGCACACCAGAGAAACCAACACCCAGTATGCACACACACACTCACACTAGTCACACACATGCCCATGGTCATGTTTATGATTACATTCCCCATCCTGTGACTCAGATGTGTAATAACCCCATCTATAAGCCTAGAGAGGGGGAGATAGCAGAGGAAGACAGGGCACAGTTTTCAGAGAAGAAAGACAATGGCAGCAGTAGCAACAGTAACTACAGAACCTTGTTAGAGAAAGAAAGAGAGTGGACCCTGGCCGTCTCCAACTCTCAACTCAACACTATCGTCACAGTTAACCACTCCACGGCTGACATGGGAGGATTTCATGAGAACGGAGGGCTCTGCCCTACAGTAATTGACAGTCAGAGGCCCACGCCAACAGTGGGCTTTGTAGACTGTTTGTATGGGACAGTACCCAAACTAAAGGACATGCATGTGGCGCATGCGCACCCACCAGGCATGCAGTACCCGGATTTGCAGCAGGATGCACGGCTGAAGGAGACATTGCTTTTCACGGCGGGGAAAGGCTGCTACCCCGACCCGTCCCAAAGCGATTACCTCGAGTTAAGGGCCAAACTTCAAACAAAGCCGGATTACCTCGAAGTCTTGGAAAAATCTTACCGGTTTTAACATCTCTAGCCCCTGCGGAAAAAAAATATACAAAATACAAAACCAACACATTCACTTTGCCACCCTCAAAACAAAAATCACCCAAAACCAATATAAAAAAAACAAACTGGGAAAAAGCAGCATGATATAAAATAAAATATTATATTACAGTTACAAAGTTTCCCCCCCAAATCACTTTGGAGGAGAGGCCATTCTCAGATATTTCAATGAAGTGCCTTTTTTTCAGAGTAGCCAGCAATGTCAACAGCCGTTATTTTTATAATATATAAATATCTCTATATGCCCAAGAGAGAGCAAAAGAGGAACGAGAGGGGCACCGGGGAATAAAACATACAAATCATCCTAAAATACATCTGTCACTAAAACCCCTTTTTATGGAGGTACCATGATGCGCAAGACGCACGGGAGCTGGACGTCTCCCTGACTTGGGGGTTTCCTTTCTGTCTCTTTTACCCCTGACTAGGATGTACAAACACCCGGAAGCCGTGCACATAAAGTTTGTAGGAAATGATGGAAAGAGAGAAAAAATACATATATTAAAATGAACTGCAGTTTGCTGCATGCACTCGCTTCAGTGCAGGAAGCGAGGGGATTTACTCAGAACTATCACATCACATTATGAACAGAGATACTGCAACGCATTTACAGTTCAGTGTTCTATTTAATTTTTATATCTTATTAATATGGTTATTACTATTAATGAGGACTTCTGTCTACATCAGGGTGCTTCTCGTAAAAAGGACGCGCCGACGCACGGATGGTAAAACATTTGTGAATATTATTATAAGACAACGCTCAAGGTTTTCTGGATATTTCCACGCACTTTGTTGACCCAACCCCCACCCCCACCCCCACCCCCACCCCTCCATTGCTTCTGGATTCCCCATCGTCACCCACTAACAGCTTTGTAGGAGGCACTTTTAATGTTTTCTCTCTCACAAAGATTTGAAGAAAAATGTGCATATATTTATTCTGTAATTTCAGTGAAGAATTTAATTGTAAAGGTAATGTTAAATCAATGTATAGTGATTATGCGTCTGGTATAGCCTTCTTAATAAAAACAAACTCTTCAATCAAATGATGAAAGGGTTGATGCCACGGGAACCTGTGTGTGGAGCACTATTGACAGGCTGTGTATTTGGTGTCTTGTGAAAAACGGCATGTTGAGGCTGTGGCCAACCACCACTGAGGTAATGCTGCTGGAGATGGAAGAATAGCTACTGAACCAATAGAGTGCTGGACAGGAATGTAGTGGAGGGCAATAACATTTAAACTCAGTTCAGCTGCTAATTATTTTTGAATTAGTAATTTATTTGAAGTTATAGGCAAAGGGTGAATTTAAAGGGCAAACTATGTTTTTATTCTGGCAAATATACTCGCTTTTTCTGTCTTTTGGTAGTTTGTTCTATGATCATCATCTGCTGGATATCATAGTGCACTATTTTATTTTCATTTTATTTTTTTGCCACTACATTACTGGTCCAAATTAGATGCAAGCTGAAGGTAAAAGATCCAGGAAATGCCAGAACAAGTCAAGTGAGTTCTGCTGCTTTTAAAGCAGATGATATGACATGATATACCAAATCAGTGAGGGAGGCTGCAATTTTAATCATCTAAACGGGTATTGCTGATGTAGGCTAATAAACTTTAACTGAAAAGGGAAAATGGAAATCTGATTGGAAGTCGCTCTCTGAATTTGTGCATCCAATTTCTGACTCCCTCCATAGTAGCAATGTGGATTCAGTCCACCGGAGGGCGATAAAAAGGCGTTCAGATTCATTGGGCATTTAGCAGATTGGATGCAGTTCTAATGTAATGCACAACATGTTTATCCTAAGAGATCATCATGTCTTGTTTTCAGTATGAATTATTTTTGAAATATCTATATATACATATAAATATATATAAAACCTACAAGTGGCATAAGATAATTTTATTCATCTCAGTGCAGCTTCATCCGTTTCATGCTTTTTTTCTTTTATGTTTTCTTGCTTTATTTCAACCAACTGTCTTGAAGATGGCAGAATAAAGCAGGTCACTCTAGCTGGATCAACACAATGAAGCATTATTTTCAAAAAGAAAATCTAAAAAGAGCTGACCATCACTTTTGCATATTGGTATTAGAATTTCTTTTAAGGTTTATTCACATTGAAATCCCTAATAATTGAGTCCTCAATAGTCTCTACCACAGCAAGCATTAGTTGCTTAGCTTTTTCTGCTGTGATTTTTGATATTTCATATTTCTCTGTCCAAGCCTGATTCATTTTTGGGACCAAATAATACAAGCAGGCAAGGGTTGAAGCGGCTGTGGAGTAAATATGGTGTTTCAGATACACATTGCCATAGTGCTATTGCTTTTTCTCTTTGAAATTTTAATTTGGAAAACATATGATGCAATCTTGATGTCTATACATTTGTGAATATCTATGGAAAGGAGGGTGCATTTCTGTTCTGTTTTCAAATGGGCATGGGTATGCAGTTTGCTTTGATTGATTTGATTTCAATAGTTTTACTAGGAGTGATGACCCTCAGTTGCAATTGGGTGTTCTAGTTGCTCATATGTGTCAACATACACTGAGTGGAAGACATGTAGCAGACCACATACTTCCCTGTACTATGGGAAGGCCCTTAGCTAGTTTAGAGCAGCCATCACCAGTATTGATCATCAATGATCCAGTCTATAAGCTTGCATAATATGAAACATTTTTACCTTGTGTTGTATTCATTGTTTCATTTCTTTGACAATTACTGTTGCTAAAATGAGTGAAGGTCACCTTCATTTAAAGCCTTTGTAAGCATGGTGGCATTACGTCGAGGCTCTTTGTTTTTTGAAAGTTTCACAATGCTGTACCCCCATGATCTGCTGCCCCGCCTCATTTCTCTGCTCTTTTTTATTTTACTTTATCACTTATAACACTCTCTCTCACACACACACACAGACATGTACAAACACACCCACACACACACACACACACACACACACACACACACACACACACACACGCACACACACGTTAAGCCTTCCTTTCCCTGACCAAGACGTTAGACTATATGGTCAGCATTTTCAGTGTGCACTCAGTTTGATTAAAAACATAATGCATTACTCTGTTAACCCTCACCATCACCCCCCAACCCCCCAAATGAATAAATAAATAAAACTTTTGGGATCATTGATGGTTTTTGCTATAGTCCCATATCTTGGTAAGCGTTTATCCTCCACCCCTCTTACCCACCCACCATAATATTCCACAAATGAGTGCTGGGCTTTGTCCCATTATACCATGCTGAGTGGTTTTATCCCAATAAATCCTCTTGTTATCCTGCACTACTATCTCCAAGTGATTTCATACTTTGGTGGAATATTAGATATGGGCAACTGACGGGATTGAAGGTTGGCTAAATGTTTCTTTTTTTTTTTCTTTTTCCTGTGTGTGTCGTTGAAATGTAAACATTCACTGCTTGTTTGAATCTCTCTCTATTCAGTCAGTGGTATTTGAATTTCGCAGTGGAGTTAACCTTTCCTTCAACATCTCTCTTGAGGTTTGTACGTTGGCAAGACTTCAGCACGGTAAATGCAGCGAGTGCCTTTCTTTCTGTCCTTGGCTTTCTCCGTGTCTCTGTCCCTACGACTTCTTTTTTTTTTTTTGCTGTCTTTCATGTCTGTCTTTCTGCGCTGATGGTGAGTTTGTATTGTGATGTATTTTGTTTTACCATTTTTTAACTGAGCTTTGGCTGTGTGTTACAGGTCACCCTATGCATACAGTAGGTCTAGGGTCAGCTGCGCTTCCGTAGTCTTAGTTTTAAGTATTTTAATCAGCAAGGAAAAGAGAAACTTTTTGTAGATGTTGCCTGTTTTGGGACTAATAACAGTCATATTGTATCAACATTTGAAATCCCTCAGGAAACACAATGTCTGCCAAAGCTCTCTTGCACACTCTTGACCCTTTGATACTTGCATTACTGAACGAAACCCAGATACTTTAACTAGCTGTGTCATGTGTCTTTCACCCTAGCTTTAAGCTCTACTTAAATTATAATGACATATTGTGTGTTGGATTAATGGTGGTTGATTGTCTGATCAAGTGATGCAAACTACAATATCACTGACAGTGTTGTAAATGTTGAGCAAGGCTTTTCTGCAGAGTTGCTCTCCTTGTAGCTAAGTTAAATTAAGAGAATGCTCAGCACACTTTCCCTCAGGCATTTATCTAAAAGTCTTATTAGAACATAATGCAGAATATAATCCAGCAACGCATGCTTATTAAAACACACGTAATGACACATAATTCTATATCAATTGGCTGATTTAAACCTTAACCATGACATAGCTGTTTCAAATTAGCTCGTTTAAGAGATATGAGATATGAGTAAGCCTATTAGAAAAGCTTCTGTAGGCTCTCACACCAGCTCAGAATTTGCTCTAGCCATTTGCTGTAAGTAAATATATCTTTTGTGTTGAGTGGAGGCGGTAACCTGGATGTGACTGGGTGAATTACAGGCGCACTTTTTAGGTGGTCCCCAGGGATGTGGTTACATGTGTGGTGTGGTGTTGTATTTTCCTCTCTTGTTTTTTTGCTCAGGATATTTTTGGGCCTCTGGTT
Organism: Cephalopholis sonnerati; assembly: GCA_019142605.1. NCBI lineage: Eukaryota > Metazoa > Chordata > Actinopteri > Perciformes > Serranidae > Cephalopholis > Cephalopholis sonnerati. The sequence goes on from JAGQAX010000013.1 coordinate 38,085,042, forward strand.
GTTGTTTGGCTGGTATGTGCCTGCACTGCATAGTGGAAGAGGGGAGCTGTCAGTCGTCTGTGCACCTATGTGTGTCTGAGTGTGTGCAGGCATGTGTGTGAGAGAGAGTATACTAGACAGACGGATACATAGATAGATAGATATATCTGTCATTGTCTGTCACATGTTTGCGATCTGTTCTCTTGTTTTTTCCTTGCTCTATCAGTGTGTGTTTGTTGACGAGTATTTGAGAGTCTTAATTAGCCCAGACATGATTTGGAATGGCAGCACGGCATGAATAGCGAGAGGAATAAAATGGGAGGAAGGGATCAGTTTGAGAGCACTATTGATGGGAGGGAGAGCACAGACAAGCGGCTTAGGGAAGGGTGAGAGAACATGGAGTTGTCAGTGGAGGATTGTGAAGGATGTGCCACTTAGAGAAAGTAGGGATTCTTTTTCCTCTTTTGTCGCTGAAAGAAGCCGTAATTGTCCAATTAACCAAACTGAGAGTCCAAAAAAAAGCAGAGAGAGCATGTCATGGAGGGACTGAGAGAGAGAAGGCTGTGACCACTTATATTTTTTTGCATTATGTGCATGCGGGCATGTGTGTGCATTGCGTGTGTTATGCCTTCTCCATTTGGGAAACAGGGAATTATCTCCAGTTTGCTGAAAAAGCCAATCTGTCTCCGACCATGGTGCTGAAGTTGCAGTATACTGCAGGTGCTGCATACAGAGAGGCACTCTCCACTTTTTGTGCATGCGTGTTTGTGTGTGGTGCAGAATGTGGGGGAAGGCTCTCTTTCCTGCGTGTGTCGAGCAGCTTACTTGAGTTCTGTGTGATTATGCTGATGGTTCAACTAACTTCTGGTTTTCTTTGCGGTGTCAATAAGTGCTGTGTGTATCGTAGTACAAAGACAGAGGAGCATGCAGTTTTTTTTCTTGTGATATAAATGCACTACAAGGCTGAATACTGCACCAATTTAATGACTTGGACTGTGTGGACTAGGATAATCCTCAGACGACCGACTGTCATTTGACAGATTTGCCACACATTAGCCTAGCTGTTGCTAAAATTATGTTACAGGCACTTTTAACAGAGACAAATGGTTTATTGTGCAACAACAAAGACATAAAAGAGAGCCAAACCAATAGTAGAAAACAGAACCCTTCAAACTGGTACGGTTTCTTAGTCCTGAGATCACGAGAAAGCCTTCAACACATCACTTGACTGTGCTGCAGTGCAGGAGCTCAACTGACCCAGTATGTTGAAAACGAGGGAGGTGGAGGGGGAGGAGAAAGAGGGAGAAAAGCGGGTGCAGAAGGAAAGTGTGAGCGCAAGAGAGGGAGAGAAAGGGTGATTCTCAACCCTCTGCTACTTCTGCTGCCGTCTGCGCTGTAAAGCTCTGCATTCGTATTGTTTGCCTAGTGAATTTTTGGGTCCCTGGAGATTGTGGCCCTCTCTCCTGTCTAAAAAAAAATACTGCAAGTTTGGGAAAAGTTCGAGTCATTTGTGCTGCTCAGCAGTGCGCTACAGTCTTAGCTCCTGTATGTAAGAAAGATTAGCAATCTGTGTCGTTATCACTCATTTCAGGGAAGGGGAGGGGAGGCATAATTTCGTAAAATAAAATATGGAGCATAGTGTCCCTGGCTGGTGTTCTGAATAGCCCATCTCTGTCTTTGTTCCGCAGTGTGGGGCCTACTTTGTGCTTTAGGATGGCCAGCAGTGAATTTCCTGAGGACTCTTCTTCTTCTTCTCATCTCTTTCTATCCCTTTTCCTTCTTCTTTATTTCTGCATTTAAACTGCAGTGAGCTCGGCCACTGATCTTTTTTTTCTGTGTAACCATTACAAATGAGGTGACATTTGCACAAAGTCAATCATCTGTATCCTCCCCTGACTCCTAGTCTCATGTGGTTTTATATTTTTCTCGTCAGTTATTCCCTCTGCTGCACTTGTTTTAAACCCTCCCCTCTCTTTACACTTACTTACACTTTACACTTTCCATCAGTTGTTCCCATCTCCATCTGTACATGTATCTCTTATTTACTACATTTACAAACAGCCAACTGCTGACCTGCTGACCTTGCTGCTGGTCTGTATGTTGTGCTCGGCTGGATAATATTCCACTGACACCAGTTTAGTTCAGTCATGTATTTTGTGCTTTGCTTTCGCTGACATGGTGCAAGTGCTTTTGCGGCTAGCCTCAAAGAAGGAGGCAGTAGTATGTGTGTTAGTGTGTGTGCACATGTGTGGCCATCTGTGTGTGTAAGTCAGGTGCATTGCTTTTTGGTGAGTGCTCCATGACATCTACAAGTGACCCGAGAGAATGGGCCAAACTGGTTGAAATAACAGTCTGATAACTCAGTAACAGAGTAAGACAACTTTATGTGAGGTTCTTACATTTTAGGTATTGAGTAGGGCTGGGAAATTTATCAATATTTATTGATATCATGATATGGGACTAGATATTGTCTTCGATTTTGGATACCGTAATAACATTAAGTATTGTCTTTTCCTGGTTTTAAAGGCTGAATTACAGTGAAACTAGGGGTGGGGGAAAAAAATCAGTACAGCATAATATTGCAATAGTGTTGTTTGGCGATATCATATTCTCGCACAGTTTTTATTATATAAACTCTAATTATTACAAACACAAATTAAACTTTAGAACTAGTTCTTCTCTAGTTCTTCTTTGGCTTTCTTTTAAAATTCCATCTAAAGCTAGGCTTGATGTATCTACTGTAAGCGGCCAATATTTTTCAGATGTCATTTATATATATATATATATATACATACATATATATATATTTATATATATATATATATGTATATGTTATAGACTCCGCAACAGTCTTATTTGTAAATACAACAATTAAAAACAACTAAGCACAAAAAAATGCAGATTTAGGTTTTATTACTCACTAAGGGTGGGGAAAAAAAATCGATACAGCATAGTATCGCGATGTTTTTGTGTGGCAATATCGTATCGTCACATAGTATAATTTTTTATTATATAAATTATCAATATTACAAATAGAAAAACTTAAACTTTAGGTTGCTAGAATAATATAATAAATTGTTTTTTCAGTCCACTGAAAATATATTGCTGCAAAAAAATGGCTGAGGTGAGATGAATAGATGAAAAAAATTACCTTATTAGATAAAACAGACGTTGACAAAGTTTTCCTTTAAGGGCATAATTTACAGTTGAAAAAAGGTAATACACCCCAATATATTGCAATATATTTTATTGAAATACTCAGCATATCGCATCTTATAAAAAAAAAAAACCACTATAATATTGTATCATGACTAAAGTATCATGATAATATCGTATCGTGGATCATCTGGTGATTCCCACCCCTATAGCTCACCCTGAATGCATCTGTAATTGATATAAACATCACTTAAATTAGGGATTGAGCTTTTAAGCATTAATGTCTAGGTGTGTTACACAGTTCTTGTTGTAATCGTGACATAAAAGGTCCTGAAATTCTAAAACGATTTTCCACCAGAACAGCTAAAACAGTGTCAAAACAAAACAAAGCTCGACAAAAGAACATTAATGAATAGTTGAAGGACATCAGTTGAAGTTGTCAGTTTCTCTATTTATTTTATTTTACCTTTATTTTACCAGGAAGTCCCATTGAGATTGAAAATCTCAACTATTCAAACATAGTGGCCTCTCAAGAAAAACAAGCTCATGTCTCCGTCCCTACATTCTTTATGATACCCTTAAATTCATCAATGGATAGAAGTATTTCTAATTTTAGATCTTTTTGAAGATTGTTTGATGACCAAGGTGCACGGTAGGAAAATGCAGTTTTCTCCAAACCCGGGGTACATTAAAAAGCAACCACCTGGAGGGGCGTAGCTGGTAACTAGGGTGCAGAGGAAGGCAGGAAGTTTGCCCAGTATTGCTTTATAGATAAAAATATACCAGTGCTGCTGTCTGCGAGTAGTCAATAACGTGCGGCCCACCAAATCATAAAGAATTTTGAATTTAAGATTTCAAGATGGATAGTTCCATTATTTCAAAATGCTTATAATGTATTCTGATTAATGCAGCCCTGCTAAGCGCACCTCTGTCTGTAGTAAATCCCAATATATCGCAATATAGTTTATCGCAACACTCAGCATATCGCAGCTTATTTAAAATCACAATATTATTATATCCTGACTTAAGTATCGTGATAATATCATATCGTTGATCCTCTGATGCTTCCCACCCCTAAGTGAGACTGTTATAGCCACTCTGTTACTTGCCTTTACCCAGTCAGTCATTATATCCACATTATTGATGGTTATATATTAAAACATCTTGTTGTGTAAATATTTTGTGAAAGCAAAAAGACCCTTCAATATCAGGTATTTGGTTCAAAATAATGTGATATTTGATGTTCTCCATATCACCCAGTCCTAGTATTGAGTCTGCTGTTTAAAGACTGCTGTTTGTTGTATTGCTGGCAAAGATATTAAAAAGAAAAGTATCACTTTCAAAATAAGCATATTGGCTGTTTAGACAGATTGCTTTACAGTTTCTAGAGACAGGCTTAAACATTTAAACCTTTTGTGCATTATAATTTCCTTCCTTTACCTTTTGCTTTAAATTAAAACTGCTTAACAAAATGTTCTCCTTAGGCCTAAATTGTTTGAGGTTGTATTTAGAGGAAATGCAGCTCAATATAAAAGAGCCTGGTGTCTCTTTTGTGCCTGCGTGTAGTGGTTTGACATTCAGCTGCTCTACTGAGATCGTGAATGGTTTTAGTTGGCCAAGGCCACCTGCTGGTGGCTGGTGTAGCTGATGTGCTTGCTTGTTTAAAGTGTATAATGCATCTTATGTAAAAACAGCCTTCAGGGGGTTCAGTGCTGTTGCAGATTTAGGAATGTTTGGTATTCAGAGATTTAGTGTAAGCAAGATCTAGCTGCTGATTTAGAAATAAAAGCATCAAAGCGTGTGTTAAATTTATGCCAATAAAACCAGCCCTGAATAGTGCTGTGGACTGCTGTGCCAGCACACTCTACAAATTTGAGTGACACTGGAATTGTGAATGGGGAGGAAAAGAAATAAGAGGGAAGCAGAGGTGATGACTGAAGACGAGACGATAAAAAGAGAAAGAGAGGGGAAGTAGAGTTAGCATGAAGGGAGAGGGCTGGGTCTCTTTCATTCTGCTCTTTGTCAGTGAGGACGAGTCGATCTTTGTGGTGCACTCATTGGCTGCTCTGATGGTTTGTGTGCTTGCAGATGGAACAACCCACACTAATGCCTCAAAACTGCAGCACAGACTACAGCAAAGTACATTTGCATGTGACATAAATTATTCATGTTTTCAGCGGGGTCAACATGATGCAATGCTGGCTTTATGAGGTCAAGTGAGGTGTAATGTCATATTGTACCTTGAGCTATATAAATATTGCTTTTACACATGGTTATGCATATGAATAAAATATATGGGTATTTGCTTGCACACAAGCACCCCCCCCCCCACACACACACACACTTACACACACACACACACACACACACACACAGCTCCTCCACAGCAAAAACAGCAGGGATTTTAGACCGAGTAGAGCTGACTTACACTTTTTTTTGTGGAATTGTATTTGTATTGCTAACAGTGCGTATCCCCTCCGTTTATGTGTGTGCGTGTGCGTGTGCGTGTGCGTGTGTGTGTGTGTGTGTGTGTGTGTGTGTGTGTGTGTGTGTGCGTTTGAGTGTGTTGCTGGCTCGGGCTGTTCGATCGGCTTGCTGACTTGTGCTAGCCCCAGGCTACGGTGGTGGCACAAAGAGAGGGCAAGTGGAGCAGGAGGAAGGAAGTGAGGGGAAAAAGGCAAAGAAGGAGGAGTGAGTTAGGACATGTGGCAAAAGATGGAGAGGACAGCAGTGCACTTAGCAGGGCTGCATTAGTAAGAATATATTATATGCATTTTGAAATAATGGAACTATTGATCTTGAAATAATGACAGAGAGTATAGCGTGGAACTTCCATTGATGTTCTTCAAGTTACTCATTGATGTTCTTTTGTTGAGCTTTGTTTTATTTTAGACAGTTTTAGTTGTTTGGGTGGAAAATTGTTTTAGAATCTAAAGAACTTTTTTATGTCATGATTGCAACAGAAAGTCTGTAACACACCCAAACATTAATGCTTAAAAGTAGAGATGCACAATATGTATTGGCCGATAATGGAACATTTTCATTATTATGCATTATTCCAATAATTAAAATTATAAAAATAACTTTAAAAATGATAAATAGTGCTGATAACACAAAGCCAGGCTGCTTTCGTTGACTTAACAAGGGCAGCATCTACACACCTGACACAGTGGGTGGCGGTACATGTACCTTCAAACTTGGTTTGCGAACTGCAAATAAGCACAGAGAAGAAGAACAACATCTGCAGCACACTATCCAGAGGGCAAAACATGTCGCAGTGTGGACGTCTTCCACAGTTCCAGAGGAAGACAACAGGATTGCACTGAGGGTCTGATCTCCCCGTGACACAGGTTGGACGCAACGCTGAAGAGCTGTCTCCAGGGTGTTAGCACGAGCTAATTATCAGCAGCGGCTAACATCCAACACCAAGGTTTTAAAAGGCTCAACTCTGTTGTTAAACTTATTAATAACCGCTAGCCATGTGACGCTACAGTTAGTGATTATCTGTATCGTTACCTCTCTGGCTGCGTGTGTGTTGGAGATACAGCTGCTTGTTTGTCTGAGTTGAGTGTTAATGTGTGAGGTGAATCAATAGCCCATCACTATTCTACTTGGTAGTTGTAGGCTAGTCTATTGTGGGACGTTGAGACGGCGCCTGGGTGTGTTTATAATGCAGCAAGATGATATAAACATTTCATATACCAGATGTGACGCAGACCTGCTGATGTTCATATGAGTCAGCTGTCAGTGTTTGTCTCTGTTAGTAGAGACTCCACTCTGCAGTGTAGTTTATACACTTAACTGATACACCAGAGAATTACACAGTTACACTGGGATTGACTGGGATCATTTCCCTCCCTCTTACCGTAAGCTATAAATATAATACTGATTGAAAGTCATTTTACTTTCGCATCATTGTATTTATTATGTTCATCTGTAGTGCAGGGTTATATGGGGGCAGGGGCATTGAGGGTAGACCTGATGTTGGCAGGTATGAAGAGTCAGAGCTGTTGTTTTTTGTTGTTGTGTTAGCAATAGTTATGTCAGTTTGATTAGGTTAGGTTAGGGCTATGGAATATTAAATCATCTGTAATTTCTCACTACATCTTAGCCTTTTACCCTCAGGTGCACATAAACTACAGGTTATACACTTCTTTTTAAAATGCAAAAATGTGATATTATCGGTTGTTGTATCCGTTGAAAAAATCCATATCGGTGCATCCCTACTTAAAAGCTCAATCCCTAACTTTTTTTGTTGTTTATATCAATGACAGATGAATTCAGGGTGAGTTAGAAAACCTAAATCTGCATATTCTTATGCTTCTCCGTTGTTTTTAATTGTTGTATTGATAAATTTGACTGATGCAAAGTCATTAACAGCATCAGAAAACAGTGGAAGCTTACAGTAGATACAGTAAGCTCAGCTTTAGATGGCATTTTAAAAGAATGCTGACTACACGGTTGTGTTTTAATTTGTGGTCATTGGACCTTTAAGAAATGCATTGTGTGTGTGTGTGTTTGTGTGTGTGTATGCGAGAGAGAGAGAGCAAGGCAGTCGCTGCCTCTCAGCCCACCAAGACAGACCACTGGCGTGTCCTCGCCCACTGACCTGATGTTAGCCAAACATTTCTGCTTGGTTAAAGAGCGTAATGATGTGTAATGTGTCTCTATACTGTAAGCGTGTACGGCCATGACTGTGTATGTGCGTATGTGTGTGTATGCAAAGTGTGTGTAATGATGTGGATCTGTTGTTGTGCTGGTGAGAGTGCTCTGTAACTACTACTACAGCAGAGAGGGAGAGAGATTTATGGAGATTTTTGCCTAATGAGCAGGGATCACTTGCATTGTTAGCATTAGATCAACAATACGGGAGTTTGCTTAATTAAGGCCCGTTTTTAGAGGATCAGCACTCACCCACACAGATATATACACACACACAAACACATGCCTCTGCATTTCCATAGGTAATGAGTAAGACTCACAAATCCACAGTTACCTGAGGATTGCTATAGCCACACATTTAAGAGATGAATTATTTTAAAATGTGTTTTTAATGGAGATAATGGAGGAAAATTCATCATGTGGATGTCAGACTATGATTCGTATACATCTTGCGTGTATCACAAAGCAGTGTAAAGGACCTGTCCTATTGGTCCTGGTTGTGATCCTCTGTATCTGTTCTTTGAAACAGTTTAATCCATATCACCACTGCCTTTTCTTCTTCCACCTACAATCGAGCACCTTGCCATGGTTAGGAATATGCATAAATTATCTCCTTAATTCGCTTACTATTCCCCAAAGCCCAAAAACAATAGATAAGACCATGACTGTTGCCAAGTAATCTGTAATACCATGCAAAGCACGGGCCCTCAGAACATGGGCAGAAAAGAAACCAAAATTGTAGATGTGCTAATTTTGCAGAGGAAAAGGTTATTATCATGATTGGAATTTATAGAGCTCTGCCTGCAAGTGTGAACGTAGGAGGAGCATGTGTTTCTTCTTTGCCATGGCTAAGCGATTGTATAATTTCTGCAGCGTGTAAAAAAAACAAAACAAAGCAAAATAAAAAAAAACCCAGTTCTACCAATGGGAGAAAATTGACGTTAAACGCTTTGTTTTTTATTTAAAAAAGCTCTCACTGATGTCTGTTGGTCTACGAGCTGCTTCTGTGTGTGTGTGTGTGTGTGTGTGTGTGTGTGATTGTTTCTCCGAACAATGTCTAGAGAGTATGTGGGTTGTGGAGAGAATCCATAATGCAGCCCTATAATTCAGGCAGAATGCTGATTCACGGTCACAGGCAGGATAAAAGCAGTAGGTTTGCTTCAGCACACTGTATGGGTGTAGGCTGCTTTTTTTGCAAATCAGCATGCCTTTTACATGTCTGCTTTGCTTGCAAATGTATGGTGTATTTTTGAAGATCTTTTCCGTCAGTGTATATTCCTGTGTTTCCCTGCAGGTGTATGCGTGAGTATTTGTGTGTGAGACAGGCATGCATGCAAGTGTGTGTGCACAAACAGCCGCTGTCAGGCAGTGAGGGCAGCACCAGGCAGATCTCAGCTGCGTATGAGTGAAGCTGAGAACCCTTAAGGAAACACAACTAGACAGAGAAGAACAGAGAACCCTGCAGTGTGTGTGTGTGTGTGTGTGTGTGTGAGTGTGAGTGTGAGAGAGAGAGAGTGGGAGAGAAGGCACAAGGGAGAGGGAGTTGAATAGTGAGATAGAAAACCAGAGAGGGAAAAAGCCCCCACCCACTTCCCCGTAAGCTGCTGTCACTCTTCTCTCCACTATCTCCTCTTCCACCCTGGTCTTTTCTTTCTCTCCTTCCCTCCATCTTGCCCCCGAGAGGAGAGGGCAGAGTGTGATAAGAAACCAGAGGGGTGACTGATGAGATGGAGAGGTGAGGAGAAGAGAAGAGAAGAGAGGATGGGAGATAAACAGGGCAGACGCTGCAGACAAGTGAAATTATAGACACCTAAAGAGAAGACTTAAAAAAAAAAAAATGAAAGGGGGAGGGGGAGGGAGAGGAGACAGTGAGGTAAAGGGTAGGAACTATTTTTAAATGTCTGATGTATGAGCATGCTTAACTGCTTCGACTGAGTAATTTTCCGGGCTCCATGAATAATGCGGTTTTTCGAGAATGACTGAGCGGTGAAGAGGAGCGCCGAGCAGGTGATGGACAGGCGGGTGAGGAGGATGAACTGTAAAATGTAAAGCTGTAATACTGTACCTTCTATCAACGCCGAGTCAGACGGTAATTTGGAGTGGCAGTCAAGGCAAAAGCCTTGACGACGATTTATCATAATTTTCACTGGTCATTACACCAAATTATTTTGTATTTAAAAGAAGGAAAAAAAAGACGTCACAGAGGAGAGATTGCTGCTTCGTTTAATTGGAGTATTTAGCATTTTTGCTAGCATCAGTTCTCCAAGTGGGAAAAAAGAGGCAGATAAGTAGTCAGGGAAAGGGGTGTGTGTGTGTGTGTGTGTGTGTGTGTGTGTGTGTGTGTGTGTGTGTGAAGCAGACAGAGCTGCTTTCATTTGTTCAGTGGTTTCAGATACAAAAAGTAACCCCACCTTTCCCTCAGCCGGTCCATTGTTTTGTTGCATCTGAGCAGCAGCATCAAAGGTGGTGTCCCTCCTTCTCACCAGCCTCTCATTCACTCTCTTCTTTCTCTCCTTCACCTCACATCCTTATCCCTCCCTCCATCTCTTGGAGCATCAGCAGCAGCAGCGCTTGATAGATCGTTCAGGTCGGTGGGGTTGACAGGCAGGTTGATGTAAGAGACAGAGACTGAAAGACGTGGCGTGCACGTGTGAGTGTGCGTGTGTGTGTTTGTGAAAGGAATGGAGAAACGGGGGGTGGGAGCAAGGTGGCTACCCCCATCTTCTCCTTCACCTTCTCTTGTTGTTCCCATTCTTTGAACTTCTACAGTCGTCTAATACTTTGACCCCGTCCATTTTTCCCATCTTTCTCCCTCTTTATGTATCATATCGTGGTTTCACAGGGGTGTGTGGGAGCAGCAGTCGCTAGAGGCTAGAAAGAAAGGCCTGTGACCATGAGATTGCAGATAAAAATTCTCTGGCCTGGCAGGGAAGACATGGGTGGTGAATGTGAATGAGAAACATTATTACTTACTCACTAATTACACAAGGGTGATAGCATTTAATGAAAAGAAGTGTGACATTTTGGGAAATACCATTTGGCTTTCTTGCTGAGAGTTAGATAAGAAGATTGATACCACTCACGGGTTTGTACGGTAAATACAAAGCTACAGCCAGGAGTCAATTAGCTTAGCTTAGCTTAGCAAAAAGACTAGAAACAGGGTTAAAGTAGTTGGCTTTGCTCTGTCCAAAGATAAAAATGAAAATCAGTCTCTCATTTTTTTTCTTAAGCTCAAAAAATTAATGTTACGTCTTTAAAAAGTTGTAGTTTCACATGGGGTTATGTGCTGGGTTATTTCTTCAGTCTTAATGCTAACCAAGGCTAATCTATTGCTGGCAGTAGCTTTTTATTTAAAGGAACAGGTGTCTATGTTTTGGGGGTTTAGTGGCATCTAGTGGTGAGAACTGCAGATTGCAACCAGTTAAAACTAGTTAGGATTCCTACAGTGTCCTTAGTTCAGGAGGTTTTTACCGAGAGCCTGAATTATCCACAGAGGTCTTTTGCCCTTAAAACCAATGGACCAGAGGCCTGTGCTACGAAATCAGTTCAACTTACACAGGATATCTTTTCGTTATCTGGCTTGACTAACCCTAACATTGGCCATCTGGATAACTGGTGCTACACAGCTGGTCATCAGCTAGTTCAGTCAAGTCTGGCTTTTCCTATCCAGCCACGAGCGCCTTCATGTGAAAGAGGCCAGGCGACATCATCGGAACCATGAATGAAGTACGCTGCTTCATATGATGTGAGATGAAACGGTACCTGCGACGGCGAGACAGCAAAATGTCAATGGTGTGGAATGTAAATGTACTCTGCAATCTTATAACAGAAAATGTAGAAACATTGAAAATATTATCCGAAAATTTGCCGTCGGCTGAGACTTACATTATGTGAAGGTATCATGAGGCTATATGAGAGATTAGGATGGAATATTTTATGCCATCCAGTTGGATGATGACGAAACTACTCTGAATATGTCACATAAAACACTTTAACCTAATGTCAGACTGTTTCTGCTACCAAAGTAAAGTGAGCAAAAGTAGTATAGTTAATGAGGTCGATCTGACTGAATTGTTGCATTTATAATGACAGGAACCAATTACCAATGTGTGGATTATTTTTCTAATGCAACATTATCTTTTTTTTTCAGTTCTCATCACACAGGTGTCTCGTGTTATTTTGAGCTGCTGTGATGGTTTCAGAGTGTAAAATAACAGCGCTGTCACTGCGGACTAAAATACACTTTGCATAAGTTAATTTCCTGCTAAAATCATGTGTTTTTATTGTTGCTAACGATCTCTCCATTTCTTAGAAGCTCTGTTTTAAAACCAGTGGAGACAGAGCCCTGAAACAATGGAATGATTCTACTATTTCTACAGACCTATAACAATATATTGCTACTCTTTCTTTTATCTTAGACTCATTTTTCTTCAGGGATCCGATTGGTCAGAGATCAGGGTGTTGACAGGCTGTGACCTGATACTCTGAAGTTAACTTGCTGCGGAGCAGGTTAGCTGTTCAGCATAAGTTACCACAGTGATTTACACTGGGAAAAAGAGAACTAGCCTCATAGCACTGTAAACCAACAGTTAACCCTGAAGTTAGTTTGCTAACTCCAAATCCTGCTTCATAGTACAGGCCTCAGGTGATTAAAACCAGTAAAAACACAAAAAATAACAGTTTCAAGTTATAAATCAGTGTTTCTCCTACGGTGTTTGGCACATCGCAGATGAGCCACTGGCACAGCACCAGCTAATGTTAGCCTACCTATCTGATAACTGAATGAGTGCTCACCTTGATTCTGAACCAGATATTCAAGAGGTTTTTACCAGAAGCTGAATTATCCACAGAGGGTCCCTACTGTCCAAAACAAACAGACTCTGTGATTTAAAAACACAGAATAACGCAGTTTCGTGCCAAAATAGTGTGTGTTTTTCTGACGTTCTCATCCCAAAGGAGCTTCTAACTATGGTGGCTGACTCAAAAACGCATATAGTCCCATCAATAGCCAGTGTTTGGTTTATCCATTCTGGGCTACCATAGAAATATGACAATGCAACATGGCAACCTTTGTAGATGGGGACCCGCTCCCTAGGATACATAAACAGTTCCTCTGAAGTAACAAAAAACACAATATTTCTTATTTTCAGGTGGTTAAACACTAAAGAAAACATGTCTATTATATTACATTTCATTTCTGCCAATGTAACCCCCCCTAAATCCTACACACTGAACCTCTAATGGACAGATATGAGCGTGTTGTCAAACTTCTGATCTAAGACTGCAAAAAAAGCCTATAAGTACATCTTCCAAGATGGTACTATGTCTGTAAGTGTTCAGATTTGTACATGAAGGAAATCATTAACCTACTCTAATCGTACATAGTTCTCTACTTTGAATAGTCCCTGTTCAGAAATAGAATGAATCCCATTTTCTGTCATAGTATGTGTGGCTGGGAGCTATTGTATCGTCATTATGTGGTGTATTGCCCATTTACATCACGCAGGGCCTTTTATCCCACCATTACCACCTGATACCTCCCAATATTCATTTAGGCCTGAATGCTAGTTAGCTAATCACATTATTGCGCATTACTTTAAAGGAATGTATTCCACCTTTAATTTCATCCTAAATCTCCTTACTTCACACAATTAACCCTTTGACACATATAATCTCATGCATGAGATGTAAGTGCAGCCGTCTCCGCCGTGCTAAATCTTACACGCAGTACTGAGGAGCTTTTGGTAAAGCATTTATGTTGCAGTGAGTCAAACGAGGAGCAGAAAATTATTGATTACCTCCAGGGATGCTTAAGCCCACGTTCTGTGCCTGAAAGAGAAAATAGATCTTTAACGTCATAGAATGGGCTATATCTAGCATCTATATTCAGGGTTTTATCTTCAGTTTGCCCCACCGTATCTAAGCCCAGGCTATCACACAAATGTTAAATCATCCCCAGTGTTTACATCTTGATCATCTGAGTGGAGTGGAGAAAGTAGCAGGACAAACAAATGCCAACTCCCCAGTCTCATTTTTTTCCCAATTCTGGACTTTAACTGGATGAATAAACACTCAAGCAAGCATGAGTAAACAAAGCTAGGGTCTTTAAAAGGTTGGAGAGGACTGACACTGAGGTTGTTGCCAGAAGCTGTAGGCTATCTATGGCAGGCCGAGGAACTCTAAGCATGCGACAGTGGGTCATGGAATGGATAATACAAAATAAATGTTTTTCTTGAGATTATTTTGGTCATTTCTATATTTACAAGAAGAATTAGAGAAAAATGGAGAATTACAGCGACAGGAAGTAGCATGACTGACCTCAAACGACTCACACGTCATAAGTTTCTCAAGCAAATTTAGTTCAATGTGTTTTATTGTCATCATTACGCAATATTTTTTTTAAAGTTTAAAGACAAGACAGTGTAAATACATATCAAAGCAAAATGGTTTCACCTTGCAGGACTTTCTGTCAATCTTTTTTTTTGTGAAGGCATGTATGCATTTAAATCATAGTGCAATGTTGGGACAGACATAGGGGGAATGCATTCACTATGTTTAACAGGGTTGATTTGTTTTCTATCTAGTGTACTCTCTCTCACAGTTCTCATTTCCTTGTGGGTGCCCGCATGCCTGCTTTCTCGCATGCATGTGTGCGTGAGGAGGAGTTGATTCTCAATCCTGTATTAAAGGACTGGGTAGGGTATATGTGTGGAGGTAATAAGTCCAAACTGTAAAGGGACTGCCTGTGAGTCACTCAGTCATGAAAAGCGCAGACCTTGGTGATTGGATATGGCTGTTTCACGGGTTTCAGCAAAGTACTGATTTGGGACCTCTGTTTGTGATTTCGTTTTTTGCTTGTCAGTATGACAGCACACACTTCAGCAAGCCAAATTCCTGCCTGTGTTCTCGGAGGAGATTTGAAATGGAAGGGGGCTTTGTTTTCTTTTCTAATTTTTAACCTTTCGCATCATCTTCAGCGAGAAAACATCAAAGTCACAGACGGCGGCTTTCATATTTGCAGTATTATTGTCTTGCAAGTTTCCAATTTATATTAAGTTCGACGACGCTCCAGTGGTTTACGTCATTGCTCTTTTTTTTGGCTCTGACTCTTAAGTTTCAATCTTTGGCCTCTGCCATTCATGTTTTGTCAAATTAATGGAAATTTAATTTTGACTATGGTGAGTAGCAGTGGCAGCATTATTTTGATAATTTCTTCAAGTCAGTCTTTGGTCAGAGTTGTTTTTTGACAGTCAGCTGAAGAAACAGAAAAGTCACTGTAGGCCCATGTAAGAGAAAGACGAAATATCCGTGCTCATAGGTAGGTGTGTGGCGGCACAGTAATGCATAGGTTAGCACTGTCGCCTCACAGCAACGGGGTTCCTGGTTGGAACCCCGGGTTGGGGGAGCCCTTCGGTGCGGAGTTTGCATGTTCTCCCCGTGTCAGTGTGGGTTTTCTCCGGGTGCTCCAGCTTCCTCCCACAGTCCAAAGACATGCAGGTTAATTAGTGACTCTAAATTGTCCGTAGGTGTGAATGTGAGTGTGAATGGTTGTCTGTCTCTATGTGTCAGCCCTGTGATAGTCTGGTGACCTGTCCAGGGTGTACCCTGCCTCTCACCCAATGTCAGCTGGGATAGGCTCCAGCCCCCCGATGACCCCTTTGATGACATTTTTTTTTGCTGTGATTCCCAAGTTTGGCCTCTTTAATTAATGTTTCGTCAAATCAGTTAAAATTTAAAAGATGTTGTCTTCTCATTTTGAAGAAGTTGACTAGCAGTGACAGCATCAGTTAAAGGAACAGAAAAGTCACTGTAGGCCTATGTGTGTGGGTGTGTGTGTGTGTGCGTACATGTTGTGGGTCTCAGATTAGATTGGTCTTGTGGGACCTCACTGAACCACTCCTCTGAATTGAACCAGACATCAGTAAAGCCTGACATAGCAAAGGGCTACTGCTGAGCTCGCACAGCTTTATTTATCACCCCGAAGTGAGTGTGTTTGTGTGTATGTATGTGTTCACATATTTTGGCCTCTCACAAACGTGTGTGCATGTCTGTGTGTGTGTGTGTGTGTGTGTGTGTACATGTGTATCAAAGAGAGCAAGAGAAGGAGGGCGAGCAGGAAACTTAGCGTGTCCACACACATGCACACGTGTGTTTGAGACTTTGGACCCGGTCCAACTTCTGTGTTTTCTCCTTCTCTTTTTATACATGATATTTCTTCCACAAGGACAACGATGAAGTCAGGAACGGAATTTTGATGAAGCGTGCGTGTTTATTTGCCTTTGTGTGTGTGCGTGTGAGTGTGTGTGTCTACGTATTTATAACACAAGGACAGTGATGCAGAGAGGAGCTGCATACTGATTAAGTGAAGTCGAAGAGAGGGCCTCTGTGTTGGCAGGCAGAGCCACGCAGCAACAACAAGTCATTCACCTAATTTAGGACACACACACACGCACACACACAGACATGTTTCACTCCAAAAATCTTTTCGGAAAACTCTGCATGCAGACGCTGTGCCACAAGCTGTTTTGAAAAGGACATTTTTGTCTCCAGCTGCAGTGATGTATGCTGTTTAACTTTCACCGGAGACTAATAGGTTTTTCTAATTATCGTTACATAGAAATAGAGATATGCCATAACTCTCCATGGCCTCTGATTCAGCAGAGAGGTCATTAAAGGATGGAGGAAGGAAGGAAAAGAAAAGAGCAGAATGAAGGGAGGATAATGGATAGAGGGAGCGGTGAGAGACAGAGAGAGATTGAGAGGGAGGACGGGAAAGATCAATACAGTCTGTACTTTGAGAGCTAAAGATCTGCATATCACGGAACGGAGCGAGGGAGGAAAGTAGGTGTAGAAAAACAGAGAAACACACACAGCAAGTTTGCACGTTTTGTTTCCTTGTGCTCAGAGGGGGAAGAGGGAGGAAGACACATGGGAGCAGGTGAGAGCAGGAGGGGGAGGGTGACAAAGTTAAGGGGACCCTTTAAGTCGTTTTAAGTGATAAGGAGAAGTATGCAACAATGACGTTTCTGAATGAAAGATAATGGAAGATACGGAGAGAGAAGCCGAGGAAGAAAAGAGAAAGAGAGTCACGCTGCTGGAGGAGTGAGAGTGACAGACCGAAAGGGGATTTGCAGTCTTTCTCGAAGATAAGCACACTGTTTTCTTTCTATCCTGCTAACCCTCACACTCACAGTGGCACCATGTGCGAGCGTGCGCACACATACACGTGCACAAGCGGGCACGCACACATAACCAACACTATTCTATTGCAGCAAGCTCTTGGCACCTGACAAAAGATCACCCGCTCAGAGTTGCCATGGCAACGAGGAGATTCGTTGTTGCTACCCGTACAGCCTGACTCCCAGCCTGATGAGAGAGAAGAAAGTGGCGGGGGGGGGGGGGGATACGATAAAACAGCTAATTGAACTTTAAATGAGGATGTTAATTTGATTAGAAATCTGAGGAAATTAGAATCTCATGGTACAAAAAATTCATATTTATTTGTTGAGTGGTTTTTAATTAATGTTTGACCAACGTGTTGTTATTTTACAACATCAAGTGTACACTGCGGTTTGTTTGTTGTTTTGTCCGACACATTTATTATTTATTGGACTCTGTTGTGCTGCAGTGTAATCACAGATCATACCAATGCAACCCATCCTCTCACCCCATCGAAAATACACTATCAATAATGATTTCAATAAACTGTTCTATATTTAGGCACATCTTTTAACTCAAAACTTTCCATCAGTCCAATTCTGACACAAAAAGGAGAAAATAAATTCAATTTATTCACAGTTTCATTTGCATAGCTGCATCAAGAGTTTTGGTCAAATGGTACTAATTTGGTTCCTCATTTAAATCTGTTTTATGATAAATGTGTTCTGATCTTTTTTTTTACTTCATTAAACATGGATTTTAGAGATAATGTTAAAAACAGTCCCATATCTTCTATGTCTGGTAAAAATAGGATTCATTTCTTGGATTAATAGTCTGCATAAGAATAGAAATATCACTTTATTTGCTGATATACAGCATATCTCCAGCGACTGGAGAGAATAAATGTGAGACAGTTCTCTTGAAGATAAATTAAATAAGTTAATACATGATAATAAAATAGGAAGATGGCTGCTAGACATCTTTGTGCAGCAATAATGAAGTTAAAGTTCATGAATAATCTAAAACGTCAATGTCATCCTCACATTTTCCAAGTTTGTGTAAAACTTCAACAGATGCAGCTCCTCTAAAGACACACATAGAACCAGATAGATCGTGTCTCAGCAACTTGTCTAAAAGGTTCACGTAGTTTTTGATGTTTAGTTTGTCTTTTATCTTTTTTCGTCTTTGAGTTTGCTTGACAGGCAGAGACATGATGAACGGTGAAAGTTGCTGTAAAATGCTCTGCAGGGATGCAACTGCAAAATTCAGCAATGCAGCAACATTGTCGAATGCGAGAAGAAGATCACACGCATGTGGTGTTACATGCGGAAATCTCAGCGCAGAAGAAAACTAGGTGCGAGGAGAGGTAATGCTGTGCTGCACTTAAAGGCCTGCAAAATCATGACAAGCTGTATTGATCACCACAGGAGGATCCTCTCTCCAGGCAGGCTGAGGGAGAGGATCAGCAGCACAACAGCACCTCTGGAGGGAACACTTCGGCAGGGCAGACGTTTGCCAATGAAGGAACTAGGGCTGGTCGATATGATCTGAAAATCAATATCACAATTAATTGAACATTTTCCCTCAATTACGATTAATGAACATTATTTTGTTTTTGGTTTTTGGCCTCATAGTTCACTGACAACATTCTTACTGTAAATACGCTCAGCTATTAAAGCTGGGATACTTTTTCAGTGCATATCTTATCGTTGTGATTTTGAAATAATTGAAGAAAACACACACAGATGAACTATTTCTGATTATTTATTGAATATTTTGTGATTGAAATCAAAGCACACATTGCTTGAAATGAAAACGTCTTACGAAAAAGGTCACATTTTAGCATTAATGTAAAAAGCAAGTTCCCCAAAAAAGCACAAAAAATAACTTAACAAAATGAATTATTTCAAATATTTCCATGTCAAAAGTAAAAAATAACTTGCATCTCCTCAAAACTCTCACATTTTAGTTTTAAAGTAAAAATCAAGTTCTCTGTGTACAACAGTATACAATAAATAGCTTCTATCTCTTGCAAACAGAATACATTTTAAATATTGCCATGTCAAAAGTAAAAAAAAATAACTTGGATGACTTGCCTTTTACCACGAGTTGTACATGTTTGGCACCACGGTTTGGTAAAAAAAGAAAATACTTTGGCAACGGCAGTGTGTCTTCTGTCGAGGGCTTTAATGAGGTGTAGCTTTAGAAGCCATATCCTTCGCTATAGGAAATGGCATCAGTTGTTTCTTTCCATTTTCTTAAATCTTTTTCATATTATGTAGTAATGTGATTGTGCTCCAAGTGCTGAAACAGATTGGTGGTGTTACCTTTGGTCGCTGAAACGGTTTTTCCGTATTTTCCTTCTGTTCGGTATCATCCTCACGAAGGCGAAGATGTGCGACAGACAGTCAACACACTCTCACTCTGACCTCGTCACATATTGACGTTTTGGTCATGGACTTTCCACGTCCACATACGACGTGCAAGGTACCCTGGGTGCATTGGTTGTTGACAGTCTGGGACACTGTGTCAAGTTCTCTTCTTTCAACGTACACTTCCATTTTAACAGGAAATTTAACATTTTCATTCAGTCTTTCAAAATAAATGCACTAGGTTGGTACAACACAGTAAACTGACGTTTTTTTTCCTTCAACAACAAACACACGTGGTTGGGTTAAGGCAACAAAATCACGTGGTTAGGTTTAGCAAAAAAAAGGGTTTGGCTTTAGAATCTTACGAGATGTGAACACCACTCGAAAGTCAGTGTTTGTAGGACCCCTCCATCATCTGTCCCGCCCTCCCCACTTGGACTTCCAACACCTTAACTTTCATCTTTGTCCCGCCGCATTTCTCTGATGCCGCCAGGCACTGTTAAACTATAATGGCAACTGGCCATGGATCATGCTGATGTTAAATTACACCTTTTTTCATTGGTTTCCAACTCCATGAGTCACTACCCAAGCACCAGATTTCGATGACTTTGGAGTGAGACCGGGCTCTGCAAACTGCTCAAGTTGCTAAGTTGGCTCCGTGTTTCGGTTCTCCTGCATGTTGCTTCCAAGCCGCGAACTGGATGGGCTGCACTCATGTGACTACACATGCATGAGAATGTTTTTTAGGGGACAATACAAGAACACACACGGTGGGAACAGCCTTAAAGTTTACTGGTGGGCGGCATGGTGGTGTGGTGGTTAGCACTGTCGCCTCACAAGAGGGCTCCTGGTTTGATCTCGGGGGCAGGAGCCCTTCTGTGCGGAGTTTGCATGTTCTCCCCGTGTCAGCGCGGGTTCTCTCTGGGTACTCCAGCTTCCTCCCACAGTCCAAAGACATGCAGATTAATTGGTGACTCTAAATTGTCCGTAGGTGTGAATGTGAGCATGAATGGTTGTCTGTCTCTACATGTCAGCCCTGTCCAGGGTGTACCCCACCTCTCGCCCAATGTCAGCTGGGATAGGCTCCAGCCCCCCGATGACCCTCAAGAGGATAAGCGGTTAGAAAATGGATGGATGGATGGAAGTTTACTGGCATGGGCAAGATTACGTTAGTTCAAGGTTCTGAATGTCAGCTTCGATTAATTTTCAATTAATTGCTCAGCCCTGGAAGGAAGTAAACCCAGGTTGACATCCGCTGACTGCCAGCCTGCCACCCAGCTAAATGCATGTAGATCAATCATTATGCATAAAACAAGCCCTGTCCATTAGTGCCCCGACAATTATGGCTAATGTTATCCTCCAAACTTCTGCCAACAAAGGTCAGTTTACTCTTCCTGAAAATCTCCGTGCCGCTCATAACTCCAGATGAGAAGACTGTTGTGGAGCTGATTAGTGTTTTTTGCCGACCTCTGTCTGAGTGATTGTGATGTTTGTCATGTTGCAGCGGGGATAAAGAAGAAGAAAATGTGCATTTACTAAGAATGAAATAATGATCTATGGATGACTGTGAGTTTTGTTTATCCTTTAATGGCATGACTATTATGCCATCGTCAGCACATTCAATTTAAGATAATTAGCTGTCAGATTATATTAGCTTTTAAATCTGCTATGCAATCTGAGAGAACGATGGTGGTAAAGTGGGGAGTAGTCCAAGAACTAAAGAATCTTTTATGTGCACATGCACACAAAGAGAGACACTGACACGCACACACAGCACGCTTTCCTCTTCTGCTCAGCACACAGATATGAAATAATGAAATATTGATACTCCACAGACCGTGAGCAGCTCAGCAGCAGCAGTAAATTTGAGACCTCGACACATGAAAGGAGAGCGAGAACTTTTTTTTCTCTCTCTCCTTTTTTTCTTCTTTTCGGCTTTCTGTGCGATACTCTACAACTCCACTGAACTCCAAGGCCCTCACGAGTTCACAAGGTCACTGCCGGGTTTCACAACACCGCTGACATAAGACAGTGAGAGGGAGATATATTAGAAATATTCACACTTTGACCTTCTTTCAACAGATAGCAGCAACTGGTGAGCTTTGCACCGAGCGTGAATAACAACACACACAAATAAATAGAGGTTAATCATTATACCGGATCCGGCGCACAGTGCATTTAAAGCAGCTATCAAAGCTTAACACTGGCAGTTGTTAGCAAACTCATTATTTTACGTGAGAGTGAGAGTGTGTGTGCATATGCCTGTGTGTGAGTGAGTCTATTCCTGTCAAAGCATGCAGAGCAGGAGCAGGGATGGATGACATTTCCCTTAGAAATGATGCAGCAGAAGCCCTATGTGTGTGTATGTGTGTGTGTGTGTGTGATAGAGAGAGTAGAGAGAATAGAGTTGTGCTTATGCATTTTCCTCTTCATTCAATATGCTGTTTCTCCCCCATAGGGGTCTAACATCTGTGCCATGCTTATGGGGAATACTGCATAATGGGAACACTTAGATAGGCCACCTGCATATTATGGCTTGTGCAGTCATTGGTGATATAACAGCCACAAACACACACACAGATATACACACACATAAACACACACACGGAGAATCACACACAGAGAACAACTGCAACACCCCAGTGTAATTGCTTGATGACTTTGTCTCCCAAAGAGGTTGAATGACTATATCAACACAGACAGTTCATTGTTATGTTGCCACTTCCTCGGCTTGATTTCTGTGAGGCTGAAAGCAAAGATAATCATTTTTTCCACCACTAAACTTCATGCCGTGGCAGCAGTTTAACTCTGTCAGGAAGGGGTTATCCCATCGCACATCACAAGCCATATTACAGCATCGTGCTGGTGATGCAGTGGGATATGCAACACACTTCAGTGGAAATCACATGCCAATAAAAGCACCAATCAGTGCCGCTAATCACATCATTTATTTAAGACATTTGGAATATATGGTATCCACATTCTTGTCTACAGTGTCAGCCCCATGTGCCGTAACATACAAAAGCTCAAAGCATCTGGTTAATTTGAGATGGTGGTATCTGAGAGTTGGGTAACATGACACACATTACTCCCCCCATTAACTTCCACCAGCAGAACATAAATGTAGGTCTGTGTCTTTAACAAGCATCTAAGGAAACAACATGTTATTTGCAGATTCCTTGAAAGAGACTTGTTATCACTGGGGTTACATTAGATCTGAAATGCTGCAAACACCGGGGTTCTTATTGGAGACAGACGGATGTGTCGATTGTTACATTGACATTTTGTGTTGCTAAGCAAATGCATGGAAGGTAAAGCAGCAGATTCACCCTTAGTGGTTACAGAGACTGCTATGGACTCAGCAGATCTCTGTGTTGAAACCTTGAGCCAACAAAACCCGACAATGCTACGGTACAAAGTCTCTGAGCAATGGCACCTATCCATGCAGTGTATGCAACAGTTTAGGGAAATTATATGTGTGGGACACAAAATGGGCTGGTGTTTAGGATAGCTTCTTCCGCACTGGATTCAACAGATGGACTTCTTCGATGCGTGAAGTGGAACTCAACAAAGGAGGGGCTGCAGATCAAGTGCATAAAGAGGTGCACTGAGACAACAGCTGAATGATACGGACCCCAGCAGGTAACAGGGTTAAAATCTGCATGCACGTATTACTATTGGGATGGAATAATAAGTCATGAGCATTATCTGTGCCCTCAGTGAGGGTGTTGTGTGCAGAAACTGACTGGACAGTAACAATCTGTTGTATTGTACAAACAGGGTGTCAGAGGGTAAACAGTCAAAACTACTGCACCACCATACATCTCAGTGTAAATTTAAACTCTTTGTGGCTCATCATGTACAGTTTGCATGACTTTCAGTGCACTGTATTACACAGCAGCATGTGTGTAGCCTACTTGGCAGCCCAAGCCAGGAAGGAGCAAACAATAGCTGTTAAAACATACTTTTGGTTTGGTACGAATTAGAAACCGAAGGATACATTGAACTACCCTATTAGATTTGGAAAGTATACAGCTTAAATTGTGTTTAACATAATATTCTCAGTGCTGTCTGCCAATCTCATCCCCAAACTAAAACATTCTGCTCCATTGAGAAACGCTAGGAGGCACAGTATACAGACAGCTCGTTGCAAGATGGTTAATAACGCCATTAACAGATCAGAAATAGATGATCCTCTGGTAACCTACAGGGCTGGCATTTGGAGCCACTTCAGTTTCACTGTGGATTATGAGGACGATGGCGGGAGAGAGTGGTTGATAAAAACACATCGAGCCAAAGAACAAGCCACTGCACCGCCACAGACTCTCCTTAGCAGCCAACCCACTAGCACTTTTAATATATACGACCCCGGGCCAAGCACGAGCCACTGCATGGCCACAGACTCTAAGAGAGTGAAGAGAGCTTGTGGGACGTAACGATCTCACTGCCGACACACAGTGCGGGAAAGAAACGACACTGATACTATGCACTCTAATGGCAAAATGGTGAATGGTAAATGAGCTGCTCTTTTATAGCCCTTTGCTAGTCTTCCAACCACTAAAAGCACTTTTACACTTCATGTCACATTCACCCATTCACACGGTGCCAGGCGCGACTCAGTAACCATTCACATATTCTCACACACCAATGGAACAGCCATCAGGAGGTGGGGCTCAGTATCTTGCCCAGGGATAGTTCGACATGCGGACTAGAGGAGCTGGGGATCAAACCGCTGCTCCTCCGATTGGTGGACGACCCGCTCTAGCCACAGAGAAGGAGATATATGTAGCCACAGCCACTCTACCCACAGCCGCCCCTAAAGTCAGTAGTAACATTTTTTTTTTTTTTTTTTTTTTTTTTATTATTATAGGACACAGAAATGGTGAAAAACAGGTTTACGATCTAACTCCATAATTTAGGACGTCACAGTTCCCTGTCTTTTCATGCTTTTTTAACAGGTATTTTCTAACATATATAATGTTTTTAGAAATAATCACTGATTTTGCTTTACCCAGACTTTAACAAGCTCATTTCAGCCAGATTGTAATTCCTGCTTTGTACAAAAAAACAAAAGCCCAAATTCCGTTTTCATACATTAAAATTCTAAAAATCAAGAAAATTTCTCTGGCATCAAAACCAGATCGAACCGAACCATGAACCATTACATCTCTAACATATATACATATATATTCATGTAAGCTACTGCAAGTGTTTACATTAGGTGGCCCACAATGCTACATGTAGCTACGTGCTAACATGAGGGAAACCTCAAAGTCTTGGTTTTCAATGATGTTCATTTCTTCACAGTTCTGATCATATTCCATCTGAAACATGTCTGGTTGTAGTTAGAAGCTTTAGCTTTAATTTTTCTATTTTTAAGGGGAGAAAGAGCCATTATACACAGTCATTTCCCAGCTGCAAATTCACAACCACATGTATTCCAACTGGAATATGTGTGGTTGTGAAAAATGTGGTTCAGATCAGATTTTTTTTCATGGGAGAAAGTTTTGCTTTTCTCCATTACAGTGATTACACAGCTGCAATGATGTTGCAGAGATGCTGAGATAAAGAAGACCGGGAAATGCTGACCAATCAGAGCAGACTGGGCTTCTTCAGGAGGAGGGGCTTAAAGAGACAGGTGCTAAAATGGGACATCTCAGACAGAGTGTTCCAGCACAGACAGCATGAGGAAAATAAAGTGTTTTTTGAACATTAAAGCAAGTAAACATGTTCTAGTGGAAAACCCAAAATATACAAGCATAATAGGTTCCCTTTTAAATACAGCTGCTAGCCTGCCACTAATACTCTTGGTGTTCAAACAAGCCAAACAAACCTTGAACCTCAGTTTCATTTAAGAGAATTTGAGAGCATTAATTTGAGGGAAAAAGAGTGATTCATGCACTCTTATTTAGCAGTTCAAGGGTAAGAATTACTGATTTGTGCAAACAAATTATTACAAAATGTGCCTTCCTACATGACAGAGGAGCAGAAAGACTTGCAATTTTGGCAGAAGCATGGTGATTATTTTGTCATACTTTGTGAAGAGGTTTGTTTGGATGAATGCAGATGTAGATCTCTTAAGCATTAGACTGAGCGTGTGCATTAGAAGAGTATTCTTCCTGAAAGAACTTTTGCTATACCTTTATCCGGTCAATTATTAATAGACCTGGCATTTATCACTGGAAAAATAATTTAGTGTAGAGACACATAGTCAGAGAGCCGAGGCCAGATAAAAGTCAATATAAACACATTTATCATATTGAGACCTTGAGAGTGTTTTATTGTGCTACGAGAGAACAGTTACAAAACAGAAATATAGATGATAAAATGTTACAAAAGTCATAAAATAAAAAAATAAAGAAAAAAAGATCCATATTTGACTTAGAAGAAAGTGAACACTTTGTAATTATTAATGCATAAAACATCCATAAAATGTGGTCTGATCTTCATCAGAGTCACTGACAAACAAATATACAGACTATGTAAAATAACACTCAAACAATTGTTTTCTGAATTTGCACATTTATTAAATAATTGATTAATTGATTAAAAATCCCAATAGGAAGTTTGTGTATGTATGTACATGAACCCCCTCATAAATGACCTCTACAAAAGCTACTGCAAGACAGATTTTCCCATCAGTGAGTTGAGATGGTAGTTAGTAGTAGTTAGTTGTGCCTTGTTCTGGACAAAACACAATAAAAATATTGGCTACTGATAGTCATTTTGTCAAGTTGATGTGAACCATCCTTCATTAAGATGTGAAATGGTGAAAAAGCTTCTCCTGGTTGAACTAGTTGCTTGTTTTGTTTTTTCCCCAACATAACTTTGAATGTTTAAGCAAACAACACAATAAATACATGAATACATTCAATTGTTTTAATGTTACTATTTCAAGTGGATATAGTTTGTCCATTATTGTGACTTTAAAGAATATCAGACAACATTTTATGACTAAATTGAGTAAAAATGCAGGAAAATCAAAGTGCTTCCTTTACTTTTTCTTGGCACTGTCAATGATACCAGGGAAGAAACATTTTAGCAGTTAATAACATCTCGGTTTATGCAGATCTGAAATCAAGAAGACAATCCAGGTATTGATTCTCGAGAATACTGGTGAGGGTTCCCAGTCCCAGATGCACACAAATAGAAACACACACGCAGGAACACACATATATAATCTTGGTTGGTTGGCAGCTCTCAATGTTGAGTGCCTAGTCTTAAAGTGACTGGATCGATACAGGGGAGTGAATTGCCAATTTCAGTTTGTTCTATTGAAATCGGCTGGCGCTGCATTCTAGAGGGAGAGCACCTGAAATTGGCAGTGGCAGAGTGGTATTGGATTTGTAAGGAGAGAGAAAAGGAGTGAGCAGAATGATCAGAGACGGACTTGGACGCCTACATTTCTATGCATGTACATACACACCCACAAGATGTAAAGTCATCATTGCACCCATGAATCTTAGCCAAATTATGGTAACTGTTATGAAAGCCCTTTGATTTTCGCCGTCTCACCTAGATGGAACCACTCACACACACTCAACCAGAGCTCATCTTGGCTTCTTCGATCGTGTAGTCCAAGGCAATCAAGCTCTGTGCTGGAAGAGCAGATGATTGTGTCTCTAGATAGTGAATAGCTCATTCAGTTGATCCTCTCCATTCTGTTTATTGGGATTACATGGACTGACGCCATCACCAAACTACAGAGTGCCTTGGCATGGACGGATGTCTGGCCGTAGACACTGTACACAATTTAAACCGTAGCTTTGCAGTCCTTCCTAGCCTGACAAACTAAATCAACAGAAAGTGCAGAGTTGATCCAGCTCTGTCTTTGAAGGCAGCACAGACCCGGTGGTGCTGGACCACAGAACCTCACTCTCTTTTGGCGCTTCAAAAAACCAGACCCAGGAAACTTCATGTTCATGACATCATGTTCAGAAAGAGATGCCTATCGAACAACTAGAGATGTCTTCTGTTGTATTTAATCTCTTTTCAATACAGGACAAAAAGGACTCCCTGGAAAAAGAGATCTTGTACCTCAATGGGCCCTCCCTGGCTAAATAAAGGATAAATAATAATAAATAAATAAATCCGATTCAAGGCAGAAAGCCAACAGCCTGCTTCAGATTGCTGTGGGTCCCAACATCTCCCACATGCGTGATGACCAAAGGGGAGGTTACTGTTGTTCATCATTGCTGCTGACCTGTTACATGATGATGATTGTGGCATTGTGTTAGTGTCACAACAGACGGTGCAGTCATCTGTCTTCACCCACAAAGCCTAGAGAGCATTGTTACGAGACAAAGACTGTGTGAAATTGAGCAACAGTTACACATGGTGACTACAGTTCTATGATTACAAGCAGAACTCTGTAATTAGATACCTTATTCCCTTCACTATTTCTTAAAGACTTGTGTTCTAAACAAATTATATGTTCAATAGGGCTGTATCAATAGTCGTCATTTAGGGCCACTAATTGACTAGTTGCCCACATGTTTAGAATATAAATTTAATTAGTGAAATGATATATTTTGGGCGGGGCAACACAATGGTTTGAGTTGAAGGTGTGAGAAAGAATAGTATCAGTAACATTGTTAACACTGTGCTACATTACAGAGAAATACGAAACCGTACTAATGAACCTTCATTAATATAGGCCTATATTTTATCTACAAGTGCACGTCACACACTGAGCGAGCCGCCTGTTAATGATGCTGTGGGCTAATGGGCATGTAGCTACTTCCATGTTTCAGATGATACGTCATGTTTGTAGTCGACCAGAAGATGAGTTTACATATCACCTTGGGTTGGTCCTTCACCTTCTCAAAATGATCCCACACTTTGGATTTCCTGCCCGACATGTTATTAACTAGCCTGTGGAATACTCTAACTGCAGGTACCAGCTCTGTAAATTAGGGCTGTACAAGTTGTGAGCCATTAACCACCTGGAAAACGTGATGTCAGGCACTCTTGTGCCTTTTTTGAGCCAGCTTTCAAGAGCGTGGAGGTAGGTTGCATCTGAGGTTGCTAAGCAACCTCAACAAGCATCATATAGCCTATTTACCTGAAATCCTGAGTGCAGAGCTGATCTTCTTCCAGATGCTGTTTATAAGTGTGTAGGCCTGTCGTCCGTGGGACAGATGTAAAGCTCTGGCTAGCCCTGCACTAACATGATCAACTTTTTCGTATTTATCAGACTGAATATTTACAGAAGAAGGGAAAGATATCTGTCGACTGTGATTGGTTTGTAACCTGACTCCTGTCTGACCGCTGAGCGTGGCCACTTCCTGTGTCTGTTCTTTCAAATTAAATTCCCACATGGTCCAGTCATAGGTTTTGATTTATTTTGACAAGGTGCAGCTCCTAATAGAGTTTCAAGTTTGCTTGTTTATTTATTTATTCTATTTTTTTTTTTTTTTTTTTGTGCAACTGAGTTACCAATGAAATCTTGTGGACTAATAACTTTTCTAGTCGACTAACATGTGGTCGACTGTTAGGGGGCAGCCCTAGTGTTCAAATTGTTTGTAGCTGTTCAGAACAGCTACTTTCAAAGGTGGGATGACAACCTGGTCATCATTAACCCCGTTTATACCTGTCATTTCAAGCATCTCGTATCAGAGTAAAATCCAGATAAGGTTTTACACACTTTCATTCCACTACATATAAAAATCCCACCGGCCAGATCATCAATCTGATAGCAACCTCTCTTGGTTTACCCAAGCTGCATGTAAATCAGGGTCTGCCCATGCCCACCTGAATTTTTTTGGTAACAAAAATGCTAGAAGAAGACTAACCTCTGCACTTATGCAATTTACAGTTAAGCTAATGTTAGCCAACAACTAGATTACCTAACACAAACACACTAATGGACCACATTTATGAACTATGAGCGAGATAACGGTTTTATCGCCTTCACCGACTCTAACTCGCGCTCCTCACACGCCCAGAGAGATCAATGCTCTCTCACCTACATGATCAATCTGTGGTTGAACTGATTAGGGATCAGATAAATGCCACGGCAGCTATTTGATTGTACGTGTAGAACATGCTGGAGCTGTTTTTACTGCTTTAATGAGTGAGAGAACAGCTAATTCCAGTGTAATTTTTGGAGCTGCTGTTATCACAAGGGCAGAGGAGACAGCCAACGGAGGTGTTGTGGAAATCAGAAAGTGAGTGGCACCACTGTCCAGAATCCCAGTAGAGGATTTCTGTGATCAAACATGTAAAGTTACCACACCTGATTGCTGCTACTTCTTATACAGATACAGTGACTGCAGTATTATCTGTTATATAATCAGGTTATATTAAAATACACAAACAACTATGAAGCTTCCATCACAGTGGATTTCCAAGATATTACAATCAGATATTCTACCGAGTTGCTTATTTCTACTGCAACCAACTAAATAGCATGTGTGCATGTCTGTGTGTGTGTGTGTGTGTGTGTGTGTGTACACACCTGTGTGTCAATGATTGGTGATGTGGTAACACTGAGGTAAAGATTGCTCCTGCTAAGTCACAGCTTACATAAAAAAACACAATCTTTGAGTAAATTATAGCCATACAAATATGCACATAAACAAACACGATCATGAACACACACACACACATACACATACACACACAGCTCTGTGGAATCAGACATGATAGCTGGATTGATTGTAACAAGCTGATATGAGGATTTTAGGCTGCAGTTGTTTTCTCACACTGTAGATGGTTATCTGACATTTTATGGCTGCGGGGTCTGTCAGACTGTTAAACGTGCACACGCACACATACACACACACATATACACACACACTACACAGTAAAGGAGTGGTGAGCCCCTATGACCACAATACGTCCTGTGGATTATAAGGTGCTATCTCACTTGAACTCAGAGGCACTTTGCCCTGAACATCGGAGAGAGAGCCAAGGTAAGACTGCAGCTGCGGGCCGTCTACCTGCTCAACTCAGAAACTAATCTTTATTTTGTATTACACTTATATCATTTGCTGATGATGCAACGTGATTTACAATATGATGCTGTATGACTGATTGTTACTGTGATGCTAGCAGGAATCCTGCTTGTTATAGAAACAGACTTGCTTTTGACTTTTTGTAGCTTGCAGATGTTTGCATTATGCCGCTCTATCCACATTACTGTGGACACACTGTGACCAAGTTTGTTAATGATAATGTGAAGAAATGTGGAGTAAATACTCCACTGCCAATTGCAATGCAGCCCTGAGGAACAGATGTCTATGGAGGGTTTTGAATACTGATGTGTAGACGGATTTTTTTAGTCAGATGAACACTGCACTGATCCACTTGTTCACTTTTTTAATTTTTTTTTATTAATGTCAGTCCTCAACATAATTACAGGTGACAAACCTCCTCTTGGGCTGACATTAACTTTCAAGGATATGTCTCAAAGTAACCATTGAACTCAAGGTATTAAGTAAAAGTTCAAATGAGATATCAGATCGTTTTCTAAACTGCCTGCACTCATGGGAACCTCAACAGTGCAGCTATAAAGTGCCCGTGTTTTTTTTATAAGTGTGTGTTCATGTACACGAATCAGAGTGGGTGTGTGTCGGGAGAAGTAAAATGATATGCTGTTATGGGTGGAAGCTATTTTTGGGCACTTAGGCTAAATGGAAGAAGAGAGAGGCTAAAAGGTTTGCACTGTATGAATGTGTTTGTTTGTGTGTCTCGGTGTTACAGTGCATGTTTGCAGGCGATTTTTTGGTGCTTCTGTGTGGTGTGCAGGGGGGCATGCACACGTTTGACTCTCTGTCTCTCTCTTTGCCCTCGCCTGCTCTTCACAGCACATTAAACAGGATGGCTATAAGCCTCTCATTCACCCAAATAGACACATACCCACACACATACAGACATTCACCTTGTTTTTGTCTCCAAGAGTACATTGGAGTGAAGCCTAATTGCTTGAGTGATATGATGGGTGCCTTTGCAAAGACTGGGCCCAGCCTGTCGGGCAGTTTTGTCGACTCCCTGTTTCTCTTTTTTAAAGTCTTGTTCTTTTTCTTGTCTTTCCTTTATGCTCAGATTTTTCAATTTAGTTTTTTTTTTTTTTACTTCAGGAAGCTTTTGCTGAGTCCAAGGTTAATGCAAGGAAAATATATGTGTGTTTACTATAGTTTGGCTGTTTTGTGCATGTGCATGTGTGTGTGTCCTGCCAATGGGCCTCATTAAGCAGGGAAGTTTTTTGAGACCTCTGAGACCTTGCCTTTAGTAAACTTGGTGTCATTATTGGGTGTTAATGATGTTGGCCTTTGTAATCAGTCTCTGTGTATGTGTGTATGTGTGCATTTGTGTGTGTGTGTGTGTGTGTGTGTGTGTGTGTGTGTGTGTGTGTGTGTGTGTGTGTGTGTGTTAGATGAGGAAAAGGCAGTTCTCAGGTTTGGAGGTGACTCTCATGGTCATGTTCGCATTGATGTCTGTGGCGGCCGTCAGTCTCATAGTTCTGTTTGTCACCGGAGAACCTGGGGTCCTTAAAGATGGTAGGTGAACATGCTTATGCATACATAACTGCATATGTAGACAAGAACACATCTAAAAATATTAGCTCTGAAACTTCACCATGCTTCCCCTTTTCAGCCATAGTTCAAGGCACTTAACTTTGTATTATTTTGGATGTGAGAATGCCTCATGACAACTGGTCAAAACAAAAAATCTCAGAATTGACTTTCGCTAAGCCCCGCCCCTTTGTGATGGTCCGAGCCCACACTGTAACTAACTGCACTCCCTGAAGAAATATTATCATATTTTTGGAAAATGAAACAGTGATTCCAGAGAGAAGCAGACAGAGGGGTCTACAGTCTGTGTTTGAAGGATATATCCAGGATGTCAAACTGACTCAGCAGCAACAACAGGTTAAAAAGATAGTTAGAAGCTAAAGCCCAACTATATGCTACAGATCACAGTGTAAAAGTGAACCACCACATCACTGCTGATCGACACAGAAGACAATGAATATAAAGGGAAACTTTGCTGATGTTGAACCAGCTGTGTGGCATCGCAGTGTGTGCAGATGAACAGTGTTTGGCTTCGCCCCAATGCCGCTGCCAGCACCCGCACCTCCGCCGCCAGACAGTCAGGGATCTCTGGGGGAAGTCGAACAACGTTCATCTGCACACAATGTGATGACACACAGCTGGTTCAATATCAGCAAAGTTTCCCTGCTCCCCTTCACTGGTTCCTGTACAGCAGGGTCGGTCTTTGTTTCACTGTTATAATCATTAAACAGCAAAAGCAGCATGTGTATACATTCAGTAGGCTATATCTTCAGTAGCTAGCTAGCTAACACTACACTTTTCAGGGTTTGATTCTGGTTTTGGAACAGGGAAGAAACGTATATCTTTTTCCAACCTCTCCAGGTAACGAGTATCATTAATACACCACGTGCCCCAGACACAACATTTAGCTCCAAATCCACAAAACCAGCCTGAAAATGAAGGAAATCTGAAACAGCTGCATTAGAGTCAATGGAGCACAGCTGTGTTGTTGTCAGATCCTGGTCTGAGGGTTGCTCTCCCCCTCTCACACTTAAGTTTTTCTATCAAATAAAGGTATAAAGCCAAAAAAATACATAATCTTAAAAATAAATGTTGTTTGAAACTGCCATTTAAAACAACACATAGAGGCATTTTTTGACAACCCTATCAGCATTCCGACATCATTTGTTAGTGCCTTCCAGTTTTAGTTTTTTTAAGAGACTTACTCTTCCATGTTCCATCACCACCAAAAAACACACGGACTATCTAGTAAACAAACACAACATGCACCACTCTTCCCCCTTCCACCTCTACTGGAATTTGAACTCCTTCATGTTGCCACACTCAGCAGTAAATTGTGCATGGCCTTCAGACACTAGTGTCTCCGCCAGTCGGTTTGTAAACATATAATTATAATGGTGATCACGTTGCTTATAACTAATGCAATACAAGATGGATTTAGCGCCATGATGCTGTGCCAGAATTTGTCAACATAGCAAATGCCAGTTCAGCTGGTTTGGCATTAAATCAAACCAGTTTAGTACACTGGACCCAGCTGACAAAACCCCAAATCAACCCAACTCTCATCCCCTGTGTCAATGTTTTGTTGATTCATCCTTCCACCTTGAACATGCGAGATGTTGATCTATGACAAAAATCACTTCTTTGCTCTCGTCATCACTACTACAGCCACCAGAGGGCTTTGCTGAAATAACTAATTATGTTGTTTCTTGCAACTGGTGAGGACTATTAGGTCTTTGCTCACATAGATATGAATCTTGAATAAGTCTATTCAGTAGTTTATCGTGGTAAGATTGGGTTTTCACTTTGATTTTCTGTTTTAAGTAAACATTTCATCTTTTGGCAGAAACTACTGATGCATTCGTTCCTCAGTGTCCCAGCATTCCTCTGGCTGAAAGAGTGGACTGTTTTCCTGATGCTGGAGCCTCAAAGGTATGAGTCATCATCATCATTTCTAAAAATGCAAAAATTAAGTTTGTGGAGACGGTTTGTCCATGGACCGTAAACAGATTTGGCATTGAGACGGAGCTGAAGATTATGTAACGACTTGTTCTTCTTACAGCTCAATTCTTACTCTTAGAAATCATCATCTTTGACACTCCTTCAATTGTGACAAGACCTTTGCCATGATTATAATTATTATTAGTACAATAGCAACGACGATAGTGATAACATTGTTTATAGTAGCAGCAATGACAATAATGGCAATGTGGATAATGATAATGATACCAACATCAACCTCTCTACTCGAACAGCAAGGATGTGAGCTGCGCGGATGCTGCTGGAGCCCACTGGACGAGAGAAATGTTCCCTGGTGTTTCTTCTCAACCAACCATGGATACACAGTGGAATCAGTGGAGGAGCCAAATCCTTACGGTAAATCCCTATTTCCTCTCTCTGTACTCTGCACTCCCACTCATGTGGTCTCTGACTGGTGGAAACATTTATTCTATTTAGCTTGTTTTCTAATTCTAACTGCTCTGCATTCCCCCAGTCTATCTGTCTGTCTGTACTTCCTCACATTGTTTTTCCTCTTTTACTTACTTTGCCTGAGGCATGCTTTCCTGTGAAATATGACATGGATGGCATATCAGAAAACATGATTGACTTTGTAGCATGCAGGTTTTTCCATTTTCTGCTTGATTTCACTGCCTCATGTGAACTCAGTTATTGTGTAAAAGCAAAGAAGAAACATTTTATATCAAGTCTGAACGGCGACGTTTTCCATCACGTTGTTCGAATAGCATAAGAACTTTTTTTAAAAGACAAAAAAATATATATTCTGGGGCTTGTTTTGTGTAACAAAGGTGTTTAACTTCAAAATTGACAAATGCTTAGACTGAAAGGTAACATTATCAAAAACAATCATTTTTCTAGGTCTGCCTGAGATAGGCTTTATGTTACTCAACAGGGACTTTAACCAATACAGAAAAATGAAAGCGCTCCTTCTTATATAATTTTAACTGTGTTCAAATATTTTTACATGCATTCTGCCATAGTATCGCTCAAGGCTACAATGCAAATTACCCACATTTAACTCAGAGGCAACTGTGGACTCTGTAAGCATATTGCACCCTTTGATCATACTGGTAAATGGATAACGTGGGAATACATCTGCGTTTGAAGGAATTCTCATCCCAGTTCACCTGATGAATTTTGAGCGTGGTGCTGAACCTCAGGACTGTTGCAGTTGTTGTTACTGTTGCAGTTTACTCCTCATTGAATGGAACAGATATTTGTCATGATTATTAAATGCTTTGTTTTTGCAATGCATTTATGTTGCCATAACTAACGCCGCTTATGCACAGCTCATTCAACAATGACTCTCCAGAGCTTGGATGTCAGGGGGGCCTATTGTGATCATTAATAAACCATTCACGTTTACGAACTCTTGAATATTAATACTGAAAATCAGTCAGATATGTTATATCAAAGGAATAGTTGTTGTCACCATGATGTTGCCAGGCAACCAGCTGCTCACAACCCTCTATAAAAACACAATGTTTTGTTGTATCACTGAGGTTTTTTTCTGCAGCCAGGTCGTACTCCCAAAATGCCAAAGTACACAGCTTGGCCAGTGTCCCCAGCATGGTACTATTTAGCATCTGTGTGAGACATACTGGGCTTCCCACCGACACTGATGTAAATACGTCCACTTGATTATAAGACACTCAGAACAACCATAGTTTAAAGAGCGTGAAAGTCCACCCAAGTCCACTTCAGTGGAAGTGCAACAGGCAACATTGACCCAGGAGAGCAGTGTTCGAAACAGACATACAATGACGTGGCCTTAGAGTGGCCTTTGTGCCACTCAAAGCTAGGTGTTTATAAGGATGACATCCGTGGTCTTTTCCGAACCATAACCAAGAAGTTTTGTGCCTAAACCTAACCCCTGACCCCTTATGTGAGTTGCCTCAAGTGACTAACATCAACCACAATGTTTCCTTACCATAACCAAGTATTTTTGTTGCCTAAACCTAAACCACTACATTTGTGCCAATCAAAGCAGGGTGGGTTTTTTTAAGCAACATCTGCAATTGTTTCCTAAACATAACCAAATCCTTTCCTTGCCTAAATCAAACTGCCAACCCCTTCTGTATCAAGACACAGAAGGGGTTGGCAGGGGTAATATAAAGGGTATAAATCGTCCCACCTGTACAGTTTTGGTGGAGGACCTGGACAGTGTAGAACCATGGTTCCCAACTGCTCTAGCCATGGGGTCGAGATTTCTCCTTATCAATACCTAAGTTTGGCCATGTCGTCGAGCTAGTTTGCTGTCTCTATTAAGTAGCTTACTTAGCAGCTTACTCACTCTTCAGCAGGAAACGGCACTTCAAAATAAAAGCACTTCACCAGAAATTCACTGTATGTCAAAATAAAGTGTGGTTTTTACAAATTGGACACATTTGCAAGTCACTTGGGATCCATTCAGAATGGACTCCCGACCCAGTAAACCCGGGTCACTTTTGGACCTCGACCCATCAGTTGGGAATCACTGGTGTAGAAGAAACAATATGATCACCATACTGGGTTTCATGCTTTGACTAAAATAATGACCATAACATTGCCACTATAGTTCCATAATAAGAATACTGTTTTTGTGTCATGTCATCTTTATTTGGGAGTTAAGAAGCAAAATGTTGTTTACATCTTAAAATGAATATTTAAAGCTGCATTACAACCTTTAATAACCTTTTGTCTTGTGTTAAATTTTGCAGTAATGAAAGCCCAGCTGAAGAGAATGCCCTCTCCGTCTGTATTTGGTGCTGATATACAAGAGCTGTCATTTCACGCAGAAATGCAGTCAAACAATCGACTCCGATTCAAGGTACACACTGACAGACACCATTTCTGTTAAACACCTTCATTGCTTGCACACAAATTCACACTCACATCCACACGTACACATTCACACAGCAACAGAGGAATATGTGAGATAAATCTAGTCGGGTTGAATTACTTCCTAAAGTCGTTTTTTATCAAAGCATGACCAACACGAATGTTGTACAGAACAAAAGGGGACAAATATAGCTATGTGCACTACAAAGTACGAACATGACCGTGAGATACGAGGCCACACTCACACTGCCTGTATGGTTGTTTCTCTCCTCTGTCTCTCTTCTCCTCAGATCTATGATGCCCACAGGCGGAGGTTTGAAGTCCCCCATGAGCACATCAGCAG
This sequence comes from Cephalopholis sonnerati, assembly GCA_019142605.1. Taxonomy (NCBI): domain Eukaryota; kingdom Metazoa; phylum Chordata; class Actinopteri; order Perciformes; family Serranidae; genus Cephalopholis; species Cephalopholis sonnerati. The sequence continues at coordinate 38,122,070 of JAGQAX010000013.1, forward strand.
CCTCAACAGTAACCCCTCCAGCCCCATCAGTAACACACTGGAGATGACACACAAACCCTTTGGCCTCACTGTGCGCAGGAAGGAAAACAAAAAAGTCCTGTGAGTGCACACTGTGTGAGTGTGTGTGTGTTTATTGTGTATTTGTGTTGGACGGGGACAGGGTTGTTTTTAAGAACTACAATATCACATTGTTTGCCATGTGAACAGTAAAGGAAAAGACAGTAGCACATACTGTGTGTATTCAACAAACTAAAATGTGCATCGAGGCACGTACTGTATATTTACTGTGTATTAGATAATGCAAATACTGGAAACATAGTGTATACACTGTTTGGCTGTACCCGTAGGGAGGGATGGTGGTTGAGACATGTATTGTTGCAGAGGATTGTTATGGTAAGTTTTATGAAGACGATGCTGGAAGCTATGTTCACAGTAGACTGTGTGGATGTAATTCTTGAGGCGAAACACAGTAAGAGCCATAGTGCCCAAAAATATTACAAGACAATCTGAGCTGTTGAATATTTGATCCTATGTTGTTGCTAGTCAGCCTTCTCACAATCATCTTATTGGATTGAGAACTGTCAATATATTAACATCGATTCTTTGCATCTCATTTGAAGCAATTACGTCAGAAATCCTCTGTGTTGGTTTGTCGGTCACATAAGCTCATTGCCGTGCATTATTCCCACATAATGGCATGTAACTCGTTGCCATGTTACATGTTAGTTTCCTACAGCAACAAGTAATTATGTTCATGTCAGGCAGGCTACTTGGATAGCCCTTGGCGACAACCTTGTGATCAATTACCCACAGAGTTGTGTGCCCACACACACACAGACACACTTACTGTTAATTACTAAAAAGGCATTAAACCATTATTATTGTTAATGCTATAAAGAATACGGCACTTTGTGAACCATAGAGCTTCTGAGGGCACAGAAACTGTGCAATATTTACAACTAGGATGTGATGCACAGGGGTGAATGCCATATCTATGACTTTACTGATGGTGTTTTGCACATCATTGTGTTCTGTTGTTGTAAATTAGAGCTTATTGCCATTCATGGCCCACATGGAATTTTCATGCAAGGCAAACATTTATCTTTCATCTAAATGCCTCAGAAGACTGTATTTCATTGGATGGTGAAATCCTTCTCGTTTGCATATCTTAACTTAGACTAAGGGCGCATTCACACTGGCGCTATCCGGTCCGCTTCCATGGATAGTTCGGTTCATTTTAGGTGGTGTGAACGCTCATTCGAACTCTGGTGTGGACCACTGAGCGAACCCTGGTCCACTTGAAAACTTGGGGTCTCGGTTCATTTGCAAGTGAACCCTGGTGCAGTTCGCTTACAGTGGGAAATGTAAATGGACTATCCAGCAAACTAAAGAGAGGAGGTGACATGGAGCGCAGCGCATTTTGGGTAAAAAAAACCCAAAGCCAACAGCGTGAACTGGGAGAAGCAGTTTTTAAATTGTTTAGCGAGAGGATGGCGGCACACAGATTTAATCGGTCGGCGGATCACATTAAGGTCCGTGACTGAAGGGGATGGATTACCGTTTTCGGTCATGGCCAATCAATGAGCCGGGTTTTCTTCTTCGTCATGCTTTTTTTCTTTCTAGTCAGTGATCATTTTGGGCAATACCACCCCCAAACGAGCAGCTGTTGTAACTGTGTGATGTTGTCCAGACGGATTGTTCCGCTCTAAAAAGTGCAGTGTGAAAGTGAACCAAACCAAATGAAGGTGTGAAATTTTTCCTGCATTCCCCACCCAATTGAACAGAGTCCCCCGGACTACCCAGTGTGAATGCACCCTTGATTCTTTCATTTATTAATTCATTCATTTACCATAGCTGCTTATTTTGTTAGGGGTCACGGGGGGGGGGGTTGAGGCTATCCAGCTGAAATTAGGTGAGAGGCAGGGTACACCCTGGACAGGTCACCAGACTATCACAGGGCTGACACATAGAGACAGACAACCATTCACACTCACATTCACACCTACGGGCAATTTAGAGTCACCAATTAACCTGCATGTCTTTGGACTGTGGGAGGAAGCCGGAGTACCCAGAGAAAACCCACGCTGACACGGGGAGGACATGCAAACACTGCTCAAAAGGGCTCAGAAGGGCGGCACAGTGGTGGAGCCCCTTAGACTTAGATGTTATCCAAAAATGAACATTTAGTGACAACAATACTTACTATTTTTTTCCATGTATTCCAGTTATATAATCGCAGAGCTAAATATTTGAGTTTTACACTGAAAGACTTCATTGTGAAATGTTTTTTTATCACATGACAATCTTTGCCTTGACTCACTTACTGGTGTCTTGAGCAGCGTTATATTTCTCAATACTGCACATGACCTTCAACCAGAGGTGGTGAGATGGCTCTGGAGATTAGCAGCTATTTACAGTGCTTTAACTTTGTTTTCCTTTCATAACCCTGGCTTTACAGTGTCACATGTTATGTGAATCAGCATTATCACTAAGTATGTTTGTGGTGTATTCAGGTGAGAGGTCAGACTTTGGGTTTTCAAGAGTGTTGCTTTTGGTTAAGGTTATATTTTAGTACTTCCAGAAGGTTTATTCTTCTCTGTTTTATACTCATCCCACTGGGCACCATCTAGGAACTCACTTTACTTCTGAGGTCAGTGCAATGGTCTCTGCCAGTCGCAGGAATACAAAAACCCACATTAACACCCACTCACCAAATCAAATAATCTTAGAAGACCTATGTAAAGTGTTACTTTACATTTAAGTAGAATACAAGCGCCTACTGAAGGAGTTCTGGCAGTTGATCTCAAGTGTGTTTTGAATGGCTAAATAATAATAATAATAATAATAATAATAATAATAATAATAATAATAATAATAATAATAATATGATAATAATAATGCATTTTATTTACAGGTGCCTTTCAAAGCACTCAAGGACACCCTACAAGACACACTTAAAAAAAACAAGCTGCAATGTATCCATAGATCATAAAATTAAACAAATTTGTAGTACACGAAAAAAGCTATAAAAAAAAAATAATTTAAAAAAAAAAAAAAAAATGACTGGAAAAAAATCACAAGTAAAGCCAACTTGAAAAGGTGTGTCTTCAGATGGGACTTGAGGGTTGAAAGGAAGGTCAGTATTGCAAATATTGTGGGATAGAGTGTCCCAGAGGCAGGGGGCAGGACGGCTAAAAGCTCTAGATTGCAGAATTTCTTAATCATATTTAACCTATTACAGGAAAATAATTAACAAGTGGCAACAGCCAAAGACATGCTAAGTGCTTTTTTTTTATTTAAAATCATTTGACATTTGGTATCCTCTGCATGTAATGTTAATTTTTGGGCTGTTCCTGCTCTGGTAGTTGTTATCAGTTGTTTCTATTTTTATGATCTGATATTTTTATAATCACATGAGCAGCACATGGTAACTGGAAAGTCAATAAAGTGTGGTGATAACAAGGTTTACAAATGTACTTTGATAGAATTTAGTAGTAAATCATCATTTATTTGTTTATTAAGTTCCATTTCTTAAGATACCCAAAGTTATGGGGGGAGTAATAGTATACACATATAGTAATGATACTCATTATCATGCTGCTCTTTGACCTTTCATGCCACAACACAGAGCTTATCTACTTGTAATAAAAGCTTGAGAACAGACTTCTTTATTGAACACAAACGTGGTCACTGCTATTGTCATCAGAGTGACTCTGATTTAATTTGTTTTAACATTTAAAAACAAATCTAGAAACGGTTATATACACATTGCACAAGGTCCATGTTAAATTAAAATGCTGAGGCTAACACAATAAAGTTTAATGGATAACTTGTTTCCATTGTGGCCCTCAAGCATGAGGACTCACCTCTGATGACAGTGACAAGTTAAACTATCGTCAATCATATAGTTAAGACCTGATGTAGCGGTCTTTACTGTAGTCTACTGAGGTGTTTTACTGTTATCGTGACTATTCAATAACTGTGTATTTACTGTATTTACAACCTTTACTTGTATATTTTGTCTCTATATGTCTCTTTTGGCAGCTGGATGTAGCTAAAACAAGCTCAGTATTTCAACTACCAGTGTATGTCTTTTTGAAGGCTTGAGAAATGCTACCCAGAGGGCTTATTAGAGCTTGATGGGATGGTCTGTCTTCCCCTTATTTTTTTTTTCCTTTTTCTTTCTACAACTCAACTCCCCCACACGCCCTCGTCTCGTTCCCACTCCCACTCTCCCTTCTCATTGCATCTCACTCTTACTTCCATTCTTACCTTTTCGTCTCTCACATTCTCACCTGCTCTTTCTCGCGTTGCCACGTCCCTTTGCTCTCTCACATCAGTCTGTCTTCTCACTTCCCCGCGGTGACCTGTTCTTTGGTTTTTGTCTCCTGTTCTCTTTTGTTTTTTTTCATACACGTTCAGGTTTGACACTACAATGGCTCCGCTGGTGTTTGCAGACCAGTACCTACAGCTGTCTGCTAAGCTTCCATCTCATAACATTTATGGCCTGGGAGAGCATGTGCATAGACAGTATCGCCATGACACAAACTGGAAAACGTGGCCCATCTTCACAAGAGATGCTTTCCCTAATGGGGTGAGAACCACACACACGCACACACACACACACACACACACACCACACACACACACACACACACACACACACACACACAGCGGGATAAGATTAAATGAATAAATCAGTTTTTAATGCCACTCATACTTGATGGAATGCGTGTCTGAAGACACTCTTCAGCATGCAGATGTACATAAACACGACATCACAAATCCACCACATCGGCATCTATAGAACCCCTATAATGTTTTTATTTTCTTGGTTCCTGTTGTACCGGACAGATTGTGTGCTTAAAGGCTCACACTTGACAGGTCTACCTTGGATGTGCGAGTGTTGAAGTGCAATGTTTATGTGTCATGTTTACGTGTACTCCCTACATGTGTATTCTCCTTCCCAAAGGGCTTATAATTGAATACCTTGTAAGCTGATTAGGCAGTGAAGTCACCCCTTTAGCTTCAATAAGTCTCTCACGCCCCTCCTGCGCCTCACACCTCTTCTCTATATCCCCTCATCCCTCTGTCTTTCTGCCTTCCCTGCAGGGAACACATAACCTCTACGGACACTATCCCTTCTTCCTCTGTCTGGAAGATGAGAGTGGAAAGTCATTCGGGGTATTTCTCATGAACAGCAATGCTATGGGTGAGGATAAACACACACGCAAGCACATATTCTGGGACAACGAAACACATGAATACATACGTGTGCAAGCACACCCATGCTGTTGTCAGAGAAGTCAACAGTAGTGTGTCTAAAAATTAAATTAATAAATAAAAAAAAAGAAGACATAGATATAGTAAACAGAGGATATAATAAACAGGCACCCAAAACATTATGAAAAGCCATTTTCAAAGTGGTTCAAGGACACATGAGCCATCAGTTCTGCCTCGTCCTCCTAACACAAATGGATGTACAGTTGCTTCAATCAAAAATTTGTGCTGACAAATCAAAGAGAATATTGCATGGCTGTTTTATTCCATGAAGGCGATGACTGAAAGCAATGGGAATGCCCGCCGACATGTTTCTCTTGCTCATGTCTGTAGTCTCCTGATATAAAAGCTTTCTCTTGCCTTTCATGGATTGTCTCGACTGATACACAGATGATGTATGCTTGGTAAAGTGTGAACCAAAAGTCTGTAGAATTTTTTTTTTAAATCTCAAAATAGAGGCATTGCTTGTTGTTTGAGAGGGCATTTTAGGGTCATGGTTTATTGTAAAGAAAGGTATTAGGATTAAGTTTGCAGCGTTTCTGATTTTTGGGTCTTTTTTCAGAGGTGACTTTGCAGCCCGCTCCTGCTGTGACCTACAGGACGATTGGAGGAGTCCTTGACTTCTACATTCTGTTCGGAGACACGCCAGAACAAGTGGTGCAGGAGTTCCTAGTGGTGAGGCACACATAATTACTTTTTTCTTATTCATTTATTTTTTCAAAGGGTATATACTAAGGTTGTCAAAAATATCTATACTTAATTATTTTTTCGATACATGTTTAAAAAGTTATGATGTCCTGTAATCGTACATTTGATAGTATTGAAAGTACAAAAGCTTAAAAACAGACCTATAATCAGGTTTTCAACTGAAGGCTGCAAAGGTGGAATAATGGGGAAGAAAACAGGGCTGCCTCCAACTAAGACTTATCCTAGTCGGCCAATAGTCGTCATTTAGGGCCATTAGTCGACTAGTCGCCTGCATGTTTATGATATTAATGTAATTATTAAACTATATGGGCGGGGCAACACAATGGTTTGAGTTGAAGGTGTGAGAAAGAATAGTCTCAGTAACATTGTTAACACTGTGCTACATTACAGAGAAATACAAAACCGTACTAATGAACCTTCATTAATATAGGCCTATATTTTATCTACAAGTGCACGTCACACACTGAGCGAGCCGCCTGTTAATGACGCTGTGGGCTAATGGGCATGTAGCTACTTCCATGTTTCAGATGATACGTCATGTTTGTGGTCGACCAATGAAGATGAGTTTACATATCACCTTGGGTTGGCCCTTCACCTTCTCAAAATGATCCCACACTTTGGATTTCCTGCCCGACATGTTATTATATAGCCTGTGGAATAACCGCAGGCACGAGCCCTGGAAATTAACGTGACTCCTGTCTGACTGCTGAGCGGGGCCTCTTCCTGTGTCTGTCCTTTCAAATTAAATTCCCACATGGTCCAGTTATATAGGTTTTGATTTAGTTTGACAAGGTGCAGCTCCTAATAGAGTTGGTTTTTTGTTTTTGTTTTTTTTTTGCAACTGAGCAACCAATTAAATCTTGCCGACTAATGACCTTTCTGGTCGACTAACCTTTGGTCGACTATTAGGGGGCAGCCCTAGAAGAAAATCAACTGGTCCTCAGCCTGTATTACCATGGTATTAAAATAGGTATTAAGCTATGCCATGCTACTTTTGTATTAAAGGTTAAAATTCTGGTGTCGTGGCAGTATTAGTATTTACTGTATTTGAAAATATACAGGCAATGTTTTCTGGGTAGATCTGTTCAGCAAGAGTGGTTTGTGAGTTGCCTTGGCACAGAAATTGCATTAACAATACATCCAATTTTGTTGTCTAGCTCACTGGCAGGCCTGTCATTCCTCCCTACTGGTCCCTGGGTTTCCAGCTTTCTCGTTGGGATTACGGCAGCCTGAGTGAGGTCAAGAAAACGGTGGAGAGGAACCGTGCGGTGGCCCTCCCATATGTAAGATCCTGTCTGCTTGCTTTTCTGTTTTTTGTCTTTACAGTGCCCTAGGGTGTCTATATGCAGTATGTCTGACAATCTGTCATTTTAAAATTGCTTTTAATGCTTTAATTGCCACTGTGGTCTGTAATTTTATGTTCATATTCTTGTGATAAAAATGTGAAATGAAAAAAATATATATATAAGTATCCATGATATTTCATGGATTTCAGGTGCATAAATCACTTCACATTTGGCACTTTCACAATCAGTATCTCTGTGTTTTAATTTTCAAGCATCTAAAGTCTTTTTTCATACAATGTTTATTATCTAAACATTTATCTTATCTAAATACACAATAAAATCATAAGAGACTAGGTGTAAGGTGGGACTGCAAATTCTCCGGTCCATTCATTCCGCTCTGATGCCTCGACAAAGAAAAACAGGCAATCTGTTAGTGAGAAACTATGTGACAAAATCCACCCAAAGTACCAGAGGCACTGCAATTATTATCAATCAACAACAGAAATTAAAATGTGTCATTGATTTTCTTTGCAAAGCAAGGAATGCAAATTGAGGACAAAACAGAAGCCGGTTTTTGAATTTGACCTTAGATGTCGAATGTTGAGGGGTATTTTAAGGATGCATTTCAAAGACCAAATGTCTTCAGTCATGTGACAATGCATAGTACATGCAGTGGGGGATTTCTTTAGCTGCTACCACAGCTGGAAATCGATACCTCACCTTGCGCACCTCTTGTTAAATTTGAACCACTCATGCACTACTGTGTGGTTCCAGAGGCAAGAGCCTTAACCACTACACTATCTGTGAAGACGTGATATGAAGGTTGAAGCAGGAGTTCGACAGACAGTCAGAGTGATAGGGATGGCCTTTAGCTTAGACGGGGTAATCCAGCTTTCTGTCAAATAATGGAGAGTCTGCTGGGCTCTATAGGTTCAATCCCGGGACAACTATTTTTCAAGCGTCACTGAATGTTAGCGCTGATCAAAGATCAATCGTCCGAGTTCCTTTCATTATCTCATTCATCCTGATCTGAATGTTAAAACTACTCCAACACCTCTTCCCTTCTGAGACACTTGATAAATACCAGTTCTGGTTGACATTTTCTTGGGAATGAGCCTTACCGCTTATCTTTGTCTAGGCTTGCGAGTAGTAACTGTAAGAAGTCCCTTCCAAACAGAGTAATGATGTTTGATGTCCTTTCCATTCCTTAATTACGAAGGTAAACACCTGATCTGAATATTTATACGTCCCCAATAAAACACTTCAACAGTATCACAACTCAGCAAAGACTGCACCAATCAAGGGTGCGGTTTGAACTTTGTAATATTTAAAGATCAAATGCAAACAAATTTCCAACCCATCTCAATATTTCTCTCTGATATTCTCCAATCTCTCCTTCATATCCGAAGACATTAGGATGCAGCTGCTTCCTCTCCTGCCCTACTCAGGGACATATTTGATAACCATTAGATAGACCACAGAGGGCATTATCACATTCTCCCTAATATGTCTGGAGCTGATTACCATTAGAGGAAGAATCTGGCAGAGCCTTCCAAACCATCTGCTCTATCGATATGAAGTAGATTTTGGCAGACAACAGACAGACAGAGAGCAAGCATAAAGTCACACCCTGAGAAAAAAAAGAATGTGCTAACATTCCCATTGTCCTCCCAAGGTTTAGCAGCACATTAGCCAAGTTGTTAGCACTCACGTCAGGTCTCCAAAATTCCAGCAAAGACAGGTCAGACAAGCTAGCAGTTTTTCTTTTCTTTTCTTGCTTTTTTTTTTTCTAGTGAGGCTCGGTGCAAATGCTTAATAGTCTGTTTATTAGCCATGCTGCAATGGGAATATAATGTGTTTGGAGATTGTGTTTAAGTCATATTCAAGATGCTGAATTTTGAGTGGATATGTTCGAGTTAAGCACAGAAGTGGAGGCATGAGTGGGTAACTTTAAAAGACATTAAGAGTCATTTTTAATTCCTTGCATTAATACAAGATGCAAATATTATTTTAATACACGTAAGCCATGCCAGCACTTTAGCATTTCCAATTAAGCTTTGAATATCTAATGACATCTAACCTGTTTGAAGTAAACTCTACAAGGTATTCCTGTGACATGCAGTATTCCAAGAGATTTTTTCAAAGCAAGACTAGGACTAAATTCTTTGTAAATAATTAGGATTTTTTTCCCCTCTGAACTAAATATTAATAGGATAGTTTTGTGCACGAGGTGCCCATTACATTTTCTTCTTCCCATGCAGGACATTCAGTACACTGACATCGACTACATGGAGGATAAGAAAGATTTCACTTATGACAAAGTCAAGTTCACAGAGCTGCCTCAGTTCGCTGACTACCTTCACGAGAAAGGACAGAGATACATCCTCATCCTGGTAAGAAGCACTTGAAGCAGTTTGTATGTTTGAGACATTAACAGACAATAAACATCCCTGTGCAACTACAAAGCAACAATTTACTCCGCATTTCTGGGTCTTTTATTGTTTGGCAGTATGCTTATTCTTATATTACTGACCGAATATTGGCTGCTATGATGCCAGGTTAAAATACTCTGTAATGTAGCTTGACAGATATATATATTTTAACAATGATAGCTTGCTGTCATATAAAAGTAACCATCATATAAAATCACTAACCCTAGTAATAATCAATTTACACAATGACAGTTAAAAAAAACACTGCCAATTTATGCGTTATTGGTTTGGGCATAAAACCCAGAAAGTTGCCATTTAAACATGATGCAACATTACCTTCTTTTGCTTGGGTCAGCTACACCAACCACCCTGTGAAATACAGCACTTTGAAAAATGTATTACATAGACAGCCATGCTATAGTTTCAGTAAATGCACCAAATGACTGTTCTTCACTTCTAGCATTTGTATTATTTTATATTCTAACTAATGTATTCTTTTGCCCTGCAGGACCCTGCAATAGCTACCAGTAAGAGGGTAGGGAATTCTCCATATGAGTCCTATGACCGTGGAACTGAGAAGAACGCCTGGGTAACTGAATTCGATGGAAAAACTCCTCTGTTAGGAGAGGTGAGCTGCATCTGGGTGCAAGAGAGAACTGGAAACAATACACTTAGTAGCCCATTGATTAGATACTTATCTCCATTCAGGCAAAGACTTCCCTCCTCCAGATGGTAATGCCGCTTTAGCACTATGCTTCCATCCCACGTATGTCCACTGTCTGTATCTTGTGTAAATGGCTCGTCACAGTGATGTTCTGGTCATTGAGTCGTGAAGTCCTACATGGTCAAGCCTAATGTTGCGATGCACAGGTCAAATGCAGGTGTTAAGTGTAAGAGGGGTGTTAGTCATTACATATATATGGTTGTATATTCATACACTATTAAAAAAAAAAAAAGCCACATGGCAAAGGTACAAGCCATAGATTTACTTTGTGTTTCACTTAGCAACAGACATGATTTATACAACTTGAGTGTGGCATGATTGTTGCCATATGCACCAAGTCTGGCATCTCAGAAACTGCCAAAATGATGAGATTTGTTTTTACACTGCAGTGTATGGATTTTACTCAAAATATTGTAGTTTAGAAAACATATTCAGTGAGGACTCCCTAAGCAGTAGTGTTAAAGTAGCTCATGCCATGACTTGCTCTGGAATAAGTTTAAAACCTGTTGTCAGATTGGTCATTGATGTTGGAAAAATTCTTTTAATTCTCCCATTACATTCACTGACAGGTTAGGGGAAAACGGTCATTACCTTTGGGCTCATTTGTAAAGTCTATAACAATGGTATGCAGCCACTCTAAGTACAGTAATGATTACTCCATGCTTCCATTCTAGAGCTGTAGTCAACCAAAGAAAATCTTGGTCGACTGAAATTCTATCTACTCTTCAACCAATCAGTGGGTTTATGGGTAAAAAATACTGCATGTTATCTCTACAGGAATTAAACCAACCACCGGGCACTGAGTGCACTCTACCTGGTAGTACTGTGTTTCCACCAATTGTTTTTTTTTTTTTTTTTGGTGATATTTCGTGCATATTTAAAAAAAAAAAAAAAAAAAAAAAAAACTGCAATGGGAATGTCACATACTTGAACTATAATACAGATGCCAGCAGCACAAGGAGGCACTGCATGTCAGTACTTTTGCCGTTTTAAATTTTTTTCATTTTTACCCCTGGTCACAGGAAGTTGAAAAATGTTCATTTAATCCAATCAGTTCAGTCATGGTGGAGGGGGGGAACAATACCGCAAAGAGCAAGTATCAGATGTAAAAGTGTTAAAAAACAACAATGAAAAAGAACTACATATGGGCGTCAATCACAAGTTTCATCACGATACAATATTACAGTGATTCTTTGGGCAATAATACGATATTTGCTGATGTCAAACAGTCTACTACGATACAATTTCAGTTTGACTCGGGAGCTTGTGATCGATAGCCTGGTAAGATCACCTTGATGGCATGAGCTCAACATTCCGTTAAGCCCTCTGTATCAGTCTGGACTCAGTGCCACCCTAAACAATTTCAAGAAGTTAAAATCCAGTTGAGGCCAATCAGGGATCCGCAACGTACTTTACAACGAAAGCAGCCAATCAGGGACTTTGTTGGAACTGGGCCTGCTTTTTATATAGCGCCTTTCTAGTCATCCAACCACTCAAAGCGCTTTTTACACTACGAGTCACATTTGATCACACACCGATGGAAGCATCATCGGGAGCAATTTGGGGCTCAGGATCTTGCTCAAGGATACTTCAACATGCAGGCTGGAGGAGCCGGGCATCGAACCACTGATCTCCCAATTGGTGGACGACCTGCACTACCTCTGAGCCACTGCTGCCCCAAGTTGTTGTAGCTGATGACGTAAAATGCAGCCCACAACTTGCAGAACAGCCAGTGCAGCTTCCTGCTCCCTAAACACAGCGTTAAGTTAACTTATTGCAGATATAGAATCAATAACAACAATTAAACAAGTAAAGGAGTATGCAGACTTGTAGAGTTTCTCAGAGGACAGGTTTAGGCGTTCTCCCGACTAGATTCGGTAAAAGCTTGATTTCTCACGTGGCTCCGTTGGTGTTGAAGAAGGTGTTCCATGGTGTTTTGTTACACTAATTGGCTAAAGGAGTTTGTCTGTCAAGGTGAGTGCTCCCACCCACTAAAAATGTGTTTGGGGCGGCACTGAGTCCGGACTGATACAGACAGCAAAACAGAATGTTGAGCCCACGTCATCAGGATGGTCTTACCAGGCTATGCGATCAATACAAGACAATATCAGTAAATATCCTCATTGTCTTTGTCTTGGCAGCTTGCCATTGTCTGCCTGGCGCCCGGCCACTAGCAATGTTTGAATATTCAGAAAGGGGGTGTGCTTGGACAGACATGGTGACACAGGGACATGGGAATTTCAAAATGAAGGCGTATCTTACAGATGATGATATGTATCGATGTTTTCACCTTGTGTTGATGATGTTGGATTATTGATCACTGACTCAATATATCAGTTCAGATCAATGGATCGTTACACCTCTAGAAATTAATACGGCTGGCCACACAGACCGGCAAGTCCATCCTCTCTCCCTACGTGTTTAAGCCTTCTCTTCATCTTGAGAAAAGGCCTGAGCAAGTACTCTACCTTGTACACTATGCTACCATCGTGGGTTAGTGCTTCCGGTTAGGCTTTTTCAGAGCAGCGCCTGAGGTTTATACACAACCTTATCAAGGCAACACTTGTGATTGTCTTACCAATGAGGATGTGGTGGGACAAGAGCATATCAACCAACCACTTGCCCAACCGACCAAAATATTCTACTTTATATCAGTTGTAACGGCCTGTGAAAGTGTTTTAATGGTATGGGAAGTGATCTGTGGCACGTGTTTTGCCCTAAGCACCAACTGAGCCTTGTTTTGTAAATCAGTGTTGTTGTGGTACAAGGTCAGAGTCTAGCTTTTGTGGAATCAGTTGCTTAAGATGATTCCAGGAGCATGGCATTAAGATCAATCCAAATAATCTACGCAGTACAAGGACATGAGCCTGAGGATAGCCATCAAATAATCATCATAAATTGAGAAACCTGTTGGTGAGACTCCTCTTGAATGTATTCAGGACCTTGCTGAATCCCTGACTCATAGAAGTTAAACTGCACTGAAGGTCTGTTTTACCAATGCGTATTTGAGCCTCTGGATTATACAAGATATCATGCAACATAAGCATAAATATATGCACTTGCTGTGTGTATGCAAGTGTACTCCGCAGTCTCCATCAAACTGTAATATTCCCTAATGGAAGTTCAAGCCTCTGCTATGTTATTTTTTGATCCTTCTCCCCACAGAGCATGTGTTTAAAAAGCTCTCCCCCACAGAGAGAGGTGGAGGTGGGGGGTAAAAGTCTGTTGCTCCCATGCTTTTATAGTGTTGCTTTTGATTACGCACACGATTAGGCGCAGTCCCTCGGCTAATCGCTTTTTCATGCTGTTTATAACAGGTCAAACATATGCATTGATTCCGCATTAGTGTTTAATCTTAAAATGTTCTGCATCGACGCATCACAGATTAGGTGTGCGTGTGTGTGTGTGTGGGAGAGACAGAGAGGGAAAGGAAAAAGTCAGTCTGTGTGCCTGCATCTATGTTTACCCATTTCTCCAAATGAGAAGCTATTCCTGGTTGTTTGCGCTTTATGTCAGTGCACGCGTGTGTACTGTAGGATTATAATTGATTCCAGTTTATTTCCATATAAATATATATGTGTCCTGGTTATGAAAACAGTGGGGTCTTTGTGAAACGACCCTTTGTGGTGGCGGTGTCAGTGATAAAGGAGATACAGAGACAGGCTGGTAGTTATTCCGCTTTTAGGACGGCTAATTGCTCGCAAAGATGAGGATAAAAGCTTTTCCTGGTGGCCCATATGTTTCAGCGTGCGAGTGAAATCATAGCAGGACCTCAGTCGCACAGATGAACATTTCTGTACGGAGCACAGAGGCAAAAAATGGATGGGAGTAAACAAAGCGGCAGGGAGAGAAAGGAGTCTGTGTGGCTTTAAAGGTAGGAATGACAGACAGAAACATGGGCGGAGAAACAGGCAGGTGCAGGAAGACAGACAGTCACAAATAATAGATTAGAGAGCAATGTACAGGGAGACAGACTGGCTGTCTTTCCGAGTGGTGGAGTGACAGGGAGGTACACAGGAAGTCAGCGACAGTGAGAGACAAGAGACAAAAAGACAGATTATCAGGTAAACGCAAAAAAGGGACAGACAAGATGGAAGGTGGAAAGAGACTCTGGAGCAGAGGCGGGCAGAGGGACAGATAGAGACAAGCAGAGGGAAAGACAAACAGGTAATGGCACAGATAGACAGACTGACAGACAGAAGAGCATAAAAAAACAGACAAATAGACATAAAGATAGAGTGAGATATGCAGCTACAAATGCCAGCAGATTTGTTGAAAGCGTTTCCCAGGGTGTCAGTATTAGTAAGCAGCTGGAGACGTCAAAAAGACAAAAATCTAGAGTTAAAAGACGGAAGAAATGACTGGGAAAAGGAAAGATGGCAACTGCGAGGGACTATCAATAAGCTCTGACCTTGGAGTTCTGACCACCTGCCAAAAACATCTGCCTATAAATCTCTGTGTGTGTGTGTGTGGGCACGTGAGCGCACATAAGCATGATTCATGTCTTTGCTACAAAGTATGTTGTAAAGTTATTGGCAGAGGAAGTAAAGGTAAAAGATAGCTAGCATGGAGCAACCTTGAGATTTAATATCTACTGTGCTCTACACAGGGTACACACACAGAAACGCACACACACACACATACGCGCACACACAAAATCTCCGCCTTTCCCTGTGGATTAATCATTTTTCTCAATACATGTCATTAAGGACGACTTCTAACACACAGTCACGTCCAGAGATTTCTATTGCATTATCGATTTCTCCTCTCCTCTGTTCTCTTCTTCAACTCTTCTGTCTCTCTATCCCCTTTCTCCTTCCTCCCTCCCTCCCTCCCTCCCTCATCAATCCCGCCCCCTCCCGTGCTTCATCTCTCTTCTGTTCTCCTTTCTTTGTCACTTCCACATCTCTAAGCTGTGTCTCTGACATTTCCATGGGCCTAGTTTTTGCTTCAGTGGAGCTCTCTACGCCTACACCATCTTAGCCAATCATGCCCCATCATGTTGTTTACATGTACGCTTTTGTGTAGGCTCGCTTCTCGCCTAATTAAAGACATGTTGAAGATGCTTTTCAAAGTGAAATGAAAAAAAGGATTTTAAAAAACGTATTAAGTCCTGTCAAAAGAGTACAACACTGTGCTTTGCCAAAACAATACCTGAAGTGAATACTGTCAGCAGGGAGGCTTGCATAGTGATGCCAAACTAATGTTCTCAGAGTTTTACTCCAAAACTATTAAAAAGTGCTTGTAAAAGCATAACTCACATTCTCCCCTCCCCCTCCTCTCTCAGGTGTGGCCAGGAGAGACTGTGTTTCCAGACTACACCAGCCAAAACTGCATCGACTGGTGGGTTGATGAGTATGAGCGATTCTCCAGGGAGATCAAACACGATGCCCTCTGGATTGTAAGTCAATTTTAAATACACAAAATGAAGGTGTGGATTCACTGATTAGCTGTTCGCCGAGCGAAAATCCGGAAACTGACATTATTCCGCAGCCAATTACGCGCACACCGGGGCAGTGAGCTTAAATTTTTTTTGTAATTTTCGGTAGCAATTACTTCGCTGCGGGCTGAACATTGGAGGCCAATAAATAGCACCAAACACAGGCTGACACAAAAAGCAGGCTGAAATTCATATTATGCTGTTAATGGTTCCTCAGCTGAAATTTGGATTTGGCTCACTCATTACTCGGGGTGTTTGCAGCAACACACACACATAATTTCACATCTTACTTCAAACACCTCGGCTCAACTCAGGTCACTTTGTGTTTACTGAGGGAAAAAAAATAGTGGATGTAAACAAATCTCCTTTTCAGCGTGAGATCACCTCAGTAGAAGAGCCCTGGATTCACAACAGTGTTATGGCATGCTGTAAATAATCATAATCCTAAGTTAAAATGATTAATTTAAACGTATGATTGAGCTTCATCAAACAATGTCCTCTGATGCACTTGCAGGATATGAATGAGGTGGCTAATTTCAAAAAAGGATCGACTAAGGGTTGTGCTGACAACAACCTCAACTACCCTCCATACACTCCAAGTAAGACACAATTTTTAATATGTTCTGTACCACAGTTGTACCAAATACTTGCTATTCTTGTACAGTTTTATTTAGGGATATGGATTTTTTTCAGCCGATACAGATAACCGATCATTACCTGCGTCTCATGGCCGACAACCAATATGATAACCTGCCAACATCTGCCCCTATATAACTCCAAACTACAGATGATGATACTAAATACAAGGATATGAGAGTAAAATGACTTTTAATCAGTATTAAATTTACAGCTAATGGTAAGAGAGAGGGCGACTATGAATCCCAGTGTAACTGTGTAATTCTCTGGTGTATCAGTTAAGTGTATAAACTACACTGCAGAGTGGAGTCTCTACTAACAGAGACAAACACTGACAGCTGACTCATATGAACATCAGCAGGTCTGTGTTACATCTGGTATATGAAATGTTTATATTGTCACGCTGCATTTTTATAAACACACCCAGGCGCCGTCTCAACGTCCCATGACAGACTAGCCTACAACTACCAAGTAGAATAGTGATGGGCTATTGATTAACCTCACACAGTAACACTCAACTTTGACAAACAAGTTGCTGTGTCTCTCATACACACGCAGCCACAGATAATCACTAACTGTAGCCTCACATGGCTAGCGGTTATTAATAAGTTTAACAACAGAGTCGAGCCTTTTAAAAGCTTGGTGTTGGATGTAAGCCGCTGCTGCTGATTAGCTCGTGCTAACACTCTGGAGACAGTCCTTCAGCACTGCGTCTAACTGGTGTCAGGCGATCGGAGATTAGACCCACGGAGCAATCCTGTTGTCCTCCTCTGGAACCGTGAAAGACGTCCACACCGCAACACTTCTTGCCCTCTAGACAGCGTGCTGCAGTTGTTGTTCTTTCATGTGTTTATTGGTGGCTCGCAAACCAAATTTAAAGATACACGTACCGCCACCCACTGTGGCAGGTGTGTAGATGCTGCCGTTGTTAAGTCAATGACAGCAGTTTGGCCTCATATTATCGGCGCAATTTATCGGCTATAATTTTAATGATCAGAATAATGCATAATTATAAAATAATATATCGGCCCATTATATATCGCACATCCATAGTTTTAACATCCATAACATCTGTGTTGCTTTAGAGACATGTTTGAGTCTCAAAACTTTCTCATGGCAGCAATTTTTGCAAGTTTGTCCTTGCTTACAAAACATTCATAAATCTACATACCGTTCTACGAAGAAATAAAGGATGTGATGGGCTTGCAGCTTGTAGCCCGAATGCTGTGCACAAGTTGATAAATCCGCCACAATAGCTCATAAAGTAAGTTCAGGTCCAGAGGAAAATTCATCTAAAGTAGTGGGTCCCCGGTGAGGAATTCTGAAAATGACTCTTCTGCCATGTCTTTTATTCCGACTGTGTCCCAGACAGGATGATCATAACTGGAAAAGGCATGCTCCCCTGATGCCACCTTTTTATTGCACTCCTCCTTAGTCATCCTCTTCCTCCATTGCTCTTTCTGTCTCTCATTTCCTCATTGTTCCCACTTCCTATTGCAGTATACATCAATGTCTCTCGTTCCTTCAGTCCCCTTCTTCCTCTTTTTCTCCCTCCTTCCCTCACTGCATCCTATATTTTGTATTCATTCCGTACCTCCTCTAACCTTCGCCCCATCTCTTTACCTCCT
Source organism: Cephalopholis sonnerati (assembly GCA_019142605.1). Taxonomy (NCBI): domain Eukaryota; kingdom Metazoa; phylum Chordata; class Actinopteri; order Perciformes; family Serranidae; genus Cephalopholis; species Cephalopholis sonnerati. Next base: position 38,140,204 of record JAGQAX010000013.1, read on the forward strand.
TCATCTTTTCTCCCCCCCCAGAGATTCTGGATGAGGTGATGTACAGTAAGACTCTGTGTATGGATGCCAAGCAGGCCTGGGGGGACCACTATGATGTCCACAGTCTGTACGGGTACTCTATGGTGCTGGCTACGGAAAAGTGAGTGCATTCACAATGATAGAAGGACTTTGGCCAGCATGCACTACAGAGGCCAACTTGCTGCCACCTCTTCAGAGCAATGAGGCACTGGCAAGCTCAGAATTCACTGTGTAATGTCAAAACAGTGCGGCACACAAAATCTTTAAACCAAGCGTTGGAGAATCAGAGGTTATTGAGAAATGGCAACGGAATTATGGAGTGGAAATAAAAGTGCAACGGAGAAATCTGTCAGTTCGATGCAGTCCAGTGACTTATGTCCTCTGTTAAATCACAGCCTGTGACTCTTGCAGACCATTTGCAAGTTGGATCCCATGTGATAAGTGCAGAAATATGTTTTAATGAGCCTGGCTCCCAGGGTGAGTGAATGAAATTCTCATCTGGGTCTGGCGCTGAAACGGTTTTAGGGCCCATTACTTGCACAAGCCTACAGAGAGGCATCAATGTGATTATAGGTTATAATCATTGAAATATGGAAATTAATGAAGCATTAAGTAGGTTAAAGTTGAGTTATACTTTATTCATAGATATATAGGCAGGGTACTCATAAATTGGTATTGTTATAATCGATTTAGGGAACTACACGGACATCTGCGAGTTGAGAGCCCACGTTAACTTGAGTGCAAACATTTGGCTCGTTATACAAGTTCAGTATATGCATAATGCCTCTGTGCATGCAGGTGGCAAACCAGTTTTTGTATATCCTATAATCAAGTTATGCTAATGGATGTAAAGCCCATTAAGTTACATTAAGTATGCTACATAAAGTTTGCCTCGCCTCCGCAACTGTGTTCAGGTACCACACAGATGATGATGTTATTATGAGTGAGATGGGTCTAAAATGCAGCTAATCCCTGTTTTCATCACAAAATCCCAAACAAGCACAGAGCAATTTGAAAAGAGAATAGCAGAAGAGGTTTGGAGGAGCACATTAGACTCATCCTTCAAAGATTATCAAAACAGTATAGTCAAGATAGGCAGCGTGGCACATGAGCAAGTGCTGCACAAAACACAAACCACTTAAATGTCACGGAGGTATAAACACTGCAGTCACATTTATCTTAGTACAGGAGTTTCTATATTCTCTCAGCCCCCCCAGCTAGTCATTTCACACAAGGCTAAAGTTGGCATCAGTTGCCAGAATTTTAATATGCACTAATGGTGATGGTATGGGAAATTGCATCAATTAGAAAGCAGCACATACCTGCACTAATGGGTTTTTGGCTGATGGAAAATAACACCCCATGAAACTAAACAAATGCAATCCACAGCCCCTGATGCAGAAATATGTCATATGTTTAGGTTAAAAGTCAAAAAATTGATAACATTCCACTTTCCCAATAGGTTATAGCATATCTCGCATCGCTATTGAAGAGACTCCACCACCTTTACCTCCCACGTGGGATATTCTGCAGCTATTTTCTGCTGATTCATCACTGCCACAAGCTCTCAGATGTATCTCAGATGCCAATAAAGTAATCACTGCATTTGAATAAAATGCCACTGTAACCTTTCAGGTGTTACTGTTTTCTCGACTGTCGCCTCAGCACTGCTTAGTACAGTATCTGCAGAGGCAGAAGAAGAGATTATTCTACAAAGATATTATTATGGCACTGCATTCTGTACACCATTTTTTATGTTCTTTGTGACACCTTAAAGGTTGCAATGACATTTGGCTGCAAGACCGCCCACTGATCATCTTTGATATATACAGGGAGGAAGGCTTCCCACATTTATATTTGGCTGTAACGTATAGACATCCGTGGCACATTGATATAGACGGAAAAAGTGTGCAGTTTAAATTGTCTGATCTTATATTGTAAGGGCCTCCTGTTGTTCATATTTTAGCAGTAAAATGACAGTTTAAAAGTTCCCCAGGTATGGTGTAGCAGTGTTTCCCACAGAATTAGAAACTATGGGCCATATCCTCAAAAGGATTGCACTGCTTTTGCGACCGCTAAACCTGTGCAAATGAGAGAAAAAAATAGCGTGCAATCCACAAAGCACACGCAAAGGGTGAAATGCACGCAAACTGAACACAAACTGCACTGCCACTCCTAGCTGCGCCAGTCCAATTTGCGTGCATGTAAATTAGCGAATATTCATAAATTCAGCGCAAAATTGCCCCCTTCCTATGCAAATAAGCCTCGTTGCAAATACCACCTAATCCACAAAGACCAGCGCTAATTGCCACGGGCAGTAAAATGGTGGTATTTAACGCCAGTGAGACCCGTGTATTAAATCCGTGCAATTTCTCTTTCTCCCTCTCTCACTCTCTCTCTCACGCAAAATGATTGCAAATTGCACTCGGTTGGTGGTAACTGTGGAGCATAGCCTATATAAGGGCTGTCATGCCAGGACTCTCGAGTAATCACGGCAGCAGTGATTGTAGCCAGGCGAAGGCACCGTAATGGCAGGCGCGCACAAGAAAGGATTTATCAGAGGAGAGAATCACTTGGGCTCAGCTGCCAAACATTGTGGGCGTGTTAGTTCCGGCATATGATTAGAGCAAATTCTTTTGAGGATAAGGCGCTAAAACAGGGCAGATTGCGTGAGCTAATTCTGCGCAAATAATGGCGCTATTAGCAGGAGCAATACATTCTTTGTGGATCTGGCCCTGTGTGGCGGCAGCTGCAAACTAGACCCAGCGCAATGAATGGTTAAGTTTCACTTTCACTACACCTGGCATTTCGCTTTGTGTTTCGAGAGTGTGGTGCAATGACTAACCAAACAGTATATATTTTCCAACTGCGTCCCTAATGGACAGTCCAGCTCCAAAAATAGAATTCCAACACATAACCGGAGATGATGTTATCATGGCAGACCACCACAAATAAATAAATGTATGGGAAACCCTGGGTGTAGGAATTTGCGCAGTTAGTCAGCTAGTAGATTGGACATTGCAACCCTTGCTAGTCAGCATCATAAATACTATCGGTTAAAGTCATTATCAAAAATATCATTAGTTTATGCCATTGTGTTTGCCTGATGAAAATGCCTAAAGACTTATTTTCCTAAAGAATATTGTTTTCAATACATATTCTTTGGCAACTTTGATTTAGTTAGTTGTGATATTTTGTAGAATAATTTGCAATGTTCATAATGCACGGCGCAAAGAGCCATACAATTGACCTTTGCACTAGGCCCTGCCCCTTTGTAATGGTCTGACAAGTAAGCATGGAGCCCACACTGTAACTAACTGCACTCCCTGAAGAAATATTATCATATTTTTGGAGAAATGAAACAGTGATTCCAGAGAGAAGCAGACAGAGGGGTCTACAGTCTGTGTTTGAAGGATATATCCAGGATGTCAAACTGACTCAGCAGCAACAACAGGTTAAAAAGACAAAGATAGTTAGAAGCTAAAGCCCAACTATATGCTACAGATCACAGTGTAAATGTGAACCACCACATCACTGCTGATCACCACAGAAGACAATGAATATAAAGGGAAACTTTGCTGATATTGAACCAGCGGTGTGGCATCGCAGTGTGTGCAGATGGACAGTGTTTGGCTTCGCCCCTGTGCCGCTACCAGCACCTGGACCTCCACCATGGGATGGGCAGGGATCTCTGGGGGTAGTCAAAAAACAGCAAAAGCAGCATGTGTATACATTCAGTAGGCTATATCTTCAGTAGCTAGCTAGCTAACACTACACTTTTCAGGGTTTGACTTTGGTTTTGGAACAGGGAAAAAACGTATATCTTTTTCCAACCTCTCCAGGTAACGAGTATCATTAATACACAACGTGCCCCAGGCACAACATTTAGCTCCAAATCCACAAAACCAGCCTGAAAATGAAGGAAATCTGAAACCATTGCATTACAGTCAATGGAGCACAGCTGTGTTGTTGTGTCTTAACAATTTCAAATGGATCTTGTAATACGGGCAATACTTTTCTGGGAAAATGTTTAACCTTATGGACTAAATTGTGGTCAATTTTGACTGTATTCTGAATGTTCTCAAACTTTTTGAGTAGTTGACTAGTCTTAGTATAAACATCCATTTAAACTTATGGGAAATTACTAGTTCAGAATATCCCTAGTATGGTGAATATCTGTCACTGAAACCCAACTCTTGATTGTTGCAAACGGACTGCAAACAAATCTAGCTTGCTTTCACTTATGGCACTTCCTGCTATAGTATTACCCATCACAACATATACGGATGTACAAAGACATTTGCACAAAAGGAAAGCATAATTCTCACATACACATGGACACACTAACACATACATGGGCACGTGCATATGCACTGGAGACCATGAAATACAAGCCCTCTGAAGTGGACTTGCTGACTCACTCCTTTGGTAATGAAGCTAGCTCATCTTTCTTTTGTCTCCTCCTTCTCTTCCCTCCCTTTCCTCCCTCTGTGCACTAATTAAAATGTATTATTGGCAGGAGACACATTTCGTAAACATCATCAGGGTTTCATATTGTCATGGAAATCAATGCCTCTTCGATTTCCCTCATCAAACAAAATAATAATGTACAATGGGGAAGGAAAAGTACAACTAGCTCTGGCTTTGTCCCATCTAATATCTCTATCTGGCTCTTCTCTGTGACCATGTATGTGTATATGTGCTTGATTTCTGTCTCTCTCTTGTGCTGTTTGAGTCACCCTTCCTCTCTGTCCCCGTGTCCTTTTTTATCTCAACGACCTCTTTCTTTCTCTCCTCCTCTCGCTCTGCTTCTCTCCTCGCTGCCTCCTCTCCCTCCCACAGAGCTCTGCAGCGTGTGTTTGGAGGAAACCGTACCCTGATGTTGACCCGCTCCTCCTTCCCAGGTGTGGGAAAATATTCGGGTCACTGGCTGGGGGACAATGCTGCCAACTGGAACGACATAAAATGGGCCATCCCTGGCATGCTAGAGTTTGGGCTCTTTGGGGTTCCCTATGTGAGTAGCAAACCTTCACGGAAGGGCAAATACTGTTCATATTACGCTTAAAGTAAGTGAGTTTGACAGGAAAAAACTGCTTCTACCTGGTTGCAATGACAGGGCTTAACAGAACTGTAAGGAGTAATCTCTTCAGCTTTTTCACTTGAACTACAGATTCAAACACAGCGTCACAAAATTCAGGTTTTTAACATTTCAAGCCTTTTTTAGTGAGATTGTCACAGCATGTGTGCAGAGGAAAAAGTCATGTTTTGTTTGATTTCAATTGCCCATAAATGTAAGGAACCAAAAAAAAAAAAAAAAAAACTCCAGGCACCCGAGAGCTCTATGCAGTCTGGTTCATTTTTTAGCAAATATCCATTAACACAGGCATATTTCACTCGAGGCTCAGATCCCCCTCAGATACTACTAATGAAAGAGACAGAAACGCTTTAGGTATGTAGAACACTTACATCATACAGGAAAAAAAAAAACCTAAAATCTTGGAAAGTTAGCTGCAGCCAGTTGTAGCTCTTATTACGTGTTTCAGTTTAGTTAACACGTAGTTCTGGCATTAAGAAGATTTCCTCTTTTGCCTTTTTTCCAGAGGATTCAACTGCTAATTGAGACCTATGTTCAGGCGTAAGCATAAATACAGAAGGGCAGGCAAGAAAAAGTGTGTCTGGAACAAGATCCATTAAAATGTCTGGTAGAACACAGGTTCTCTTTGTGGGAACTCTACCACGTTCACAAAAAAAAGCACACAGCTAGTCAGTACCCGAGAGCACTCTGTACTGCATACATGTGTGTATCTGTAGTGCAAACAGCAGTAAGAAAACAACAGGGAGTCAAACACACACAAACACACACAAACACACACACACCTCCAGCTGTGCACATCGGGTGGTCTTATAGATGCCAACTACATCCTGGTGGGACTGTGTCAAGCAGATTTTAGGAACCTCAGCACACACACACATGCGCACACACACACACAAACAAACAGAGAGAGACGGAAAGAGAGAGCAGGAGAAATGGGGTTTGGATCGATTCCCTCCCATTGAGTCTGTTGTAAAATGTGGCCAGTAGTAAACAATAGAAAGCAAGAAGTCTCTGCGGACTGGCCTTTGACTGAAGTCTCTTTCTTGGACTCCATTGTGCAATTAATGTAAATAAAGATCACTGCCCACATCTACTGTCTGCCAGTAAATCTTGACTGAATTGAACAGACATCAAGAAAGCCATTTTAAAAGACAAATATGTGGCCAGCTGTCACGCCGCTGTTAGTTTTTTACTACTGCAGGAGATTTGTTGATCTCAAATTCAGTCGTTTCCCTCCTGAAGGTGCCTGCATTGACAGTTATAATATATGTAGGTCTACACAGACCTTTATTTTATTTCAGTTTCAACATACAATCCTCAGCAGGAATCCACAGCATCCTATTTTCTCAGTTTGTCACATGGCATGCCGACTGTACAATTCCAATACAATGAATTCAACATTTCAGACATTAATAGAAATACACTGTAGGTTCTGGCTGAATGTCAAGCTGTCGTCCCCTCCTGTGTGTCAGATTGGAGCTGACATCTGTGGATTCTTTGACGACTCCAGTGAAGAGTTATGTCGTCGCTGGATGCAGGTGGGAGCTTTCTATCCCTTCAGCCGGAACCACAACGCTCAGGGCTACAAGGTACTGTAAAGGCGTTTTGTTCTACAATTTTGTATTAGACTGTCAGTTTTAGATTTATGTATCACACTGCTTTTGTTTGGTCTGAAGTGCTGCAGGGTATACCCTTCATTTCATAACATTGCATAGGTGCATTAAAACGCCAAGCGGTTAAAAATAGAAACTTCTTTCAGTATCCATGGAGATTGTCATCACACCAGCACTAGTACAACTGTGTTGTAAAATGGGAGCGGTGGGACCTCTGATTTTGGGTTTAACACTGGGAATGTTAGCTGTAGAAAATCCATTATAGCTGCAGTGGGTATTGGAACATCTGAGCCTGAAGTAAAACGAAGCTCACAAGCTCAGTGCCAGACTGATGCTCATCAAAGAGGTTGAGATTTTACACTTTACTAAAGGATAACGTTGATGCTAAATTATGTTAAATTACTGTAATATGATGTGCCATATGGCAGATACACGGCCAACATATTGTAAAATATCAAGGCAATCTCAGCTTAGGTGGCCCCCATAGGCATCAGGGTAGTGTTATTTCTCTCCACTCATACACAGCACTACCTCCTACAACTCCAGCTGTGGCTCTGGTTGTGTGATGATGTGTTAACAGAACAGAAAAGAAAAGAAAAGAAAAGAAAAGAAAAGAAAAGAAAAGAAAGATACTCCTGTAATTGATCATTCACCCCCCTTTAGTTAAAGGCAGCTTTTCATTTCTAGAAGACGACTAGAGTTGCAACAGTACAAGATTTTCATGGTACAGTAAGTAATGACAATGCAACGGTTTTAAGGTATATGCTAATACACATATGTTGTTATTATCAGCAGCAATGACCCTTAAAGGAATGAAAACAGAAGGATTTTTAGGTTGAATAAAGGCTAGGCAGTTAGGAGGAAATAAGATGCATGCGCAGGTGGCATTCTCTGTCTGTTTCAAGGTATACCACTGCAACCCTAATAACGACTGTTGAGCTTGATGGATGAAGAGACAACAGTTATAAGGCCATTTTATCAGCTGTAGCTAGCCAGCTAATTAATCTAACGCAGGGGTAGGCATCCTGCAGCTCAGGAGCCACAGGCGGATCTTTAGCCCTTCTCCAGTGGCTCCATGTGGCTTTGACAAAAACTTACATGGAAATAAATAACAGTTCTTTTTTAACATTTTAATTGTCATTTATCATTGTTGTAGCCCGGGAGGGATTCTTACATTTTCCAGTTGTATAAATGTGAAGCTTATACACTGATTTAAAAAAAAAAAAAAGACTTTTTTTTAAAAAGACATCTTGTCAACTATGTGACTCATACGTCTACAGCCTGGCGCCTTTTCCTAAAATTTGCCAATTTGCCCAATCTGAATAGCCTTGGGATTCCAAATCCAAAAAGGAAAACGTCTTGGAGGAAAATTGAGAACTTCATAGTGAGTGGACAGATTTAAGTATGAAATAATCATGAAGTAGCTACTTTGTTGTAAAACATATTAATGAATGCTCATTTAGACCTCTCAGGAATGTTTATAGGTTAATTTAGATTAAATATGCTGTGTTGCCCACAGTATAAGTCACAAATATGTATTGCAGATTCTTTTTAAATGTCTTTTGGTGAAAAAAATGGCTCTTTTGGTAGTAAAGGTTGCCGACCCCTGATCTAATGAGTGGGTTGAAACACTGTCTCTGGATAACTTTGTTAGTATTTGATGTAAATGTTAAAATGAGAACCTTGTAAAATTGACTTTAATATTCTCTTGATATGACACCATGGTTTAAGACTGAGGCTAAAGCAAACAGGGCCCAAAAATGTATTTAATTAAAAGATGTGGAAATAAAGAAACACCAAATCCATGTGTTGCAGAGTAGAGCTATTTAAACCTGATGTTATCAGTACAATAAGAAAGATGACGCAGTTAAGCTACTTAGCTTACATATTTGGATGAACAAGACAGATTACTACTTTACTGTTTGTAATTTTGAAATATATTTCACAAGAGAAAGGGCTTGAATTATAAGGACTATCCAATGCCTTAATGTAACCTAAGGGTGCTTTCACACCTGCCCTGTTTGGTTTGGTTCAATCGAACTTTAAGTTTGTTTTTCCCCAAAGTGCGATTCGTTTGGGCAGGTGTGAACACAGCAATCACACTCAGGTGCGCACAAAAACAAAAAACCTTCTTGAAGGGGTGATCTCGGTCTGGTTCGTCTGTGGTGAACGTTTTCCGACTTCGATCTGAACCAACTGCAGTCACATGACACATTGTTTGGGTTAAACATGAGCATGTTACAGTCCTGGAGGATTATTAATGTGCGCCTCCTCCTGTACTGCCTTAATATGCACATTCAGCACATCCAATGCATCAAAACATTGTTTTCTAGTTGGAGCCGCGCCTCGTTTTCAAACTGTATGGTTTGACTCGAATGAACAATGACAGCAATATAGTCCACGATGACCAGCGCTAAAATCAACCTGCGTAGTTGTCCCTCCATTGGAACATTAGAAAATGTCACATTTATCTTGTAAGTGTACTCCTCTTCAATGTTTTGTTTACTTCCTGGATTTTTCCTACATGGAAATTCTGACGAATCAAGAGCAGCTTTCTCACACAAGGCATTTGATCTAATCCGCTTCTAAATGCTGCCGTGAGAACACGAACCAACTCTAGGCAATTATGCAACTTTGTAACAAAACTAGTACCTGATTTAGACCACAGCAAGCCAACTGTAGGTCTGAAAGCATCCTAAAACTCCACAAAATAATGTTGCGTGAAATGCAGTTTTCCTTGGAAGTGACGCTGGCTTACTTCTGTAGGTAGCAACTTGATAGGCAGAGATGCTCACATTTGTAGCTTATACTGGGACATACTATTCAGACCTTACAGCTTTGCTCTTGTACTTTTGGTTTTGGAGAGGGCAGACCAAAAAGATACCATCTAAACTCTTTATAGTATCGCTGCTAGTACAACCCTGGGAACATTGCTTCATAATGCAGAGGCCTGCCTTGCCTCGGAAAGGTTGCCGAGCTATGATTGGGCAGTTGCTGTTCAGGTAGGGTTTGGTGAATGATAAATTAGTTAAGGTTATGTTTTGGTTTTTCTTTCTATTTTCTATTAACAATAAGAATAATCTAAACAAGTATAATAGTAGATAGAGTGATATTTATGTTTATCTCTAACAAGCACACTATAAATGTAAATGTCAGATCAGATCAAATGTCACAGAAAGACACAGGAAAAGCGCCCACTGGGCCTACAACAGTGTTTATATTGATGCTACATACTGAGCTATTATTGCAGATGAACACAAATAACTCGGTCGAGAAAAGTCAGTCTGCTGCATTGAATAGCGTGAAAATTGATGCCCTCGCAACATTCTTCATGTGACATTTTCATGCTCATCACTGCTGCAAAAATAGCACAGCGTTGAGGTAATGCTGTCGGGTTAGGGTGGGGGTGAGTAAGACATGGTGTGTGTTGGAAGGAGGAAGGGGGAAGCGGGGTATATTTGCTGGAGGACAGGGACATGATGATGATGAATCTGAAGTACGATTTCCACTAAACGAGACAGCTAATGTGTGACCTTTGCTTTGCCCTAATCATAGCTCTCATCACACGGCCATGCAGGCCAGTCCAAACACACACACACATGCACGCACACACACACACACAGTCCTCATCACACTCTCAGAGGTGCTGAGGGCATAAATGATTAGCCAGATGAGAGGAGCACGGCCTGTTAGCAGCTAATCACCCTCTCACTCTCCACTATCATAGAAATTAAATCATACTTCTGTTTCTTTCTCACACACTTTCCCCCCTTTATTTCTTTCTCTCAAGTTCTCTTTTGCTCATTCTCTTTGCAAACACTGCTTTTAGATTAGTCCTGTGTAAAGTTAATTTCCCTTTTTAATCTTTATAAATAAGGTTAATGTCCACTTATTCATCACGAATAAATTGGTGATGAAAAAAGAAAATTTTCTTCCTCGGTATCACACCTTTCTTTCCTCTGTCCCTCCATTTCAAGCTTCCCTGTTTCATCAGCCTCATCTCTCCATCTCTTTTCCCACATGCAGACAAAAGACAAATCCTCTCTTTCCAGCTACCCTTCTTCTCTCTTGCTCATCCGCCTCATTTTTCTGTCTCCAGCCCCAGGATCCAGCTGCGTACGGCCCCGACTCAACGCTGGTGAGGAGCTCTAAACATTACCTGAGGATACGATACACACTTCTGCCTTACCTTTACACACTCTTCTACAAAGCCCACACCACAGGGGAGACTGTTGTACGTCCTGTCATGCATGAGTAAGTCATCAAAATATTGTCAGTAAACTGTCCTCATAATATCGGGTCAGGCAGGGACACTCGCATTAAGGAATTGACCGTTTATAGCAAATGTTATTTTTGGTGGAGAGGGCTGTGCTGATCGAGGGAGCTGTCACAGGATCAGAGCAGTGACAAGGAGTCATCTGAGAGCGCTAGTCCCAGGGGCGTAAATATAGACAGTGTAGGCAGTGCGGTCATACCAGGGCCCATAGAGAGAGCAGGCCCTCCAACAAAGTGTTAGGTGGAGAATGGGCCCTTATAAGTAACTGCCACCTTGGAAATGTGTGTTTAAAGAAGTAGAAGAACTCTCATTAAATAAAAACAGTGCCATTTGCTGTATATGCCCTTGAAAAAGGCAAACCCATCACTGTCATGTTTTTCTTTTTTGTAAAATAGTCAATAGCATCAATAGCAAAATCATATGCTTATTCCAAATAAACTATAAGAAACTACTAAAATTGCTAATTAAATTCATAATGTGTCTTTTTTTTTGGTATTTTTTTATGATATACAGATATAAAACTTGTACAAAAGACTGCCACACACTGTCTAACTAGCAAAAATAAAGATTTTAATGCTGCTGCAACATTTCAGTGACTAGAACTTCATCAGGCAAACAGACTGTTTCTACAAGTTTTATTCTTCTCGTCCCTCTCCTACGCACCTGTGTGAAAATAGACATGCGAGGTGTTCCTTCATTTTGATATACATACATGCAATGATGATTGCTAGGTAATGTGAAAGGTGTATAACATACCACATAAAAACAGACATCTATGTAAAAAGGTACGGTATAATAAATACAATATGTATATAAAAAAAGACAAGAAACACCCAACACTACATGATGCAAGTTCATATGAAAAGACATAATTCAATAAACTGCACCCACAAACAGGCTAAAGAGAGCCAGTGGCGCCACAGTCTCAATGACAACGTGACTGACCTCAGCTCAGAGTTGGCTAAAGCCTGGATGATACTATTTCCTGAGACGGAGAGCCTGCACATATATCGATATATAAGATTTTGTATTATGTCATCTACATCTGAATAACGACTATCCCTAACCTCAGTTAGAGACATCTACAACATATTTTTGACGGGTTGTAATTCCAGTTCAAGATATCTCCAATTCCCCCTGGAATTCTAGATATTCTAGATATCTGCAATGTGAGCTGTGGATATCTGCAACTTAATTATGACCATCTGTAATGACAAACCCCATACACAAGAATGAGAAAAGTGACGTCATTTTTCCTAATAAAAATGACGTTGTGGATATCTGAAATGTTATTTTTAAACAGGAAGTATTGAATTACGGATATCTGCAACATATATCCAGCCTAGCTGTTAAATGTTACAAACGGCTTGCCACACACACACAGGTTGTAACACAGTTGGCGAGACTCCCGATGACAGAAACACACATCGCCAAGTATGAACACTCAAAAGATTACAATGGTCTCCGCCACCCAAGATGGGTCGGCAAGTCGTGTAGTGTGAACAAGGCTTAAGGGTAACCTAGATCCACATGTCAAAAGATGAGCTGACATATTGACAAAACTGTGTGTCAATAAGATACCTGACAAATTCAAAATACAAAGTGTATCCCATTGAATTAAGAGCATAAGTTCGAACTGATCAGAAGATTGAGGCTTAGTTGTAACACCACATTACAATTAACCCCGCTGAGTGGAAATTTGATCTCGCCCAGCTAACACTTGCTGGGAGTCAGTTGCATAGTTCAAAATGGTGCTATGTTAACAACAAGACAGTTGTTAAGATGATACATGGTTGGATTCGGTGACTTACACAGACTGCTCAGTAATCGAAAAACAAGTATGACAAAGAAAACTTATGTCGCCCGAAAACACTCTTTGTCACTGAACTCAACTGAAACACGTCCGATCTCTATGGAATTTTGCGGGTCACTGGTTGGTGGTATTGTGGTCAACTGGCCGGAAGCATGAAAGGATTGACGCTGTTTAACCACATAAAAAGTCCATGCTATAATTTACCCCACATAAGGTTGTGCCCTGTGCTGCTCTATGTCCCAATACATAGTTTGTCAAATGCAGTATGCCAAAAATACCAGAATCTTCTACTATATCCAGTCCAATTTTGCAGTACGTAAGCCCGTATGCCTTTCTGGCGATTCAGACCCACAATCCCCTGCACAGTGGATGATACGTCATATCAACTGAGCCATACACAAATGACTGCTCAACAGCTGATTGATAGCTGTTGCAATGACGGATTACAGCACATTCATTAATAGTAAAATAATTATAAATATTACAAACAACAATAGGAGCTAACAATAAAACTAACTGACAGAGAACTGCAGATGTAAATATGCTGTCAAATATACAATCTATGCAGTTAAACTTCAAAGTTAAACCACATACATTGCAAAGTAACAACTGTAGAGCTCTCCGGGTTGATCTCCGTCTCTGGCAAACTCAGTGAGTGGCATTTGATTTATCTCCAAGGTAATGGGTATAAAAGCATGTATGTAAAGTATTTTAAAAAAGTATGCGATTTGGAACACACCCACACTGTGTTTGCTTGTTAGGATCATGGTGGCACTGGAGACAATAACGACTGTTTTACATACTTAAATTATCCAAATATGGACAATGATATGCATGAATCTGTGAGCTGGGTCAAATTTCCAGCATCCAAATTATAGCCAGTAAGCTTACGTTAAGCTTGTGTTTTTTTTTGTTTTGCTTTTTTTTAAACTTCAATTTGAAAAATCTTGAATCAATAATGATTTACGAAGATGTAAACAGTTTTAGCATACTGATATGCATTGCCCCAAAGCTTGTCATACAACAGCTGCAATAAACAGAGGAATTAACTGAATGAGGAATATGGTGCTTTGACACAATGAATCTAATCTGAAATATGTTTTTGTTAGCCAGAACATCAGTAAAAAGATATTTACTGGATTACACTCTTTTCTTTGTCACTCCCAAGGTTCTACTCTGACAGCGCCACCTGGACAGTGGACCGCCAGTTCCTCTGGGGAAAACACCTGCTCATCACACCTGTACTAGACCCGGTCAGACAGCAGACAACACTTACAAAAAATAAAAAAATAAACATCCCACATTAGACACGCACACACACACGCACACACACACACACTTATATATGCTCCATCAAGTACATGTGCTCAGTCAAAATGTACCCGCAGGTACTGCATCATATCTAGACACAGAAACTTCACTGTACTACTGTATGCAGCCCATATAGACACGTGCATGTAGTACACAGAGAAATGTGTCTTGCGGATGATGCCGATGAAATGATCAGTTACTCACACACGCACTCAAGCAGTCATACACATGCACACCCTGACCTCCACTGGGAAAACATGACATGGGATTTTCTTTGTTGCCCTCCCCTCCTCTCATCCCTCTTTCTTCTCTCTTTCATATCCTCCCTCTTTTCTCTCAGCTCTAATGAGAGCACTGACCTCATTACTAGCAGATTAGAAGTGTAGATAGAAGTGTGTATATGTGTTTGCGCATGTTTGTCTCAGAGTGTGTGTGTGTGTGTGTGTGTGTATTCGTGAGCCTGTGTGTACTTATAAATGTGCGTGCCTGTACGTGCAAGTGTATGCGTGCATACACAACGATTGCGGTCATGTCAAAGTGGCCTGATTAATAAGCAATTTAGCATGGCCTCTTGTGAATTACAGAATAGTGGAAAGCGAATTGGATTCATAGTGGGGCCGGGGATAAAGTAACTTCAATCAGTGTGATTGTGGAAAAGTTTCTAATACGAGAAGTGGAGGGTTTATGCTTGCAGTGCCTCAGGGTTCAAGCTGTCCTAAGGGTGGGGACATGGAAGGGCCATGAGGTGACTATGAAGGTTGTTATTTTTGCAAATCAGAAATATAAACAAGACAAACAAATAGCAGTCAAAAGTGCACCTACAGTGGGACCTTTCAAGGCCAGAGGCAAAGCTGAGCCGCGGTGCTGCTGGAAACAAAATGAAAAGAAATCCATTATTGGTGGGTGTGTTGGGGGCTGGCATCAATTATGACCAATTGCTCATTTTCTTTCTCTTTAAAAGCAATGTGCTCGGCATCATCAAAGTGCCCTGATAATTGAATAGCGAGAAATGTCTGCAAAAGAAACGCACCCCCAAGGAGGCAAATTACGACCTTGCTTTTGATGGTGCAGAAATGTCATTAATGAATTCACAGTGCGTTAAGATAAACTTATTCAGAAATGTTGCTTACCATGTTGCTGTCATGTGGAAACTCTTTAAATGACACCGTAAGCATCTGCAGAGCAGTTTGGTTATAGGGGTGCAGCTAATAGCCAGTCCCCGACATGTACAGACGATTCATTCAGCCTTACAATCCTCACTTAATGCATCATGGCCCATTCTGACAGCTATGTTAGAAACCAGTCAGTCATACTGCAGCCACATGTGCAGTATACAGTTGGAAAATACATGTTTTTTTTTATTCTCTCTGCTTGAGGGAGTTCAAATTTCAAATCAATTTGGCCAGCATATCATCCGCAAACAGAGTCTGTAAGCTTTTGAGTAACAGTTGTTCGTCTGCCCAGAATTTAGGTTAAACCAAACCAAAGCAAAACACCAAAGATGCACCATGCTGCTTGATCAATACCAACAATCAATACTTACAAGACCCCACATGAATCTCCCCTCCCACTACTGCTTACAGAAGTTCATAGAAGGCAGAAAAATACCAAAGAGGTCCAAGGTAGCCAACAAACAACAACTGGATCTGACAGAAGCAGATAGATAGATAGATAAATAGATAGATAGATAGATAGATAGATAGGGCTGGGCGATATAACAACTATGTACGATATATCAAGATATTTCCAAGCAAGATGTAAATTCAGACAACACCGTTTATATCGATATAGTTCAAGTTACGTTACATAACGCATACCAGTGTGCATCACTCCTCTATCACACTGTCCACATAGCTCCGCCCCACTCACTCACAAGTTCTCCATCAACACTCAGAGAGACACAGAGCTGCTACTCTGTTAAAAGTGTCTGTTAATTAGTCTACAGTGTGACATCGGTCTATATGTTGCATGTGCTACGCAAAATCAGTCTGTGAGACGAATGAAATTACCGCAGTAGCACACGTGCAATACTGTCTGCCTTTTCCATCGTCACTTTTGGCCATGCCGAGTCAAGCCATGCTGCACCAATTTATGTTTCCATTACCAGTTAAGAGGCGCAGTGCCAAAGACGGACCTTCTCCAGAGTAGGTCCAAAAGCCGGGCCGCCCGCCCTCAAGCGGGTAGCTGTGACGTCTTGCTGACTGCAGCCAACCCCCTCAAACAAGCTGTATGTGTTGTGAGACTCTCTCACCTCTGTCTACAGGAGACCAGATAGAAAGACGTTTTTAAACGTCTCTGTGTTCAGCTCTCAGTACTTCAGTAGCGTCTAACTGAATCTCTGTGGTCTGGAGTTTAGTTTCTCTCCTGCGTCCTGTTTTTACTGTAGATATCTGCTTTATTTTACTGTTTCATGTTCGCTACCCGCTGTATTCACAATAACAGTTTTTACATAACAAAATAACAAGGGACTTTTATTGTGAAGAATTACAGGAAACTGAATGTGTTTATCCCTGAATTAGCAGAACTTTGTTAGCAGCTTTTCTCCAATAAAGGCAAGTGTAATAATACGGCAGGAAGGAAAGCGAAAGCAGAAACAGCCACAGTGAGATGTTGATGAAGAGCTGCAGACAACAGGCTCTTACTGCACCTCTGCAAACAGCTCACCTCCAACAGGTAAACTTCCTTTACCTGCCCTGCTGTGTGATGGAAAAACACATGCAACAATGTAACAGGGGACTTTAGCCATGGATCAGCTTGCAACTGAACATGTAGCCCATTTCGTAGAAAATACCGAGATATATATCGTGTATCTCCATTCAGCCTGAAAATACAGAGATGTTAATTTATGTCCATATCGCCCAGCTCTAATAGATAGATAGATTGATTGATTGATTTTAGGTTTACAGAAGGAAATGTCTACGTTGTAAAGTATGACTTTTCTTCTCTCATGTTTCTTTGAAATTACAAAACGTGGCCTGTTGTGTTTTGACATGGCAGCCCTTATCTGTAAAAAGTACCATAGCAGCACAGTGAGGCACACTGACACAGGCTTTAGAAGTATTTTGGACCACCGCTATGCCACATGAAAAGGATTTTTTTCCAAATGACAGATCTGATGCGGCTGAATATTCATCTTTTGTGGTGAAAGGGTGCTGCTGAGCAGCCGTGATGTGGTTTAAGCCAGGGTAAGGGCAGGCATTAAGAACAGAGAGCGCCCACGATCTGTTACAGATGCATCAGGCTGTGAAGGGCCCCGTGAAGAGATAGTGTCAGCTTCTTGAGTGAGGTCACAGGCTGATCTTTAACAACCCTTCACATCCTACACTCACTTTTCTTTTCTTTTTTTTTTCATTATTCTCATATCTCTCTGTCTCTTTCTATTTATCGCTGTGTCCGCCCGCCTCTCCCTTTTCTCTAATGATGCTCTCGCTCTATCATTCAGATCAGTCGATGCTTTAACCTTGATCTCTGTGATAAACTGGGGAGATCTCCTGCACTCTCCCTCTCTCTATCATCCCCTCTGGTCTTCATCCATGCTTCCACTCTCCCCCCCTCCCCTCTTGCCCATTACTCCCTTTACTTTTTAGCTCATCCTTTCATCAAACGTTGGCTCCCTTATCTCATCTGCATTCTCTTAATCAGCTGCTGTCAACTCACCCTTGTGATCCCATTTCATTTCATCCCATCTCTCTCTCCCCCCCTCCCTCACTCTCTCTCTCTGCCTCTCTCATCTACCTTAGCCACCATCTGATCATTCTGCCAGTATGAATCTTTAGCCCACCTGATCAAATCTTACCTTATGGCTAACTGAGCTTCAGTAGTCTAAATGAGGATACAGGCCTCATGGCTTGTCCCTCTCAATCACAGTTAGCAGCCATGCTAAGTCCTGCAGTCCCTTCCCATTAGTCAGTGGGGTGAGTGATAGGCGCCGGGAGCAAATCAGACACCAGAAAACGAGGTATAGGGGGGAGCATCCATTTCCCCAGGCTGTCATCCCACAGGCTGTGCAGCGGTTGTGACAGGTGATCTGCCTCAAACTGTGAATGTGGCCTCCAAAGAGGACACTCATTTGATTAGCAGGCCATTATAGCAATATGTCTCTATCGTATTGTACTCTTTACAGAGTTTCTCATGTACTTTTCAGGTGTTTTGCATTTCAAATTTGCTCTCGTTTGCCTCTGTTTATTTATCCTTTGTTCCGTATTCTCTTACCTGTTTGTTCTTTCTTGGCTTCCTGTCAACCCTCGTTCTTGTTCCTAATAACAGGACTCAGAGGGCCACGAAATAGGACATGCCGCTGAAAAGAGAGAGAGAGAGAGATGTTGGTGCCATCGTTGCCTTTGACAGACGGCCTTGGCCTACACGGCTGACATGGTGTATTTCACAATTTGGCCTGTTTTGAGAAGGACCTCTAGTTCACTCTTTCTCTTGCTGTGCTCTCCGTGTTTATCTCTCTCTCCCCCTCTGTTCTGCCCTGTCAGAAAGAGCAGGGAAGTGACAACGCTATCAAAGGCTTGGCGCTCTTCTATTGATTGCTCCTGTCTGTCCACCACCTTAAGCTATCAAAGGCTGTCACCTATCAGTCGTCGCTTGATGCTGTCTTTTCCATCATCTGTTGCCTCATAGCACTGTAGACTGAAATGTCACAAGGGCTTTGTGGAAACTTTATATCAGATGGTAGGCAGTTTTGAAATAACTCTCCTTGATGGAAACATTTTATCTTCTTCTTATTTATGATTAAGTTGCAGTGATTTAAAGCGACAAGAAATATCCACATTTCCTTTGTGGTGTATTGTCGCTTTTCTCCTCATGTTTAGCCTTGTGAGATTAAAGTGTCAGGAGTGGTGCAGTGAGCTAAAGCTGGTGTTACTGGCTGCGAACACAAATCAAACACAGGCATGCTTTCACACGAAACACAAAGCTGACACCTTTTTGATGTCTACTCCACAAATCAGAGGTATATAGTGTTGTATTTAGGGGCAACAACAAACATTTAGATCCGTTCAGGTATGCAGTGATCTAAAGAAATATGTTGTTTTTGTTCTCCACAGGGTGTGGACAGGGTGCGGGCATATGTCCCAGATGCTGTGTGGTATGACTATGAGACGGTAAGATTATATACCGTTTACTTTAAAAAACACTGAACAAAAATTTGAACGCAGCACTTTTGTTTTTACTCCCATTCTTCACAGGTTTAAGTTAAAGATCTAAGACTTTTTTATGAGCTCAACAGATATATGTCTCTGAAATTTTGGTCACAAATTTGTTAAAATCTATGTAAGTGAGCACTTCTCATTTTCCAAGCTAATGCACCCTACTTACAGGTATGGCATATCAAGCTGCTGATTAAACAGTATCATTACTACATAAGGTGTGTTGCTCTAAACTGCAGTTCATTATCGTAACCAACTTGTTCAACTGACCCTTCTCTAAGTCCACCCCCGGCCAATCATAATGTAGCTTTGGGCCGGCTCAGACCAGGGTCCGACAACAACACAGCTGTGCTCCATTGACTCTAATGCAGTCGTTTCAGATTTCCTTCATTTTCAGGCTGGTTTTGTGGATTTGGAGCTAAATGTTGTGTCTGGGGCACGTCGTGTATTAATGATACTCGTTACCTGGAGAGGTTGGAAAAAGATATACGTTTCTTCCCTGTTCCAAAACCAGAATCAAACCCTGAAAAGTGTAGTGTTAGCTAGCTAGCTACTGAAGATATAGCCTACTGAATGTATACACATGCAGCTTTTGCTGTTTAATGATTATAACAGTGAAACAAAGACCGACCCTGCTGTACAGGAACCAGTGAAGGGAAGCAGGGAAACTTTGCTGATATTGAACCAGCTGTGTGTCATCACAGTGTGTGCAGATGAACGTTGTTTGACTTACCCCAGAGATTCTTGCCCCAAACACTGTTCATCTGCACACACTGCGATGCCACACAGCTGGTTCAGTATCAGCAAAGTTTCCCTTTATATTCATTGTCTTCTGTGGCGATCAGCAGTGATGTGGTGGTTCACTTTTACACTGTGATGTGTAGCCTATAGTTGGGCTTTAGCTTCTAACTATCCTTGTCTTTGTCTCAAAAAAATATGATAATATTTCTTCAGGGAGTGCAGTTAGTTACAGTGTGGGCTCCATGCTTACTCAAGCAGCTTGTTGGACCATTACGAAGGGGCGGGGCTTAGCGAAAGGTCAGTTGTGTACTACCAAAATCATGGGGATGTGATTGGAGAAAACTTCTGGTGGTGAAAAGAACTTTCAGAGGTACCAGCCCTGGTGGACATTCCTGCAGTCAGCATGCCAATGGCACGCTCCCTCAAAACTTGTGACATCTGTGGCGTTGTGTTGTATGATCAAGCTGCACATTTTAGAGTGGTCTTTTATTGTGACCATCCCAAGGTACATATGTGCAGTAATGATGAATATAGGCCCACCTATTGAGTGCATAAGAAAACCTCTTGGATCTTTAACTTGAACCTGTGAAAAACTGGAGCAAAAACAAAGGTGTTGCTTTTAAATCTTTGTTGAGTACTTTCCTCTTAAGCACATCCTTTTCCTCTTCAGATGAGAAATTATCAACAATTGCTTTACATGTAGATTAATTCATATCCTTACAGCAGACATTGCAAACACTTTAGCTCTTCAGGTTCCAATTGTTGCTGAAATATTTCATATTATTGAGAAGGAACTTAATGTGCGATGAAATGAATGTTGTGCACCTAATATGAATAACAATTTATCTTCCTATGATGGCCATACAGAGAAAAAATATGTGATTATGGGTTTTCCTAATGTTTTTTTTTCTACCCATTTTACATGCATGAAGGAGACAGGATATTAAAAACACATTTCAATAAAATAAATTCCAATTCAAAACCACAAGGTGCAAAAAAATACCATAGAGTTGAATCAACATCTCTCCGATACAGCCTTAAGAAATCATAAGCCTTGTAAATATGATAAACAGGAAATGGCATGACAAATAGGCTGAACAGGATTAATTGCAGGGTTGCTGTGTGAGAACGCATTATTTTATAAAGGTGCACCTGATAAATTGGTAACACAAATGTGTTGTGCTCAACAAAAAAATACTGCGAGAGGGCTTTATAATTGTTATGTTACATTAGCGGAATTAACACACACACAAAGAGCATGTATCACATGAAAGTCTTTGCCTCGAGTTCTTTGTTTGAGACCGAGAGACGAGAGCGATAAGACAGAGCGAGAGTGAGGACAAAGATAGAGTGAAAGAGGGGACAGCGAAGAGAGGAGAGAGACTATCTCCCTGACAGAGAGATAAAAGAGGTGTTGAGCTCCTTTGGGACCTTATTTGGGCGTCACAGTGGCGATGTAAAGCGCCCACTGATCAGATGAACGATTAGATTGGCTGTCTTGCCGCCGGCCCCTTGTCCTGGTTGGTCCCCTGTGATTATCTGGGTAGGAGGATGGAAGGGTTGGGGAGGCGGGGGTCATGGAGAGAGAGGAAAGCGGGGACAAGAGAGAAGATAAGAAGAAAAAGGGGGATGGCAATAACAGTATGTAAAGGAATGGGAAGATGGGAGGATTAGCCAGGAGGAATAGGGAGAAGAAGAGAAGACAAGGCTAGAGAAGACCTCCTTAAGGCAGACAATGAGGGGGTGATACGATCTGAAATTGCTTGTAGACGCTCCACTAACTCCAGCCCACACACTTGCCCATACTCTACTGTACTGCATAAAATGGTACGTGCACACACATTCTCTCACGCACACACACCTCCATGGGAATGGAGGAAAATGGGATGAAAAAAAAAAAAAGAATTAGAGCACCACAAGAGAGAATAACATGACGTGGAGAGGGAAGTAGGTAGAAGGAGAATGAGAGGAGATGGAGAGAAGAGAGTTTTAAATTGTTTTAGGCTGGTCTGAGAATTCAGTCCTCAGGGGATCAGAAATTAACTGTGCTCTATCTGGGCCCTCAGAGAAACGAGTGGAGGGGCCAAGAGTGAGAGACACACAAGAAGGGACAAAGAAATGTGGCTCCTCATCTCAATAAGCGCTTATCATTAGAACAGAACATCATGATTATTATATCATTATAATGCAAAAAATAATATATATAAAATCATTCTCAACTGTCCTAGTCACGGCATTCTCTTAACTATTTGTAAACATTTCAAAAATTCAACTGTGATTAAGGCCATTGCTCTAAATGAGGCTTTAGGCCCCGATCACATTGTGCCGCACTGCCTTCTTTTAAATTGAATGCCACTAGTAAAAGAAAAACAGCTTGCTGCGCCTTTTTATTGTTGCCAGACAACCACGGAATCACCTCCTTACTCTAACCTTCCCATGTTATCAATTTACTGTTTATTTGATCATTTTAGTTATTTGGCAGTAATTAGTCACTAGTTACTAAAACAGACAGACAGAGGGTACTCGCTTTAGCTCTGGTTGAGGGTGAGAGGCTGTCAGCAAAATTGTTGGGCACAGCTAAATGGAGATCTGTGTGGGTACATGAGACACTAAAAAAGAGGGTGGATCACGGGGAGTACCACCAGTTGGTCCAGGAGCTTCGCGTCCATGATGGCTGTCTGCAGGCGTATTTCAGGATGACTTCGAGGCAGTTTGACAACCTTCTGTCTATCGTCAGGCCTTATAGCTCTGGGCATCCAGCAATCAGTACCACCAGTTTCTCCTCTATTGTTTACCAACTGTAAACTTGTTGTCGTGACCACCACAGAAGGTCCGCCTCTCAAATCATCTGACTGGACAATGGGAAAACAGATGACGAAAAAAGAGATGACGTAGGGGCGTTTTTCTTCTCCGAGTTTAAGTTTTTTTCAACTCAAGGAGGTCAAAGTGCTCCGACAAAATCACCAGGCGCCTAGAACGCAAAAACGCTAACGTAAAAAGCTCTGTTTTCATTAGAAACAAATACAAAAGGGCACCTCCAGCTGCTAAAAAGCTTTCTCTGCATTTAGGGCCTAGGTCTGATAACTATGAGCTACAAGAACTTGCAGTATAACTATTGGATTGATACCTGCCTGATATGTAAAGGGTCAGTTCACCCAAATTACAAAAATATTCATCAATCATCAATAATATACATCAAGATAAAAAACAACGACTGGCCAGCTCACTCGGTGTAAAAGTCCATAGTACAGGCAGGCAGTCCAAAAATGCATCCAAGGCACTCTGACTTTAGTTAATAATCCTTTATCAATACAAGGATAACTGAAGCAGTTTGACGAGAGAGTCTTCATCAGGGTGTAAAATGCATCAGAAACAGGTGTGCAATTTAAAAGCTCATGTGAGGGTCATGTGACACAGGTTACATGATATATTGATATAGCCCTACTACACAAAAAACGCATTGGCATAAATTGCAAAGAGAAATGACATAAATGTATACTAAAAATAATTAACATATTTAGGAACAAGGAAAATGGTACAATGCCTAATAAGTAGAAAGGAAACAACAGTGAAATAAAATAAGATATATATTGTGACAAACCTGCACATACAGTGGCACAAACTGAAAAATATAAGATACGTATGAAAAGGACAAAAAGCAATATGTGTGAGCGGACAACAAACTCATAATGTGTGTATGTTGAAATATTTATAAAGTGTATAACTCAGGATAATTAATAAAAAGATTTAACAGCAGGGATAGGTTAAACCTAAATATTCAAAGGCAGAAAAACTTCATACACTTAAAAGAGAGTGTATAACACACTCAAGGGTTCAATCTCACTAATACTAGTTCAAAAACATGACAACAATACTGAGAGGAAGGTATAATGTATGAAAATCTATAATACATCACCCTCAATGATACCTGTCCAAAAAACATGACAAA
Source organism: Cephalopholis sonnerati (assembly GCA_019142605.1). Classification (NCBI taxonomy): domain Eukaryota; kingdom Metazoa; phylum Chordata; class Actinopteri; order Perciformes; family Serranidae; genus Cephalopholis; species Cephalopholis sonnerati. Next base: position 38,164,173 of record JAGQAX010000013.1, read on the forward strand.
CAGGCAATAATATGAGAAGCCAGATGTACATAATAATGATAGTACACCAGAAATAACTATATTCCTTCTTTTTACAACTAACTACACAGAGCCTTAAATTGCATATACTATCTGATGGTTGAGCTTGCTTTTTCTGAGAACAGGTCTCCATGCTGTGTGGCGAGATGAGCCTCCTGCACCCAAAATGCTGTCAAAACTTTCTTTTTTAATTGCCGACACAGCCTCCCTGATTCTCTATTGGGAAAGAGGCAGAAATGAGGCGTGGGGAAAACAAAAACTTGCATATAACCAAAATCACAGGGATGTCAATATTATCACACAACCTCTGTGTTTGGTGAAATATGGTAGGCCATTTGAGGTGAAATTTTAACTGACAAATTAAGGACATGTAGATTTGCACAGGATAAAGATCACAGATGACCTCTGCCATTATTACAAATTGCCAGCGGTCCCCAGGTGATACTAGTCCCGTGTGTGTAGAGCTTTAGGTTTTCAGATAGCCTTCTTTGAAATTACTGCCACAATCTCAATACAGTGAAGACAAATAGAATTTTAGCTGTGGAGCTCACAGGTTTTATAATTACGACATGATCCACAGACTTCACCGTGAACAGATATCATACTGTAGGCGTATTTTTCAGTAGAAAGTTGCTCCAATGAAAAGCTTGTACAGTGAGGTCTGCAAAGAGTCCAGATTAAAGAAAACCAAGGCTGTCCACATAGACAGATAGCACTGGGGGTAAGTGAGAAAAAAAATGTAGTGAATGTTTTATGTAAGCTGGTTCTTTTTTCAAATTACTTTTTGAATTATTCTGCTTATGCAATGAAACATCATGCAACAATTCATGCAATCAAGATCAAGTAGCTCAAGTAGTTCTAAGAGAGGAGTGTACAGCTGAGACGACCAAAGGTCATCATCACTATATAGGTTTACTATGCTTTTGTAACAGCAAGTGAGTAAGTGTAGTATCCTGTGTTCACTGTGGTTGATTGCAAAGCAGAGTTGGAGCCATTAAATGTCCTAGCAGGGTTGCAGACCCAGACTAATAGCTGATCCATTTGCACCAATGGTAAACATAGGTTCCCCCGTTGTTTCTGTCTCAGAAAAGGTCCATTGCAGAGACAGCAATTTCACGCAAGCCCAAAGCCGGTATCTTCCAGCCCAGGCTTGTACGAAATTATGGTCACTGTCCTAACCTTGAAATGGGCGGCATGGAGATTGTCTTGCCCACTGAGCATCACATGAGGTGATTTAATAGATTCTGTTCTCTTACCAATCAGATGGAACGACTGGCGGACCGCAGAAATCATGTTGATATGCATCTGCCGGCTGACAAGCTTGGTTTGCACATCAGAGGTGGTGCGATCCTCCCCACGCAGAGACCTGATGTCACCACCACATACAGGTTCACACACAAACGCACAATTATCACCTCAGTGTTAAAAAATTTCAACAAGCTAAGCTACGTAAGGCATTATATGTGATATACATTCATATTGCACACAGTCATAGGTGCATATACACAGATCAGTGAGATCAGTGCACATGATCATAAATGCATTAAATTTTGTCTCCTGTTATATTTGATTAATATGCAGAGATATTGTAGTTGTTTGATTCACTAAATTGTAATTACACGAGCGTATGGTGTTTGTACTTTAGCCTGTGTTTATGTGTATACCTCTAGTCGACGTAACCCCATGGGTTTGATCGTCGCTCTTGATGACAACAACAAGGCAGCCGGGGAGCTATTCTGGGATGATGGAGATTCCAGAGGTATTGTGTGCTAAATGTGTCGGTGTGTGTGTGTGTGAGAGGCAGGATCATCCGTATCTTGTTATTACCACTCATTACAGGCATCTTTTTTTACGAGCATCAAATTGAAGCTCTTATCTTGTTTAAGCACAAAGCATCACACGAGTCAATGTGACTGTTCAAACACTGTCAGTCAGCTCACACACATTAACAACTGAAGGTCAGTTACTCTGCTGTGTAACACTGCATCAGATACCAAACCACTGTGACAAACATTAACATCTGCTCTTTTTTATTTCTTTTTACAGAAACTGTTGAAACAGGTGAACACATCCACTATGACTTCAACGTTGACTATGTAAGTTTCCCTCGCATGTATCTACACCATCCTTAAAATCCGGCCAGCATATTCCTTCTGATCTGAACTCAAGTTCAAAGTTCAAATCCACCAGAGACTTCAGACTCTTCCTGTCCACCACAGCAAGTGGAATTGATCCATGTTACGCTGCTGGAGCTTTGTTGGATCAAGTATCGTGTGTTCCTGCTTGACACAGAGCTGAGAATTGCCTTGCATGTTTAATGTATGACGGAGATGTTCTTCCTGTATGTTAGCATTACACTGGGGTGTAGCAGGGGGTTTACAGACAGGAAATCTATTGGAACAGCTGTTTGACTGATGGACAACAGTTGTGGGAGTTTATAAGCTGGTTGCTTAACTAGGGATACGTGATAACAGCAAGTGATGCAAATCCTTCTATCTATTCAAAACAGCCAAAGAGAAAAGAAATGTTATACTGCCTTGTTGCAGAATGCAAATTCAGCAGTTTTATTCAGCACTCAAAGTTCAAAGTCATTTATTTTTAGGGACCGAGCCGAAGGCCGAAGGCCAAGGGCTCCTCTGAAAGAGGAGTCCATAATAGGGTTTCCATCCACCTATTCTTATTCGAATTTTCAAAAATAGCGAAAATAAACATTAATGGAAACGCTAGAAATTCGAAAAAAGGAAAATTTGCAAAAAAGTTTTTACGCTTGGAGGGGGTGGATTTGTCTGCGTATTGATGAAAGGAAAGTACGACTTTTTGCTATGGAAACAGGTTTTGCGGGTAAACGATGACTGGACCAGATACCACGTCACACATCTGAACCAGATATCACGTCACACGTATACGTCATTGAACGACGCGGTGGTCTCCTTCCAGCTATTTCCGACAGTACTCTTAACATTAAAATTCTTCCTTGTCGTCTCTTCTTCAGGATGGCTTGGTACGCGGTGAATGCTGACAAAATGGTGACCAGAGTTCTTCCAAACACCGACAGGTCGATCAGGAATCTGTCCATGATCAGTTGCTGACTGTCAGCCGAGTGTGTTGTTTATTTTGTGGCAGAGAGACGCTCTCTGATGACGTCATCTCATGGCGCACTCTCCTCTCAATAAGCGCAAAATAATAACAAATGGAAACGGGCATAAAGTCGCATTTTCTTTTTGTGCATTTTCACTAAATTCGCTCAAAAATGTCGAGACATTCGGATGGAAACCTGACTCATGCCGAAGGCAAGGCCCTACTGTTTTTGCTATTCAGATTCTTTCTTTCTTCCGCCAAAAAAAGTCCAAATTTGACCCCCTCAAGTGCCAACATGACCTCTTCAACGCCACCTAGGCAGACAAAAATGCCCACTACGGCCCGTAGTAATGTCGTAGAAAGATCAAAAACTGGCTTGTTTGTCTCATCAAGACCTACAAATGATCCCGGACACCCCTGACCTAAATCCAACAGGAAGTGAGATATTTGCCCTTTAACAATCAGCTTTTTATTTTATTTTAATCACCATCCCGTGCGCATTCTTTAAGCTAGACACACCATTTTTTGAAAAAGTAGTAGAGATTTTTGTCCTCGTTCAGAAAAGTGTCTGCTTTTAACACTGACATGAACAGAATTTGAACCCTGAGCCTCCAAAGACAATGAGTACCCTCCACGTGTCCCATCCGCTCCCATACATTTTCTGACTGCTGATCTCAGGAGAAAAGCTGAACTGCCTTCATGATTACTCGCTATCATTTCCACATTTCTGCATTTACCTAGAAGATATGACATCACAACGATCCCCAAACTCTCCTGGTCGTCCTCATCTAATCGTTTCTTTCATATCTCAAACGGTGTGCTCACACAGCCATGTTTTCAACGTGTGGGTTTTTGGCCACAGACTGAAGAAAATGCTGTGTTACTATAGGCTCGTTCGAGATGAACTGCACCTCGCCTGGAAAGTAGACGAAAGCAGGCGGCCGCAGCAGGGGGCGGTGACAATGCTTTGCAGCTGTGTGCTGTCCTCCATTTTGTGTTGCTATGAGGACCTTTGCTGTTGATTGACAGCTACACAGCAAGCATCACACTGTGAATTGGATCCAGTCTAATATATATTGGGTACACCACTGCTTCTCATACGCGTACCGTCACAAAACAGGAAGTAGTTTATACCTCCAGCATACATGCTCCAGTCTTTCCCAAACTTCACAGGATTGACAACAGTCCCACCCTGAACACATCCATGTGTCAATACTTGCTATTACACATAGCGCCACCTACTGGCAACAGGAGGTACATCTTTTCAGACTACTTGAGGGACACAAACATCCGTTAGGTCAACAGTGGAGTCACACACATATAACCGCAAACACATGGCTGAAGCTAGAGACCGAAACGGGCAACGGGCAAGGGGGCGAGGTCCCGCCCAACGCTGCTTGCAGCTTTAATTAAATGTACAACTGCAAGAACAGTCATTGCCATTGGAAAAACTTGGGTGACAGATTCCCTCAAAAAATAAATAAATAAAAAAATAAAATAAAATAAAATAAAATAATAATAATAATAATAATAATAATAATAACAATAATAATTAAATAAAATATAAATAAAATTAAATAAAACAAATTAAAAAATAAAATAAATATTTAATTCTATATAATTGTATAATAATCATAATAATGATTGTAAAAAATCATACAAGTATAACCAAAAAAATCTAGATATATGGATATAAAGTAGTGCAACTTAAACAAGGGATAAAAGCCAAATAAAATATTAAGTAAGTGTTATAAATCAGTAGTTACAAGAATAGACTGCTGGAAAATGTATATGTATAACAAGAGTGAAAATAAATATGTATATACAGAGGGGCAAACAGTTCATTTTTAAGACAGGTAAAGTGACAGTTAGCAATATAATAGCATGTCTTCTGCTTTATAGGGAGTGCTAAGGATGCAGGTGACCCGTGCTGGCTACAAGGACCCAAACAACCTTAAGTTTGAGGACATTACTGTCCTTGGTGTGCCTCATCCTCCAGTCTCTGTCTCTGTGACTCACGTTAGCACTGGAACACCTGGAAACTCGACCATCCCTGTGCCGAACACCAGCATACAGTATGATGACGCCAAAAAGGTAAACACATACAGAGACATTGTTATGCACAAATGTAAATTCAAAACAGCAACAATTATTTTTCAAAGGTCCAGTGTGTAGGATTTAGTGGCATCTGTGTGTGTAAAGGTTGCAGAACTGAAACTTCTCCCATGTGCCCAGTGTGTAGGAAAACTAAAGAGGGTGAACACAAAAATGCAAATGGCCCTATCTAGAGCCAGTGTTAGATTTGTCTGTTCTGGGCTACTGTAGACTTTGTGGAAGAAGACCCACTCTGTAGCCCGACTGGTTCAGGCCAGACTAGGTTGGGAGGCAGGTAAATGAGCAATGACCTTTGCCCAAACAAACACACAGTTCAGATTAATAACAATATGGCTGTGTAGAAGCAGGCAGAAGATGTAATTATTGAGGCAGTAGATCTGGAACCAGGTAAGTAATCAGTCCAAAAGACGAACCGGTAGGGGACAGGCAGACGGTAGGTGGAGGCCAGGTAGAGGGTCAGGAAGCCAGCGGGTGAGTAACCACAGGATGCACACACAATGGCAAGTGTGGTGATACAGTGAAGTCTCAGGACCGCAGGACACCACAAGGAAGCAGGTAGGAACACTCACACTGTGGCATCATTGTTGGATGGAAAAACACCAAGCAGCTGCATGCAAACAGGAACCAAGGTTGTAGAAACAGGTCTCATGGTCAGGGACAGACGGCTGAAGTGTTTATCAGGAATCAGATGAAGCAGGTAGGATCGGCAACAGTAAATATATACTAGCTGTGAGTAAGGAGGAACAGGTGAACTGAGTTGCCTTGATGAGGTGGGAAAACGGTAAAGGGTTTTTTTTGAGGAGTTTTTCCTTACCCGCTGTGAGGGTCCAAAGGACAGAGGGATGTCATATGCTGTAAAGCCCTCTGAGGCAGATTGTAATTTGTGATATTGGGCTTGATTGATTGATTGATTGATTGAAACCAGGGTGAATGGAAAATTACAGACTCAGAGCTGGGTGACTGGACATGCAAATCTGTCACAACAGCGCTAAACCGAGCATGTATTTTGGACTTGCCGTCATCAGGTGACCAGAAACAAGACCTAAAAGCAATGCTTATCTTGCTCCATGTCTGCAAAATGTGTAAATAGGCAACTATTTGCCAACGAGCTTGCTATATCAGCTTTAAACTGTAGCAGTATGTCTGTGATATGTTTATAGCCTGTTCTGCTGCCTCCAAGTGGCCTAACAATAATGTATTACTGCTTAAAAAATGAATTGCTACAATTTATTATCATTATTGTCTTTTTTCCTGCATTTCCAGTATTAAGTTAACTACGTTTGGGAATGCTGAATTGCTTAATTGACATAGGTATGTTGTATTAGTAACTCAGAGTTAAATAAATAATTGAATAATAAGCCCTACATGGTCATAATATATGACAAACTTTAATACATATTTTCAAGTATTTCCACTGTTGGGAAAACCTTGCTGCACTGACGCAGGACAGATGCAGGCTGGATGAGTACTACAGTGGCTACTCGTGCAGGTACCCGCCATTTGTTTCAATAAACCAGGAATGAAACCATTACTGTACATTTCAAGGTTAGCCTCTAAGTGTAAGAAATGATAACAATTTATATTAGGTGAGGATCGTAACAGCTTGTGTGTGTGTGTGTGTGTGTGTGTGTGTATGTGTGTGTGTGTGTGTGTGTGTGTGTGTGTGTGTGTGTGTGTGTGTGTGGGTGTGCGTCAGAAAGCAAAGGAAAGAGTGAGAAAGAATGACTGAGCAATTGTCCTACAGTAAGTGCCTGAGGTTATGAGCAAACGGCAAGGGTCTATAAAGTATCAGGGGGTTCAGTTAAGTATTACTATGGAGACTTCCTTTTTGCTCTTGTGTATATTTGCGTGCGTGCATGTGTTCATGTGTGCGTGGCTGGGGGCTATGCTTGTGTAAATCCTCAAGGTCTCCCTGGTCACACACACAAGCGTGCATTTATCAAATGACTCTCAGCGGTAATCATTTCCTGGGGGTGAAGGGTAAATGTGCTGTTAAACCTAAACTCTGGCTTGTCATGTCCATCAGTCTTTGTATGCCTAGTCGGAGTGGGCCTTGAACATAGCTCACAGCCGCCAAACATCATTAGTTCCATACACACTTAAATAGAACAGTACTTTACGACACATGAGGCATGTTGGCTCCCTGTATTTTATTTTGTTTTTTCACACGGTTGCCGTATGCTTGTTTTTTAAACCATTTCCTGCCTACTATATAGCCTTCGTGCTTTCTGTTTTGTTCACAGTGCATGTCCTTGTGCCCTATTTCTCATCCTTTCTTCTACTTCTTTTCCTTCTCTGTCAATCTGCAGTCTCTTTTCCTTGCTAAATAAGTACTGTGTGTCCTGCTAGATGCATTTTACTCAATAGAACCGATGAAGCATGATTTCAAAATAAAATGACAATTGGAAAAAAAGACTGATGAAGATCCCAGAAGTCTACTCACCAGCTCAGGATGTATCAGATGGCGGCTACGGTGACTAGAGTGAAAGGGGCTCCCCGAGACTTGGTGTTAGAATGACTCACAATTCCCGGCAGAGGCTGTTGAGACAGCGAGAGAAATTAACAGCTGTGTCTTAATTGATAGCACACGCAACGTCAAGCACACATTCTGTCTCAAGGAAGCACGTCTTGGCATTCTTGAGACAACTTGGGAAGAATGATCCCAGATTGGCATGCTTGGATTTAACAATCACTCCTTTCCCACACCTTTCTCCTCATCTTCACTTCATCACACACAGGTTATGCTCCTACGTGGGCTCTCCCTGACTGTTGGAGAGACCTATCTGGTGCAGTGGGAACTGGAGCCGAAGGAGAACAAGCGCTTTGACTGCCATCCAGAGGAGCATGCAGATGAGGCTAAGTGCAAGGCCAGAGGCTGCATCTGGGAGGTGAGGGGTGACACAGATGAGGTTCACATGCAAATATAAATATTATTTCTATTTTAACTCACTAAACTGGATTGTTTTAAAAAATCTGATACACTTTCTGTCCCCATCAGCCAACCACCATTGAACGTGCTCCATGGTGCTTCTATCCAGAAGATCATGGCTACTCTGTCACAACATCCGAAGAAACCAACTCAGGTATAACGGTCGATATCACTCGGAACAAGAAGTACAGGAGCAGTGGTCGTCCAGATTCACCAGACATTGACAAGCTCCGTGTTGAGATCCGATACCACAGCAGAGACATGCTGCAGTTCAAGGTCTGTCTTTGTGCCAGTAGTCGCACATTCTCTTGTATATCATGTTGCTGCTTCTTTGACTGTTTTTCTTTGTGTCCATGCACCCATCCTGCTTACGTGCTCCACATAAACACACAATAACACTCCCTCCCTGTCCAGATCTGGGACCCAGCCACAGATCGTTATGAGGTTCCAGTGCCGCTGTCGGTTCCCGCCACTCCTGAGACTGACGAGAGCAAGAGGCTTTACAGGGTCGAAATTACCCACAACCCATTCGGCATCCAGGTCATAAGGAAAAGCACAGGAACCAAGATGTGAGTGTTTCAGTTGTACAAGTGGCTCGGGTGGGCTGAGGTTGTTGTTATGTGTTCTGGATATTTTATTCTGTATTTTGAGTTTTGGGTTTATTACTGTTGTTTTCAGAGTATCTGTCCTCAGCCTTGCTGAAAAAAACAATGTGTGTCCATGAAGTTTGCTTTGCATGTCCTCGAATTGGTATCCTCAACAGCATTTGCTAGTAGAATTTGCTCATTTTTATATTGTCTCAGTCTAAACCTATGGATAATTTACAAATGTCAGTGTGGTTTTTAATGAGGTTTTCTTCTGCAACAGACGTTCCACTTTCACATTTGGATTTTAATAAAAAAAAAAAAAAAAAAAAAAGAATATTGATAACTAATATTTTTGACTGATTCTGATGTGTTCAATAATGACTCATTGTTATTGGTAGCTCTATAAGAAGATGGTGGTGTTTAATAAATAATTAAATGATAGACTGTCCTGATCATTAAGGTAAATTGAAATGCATTCCATGCTATATTTTGTTTCCACAAGCACAATGCAATCCGTCCTCGTTGTCCCTTAAATTGGCCCCTTTAGGGCAGTGATTCACCAGGCAATTTTAGGCAATATACATGCTCCTGTTAACAAGCAATAAAGTGAGACATGGGATAAAAACTCTATTCAACTATTTCCAGGCAAGAAACTCTTTTTTCTTCCTGTGAGATTAAAGTAACAATGCTGAGTCAACTCCTCTGGCACTGTTACCCAATCAGATAGGCTCAGGAAAGTTGCCCAGTGTATCAGCGCCTAAAGTAGTTTCCTCTTGTTCAGCAATCGCGATGATGTCACATGAAGCAGTGGAGCGTCAGAGAGTCTTTTCAAAGCATATCTTCAAGCAAGGGTGACATTATTTTGCAGTTAAGCCTTCCGCGTTTTTTTTTTTTTTTTTAGAAGTGTCAGTTGAAATTTTACTAATTAAAATTTATGAAGTATGTTGAAGGGATGCCTGCAGTTCCTGCGGGTTATTATGCTTATTTGTGTCAAACATATTGTGAATAACTCCCTCTGACAATAATTCCCTCTCCTCCTCTCTCTCCATCCTTTATTGATTTAATCCTCTGTCACTTTTCTCAGTTGGGACTCTTCTGTGCCAGGTTTCACATTCTCAGACATGTTCATCCAAGTGTCTACTCGACTTCCATCAGAGTTTGTCTATGGCTTTGGAGAGACGGAGCATCCTACCTACAAACACAATCTCAACTATCACACCTGGGGTATGTTCTCCAAGGACCAGCCTCCTGGTGTAAGTATCACGCTGAAGCACATGCATGCACACACATGAAAACATTAGTGTAGCGCTCATCCTTATCAGATGCAGCTGTTGTGTCACACTGCTGTTGATGCATAGCTCACTAACACGGCGTCTGTTTGAAAGACTGTTTGACTGGTCAGGATTTCCACGAACAAATTTTGACATTGATCTAGAAATGTTTTCCCCCATCCTTTTTCAAGCATTGGCATCTTCCATCAAAACCAATTTTGTGCTTGTTATTGCATATGCAGCAAAGCACCCCGCACCAAATGTCTTTATCATCACACCCTCTAGAGACTGCAGAGGTGACTTGTAAACAACCTTCCAGCACAGTATGTAAACTCGTCTTTCTCACATTCGTGTCACTTTGATGTGGCGCCGTTGATGTGAGCAGCAGTTATAGAGTGTCATCGTGTTTTCCCTACTGGTGTCAAGGCCAGACAGGATGAGGTTTCCACCTGCATCAGCATTATCAAGCCTAATTGCTGAGCTGTCAAGACAGCTCCACAGGGTTCAGACAAATGTTATGGGGCCCCTTGGAGAGCAAGGGAATTAGAGTTAGGAGAAAAAAAATAAGAAGGGAAAAGCGGATGAAAATGAGAAAAAAGTATAGAGCAGACAGGGTGACATGGACTCTGTATTTACACAGTCTTTGATATACTAATATTAAACCGGATGAGACAACACTTTAAATAGGAGTTTGCGACTTAAATACATTTTTAGGTCACAGTCAGAGAAGTCATAGCCACACTAATACGTAAAGCATGAAATTCTAGTCACATTACTCAGAGAATAACTAAACCCACAATTTTTAAATTAACAAATTATATTTAAAGTCACTTTATTACAATATTAATTGATCCTATAGTGTTCTATAGTGTTACAAAACGTTTTTTTCCCAGAGAAAATACAGTAATTGTCCTCTAGAGCCCCCTAAAAATCTATAACAATTTCTGGCACACCACAAACCCAAACTACAAGGCAGCAACATGGAGTTGTAATGTGTAAAGACATTGAAAGATTGAATGTGAGCAACTGACAGTAGTAGTAATAAAAATACTACTACTCATTCATATCCCCTATTCTGTCACTTTCTATTGCCCCTGGTGCATCTGCTAAGGCCTCACGTCTTGCTTGGCAGTGAAGGCTGGTTGAAATAAAAGACGTTAAATGGTCGTGGGAGTGAATCGCAGGCCATGTTAAAGCTTGATTGAGGTGTTAACTTGCGTCTTAAAGGAATACTTCACCCATATAATGGTCATCTGTATATCAGTTACTCACCCTGTGTCATGTTGAGTTCTTGAAGAAAACTTTTCTCACATGCCTCAATGATGACAAGGGATAAAACAAATTGGGAAAATTGTGGATAAACTGGAGTAAAAGAAATGGGTGGGGGCAGCAAAACTAGATCAAGACATCTGTTTAAAAACTCTTAAACCACTCATGTAGTACAATTCAAGTCTAAATCATCCAGTCATATGCATATCACAAATTCAATGTAAAACAAATTGAGTAAATATTATATGAATTATCATTTTATAGGTGAAGTAAAGGGCCTGGTTCTTCAACAGGGTTCGGCAACCCCTAGGGGCTCCTCAAAGTTACTGCAGTGGGGCCGCCTAATTATTACTTGATAATGTAATTAAAGTTTTATTTTATTTTTTCCAAAAATTCAATGTTTAAAAAAATAGACACTTGCATGAATCGAACATATTATTAGCGAAGATAAACTGGCCTATTCATAAAACCCATTTAATTCAAAGTACACAGCATTAATGACTTTGCACACTGAGTCAGTTTTTTTCATCCGAAGTTGTAGCATGTCTTAAAATAAATGCGAATCAAAAAATGGAGTGGGTGTGCAAGGTTTCTGTGTGTAATGATTTTTAATTTAAAAAACAGATCCGAAAAATACAGACTCAGTGTGCAAAGGCCGTAACCGATGAATCCTTGAACAATCATGTGAGCTAGCTAATGCTATGATTTTTAATCCTTATTTTTGCACCCTGCGGCACCTATCCATAATGACGAGGTAAACTAGTTAGCTAACAGTTACATACTATTGCAACGTATTTGCCAGTTAGCTGTCTTAGTATACAAGTATACAGACATTCTTGTGAGCCACAGTGGATCGTTTTGTAAGTTTTTGAGCAAGAAACACTCGCCAGCAGAAGTGCAGAGGATGAGGCTAACACATTTAGCAACACTACAACTGCTGCTGACTTAGTAGCTACAAGCGAGCGAAATGAGAGAAGACCTGAAAATATTCAAAGCTTTACCTCAAGTACACCTAAATTTTAAACAATATATGCAGTTGTCTCTTTCAACTAATGGGTCTTTGGCCTGAAAAAGGTTGAAGACCAGCTGTTTTAGTTTGTAAGTCGACAGACAGCGCTATCCATGTAACTGACAGCACAGGCCAAAAATGTTGTTCCAAAAGACTTAAGGATCTTTTTTGTTACCTCTCTCAGTGACAGCTTACCAGCTCCGAAACATAGTTGGGAACATGCTGACTTTAACATTAAATTAGCGTGGCTTGTTGTTAGCTAGTAATTAGCTTCTAGCGGTCTGGACCACTCTGCAGAAGGAAGGATGGAGAGGCATTCGGGTGCCGTTCACAACAATGGCTTTATTTCAGTCTTGGCCTTCTCATGAGGTTGACCAGTAGCCCTGAGCTTATCTAGAAACTTTATTCTGCTGACTATCATCACTATTTGTTGCATGCGTCTTCACCATGACACACCGAGAGAGCTGCTTCCCTCCAAACACACAAAACGAAGTACACGTCACACCCTCACAGGTTACCCTCAAGGCCACCGACCTTAAAGGGGAAAAAGGGTTAGGCGGTGACACATACATTGCTTCACCATTTACATGACCTGTCTACTTGTAGCATGTACAAATAAAAAATGAGTAGTCATTTTCTCAAAGGTGTGGCCTTGCAGGGGAACCATTTTAACCCTTGTTTAAAAAGTCACATTGGTTGAGGTTACATTGTCAAGAGCAGTGGACGCAGTTTGTGTTTCAGTAAAGCTAGAAACACCATCGCTAGCTTTACTGACTCACAAACAATTACACAGAAACAAAGAGATCATTTTAAAAGAACAGACAAAAACCCAGCAGGATAATAAACAAACTAGATGCAAGACATATGCAGTGCAGAGCGTATCATCTGATTCTCCTCTCATGGGTCTTTTTTGTTCAAAATCTGCAGACATAGCCACAAGGATACACAACCACAGCAACATGAAAGAGAAATATGTTGTGAGGTTGAATACTTGATAGTTGAGGAAAACTTAGACTTTGTAGTGTACTCTGGAGGGGATATCTCCAGTCATTAACTAGGTTGTGTGCCATAGAATATAAAGGAGAATATAAATATGAAATTTTATAAGGCACCGAGTAAATTGCTTATTTCAAATCCTGTTTTATTCAGCAGAGTGTTCACAGTTGAACTATTACAATCTATGTAAATGTACCCACAATGAGTGTGTATGTGTCCATACATGTTCGCTGGGAGTGAAGAGACAAAAAGACTGACAGGGAGAGACCAAGAGAACACTGTCACTGGCTGTCACTCTTTGTTAGTGGACGAGCTAATGACCTTTCTCCTCCTTGAGTCAGGCCATCGCACCATGTAGCAGGGCCACAAGGACACACGCACACACATAGCAAGAGAAGGACACATCCAGACAAAGATGACACAGACACAGAGTCAGTCCTCAGAGCCATTATATTACAGTTTAACAACTTCTTATGAACCAGAAGTGGAGGAGGCTGATGGAGTGTGACGTGCCCATGAGTTTTAGTTGCAGGGTTGGTGACATCTGAAAGTGGCAGATTTCCTGTCCCCCGCCACCTTTCTATCTGTTCCTCTTAGCCCAGTCTGTCTCGTTCCATCGTCATCTAAACACTGAAGAAAACAGTGGGACCATCACGGTTGTTACTGAAGGAACACTCATAAAGTCCCGACTCTGAAACTCAACTCATTCCCACGAGAACAATATATTGTTTTATATGCATAATGACTGAAGCACACAGCAGTAAACATTTATTAACATGTGAAAGAAAAAGCCTGCCTTCAGCAAATTTAAATGGAACAGTGTATAAGATTGGGGGGATTTAGTGGCATCTAGTGGTGAGGATTGCAGATTGCAACCTGCTGAAACTTCTACTGGTTAGAATTCCTTCAGTGTTCATTATTTAGGAGGTTTTTCCAGGAGCCAAATTATCTCTCTTGCAACCACTGTTCATACCGTAGCCAGTTTTACATTAGTAAACTATAACTATAAAAATAGAGTCGACGACATGAATCCATCAGCACACCTTCAATTTCAATGTGACAACTTTGACCATTACTTTAGTTTTTATTGTCTCTCTTGGATGACATACATACATACATTTTAGTAATGAGTGGATCTTCAAACATTTAAAATATATATTGATTTCGACCAGATTATGTGAACCGAATATTCTAATCCTCACTAAGAGAAAAAAAAAAGCATCACGGAGCGTCCTTCCTGTGGACTCCAGCAACACTAAACCACTGCGCTTGCCTGAGAAGGACCTAATGCACAAACTTGCCATTTTTAAATATCCCATCAGGAAATACAGGAGTGCCAAGTGACAACAACCACATTAGCCCACATTAGGTACTGTTTGGAGTGGAAACAGGTGGACCTGGGGTCTAGGTAACATGTTAAAGGGTTACTTTTGGTTCCAAAGGTATCATACCGAAAGTGTTTGGTTGAAACGGGGCTTAAGGTAACAAAAACACAGCTATTCTTGTTTTTTAGGTGATGATGCACTAAAGAAAACACTTATTATATTATCTTCCATACCTGCCAATATATCCCCCTAAATCCTCCACACTGGACCTTTAAGAAGGCATTATAAACCATTTTTGAAAAGGCACATTTGCCAAGCTGAGTCTGGTCAAAACTACATTACAGTTTTGTCATTATTTTTAATGATCTGCAGGCTACATTTAGGACTTCCTGATTTTGTTATAGCACCCAACCACAACTCAAATCCCCCCAAAACATCCCAGGTTTCTGTTGATGTCTTCAAACTCAGGCCAGAGGAATCCTGGGGGGGATTTTGGAGCACTTTTGGGTACTATAACACAGAAAGTATACTGTTTATTTATACATGTTTCAGTCAGTGCACATTCATTTGCATAGAGGATAGTTGTAGGAATATTTTTTTCCCCTGCTTTTGGGAAAAGCATTGAATGTCGACAGTGCTGGGAGCGGGCCCATTGTAGCAGCGTTGTTGTCATACCTGTGAGAAATGCCCTGTCAGGTGTAAAGAAAAATGCTCATGAATAACAAAGTGGCGCACAAGCAAACATTACAGTAGTCTGAGCCAGAGAACAGACCAATTCTTCAATCAACAGTCACCCATCTCACACTTTCTCCCTCATTCTTACTCTCTGTGTCTCTGCTACAGTACAAGATGAATTGCTATGGAGTGCATCCCTTCTATATGGGCCTTGAAACCACTTCTGATGCTCATGGGGTGCTGCTACTGAACAGCAATGCCATGGGTGAGAGAAACGCTTGCACAAAGGCACACACATGCTTGTACATGCATATATGCTGTATGCAAATGCAACCAACCACCCTCACACACACACACACATACATAATCATACTCTGTTTATTTATTTGTTTATTTGATAGGAATAGAGCATGTTCAGTTCATGTCAATTTTATTTATAAAGCCCAATATCACAAATCACAATTTGCCTCAAACTCCTCTAAAAAAACCCATTGTTAATCAACATCAGTATAAGAATACAAGATGTAAACTGCTGAAGTTAGCAAGAATGCTAATTTATATCCAGAGAAACATTGTAACAATACACAAGTTAAAAAAAAGGACAAAAATACATATCAAGTTAAAAGTGATTAAAGCTCTAATTAGCTTTAAGCCAGGGTTGTCAGACATACAGCCTGGGTGCCATATTTGGGCCGCTAAAGGGTCCAATCCAGCCCACTAGATGACTTTGCACACCTACTGTAATATTGATGCACTTGTGAAGGCTAAGAGGTGCCAGGATTCAGGAGTAAGTTAAACAGTGAGTAGATACTTCGTGTACAAAGCTGCCTCAGAGGCTTTTCCACCCTGACCAGAATACAGCTCTCTGAAATAACAATGAATACTTACTGTGGTCTATATTTAAAGATTTTGAACATTGTGCAACATATTGTCAACCAGCAGCTTCAGTACAAAAGAATCTGTATCTTATAACAATATGGGTGGAACCCTGCTGCTGAGACACTGACAAAGCTTCAGATTGTAAATGGACTGTAAGGCAGGAGATGACTTAACCTGCTTCTTCAATAGCCTTCACTATAGTGGGAAATTATGAAAAAAATACACATGTAATGAAAGTGAGTAGCAGACTGAAAAAATCTGAGACTTACTGTTGAATCTGCATGTATAATTTTTTTTTTGTATGACTTCTTTACACTAAAAAAGGGAACGTTTTGACGTTGTTGTTATTCATAGGTTATTATGCAATGGTTTTACTGGTACGGCACGCATGAGATCAAATCGGGCTGTATGTGGCCACTGAATTAAAATGAGTTTAACACCCCTGCTTTAAGCCTTTGTTTGAAATGGGTCTAAAAAGTGGGATATGTATGGCACTCCCATAGAGCAAGCGGTAGGCCATTTCAATATTTACTTCCCGTCACTGACAGCACAGTTTGTTCAAATGAGGTGCACCTATATGGCACCGCACATAATTACATATAAAAGGAGACGACTTCCAATGTTCTGAGCAAATGTCATTTGACAGGGAGTCTTATATAAGGCCAAGACAGCACAAGGAGCACTTTTTACTCAAACTTTAAACATACATACACATACTGCTGTGCTTCTACATTTCTCATTTTGCAAGAGCTGGGTTGCTTTATTCTGCATAAAGCTCTTCTAAAGCCATTTCATGTGGTCTAATTTAACTATCTTCTCAAAAAAGTTAAAGAAACCAACTTTTTTAATGCAGTTTTCTTAAAGAGGCTCATACTGTATATTTCTGTAGAATAAAATGTTGTTCCACATCTCTTCCTGCCTCCCCACTCTGCTTGCTTAATCTTCAAGTGCTAAAACATGCATGTGGCACACATCCTAAGTGAGTCTGGACACATGGAGTACATACCGCTTCATATTCATTTTTAATGTTGTTTGCTTTGTGTCCAGATGTCACTTTCCAGCCTACTCCAGCTTTAACTTACCGAACTGTGGGAGGCATCCTGGATTTCTACATGGTCCTGGGACCTACGCCTGAAATGGTGGTGCAGGAGTACACTGCAGTGAGTCTTCTCGGACTTGTGGTCTGCTTGTGTGTGTAACTGTGTGCATTGGTGTGTGCTCCTGCGCCTATGCGTGTGTGCGTGTGTGTGTTTTGTGTCTGGCCCTGGGCCGCTGTTGATGGACTGCAGCAGCTGGGAGTTCCTCGCTTCATTGCGCTCTCTCATTTAGCCTATCTAAACACACACATGCACGCACGCACACACACACACACACACAGACAATCAAACAAACACTTTGTGGACGCCGTCCCGTTTTCCTGCAAAACAACTTTTTCTGTGCTGAACTGTTTTGACTTCCTTGTTTGTTTTTCTTCTTAACAGCTGATTGGACGACCTGTTCTACCTGCCTATTGGTCCCTTGGGTTCCAGCTCTGTCGCTATGGTTACGCCAACGACAAAGAGATAGCAGATCTATACAGAGACATGAGGGCAGCGGGTATACCCTATGTAAGTCCCTGGACAAATACTTCTTTTAGGATATTTTAATTCAAGATGAGAGCAGCAACAGGCACAAGAGTCTCTACAAGAGTAGAGAAAGAATATTGTCAGCATAAAAATAAAAAAAAGTAAGTAAATACATAAAAAAAACACTACAGGAAAGCCTAAATGCTCATTTTTTGTGTTATGAAATAATATTGTGGGACACAATGCTGATGTTGCCCCCTAACATCGTATACATTTACATTCCAGTATGTTTTCTTGCTTTTGCCGAAACACTGATTTCATTCAGTCCCAACACAAGGTATTATGTTATTGCCCTCGTACATACAGATGCAATCTGACAGCTCCTTCTTGTCCACTGTAGGTTGTACACTATAGGGACATGCACTCAGTGGAATAGACTGAGCTCAGTCCAACACAATATCTACCCATATTTTACCACAGAATTCACTGTATGTGGACAATAACTACATAAAACTAAATCAGATAAAATAAGTTACTGGGATAAAGCAAAATATAGACATTGACTTCATGGATTACTCTGGTTTAACCTAATAAAATATGACCTCTAATATCATTGGAAATCCATTCAATTGTAGGTTTCACAGCCCCTCGAGACATTTCCAGTTTGTACCAGAACCTGTAATTTTCCCTGACAGTAAAATCTGGGGGTTACATTTGAATAACAATATTCATCTGGGACAGCATTGTGTCTGACATGGAAACAGACCAGGATCCGGTCCTCTTCATCATGCAGAACGGAACACAAGAATTTCCATCGATAATCAAGTGGTCCCCTGAATATGCTTTCACAAAGGCCTAACCTGCAAGGCGCTGACGCCAGCCAAAAAGAATCCTCCATCATTAACTGGAATAAAAGAAGCAGAAGATACAGCTGCTAACAAAAGCTACACAGCAGCTAATGTAACAGAATGAATAACCCAATGTTTCTCAACTTGGGGGTCCTGACACCCAAGGGGTTGCAAGATAATTTCCGGGGTGACCAGATAGTTGTAGAGAGAAAAATAAAATTGTCTTTAAATTACACTGCCTGTACCAGTGGTATAAATTGCCTTAGAATTTACTTAAATGAGTGTGTTTGTCAGAGTCAGTGGCAGCCCTCATCTCATTCACCATCTCAGAAGAGTGCCTTCATAACAGTTCGTACAGGTTGATGGCAGCATCCAGAAGGTCCCTATGTTTGCTTCAGGAGCGTTGGAGAGATGCAACCAACATTCCTGTGAATCATAGTTTGCATTGATATCAGTAAAGCGGGTTTGGGGAGGACCCATTTCCTAGCCCAATCAGGGGCCCAGCCATTTCTGTGGCCAGAAAGGAGACGATGTTGGCCGTTGCTGACACCTGAAAGTCACACTGATGTTAGCAGCCAAAAATCCATAGTGCCGGGACAACGCCTAGGTGCTAACTAATAAAACTAAACTAAACTGTTACCACATACTTATTTCAGAAACAGGTGTTACACTGGTTTGCAGGTCTTTCTCTTTTTCATGTGTCTATTGAACTTCTCTCTATTTCAGTACTATAGACAGAATGAAACCTACACACACACATCCCCTAATTTAGCCATACTCTTCACCTTTTCACAGCAAAACACCCACTTGCTTAGCTGTGGCGCTTACAGTAATCATATGCCACAATATTTAGACACCGAAAAGCATTAAATCACATACCAGCATACAGTTCTTCTACCTGTAGATGTGGGACTGAACATGTATTTAAAAAAAAAAGGTGCAGACAGCTTATGAGCGATTAATGTGTTTGCATGGGGGTGTTGCACGAACACAAACCCCCCCCCCCACTCTCATATTTCAGGTGTTGCATACCATATGTTAAGAGAGATTTTCATATTTATTTGATGAAATCCCAACACTTGATATTGCTGTAGCAAAATGTGCAATTGTTTTATTCTGACCTGATGAGAAGAAGGTTGCTTTTTCACCTTAAGTTCTCTCCTTAAGTGTGACACTTAAGGCTTAATTTCTCTTTAATTGAGGGACTTACACAGTTGCACCAAATCCTTTAAAAGGTTTCATTAGTTAAGGAAAAACTTTAGAGCGATAAAAGTTTCTATGGAGATCATTTGTTTGCTTGGACTTACGCTTCTGATGTCTGTTATCGTCTCACACAATTGGCTTACATTGGGATAGTGAAAAAATGGCAGGAGGAAAGAAGACAAGAAAACCATATTGGTCAGAGGAGGAAGAGATTATACTTCTGGAGGAAGTAAAGTTGATCCCTGAATACCAGACAACAGAAAACGACTATGGGACGAAATTACAACTTAAGTAATTCAGTCAAATTTATGGTGTTAAATTAAAAGCATATCCACTGGATTCTCCTGGTCGCACAACACTCTTCTCTGGGTGCGTTAGTTTTTTTTCCTTTGTCACCACAAACTCAGTCGTGTTGCAGTAAAGAAAGAGTCAGAGATACCTTAAGTTTTGTTTTAGATTGCCACCTTGTTTGGTTGCTAAGGTCTTTTGTGCAACGGTTAGACCAACACAAGGAGAAATCCATAAATACTTAAGGGAACACTTTAAGGAAACCTTAAGGAAAAGACTTAAGGTTGTTTCCAACACAGTCTCACTCCGACCTCGTCACATATTGGCGTTTTGGTCATGGACTTTCCACGTCCACACACAACGTGCAAAGTACAGGAAATTTGACATTTACATACAGTCTCTTTCAAAATAAATGCACTATGTTAGTACAGCACCACTAATTGACTTTTTTTTCATTCAACAACAAACATACATGGTAGGGTTTCGGCAACAGAAGCCCGTGGTTAGGTTTAGGTAAAAAGAACAGGGTTTGGCTTTAGAATCTCACGGGAAACAAACACCACTCTCTTGGGTGAAAGTCGGTGTTTGTTGAACCCATCCACTACCCCTCCCGCCCCACTTGGACTTTTGCTGCCTTAACTTCTTTCCTTGTCCTGCTGTGTTTCCCCCTGATGCCGACGGGCGCCATTAAACTATAATGTCAACTATCATGCCAATGTTAAAGAATGGCTTTTTTCGTTGGTATCTGATGCCTCAAGTCACTGCCCAAGCACCGGATTTCGATGACTTCGGAGTGAGACCGTGCTCATGGTTCATGCAACCGACTTTATTTTGAGGAAACCTTTAATAGGAAATATCTTAAATATAATCTATAGTGTTTTGTGCAACCGGCCCAAGCTCTTCACCAACTGTTCAGTTCTGGGAGCTGAATTTGTAGCAAACAGTTGTGAAACAGTGACATACATAGCCCAAACAAAAATCTCTGTCTCTGATATGCTTGAAATTATTGCTCTGTGTATCAATTCCTGATGTTATTTTTTACAAAAAAAAGTCAGTTTACTTTGAGTTAATTTGAGCCTGAATTTCCGTCTGTTGTAGGATGTGCAGTATGCCGACATTGACTACATGGAACGTCAGCTGGACTTTATTCTGGACCCAGAGTTTGATGGATTGCCTGCACTGGTTGACCGCATGAGGGGAGAGGGCATGAGGTTCATTTTCATTCTGGTAATGGCATTATGTCATAAACTATTGATACAGTCACATGACTGGGTACCCAAGGATCAGCAACTATAGGGCAGGTGTAAATTTTACATAGAGACATTAAAAATAAAGCTGAATGTTAAATTACTGAGTCACAACCCAGTCTCTACTACATACTAAACAGTTGTGTATATTTAATTCTAGGATCCAGCCATCTCAGGCAATGAGACACGTCATTACCCTGCCTTTGTGAGAGGTAAAGCAGCGGATGTCTTCATTAAATGGCCCCAAAACATCAGTGATGAAATTGTGTGGGGGAAGGTAAGAGGGATTGGATGTGGATTTTTGTGGGGTGAGATCAAAACCAACAGACTAAATAATTATTTTGCATAGTGTGTGTTAGTACAGTATAAATTGTACATACATATATTTTTTTCTTGGAAGGTTTGGCCAGATTACCCCAATGTCACAGTGAATGAAGATCTGGACTGGGATACCCAAGTAGAGGTACAATATTTCCCATAATACACTGACACATAACACTTCTTGTATCCACACATTATATCTATAAAATGTATGAGATCTTTAAGACTTTGTTGGTCAGTTTACTTTTCATTTGACTGTCCCATTCCCAGTTGTACAGGGCGTACACCGCATTCCCCGACTTCTTCCGTGATGAAACAGCAGCGTGGTGGCAACAAGAAATCAAAGACTTCCATAAGAACACAACATTTGACGGCATTTGGATTGTGAGTGACCTGAAAGAAAAAAAGTAGATAAAATAATTACCTCGTTCTGCCTGATTTTCTTTGCATTTTCATTTCTGTGTCATCTGTAGGACATGAATGAACCTGCCAGTTTCGTCCACGGCACAGTTGGAGGAAAGTGTCTTGGCAATCCTCTTCTAGAGAACCCTCCATATATGCCACGTGAGACACACAATCCTATGTTTTGTTCTTCTTATGTTGTAATTAGAATGTAAAGCCATGATGTCAACATTAGGAGTATGCCTGCAAATAATTTGAGGTGTTTGTTTTCATGTGTGTGTGTCCCCTTAAAGCGCTGGAGTCCAAACATCTTGGCTTAAACCATAAGACTCTGTGCATGAACAGCGAGCAGATACTCAGTGATGGAACGAGAGTCAGACACTACGACGTCCACAACCTCTACGGCTGGTCACACACCAAGCCTACCTACGAGTAAGTGAATATGTATGTATATTTGTGTGCCTGTCTTTGTGTGTCCAAATAAATGTGTTTGCACTGCCTAATAAAACAGATTAAGCCTAATAAGCCAATCCTACATCATCCAAATACAGTGAGAAAAAGAGAAGAGGAAGAGCACAGCAGTTATCATCGCAAAGGCATTTAGGAGGAAAGTGCAGCCACAGGAAACTGATATCTTCCAGCTATCAACAGAAATACAGTCTCATCAAATCTTTTTTGATAATAATCACTAATGTGAAACTGTATTGGGCCTTGTGGTGAAATTTTCCTCTCACCACAGGGAGGCCAGATTGCAGAGTAAGCTACTGAAGTGCCTAGGGATGCTTGGCACCACTGGGCCTTGAGCCCAGGTGCTTTATTGTAGGAACTGTTTCATTTTTAGCACCGTGCTGAATTTAACAATCACAATTAATTGGCTAATTCGCTTTCAAAATGAATGTACTTTATTTAAGAGGAAGAAGACACTTCAACACTCTATGTGTTGTGAGTTTATCTATGTCTCTGTGTTATTTGGATGAGTAAAACAAAACCCTGAGTCCCTCTTCTCTGTGCAGCGCCCTGCTGAACGTGACAGGTAAAAGAGGCATAGTGGTGACAAGGTCCACTTACCCCTCCAGTGGAAAATGGGCTGGACACTGGCTGGGAGACAACAATGCAAGCTGGGACCAGCTATACAAATCTATCATAGGTACATACAGACATATAAAGAACACGTATGAGAAGGGGGTGATATGACCACCCAATCATCAAAATAAAAGTTGGCATTGTACGCTTCTGCAACATATGTAAAGATATGTAAAATATGTATGTTATTATGTAGCAAATACACTCACTGGCCACTTTATTAGGTCCACCTGTTCAACTGCTTGTTAATGCAAATAGCTAATCAGCCAATCATGTGGCAGCAACTCAATGCATTAAGGCATGTAGACATGGTCAAGACAACCTGCTGAAGTTCAAACCGAGCATCAGAATGGGGAAGAGAGGTGATTTAAGTGACTTTGAACGTGGCATGGTTGTTGGTGCCAAACAGACTGGTCTGAGTATTTCAGAAACTGCTCATCTACTGGGATTTTCACACACAACCATCTCTAGGGTTTACAGAGGACGGTCCGAAGAAGAGGAAATATCCAGTGAGCAGCATGTCTCTGGGTGAAAATACCTTGTTGATGCCAGAGGTCAGAGGAGAATGGCCAGACTGGTTGAAGATGATAGAAAGGCAACCACTGGTTACAACCAAGGTGTGCAGAAGACCATCTCTGAACCAACAACACGTCCAACCTTGAAGCAGATGGGCTACAGCAGCAGAAGACCACACCAGGTGCCACTCCTGTCAGCTAACAACAGGAAACTGAGGCTACAATTCACACAGGCTCACCAAAACTGGACAATAGAAGGTTGGAAAAACATTGCCTGGTCTGATGAGTCTGGATTTCTGCTGCAACATTCAGATGGTAGGGTCAGAATTTGGTGTAAACAACATGAAAGCATGGATCCATCCTGCCTTGTATCAACGGTTCAGGCTGCTGGTGGTGGTGTAATGGTGTGGAGGATATTTTCTTGGCACACTTTGGGCCCCTTAGTACCAACTGAGCATGGTTTAAACACCACAGCCTACCTGAGTATTGTTGCTGACCGTGTCCATCCCTTTATGACCACAGTGTACCCATCTTCTGATGGCTACTTCCAGCAGGATAACGCACCATGTCACAAAGCTCAAATCATCTCAAACTGGTTTCTTGAACATGACAATGAGTTCACTGTACTCCAATGGCCTCCACAGTTACCAGATCTCAGTCCAACAGAGCACCTTTGGGATGTGGTGGAACAGGAGATTCTCATCATGGATGTGCAGCTGACAAATCTGCAGCAACTGTGTGATGCTATCATGTCAATATGGACCAAAATCTCTGAGGAATGTTTCCAGCACCTTGATGAATCTATGCCACAAAGAATTAAGGCAGTTCTGAAGGCAAAAGGGGTCCAATCTGGTACTAGCAAGGTGTACCTAATAGAGTGGCAAAAATTTCAAAAATGCTGTGAGGCCATTCACCATCCCCCTCACCTCATGATGACAAAGTCAGCTCATATGTGTGTAATCAGAACTACGTCACTTAAGAAACATTGATCTGATACGTATGAAACATACAAATGTAACATATCCTTGTTTTGCAGGAACGTAAAATGCCATTCTTTTAGCAACTAGGCTGGATGTGATCAATCACATGTTTGTAATCCGTGCAACATAAAGAAAAAAAAAGGAGTCTTTTTTTCTTTTTACATAACCCTCCATTTCCTTTGTTTTACAGGCATGATGGAGTTCAGTCTGTTTGGCATCCCTTACGTAAGTATCATCATCTGATCTTGGTTTTGACAAGACATAATCTTATTGATGTGACCTTGTCCTCTCTAAGTAGATTACAGCGGCCTGAGTGATGTTATTTTGTTTGCAAGACCCTTTGATCAAAGGACATCTTGAGATACAATGTGAAGCATGTCATTACAAACCCCACCCCAACCAAGAGACCCAACGTTAGTCTGTCATGACTTATATAAACTTAAATAAAACTTACATTTCTACATTGTCGTCCTCACTTGCTCTGACTTTGCTTGTTTGCCCCACTGTCTCTTTTCGTTTATTTCTTTCTCTCTGTCTCCTCTGCATACTGTCCTTCTGTCGTCTCTCATCTCCTCAGTGTGTCTAATAATAATTATAATCTGACACCTCATCGATCCCTATATGGTAAATCATTTGCATGGCCCTGATAAAGCCACGAGGTCAGATACACAACATCGCTCACTCATACGGTGTCTTGCTCAAGGACACATCAGAAACATGACGCCAGTTACTGTGGTTGGAGGGTGCTCTTTATAGTCACACCTGCACCCTGGTGCATCCCTGTTTCCACTCTCACACAGACACACACATACACTGACACTTTTTTTGGTTGTCCCTCTTTTTCAGACCGGTGCAGACATATGTGGGTTCTTCAATAAAGCTCAGTATGAGATGTGTCTTCGCTGGATGCAGCTGGGTGCCTTCTATCCATACTCACGCAACCACAACGGCAAGGGCAACATAGTGAGTTAAAACTATGTGAGAGAAAAACACTCACAAAGAGATGTACTTTACTACTGTTAGTTTTGTGCATTCAAGCTAACTTGACTAAAAAGAAGACCATTTGTTTATCATTTACACCCCCTGCGTTACCTTGAATTCATAAAGCCAACTTTTTTTGGCATGTCTCCACAGTGAGGGGAGAATCTAAAAAAACAAGAGCATTCTTCATGAACTGAAGCAAAAGGAGTCATAATTTAACAACAGCAAAACTAAATCAAAACACCAATTTACTTCCACACAACTCGTGCAGTAAGTCTCATTTATCCAGTCATATGCTAAGCACCTCTCTAACACGTACATTTTTGGTTAAACCTTATGATTTAAAACACTTCCACACAAACAGTGTGACACACAGACAAGTAGCACACCCGGGCACACACAGATGTTTAAATTCAGCTTGAGCAGAGTTCAAACACACAGGGCAAAGTTTTCTTTACAAAGTCAAGGTAACAGGCGGTGAATAACTGCTTTAAAAACTGCATTTTGCAGGTGAAGTTTTCCTTTCAACTCAAAATTACCAACAAAATTATGTGAATTTTTTGCAGCCACAAACACTTGTTAGGGTTTGCTGTAATGCTGGATTTCAGATCTTGGTATTGCAAGGGAGTTCTCACTAAATTCTACTCCCATTTCCTGGGAGAAATACCTGCATGTCAAAGAGCAACTCTCCTTCAGTAATTCCTGCTAAACAATGTACCAAAATGGCTTCATGCTTCAGATTTTTTTCCTGCTACTTCATGCAGTATAACCTGATCAGATTAAGATATTGTGCCGTCTTATAACTACTTTGACATATTAAACCTTGTAATGGTAAACAACGTTATCCTTCTGAGACCCTGTGTCCTCATATGAGGACATCACTTTTTTTTTTAAATTTACTTTATACTTCATTCTACATAACAGACCTGTTGTCCTCATTTGTGGACACTTTTGTGTGCCATCTAGTGGTAGTAAGAGCACAATACACTAATCCATGTAAAAACAAAATGGCAGCCATCTCTGCCAAGTCAGTGTGCAGCTGATTCCGACACAAAAGTGGACAAGGTTCAAAACCTGATCACATTTTGTGGTTAAAACTTGTTTATTTATGATAAATAATGTTTGTACTTTAATATGGCAACAGATTTGACCAATTTTAGCAACAGTAACAAGTTAAGACACTGTTAATTAGGAGGTACTTGTTTGAGGACACTGGGACTTTTCATACTTCCTGGGTCCTACTGATCCCAAATAGCTTGGAGAAAATGCATACCAAACAAAAGTTCAGGTCTCAGGAGGTTAAACGGAACTACAGACCATCTTGCGATGTGATCACTCCAGCTATGATACAGCAATCCAGGACTTAGAGTGAATGTTGGCCAAAGGCGTAAAGTCAGGGGACCAATGGCCGCTTCACTATCTCCTGCCTCTCTACCTCCAGCCCTTTGCTCAGACCACACTCAACTTCGAAATTCCACTTTCATTGTGATGTCAACTACAAACCTGTAAAGTTTTGATCCTGCATCTCACATGTTTTTTGCAGTGACAAAAATCTGTCCACCGACAGACTTACTTATAAACACCTGGTGATGTCTTCAAAACGGCTTCTGTGGTTGATCCTGCTACAGTAGGGGTCTCCAGGACCACATTTTGCCATGATGACATATACACTGACTCACCTGGTGAAAAAAACTAACAGCTGTTGCAATGTGTCACGGCTAGTAAAAACAATTGGATGATTGGTTGACACTGTGTTTTTCCTCCCCAAAATCATTGCACTTTTATGAGGAATTCTTCTGCTACCAATAATGTAATGAATATGAAAGAATAACACTAGCAAATATTTCATTAAATCTATGTTTAAAATCACATCCTTGTAATCACATGGAAAAGGGTGATACAGGACATTTCCAGGAAGTAATAATTTCAGGAAACACATGCTTTCAACCCAGTAAGGCCAATGCAAATCAGGCAACAGTTCAAAAATGAGTCAAATGCTTTCAGAATGTACAAGAGCTAATTTCACCTGTCTTAAATGCTGACCAGAGATGACCAAAAATATGCTCTAGCTGTCATGCTCATCTGCTCTGGAAATAGGGTCTGCATGAATATAGCTGCACAAAGAAAAACATTTACCAACACTACTATTGTTTGCAAAAAGTACAATCTAAATTGCTTTCTCTACCCATCTCTCTCTTAATCTGCGTCTGACATACACAAACACACAAAAAGATAGACCTGTTTGGTGGTGTAGTGTCGGTGGCATTCATTCTAGCGGTGACCTTTAAGAGCGTTGGAACACATCTGAGAAATCCAATAACGCCCGTCCGGAGATCGATCCCACCGGGCGAACTTTCTCTGCACTGGAGTCTGCAATACTAGACAGGACATAGTTGTGTGTATGTGTGTGGCTGTGTTTGTGTGTGTGTGTGTGTGTGTCCGTGCCTGTGCTTTTTAACGGCATGGAGTGGGGATATAATTGAATTCTCAAGGTGATCTGGGCACCACTGCACACCACCTAACCTCCACTCCACACACACATGCACCCCATGATTCCAATCATTTAATAATGGCTTGCAAATGGATGTTTAAACATGGAGAAAATTGACAGAAAGAAAACCCACCCACACACACACGGCAGGAGAGAGGGTGGCAGAAAATGACAGTTTGAGAGTCAGGAAGACAAAAAGTAAAAGGGCTAGAGATAGAACTGGTGGAAGAGCAGTACAGGTATTTATATCAAATAGGAGAAAAAGAACAGAGGGATCGAGAGGTGAAATACTGACAAGCAAATACAGATAAAGGAATAGGGAGGGGAAGAGGAGTTCAGAGGCTATGAGACAGAGAAAGAGAAAAAATGATGAGGGATAAAACTGGCGGAGAATAAAACAAGATGGCAATTTAGCAAGTTAAATGGTGGTGACACAGAGTGGTGATAAGGACTTGAGAGCTGGGACGAGGCTGAATAAACAATTTCCCGATTTTGAAACACCTGTGATCAAGTGAGAAGAAGGATGTGGAGGGTGCTCAGTGAGAGGAGAAGAAAGAAAAGAATACACAAACCAGGACTGAAAGATGGAAGAACAGGGAATCAAGGTCAGCTATTTATGTAGTCTACTGTAAAAACTGTATTATTTTTCCAGTCAGCCATATAAAATCCCCAATCATCAGACAGTTAGTGACTGTAACCTCGGGTCTGCTTAACAAGGCGTTTGACAACAAAGTATTAACACCACAAACCAGACCGGAGGGTACACAAGGTCAGAGACAGCGGAGAGAGAAAGAGAGAGGAGAGTTTTTGCAGAGTCATTCCCAGAGCTCCGTCACGCCTAGTGTCTCTTTGCCCTCAGACAACTTTCAATGTTGACCTTGAGATAATTTTCACTGCACCAGCAATATGCTGCAGTGTCCACAGTCATATCAGAACAATGCAATATTAATTAAACAAGATATATACTCTCTGCCAATAGTTGTTTCAGCAGCAAAGTCATATTCCAATCATGCATAGTGTTATTCACCCAAAGGGACATATTATTGTTCATCTAAATATATTTTCTTTTTATGATGTGTGCTCTGCAATGCAAAACAGAAACTCAAAGGTTTATGAGATGGGGCGAGGGAGTAGATTCCAGACAGATAAATGAAGAGAAAGACCAAGCGGAGGAGAGAAAAGATGAGCAGGGCTGACACAGCCAGATAACCTCATTTTTCCTTGACGCCACGCACGCAAATATGCACGCACACACATACGTATCTATCTACAATCAGTGTGTGTCACAAGGCCTTTTGCCACTATCAACGTGGCCATAAATTAGGTGAATTTGTGAGATGGATTCTCTGTCTGCTTCTCACTCTTCAGCACTCCTCGCTCTCATCTCTTCATCAATCCCTCCTCTGGTTTTTCACAGATGAAAAGTCTACCTTGAGGGCCTGACAGACACTTGTATAACTGTCAAGTCATGCAGGATTTGTGGGACTGAATGTTTAAAAGTATAAAGCGAGTTTTTGAGAGATCATCCTATATTACTTCTTACATAATGACAGCATCAACACCAAAATAATTTTAGTGTGCATGCCTAAATAACATTAATAAACATTATTTATGATAAGAAATTAGATAAAATTAGCACTACATGTCTCCATCTGTGCATTTAACAACAATAAAATATCCTCAAAGTCGACCAACCTATTAGTTTTTTCGTTTTTAAAACCTAAAAATGAAATGTGAAAAATGCCTGTCAATCTCCCAGAGCACAAGCCAGATATCTGTCTTGATGTACTGATGATAACATTATATCAATTATGACAATGACCAAGACGAAAGCAACAAGAGCTCACGTGCAAAGTTGAAACTTAACACTTCCCGCTTTGCTTTTGAAAGAAAAGGGCAGCATGACAGTACAGGGCACAAAATAAACATAAATGAAAACAGGAAACTGGTAACTCAAGTTTCTTCTGAGCTTTGTGATAGAATGAAGAAATTCCTACAGGAAATTAAAAACATGAGGCAACGCATCATTAATGCTGCAACTCATCCCATGACTATCCAGCTTTTCACAAAACTGACTGCCTTGATTAAAAGCTGGGTGAGGAACACAGTGCTAAACTAAGTGTCAGCTGTCTAACCAGACCTGTTTACTTCACATACTGTATTTCACAAGTGTATTAGCTGCCAACAAACATTCTGCAACTTTTCACCATTTGGAATTTCTTGCGTTTAGTATATCTTAATGTAGACGAATAGCCATAAAGCAGACCTTATGATGACCGTCAGTCCACATATCAGTGGACATTTCCACATTACTCCAGTCTATCCCAGCTGACACTGGACGAGAGGAAGGGTACACCCTGGACAGGTCGCCAGACTATCACAGGGCTGACACATAGAGACAGACAACCATTCACACTCACATTCACACCTACGACCAATTTAGAGTCACCAGTTAACCTGCATGTCTTTGGACTGTGGGAGGAAGCCTGAGTACCCCGAGAAAACCCACTCGGACACGAGATGTACAAACTCCACACAGAAGGGCCCCCCCCACCCCAGGTTCAAACCAGGAACCCTCTTGCTGTGAGGCGACAATGCTAGCCATAGCAAGCCCCAACAGTAGGGCATTTTCGGACCAAATTCTTGTGGGGAGTCCCTTAGAGGAACTGCCCACAGGGAGCTCCCCCGAGACCTACATGCCCTCAAGCACTTTTTTTCTGTCTGCATTCACACCAACAATAGGAACGCTGAAGTGGCATACTCTAAGCCAGTCAGCGGTTGGCATAGCAACTTCACCTTCATTCGGACAAGTCAAAATCATTTTGTATTTTGAAATCACATCACATACATGCTCAGTAAAGCCTTGACTTCACTGTTGGTCATCACATCTGTGTTTTAATCCATTATTTTTGTTAAGAGCTGCTCTTTCTGTTTTGCATTGTCTGATTTTTACATGGCTAATGTTTTTTTCAAAATGTCAGTTGCCAGTGCTGCATTGGTTGTGTTTGATTGATCACTGTACACCTATGCCACTAAGGGTTCCTACTGAGCTGGGAGAGTACCTACTCTGAAATAGTAGCTAAAAAAAGTCTCTCAAAACATCCACTCTTCCATTTTTAACCACTTATCCGAAGCTGGGTTGCAGGAGCAGCAGGGTGCAAAGTACTCCAGACACCACTCTCCCCGGCACCGTTTTCCAGCTCCTCCTGGGGGACCCCAAGGCATTCCCAGGCCAGATGAGATATGTAAGTGTGTTCTGGGTCTGCCCCGGGGCCTCCTACCTGCTTGATGTACCCAGAAGACCTCCAACGGGAGGTGCCCAGTAGGCATCGTGATCAGATGCCCAAACCACCTCAACTGACCCCATTTGATGCGAAGGAGCAGCGGCTCTACTCCGAGCTCCCTCCCCATGTCCAAGCTCCTCACCCTATCTCTAAAGCTGAGTTCAGCCACCCTACTGATGAACTCATTTCTGCTGTTTGTATCCGCGATTTCATTCTTTCGGTCATTACCCACAGCTCATGACCAGAATGTAGACCGACCTTCTAGCTCAGCTCTCTCTTCACCATGATGGTCCGGCACAGCGCCCTCATCACTCATGCCATTCTACCCATACTCGTGAACAAGACCCTGAGATACTTGAACTCCCTCTAAAAACTACTATCGCTCCTGTTTTTGCGGTGTGGACAAAAATAAAAATGTGGGTTCTTAAAACTATGAAAAACTTCCTCTGGTCTGTAAAGTCCTGTGCTAGGTATATAATACACCTGTGAATCCTATCCACAAAAATCCACACACTTATTTGACTGTTGCTGTAGCCAGTCGACAACTGCAATCTCTACACTGTATGTAGCCAGTGTCATATTTATCAGTGATTGCAACAAGGTCAGAATGTTTCTAGAATGCGTTGTCCTTCACTAAATCATCTGGGAT
This sequence comes from Cephalopholis sonnerati, assembly GCA_019142605.1. NCBI lineage: Eukaryota > Metazoa > Chordata > Actinopteri > Perciformes > Serranidae > Cephalopholis > Cephalopholis sonnerati. The sequence continues at coordinate 38,196,181 of JAGQAX010000013.1, forward strand.
ACTAAGAAATTCCCCTTTACCCAATTGTTGAGTATCTACAGGCAACACATGACACACATGGATACAGATGACTGGCATTGAGATGAGAGAAAAAAAGCGAGGGGTGTATTAATAGATTACATTTTAAAATAACCAAAATCGACTTGAGCCTGAAGCTTTACGCAACAGAACCAAAGCCAGCCCTGAAACCTGAAACTTTGTCTGGACTCATTCAGTTCAGGTTGGGTTGTAAGACTGTACCCTTGACCTCTGACTGTATCTGTCCTCTCTGTAATTGTGAAAGCTAAGCAAGCTCACTCACTCATACAAATTCATTTGATCAGTCTCACTCTTTCTATCTCTTTCTTACACGCACACACACACCCACAACTTACCATGATAATTACTTCTGAACAAATCTGATTGTAAGGCATGAGGGTGCAAAAGCAGGGTTACTAAAAAGGGAGGCTGGTAGAAGAACTCCTGGGTTTCCAGGTAATTACAATCTTGTAAATTTCCTCAGAAAATTAAATGATAATCTGGTAAACTCCTCAGGTCATAAGATAATGGAAATGTTCTGTATTCAATCGTGTTCTGTTAGGCCTGTACTTAGTAACCACTGGGCTACAGTTAATAACTATTATCAAATCTGACCCAGCTAAATTGCAGCTGGGAAGAAAATGTCTGTCATTTTTATTGCTCTCTGTGATGATTTTATGATAATATCTTATGTTTTTTTCTTTCTAAATTGAAAGACAGGAGACACATACACACAGATTTACACTGAACTGCATAACACACTGAGAGAAGCTGTGCAAACACATGCATACACACAGTTGTAATTATGCAAATGCGGTACCCACTACACACACGGTATCATAGGGAGGAGCATATGGTGATGACACGCTTCAGCTGAAAATCTTCATGATCCTCAGTGTGTTTGTGTGTGTGTGTGCGTACTTGACCAGACTGATGATTGTCCTCACTACAGTTCCAGAAAATGAGCTAATACATTTAGATTGGCCCATATCTACAAAATGACAGTACACCGTGTCCTCGTTTTCTGTCCTTGTCTCTTAAGGGGACGTTACGCTTGTTGCCAATTAAAAATGAGGTAAATGTCAGTACGGTGTGGGGCAGAGTACTTTGGGCATCATTTATCAATGTAAATGCATGCAGGCCATTGAGTATTTCTGGCATGCTGCAAAGTAGCTAGTGCTCCCGTCAGTCTCTCTTCATGCCCGCTAACATTTTAAAGTTATTCATTTTCAGCATGTTGTGAAATCCAAATAGGAAAGAGTCAACTCTTGAAACACAGTGACAAGATAAGAGAGAGGCAGCTGTGTGTAAATGTACATTTATTTCACGGACAAATGTAAAAGTAATACATTCATACTCCGCTGGCTTTTTCCTGCAGAGCCCTGCACGTCTGTGTGTATCTGTGCTTGTAACTGAGAGAAATGAACCATAGACAGAGCTTTTGAAATGTACATCTATTGAAACAGTGAATCTGTTTACTCAAACACTGAGCACTTGTCTCTAGCTACAAGTAAACAATCTCAGTCAGAGGGTGTTGTACAGGTATTCTTACTTTTTACATTTTGCATTCCCCAAAACAGGTTGTCCACCTATATGTCAATGAGAGGATCACCTGATAAACAGAATTATTCAAAGAATAATGCGAAAAGATTTCACCACAAAGTGTGTGTTGCTAATTTACTTCTGGTTTAACACCTCCCCTGAACACTGCTTGTCTAATTACAGCTTAGCAGCCATAGCTAGGCATAGCAGGTCTATCAAGCCCTGGATTTATTGTTTATTATACATGTTGAAGCTTGAATGGCATGCATGGGGCTCTAGAGTCCCTTTCCCACTGCACAAAAAACCCTCTAATACTTGCTATCATCTGGCATTTGTATTCAATGGGAAATCGAATCGACATTCATTCCCAGAACAACTGGGTCTGCACTGGTAACAGGTATTTATCGGCTCCAAATCACATTGACTCCTTAAATCTATTTTCCAGTGCAATAAAAATGCCATCCATGTCCATCAAAGTAGTTCTTGAAAATCAGTCAAAATGAGTCTGCACCGAGTTTGAAAGAGAGACTGAATAAGTAACAGATATAAAAAAGAAGTAACCAGGGTGACAATTTTCCCAGCCTCCATGCTGCTTTCTGCTGTTTACTAACCTGTTTACCAGTGTGATCTTGATGTCAAATGTTACATACCAGGAAAAAACACAACAAAACAGAAAGGCATACTTGTCTACACACAGCTCTCGTGTACTGGTAATAGGAAAGCAGTCTACAGCCTATTTTTAGCAGGTTTCCATGCATTCATAAAACCCAATTCAGTCAGGAACACTTAAGTCAAAGAAAACTTTATTTCCATTTGCAGTTGTACATATATGGCGGTATGTTCTGGGGCCTCTCTGCCTCTCCTAAGCCTACACAGAAAACTTCTTCCATGCGCCTACGTGGAAAGCATAAGGTGGAGAGAGCACACCTCCCTGCCCTTCCATGTGCCTACATGGAAAGCCTAAGGCAGAGCAGCAGCAAAGACCCCCCAGAACGGAACAGAGCAGCATCAATGCCAAACATTGATTAATCAGACACAGCATGAAAAGGAGGAGCTGGGGTGGAGGCAGGTTGCAAAGCAGCTTGCAGAGGAAGCAGCAACAGTAGGCAGGCCAGAGCAGTTTAAATAGGGCATCCTGAATGAGATTCACCAATTGGTTGCATAGGAGGGCATCATGTGATCTATCAGCTGACTCCCTTCCATCAATCTGAGTTTTGTTTTGTTTTATTTCCTTAAAAAAGCCAAAACACAAGGAATGAATTAAACAGTGGCATTTCCTGAAAGCTGTTTCTGGAGCTTTAAGGACTTTGGTGGCATTGTCATGCTCTGTATCAGGTTCAGAGAAGTTTACACTCCAGCAACCCCCGCCGTTGTTACACAATACAGTGTTGCGTTTGCCAAATGCATCAATTAGTCTTCATCCTAAAAGCGTTTTCTCTTGCAGTGTTAAAAGTGAATCATTATGTTCAAGCATTTCAGCAGCCAAACAAGGTTATGTTAGGACGACATAATTTGATCATATTTACTATCATACAAACTAGTTCTACATTACAAGAACAATACTGTTTCCTCCTCTTGGATCATCAACTGGGGATGCTGACTTTTTGCCTGAGACATGCAGCTTTACTCTCAGTCTTTGAGCACTATATTATATGTATACAGTGGTCATCAAGCGCATATTAAAGACCCTGGGTAGAGCTGGAAACATTAAAAAGCCAAGAGCAGACAGTATTTTCATCAGTTTCCTAGCATTAGCTTGTTATGTGCAGCTGATAAAATCTGCCTATGATAGCTGTCATTCCAGCTAGAAAAATTGATTATCTTTATAACTGTAAACTGAACATGTGCTGCATGGAAACAGAAAGCTTCACAGGTGTAGCAACAGTAACTAAGGGGGTGGTGCTTAGCGAGCAGTCAATTGTGAGTGACAAAATGAGTGAAAGGTTCATATAGCCAAAAAGTCAAAACCCTCTTTCAACACACAGTTGTCATAATAAATAATGAAGACAGATTTATATTTGAATATACTAATCATTTAAATGTTCATGATCCACACTTTTATGCTCTTTTCCTTTCAGAGACAAGACCCTGTTGCTTGGGATCCTGCCTTCGCCGAGGCATCCCGGGACGTCCTGAACATCCGTTACACCCTCCTGCCTTACCTGTACACACTGATGTTTGAGGCTCATACCCAAGGAAGCACAGTCGTTAGACCACTCTTGCATGAGTAAGCACAGACACACAACACACACACACACGGGTCTTATCTGTTCTGCTAACATCATAGTTTGAGCGTTACTAGTAATCACTTAATGAAATCATCTAGTTAATACCAGGATGGATCTGCTCTTGATTTGCTGGCAAGATAACCTGATTTTATACTAGGCTGCTTCTCATTAGCATGCAGAATATCACATGTGGTGGACTAAAAACCAATTTAAGCAGAGCTTTTATTTAAGTGCACTAACACGTTTTCAGCACCACTTTTTAACGCCCAACTAATTTTTAACTAGTTGAAATGTTACCAACAAAGCCTCCCTTATTAGCTACAGATGTTAACTTGAATGGAAGATTTAAAAAAGAAGCATATCCATAAATGTTGCAGTAAAGTTAACCAACCTGGTTTGTGACTTTTGCTCATTTAAAAAACTTAACAGAGCAGTGTTGTCTCTGCCGCAGCAACCACCATTAAGAAGCTCTCGAGCAAGGCACTTTCTGTCTCAATCCCAGTGAGACTGTTTAGAGGCCAGCCATAGTTGACTGTGGCTATACTTGGCAGCTCCCAGATGTGAATGTGTGGAACTGTATGAAAAAAACAACATATTTATTCATTTTAAGAGACTCTTATAAAGTCACAGATGGTATTTAAGGAGCTGGCAGGATGAGTCTGGCAGGGATATTTGGCTTGCATCTTCAAACCATTGAATTCTGAATGAGTACTTGAACAGTCGTCTGGGCTGAGGACACAGGAGAGAGCGTTAGGAACGTTTTTCTTTTCAGTCAGGTTTAATGGCGTCTGTGCTGCTGTATCACAGGTTTGTGGATGATAAAACAACATGGGACATATACAAGCAATTCCTCTGGGGACCTGCTCTGCTCATCACCCCTGCCCTCGAAGAGGTATACACACAAACTCCAGCTTTTCTGTACTCTTTTACTTATATCATTATACATTAAAAACACATCACAGATGCAACTTTTAAATCATTTCAGGGATAGCTGCCAGTCAATGTAATCTGCCTATATTTATCTTCCTTTTGCTCGGACTCCTTCTCTTGATTAACTGACTTTGTGATTGACAGGGAGCCACGAGTGTGGATGGCTATGTTCCTAATGCACGCTGGTATGACTACCACACGGTGAGTTCAAGTCCATAAGAACCAGAAAACAATTAGAAAAGCAACGTCTTCATTAAATTCAAAGCCTGCCCAGTCTTATCAAAGGCATTGCACACCATGAAAATGCACCTACACATTCAAGCACATCCCTGGTGTAACAGTACAGTAGATAACACTGAAGAATAATTACACTATCTATTATTGAAAGAGATAACACATCTGACTGGCTGATTAGTGCATGCACAACATCTGAAATTATGTGTAACATTTTATCTTGAAGATGCAAAGCACTCCGTCTATGAGGTATTATAATGTTTAATTAGTTCTAAAAATGAGTCTTACAAAAATTAACATGTAGACAGATCACAACAAGACCACATCTACAACAAATACCCAAATGACAATATTAACAGGAGACATCTTTGACAACATCATTACAGAGTTGCAGCTCAACCACGGCAGAAGGCGCCTTGATGACAAAAACAAACATCCAATCGCTCTGTCTCTTTCTAGCTAGGGGACTCCCCATCTGTTAGACAGCATCATAAAGCCAAACAAAACTCAAGAAACAACAATTTAAACGGGGGACATGGGGTGGTGGAGAGGAGCGGTTACCTCCATTAAACCTGTCCATTCAGCACACAGAGAGGTGCAAGCTGTTAGAAAAAGGACCAAGGACAAAGTGGAAAATACTGGCAGAAAGATGTTTGCAAAGAATTCTCTGGCATGTAATACATTACTAAAATGTTTCAGATGTAGCTCTTATAGGTGTCACATAAGACCCTTTTAGGGCTGACGTCACAATGACGTCAGTTTGTTAGCTAAAAGCAAAACATGACTCCCCGCAACAGGACTGTAGGCTGCACAGGAGTCTTGTTTTGTTCTCGGGAGCCAGAATAGAAGGAGTCATGGCTCAAAACTTAAAATTGATCACATACCAGCCGCCACTGCCCATCAACAAAAACAAAGACAACTATGGTTGAATACAATAAGAGGAAAGGACTGGACGGAGGCAGTGCAGCGCACACTTCATATCAGGTTAGGGGAAAAGTACTCACTGTTGTAGGGATGAATACCGTTATGTGTATTAAGGGTTATTATGTCCACCTAATCAGAAATTGGGGAGGTATTAAGAGGAATCTTGGATTTCTCTTTAATGCTAACTTTTTAGCACATTAGCTAACATTAGCATAGCCTCAATAGAAAAAATATGTTGGAGGAAACCCTTCAAGTGTCCTTTGTAAGATTGGTATAGTAATCAACTGCAAAGCTTCCTGTGACATCATCCGTCCACTGAGCGAGAGCATAAGGGCCCGGACAGTGAGTTACCTGACATGGTGCATTCGTAAATTTGGTCTGATGCTCTACACTAAAACGAGAGCCCTGTTGGTCAAAGAAATAGAGCGTTCTATTTCTACATGAATTAAGGAACATTTAAGTTAATCACACATTCACTCTGCTCGGCACTGTGCTGCTCCGTCTCCCCAGACAGAATGCCGAGAGTGTGGTGCTCTGGATAAATGACAGGTACATTCCGTCAGCACTCCGAAATTTTGAGTGGTCCAGTTTGTGCCAGAGTGTGCTCCGACACTCAGTATTTCTGAATGCACCACTGGCATCATCTTCCTACATTGTCTAAAACAAGCCAACAGAACTTGATAGCTAGTGCTAGCTAATGCCTGTGGAGGATTGTTTTGCCTCCAGCTAAGCCCTGCCCACCAAAAAACATCATATTGTTAACTAACAGTAAAAAGGTCTATTTTACTGAGTGCTGTGTGATTTGCCGACAAACAGTTGCCAATTTCCCACAAAGGAACTGTTGAAGAAAATGAATCACAGTTTAATTACCTATAACATTTAAATTATTTTAACAGTATTTAATTGTTGCTGCTTTCATCAGGCCAAAGATGTTGGAGTGCGCGGGCAAATGGTCAGCATGCCCACACCCTTGGACCATATAAACCTTCATATCAGAGGGGGGTATATCTTGCCCTGGCAGAAACCAGAGAACACTACGTACTACAGGTAAGGGCACACACATCATTGCTGATACATCATGACAGCACACAGCTACAAGTCAGCATCCTGGGTGTTAAGTGTGAAGTGTGTGTGTTTTCCATCTGTTTGCGTGTCAACGCCTGCATGGAGAGACAGGGTGCAGGGGAAAGGGGTGGTAGTTTTTTGTATGACCAACACTCATCAAAATGAATACCATCTATGATTGTCAATGTGTGTTAGAGAAAGAGGCAGTGAGAATGAGAGAGGGAGACAGTTAGAGGGTGATGAGTGCTCCGGCAGAGGTGAGATCAGGTGGATCCCCCCCAGCAGGAATGTTAATGTATTTGTCCTCAGCAGCAGGTATAAATAGATGTTGTCCTTTAGCAATCTGCCATAACCCTCTCTACCCATTTTGTTTCAGTCGCAAAAATCCTTTAGGACTGATCGTCGCCCTGAGCGACAGCGGAACTGCTCAAGGATCGTTCTTCTGGGACGATGGAGAAGGAATAGGTAAGTGAAAGGTCACCCTTGAACACCCAACCACACACACACATGCACACACACAGAATAGGAAGTAATATCAATGTTTTTACAGCTGTATTTATGGACTGATTATTAATGATAATTACTCAGGTAATTTCCTTAAGCTGATACATGCTCACATCTTGACTTTAAGAAATTACATTATAAGGGAGGATAGATGGTAGATAGGCTGTCATGCACAAACACGTGTTGGTTTTTAGTAGGGAAGTCAATTGATTAAAGTATTCAATTGCGATAAATCGCATGATTGTCCATAGATAACTTGCAATTAAGCGCAAATTAATCACTTTTTTTATCTGTTCTAAATGTACCTTAAAGGGATATTTTTCAGGTTTCTAATACTTGTATTAATATGAGAGTGGACATATATGCTTGCTTCATGACACATACCGTCCAGAATATTCTCAAAGGCACTGTGTGCTGAACAAATATGCCGGAAGCATACCATGGCAAACTCAAGCTCAGCAAGCACAGTCTTTCAATGCACTGTCAAACCGATTGTTCTGTAGTGAGACCGATGACTAGTTGGATGCTTTGTGCGACACAAGACGTATGCTCGAATGAGAGCTGCCTGGTCACTGCAATCATGATGCATGCACTATCAGTGGTCAGTGTGCTGACTTAATGTTCAAAGTCCCACTGTCTGGCTACCTGCATAAAGTGCTTGATGCATGCATCAGCAAAGTGCCTCTCCTGTCTTCATAACAGTCAAAGCATAAGACCAAAATTCCCACTGTGGGTCAAAATAATGTGCTGTGACCCAGAGGTAACTGTGATTACTGAGACAGAGTCCAATAGTCTCCGATAAGCGCAACTATTTTTGTCTTACCCAGTGTCTCCTCCACTTTAGCTTTCTTGTCCTCATACAAGTTGTGTATATTGGTTACAGTGGTGGCTCTCGAAGGCAGTTCATATGTGATGCAAATTATTTCAAGCAGACCCACTCCCTCCACAATATTAATCAGCCTGCAAGCTGTAATCTGGAATTTTTCACACCAGTTGATGTCACTGTAAAACTGAAACCTATTAACTTTGATAAATGATTAACTTTAAATCTAGTGCACCATTAGATCAGTACCTTACAACTGAATAACAAAGAAAGGTCCTAACATACCCATCAGCCTCGGCTGTACTGAGCACTTTACTGTATCAGTAATAAAAAGTTTTCATCACTCATTAGCAAATGTTAGCACACCTGCTTAATATCAGCATGTTGTCACTGTGAGCATGTTAGCATGCTTACGTTAGCATTTAGCTCAAAGCATTGCTGTGCTTCAAGCCAAATGAGTGCAGCGTCACAGAGCCTCAAGCATGAATGTAGAGTCTTGCGTTTGTTCATTGCAAATATTTGCATTGCAAAACAAAATGTAGCCCCCAAACACTTTACAAGCTGATCTTGGATAACATCAAGATTTAGGATATGCTGTCAGGAGCCCATTGTGATACACAGAAAATGCTGGAAGCTCATGTGACAAAGAATTGGACCCAGTACCATGATGTAGCTGACCCTGAACAGCAGTTGGCAGACTTTAAAACACACACACACACACACACACACACACACACACACACACACACACACACACACACATCAGAAACACACACTACAAAAGTCCATTCATATATACCTTCACCTGTGGTGAGCCTTTAAATTAAGAACAATCAAATTTTGTTGGATGAAAGTTGCCAAATTGTTGTGAGGACAAAAAGGACTAAAAATAAGGTTGAATTTATTTTGTGATTTACAGATGAAAACACCAGATTTGGTGTTTGAATGGCATCAGTTAGAATTGCTATTGTTTCTAAATAGAACAGGGGTGTCAAACATACGGCCTGAGGACCAGAGCTAGCCCGCCAAAGGGTCCAATCCGGCCCACTAGATGACTTTGCACACTTATACTGAAGCAGTTGTGAAGGCTAAGAGGCTCAGCTTTCAGGAGCAAGTTAAATGAGTATCCTACTTCATGTAAAATGCTGCTTCAGAACTTTTCCACCCTGACCAGGATACAGTTCTCTTAAAATACAATAAATACTTCCTGTGGTCAAATTTAACCCTTTCATGTATATTGAACACTAGTGGACACAAAGTGGACCTTAGTACATCATGCCATACACTGCCACCCACTGGCCAGGTGTTGTCAGAGCAACACCAAGCAAAGCCAAGATGGCCGACAGAATGCAACAAATGTTGTGCCCCTAAAAAATATCTTGCCAATCCCTTTATAATAGGAGACGCTGGTGGGTAAATACAATCTGGAAAGATCAAGTAACATCTAAAGAGTGATACAGCTGTTAAATTTTCTAAGTATGAATTTTGAGGTGTAAAGAGGATGGAGCTGAATGAGGGAGGGGAGAAGCTTAGGAGTCAGGAGCAAAGTTCCATGCTTTTGCATGGCATTGAGCAGTATTAAAATAACTTCACCCACTTCTTCAGTAGCTTCCACTTAAGTTTGATGTGGTGATGCTGGCATTATTGCAAAAGTGTGGAAATGTATGGAAAAATGTAATGACAGCGAGTCATAGACTGACTGATTGTGGAAAAACTGAGATGTACTGTTGAAATCGCTTTTTTTTTCTTAAGGTACCTCAGGCTGTTCATCATCTGTTAATAAACAGATACATGTTTTTTTTAAATGTACTTGTACTTTACACTAAAAGAAAATGAAAAATGTGAGGGTTGTTATAATTTCGAGGTTATTCTACAGTGGTTTTACTGGTCCGGCCCACTTGAGATCAAATACAAATACTGAATAAGGCCCATGAACTACAATGAGTTTGACACCCATGATATAGGAAGAAGTTTTGGAAATCAGGGAAGGAAGATCTACATGAATGCCTACAGCCCAGTCTTACACTCATGTACAGTATTTTTTTTTTTAACTGGATATGAATTTCTTCATTCATGCCATCAGATACACACAGACAACTACAACATAGTCTTCTCTGCACTCCCTCACTCGTCACACACATATACACACACTGATATACGAACAGAATCCGCCTCTGAAGTGCTTCTGTGAGAAGATGCACTCCTCTGTGAAAGGCGTGTTTGTGTTGGGACAAAGAAGAGAGGGAGAGATAGAGAGAGAACGAGGGATGACAGAGAAGGGGAGTGACAGAAACTATTACAGTAATTCCCCATGTCGCTGCCTGGAGATATGCTCTCCATCACTCCTCTTTTATCTGCTCCCTCGCTCCTCTCTTCTGCGTCTCCCTGTCTGTCTGCGGCGTAGCCTCCCTATGTCTTTCTTGTTTGCTCTGCCTCTCGCTGCAGCGCCTGCTTACCTGTATTATCTGCTTTTCTTGAGTTCTGCATGTTTGAGTTTCACTTCAGAGGGTTAGCTGTTCACTCTGCTGTCAGTCAGGCTGTGCGTTGGTTACTCACTCAGTCCGATGTTCACTCAACCATGCAGGCAATTAATTATTCAGCCTTTCATATGGTTAAGCAGCATAGCTACTCAATTATTTATTTTACTACCCCAATTCCATTATTTGATCATTTAATCAACCAGTAATAAGTTGAAGTAATGCTGTGTGATGAGTCAATGCGTGGATGATTAGGGAGTCAGTACTGTATGGTATTAACTCATCCATCCACTTACTCTGCCAGTCGGCTACTCTGTTTTTCATTCAGTCTTTTAAGCAAACCTTCACTCATTCAAGCACCTCATCAGGTGGTATTTATTTCAGATGAAACTCACTCATCCATACGATCCCTCATTTATTCACTTGTGCGTGATCTCTGTCATTCACTCAGGTAGTCACACACCAATTTTCTCACTCCCTCCATGTCTCGCTCTGTATGTAATACACTCTCATTTTCTCTCCTCAGACACAGTCGAGCGAGAGCAGTATCTGCTGACCTCCTTCGAAGCAGGATCGGTGAGTTCAAGGGCCAAGTACATGTCACGTTTTCCAACATTATTGTTATTAATGCAGCAAGCTGGAGAATAAGCTCATGCTTTACCATGCTGTACCATACCATGGGCTGTGGTAGGCGGGTGTCAAAGGCTAACTGTTGGAAACCATTAGCACAGATTTATTTCTTACTCTAAGGTGGTGATTTGAATTCAGCTTTTACCCCCTTTTGGCTGCGACAAAGTTGTAAAAAATCTTCGTTTGACAGCAGTATCAAAGTCATGACATACAAATGCCCATACCCACTTGGAACCCAGATAGCCCTAGCATAACCTACTTGGGTAAACCTACTCAGGTGGGAAATGGGATGGGGCGAATATGGAACCTGTGGACAGTCCTATGTAGGGCCCATTTATCAGCCCATTCACTACTCACATGGCCCTCACATACGAATGCTGGTTGGGCATTCCAAATGTAACAGTAAGCATTTAAAGCCTTTTGTTTTGAGCCATCACCAAGCCGACAGCCCTAATGAAGTCACAGTGTCATCGTCATCAGGTGCTAGGCTTTTGTTGTGCACACACCTGTGTGGTACTTGCATGGCTCCAAGCGACCGTGCTCTCGCGGAGGTGGTTAGAGTGGAGCAGCTGTGGTTGTGTTTATGCAGATCATCCAGTGCGCTTCTGGTACTTGTTTTGGCACAAAATTGCTCTTATATTTCTGCCTGCTCAGGCAGCCTCTTATCACAAACACAAATAGCAATTTTGTGGCTTTAGTTGGCAAAAGCACAAACAGTGATTCCAAAATGACAAAAAAAAACTCTTTCTTGTATGTTCCACTTGCCTTTGTTCAGCTTGTACTGATTTAAAGGTGTGTTAAAGTACGGCTTTCAGTGTGGTTAAAACTGAGTGATTCTTATCCACAGATGCTTCCTTTCGTAGACTGAGTATCTGTCACCATCATCCAGCATTAGCAATAATGTGTGCTCCATTTACAACATCTTACTAAATGGTAGGACATGGCGAGATGTCTGACAACAAAGATACACTAAAGTGCATAAAAAGATCTGCCTGATAAAGCCACAAACATTGCTCTGTGTGCTTGTATTTGTACAAAGAGGTGGTCTTAGAGGCAGAAAATGAATGTGCAATTTAATGCCAAAATGGGTACCAAAATTGCACCATGCAACCCGATCAATACAGCCTCAGCTGTGTCACCCCACAGACCTTGGCACATGCCTTTTTATGTGGAACTATGACATTACCAATCAGTTTAAAAAATAGATGCATAAAGAAGAACAACAAACATGAAACTGCCTGTGTTTGCGCCTCTGCTGCACAAAACGAGAGCCCTAAGAGTTTGTGTTGTATGTGCCCAAGTCTTATGGCTAATTTCAGAGAAGAGAGTGTTTACCAGGCCACAGTTTGATCACATTTTGAGTCAGACATGACAGAAACCCCCTAATCACTGGGACTAATGGGACTAACCCAGCCCTATTTGCTTCTTAGCCAGGCAAAGGCTCACAATCACACACACAGACACACATTAATGAGCACATGCTTAATCACAAACGCACACACACACACACACACACACACACACACACACACACATATATGCACACATCTACAGTATACACATACCCACATAGAGCTACCATGGCCAAACATCTGTGGCTGTCCTCTGCCTACCATCAGGCTCATTCCAAAGCAATTTCACACAGCGATAAAACAGGCACACTGTCTGACAGCCAAAGGGAAAACAGAGAGAGGGAGAGGGAGAGGGAGAGCGTAAGTGTGTGTGTTTTTGTGATTGAATGCGCTCTTGTGTGTGTATGTGCATGGTGTATGTGTGAACAGGCAGATGTGAGAAGATGAGGATAAGTTGGGCAATGAGGCCAGTGCTGCCTGGCAGATTAGCAGATCGTATGCCACTTTGGATGGCTATCTGAATGTAGATGTGTGTGTGTGTGTGTGTGTGTGTGTGTGTGTGTGTGTGTGAGTGTGTTTGTGTGGCTTCCCGTAGCTCCATTTGAGCTCTGGACCTTCACTGTGAGTTCTTTTTTTTTTTTTTTTTTTTCTCAGAATGAGAACATTTTAGTCTTCCCCATTTCTTAAGGGGCTGTCAGTACTTGGGTTCATTGATAATCAGGGACCTTAGACATCTGTGTGTGTGTGTCTGTGCGTCTCACACCACGAGCATAATAAAAGCACGGATGTAAAACTATTCAGACAATCAAACTCTTCCTGCAGAAGATTATCTACTTAAAACAAAGCATGGAGTAAAAATTGTAATATGGTGGGTATAAAACCAACGATATGGAGAAAGATACTCAAATTTTAAATCTCACTCAGTAAAGAGATGAAGCATTGAGCAGAATAGATATTACTTAATATGAATCAAGTGCATGATTTCTTGTGTCTATTAAAATAACCCTGTCTTTTTTTTTCACCACCCTATCTACACTTTCACCACCAGAACCACTTGACCAGTCAGGTCGTCCACAATGGCCTTGCCCCCGCAGACCAGTTGATTCTGGGTGTGGTGAGGGTTTGGGGCGCAGGAAGTGTTAGGATCACTGGGGTGACCCTTACAGACGAAGCTGGAACACCGCATCCACTGACCCCGGAGCACAACCTTGACACTCAGGTCAGTATATGTAGTCCTGTCATAATTCTTATACAGGTTCAAAATTGTGAGCCTGTAATTAGCCCCTCCAGGATTTTGTGGGCTGGACTGCCTGATTTAACAGCAGCTTTTCTAAAACATTCCAGCGCAAGTTGCAATGTCATAGTCGTTCTTTGCAATGAACTTGGAGGGACAGGTGAAAATTGCAGAAATAGTTGCTATAAAGTCTCGTAATCTGAGCCTACTGGCATTTATTTTTTCCCACAGAATTACAATAGATATTAGACTCTATTTGTGATGGGGAGGGAGGTGGAGGCTCACTGTTGCTGCTGTTCAATGCAGCGCTGAATGACCATCTTCAAGAACTGCTCCTCTCTTGCTCTCTGTCCAGTTAGCACAAGCAAACATAGCAGCGGCTAACATCCATCAACAAGCCATTAAACAGTCCCATCAATCTTACAGTGACACCGTACGGCTCACTTCTGTCGACACACCATCGACGTTAAAAATTGCACTGGAGTATCATCTTCACCTTGATAAACTGCTCTTCTCCTGCTCTCTGCCCAGTTAGCAAAAGCTAACACAGCAGCAGCGGCTAACATCCAACATGGAACCATTAAACAATTCCAACAATCTCACAGTGACATCAAAACAGCTCAACTCTGGCTTTAAACCACTGATGTTAATGACCTCCCTGAAGTATCATCTTCATGATCTCCTCTTCTATTACTTTCTGCCTGATTAGCATGACCTAATGCACCAGCAGTGGCTAACATCCAACACTAAGCCATTAAACAGTCCAAACAACGTCAAAGCGACACCAAAATGGCTCAACTCTGTCGTTACACCAGTAATGTTAATAACTGCGCTGAAGTATCATCTTCATCTTCATCAACTGCTCTCTGCTAAATTAGCATGAGCTAACACAGCAGCTAACATCCAATACCGATAGCAATATCTTAGAGCGACACCAAAATGGTTCAACCATTGGGTTGATGTAGAGCTCAGTAGACTCATGATAAACCAAGAGAAAGAGGGGCAATGGCTGAATTTGCGTTAACTATTGCAAACTCAATAATGAAAAGCACATCTCAGCGGACCGCTGGTGAACACTAACAAACACAGAAAATAATCTATGATGCCAAATGTTTCTGGCTGTTTCTGGTTATATTTGTGCACACAGTTGCAGACAACCACTGACTAATAATATGTGGTGTATCCTATTCATTTGTTTTTTTATGTTTTTATTTAATGGTAAATTAAAACAAATCACATCACAGTACAGCTTTAAAGCCACAGAAAAACAGAGAAAAAAAACAGAAAAACTGTTTCTATTTTCCAATTCACATTGAAAGTGCCTCGCAGCACTTGCTTAAAATCGACTGTAGACATTGTTATTCAATAACTTTTTTTTTTTGCAAAGTCTTATTCACTGATCATTAGGAACATAAATACTAGACTGAGGCATCCGCCTCTGGGATGGAAAACTTTGTATAAACTAATGTTTATACAAGCACACACATATTCAGCTGCATCCCACAAGTGCACTCAGCTACATTTCTGCTCTAATAACCCCAAAATAAACATATTAATCACTGTATAACATGCATACAATCAGTGTCATTGCATTTAATAGTTCACTTTGCGCAGTACTACAGTAGCTCAGTGAGCCTCTTTCATCATCACATGCACACAGTTCATAAACACACCCCTGCCTTCATGTTGATTGAGCATTTCCCTGCCAGTCAAAAACTGTCACTATAACAAACAAAACAAGACATAAAAAAACCTCAGGTTCCCAACCCAAGCCCTGCTGTGCCGCACTTTGTCATCTAATAGCTGTAATCAACTCTGCATTCTCCCTGACACTGTTGTTTTGTAATGAACACAGAGCTGAGGACTTGACTCAGGACAGCGATTCTAAAGCTGCTCATGTAAAATGATTGTCATTTCCTTTTGCTCGCTCCATCATCTGCTCCAATGGTTCAGCGGGAAAGAAATGTGATAGAGAATCAGGAGGAACTGTGTACACAAGGCCGAGCCATATGGCCTGTTATGGTACTTGCTACATGGTGATTCATTTGTCCAGAGTGCCATCTTTAGTGGTCACTGTGAGAGTAGCACATGGGCATATTGTCAGTCCAAGGAAATTCCTGTAGTGTCTGTGAATGAATCTCCTCTGTAAGATCAGAGGGTCAAGGTCAACAACAGCATTCAGTGAAGAGATTCAGTGTTTCCACAAGGGCACTTCAGTATGTTGAATGTTTACCAAACAGGGTTTGAGCTCAGGTCATTGCTAGTTTATTCAGAGAAGGTAGGTATACGAATCCTGAAAAGTTAAGATCTATGAGGAGAAACTTAAAAAGAGAAGGATTATGTACAACATGAAAAAACTTTTGTGTTTGGGGTGGAGGATGGGTGACATGGAGGTTTAAAGTCTGAGTATATGATACAGGATACAAAGGAAAGACAAGGCCAAGTTTAAGAAGACAGCATATGTTCCCTCTCCTCATATGGCCTGTGATAAAATATTCCTGTCGAGGTTGTGTACTGTACTCAGTGCACTTATCGGGAGCATGAAAATGATAGCTACAGCAGCTCCATAAATAATTGTAGGTGAAAAAGCCCGGAAGCCTTTGATTTATACTGTTCTTGGAGAAGACGGACAGGGAGAGGCAAGAAGAGACGGCAAGAATTGCAGATGAAGAAAGTCAGAATGACAGAAGGATTTTGGGAGTGTGTGTGCGTCGGGGATGCAAGGGTGGGTAGAGAATAATGAAAAGACAGAGAGACAGTCCATCTTTGGAAAGGAGAGAAGGAAGGACAGAGCAGTGGAGAGAGGGAGAGAATGCATCACAGAAAACAGATGGAGAGAGAAATAGAGAGGTGAAAGAGATAAACAGGAAGAATGAAAGCTGGGCTGGGGGGGGGGCAGAGAAGAAGGAGAGAGAGGGGATGAGGATGACACAGTGTGCGCATGGTAATAAGTGGTTTTTCAGTGCGAGACAATCCATTCATCTCCTTAAGTATTGTCTGATAGGGTAACAACTTGAAAGAAGCAGCAAGCAGCTGGCACTGTGTCATTTAAATACAGTGAGGTGGGAAAGCTATTTCTGTCTGGTACAGGACGTTTTGTTCTGAATCTATTCATGCTGTCATTTACAATATATCATCACATGTACAAGCCCAGGCTTGTGTAACTTCACTGGGGACCCATGCTGTTTATATGACATGAATGGAATTGGATTCTGTTCTTGTAAACCTCTTCTGTACATTTCCACACATTTGTCACATTTAGTAGACTTAACTTGTGAAGGAAGTTACAAAACAAGGAGCATGTTGTTGTTTATCTATCCGTTATATGTGCTTGCTTATGCTGTCCAGGGTGGTCTATCCCAGGCCAACGTGTAAAGTGTATAGACAGGCAATTATTTACACTCATATTCACACCTACAGGCAATTTAGAGTCACTATTTCACCCAACTTGCATGTCTTGGAATATGAGGCCAGTAAAGACAGCAAACCATAAACTCAGAAATGACTTAATCTCTTTTCTATGTACATTATGTTCCATCCCTCTCCTGCACATACATTTTTTACATGCATTACTTATACATAGCCTTTACGACAACATAAAGCCAGGTAACAAGTAAAACAGATGTGACAGGAGAGGTCAAGAAGCCATATAGGTTTAAACTCTCTTTCTCTCTGCATTAACTGTGATGACAGGTTCTTTTTATAGTATTTCAAAAGATAGCCGTCTCTTGAATTCCATGTCTGTTGATACAATATTTGAGAAAATACAGGAATGGTTTCTCAAAAACATGCACACATACTGTGTTTCTTGTGTCCGTAGGAGCTGACTGTAGATGCTACTTCAAAGTCTGTTCGTGTGGATCAGCGTTTCACCATGACGTGGACGACTGGCGTCTGATCAACAGAGTGCGATTTTTGTGTTTTACTGGTTAATAATTAACATACGTGTACATAATGGTCCATTATGATGTAAAGTACATGCAATGTTTTTTGAACATGACATCATTTTAATGTACTCCTCCTGTCACTGATGAGCCGAACTATAAATACTATGTTTGGTTGCATGTCACAACCTAACTAAAGCATTTTTTTTTTCTTACATTGCTGTACCATTAAACCTTCAGTAACATTACATCAGGCACAATGAAGGCCAAAACATTACATGTTTTTACAATAAATCACTTTGGATGGTAACTGTTTTGTATTTCAATGAGTATAGAACTTAAAATTATTCATTCCTGCCAATGGTTTTATCCCAGTGATGAACAGGGTGGTAAGTAGGACTTAAAGTAGCACTGTGGCCAACAAAGCCAGGAAGGAAGAAGAGTGCAAGTTATCAAGCAATACAGGATTATACATGTTTGGCTTCTCAGGTGTTTTATGGTGAAGGAAATGTATTCAACATGTTTGCTTGACCTCAAACACAAATACAATAAATTTTGGTGAGAAACAGTGAATGTAAACACTACTTTTGTTTGTTACAAACAATATCAGAGGGCCCGGATTGTAAATAGAACCAGTAGCTATTGTTCAAGCTGTTTTTTTGCACCCATGCTAGTCACTGTTAGGGCCCTGACACACCCAGCCAACAGTCAGCTCTGGGTCAGTGTCAGGTCATCAGTGAGCTTCTGTCACCCTAGTTTTTGCAGTGTATCCCACACTGTTGGCACTAGTCTTCCTTTGTTGGCCATTTTTTCTGCCGATTCAGCATGTTGAGTCAGTGTCGTTGACAGCAGAGCCCGTCTGTAAACGAAATAACTGTGATTGGCAGTTCACCTCACTGCACAAGAGGAGAAACAGAAGTGAGGAAAGCAAATAAATGACTTAAGTCAGATGCGTGTGAGAGGGAAAAAAACGTATTTCATATTATATTTGGTAAGATTATATTTTTTAAAACAGGTTCACACACCAATAACTGCTCTTTGGGGAAATTTTAATCGTATCACTGCATGTGACGTTTTGGACACTGAGCTCTTAAGCAGAAACCAATTGAAATGTTTGTGTTATTGTCCGCTAGCACACGGTAAATATAATTTATTCTTTCAGCATCGGGTTGTGTTGTTTATGTGCTAACTGGCTAATTAGTGCCTTTAATCCTTCCTGTTGGTCTTCCAGTTTCCCTTTGTGAATGATCAATACAGACTGCAGGTATGAAGAGTTATTTCCTCTCACGCAGGTGCAGAACATACCTGCTTGTTGGCTGTTGGCTGTCGTCTTTGTGATGTGTTCAGGTGTTGGCCAAGACACAGACAACACAACAGTAAGCCTCAGACACCACTAGTTTTTCAATGTCGGTTTGATGTGTCTGGGCCCTTGGTATATACATGTAATACATTATAGACTTTTATAATGCACTTTAAAAAAAAAATTACCCAGCTGCAGTTAGTGTCACATTATCTGTTTCCTGTTGGAGGAAAGATATGTTAACCTTATTTGTGTCCAAAACACATTACCTGCAGAGTGAGTAATTTTATAAAATTGTTCTGGCCCTATTTTCACCACACAGAAGCATCAGTAGACAACCAACTGCTGTGCAAAACGAGTGAACAGGTGTTTATAATAAAATGACAGCCAGCCAGAGCTAATGACCGGTGGAAGAAAACACATGCAACATCTCAAAAAGTCTGCTTTTGATAATTTGGAAATGCTTTGATTCCGGAGACGCATGATGCCTTGATTGATTCCCTGCAGCACACCAGTTGCCAACAGAGTGACAATGACTAAAGTGGGATTATTATGTGCAGCTTAAATTTTTTAACACATTTAGAGCCATTGGCATAGTTCAGTAAGCATGAGCACTTGTGTGATCCCACTGTTGCACATATGCATGCATCTGGACATGTATAGGTGTGCCAGGAACCAGACACTAATTATAGCTCTCACCTGCGGCGAGCTGTCTACCTGTGCTTTGTCTCGTCCCATTACTTCCCCATATAATGATACAGTCATCCATTATTCAGCCTGCAGTATATGTAATGATATCAATTTAGCCATGGGCACCTCAAATTGATTTCCACTCTAATCGCCACTGCACGGGTAGGAACATACAGGGGGGTTTACTGCCGGATGGTGGATGTAGGTGTGTGTGTTTGTCTCTCTGCATTTCTGTGATTGTTGTCTGAAAACTTTAGATTTGTGATGATTCATTCCAGTCTCTGTCTTCAGGTAATATGTGATTTTGAAAAGAAAAAGTTCTCTGTTTTGACTTTCGAAAACAAAGCCAGCCACCCACGAGTGCCAGCAGGACTAATTGAGCAGGTGATCTGTCTAGGCATTTTTCCTGGATTCATACCGAAGTCATAACGCTGCTGGTGGAAGAAATCGAAGAGGAGAGAGGAGAAAACTCTGAAACAATCTTTTATCTGTTCCTCCACATTTCTACACCAGTGGATTCAGGTTTTATCAATTGTTATAAGAAAAACAATATTACATCTCTAATCTTGCTGGAGAAAGAAACTTGATAATGAATGCCCCCCTGACATTATCATCATAAGAGATTGTTCCTGTGAATTTTTTTTTCCTTCTTCTGTCAGAAACATGTATAAACTACCTCAACAGACAACAGCACGGGGCAGTCAGATCTGGCTTTCTTCTTCGACATAAAGAGGATCTCACATGCTTGGATGTGTTTTTGGCTCAAACGTTTTGAGGAAAAAATCTTTCTTTATGCATGAATTAGTGTCTAAATAGATGAGTGTAGTCTGTAGCCTCTGACAAAAATTGACCTGCATCAGCTGCAGGATGTGAGAGTGTGTGTTAAAAGTAGGCAAAGAACAACAAAAAAGAGGGGAAGGGAATATTGGTATACCTACAAAACAAACAAACAAACAAACAAACAAACAAACAAACAGACAAACAGTACTTATGCATACACCTATGCTGCAATAAAGTATATGTGGCAAGAAATAAGGGGCAGCATTTCACTGGTCTGCTACTGAGCCCATGCAATCAAACGGACAGTCATTGGTTATTAAAAATTACGTCAATTCAGTCAGAAACACTTTAGTCAAAGGAAAATGTATTTCCATTTGCAGTATTATATTTGGCTGTATGGCTCTGTTCTGGGGCCACTCTGCCTTTCCTTGGGCCTATGCAGAAAGCCTCTTTCACACGCCTGTGTGGAAAGCCGAAGGCAGACAGAGCACACCTCTCTGCCCTTCCACGTGCAAATGAGGAAAGCCTAAATCAGAGAAACCACACCTCCCTGCCCTTCCATGCGCCTACATGGAAAGCCTAAGGCAGGTAGAGCAGCAGCAAAGACCCCCAGGAACAGAGCAGAGCAGCATCAGTGACAAACAGAAATGACATTGATAAGTCAGACACAGCATGAAAAGGAGGAGCTGGGGTGGAGGCAGGTTGCAAAGTGGCTCACAGAGGAAGCAGCAACAGAAGGCAGGCCAGAGCAGTTTAAATAGGGCGCCCTGAATGGGATTTACCAATTGGTTGCATAGAAAGGACTCATGTGATCTATCAGCTGACTCCCTTCATCAGTCAGCTGCTCCATAAGTTCATTGGGCCGTTTGAGATCAGCTGATGTAGCTGGGATGTGAGCTGAGCTTGACATCGCGTCCTGCCTGAACTAATGCAATGCTCAATTTACAAAATAACAGCAGGACAAGGACATGCAGAATTTAGCCAAACTGCTGAAACTCTGAGAGCCAGTCAACATAAAACTGCTACCTATTAATGTTTACATGTGGCATTACAGGAAATTATTGTGAAATGACAGTAGTAGTTATGCATGAATATTACTGTGA
Organism: Cephalopholis sonnerati; assembly: GCA_019142605.1. Taxonomy (NCBI): domain Eukaryota; kingdom Metazoa; phylum Chordata; class Actinopteri; order Perciformes; family Serranidae; genus Cephalopholis; species Cephalopholis sonnerati. Next base: position 38,217,899 of record JAGQAX010000013.1, read on the forward strand.
TTTAGCAGTATGCTCCTGCAAAATTACTTTATTCAATTGTAACCTCACAGTTAAAGCCCATTACATGATTGTGGTATAACAGTCATTTCCTGTAAAATAACTGTATTTCACTGTAACTTTACAATTAAACTGCATATAGTACTGTGATTTAGCAGTATACTTCTGTAAAGTTACTATATTTACCTGCATTTATTTTACAATAAAATTATGAATACAGTAAAATATCACAGTTGTAGTCTTCCAGGGGATAATAATGTAATTTAATGTGAAATATTACAGTTACATATTGTAACTTTCTGGAAATATTTTGCAGTGTGTGCTGCAAACTGTGGACTGCACTGTCAATTTGACACACAAGCCCTTGGGTCAGCTCTACTTCTGTGTCTCATGTTAGACTTCAGACTTCATGTCAGACTGGACACTACAATGACTCACTGTTGCCTCCAGATACAAGAAGTAGTATGAGCTAGCTGGTTAGCATGCTCATTTCAGGAAATATCTCTGCAACACAAAACATTGACGTCTTTGACACGATGTCAAAACTGTCTTCACATTCTCTTCATGAGAATGTTTTCAGATCTGGTCATTTCTCTCAAATTAAACCTTTAAAACGAGAAAAGAAACATGATTTTCATATGACTGATGAGTTCATTGATGAGACTGACAAATTCTTCTAAGTAATACATTAAAACATGTTCCTTCTTTCCTCACAGTGAAATAATGTGGCCCAACACTATTCACAGAAAGTCTCATTTATATCTTATTGTCCATAGATCAATGTGTTTTTCTCTGACTTTCTGAAAGGGAACCCATCTTACCAGACGACACGCTTTTAAATGAGCTGCAGTAACAATGTGTCTTTGTTACGAGGGTGACTGACAGATACAAGTGTGTCACAGATGAAGGGAGAAACAAAGAGATAAAACAACATGAGAGAAAGAGGGAAAACACTTTGACAACTTCAAAGACCGTCAGATGTGACGTGTGTGTGTGTGTGTGTGTCTGTGTGTGTGTCTGTGTGTGTGTATGCATGAACATGTGTTAATGTGTTGATACACTTGTGTATCCTTGTGCATGTTAGTGTGTGTGAGTTATTTCTTGTCTTCGTGCACGTTCCCTTAATATGAACTAGGAGGAGCCGTGCAATATTAAAGTCACCTTTACAGGTTACAAATATTAACTGAAATGATTAAGTGTTGGGTGACTGTTGGTTCTGTGTATCTGTGTGAATGCTTATGCAACAGTCACGTAGTAAAAACCTTTATGTGCGTAAGTTGCCACCTGCATAAATTTTACATTTCAATATTCTTTTTTTGAAGAAACAGGCTGCATCCTGAAAATATTAGTCATTCAGAGCGAGGAAAAACTCCTAATAGCACCCTAACCCTGTCATATAGGTAAGAAATAAATCATGCAAATGTAGAATGTAAAAGTCTCCTTGTCTTTCTCTTTCTCACACACACACCAGTTTCTGTCATCCTGTCATTTTGTTAATACAGCAACTATGTCGACAGCCCAGAAGCACCCTACCTGACCAGATCCTCAGAGCCATTTTCCCCATTTGACACGCACCCACGCTCCCACTAACACACGCACACAGACACACAGTGTAAAAACTGTTTGTCATGAGCCATTCCATGCTTCAGCTATGCAATTTTCCTTTAACCTCCACTAATCTGCCGCTCATTTGGGGCAGTCATGCACACCAACAAGTCACACATACCTGCCCGCTGGGAGCCTACTATGCTAACTAGTGTTCCTGCTCTGCATTAAAGGTGGTTCCTGACCTAGACTGACAACAAAATGAAAATCCTCCCAAAATCCTTAAAAGATAAAGACAAAAGAAAGAAGAGGAAACCTCAGGGGAGGCAATTCAAAGAGAGATTCTCCCTCCCCCGACAGCGGGGGGTGCAAAAGGAGCCATAGGCGAAAAAAAAAAAAATCTTTTCAAAGAAATCTCCTTTAAAATCGTTAACTTACTTTGTATTTTGCACACCCTCGGCTGATTTACGTCTGCCATTTCTTGGCATTCTCATCCCATTCTTTCATTTCATCCTTATTTGTCAGCCCGCCTTTGAAGTAAACAGGATGTTTTTTGTTTTTTTTTGCCTCTACCTCCTCCACTATCATACATAAATATCTGGATGAAATGCCACTTTTCTCCTTTTGTTACACACTCTAAGTTGCAGATGAAGATCTTGTACAGAAATGTTAAACTGCTTGTGTCTGTTTTTGTTTGCACTTTTTCCACTCTGCTGCCTGATTTGAGGCTAGTTAAATCACACTGAGATTAATGATATTTTGCATGGGCTGGCTGCAAGCGACTTGTTGTGATAGTAGGATACATAAATTATTGACAGTAACAACCCAGCCCAACACTGATAATATGATTGACTGTATAAACTGAGAGGATCAAAGCTGAGACAATTGTGCATCAGACATACTTAATTAAAAACATGACTGAATCATCTAAGGGGAACGTTTAAGACAAAAGGCACATATAAAGGTGTGACAATGGCACAGATGACAAATGATTTTCATTCAGATCAGCATCAAAAGGCAAAGGCAAAAGAAAAAAAAGCATAAATCTGCAGAGAGCACTTGACAGCCATTTTATTTTAGAGTGAATGACTATAATTAATAAATGCCATTAAAACACATCTGTCGGCACTCGCGGTACCCCTTCAGGTGGCATGGCAATCATAATTGTGACGATCACCATCATCATCATGATCACTGCTGTCATCACTCTTAAAGCGTCTCAGTCCGGAGCAGAACTTCCCTCATGAGAGACAAGCAAAGGAAAATTAACATTTCTTGAATAAGCTGTATGAAATTTTGATAACCCTCCTGCATCATGTATTAAAAATATACCTTCATAGATTTAGTGGAAGATTCTTTTTTTCAAGGTCAAAAGCAAAGTGTCAACATTCTGCAGTTACATAGTCTGGGTGAAATTGTATTATTATTAGTCTATGTGGCTACTACTAACAGAAACATGTTCATGTGCTGTCTGCTGCTGTTTTAACAAAGTGCGTGCAAGCCGCATCAGTTCAGTGAGGTAGCCATCAAGCGGTGCTAATGCAGGCAGTGTGTCCTGGTCGTTACTTAATTGTGATGTGCCGATGCGTGTTTTGCGAATTGACGCATTGTCATAACTGATGACGTCGATTATGTCGTTGAATCGCCCAAAGCCTTTAATGGATAAAAGCAAAGGATCATTCAGATTACCAGTCTGTACCAAGAAATTACTGATGCAAGGAAAAGGGCAATGATACTTGATACGAGTCTCTCAATGAGAAACAATGAAACATTTCTATGCTAATGTCGGTGAAGGTCCTCAGTCATCCAGGTCATGGTAATCATAAGTGTTATATCGTAGGCAAGCAAGTCCAGTTGCCTACAATATAGCACTTATGATTTCTATGCTAAGTTGACTAACAGCAAAATGGCTATCTATCCTCGCAACCAACATGTCAACATCTATGTGTGCAATGTTTTACAGCTTCAGAGTGTACCATCAGGTTCAGGTATGGATGGGAAACTTACTACCACTGGAAGAATAGAGCTGGAGGATCCAAGACTCATGCCTTATTCCCATCCATTTTTACCAGAACCCTGTTCCTTGATCCTCGTTGCAACAATCCACATTGAGAGTTTGTGCGCTGCAATTGCAAGTCAGGGTGCGGTGCTATGTGCTGCAAATGTTGTCAAGGACTTGTGCCTTTTTAGAATGCAGAGGTGTTTGCACAAATACACAAGCACTACATCTGGATGAGGACATGAAGTGAAGATTACATGCAGACGTGGTTTTCATGGAAAAACAAATTTGTATGTGCACAAAATTGAATGATAATATGCTTTATAACCTAATTTAACTGACTTTGGCTGGATTCAAAAAAGGTCATTTTGGGGTACGGGTACCCCTAAAGTGCACATATACATTTAAAACAGGTCATATCTGATGGTTATATGTGAAAGAACATCCTAGAAAGCTAATGTTTAAACATAAATTATATGAGAATATCATGTTTGGAAAGAGACATGCGACATAATGGCCCCAAATTTCGAGCCCTGAATTTACCTTTATCCACTAAGTATATAATGATATACTTTTAATATGTAATTTCGATGTCCCAATAGGTCACAAAAAACCTTAAATGATTACCATTGCAATTTTCCCTGGGTCAAACAACAGATTGACTGAACTAGAGGTTAAAAAGGAATTTGTGTTGTGTTTGCTGAAATCAGTCAACATTATTTTCTGTGTACTTGACATCACTCTGTGTAGCTGTCTAACAAATGCTTGCTTTTAACAGACTGACTTGCTAATAGTTAGTAATTTTGGCTAGTAACTCTGGCTCGTGGGTGAACAAGAGACCAACTGTTTCTGTTTGCTTTGGAATTACTTCCCAACCAATTACGCACAAAGCTAACAATAAGCCTTAGGTGGAGTCAAATCAACAAAATGATGGATCAGATGTTTCCCGTGTTAGGCCTTAATTGCTGCAAAGGATGGTGAAATTGCAGGGATGTTTATGAGTCAGTGCAAACTGAGAAAGAAAAAATATATATATATTTTTTTCTGGATAGAGCATTGAGGGGAATGAAAAGACATTTCTTTCTGGCAGACGGCAGATTGTGGATTAAGCACCAAAGGATGGCCACACGCACACATCTTCACAAATCACATCAAATGGCACAACGGCACACCCACGCACTTACACACTCACACAAACATTCCTTACAAATCAAATCAAAAACAGGGCATGCACGGAGGAAGAGTGCTTTGCCAATTGGCCAGACCATCCACGCAGAAAAGGATTTAAATATCACTGGAAATGGGGCCAGTGTGATTGCATCACTTCCGGTTCAACAGAGCTAGTCAAATGCCTCTGGTGGCCAAGTAATTCAATACGCGAGATATTATACATAAGGTCACAAATCAGCCTGCGTGCGCAGGATCACCAGCAAAATTCAAATCAAGCTCGCCTGGTAGTGCTGTGGAGGGTATATGCAGTTATACTAAACACAGTCTGCCCTTGAGTGTTTACACATCAGCTTAATTACATGCAGTATATTTAAAGGCTCAAACTTACTGCCCTTAACTCCTGAATTACAATTTTTGTGCCCAAGCTGGCCTCATCTGAATATGAGGTAGAACATGTGACAGCTGCTCCCTGTAGCTGTCAGCTGATAAAATGGAGACAAGAAAAAAGAAGACCAATAAACAAATGAATAATCCCTGCTCATTATGTATGCAGAGTAGGCGGTGAAATTTCTGTTTATTTTAGGTTTGCCTCCATTTTTTCCCTCTTCTTTTTAGTCACAGCACCACAATAGAAACAAGGGGACTGAAGCATCCACCTCTAGTTTCACTGTAGATTACAATCACCCCCAATGACACATACATGATTCATTCACACACTTGACACACTTGTGTGGGCCTGGGCTAATTAATGTTAGAGAGAAATACGTTACCAGTCAAAAAGTGTAGCAAAGGCCTGCATCTGTGATGCATGGTAGTAATTGCCGAGCTAAAATGAGAAAGTGTTATTTAGTTTGTGGATAAATGCTGCCATGACAACACACATTACACCTGACTGACATTTATAAAGGACACACTGGGTTTGCTTTCCTCATTATTCATTCTACACTTACGATGTACACACACAGGCCTATATGCTGGTAAATACCAATTGTGTATTTATAGTGCAATTATGGGCTAAATATGTAAGCATGAACATTGATTAGTATTTGTCCTACTTACTATTCTTCCAGAGATGATAAATCAAATGGGAGAATTGATGTTTTCACCGACAAACTCTTTGCTCTTTAAGAAGATGAATGACATTGACAAAGAGAAAAAGAAGGACAAATGGAGACAGAAATTACAGCAACTACAAAAGTTAATTAAAAACCACACCTTTGTCCTTATTTTTATACATGCAGAACATTGTGTTCTTCCTTGGGACCGGATCAAGAAAACAAAAATGTTTTATGTCTTGTAATGTCAAAAGCCATTGTTAAGTAGCCTGCCTAATATACTGTTAGTGCAGCTGTGACAAAGTGAGAAAGTATTTATGGTCCAACTGAAAAGTTATAACTAAACTAAACTATACTAATTACTTATCCAAAAAAAAAAAGGCCTACACCAGAAATGCTAGCTTAAATGCTATACCCACCCCATGGCTGCTATACATTTAAAGAAATGCAGTTAATAGAAGACAACAACATTCTGACTGGCTAACTGGAAGTGGGCAGAGGACAGCCAGCAAGAGCCAGTGATGGCTGGCCTTATAACACAGAAGTACAACACACAGTATGAAAATACAACAATGCAACCTTTGAGCAATTAATTAATTAATTAACTTACGTATTTATTTTTGGGCTTTTGCCTTTTTCTAAAAGCAGCGAGAGAGAATGGGGATGACATGCAACAAAGGGCTAACAATACAACTTGGACCAGCAGACGAGCTCCTAGGATGTGCAAGTAGCCTACTGTCATGCCAACTTTGGCAGCCAAGGGAATATTCCACTTTAATTTCCATTCCAAACAACAACAACAACAACAACAACAACAACAACAACAACAACAACAACAACATGAAGACATCCAGACATGAGAAAAAAAAAGGTCGGAAAAAAAAGTGGCCTTACCGGATTTTTTTTTTTCCACTGGTGGTATGACATCAGCAGTGCTCTAAGTTTAGCTAACTAAGCTTCAGAGTGAACCAAAAGGAAAACAAACAAACAAACAAACAAAAAGTACAAAACCAAGGAATTGATGGAATCATAAGTAGCCTACTGATTGTTCACAGGGAGTAATATTAGCACTGTTGGTGCAGCAGCACGGTCCCTGTTTGACCCTCTGGTGGTTGGAGCTATATGGTATTAGCATTAGTCTTAGTAAAGTCAGGACCTCTTCAGTCAAATAAAACTTTATATCCAGTTGCAGTATTATATTTGGGGGTAGGGCTGTGTTCTGGGGCCTCTCTGCCTTTCCTTGGGCCTATGCAGAAAGCCTAAGGCAGAGAGAACACGCCTCTCTGCCCTTCCATGTGCCTACAGAAGGCAGGCCAGAGCAGTTTAAATAGGGCGCCCTGAATGAGATTTTCCAGTTGGTTGCATAGAAAGGAATCATGTGATCTATCAGCTGACTCCCTTCCATCAATCAGCTGCTCCATCAGTTGACTGGGCTGTTTGAGATCAGCTGATGTAGCTGGGATGTGAGCTGAGCTTGACACCGTGTCCTGTCTGAACTAAATTTTAGCTAGCTGACTTGACAAGCAAAGAGACAACAACTTGTAAATTTCCAGTGCTGTGCAGTATTCATCAACCACATAACACCAGACCTTGTAGCATCATCACACTAAACTGAAATGATTAAGGGAAAGAAACCACAGTAGACGGCCTGGCTGTTACACCTCCCTCATCTTGGACTTCGCCTTTCAATATATATTTGATTGATTTATTTAAATTACCACCACAAAGTAAGCCAGTACAATATATAGGTTTTTAAAAACTATTAATTAGTTTAAACAAATTCAAGACAACCCAAAACATTAAACATTGCAAATGTCCCGAAAAGTAGACCTTTTTAAATATCAGCTTTCTTGCACACAGCTGATGATAGCAAATTTGAGCGTTCCCCCGGAAGGACAGATTACCATCACAGAACAATACAGCCGATGATGACAAATTGAGAGTGATCACTGAGAGTGCATGGAGAAAGATGAGAAATGAGAGTAGAAAGCAAGAGATGGAGGATGAGAGATGGGGAGCACTGACATGGTGAGGGAGCGGGTCAGGGAGAATAAAGGATGGTGGATGAGAGTCAGGAATATACTGAGTAGAAGGGATGGATGAAGGGAAACAGAGAGGAGGGGAGGGTCCTCTTGGTAGAATAGTTCTGATTGAGGTCAGTTTTCCCACCAGATGAGACTCCACTTTAATCACCCTCCGTCGGTCTCATCACCATGGAGGGGCTGGCCTCATCAGGGAGAGAGGAGAGACAGTGCTTAGAGAAAGAGACAGAGACGGGGAGAGAAAGAGAGATATCGACAAGAGAAATACAAATTACGAAGGGAGAGACACATACAAAATGTGAACGGGATGTGCTGAATAAGAGAGTAGGGAAGGCAGATTTACAATGAGAGAAATGGAAAGCAAAGGACAAAGTGACAAAGAGAAAGAAATGCATATGCTGCAGGATATACAATGTTGGACCAATACAGAAAAGGAAGGGGTGCACAGAATATGAAACAGAGTCGAAAGAGAGTGGAAAAAGTTTTTTAAAGTAATTGACTAACACAGTTTCAACATTATAAATAGTATGGCATCCAACTGAACGAAAAAAAGAAATGAAGAAAGCCGGGGATACAATAATAGTAGAAGGAGAAGATTTATAGTTTGTGTACACAAGAAGAAGAAGATTAAGAGAAGGGGTAAAAGAGAGACTAGCTGGGAGGAATACTGAGAGAAAGAGGCTAACTGACTGAGAGGGACTGAGTTCAAACCCGAGTTCAATAGTCTGCTACCCCCCTACCTCCCCTGCTGGCCGGCTTCCACACGTATTTATTGTTGTTCTGATTAATAATACATGCAGTTATCTTCCCTCATCAAAGTGCAGCTGTGTTCAACCAGTACTAGGAGGTGATGCAGGGACTGGATATTAGTCTACATTTAGTACATAGGTGTCATACTAATTTTAAGCTACTAGAACTTGGTTTTTTTTTATTCTATTCCATTACATTTACGGGGGAAATATTTTACTTCTTACTCCACTACATTTACCTTAAATTTGCATACAAAATGTAATGAACGATCAGTCGTTTTATAGATAATGTCACCCAACAGTTAAATTTAAATCCACCGTGACCAACTACCACATTAAAGTTAATGCCACTTACCCATTCAAGCATTTCTGATTAACCCATTGACCACTACCTGCCTGGCACTAAATGCCAGACACATTTAATGACTAGCTGGGTAACAGTGAAGCATTCTGAAGCTAAATACAAGGATATCTTCCTCAGGAGTTTGTTGAGACCAAAACAGAGCTACAGTAAGGCCAAGTGGTCAGAAACACAACTCCAAATAACATCAAATGTTGCTCTGTTTCGATCTGTTTCTGTTGGATGTGCAAACATGCAACTGGTGATAAATTCACCATATTAACTTTATAAAGAAGTGAATGGTACGTCAGTGCTGTGTTTTATTTTATGTTTGCTTTGCTACAGGATCTAAAAACCTTTTCCACCACTGTTGGAGATAATTTACAGGCAAATGGAGCCACTTGATCACAACTTAAGGAAGCCAACATAGAAGCATCAAAAACTGCAGTTCTTTGAATGGCCACGTGAGGCTGGCTCCAGAAGCGAGCCAATCCCCACAGACCCAATGTTTAAATGCACAACTTTACAGCAGAAATAAACATGTTTACAGCCTGGTAGAAAGAATGGTTTTGGTCCAAATGTTTTCAGGATGGGGGCCAGATTAGATAATGTAAAAATACCTTGGGACCAGCTGCTTCTCGCATCATACAAGAAACAAAACAAAACAAACAAAACAAAACAAAGAAAATACAAATGAGACAAATGCGAGGTTTTCATCACTCAGTGAAAGAGTATTCAACTTTTCATTGCTCCTGAAAGCAACTAATCACTTCTTTGTTATAGCCATGTCTGCTACCTAGCAGGAAATGTCTGCTGTTAATCCTTCATTTGATTGCATACTGTCTGATCATAAAAACACGTTCATGCCTGTGTAGTTCTTACTTGGTGTATGTCAGCAAACTGTATGATAGTCATACCATCATGAGGTGAACAGAAAGAATGCAAAATGATCTTGCTTGATAAGTCATTATTGTATTGCAGGCCGCATCTATGTTATACATTTTGAAAGACATGCTTTGGGCAATTTAAAATTGGTCCCCGAGGATGGACGTGGACGTCTTTGTCCTCCTTCTGTCATGACACCTGTACAGAGAGATTAATTTTCTTATAACTGTTGAATTAAGGCTTAAAGTTATGCATAATTAAGGGTGTGGCCAATTTGAGTGACAGGCTGTCTGTGGATGGTGGCTTCTCAAACAAACCCACCTGTCACTCTTGGATGGTGACAGACAAAATGCTGAACTAATTCCCTAGTGAGGCACTGTAAGCAAAACAAAGCAACCTTAATATAATATATGTAGAGTGACCTCAGTGTGTTCCACATAAAACATACACAAAGGGTTTTTTTTCTGGGTGCTCCAGCTTCCTCCCACAGTCCAAAGACATGCAGGTTAATTGGTGACTCCAAATTGTCCGTAGGTGTGAATGTGAGTGTGAATGGTTGTCTGTCTCTATGTGTCAGCCCTGTGATAGTCTGGCAACCTGTCCAGGGTGTACCCTGCCTCTCGCCCAATGTCAGCTGGAATAGGCTCCAGCACTCCCTCAACTCCCAACAGGATAAGTGGTTGTGGAAATGACTGAACAAAGGGGCAATGAGTAGCTCACCTGGTAGAGTGGGTGCCCCCTGTAAAAAGACTACTTGCTTGCTGCAGCGGCGCTTTACTGTATGTCCTCCACCTGTCCCTCCCTGTTCCATGCTAACGCTACCTATCAAACCTATCAAACCTATCAAACCTATCAAATAAATCTAAAAGCCCCAAAAATAATCTTTAAAGCAATATAAAATATGTATATAAAGTAGGTATACATATACATTATGTATATGGAAAGAATGGCATTATGAATGTTATCATGGCATGCACATGTGCAGTTTCTCCAGCACTTCTGTAGAAGTACAAATTATGTTCTTGATGAACATACACTGCACTTCAGTGCAACTGAAACCAATCTCAAACTGCTTCATTTAAATGGTAGTTTTGTGGATTGCTTTCTGGATCGGAAAAAGTATTCATTTAAAGTAAAAAAAAAAAATACTGTTTTCAGTATTTTAGGGAAAAACCCACCACCAGATTTACACAAAACTGTTAATGTAAAATCCCCCTGAGTAAAAAGCCATCCTGTACTGATGCAAGGATAAAAATGAAGATAGGCGAACAAAGAAAGATCAGAGAGAGGGAGGGAGAAATAGATGAGAAGACAGGATTCTGCTTTCAGCATGAGGTCTTCCATCTGTCTTCAGCCGGAGTGACACCTGCTTAGCTTTGATTCAAAATTGCACACTGAGCTTAAATGGGTGGCACACATTTTGAACAAAAGGTAATTAACTACAAAAAATAGTAAGGGACTGTGGCAGTTTATAGTTAAGCAAATGTTAGTTTAGAAAATAGTACTAAGTGAGTACTAATGGTTGAAGGATGGTGTGTGTGGGATTACTTTTGTATACACTGCAGTTCTTATGTACATTGATTAAGGAACATGTCACTAAGTGCACCAGTGTGGCTTACTGAGGGTCTGTGGCACAGAAGAATATGCGATATCAGATATTGGCTACACATGATATACTGTATTTGTTAGAAGTATCAAGTCGTTGTTGGTCTTGGTCTTATTTGTTGACAGTAAAACTACAAAATATTGCCAGCTTGTTTTGTTTAATGACAGCAGACATATAGACTTGCCATCTCATTTTAGAAAATCCACAACACACAGTACAAATATGGCACTTGATTAATAGCTAAAAGTACCAAGCTCAGCCTGATGGTCTAACTGCAAGTCTAATAGATGAAAAGGGATTAGGGTGGTACAGTTCTAATCCATCCCTGCAGAGACGCAGGTTCCATGTGGCCATGTTCACGGGCTGAAAGCCACCAAAGGTTTCTGTCCTTGTCCCTACAGTAGGGACTCTTACCACTTGGCAGGGGCGCCTACTGCACACAGTGGAGGATTGCATATGGGGAAAAGATGGCCAGAAACTTCTGCATCACACCCTCAATGTGAAGGTCACTCAACATTAGAAGTGGATGGTGACTTGCCATGAGTCATGAGGGGATTGTACGCTCTTACAAACAGCAGAAACAAGAGGAATTTCACATCATACCAATCACTAGCAATGCTAGAGGTGGCCCTTCCTACTCATCACCCCTGTGTGTACATTACATAAGACAGCTTTGCCTTCAGAGCTATTGTTGGAGTTGAACCCCTGCAGGATCTGTTGTCCTATACCTTCATACCCTCCAACAGGCAGTCTAATAACATCCTCATCACTTAAACCCCCTGGGTCTCAAATCCTGATGAAAGTAATAGCGGAGATGGTGACGATGACCAAATCCCTCCTAAATGGCACTGTGACATCATAGGACAGCAAAGTGGAACATGTACTTGCTGTGGATTTACAGCACAAACTTTGTGAACCTTCTCCAAGGGGTCACAGATTCAGCCAATGAAAATAAATTGTTCATTTTGTTTTTGCTGACCTTGAATTGCTGACATTGAGTATACAGTGTGGCACTGTTTATTGGAAGGCTCTTATTATTATTACAACAATGAAACTAGAAGCTAATTATGATTTTTAAAATGCCAAAAAATCTAATCAAGAAAGGCAAGAGAGAAAGAAATAAACTGATCTTACTACACAATGATAGTCTGATGTCAATGTTTGACTGACATTGGTTTGATGTCATAAAGTCCAACAATTGGTTTACTGAGCTATATGGGTTTGACTTTATGACAAAGGACATCAATGTATTTCTATGGATGGCTGTGAGCTAAGAGATGTTTACGTGATTTTACGCATGGCTTGTAATGCAAGCAGCGCATGGCTTTGTTTCTATATATGGCTGTGTGTGTGTGTGTGTGTGTGTGTGTGTGTGTGTGTGTGTGTGTGTGTGTGTGTGTGTGTGTGTGTGTGTACGGTTGTCACTGTTAATTGAGTTTACAATCAAACACTAGGTTTGTGTTTCTATGAAAATACACAACGGTTTTTTGGCACTATGAGTGATACAAGTCTTCAGTCAAACTACAATTCACAAAACACTGGAAAACTTGTTTTATATGTGTGTGCAGATGTGTATAGTGTGAGTGTGCTCTTGCATAAAAATGCAAGTGTGTGTGCGGCCTGTGTGCGACCCTGGTTTAACCTTGGGGCAAGTGTCATCCAAGAGATAGATCGGTTTGGGAGGAATCACAGGCCCTGCAGACACATTAAGGGAGTGCAGCTTCACTGAAGGATTACTCCGCACAGCAGGAGCCTGCCTTTAAATGTGTTAGCATAATGCTAGAGACAGCCAGGGAGAGAGAGAGGAGACGAAAGAAGACCAGAGAAACACAGAGTGCGAGGGACAAAGAGACACTTTCTGTGAAAAGGAAGGGAAAATGAAAAGAGAACAATACTGAACTGAAAGAAATAAAGTCTGTCAAATCTAAAAAGGTCCGCAAGATGTGCTGATATAAGATATATAATCTTGTCCATATGGGGACAAGATTACACATCGCACTGTGTTACACAAATAAAGAAAAGTAATTTGGATGATAATTGTATGAGCTGTCTTCGGAGCTCTTGTCTAAACAATAAAGCTTTAGCCTATAATTCTCTCACAATTACCTTAAGGAGACAATTACATGGTTTGATTTATTCTTGCTCCCTTTTAGCTCCTCCTCATGCTCTTTATAGAATAAATATACTTTGTTTCCAAGGCTCTTTGTGATAATCCGTTCAAAAAAGAAATCTTTATTTTAACTATTTTTATTGCATTTTTTCAGGTAATCTGTACAAAAGGACCACAGCACATGGGCAAACAGTAATAAAAAGAACAAGTAGATGAGGTAAAGTGAGACATAAATAACTAAAAACAGATTTAGTAAGATCAGTAAAATAAGATAATATAAATTGAAATTAATTAAATAATTAAAATAAATTAATAAATAAGTAGATAAAATTAGCCTACCCTGCAGTTACACCTCCAAAACACTAGTCAGCGGCGGGGTTTCAGGGAAATGCTGTTAAGTTTAGTTGATTTAAAACACCCCCAAAACACACATTAAACATGGCTTAATAGAGACATTTTCAAACACAAGTACACAAATCAGCTTCACTATATGCCACACTACACCAAAATCACCACACTACAATATGCTAATGTTTTTAGCACAAGCCTTTGGCATTTTACATTGTATAAATTAGCCTAGCAGCTACTGAAATTTTCCTCTACTCATATGAAGCCAGGGACAACAGCAACATTTAACAAAGGTAACATTACAAAATTCAACTCAAACAAATATAACATGCTAATGTTATTAGCACAAGCCTATGGCATTTTATATTGTATAAATTAGCCTAGTGACGAGCGAAGATTTCCTCTGCTCATATGAAGCTAGGATAAATCCAGAAGTATAAATCCCTGATGGACAAATCACACTCAAGACCTTAAAATGCTATTTTGTGGAGGCTAGGCAAGGCCTGTGCCATAGGTATGGCGTTAATTCAGTGCAGAAGTATAAATTCTGCCTTATCATCCTGGCACAAGGAAGGTTGTTAAAGTCGTCCAGGAAGGGCTGCCACCTTGTAGTTTTTTTCCATAGAGCCCTGACTATTATATCTCAGCTCTTCTAGCTTTAGGTGTGCTGTCACCTCTCTGACCCAACGGGCCTGTGAAGGTGTCCTTGTCCTTCCACTTCAGGAGAAATAGTCGGCGAGCCAGAAGGGACGCAAGAGTTTGATTGGCTACTTGAAACACTGCAGTTACAGGGTTTGGTGGCATTTTACAGCCGTACATCTGTAAAAGAGTTTCAAATATAGATGACGAAAATGGGGCAATTGAGCGACAGGAGAAAAACGTGGTGTAGGATAGCGGGTGCAGCATGTCACCTCTAACAGGTGGGGCCAACCTCAGGGGCAGTCTGGCAAGTCTGTTTCTGCAGAGATGTAAATGGTGAAACACCTTGAATCAGAGTATACCACGCCTCACACAAATTGATGACTTATGTGTTCTCTCAGTCGCAGATTGCCAGGTCTTATCAGGTAACCTCATCCCTTATTCTTCTTCCCAAGCACCCTTCAGATGGCTAAGAGAGGGGCTAGAGATATTTTGAATCATATCATACAATCTTGAAATCGTGCCCTCCTGGTAGGGGTTGAGGCTGAAACAGTCATTCATCCAACCCCTGCATGGAGCTGCAGGGAAGGAGGTAAAATACTTCAAAGTAAAGTCTCTAAAATGTAGGTATCTAAAGTAATGCTTCCTTGGGAAGTCAGGCTTTTTAACCAAATGGTCAAAGGAAGAAAAACACAATTATGGAAGATGTCAGCAAAACATTTCAGGTCCTTTTGGAACCACAGGTGGTATGCTGAGTCAAAAAGGACACGTGTGAAAGCAGGGTTGTTTGTTTCAATCCAAAACGCATCCTAGCCTGTGACCATATCCTAAGGTAACTACTGACTGCTGGGTTGTTCAAGTGGTGCTTTCTGCTAAGTGGCAGAGGGGCACAAAGTAATGAGGCAGGGTCCCAAAAAAAGAAATATTTATACTCAAACTACAATATAGTGTTTTCTTTCTTTTTTTATTATTAATTTGTTTTAAAAAATGACTAACGGAAGCATTTTCTGTTGCTCCATGATCAAGGAACGGGCAATTAGTTTGTTAAAGATAGGGGGAAGATGGTCATACTGCAGAGAGGTTGGTACTACAGGTAGGTAGTACATTTTACATAATTTTGGCATGAGTGTATGAGTGTGCACACAAAATAAAATACTTAATAGTATTTGTTTTAAAAATGAAAATTGGACAATCATTGATAAGCAATTTAAAACAATGCCTTAATTCACCTTCCTATGCCCTTGTGTGTTTGAACGCCATGGCACATAATGGAAGAATAATGAATATTTTCTGCCTTTAGCTCACAATTTTGCACATCTGTCATATTTATAACATCAAAACCTAAATTTCCTTTGTTTACATGTCTGGTGTGAATATTACTCATCTTTTTTTTTTACCATCTGCCCAACATCCCTGATGATTGTTAGTGCAAATGAAGCGTGGGAATCCAGTGAACTCAGTTCATATGTTTTGGACTGAGTGAATGGTGTATTGCTATACGGAGCATTAATTAGCTGCAGGGTGAACAAGTGGTGGTTAGCATTAATGTGACAAAAACTATGTGCATATGTTACTGCACTTGTAATCCAAAAGAGACAGGCTTGCGTGTGTGTGTGTGGACTGATGGACCACCCATTGGCAATGCGGTGGCAAACTGATCGTGTGCATTAAGTACAGGCAATCACAATCTATGTAGCACAAGCAATCTTATTTGAAATCTGGCTCGCATGCAACAGCGGTATATGTGAGAGAGGAGCTAATGTGTGACTGTAATTGCATAGTGGGAGTGAGGTGAACAGCTAAAGCAAATGCCAGTTTACATTATGCATGAATAAGAGATGTAAACATCAGGTTGTGTGCAAGTGTGAATGGATTTGTGTTTGCACATGCATCTGTGTGGATACATACAGTACGGACATTTATTTAAGTAGATTTAAAACAGCAAATTTAATTCTCTGCTATTCAAGAATTTAACTGGACTTGAAGGCTATAGTGATATTGTGTGTAGATGGCAAAAATTGTGAATGGCTTGCTTGGGCTATTGGTGTTTTCCCACACAAGTTGTTGATGCCATTGCCATTAAGATTCAAGTCCTGGTTGATTTGGTGACACCAAGGGTTTATCTCTGGGCCTTAAAAGTGACGTGTGGAAATGCCTTGAACCTGCCATAGGAGTGACTCCACTGGTTGCAATAATAAGTCTAAGGGTATAGCAGTCTATGCATAAATGAACCTACTTCTCACTTGATTTTATTACCTCAGTAAACATTCCTCTAATGAGTTTATGGTCTCAATCACAAGTTTCAGTTCTTCAATATAGCATGTGGTCATGCTGTAAATCATGGTCCCATCTAAAGTAAAATAGAAGATAAAGTTTCCTGAAGACCTTTCACCTCTCATCTAAGAAGCTTCTTTGGTATTAACTGACTGGTGCGGAGTCCCTGGCTCTAAATTCTGTGTGGTTGTGAACCCTTACAGAATCATTGAGGTCACATGTGAGTCGTTGACCTGCCTGGCCAGCATGTGTGTCATTTGGGTTAGATAGGTCCAGGTGTGAATGGGTGTTAAGTCGTATGGGTAGGGATCTCAAGACTGCATTGTAGATGGGTGATAAGTGGTGTCGTAGGCCACCTCCTTTGTTTAATGATGGTTATTCCAGTTTGAGGCAAAGGGCTTTTTTTCACCCTTCTTCCTAACATCTGTCTTTTCTGGCCAAGATGTGTACATTGCCCTCCTCAAAAGAGTGTCCCTTCTCCCGTAGATTTAAATGGACAGCTGAGTCTTGACCTGAGGAGATGGCTCTCTTGTGCTGTGCCATGCACTTGTGTACAAATCTGTGCATCCCTGGCTGCACTGAACTGCATACACAACAAGAAAGCAGAGTAATGTAGTGTATGCAGTCCTCAGGGAACTGAAGCAAGTCCAGTTGCCTATGATACAGCACTTCAGATAAAACAGGGTATGCTTTAGGGTCTGGCTACCTTGTGATTGATGAATCACTATCACTATCATGGCTTCACTCTCTTGTCCAAATATGGTCACTTCTGGCTCCAGAAAAAAATCACAAGATGGCAATGGCCAAAATGCCACACATGAGTCCAAAAACCAATGGGCGACAACCTTATATACAGTCTATGGTGACACCTGTGGCTACTGTTGTAACAGCACTACAGCAAACAATCCTTGACCAGTTACTTTGTCAGAAATACAACAAAAAAGGCAACTGGTGTATTTGTTTACAGTTCAGCTAAACAATCTTCAGTCTCTAGTTTTTTTGTAACCTCTCTACAGAAATCAAGGTTTGATTTTCTGAAAACTTTAAAGATCGTAACTGTAAGCAAGTTAAAGAAAGGCTCAGTGATCTTTTTTCTGTGTAATAACACACAGCTATTAAAAGCTTCTCACCATGGCCATCGCTTGCTATCTATCACAATATTGTATGAATGTAGAATGCAAACACAATTACTCAGGGGACTATAATTAAAGCATGACACCATCTGATCACGTACAATATATCCATCTTGAGTTGCGGCGGTGCTACTGGTGGTGTAAACACTGAACTATAAATCACAACCTATACTGGATCTGTGACCTGACTGTTGTTTACCCCTTGCATCATTAGTAAGCCCATCCAAAATCCAAACAAGGGGTTTATTTTTACGTATAATAACAGGATAAATGAATCATGCTAACCATCAGTCTGACTGTAGAGTATATTGTAAAAAAAAGGAGGCTTTTGTTTGGATATGATTGCTCATGTCTTGTATGTGACCATCCAACATGTCATTTCACATCAGGCAGCAGCCTTATAGAGTAAGACATAATGCACTGGCAGTGTAATATGTATTGTTGGATAAAAGCCTTTTTTTCTAATACATGGCTGTCACAGCAGCTTATAGGAAAATGGCTTGGTCTCTCTCTAACACACACGGGCACGCACACACACACATGCACACACGCAAACATGCACTTGCACTGTAAGCTTTTGAGTGAGTGCTGTCCAAGGTGCTGAGAGTTAAGCTCCTCTTGGCGTTGGCTGTATCACTGAGGCTGCCACTGGCCATGGTGCTGAAGTGGCAAAGTGTGCTTGTGTGCCAGTGTGTGTGTGTGTGTGTGTGTGGTACGTACATCGCAGCTTTTGTAACAGGTATGTGCCATTCCTGTGAGGTGGTGATTTCAGGTCACAACTGCCCCTTTTCAGCACTGCCAATCCCAAACAGTTTCTCCCTCAAAGAGACTCAGACTAGAAAGAGAATAATCTCATAGAGACGAGGACTTTTCCAACCTTCACAAAGCCACTTGACGAGTGCAAAAAAAAAAAAAAAAAAAAAAAAAAAATATATATATATATATATATATATATATATATATATATATATATATATATATATATATATATGTCTAATATAAAAGTCATCTGCACCCATGCCCTCCCGTACACACACACACACACACACACACACACACACACACGCACACACACACACACACACACACACACACACACACACACCCTCCTACTGAGGCTCTCTATGGTACTGCAGTTCACCTGTTTAAAAGGCACACAAGCCAAAAGACAGGCATCTGGTGGAAAGAGATAAAGACAAGATGTCCTCTGACTCCCTGACCCTTGGCATCTCTTTCGTTTCATCGGCCCTTCCCAATCCCATCAACCCCACTCCATCATCCTGAAAAGGCATCACTCAGGTGTTTGACAGCAAATCAGGATAAATGGCAGACTTAGACTGTCCATTCAGTTTCCTTTGGCCTCCTATAGAAATCTCAAGCTGGCGGAGGGAGGAAAAGAAATGAAAGATGCACATCTGAATAATGCAACAGGCTAGAGGGAGAGGGGGAGAAACAGTAGGGAGGAAAAAGAGAGACAGATAGAGAGATGATTGACAGAGGGAGGGGAAAGATGGGAACAGAGCAGAAGGCAGAGTAAGTGAGTTGAAAACAGGGTTAGAGAGTGGGAGAGACGAACGTAAGGAAGAACAGAGAGGTAAACAGAGAAAAGAAAGGAGGATGGAAATAGAGATAAGAGGGAAAGTGAAAGAGGAATGGGGAGGAGATATGGCAGATAATCTAGGAGGCAACAACTCTGTTCCACTTTTGGCAACAAGACTGCAGAGCGGAGAACGAACAGAGGACAACATTGATATTCCCTTCTTCTGTCTGCCATGTTCTCCTCTTTTCTCATCGTAGCTTGTTGTCATTCTTGATGTGCCTCGCTTTTTTGTGGTTTTTCAATTGTTTGTGGCTTTTCAATCACACCTATTTCAATACCCAGCTCTCCTTTTGCATTCCTTATCTTGCAAGGCGTCTTTGGCCCTCGCTGACTCCACATCTCTCTCTGTGTCTAAGTGCCTCTTCTCTGTCGTCATCCTGCAGTGCATTCCTGCTCCTCATATGCACTCCTTTGTCTGGCAACTGCACAGTGATGACTAAAATTATGGACCTCTATTGATTTTGTGCATCTGCAGACTGTTTAAGCACTGTTTTGACTAACTCTGCGTGTGTCAAAGAGGAAAAGAAAATAAGAAAGCACGACTCTGTCTGAGAGTCTCTTTACATGTTAGCGCATGTGTGTGCCTATTGTTTGTTTTGATTCATCTGTCACGTTTCAAAAGCCATGGCAATACAACAAAGCAAACACAGTGTTAGCTGGAGGAATAAAAACTTATAAAGGTGTCCGCAGGGGGAAAAAAAAGCAATGATATGTTAAATATACAATGGAAACAAGTGCAAAAGGTAGCCAGGCTTGCACCTGTGAGGTAATTAGTACAGCAATATACAGTAACACAGTGCTGACCTTTTCCTGAGCTATGTCAGTGTGCATCGCTCACGTATACAGCTCTGTTTATAGCTCGGCAGGAGAGCTGATACATGTCGAGTAAAGCAATGTTACGAACACTGTTGCAGACCACTGTCATAAATATTTTGTACTAGTAATACTGTCATGAAGAGACAGTTAGGACAAAATACAGTATGAAATACACAAAGTCATGATATATATATATATATAATATATATATATATATATATATATATATATATATATATATATATATATATATATATATATAATAATATATATAGGTTGGATATTTTGAATTTGAGTTTACATGCAAGTGTAAACTCAAATTCAGATTCAATGTGCTGGAAACATTAGCAGTTAGCGCTTTGAGGGCTACTAGAAGTGTCCGGGCCCTGACACACCAAGCCAACAGTCAGTTGTTGGTCAGCATTGGGTTGTCAGTCCCTGTGTCCCTATATTTTTGCAGTGTGTCCCGCTCCAATGGCATTAGTTAGCCTTTGTTGGCCCTTGTCAGCCCTTTTTTTTTTTTGGCCAATTAAGTGTCTTGAATTGATGGCGGAGCCGGCAGACCCCACTGATGAGTGAAATCACTCCGATTGGCAGAAATGGAAGTGAGGAAAGTAAACAAACAACTAAAGTCAAGAGGGCCCAAGCTCATAACAAACAGGTAATATTAGGTGAGATTATTATTTTTTTGCCATTGAGCTCTTTGGCAGAAACATTCTTAGTTGTTTGTGTTACTGTTCGCCAATGCACGCTAAATAGGCCTGTCCTAACAAATTACAAATACAGACTACTGCTGCCTGCTGGTGTGGAGAGTAACTTCTTCTCACACAGGTGCAGAATGTACTTGCTAATTGGCCGTTGGCTGTAGTCTTAACACTGAAAGTGCAACTTTTTGGCTACACTACAAGTGACTTGAGGTGCGCAGCAGTTAGCTTTTGTTGCAACTAGTTCTTTGATACCAGTTTGGTGTGTCTGGGCCTTTAGGGATAAGCATGAGAAGCTGGTGTTAGCAACAGGCAAATGTAATTCAGTCTAGTTAAAATGCTAATAGTTATTTATTATTGATCATTTAGTCAGGGGGAATCTTGTAAAATATGGTGTCAGTGTCGACCAACCCCAGAAGTTCATGTGTTGGTATTTTATAGCTTTTTACTGTCAGTTTTTGTTCATTTAGTGTGTGTAAATGTTGAGAATATTGCCAGGAGACAGGCAGCTAGCTAGCACAGTTAAACCTGTAAGCCTGTTGAGAATTAGTGAGGAAGGATAGAGAGCTTGGTCCACTGTATAGTCCAGCCAGCAGACATTAGTAGATAATAGGGCTGGCTAGACTAACCCTTTAACTGGTTGTCTAAGGAAGGCTAATGTGGTTTTAACCTGTAAAGGAGTAGCCTAAATGGGAAAACTATCAAACATAGAGTTGTAGGCTACTAATACAGGTGAGAAATTGTTTATTATTGAAAAGTATTGTACATTTTCAATACATTTTTAGTTTGGGTGCAGTGTGCACTTGTAAGTGTTTACTTTTTACTGAGTTAAGTATTGTGAGGAGTTTAGAGCTGATTTATACATGATTACAGCCAATGGTGAAGTGGTAGTTGATGAAATGGGTGAAGTAGGTGGGTAGTTGACCGCTGAGGAAGTGGGTATAGGCAACTTTCCAACACAAAATGTCTTTTTGGGCTGATAGTACAGTGTAGATGAGCTGATATGACTTCAACCAGATGACCTGATATCGCTCTGACCAAATTTGGGTTGGTGAGGAGAAGCAGGTTTTCCCAGAACTGCTTCTAAGTAACAGGAACAGCAGCTTAAGTGACAGGAAACATCTTTTAATGTGCATGTGGGTACAGTGTTAATAGCCAGAAAAAGAGTAGGGTGTACCCTGTCTGCCTGCATATACCCTCCACTACACCACTGATTACAGCCCTGTTGACAGAGTAATCAAACAGCTGATGCATATTGATTGAATAGCAGATGATGAAGTGAATACCTGTCATGAATATGTTTTACACAAAGAAATGTGTTTCATTGATATGCACCAAGAAGCTGACACTGCCGTCAGCTCTATTTTCTCTGTAGTTTTAAATTCAGCATCATCTGGAGGACAATTTCTAGAAGTCTGACAGTCTCCTTTTTCTCACCGTCCTGTTTCTTATTATCCCGCCTTTCTCTAAATTAAGAGTTAAAATTCTTTTATGTGTCGATTTTTATGCAAAAATATGAGAAAAGAGAGACTGAGAGGGACCAGGGGGGATGTAGATTGAGGGGACATCACGCTGAATAATGCAATAACAGACGCCATGGGCTACTTGTTGTCATTATTTATTTATTTATTTTCCTGGAAGAACAGTGCATCCATTCCTCTTCTCAGGCAATTACTTTTAATTGGATAACCTTTTCGTTTGCTGAAGAGCACTATTTTTAACTTAGAAAGCGCAAGGTGTTGAAGCGCCATGCTTTCCCTCAGGAATAGCTCACTACACAGATAGGTAGACTGAAGAGGGGAGTCTCTGTTAATATGGAAAGGAGATGCAAGAAGTGGGAGGGAGACAGGGAGAAGCACACACATCAAACAGATGGAAATTCCTTGTTTAGGGTGATTTCATATGGAAAAAAGGAGAGTAGAATAAAGTTTTGAAGGAAAGAGATAACAAAAACATTCACTCTTAATACATATGGAGCATCTCCACCTCAATGAATAAAAGTAGGAATTCATAACTCAACAAAGTTTTATGATTCATGATAAGCAGTGATATTATCAGCCAGACGGAGGTATTTCTTACCTGGAAGGACTGACAGTGATAAGAGACTCAAATCTTCTTTTCAAGTCTCTCAGAGATGTTTTGGGATGAATTTGACATTACCTACTTGTGGATTTTTTTGAAAGATAATACAGTATGTTAACTCTTGGCTGGTTGTATAATTGTATCATATTTCATTTAATTATCAGTCACATTTAAACAGAAGTACAACTTCATTTCACCATTGGAACCATAGACTGCATGCTAAAGCTGCTAACCTTTGGCATTCAGCAGTCAAAACTTTTACATCTGATATAATGGATAAGTAAGCCGCAGTTCTGTACATGTATGCTATATGTGTCACTGGGAGAAATATCGAGGGGGGCAGATAGCGGGAGCCTGTGCCAAGAAAATGTTCAACATTCTGTAAGATACATTGGTGGATGTCATTTGCTATTCACCATGCATCAGTTGAATTGGACTGTTTAGTCAATTTGTATGCTATGTGTCAGTTCACATTGTTTGGTGCAACCTGCGTCTGCTGCCATAGGCTTTCAAATCAGCTAACAAATCTAATCCCAGACAAAGTTGGCTCAGATGTTTGTGCTTAAACTTTAGTTTTTAGTTCAACGATTAGTTATTGCCTCTTATTACTGTTGTGCCACTGCTCTTGTAGATTTAAAGAAACACTGCAGTACGGCTGACAAGACCAAGAAGTTGCAGAATGTTAACACATCTTGAGAAAAGAAAAAAATACCTCTGTCAGTGCTGCAGAACTAATAGCAAACACAGGAATCATGTGTCCTTCAATCTGCCATAAAGTGGGAAGAATGACGAGATAAGTAGTGCATGGTACAAAATGCATTTACTTCAGATTCAAGATATATTGCAGGTAAAACAGCCTTATGTTGAAGGCTTATGTAGACTGGCGGTTTGCCACTAAGTAGGAAACAGGCCAAGTGCAAACAAAATACAGATTTTGTTGTGTTTTGGGCAACCCCACTAGTAGTTGACAAGGCATGAAATCAGAAGGAAAGGGCTACAAATAAACTAAGCTGTTGTGATCTTGTTCTCTGGCCTGCCTTTAGTGTGTTTTCAGGATTATACTATCTTTTCTGCAGCACTCTCCAAACTGTTGATGCTTTTCTTCTTTTCTCTTTTCATTTGACACAGCAATAGATACTATTAAATCGACACATTTGATTGTAACTTTTTTTTTTCTTTTTCCCTATGTTTTGTGCCTGACTCAATGGTCCAAACGGGACAGTTTGCAAAATATACAGATGATGGTTGTTCATCTTTACAAAGTCCCTGCAAGTGATCTGTCGGTAAATATAGCCAAGAAAGAAACCTGAAGCAAACATCATCTGGGTTAAAAGAAAGGTATTGCTGCATCATCTGTATAGGTGAGCCCAGCTGAAGCATACAACATACAGTTATTTTTAATATTTATAGTCTTATTATATAGTAAGAATGTGTTTGTTCTTCAAATTGGAAAGACAATGAACTTTTGTTTTAAATGTCACTTTGCTATGATCAATCTTTGCATGATGATTATTCAAATGCCGATAGCTCAACTGGCTCTATATCTTCCACCTCTCATGAGGAGGTGTCCGTATTGTAACCATCCATTTCTGTTGAATATGTGAAGGAAACTTCTTTTTCTCGCAAATGGAGAGAATTCTTGATGATTTGAAGCCATAGAGGTCTGTGTTTACCATCGGCAAAGCTATATCAAAACATTCGTTCACAAACTCTCACACAACTTGTGCAGCATAATCCAAGTGTTGCTTACCCAATCGTTTGCTCTGTACTTCCCAAACAGAGAGCCCTTTACAAGGGGAACTGAACAGAAAGCGAAACTTGATCGATGCTCTCTTCAAATCCAGATCCCATTGACAAAAATGTTAATTTTACCTTGCTGAGCATGGGAGTTGCGGCTTTACCATTGCCTTGATCAGTTTATTCAGGGTTCAGCTACCTTTACTACCAGAAGAGCCATTTTTGGTCCAACAAAAAATTAAATCTGTCTTAAGTTACAAAATATATTTGAGGCTTATAATAACAGTAACACAGCTTTATCAAGTCCAAATTGGCTTGTCGACATTAGTAATAGCTGTAATCATTAATATGTTTTACCATTAGGTGGCTACTCTGCTATCTATGAATATTTGGTACCTTGCAGCGAAAATAAACGAATCTGTCTATGCACTGGTAAATTCAAAATTTTTCTCCAAGACTTTTTCTTTCTGGGTTTGGAATCCATAGCTAGCTTCACTAAGGAGATTCCAGGCAAGCCACTGCTTTTGATGTTTTGCAATATTTGGAGAAAAGGCCCCAGACCACAGACATAGCTATGACTCATATTTTAGTTAAAGAAAAGTTAAAACATTTTTAAAATTTGTTATAGGCTTATGGTTTAAACATTTTTACAATTAGCTAATGTAAGAATCACTTTAGGCCTACAACCATGATAAATGAAAATTAAAATGTTCCAAAAATAACCATACTTCATTTCCATATAGCCTAATTTTTGGTCAAAGCCACAGGGAGAGAGGCTAAAGAGCCACATGCAGCTCTGGAGCTGCAGGTTGCCTACCCCTGAGTTAGTTAGTTAGTTTGTGTTACTATGTGACTTTGGTGTGATCCCTGTTGGAAAGGGCTGCCTGTTTGGGAAATACGACTAGATAAATGAGACTGCGATTGTGCCGCATGAGCTGTGTGAGTGTTTGGAACAGGTTGTTACACGTTGTCCATGACCTCAATTCATCAAGAATTCCCTCCATTTTTGGATTCTTCGTTCACCTAAATATTTTCTTCATCAATTCAACATGACACTAGGTGAGTAATTGAAATACAAATGGTTATTTGTGCTCCTTTAAAAAGCCATTTATATGAACCACAATGCTCTGCAGAGGACACATACTGAAGGATATGAAATTAATGAATTCATTAGAGTAAAAAAAAAATGGATTTCATTCCATGTTAATTGTAAAAAATGTCATGATAACATATTTAAACTATATTACACTATATTGTCCCTTGCATTTCAGCAAATGTACATACTTCATGTAATATTTTTTGTGAGAATAAGTAGACCATGCTGTATGTAGTAGTGCTACAAAGAATAGGTGTGTTCAGTCGTTATGCCTGTTGACAATTTCCCAGTGCTAATGGTTGTTAAGGATATCCGTCCAAACATAAAGATTTTTATAAAAACTTTTAGGTGTCTTTGTGTTTGTTTGTTTATGTGTTTAAAATTGTTCCGAAAAATTGAGTTGATCGACTGTAATGTGTATAGTTTGGCAGACTGGGTGCATGCTGAGTTGACTGCATTCAGGTTTGTTTAATTTGAAATAAATTGTAAAGAAAATAGACAATCAAATACAATTGAAACTGCAACACAAAAATATCGATCACTAGTTCTCACAATTTGCGTTCCTATATTTCGTATGTGAGAGTTACAAATAAAGAATGCGATGTATGCTTGTTGAGTGATCTGTGCATTTTTGTTTTATGTTTTTCTTCAGTCTGATTTTCCAATAATGAGCCAAGTTTGGGTTTGTGAGGGGCTGCTGCATCGACTTATTGAATCACTAAAACTCATTTGAAAGTATCCTTATTTTGGCTTATTTTATTCATTTTTTTGTATTGGTTGTTATTGTCACAAAGTAGATCAACCACCAGAGGATTTTTTTAAAGATAAGGTCTTAACACTGGCTTTACTTGGCTTCCATGTCACTTACATCATCTCTGGAGTATCAGTGGCAGTTGTGCAGGAGTGTTATGTAATTACTCATGTTTTAAATCACTAAGTGTATTGCTTAGGAATGCCCAACAAGTTGCAAAGTACCATGCTCACAGATGAATATCCAGTAAGGTCACTGCACTCAGCTGGATGGCCATTTGTTAGCCTCAAGGTGGCATTACTATTTATCAAGCTGAAGTCGTGTTAGTTAATTGCTCAGCCTTGTACCTTCTATCTGTTTCTTTCTGTCTTTTACTCTCTTCCCTGCAGGCCAGCTGATGATAGGTGTGTGTGTGTGTGTGTGTGTGTGTGTGTGTGTGTGTGTGTGTGTGTGTGTGTGTGCGTGCGTGCGTGCGTGCGTGCGTGCGTGCATAGGATGGGGAGCATGTGCCATTTTAAATGTTTTGGTCCTTTTGTACCTATCTATGTGTGTGACCTAAATGCAGGTGTTTGTATGATAATCCAGGTCTGTATATATACACAACATTTCAGAAGCCTTTGATTATAATCTGTCTGCTGCTTTCATCTGTGTGATCCTGAGCGCACTGAGGGTGCAGATGTTTGTTTTACTTGAGCGCAGTTCATTGCTGTGCCAAAGGCACATTACTGTAGCTACATTTTATTGTGTGTGAACTTATTTGAATTGATTATTGAGTGTGTACATACAGTCATACTCTGGAGTTAGCATAAGAATTGTAAAACATAAACGGCGGTTACGGTACATTCCCTTCCTTTCATTTTAGAGGCATTAGGAACAATGCTCTGTGTCTTTCTTTCTACCAAACAGGCACGCTGACACAGAAGCACACGTACAGTAAATATCACAGACTGTGCAGATTGGGGTCTATAGGCCTCTGTTGTTCTATTTCACACAGGCTAGTCTCTTTAAAAGCACTTTTGAGGTTTGACCGCTGTGGATCAAAACTTTGAAGATTTGTATGTATGTGACCAGCCAATCAGAACCAATTCAATCCCGTGGGAGCTGCCCATATAAATTGGCAAAGATCAACCCATTTCTCATCCGCTTTCCTTCAGTTACAGCAGATGACAATATAACTGAAAATGGGTTTGTCTAATTCAGGGGTCGGCAACCTCTTTGATGTGAAGTGCCATTTTAAATTTTCTTGTTAATCAGTGTGCCATATCAATATAAAGTTAATCCCTCGCTCCTCAGAATGCTCCATAAAAACTTTGGCTATGTCCTTAACTTGTTGTTTGAGGCATTTGTTTTAATGAATGCCAAACATGGTATGTCATTCACATCCATGTTCTCATCAAGTGCAATAGCAAAGTTGTAACTTTCCATATGTGTGTCCTCATTCTTATCCCCTCTCGGAATTCAGAGTTTTTTGTTGGTCAGTGAACACAGAGCAAAACTCCTATGTTCCTTTTTTCCCTCACCAGCAGTTGCGCAGTTTGAATCATGGGGTGGATAACTGATCAGCTGATCCGATCAGAGCTGATCTGATCCGATCGGATCGATGGATGAGAGGAGCAGCTGTTTGGGAGTGAAACCAAACTTTTAGGCCGAACACAATAACCAATTTAGTTTCACTTTCACTGCGCCTGGCATTTTGCTGCTCCATCTGTGCCCAGAGTACACGTGCAAAGAATAACTGAACAGTAGGTTATATATAATCCAGCAGCACTCCTAATGAACAATCCAGCTCCAAAAAATAGAAAATCAATACATGGTGGCAGATGTTGTTATCATGATGGGCCGCCAAAAATAAATAACTGTGTTGGAAACCCTGTATTTAAACATTTCAAAAAACTCTCTTGCATACTTATTGCTAGTGTGCCATTAGTTCAGCTACGGTGTGCCAATGGTGGCATGTACGCCCAAGTTTTCTGACCCCCGATCCAATGCATATGTAACCGTGCTTTTATGTGTCACTACCAGGGGTGTAAATATAGACAGTGTGGGCAGTGCAGTTGAACTGGGGCCATGGTGGAGGGAGCTGTAGCGAGAGCAGGTTCCTCCAAAACAAGTTGGGGGGAAAAACAAGCTCTTGGTGGTTGATTCAGATGGCCACACTGGCATTTTGTCATATACAGACATGCAATGACGATTGCCTGGTAATACGTGTGTTGATGTTATCCAGTGTGAATTCTCTACTTTATCATGTGACAGGATGATATGATATACGGTTGCTGGTGTAGGCGCAAAATCTCTCAAGACTGACAAGCTGAGAACATCTGCAAGCTGCCAGCAGTCATGCTTTTCAAACATAAAACCGTGTGTTTGTGTGTGTATGTGTGCGTGGGTGCTTCATAACTGGCAACTAGTAACTAGTGTGCACTTAGGCCTGTAATAATAGCGTACACTGGGGCACGTCATAACTACTTAACGCCACTGCTTAGCGCTTAGCAATCTGGCTTCTTAGGACAGGCCAGACTGTACTTGGCAGCGGGGGGCCTTTCCTCCTCAAATTGCAATGTGCATGCCACTGCATCAGACCCATCACTTTCTGCTCTGTAATGTGATGGTGGGATGTCAAATTAAAATTCTTGCATCACTGTGACAACCTTGTAACATCACTAAACAAGCATATTCCAACAGTCTTACTAGTTTGTGTCCTAATATGTATTGCAGGAGTGGGAATTAGCAGTCTCTCTTGGCCCATACACTCAGTGCCATTAGGTTCTTGTATTTCCCTTCTTTAGTATACAATTAGAGGTCATTAGCCATTTTTATCACACAGATGAGGAGATCAATAGTTACAATCAGCTTTACCCCTGAATAGTACAGATACTGATGACAGGAATAAATATTGGATTGTCTAAAATAAACTGTTCCATGGGATATCTTTTACCTGACTGATAGCGCTTCTGCTGAAATGGTTCCTCTAAATTAACATTAATGAAATCAATTTATAAATTATGTGTAGCAACCACCTTGAATAAGCAGCAGCACAATGTGTACGCTATACAGCTGTATCTCACACAGGCTCCACCCCCTACTGGACTCTATTGGTAATACTTTTCTTCAGGCATGCATTCACCCATTGAAATTTGCATAAATATAGCCAGTCAAACAAGCCGTATCTACCTGAATACGTGTGGACCCCACAGTATACAAGGCAGCACACAATGCTGTCCACCATCCTGTTCTTTTCAGGTATAGCGATTTGTCCACTGATCATGTTTCTCCACAGATGGACTTGCTGCTGCAGGAACCTCATCAGTGCCTCGGCGAAGACCATACAGAGAGCAGTGTTTAGTAGCCACCAGCCTGCAAGGCCTGCCGCTGCCCAAGTTTAGACGTCAGCAGCGGTGGACTCACTTCAGACACCTTGACGTGATGCTTCACTTTGATGAGAGTGAGCCGGAGTTCAAGATCAATGATGAAGAAGCCCCCCCCCCTCCAACCTCCAACAGTCAGCTTTGTTTGTCGATGATGATAACATCTTGCGAAAGTCCACTGCCAACATCTCTGTTGTGACTTCTTGCTGGTGATAACTATTGTAGCCATGTTCAGCTGCTAACAGTCTGGTTGTGCTGGGCATTTACTGGTTTCCCCTCAGATAAATGTCCCCTCTGACCATCTCAGAGTGACATTTTTGACTGCAGCATCAGCCAAATTAATAATCTGATTCAAGGTGTTTGCCATGCAGTGGGCTGTGTGATGTCTAACCACAGTAGGATCCTGTCACATGTGGCTGGGGCTCATGCTTCTCAAAAAGGACTAGAGGGATCTCCAAGGAGCTCCCATCATCACAGAAGGGCTTTTTGGAGGGCTTTTTCTGCGGCTCCTCCACAGAAGCAGGCAGGCTGCAGGGACTAGTCTTTAGTCGGTCAGGATCAGTGCAGCTGGGTTGACATTAGGTTACAACAGGACATTTAATCATTGGGCTCCACCCACTATACCCATAGATTCCAGCAGAGGGAGAAACCTGTGTGAGATAGAATGGAGGTTACAGTTGTAACCCTAGTTCTATTAGCACTGGCAGAGCCCTCTACATAAGGCCCCGTCACACTTGTGCCACTAGCTGAAGAGGGTGAGAATGGTGCAGAGCATCATTTGCTACCTCATTTACCGTGGGGTCTGCACATATTCAGGAAGGCACATCCTGATTGGCCAGCTATGTTTGTGCAAATTTTAGTGGGCAAATGTGTGCTTGTGATTGGATTGGATTAACCATAAAGTCCAATAGAGGGCTCCACCTGTGCTCATGGAATTAGGTTTACAATATCATAACCTTTGATACACTTAATATTAACTCAAATTTAAAAATGTTCTTCAGTCAAACCTTCTTGTAACTTATCAACATACCTTAGGAGTTTTTTGGAAACCTTTTGTGATTGCAGTCCATTATAAAGGAATGCGGCTTATAGAAACATTAAATCCATTATCTCACAACCCAGCTGAGAATAACTTGTTTTTAATAAGCAGGGTAAAGTTTCGGCATGGTTGGTCAACAGCGATGAGCTGACATGCGTGAGGAAATGTTCGGATCTTTTATACTCTGTGTGGTTTCTCATCACGGCAAACCAATATTCTCCCAAACTGTAGGAGGCAGTGTATCAAAAACGCATGTTAAACTTGTATCTACAACATGGTTCGTCACCCACCAGCGCTGGCGTAGTTTGAAAATGTCAGATGTGCATGGACAGGCTAAAAACCAGCCGCACAGGACCCCTGCTAACAGTCGTGTCTGATGCTGTGACGTCACCTTGGCCATGAGGAACATCAAACATAAATCAAGAGCTCATGTTCACTGACATTAAAGTGGAGTCTGTCTGTAATCAATATGCATGTGTGCTGTATGTGTGAGATTATGTGTCTCTGTCTTTATCTACTGTACAAGTATGTCTCAGAGACACAAGCTAAGCAGAAATTCTTTACTGAAGAATTCACAGACTAAGTTCAGAGTAAACTGATTTCTCTCAATGCAAAACAGAAGATGCAGGAAACTTAAACAAGTGAGAGGCTGAAAATAATCAGCTTTTGGTCTGCAGCAATGAATACAGGATGTACATATATAGCTACAACGCTCTGGCAGGAGCATGCTGCCCTCAGCTTATATAAACTACGGATGATGATCCTCCACAGGTGTGCTCACAGCAGCAGTCCACTGACGACATTGCACGCAGGTGTGCTCCTCCTCCCATGGAAAGCAGTCAACTAGAGAGAGCCAAAATACACCAGGCACACAGATTTCATACTAAAAGGAGGCTTAAAAAACAAATAGATGACACACTCACTCAGGGGCTCATGGGATGGGATTGTGACAGAGTGTTCACTTTACTAAGCCCAGTAATCCACAAATCAAGTTTTACAGTGTTTAAAGAAACAGGGCTGTTACTGGTGACAGCCAGGACTTGTGTGATGTTCATAATGGATGTGTACGCTGAGATGACCTAAAAAACAATTTACTGCTAACATTAAAGCAAGTTCTGAGTTTTCAGTTCTCTTTTTCTTTACTATTATTATCAAAGGAGTACACTTTGTTTTTAAGTCTTTTATCTCTTTGTAGCCTACTTTCTTTGTGTCTTACATCTCTTTGTCTCCCGCTCACAATTACTTACTGCCCTGCAACTGTGAAATCTGTTGGTCGACTGCGTTATGAACTTATAATAACTTCTGTAAAAAAATAAATGCAAATGTTTACTCTGTGACTGTTTGACAGCCTCTCTGCGTAAATGCATAGATATGTTTAATTATATTCTCCATGTGAGGAAAATGTATGTATTTCATAAGGGCTGGAATGTGCAGCTGAACACTTAAAAATTCATTATGTTCCACTAAAGCTGTGAGACGGGTCACAGTTACATGCCTCGCAGAGTTTTCTTCATAACGTTCAATTTCACTATGAAAGGTCAGGGCAAACACTTACACAAAGCATCGCTAATTGAAGTGAACTGAAAAGGGAGTGCATTAGAGACACTAAACTGGATGGAGAGTGTGTGTGCGTGAAGCAGCATGTGTGTACGTGTATGTCGCTGGGAGTGGAAGTGGGGAGGGTTATTTCTGGGTGAGTGCACCGGGTGTGCAACTCTGTGAGCGTCAGTGTGCGTTTCCATGTGTGCGTCCGTGCCTGTGTGTTTGCGTGTCAGTGTGTGTAATTGGCCTGACGTGGTTTGTGTATTTCAGCCCAGGGGAGGTAAGTTATTGGACTGACCTCTGTAGTGTGACAACAGTAAAGTCTGAGGCAATCTAAAGGCCCAAACATCAGCAGCCACCAGCAACCAAAACACATTAAAGATTAAAGCAGTCGCTCAGAACAAAGCCACTGGTGTGTGGTTTGTTAAAAGCGGACTTTGTGTGTGTGTCGTTGGTTCCGTTGGGGCTGGTGGGGGGGTTGCTGTACGTGTTTGTGTATGTGCATGTGCATGTGTGTATTTGGGAATCTGAGACACTGTTGTGTGGTTTGCTACTGTGGACGGATATTTGTGAGTGTGGCTGAATCCATGGTGGCCACTTTGAAAGCCACTTATGAAAATACTGGTTTGTCTGCATGTGTGTGTGTGTGTGTGTGTGTGTGTGTGTGTGTGTGTGTGTGTGTGTGTGTGTGTGTCTGAGTGCTTCAGTTAGTTTGTGTGGATTTTGTTCAGCTTACACGGGAACATTCACTGATCTAGGCAGTGTAATATGCTTCCAAAATTAACTCAATGGTTTGTTCTGTTCTTGGTTCTTGGTCACTGAGAATGTTTTTTGAAGATGAAAGGTATACATGTTAAAGCAGCAGGCATACATCTCTGCTTCAGTTAGACATTTTGATAGCCACAGTGACTGATGAGGCCTGTGTGTGTGTGGCTCATGAAGGAGATGATGTTGGCAGGGCTGAAGGCAGATAACACCTCCTTGTTAACTTGGAATCTGTCCCCTTGTTAACAACATCTAAAGAGGAAAGTTGACTGAAAACAACCTTGCCTCCCTTGTTAAAATGGAATCCAATGGCACATTTTTGTGTGTGTCAGTTGAGTGTATGCGTTGTTGGCCACAATGTGTGAGTGCATGTCTTAGTTTCTGTATTTTAGATGCGCGGTGTGATAGAAAGCGACGTCTCCATGTGAGAAAGAAAACAAAGTCAAACTGGAAAAGGAAGTGAAATAAGGAAGGACAAAAATGTGCTGTGACTGACAGGGAAAGGAAAGAAGGGAAACACTGGTGCAAGTACAGTATAATAAGACATCAAACAGGCAGAATGTCAAAGTTACTGCAAGGGCAAATCAAAACAGAGATAAAGGCACAAAACTGGACAGATGCAGCAGTGACTGAAGATATGAGCATATGGAAGAATACAAAACGAGACTAAATAAAAGATATTTTACTTTTCTCATGGAAGAAGCTCAACTGAAATGATTGACTCTACATGTAACAATAATACTTAATCTTTATTTTGGATTAAAGATGACATTAGCTTAACTGATTAATGTCATGAAGTCAGCAAATATATTTCTCACCTTTCTATTAATAAATAAGAGCTAATGACTTTGTGTCTAAAACCCAGACACACCAAACCAACATCAAAGAACTAGTGGCGAAGGAAGGCAGACTGTTGCATCGACTCCTGTTGCCTGTGTCTTGGCCTAAAAATTGCATTTGAAAACACTGCAAACACTGCAGCCAATGACCAACTAGCAAGTGTGTTGTGCAACTGCATGAGAGGAAATAACTCTCAATACCAGCAGGGGGCAGGAGTCTGTATCCATCATTCAAAAAGGTAAACCAGAAGACGCTAGTTAGCTAGTTAGCACATTAATAACACAGCCAATGGTTGACAGAACGAAGGATATTTCCCATTTGCCAGCAAACAATAACGCAAACAATTATCTCCTTAAGAGCTTAGTGGCTGAAGTAGTAATCTCACCTTATGAAACAAGTTGGTTTCGATCTCACACCCTCAACTTTTGCTGTTTGTTTGCTTCCCTCACACCTGTTTCTCTTCGTGTGCACGGAGCTGAACTGCCAGTCAGAGTGACGGATGAACTCTGCTGTCTCTTAAGCTGATTCAGGCTGTATCAGCTGAAAAACAGGCAACAATGGCTGACTGGCGCCAAGGATGCAGGACACACCGCAACAACTAGGGCAATAAACACTCGCTGACGACCTGAAATTGGCGGCCAACGTCCACTTGGTGTGTCGGGGCCCTAACATGCAGTAAAACCTGTGTATATAGTTCTTTGGTTTTTAAGTGCTTAGCATGATCCTTTGTGCATCTGACACTGAAAGCCTGAACAGTATCCTACAATAATATGATCGGTACCATAATTCCAAAATCTAACCGCTGTAACTGATTATACTACTCAGGGTTGTGGTGGGGCTTGGGTCTATCCCAGCTGACACTGAGCAAAGGTGGGTACACCCTTGACAGGTCGCCAGTCAATCCGAACACATAAATCAATTTAGCAAAATCTAAAATACACATGGAGAAAGAAGAAAATGAGGAGATACACTCAGAATGCTCCAGAGAGCAGCCAATGTTTCACCACAATATCCTCCATTGTTCCAAACCTCTCAGCTAGTATCTTATTGCAGTATTAATGACTTACCTGTGGGTGCCTGTGAGTTTTTGTGTGTTTTTGTGTATTTGTGTGTGTGTGAGAGAGAGAGAACCCACGCCTGAAGGCTGCTGAAGGGGGTTCCGTCCGTGCATGAACAAATTGTGTTTCTACTTGTGTCTGAACCTATAATCCACAGTTGAACACACTCAAACTGCTAAGAGATGTTCAACCGCTTCTAATGTTGTTGGGACAAAATGATGTTACTACGTACATTTACTCCACTACTGTACTCATGGATGGATAAGTGAATGGGCCAAGGTGTGCAGTGTGTCAGAGGCTGCCTGGCTTTCACCTGCAAAATGTTACTCAAGAGACAGAAAATGACCACAATGAGATACAAAGGAACTGCAAGGAGACACAGAATTACCACTAAGAGACAGAAACAACCCAAAAAGACACAAAATTACCTTGAAGAGACACAGCCACAAAAAGATGCATGATGACTACGGATGGATGCGAAACAAATACAAAAAAGAGGAAAAACCACAAAGCCTGTGTGTCTTTCTCTGATGTAGGAGAGGTGATGGGGCCTAATGCATATGTGCCCAGGGACCCATTGTCTCATAATCTGCCTATGTCTGTACTTACGTAAAACATCTGAGGCTCTTGTGTTTTGTTTGCATTCTCTGCTACTTTCTACTCCACCTCATTTAAGAGGGGAATGTACTTTTTACGGTGCGGGAGCCCTTCTGTGTGGAGTTTGCATGTTCTTCCCATGCCAGCATGGGTTCTCTCCTGGGTACTCCGGCTTCCTCCCACAGTCCAAAGACATGCCAATTGGGGATAGGTTAAATGGTGACTCTAAATTGGCCATAGGTGTGAATGTGAGTGTGAATGGTTGTCTGTCTCTATGTGTCAGCCCTGCGGCAGTCTGGCGACCTGTCCAGGGTGTACCCTGCCTCTCGCCCAGTGTCAGCTGGGATAGTCTCCAGCCCCCCCCGCGACCCTCAAGAGGATAAGCGGTTAGAAAATGGATGGATGGATGTGCTTTTTACCCCACTACAACTATTTGACGTATTTAGTTTGTTACTTATTCATTCATTCATTTTCTGTAACCGCTTATCCTGTTGAGGGTTGTGAGGGGGCTGGGGCCTATC
This sequence comes from Cephalopholis sonnerati, assembly GCA_019142605.1. NCBI lineage: Eukaryota > Metazoa > Chordata > Actinopteri > Perciformes > Serranidae > Cephalopholis > Cephalopholis sonnerati. The sequence continues at coordinate 38,254,304 of JAGQAX010000013.1, forward strand.
CCAGCTAACACTGGGCGAGAGGCGGGGTACACCCTGGACAGGTCGCTACCATTCACGCTCACATTCACACCTACGGTCAATTTAGAGTCACCAATTAACCTTCATGTCTTTGGACTGTGGGAGGAAGCCGTAGTACCTGGAGAAAACCCACGCTGACACGAGGAGAACATGCAGGCTTTGCACAGAGGGGCTCCCCACCTCCTCTTGCTGTGAGGCAACAATGCTAACCACTGCCCAAATTCTTACTTGTTACATATAAACTCAAAATAAGATTTAGGACACAAAACATATGTACGTCTTAAATGAACTTGTTGTTAGATTACAGCACACAGCAGTATATAAATAAGTAGCTCCACTCCAACCAGTTTCAGCATTAAAATGCTAACATGTTAGTGCATCCGTAGGCACAGGTGATATTTGAAATGACTGTTGAATGTCAGTTCTCTCATCTCACTATATTTAAAATAAATTAAAAACTTATCTTTTTAATCTGGTTTTTTTAACGCAAGGTAACATTAAAAATCTTGATTTTTAAGTTTAAATTTTTTTCCCTCCTGTTTATTTTTATCTATATTCTACTTTATTTATTTTCTCTCTTTTTATTCTGGTCTTCTAATCATCTCTTTTCTTGTGAATTTGTTCTGTTTTGTTTACTTTGATTTTTTAATATTTTATTGTCTTATTGTTGTAATTTTCTAGTCCTGCAAAACTCTTTGTTCAGTTGTTTGTGTTAACCTTCAAATTGTGTCTGTGTCATTCCAGTTTTGCCATGTGAAACACTTGGGGCTGCATGTTTGTATGAAAGGTGCAATATAAATAAAATTGACTTGAGTCGAATGTTTTGTGATAGAGAGATGTCACGATATGACGGATGTATGCACAATTACATATAAAAAAGATGGTCAAGGTTATGAACTGCATTTCACTGTTCATTTTACATCGAACACAATTAAAATGTTCACTAAATTTCCTCAGATTTATTAACTCAACACAGCAATGAAAAAATTACCTTGTATTCTCACAATGCAATTCTACAAGAGGTTGTTGGTATATAGATGAATAACAGGAATATGTCTGCTTCAGAATGAGTACTGTTACGGTTAAGTATATTTTACTGATAATACTCCGTACTTTTACCCAGCTTGAATTTTGAATGCAGGTGTTTGAATGCAATTAAACATTAGTATAATGTGGCACTACCACTTTTATTAAAGGGCCTGAATACCTTTTCCACCACTGGTTTTCCCCTGCACACTTTGTCCAACTGTTTTGGTTGAGTACAGCTAAAAAAGCTTTTACTCACTCTGTAGTAAACATAGATAGGATAACTGAGTGAACAAAGACACACACACACAAACACACACAGACAAAGACAGAGAGAGAGAGAGAGAGAGAGAAACACACACACAGTACATGGTTATTGATCTTGCAGTTTGTCAGAGTTGTGATGGGTTATGAGGGATGTGGATGTTGTACTGATCTGGCGGGCCACTTGCCATCTATCACTTCAGTAGTTTCACTATCACTCACAAGAATGCTCCCACACACACACACACACATACACGCACACACACACGCACAGCTTTGATTCTTCTACAGACAGCACACACAAACAGGTGCATAGTAATTCACTACCGTAATAAAGCACGCTCACTCACAGTCAACACACCACGCTCTCATAAACTGAAACAATCACACTGAACTCCTGAAAACAACAAAACGTCAGACACATGGTTATTCTGCTCCACCTCTACTCCACAGGCCAACTTTTATTTTGAAAACGGAGCATCCTACTTCAAGACAAATCTCTGCAGCTAGAAACTTTTGTACACATAAATCTCCAAAACTTTGCCAACACCTCTCACTCACTCCTCTCCTCCCTCTAACCTCCCATCCCCCCCACCCCCCCACTGTATTCAGGTGTAACTGATGCCAACATCACACTAATGGGGCTTTGGATGGGAGGGGGGGGAAAAGGGGAAGGGACGGGTTATAGATGGATATGGGGTTAGGTTGGAGGCAAAGGAGGCAGAGGATGAGAATGAATGCAGGGAGATGACAAGAGGGATACAGGGAGATGAAAGTGGGACTGTGCGGGAATGAATCAGAGAGGTAGTCGGTGTCTTCAGCAACTAGAGGCACACTGATCGATACAAAGAATATTTCTGCAAGTCCATTCTTCTAGCTGCTATATCTGTCTTTATTTGTTTCTGTGACCTCTCCCTCCAGTTTCTGTCTGCCTTGTGACCTCTTTATTTACTGACTGCATCTTCTTCTCTAATGTGTGTGTGTGTGTGTGTGTGTGTGTGTGTGTGTGTGTGTGTACGTCAGTGTGTATGACTTAGGTTACCTTCTGGGACATATTTAAGACTAAAGACCAAATAATTGGGCACGGCTTGTCCAGTTGACCCTTCATTAAGTCCCACCCCTCGTACTCAGCTAGCGTACGAGTTAGCTAGCCAGCTACTGAAGGTAGAGCCTACTGAACCTATAAACATTCTGTTTGTGCTTTTTAATGATTATAACACTGAGTAAAGACCTTCCTTGCTGTACAGGAACCAGTGAAGGGGAGTAGACAAACTTAGCCAATATATAACCAGCTATGTGTCATTGCAGTGTGTGCAGATGAATGGTGTTTGGCCTTCCCTGAAGCTCCCTAACCATCTGCCTGCAGAAGTCTGGGTACTGTCGGCATGAGGGAAGCCAAATACCTTTCATCTGCACCAGCAAAGTTTCCCTTTATATTCATTATCTTTGTTTTTTTGACCTGTTTTTGCTGCCGAGTCAGTTTGACATCCTGGATATATCCTTCAAGTGCATATTGCAGATGTGCTTCTCTCTATTTTTCCAAAAATTTGATAGTATTTCTTCAGGGAGTGCAGTAAGTTACAGTTAGTTACAGTGTGGGCTTCATGCTAGCTCCGCCAGTTAGACAGACCATCACAATGGGGTGGGACATAGTGAAGGGTCAGTAGAGGACAAAAAGCAGTGTCCCCAGCTGGGGAAGAGCTGAGGCTTGGTAAAGTAGGGTTGGGGTTAGGTAAGTAATGGTTAGAGTTATAGATGTAAGTCTATGTCATTTCCCTAGAAGTGAAATAAGAACATGGTGTAGTGGTCAGCACTGTGCAGAGTATGCATGTTCTCCCTGTGTCAGCGTGGGTTTTCTCCGGGTACTCCGGCTTCCTCCCACTGTCCAAAGACATGCAGGTTAATTGGTTACTCTAAATTGGCCGTAGGTGTGAATGTGAGTGTGAATGGTTGTCTGTCTCTATGTGTCAGCCCTGTGATAGTGTGGTGACCTGTCCAGGGTGTACCCTGCTTCTCACCCAATGTCAGCTGGGATAGGTTCCAGCCCCCCTGCGACCCTCAAGAGGATTAGCGGTAACAAAAATGGATGGATGGATGGATGAAATAAGTACAGTTAAACCTCAATCAAAATCCTGGTCCCAATTAAAGGCCCAGTTCCCCTTTACCAGCCCAGTGTGGCTACACATTTTGACAAATTAACTCCTGTCTCAATTAGACGCCTGGTCTGGTGTAGAGTAGTTCAGTTTTTTGTTTTTTTTTTCTTTTAGAAGCTCTTCGGATGTATAAAACCGGGTTGTTGGCTACCTCATATTGTGTGTCAATTCCTCGATTACCCTGTAAGTTATCCATATTCCAGTAGTCCATAAGTGTCCTCAGATCAAAAGAATCAGAAGGGTTTTTCATAAAAATTAATCCAAGTTGTGAGTTTTGTTTTAACAGGATAAAGTGGCGTGTCAGTGCCGTGATCCTGGAGTGTGAGAGAATGTGTGTTATAGTTCAAGGTTTGCAAAAGTTAGTAATGAAGATGATGAGTGAATTCCATTTTATTATAAAAAATAAATAACATAAGAATTGCAAGATATTGTAGAATAAAGGTCAGCTGGTATCAGGACTTAAGAGACAAGCTGAAACTTCATTTCTGCCAGAGACAAAATTTAATGGGAGGTTGTATCACATTCATCAGATTTAAATTTGCTTCTTCATTGTCCTCACTGTAACTTTCACCCAGGATGTCTATTGTTAAACAAATCACGTCTTAGCAGTGCACATGCTCTCATCAGTGACACAGAAGATCTGTAAAAAATAAAACAAATTCTTTTATTAGCTGATATGGGCAGGCAAGTTTTGTTTGGGAAAGCTTGCACCATATTGACTGTTTACGCTTGGCTGCGGTTTGGCTTCATGGCTTCCTGTACCGTCCCTGTTGGGACTTCAGACAGGTGTGTATGTGCATGTGTTTGTCAGTCTTTGTGAGTGTGTGAGAGAGAGGGGAAGAGACGGCGAGAGGCCGACTCAGAGAATTGATTTCTGTATGAATGCTGGAGATTGATTTGCGTGTCTGTGTTTAAAATGCCTCTGTGTGAAAAGTGTCTGCAAATCAATATCAGAGAGTCAGATATTCCATACTTAATTGCTGCTGGATGTGTTGTCATGTGATTCAGGTGCATGTGTGTGTGTTTAGATAATGAGTGTGGGACTGAGTGTCATGGGTAGACTCATTTTCTGCCATGCTTTCCTTTCTCTCTCTGTTTCCTGCTCTGTCTCAATCCCACATTGCATGATTCCCGCACACACAGACACACATGCACGCAAACACACGCAAAGCAACTGATCACACACACAAAGTCTCCAGAGCTCTGCGCCAACAGACCGTCAGCAACTGCTCTTGTTTACGCTGGAGATGAATGAGACAGATCGTTGCTCAACTTGCCTAAATAGTTCCCCAAATACCCAGACAGGTGGTGTGTATGTGTCTGTGGTGTACGCGTGCTTGGGGAACGCGTGCATATGTGCGTGTATGTGGGTAGCGGGTGGTTGCAGAGAGTGCGTGGTTGCATGTATGTTTCAAAGATCTAGTGGCAGGTGGCACCATTTCATTGTTTGTTTTTGCTCCCGTCTCTCTCGACTCCCCTCATTTCCTCTCCCTTTTCCTCTCCTCTTTCTCACCTTCTCCGCTCCCTCTTTTCCTCTCTCTTAAGAAGTGCAATTCTTAATTTGAGAACAAAACTGAGGTATTCCATACCTAGTAATTTCCCGGAGAAGCATGTCAAACATTCATTTTGAGTAAAAATGTAAATGTGGCCCCAATCCAATCGCTGTAATTGCAAGTGGTTAGTTAAAATTGCAGTGGAGCTGATACGAAGAAGACGCTGCTGCTCATTTGGAGTCTGGTGAGGAAGGGAGAACATTTTTCTCTCCTCAAGTATATAGAATATTAACTAAAGAGGCAAGCAAATGTGGAAAAAAAAATACTCTTTCCCCGTTGCTGAAAGAAATGTGGTGTTAGAAAAAGTAGCTGCGAAAACGAACACAACCGGAAAACAAGAGATCTGTAGAGAATCTGAAAAAAAAGATAGCGTGATGTGAAATGAAGGCGAAAGCTGCATTTAACAACAGATCAATATGGTTGACTGGGCAAGGACCACCAGAGACTTAACCCCAATAAAGGGAAAGTTAAAGTATAATTTTCTGAGTCACGGCTAATAGATCTGCCAGGAATCAATATACTTGACTTGAAAAAGAAAAGCCGCTGAAAATTAAGGCCAGATACATCTGGACATGCACATACATGACAATACAGTGTCTCCACAACCCATTTGTTGACCCTGTCTTAGAGGGCTATTGATTTAGTGTTGAAGAATGCATCATATTTTAACAACAAGTCCTCCAATCTGTACAACCTCACAAGCCATTTATTCCAATTCTCAAATATGACCCACAGGTGTGTTTTCTAAAAAAGCACCACTACTGATGCCATAACTAAACAACAGAATAGCTTGTATGTGACTGTTAATGATTGCAATTTTTTTAAGATGTGGTTGTGAAACCATCACAGCTGAACTACTGTTAGGTTTAGGCACAAAATGACTTGATTAGCTTCAGAAAAACAATTATGGTTTGAGTTAAAATAAGCATGATTGTTACATAATGTGATGTATGTCATGTAACATATGACATACACTCATTGACCACTTTATTAGGTACACCTTGCTAGTACCAGGTTCGACCCCCTTTGCCAGAACTGCCTTAATTCTTCATGGTGAAGATTCAACAAGGTGCTGGAAACATTCGTCAGAGATTTTGGTCCATATTGACATGATAGCTTCACACACTTGCTGCAGATTTGTCGGCTGCACATCCATGATGTGAATCTCCTGTTCCACCACATCCCAAAGGTGCTCTACTGGATTGAGATCTGGTGACTGTGGAGGCCATTGGAGTACAGTGAACTCATTGTCATGTTCAAGAAGCCAGTTTGAGATGATTTGAGCTTAATGACCACAGTGTACCCATCTTCTGATGGCTACTTCCAGCAGGGTAATGTGCCACGTCACATAGGGATGGACACAGTTAGCAACAATACTCAGTACAATGTTTTTCCAATCTTCTATTATCCAACTTTGGCGAACCTCAGCTTCCTGTTCTCAGCTAACAGGAGTGGCACCTGGTGTGGTCTTCTGCTGCTGTAGCCCATCTGCTTCAAGGTTGGACGTGTTGTTGGTTCAGAGATGGTCTTCTGCATACCCTGGTTGTAACCAGTGGTTATTTGAGTTACTGTTGCCTTTCTATCATCTTGAACCAGTCTGGCCATTCTCCTCTGACCTCTGGCATCAACAAGGCATTTTCACCCAGAGAACTGCCGCTCACTGGATATCTTCTCTTTTTCGGACCATCCTCTGTAAACCCTAGAGATGGCTGTGAGTGAAATCCCAGTAGATCAGCAGTTTCTGAAATACTCAGACCAGCCCATCCAGCACCAACAACCATGCCACATTCAAAGTCACTAAAATCATCTTTCTTTCCAGTTCTGATGCTCGCTTCGAACCTCAGCAGGTCATCTTGACCATGTCTACATGCCTAAATGCAATGAGTTGCTGACATGTGATTGGCTGGTTAGCTTTTTGCATGAATGAACAGTTGAACAGGTGTACCTAATAAAGTGGCTGGTGCGTGTATATGTATTTAAAAAAAAGAACACAATCGGGGGTCTTCTGGCTGAAAGTCCTGTGTTTTTTTGACCCATCCACAATGCAGACTTTGTTGCTGTTTATACTATGTCTATAGACTGTATAACATAACGGACATAGCTACTATGATGTCACCCCTTGGTTTGTGCACTCCCGTTTTAAGGCCTGAAGTTCAGAATTGCAGCTGTCGCCATCATGGTTTTTTTCTGGCGCTAGAAGTGACCATATTAAGACAAGAGGGTAGAGCTTTGCATGACCGATGGGTGGATCTGACTCACAGAGTGTAGAGACGCCTTGCAGACAGCCTGTCATTCAAGCAGCCCCGCCCTTAAATACATGTAACTTTAAGCCTTAATAAATGTAAACTGTTGAGCTACATAAAAACTCACCTCCTGGACAATTGTCATAATTGTCGAAATTAGGTACAGAGACCAAAACTGTTTCTGTACCAGGCTGTAAACATGTTTATTTCTGCTGTAAAGTTGGGCATTCTAACATGGGGGTCTGGGGAGATTGACTGGCTTCCAGAGCTAGCCTCAAATGGCCATTCAAGGGTCTGTTGTTATCGACACCTCTGTGTTGGCTTCTTGGCTCTGGAGGTTGTTGCTTTACAATGTCTCCTGACTTCTTCCTTTGCTCCTGTCACAATTACTGCGACCACCGGCAGGTGTTTTCAAGTTTGGGAATGGTATGGTCCATTCTTGTGGGCGGCTGTGGTTCAGGGAAAAGAATGGTTGTCCATTAATCAGAAGGTTATTTGTTTGATCCCTGGCCCCTGCAGTTTACATGTCAAAGTGTCCTTGGACAAGATACTGAACTCCAAATTGCTCCCTGTGGCTGTGCTATCAGTGTGTGTGTGTATGGATATCGCTCCTAATGAGTAGGGGGCACCTTCCATGGTAGCCTTTGCGACCAGCACATGAACATGCATGTGTGAATGCAGGGTTGTGTTGCAAAGGGTTTTGAACAGTCTATTTACCATTCTGGTTTATTCTCTATTTTCTCATTAAAGGATAATATATCACATGACTCAGTGGTACTTTTTCACTATGTTCTAGCACTGCTTCTAGCATTGCTGTGCTCTTCCTTAAATAGCTGCAACATGACTTGATGGACAGCTGCACCAACATACAAACAAAGACCCACCCATAAGATGCATGATTCTGTTTAACGTCTTAGATGCACTTAACAAAATGTCTGCTCTCAGCAAACACAAGCCCAAATAAATCAACAAAAGAAATTGTACTTCAAAACCCTTCTACTCCATTGATTGGCATTTGAAACACACTAGGAAGAAATCAATGGACATCTAGCCTTTGTTTGTAATTGTTTGACTCAAAACCCTGGGGAGCAAAGTTACTTGTTGGCGTACTTTGCCATCTTTTATGCATTCTGAGGTTTTCATCTGTTGTCTGAGTATTTAATATGACAAAGGCTTCATTGTTAAGGTGTATTTTATGGCTATATGGGCCAGTATGTGTTGTTTACCTCTTCCAGGGCCCTATTTTAAGACAGCCTCAAAAAGCCAGTTCACAAATCAATGAGAAATGATTTGATCACACACAAACACAAGATAAGAAGCCTGAGTAACATGATTTTAAGAAAAAAGGACATGGCTGTTAAAATAAGATTTTTAGAGTTATTATCCTTAATCCACATCTGTGCAACCACCCTTTTAGCAGCAGCACTCAACTCCCATGACACATTACCAACATTACACAATACTGTCCCAAAAACTAACTTAATAGACTGCATTTAGAGCACATCCTTGGGGTAAATGTGTATGTGTGTGTGTGTCTTTGTGCATCTGCAGGTGTGTATGTGTGTGTGTGAGTGAATATCATTACTGTACGATACTTGTGAAAGACTAAGTGTGTGTGTGTGTGTGTGTGTGTGTGTGTGTGTGTGTGTGTGTGTGTGTGTGTGTGTGTGCGTGTGTGTGTGCGTGTGTGTGTGCGTGTGTGTGCGCGACCCTGGAAGGAGCAGAAAGCAGGTCGTGTTCCTGGCTGTCAGTCCTTGTTACTCTGCATCTTTTCTATCCATGAAATATTCACACCAATTACAATGAGACCTCATCAACTATTTACAGCGAACCTGCGCACACCTCAGAGTACCGAGACTTGTGATGTTAAATGAATAAGTGAAGGAATACTGAATCGTCTTTTTCAGACCATCAATAATGCAGTAATTTACATTTTGTATTAAACAATGCAGGGATGATGTAGAATAAAAAGTGCTAATAAAGATTCACATTCGGAGTGTGTCAAGAAATTGCCCTTTAGGTAGCAGACAGTCTTTTTACCTTGATTCTTAGGAATAATTCTGAAACAACCAGACCCCCTGCTGCTCAAGTGTGTTTCAAAGCTGCAGTGCAGTGTGCTTATGCTGTTGAATATCTTATTTTTGGTTGCAGAAATAAATTCAGGAGTATTGCTATGCGATTACCTTCTTTAACTAGAGGGCCTGGAATTCAAGAAACTGTGACTGCAAGCATCCTCCCGACCTAGGTGTACTTTAGCAAGACACCATTAAAGGGGCAGTTCACCCCCAAATCAAAATACTTATCTTTCCCATTACCTGTAGTGCTATTTGTCAGTCTAGGTTGTTTTGGTGTGAGTTGTCAAGTTGGAGATATGGGCTGTAGAGATGTCTGCCTTCCCCCGAATATAATAGAACTAGATGGCACTTGGCTTGTGGTGCTCAAAGCACCAAAAAATACACTTGAAAAACTCAACAGCAATGTCCCCTCAACAGAAATCATGACCTGGTTACTGAAGATAATCCCCAGAACTCGTGAGCAGTTTCATGTGGGAGCTATTTCCTCTCTACTGAAATACACCCACTAACCGTATCACCGATCAAAGGGGGGCATGTATCAACTCATGGATGAGAGGCTTGTGATCATGACAGTGCTACATTAATGCCATCCTCTTTAGCTGTGCTGTAGCGGTAGGTACCTAAAGCCATTGCCTCTGTTGGGGTACCTAGCATGCAGATCTGGTACTAAAAAGTGGAGCTGTGAACACTGCAGTCTGGTTTTGAGGCTTACCACTGTTTGTACCATGGAGAGTTTTATTGGAGGCTGTAACTATGAAATAAAAGTATGTTTTGCTGCCTCTTGCAGCAGCTGGAGTCAGAGAAAAGTAACTTAATTCACTGGGCCGATTCATGGCGACTTTGAAGGTGGAACGTTTACTTGTGATGTTACTCAATGCATGCATGATCCATCAGAACACCTTAAATTTCACTGTGACAACTTTGACCATCACTTTAGTTTTTATATGACATACACTTTTAGTAATAAACAGATCTTCAAGTGTCCATATTTATTAATTTCGACCAGATTATGTGAACTGCATATATCCCAATCCTCACTTGGAGAAAAAGAAAGCATCGTGGAGCATTGGTCCTCTGGGCTCCGGCAACACTAAACCCCTGAGCTTGCCTGAGAAGGACGAAATACACACACCTGCTATTTTTAAATATCCCATGGAGAGAGACTCTCACTGCAGCCTGTTTTATTTTGCTCTGAAAATGTCGGCAAGCTATCTCGTTCTGTGGATGATAAACAAGGTGCAGACTGAGAGAGGAGGAAATACAGTGACTGCTGGACGGAGCAGTGAGAACCACCGTGCCCACAGTTAAGAGTTCTGTTTGCATTGGAAATGCTAGGGTCTAGGTACCATGTCTGAGGGGTTACTTTTGGTTCTAAAGGTACCTTACAGAAGTATTTGGTGGACACAGGTTAAACTCTTGAAATCTTCTCTCCCTTAGTGGGTGAATTCTGGAAGACCAGCATAGTGACAGGGTTGGCAGGTGTAGTTATGTAAAGAAAATGGCTCCTATATGAATGTGCTCACAACAAGGTCTGTGAATTCTCTATCTATCTATCTATTTCTAACCGGGTCGTGATTTCTGGAAAGATACTGTAATGTGGTTGGATAAAATATTAAATACATAAGTTGAACCAAGAGTCCAATGACGACGAGAACGTGTCAGTATTACAAAAAACTGAGAAAAACAGACAATATGACTCGATTTTCTTCGGTTCTCATTTTGTGGTTGGATTGAGAAAAAAAAAAACGCTCAAGCCATTTTCAGCTCCTTCCAATACTTTCAGAGTTCTGTGCTCTTTTCCAAAGAGTCAGGGAGTTTTATATGCTCCTTCTGGCAAAGTGATACAAATTATTCGACAACTACAGCAGTGGTGTCTTTTTAAGCTGCGATGAAAACTAGGCCGTAGGCAGAAAAAGACAGACAGATAAGGACTGAAATGAAGAGGGAAATCAGGTGGCACAGCAGACAGAGAGACAGACGGAGGGAAGGGGGTAAAGCAAGTGGTAGACCAAGACGGAAAAAAGTGACAAAGTTAGAGGGAAGAGAGGGAAAGAAAACTGAGGAAGCATGTGACAGGCAAGACTGGCACCATTACAGGGATAGAGAGCAGTGTAAGTGACAACAGTGCGACTGAGCAGTTACTTAAGCTTGAGTATAGAGCAAGGTGACAATGTTATTGAGCAATCCTTGTTTCTTTTTTACTGTAATAGTCCTCGCTGTGGCCTGCTCCCATCCAAGACAGTCGGCTATTGCAGTAAATATTGTAGATACATGCATCCACTTGCACTGATAAACACACATACTTCATTAAAAGTACCATATAAAAGGAATTACATCAGCACGCACATGCTAATACACAATACTTTGCAAGCACACATTCAAATCCAAACAATGCTAGTTTGCGACTACACATCCCTGCTGTCACACCTAGATAAACACACACAAGCTAACACGTGCACACACACACACTGCAGCAGACAACCATCCTCATTCACATGCTCAATTGCTGCCTCGATCTTTGACACACAGCTGCACCCTAGCCAGGCAGCGAGCTGTTGTATGTGTCCATCTGCAGTGAGCATTTATGACAGATGGGAGACACTTTGAAGAGCCATCGGCCATTACACTTCCCAAAGGAGCAACTACCTGGAACGACAAATCACTCCTCTGTTCATTTCTCCTCCTCCCCTTTTTTCCTTCCCTCTCCACAGGCACCTGCCACAGCAGGGGAGAGATTTAACACGACACACCGCTGTAAATGACAAAACCGTCAGGCACATGAGAAGAAAAAAAAAACTGGATGGGAAACAGGGATTTAGATATACTGGCAGACGACGGAGAGCGAGGCAAAATAAACTAGAGGGAGGAAGATATCCAGCCAAAGATATGTACAGTGGATATGCATTATCCATGATGTGAAAAACTTGCCACTGCTTTTGAAAATGAACACAAGCAGAGAGAAGCCAAGCAGAACCAGTGAATAAGAAATGTAAAGAAAGGATGGGAAACATGGAAAAAAGAAGGGAGATTATAAAGTCTGTAACTGATTACATATGGTATACTTGGGGTTTTGCGAATGTGAGTGTGAACCTGAAAAAGAAAGCATTGGTCTCAGTGAGGCTTTGCTGTCAAAATAAAGCTTAAAAAACTGGCATCGTCTTTCCCATGAACTCACAGCATCAAAGGGAGTGTTAGTGGCGATCAAACGCAGTAGCACAATTTTCTTGTCAGGAGTTACTGTAACTGTGCAGCTTTTATGTGCACTTTTAGTGGCTTTCAAAGTGAATTACATGTTAATAAATCAATAAATCCAAAGTCTGACTGGATATGAGTTGCTGGAAACAATAATAAGTAATACAATCAAGTGATTAAGATTATTTAAACTGCACTTTTATGAAACAGGATGTCACAGAAACCCAAAGTTTTTGTCTATAGAGATGTCCCTTCAAAACAATTGAGATGGGCCCATCTAATCTAGATTTTGGAATACAATATTTATCGACCTTTTGCTAAGCCCCGCCCCTTTGTGATGGTCTAACAAGCTGTCGGAGTAAGCATGGAGCCCACACTGTAACTAACTGCACTCCCCTGAAGAAATATTATCATATTTGCTGAAAAAGCAAAAGCAGCATGTGTATACATTCAGTAGGCTATATCTTCAGTAGCTAGCTAGCTAACCCTACACTTTTCAGGGCTTGATTTTGCTTTTGGAACAGGGAAGAAACGTATATCTTTTTCCAACCTCTCCAGGTAACGAGTATCATTAATACACGATGTGCTCCAAGCACAACATTTAGCTCCAAATCCACAAAACCAGCCTGAAAATGAAGGAAATCTGAAACGATTGCATTAGAGTCAATGGAGCACAGCTGAGTTGTTGTCGGACCCTGGTCTGAGTTGGCCCAATGCTACGTCATGATTGGCCAGCCTGCGTCCGGGGGCAGGACTTAGCAAAGGGTCAATTATTGGCGCTGGCTGTGAGTTGCTCTTGTAATGCTTTCATAATAATAATATTTAAGTATTCTTCAAATACAAAACTGTGTCTCACCTATACGTAAACAGTAAAAAATAAAAAATAAAACATTTATGAGTTTGATTAATGATACAGTGTGTATGGTTGAATTACTAAAGGTCATGTAATCTCTTCAGTTGGCCTTTCTTATGGCCCTGCTATTGAAAAAAAGGCAAACTGTGAATATGCGATTGGATTAGTGGTCCAAATTAGAATTAAGTTGTGCATAGGTTAACAATAGGCAAATCAATGCAAAGCCTTCACAAGCCAATGATTCCTAAAGAGTTTGTGTGTGTGTGAGTGTAATGATGTGAAAGCATGTGACAGAGAGAAAGCAATGGTTGAGAGGTGAAGATGGCCAAAGTGACAGAGACAGATAGAGATTTCAAAAGGCTACCGTCTCTTATCAGCAAAGGTCACTCAAGCAATTACGTGACACATTGATTTATATCCCCTGAGGCCAACACACCACTAGAGCAAGCACAACACACAAACACAGAAGCACACAAACTCAAATACACACACAGAGACCTGGTATCAATCTGCCGCCCAGCCCTAATTATTATTGTTTTCTGTGGAAGTCTTGTGGTTGGCTAAGATCATTAAGGTCTCGGCCACTGGGATGGGACTGTTTTTAGTATCTTCACTAGCTCTTTGCCACAATCTGACAAGTCAGTCCATTCATCACATAAAACATCCGTCAGTCACTCCTTGCAGTCGGCAGCTCTCCTGTGGCCCTTTGTTTACCGAATATATGTTTAACAAAAGGGGAAAGTGACCATGTATCTTGGCTCTTCCTTTCTCTCAGTCATATAGAAAATATATGTGCAGGAGTGTCCAGGATTTCCAGTGACAGATGTTTAAGGTGCTTAAGTGAAAGTTGATAAGATCATATGCACTAGTTGAATTGGATTAGAAGAAAATTTCTCTCACATCACACCTGCATCAGAACACATTACTCCTGCTAATGAAATACAGGGAACATTTTTTTAATTTATTTATTTATTTTTAATTTCATTTAAAGAGAAAGCTTAGCTATAAAGCAAAGTTGTCCCTGTACTAGTCACAACCTCATGTTCACGTGCTCAAGATCAAATGGATGGATACATTCAATCTGACTTTAGCTTCAGCCTTCTCATTCATTTGAATGAGGGCATGACCTGGTAAACATAGTTATGAATATTACATCCCATTTCTGCCAACATGTTTTTACTCCGACCTCATCATATATTGAAGTTTGGCCATGGACTGTCCATGTCAAGATATGATATACAACGTACCCTGGGTCCGTTGGTTGCTGACGCTCTGGGACGTCATGTCAAATTTAGCCTGTTATGCATTGTCTTATCAAAATACACTTCTGTTTTCACAGGAAATGTACCGTGTACATAAAGTCTCCTTCGTCAACAAACGCACGTGGTTACATTTAGCCAACACAGGCACATGGGTAGGTTTAGGAAAAAAAAGATCAGGGTTTTGCTTTACATTCTTAAGGGAAGCGAACACCGGCCTTCGGGGTAAAACTTGGTGACTGTTGGACCCATCCACCACCCCTCCCACTTGCCCTGCTTGGACTTCCGCTGGCTTAACTTTCATCGTTGTCCCTGCTGTGTTCCCCTGATGCTGCTGGGTGCCATTAAACAATAACGGCATATCATGACCACATGAAAGCATGGACTGTTGACAAAGTCATTCTTCTTATCATTCTAACATCTCATAATTACCAACAAACTCAATATTCTGTTGAGGCTGATCAGTATTTGATCATAGATAGTGTACAAAATCAAATTTTGATGGATCCTTTAGAGGACTGCTAAAGCCAAGATCCTTTTTTAATTTTTATTTTTGTCAAGCCATCTCGTAATAGATACCTGTACCCAGTTCATCGAGCTGTTCATCAAGTTGTTGAGATATTTCAGTCTCAACCAAAGTGGCTAACCGACTTTGCCATTCCCATTCCCAGAGGCATGCCGCTAATGTCGCTTAGCTAACTAGCAGTTTAGGATGATAAATACTACTTTGGACTTTTTTATTTTTTTACTTAATAGAAGAGCAGAAAACACTCACAACAGACTGAAGGCCAGCTTTGTAAATCTGGGCCTGGACTGACCATCTCAGAATCCCCACCTGCATTACCCAGAAGACAACAACAAACACTGTCAAAAGGAAATGCAAAATGGTCGCCTTCAAAGTTGAGTTTCATTTTTAATTTAGTAAGGAGGTCTAAGAAAAGTTTGAAGTAGGCCCTCAGGTTGTTGCTCCAAAATGCCAAGTCCAAGCTCGTCATCCTATATCATTAGCTGCATATGGCACCACAGCACAAACTTCCAAGTACCTTCTCCCAGATTCAATCAAACCATTTTCAGCCACATTTCTTCACCACCCTCCCCAGGGCAAAATGTGTGTACTCACCAGGAGGCAAAGTAATTCTGCTCTGCCACCAAGCCAAAACTAGCCTCCTGGATGAGTGTGCACATACACACACTCTAAAAAGTATGTGTGTGTGTGTGTGCTTGCATGCACACACACACCAACCAAATGGTTTATTAAACATTGCTGTCTCCTGCAGTGAGCCCTGGTTTTCCAGGGCGTCTGTTCTTCTTGGCACTCAACACACAACCAGCACACGGGAGACTTTAGACACACACACACATACAGTCATCATTGGATACCAGACAAGCACACAAACACACAACTTGAGCTCATTTAGATTAATGATGAGTAAATGTACATATCCCATAGACACACAATAGCGCGCTTGCAATCAGCCATGCCCACAGAGCCGGGTTCTGACCACACACACACACACACACACACACACACACACACACACACACTCTCGCACACAGTCACTCCAGGTGACTGTATTTTATATGACATAATTACCTGAGGCAGTGTTAAACAATTACTGAGCCTTTGAATGGATTTAATTGACTTGTGGAGAAGGCACTTCACTTTCAACTGATTCATTAGGCAAAAACAATGGACAACTAATTGAATTTAAGCTCCAAATGCAAATAGGTGAAAAAGCAATAAGTGTCCATACTCAGCCACCCCTGCATGCACACACTAACTGAAGCACACACACAGTGAATGCAATTGGCTGCAATGAAAGGGGGCCATATTTATGTACAGGAAAAAACAGGTCACATTCGCACTGCCCATTTTATTGAATTTTCCCTAATCATCTGCATGTACACAAATTGCTGCCTGATGTAAAACGTGGGAAGACAAAGACCTCTCAAACAGTACCAAGGCCTTTCAGCTCCACCTGGGAAAAACTTTTTAATATCGCTAAAGGACTAATTACAAAAATATTAAGGGCATAGACATAGTAAGATGAGTAAAACAGCTGACAGGCTATGATAAACTGCATTCAAGTCACCACAAATGATGGTTAGAGAGCTGAGAGAGAGTCAGACAGAGCCGTTTAAAAGGGAGCGGTGGGTCTTGCAGAGGCTAGTGGATGGTGTAGATGGTGTTGATAGAGCTGATGTCTCATGATTATACAGGTAACAGAAAAGTATGAGTGGTAGCCTGTAGTGCTACCACTTTAGTAGTGCTATTTGCTTTTGTTGCTGCAAACACGGTTGGAAATGTCCCGAACTCTTGTTAAAAAAAATATCTGGTTTGGTCACTACAAACATGGCTGGAAGTGTCCTGAAAATTTGTTGAAAAAAACACCCACATGTGTTGCTACAAACACCGTTGGAAATATCCCAAACTTATGTTAAAAAATGTCTGCTTTTGTCACACAAACACGGCTGGAATTTTCCTAAAGTTTTGTTAAATAGTACCTGATTTTGTTGCTGCAAATATGGCTTGAAATGTCCAGACTTACTTAACAATACTGTCTTTTTAGCTACAAACACAGTTGGAAATTTCTCAAACAAGTTAAAAAATACCCACCTTTGTGGTTGAATATCTGGTTTGGTCGCTACAAACATGGCTGGAAATGTCCCAAACACTGCTAAAAAAAAACCTGCTTTTGTCACCACAAACACATTTTTAAATGTCTTGAAATTACAAAGGTCTTTTTCCAAGCCTTGTTACATACCTTGCTCTGCAGTGGGAGACAAAGTGCAGGGGATGCAGAAGGGGAAGTTCTGTCCATCTTCCTACTCGGTCCAGGTCAGCAGCGCAATACGCTCCCACCCATATAAATCTCTACAAAATCACAACAAAACAAAACAAACAAATAAACAAAATATATTTTATCAGTGTACATCCTTCAATTAGTCGACACAAGGTTTATTTTAAAAAGTTCCAAAAGAGGCAGACATGCTTTATTTTAAGAAACATGCACTGCCAATGCACCATCACATCTGTTGGTGATTTCTTAACTAAGGTAATGCAAATCAGCAGGGGTGCTGGCAATGGCGACGTCCTGGGAACATGTTGGACGACATTTTGGCAAAAGTAAAAACATTACAATAAAGAATTCTCCCAACGTCTGCAGTTGCTGTGCCTGCAGGTAAAGATTAGTATGCATGAGAAAGACTGGATTCTGATTGTGATACACAAGAACCAATCTTAGTATTCTACAGTAAAATACAATATATGCACACACCATATATACAAATATAACCCATATACAGTATGAATGCCAAGAATTTTCTGCAAATATACAGTGGTAATACGTTCACCATACAGCTAATCTGAGTGAATACAATTGTGCTGCAGATATTGCTTACAATACTTTGTGTTTTCTCATTTGCAATTCTGCTCTCTACTAGTTAACTTCTGCAGCGGGTCTAAGAAACACATCAAATCTGTCCATGGAATTGGATTCTAAGTTCAATTTGCTCTGTAGAATTACTGTTTGCCATCTCAGCTGGGTGGGATTCTTTCCATTCCTGTACCCCCCCTTGATTGTGCTGTAATAGAGTTGTCAGAGGGGAGAGTGGGGTTTGGTGGTAAAGTCCTAGGCACACAATGTACTACTGTGTGGTAAACTTGAGGGGGAAATGTACATTTGTGGTAATACTTTTGAACTTTTCCTCCCCATGCCATTTTGGCAGAACAAAAAGGAATGCTGGATAGACTGTGGTAAATATTAGCAAAGTGTAATGAACTCCTTCAGAGATTTAAAGATTGCTTTCTAGTTGCGTAGTTCCAAAGATTTGTCCAAACCATTATGTTTTTTTTTGTTGTTGTTTTTTTCGTATTTCCATAATACACCATTAAAATGTCTGTCAGATTTAAAATGGAAAATACTGAAAGGAGAAACAAGATGATAACAAATATGACGTGTGGAATATCATGTAATATCTTAGGTGGAGCAAACTTTGTTACCTTTTAAATCTAAATACAACTAAGTTACAAGTGTGCATTTTATGCTTTATAAAACTGATCACATACATGTGTTTCTGTTGCATAATGTGTCACAGATCATATAGCAGTGCTGCTATATGATCTGTAGAGTGGAATAATTGGTATTACATGATTAACTGATGTAATTGGTCTGCCTGTCATTGTTGATTGCTGCACCAGGAGACAGCTGAGTGTGATTGGCCTCCCTGTGAGAGAAACATCCTCTTGCTATGTGTGTTCGTGCACGAAGGTGTGTGTGTGCGTGCGCACTCGCATCCACAAGCAGCTATAACATTACTTTGCAGTAATATATATTCAGATGCAACGTGAAATATGAGAAGGAAATAAATCATATTTGATATATCCATCATAACCAGGAATTGACTAAATAAGTGAGAAGGAAGGCGGCGTGATGCATGGATGAGCGAGGATTTTTTTTCACTTTATTTTCCCCCCGCTGTAATTCTCATTGCTCTACTTCTTTATGGACATTTCACTGACGGCTCAAGCCATCGTGAGGCCATGCATCAAATAAGGGATCCACTTTTCAATAAAGCCAAATCAATGTTCACTTGGGTATGAATTCGGAGAAGTGAGTTTATTGAAAAGCACTGGCGCGTACAGGAAAGTTCTCACGCATAATGCAAAATAAAATGGGCCAATGTAAAATTAAAATGGGAATTTTGGAGGTGCACACTGTACTCTTTGGGCACTGTTATACTCTTGAGATTTTAAGGACGCAAGTCGCAGATTATGTCGGCCTCACAAGAAAAGGTCCCTACAAGTCAGTCAGTCAGCACTGTATTGATTTTCGGATTACGGTATTTGGAAAGGAGAAATGAATGAATGGTTTAGTGCAACGTACAGATCAATACACCACATGCGTACTTTTAATTTTTGTGTCTTATGTCTTACATAGCAAAGCAAAAAGTAAAGTTTGGTGGTTATGAGTTAAGCCATAGTTAATGTTCAGCCAGATAACTAGACTAATAAGGGTAAGGTTTATCTGGAAGGACACAGTGTTATTTTAACTTAGCTTAGACTTACTGAAATAAGCCTGGCTTATTAATGATCATGCTTGGTGGAACAACTTTGTGCGTCTTATTGGCCCTCTGTTATATAACATCCTGGTATTTTGCATGTGTGATGAATGCTGCTAAACAGAATGTAAAATCTGTACACCTTTGGTACAAATTGAGAATTACCTGCTAATTCTGTAAAGTGAAATGAATATATTTTGTGTTTGGGGTTAGAATGTTAATATATATTTGTTACATGACAGTGCTGTAGCCATCTTCAGCTACTCTCATTTGTCCATTGACTGTTTTCATTTTGTTCTGCTGTGGTCTGGACACCAGAGAGGTCACTGAAAGTGACAATACAAGACTGACACAATTAATCAAAAGTTGTTATCATGGCAAACACATTTTTAGCAAAAAAATAAAAAAAAAAGACAGACATTTAATTTAAGTTGCTTCTCCTAAACACTCACAATGTGGTGAAATTATTTTTAAAAGCAGTGTTACTAACATGATATGACCATCGTTTGCAGTTTATTTACATGCTCACACACAGTTTTAAATCTGTTCAGACATGTATTGCCCATTTGAAAAGGGTAATGAGCAAACTTCACAAGTATCAACACCAAAACACTCCAGAACACAGTGGGGCTTATTTATGATGAGCTGTAAATAAACTAGAGTTTTTTAATTGGAATGAATTCTACTTGTTGCAGCAGGGAAACAAAGGAATGAATGGGCGCTAAAAGAGGCAAAGTCTGAAGTAGAGGTGTCACAGCAGAAATCTGACTTACTAATTTATCTACAGTAAATTAGCTGTGAATTTCTGACACACATTTTTGTGCTGTTGTGTTCACAGAAAGCCTACCAATGCCCGTTTATAATCAGATGCTACATTCACATAAGGTAATCAATATATTTATGATATTAGCATTTAAGGGAGGCAGTGAAATTAGAAGGATGGTTAGACCATGGGCCACAATGTGGTCATTCAAAAAACACTTTATGTTTTGACTTATTGTGTTTGACATAAACTAATAACACTCAAATGTGATGTGCACTGACAACAAAATTTAGCCAAGCTGTAGACCTTTATGCCAAGAATTGACATCTGATGGTGTTTTACTCACTGATTCCACATGATAAACTGCTAAATTAGATGGCTTTAACCTCATGGTCATGAGCCTGAGTCTCTAGAATTTTCCATTTTGTAAGATTAATGCCTGTTCAAAGCTCTTCATACAGTAGCATAAGGTAGTTACGATGGGCCACAGTGCATGCTATTATGACAGACCCTAGTGTGCCCTAGTTACAAGTTAGAAGGTACATACCCAACCACACTGTTTTAGGTGTATATTTGTTTTACCAACAGTGTGATTTACTGTCACTTTCATGTTATGTTCGCTTGCAGATATGCCTAGCTTGTCCAATCGACTCATTACGTGATTAAACAGAGACTTGATACTGGACAACATTAACATACATTATCATTAAATCGTCGTTCCATATCTGTATATGACAAGTACTACAAAGGACAATAGGAAATTATTATTTTAACTAAATAGTTTTTTACAGTTAATTTGTAGTTTTTCTTATTGTTAATGTAAAATAAGCTTATAATTTTGTTATAGATTGGTGCTATTTTACAAAAACAGACACCCATAATGGAGATGGGTTTGCCTTTTTGAGGGCACACAGAGAAAATCGCACTATTTTTTATTTAACAGAAGTTCCTCTTTGAAAATGGGTGTATTTCCAAGTGGCAACAGGGCCCCTCCGCCGACATTAAACCAGGATTTTTGGAATATCTGACCTGATGGCGTGGAAATGTTTCAGGAGTAACATGAAATCTATCAGAATAATTAGACAGATACTGTTGGTAGTCTTTTGATATCATTTTTAACAAATTAATTTGGCTTTTTACAAAACAATAAACAATGAAAGCTGCTTAATAGATGGTGTGTGAAAGACTGAAACATATGCATTTCTTTGCTTTAATTACAACCAATTTAACTCTTGAGAACATATGACATGAACGCAGTTAAGTAAACCAATATTGTATTATTGCATTACACACACACTGCACACAGCAGGCTAATACTGTAAGCACACAGCACACTGAGCATTAGGCTACTGTCAGGGAGCATGAACCTTTTCAGAAACAGTGAGGAAATGGAGGGAGGTGATCTGAATAAAAGGTGATTATGCATAAGAACAATGGTTTTACATCTTTTATTTTCCATTTCCACTTCAATAACAAAAGTCTGGGATGAAAAAAAAAAATCTGTCATGATTCTTACTTCAGAGCTCTTTCCATGTTTTTTTTTTCTTGATTTCTGGCAGCCTAGGGCAACAGAATACGGTATGTGTAGCAGTGATTCTGTTTATTACAGCTGTCAGTCATCACTGTAATTATCAGCAGCAATAGGAAACTGCCTACACACACTATGACACACACACACACACACACACACACACACACACACACACACACGCACGTACACATGCATAATCAATCATGTGTAATTATGGTGTATAGAGGAAAATATCTTGCAGTCAGTAACATTTCTGCATCGTGAGAGTCACAGTATGACAGAATAATAACCATCATTAAGGTGTAAAGACAGAGGTTTGTAGTTCTAACAAATCTCGCTTCCTCTACCCATCATTAACTCAACTGTGTAGGTGTGTATCTTAATGTGCACGGACCTGTGTGTCTGCGCTCATGTTTGACTGCATATGAGCTTGAAAGTGAGACTCTGAGATTTCACGATGTATGATGTCAGACTTTATTGGTGTAGATTCATCAGGGAACAAGCAGAAGCATGGTTCAGTTGCTTTCTATTGTTGCTGTGTCGTGTCGGTTTCCTCTCACTGGCATCCACTTTTTTAAAAAAATTATAATTCTAATTTTAATGAGTAGGTAGATGAGCAAAACGAGCAATTAGTGTTAGTACTCAAGCCAGGTCATTTCCCTCTGATTATGAATCAAGTTGTGGAAATGGATAATTTTCATATCACAAAAGTATAATGAGGACTGTTGTAATGTTTACAAAGACAGACCGAGCTGATCACAGCGAGTACTAATGTCTATAAAAAAAAAATCAAAGTGTGTGTATGTGTGTAACAGTGTGCGTGGTCACACAGTTTACTTTCCTACATATGTTACTTATTTGGATATCTCCTCATGCATTAGTGAGTGTGTGTGTGGGGGGGTGCACTGAGTGAGTTTCCCTTTGTTGGACATGAAGGGTAATTGCAGCTTTTGTTGACTGTTGGAGGCAGGTGGCGAGCCATCTGGTGACGGCAGGTAAGAGAGAAGGATGGAGGGGCTTCGGGGACAGAGGAGTGCTGAGTGGCGGAGGAAGGGATAGATGCACCCCTCCATCAATCACACATGGATGAACAGCAGGCACAGGGGCGATGGGAGAGAGCCGAGGATGGGGTGAGGACAGAGGAGAGAATGAGAGATAGAGATAAAAGAGGTGTTGAGTTACTTTGAGAGTTGTCTGATCAGTATGTATGGACATGCGCGCGTGTGTGGCCTTGTACCTGCTTGTGTGACAACCAAGGAATAATGAGATAGAAAGACACAGAGGGAAGGACAGAACAGACAGAGATAGCAGCCTACATTCATAAATACTGTTAATATAAGGTTACATATTGTAACCCCAGTTGTATGAGCAAGGAGAGCACTATCCATTCGCCACACTGTCAGGATTGTGAAATCAGTTTGCTGGTTGGAAGTTAGCTGGTAAGACTCTTGCACTGATACCCGTGAAGTTGTGATCCATTTCACAAGGGCTACACCCTCTAATGAGCCTTATAGGCCCAGTTGCTCTACCACCTGCTGTGACACGTACAAGACATCACCAAGTAAACCTGGAACTGTCACAATGAGCCAAAGTTTCGCACCCTGACTGATTCAATGAGAAGAAATCAGGGCAAAGAAATTCTCAAGCTCCCAGTCAGAATGTAGTAAGAGGGGGGAATTCAGTATTTCTGTTGGTGTCTGACTTCTTTGTTGCCCAGTTCCCTAATGACTTGTCAGTGCAAAACACACACCAGAGATGAGCCAAACTTGATCAAGTATTGACACACAAAGTCATCAGTAAATAGGACTGTATGTCTAAGGGTACTTTCAGACCTAGACTTCGCTTGCTTTGGTCTGAATCAGAGACTAAAGTTGCATAATTGCCTAGAGTTGGTTTGTGTTCTCACGGCAGCATTTACAAGCAGACCAGATCAAATGCCTTGCACGAGCTGCTCTTGATTGGTCAGAATTTCCATGCGGAAAAATCCAGGAAGTAAGAGTACACTTGCAAGATAAATGTGACACTTTCTAATGTCGCAATCGAGGGACAACTACGCAGGTTGATTTTAGCGCTGCTCATCGTGGACTATATTGCTGTCATTGTTCATTTGAGTCAAACCATACAGTTTGAAAACAAGGCGCGGCTCCAACTAGAAAACAATGTTTTGATGCATTGGATGTGCTGAATGTGCATATTAAGGCAGTACAGGAGGAGGCGCACATTAATAATCCTCCAGGACTGTAACATGCTCATGTTTAACCCAAACAATGTGTCATGTGACTGCAGTTGGTTCAGACTGAGGTCAGAACACGTTCTCACCACAAACAAACTGCACCAGAGTTTGTTTGTAACCGGACCAAGACCTTCTTGAAGAGCTGGTCTTTGGTGCGCACCTGAGTGCAACTGTTGTGTTGACGAACTTGAGTTTGATTGAACCAAACCAAACAGGAAAGGTTCTCTGAAAGCATACTAAAAGAAATGTAAAAATTTAAGCTTGTCTAGAATTTACTAACATGTGGGTTTTTATTTTTATTTTTTAGTTTAATTTGTGGGAAATTATTACATAATTTAACCATTTAAGTGTTGGGTGCCGTGAAGCACTTAAGTTGTCCATGGAGCTCTGCCTGCTACCTTTCAGTGCCCGTGTTAAGCAACTGGGATGTTCACACTGAATGCTAGTTCACATGGCCTGGTGAGCCTGGATCCCCAGCTCGCGATCTGCGGCAATAGTTTTGGTGTCTGGTCTGAGCTGCAAACGAAAACATACTGTTAATCTACCATAAACGACACAAGCAGACATACATTGGATTCAGTGCACAGATGCAGCATCACTTGCTGACTGATGCAGAGAAATGTGGTCATAACAATAATAATAATAACAATAATAATAATAATAATAACAACATGCCAAATGCAAGTGCACAAAATAAAAGGAAGAAATCTTACAAATAAGCAAAACACTCACTGAATGTATTCTCACAGGGAAACCCATAACATTCCCAGTGTCCTACATACACAGCTTCACCAATCTCTGAAGGGAGCGCAGATGGAGCTGCGGAGCTGAACCAGTTGCGTTACAAAAAACAAAACAAAACAAACAAACAAAAACAACTGAAGTAAAACCAATCGATCTGAAAGACAAGCACTGGAGCCTACAGTGTGGACACAGACACAAAACCACATAGAGAGTAAACATATGGAGGTGTAGAGATACGTGGTGACAAAACACGTAAGGGTGTAGAGATGTGTGGAGACAAAACAGCAGATACAACAGGAAGTGGAGGCCAGGATGATGGAGCAGGCCACCACAGTGATGTACAGTTTGGCATACATGAGCTAGAGAGTAGAGACGCAGTTTCCCAGAGGGAGCAGGTACAAGCAGCCAGACAATGACGCCACCCTGTAATCAGGGCATCGGTGAGTCACTGAACGCAGCCCCATGATAATTAATGGGCAGAAAAAAACACTACACTGGCATGTCCCTAACATAGTAGCCGGTTCACCACATCACTATGTCTGTGAAACCTGACAGCCTCACATGAAATGTAGCCACATAATACTGGCTGATCTTTGGTACTTGGTGATGACATCATGTAAGGTACAACAGGTACAGAGAATGGTGATACAGTCTGTAAAGAGATAGAGATTGATGTCACCTGATGATACGTGTATCTGCTGTAAAGATGTATTAAAGACAGCCCCCTCTGATAATTAATTCCACTAGCCACCTGAGTGCAGCAGGAAGATGTGTGTGTGCGTGTGCTAATGTATGTGTGTGAACAGTGTATCCATTGTGGTCCCTTCAATTACTGCAATGGATCATTGGAGAAACATTTGTATCAAGGTCTCTACGATAGCTATCTACATCTGTAAGAAGGACATTTAAAAACAGAGACGATTAAGCCGGTGCGCCTGGATTTGCATGCACTAATGTGCAGTTTGCATTCATACAAAGCATGTGTCTGTGCATATCTGTATTTGTGTGTGAATGTGCCGCATAGTCAGACTACCATGTCACTGTCACAATCCTTCGGGGATAAGGGCTCCTTTTTCTAGACACAGTCGACCCAGTTAAATTAATCTAATTGCAAGATGGGGTAGTGCAAAACTGCCACAAAAATCTGCAACAGCGAGGAGTTGTGAGATCAAATGAAGTTAGAGTTTAAATGGCTCAATTAGCCATTGTGCTCTGACTGGTGAGCACAGTACAGCAGAATTGCTCTAATGATGGGAAAAAGTAGACTTTTGCATACACATTCTTTCAGACACAAATGCAGGATGTGCACAACTACTACAAGCAGAAATGCTGCAATCCTTGAGGCTCTGTGTGCCTGCACTTAGTTTGCATATGAGATACAGTGCCAACTACATGGAAGCGTATAGAATATATATGTAACTCAGAAGTCTGGGCATGCAATTTCCTTTGGAGATACTTACACTGCAGTTATGTTCCTTTCCCTCCACGTGATTGTATTATGAGATAAAGCCCAGTGATATTATATTACGAAATGTTGGAAAGCTATATCAGTCTCTTTATCACATAATGTATGCAACGCGTTATTGTGTCATACACTGTATTAGTCAATACACCCTCACACTGTCTACACTCCTGAAATATAGCCATCTTAAATGGATTTAAAGTGTGTGCACTGTTTCTTGTAAGAGCCTCCAAAGTCCCACATAAAATGAATGTCATTTCCCAAATTGAGTGAGGTGTCACCAATCAGGCGTGTGTTGACACCAGAGATTATTTCTGGCTTTATGCAAATGCAGCCTAGAGATGTTTGGATATTAGCGGTATTTCACTCCTGCTGAACTTTGCATGGCAGGTCTTTGATTGGCAGAGCAGTTATGAATAAATATGCATAAAAATTGTGTGTTGGGACTGGTAGGCAGGTGAGGAGAGAGGAAGGAATGGGTAGGTGGATAAATGGGGAGATGATAGCAGGGGAGGGGGGGGGGGAGGGGGGGGGGGGGGGGGGGGAGGAGAGGAGAAGGGAGGGATGCAGGATAGATGTTAAAAATGTACTGTAGGATAATTACATTGTGATCACGTGATAATTTCTGCTGATGTTTTGTCAGTAGGGCTGTTCCCTAATAGTTGACCAAATGTTAGTCGACCAGAAAGGTCATTAGTTGGCAAGATGTCATTGGTCGCAGAAAATTTAGAGGCTGCGCCTTGTCAAAATAAATCCAAACCTATATAAATTTAATTTGAAAGGATAGACACAGGACATGTAGGGCAGGAAATCCAAAGTGTGGGATCATTTTGAGAAGGTGAAGGACCAACCCAAGGTGATATGTAAACTCATCTTCATTGGTCGACTACAAACATGACGTATCATCTGAAACATGGAAGTAGCTACATGCCCATTAGCCACTTATCACAATCATTACTGCTTTGCCGACAGCGTCATTAACAGGCGGCTCGCTCAGTGTGTGACGTGCACTTGTAGATAAAATATAGGCCTATATTAATGAAGGTTCATTAGTACGGTTTTGTATTTCTCTGTAATGTAGCACAATGTTAACAATGTTACTGATACTATTCTTTCTCACACCTTCAACTCAAACCATTGTGTTGCCCCGCCCAAAATATGTAATTTAATAACTGAATTATTATCATAAACGTGCGGGCAACTAGTCAACTAATGGCCCTAAATGACGACTATTGGTTGACTAGGAAAATTCGTAGTTAGGGGCAGCCCTTATTGTCAGTTTAAGATTTGGAAAGTCAAACAAATGATCATTATCTTATGTAAATGTAAGTTACAGCCCAGTCAGCATCTCATTGTTGTGCAGGTCACTTGTCTTCGTGTGTCACAACCCAAGTCAAGGTTGGAAAGTCCATCATTTTCTTAAGTATATGTATCTGTGTTATAGAAAAAAAAGAAAAACTTATGTGCCTCTATAAGCACTTTCATCCCCATCATTTTTTTTTATCCATACTGTACATCCATATATGCATCCAACGTCCACGCCTTTACTCATGTTCTCTTCAGGAGTGGAAAGATGATTCAGTAGATTCTGTAGCTTTGATGTGCCAAGGGGTACCCAGAACAGACAGCTCCCATATGTATAGCCTGATAGTTATGTATCCCCAACTTCCATACAGCTGTCCCATGGCGCAGATGAGAGAGACAAGACAAGCCATATGGGAAAAGTTATGACACAAGTCATCATCAAACAACTGACTGGCTGTATGAATGCCTCTCCGTATATCTGTCACAGTTTTTCTATCTGTCTCCTCTTTTGTCTCCCTCACGCTCTTGGCCGTTTAGTTCAGCTGTCTGTTTGTATGTACGGTTTGTATGTATGTGTTTTGACAGCGATGCCTTGCACCGCTCATAGCAGCGGCATCAATATCCCTGCATTACAACTGCGCCAAGCACGGGGCACAATGAAAACCAAGAAGCTCGTGGCACACGAGGGAAATGGGGAGCTGCCATGACTTGCAGCTCAACAGGTCATGCAGCTGACAGCAATCCTTTGTCAGAGCTATTACAGAAGACCACCTACAGTTCTGCAACACCAGGGGAGTCATGACTACAGAATCACAATGTACCATGCTTGTCCTCCATGCACGAGCACACTTACCTCTGGGCTGCTCTGTAAACAAATGAATAAAGAGGCCCAAATTTACCGACCTACAACCAGTTTGCCAACTTTCCCTCAGTTGATTTATAATCACAGTAAAATGGAATTTCCTGTCCGCTGTCTGCTTTGCTGACCCTCTTGTGTATTACTACAGGGAGTTGCATCTAACCTATCTAGATGTAGCAGCCTTGCAATGATTGTGAACCTAGTTTGAGTAAATTATTTTTTTGTTAAGTTTCTGTTGGTTTCACTGGTCATTTTCAAGGCTTTACTTGGTGGTGCTGTTAAACTGTTTAGTATGATGGCCACAGTTTATGTCAATGAACATAGGAAGTTAAACATTTCTCTCAGTGCCGTGCTGCAAACACCAACATAAGCCTATCTAAATCCATTTACTCTGAAAGTTTTTCAGTTTAGGGGCTTCCTTCCCCGTCCATCCCACAGCTGCTCGGCGGGGGGGTCTCATGAACACAGAGTGAATGGCAGGTTGCCTCTAGCCCCGGGCTCTCCTCCTAGCTATTTGAAAGTTCACAGCAGTCATGTGGTACAAATAAAGTGTCTCTTTAGTTACCAGAGGGAAAGTTCTGTTTGGTCCCTTACTTTGTGACATTCAAACTCACTCAAATCTCACTTTATGTCACACACCATTTCAAAGCTGTTTTACAAGTAGCACTTTATTTGA
This sequence comes from Cephalopholis sonnerati, assembly GCA_019142605.1. Classification (NCBI taxonomy): domain Eukaryota; kingdom Metazoa; phylum Chordata; class Actinopteri; order Perciformes; family Serranidae; genus Cephalopholis; species Cephalopholis sonnerati. Next base: position 38,283,574 of record JAGQAX010000013.1, read on the forward strand.
AGGCCTAAAAAACTGTGCTACAAAGTCAAATAAACAAACAAAAGCTGATTAAGCATGCTTAAAATATCAGTTACTATGAAGCTCAGTGTAAGTTCAATCAGGAAGACTTCCTTAATGCTATATCCACTCATAATTCTCTGTCTATCCCACTTCCACCAATCAGCTGACTATAGCCCCTTTTACACTGCCAGATTTTCCACGAATGTTGGGCCATTTTGCCGGCAAGCTGCGAGCGTTTAGACACACAGAGCCGGATTGGTGAGTTGATCCGAGATGCCCAATTTTCCGCCTCATAGGGTAGTCATATTGGCGGGACGATTTTGATCTAAACAGAGCGAGGCGGCTTTCCACCTCGAGAGGGTCAGTTGATGACTTGTGGGAGGGGCTGTTGATGACGCCGCACGTTCGACCCACTGGCGTGGACTTCAAAACAGGAAACAGCTGATAGTAGGAATGAGTATCTAGCAGCACTAGGGAGACGCAAAGCAGAAGATGAGCAACTGGGGAGATAAAGAAATGCGCGCCCTCCTTGCCCTCGCAAACAAGAAGGCCATTAAACGTCAGATGACAGGAACCGTGAACCGTGTACGAGAGAATCGCCGTAGGACTGACCAGCCGCGGCTTTCCTCGGTACATCACTGTTTATGTCACATGCCAAGCTATACTTTTTGTTACTTGCTCACGCCCCCCATTGCCCCGAAAAAGGCGCATTCTGTATAAACAAAAGTAGGCAGGTGGCATTTTGCCGCCCTCCCCGATTTTGTTTTTATACTGCCAATGCAGAAAGAAGACGGATTTGGCTTTCCTGCAAATTTGCACAATTCCTATGTAAAAAGGGCTTATGTGTGTTCCCTCTCCTGGTTAGCCAGTCAAACTTTGCCACAATCTCCTTCAGCCATTCATGTTGGTGCTGCCAAACTTTAAATCTGTTCTCCTCTCTGCTCCTGTCAGCTGAATCATTGTGCCCTCCTCTACCCCCATTCACCTCCAGTCACCTTATCCAGAGCCCAGGACAAGCTCATCAAAAGCCCATTCCTCTATACATCCAGATCCTCAGCTCCCTCTTCATCTCATCTCATCATCACCACCATTACCACCACCAGCATTTAGACTCCATGGAGGGGTGGTTCCTCAATCGACTATGTCCTGACCACCCTGCTGGACATCATGATGGGGACTAAGACTTTTCCCATTCCTCCTACTTGCACATGTAAATAAATATTCTTTTCTCTCAGAATGAGTCTCACCTGATTGAACTGTAATTGCTACGATATTAGAATATTTACATATTCAGCAGAAACAGAGCAACATTAGATTTCATTTGGATTTGTGTTTCTAGCCTCCTGATTAAAGCAAGCCCAGTATTGTCTCTGTTTTTGCCTGTGTCTTTAGCTTCCCATATGCTACACAAATACTTCATAACTTGAGTACTTTGTTGCAGATGTTGTGCTGTAGCTTTATGAACTCTTTTGGTTTGGCTGTTGTTTGGCTGCCTGCTGGGGTTCATGAACGCATTTGTGAGAAGATATTACTGAGAAGCACACATCATCAGTGTATACTTTGACTCGTGACTAAATTAGGCCTACACCCGACTAAGAATTTTCCTAGTCGACCAATAGTCGTCATTTAGGGCCATTAGTCAACTAGTCTCCTGCACTTTTACGATACTAATCTTATTATTAAATGATATATTTTGGGTGGGGCAACACAATGGTTTGAGTTGAAGGTGTGAGAAAGAATAGTATCAGTAACATTGTTAACACTGTGCTACATTACAGAGAAATACAAAACCGTACTAATGAACCTTCATTAATATAGGCCTATATTTTATCTACAAGTGCACGTCACACACTGAGCGAGCCGCCTGTTAATGACGCTGTCAGCAAAGCAGTAATGATTGTGCTAAGTGGCTAATGGGCATGTAGCTACTTCCATGTTTCAGATGATACGTCATGTTTGTAGTCGACCAATGATTGCAGGGTTTACATATCACCTTGGGTTGGTCCTTCACCTTCTCAAAATGATCCCACACTTTGGATTTCCTGCCCGACATGTTATTAACTAGCCTGTGTAATAACTGCAGGTACCAGCCCTGTCACTTAACGTTACTCCTGTCTGACTGCTGAGCGTGGCCACTTCCTGTGTCTGTCCTTTCAAATTAAATTCCCAAGTGACCAATGAAATCTTACTGACTAATGACCTTTCTGATCGACTAACGTTTGGTCGACTTTTAGGGGGCGACACCAGACCAAATAAATGCATCTTATCTGCTTCAGCAGCAAACTTTGTTAGAATAACGTGCCTCTGTTTCAGTGGTGAATACAGGAATTTGACAATGCGCTTTTTAGACCTGAGATGAAACGGCAAATTTAAATGACTTGCTCAGATATACTTTTTTGCAAGGTGCATACACACATGAATACACACACAAACTCAAACCCACACTCAGGCCAAGGGAGTTAATGAATAGAGTTGGGGTTGATGGTGGCAGTCAGTGTATATGTAGCTGTCACACAGCGTTAGTGTTAGCACTGGGGTCAAGCGTAGCCAGAATGAGCTCTGACTTCCTCTGAGTTAACACCAGCTCATTAGTCAAGTAGAGCAGGGCAGTCACACCTCAACACACACACTAATTCCTTCTGTCTCTTTCTCTGCCCCTCGCTCCCTGTCTGTCTTCCTATGTCTGCTTGTTGGTCTGTCTTTCTCTCTCTCACACACACACTCACACACACACATAGGCAGTAACCCATGAAGACTCTCACACTTTCTAAACAGATAAAGTTTGTTTACCAAGCATAAGTAATGCAATGCAAGCATTTAGTATTAGTTAAATGAGATGGAAACTGAAAGTACTGGATTTATGTAACTACTTATACAGTACTTAATATTCAATTAACCCATTCTGTCTCTTTCAATAGAGTCCCTGAGCGATGCAGCGGTTCAGTCCTCCATAGCCCTTGATCCATGGTTTAATGCACATATGATTATTCTCTATCAACATAATGGATTTCTCTCCTAAACATCCCCTCCATTAGCACAACTCGTCTTTGTCATAGGTTCCCCCCATCATTTAACCCATTTTAATTTCTCTCGTTTCCCAAGACCACACTCATATCGATCACAGCAGGCCTGACGTAAACTGTCTGCAGAGGCACCCTTTATGATTATTATAATATTGCCTTTCATTATGCTTCAGTGTTCCTCCGCTCCTTCATGCACCATCACCAGCATCATGGAGGGTTCACTGCACTATCTTCGAGTCCATCTTCCCACCTCCATGAACTCACTAACAGCATTATTCAACCACTTAACAAGAAATATTTCAGCTAGTGCCAAATAATATTATGGCAAATAAACACATAAGTAATAAGTCTCAATCATCTCTGGGGTCTTTTTTCCACACACAGAGACTTGCACAGACCATATGAGCATGAAAAAATATTATAAAAATATTTGCTTGCTGGTTGGTGTTATTTAACTTCTGCAGTCAGTGAATACAAAAAATAGCCTTCAGTCTCCCACTTTCACTTTTTCTTCTCTTTCTGTTGCTCTTCCTGTCTTCTGTCTCTCCCATATCCCACCAGACTTCTTTTTTTCTTACCTGTGCTCTCTCTCCTCTGCTCTTTCTCTCTCTTTTTTTTCATGTCTCTATCTCTTTCCTCTCCCAGTGACTTTGTCCATGCTAATCCAAATAGGTAGTTAATTATAGACTGCAGGTCTAATGGCATGAAGTAATTATAGAACTCCAATGAGAATTCACTGGTCACCTCCACCTGCTCTCTCCCTCACTCCAACACATCAATCCACATTTATCACTCTCTCTTTGCCTCCCCACGTCTGCTTCTCTTTTTCCATATCTATCCCTGCATCCAACTATCCTTCTATACATCTCTTTCATATCTTTATTTAGAAAATACAAGAAAGAGAAATTATGAATGTGAGCATCAGCCACATTTAGCCAATGTGCTACTGTAGTTATGCATAGAAGCAGTTTGGCATTTTGTTTGGGCTCCATATAAAAGCATCGAAGCTGGGCAGTGCAGACTTGGTTTAGGAAAATATGTAGTTTCATATGTCTGTTCCATTTAAAGTACCCAGGTATGACTCACTGTACTGACATTTAATGCCATTACACTAATAGCCTTAACGCAAGATTTATACTTCTGTGTAGAATCCACGCTGCACCAACGTAGGCTCTGCGTCAACGTAGAGCCTACACCGTAGTCTGACATGCACCTCCCCAGAAATGTAACTATGCGTCACAACGACGCAGACCTCCTGTCTATTTTCGGAAGGTGAAACCATTTCCCTCAGTGGAAGAAGAGTATTTACTTTTATTTCACAAATGAGAAACAATAAATTGTGAAGACAATAAAGCCTCCACAAAAATAGCATTTTAAGTCCTGTGTGTGATTTATCCTGGCTTCATATGAGTAGAGGAAATCTCTGCTAGTCACTAGGCTAATTTATACAATGTAAAATGCCATAGGCTTGTGCTAAAAATGTTAGCATGTTGTATTTGTTTGAAACACGTGTTTAGTAGAAGACAGTTGTTGTGTCGTTGAACCTTGTGGGTTGTAATGGAGCTGAATTTTGTAACATCACCTTTGTTAAATGTTGCTGTTGTTCCTGGCTTCATATGAGTAGAAGAAAAGTCTGCTAGCCACTATGCTAATTTATACACTGTAAAATGCCATAGGCTTGTGCTAAATATATTAGCATGTTGTATTTGTGGAGAAACTGTTTCCACCAAAAGGAAAATCCTTTGTCAGTGATGCTGTGAGTTATATTGAAGCCGATTTGAGTCCTCGTGTTTAAAAAGGCCTCATCTGGAATTTCTTAATTGTGGGATTAATAAAGGTGGATCTTATCTTATCTTATCTTATCTATTAAGCCATGTTTAATGTGTGTTTAATGTGTGTTTTGAATCAACTAAACTTTACAGCACTTCACAGAAACCCCGACGCCTACTAGTTGTTTAGAGGTGTAACTGCAGAGTGACACAGACACACAAGCACGTAAGTATAAATGCTCACAACGGCATAGGTTACATGAGTAGGCTACGATGTAGGCTCTGCATAGAGCTAACGCACGTGTATAAAGTGTAGCATCAATGTGTTTCATAACAATTTAATTTTACAGGAAATTGCAACAAGTATACATTTTGGCCTCATAGCATTTAGCAGGAAAGGTTTTGGGGCTTACAAAAACATTCGTATTCTTCCTCTGGGGGCTATAAATAATGGAAGCGAAATGTCATGGCAGTTCGGCCAGGAGATGTTGAGATATAATGCTCTTGTCCAGAGAATTGAACGGATGTACCAACCCACTGAAATGAATCCTAACCTAAGGCCAGTAATATATAATTCCTATATACATGTGGGACATAATGTACTGTACATGAAGTGGGATCAGAATGATAGAGTGTGCTGAAACAGTAAAAACAACAAACTTTCTCTGTTTGGAGGTGTAGTCCATATTCTGCTGTTGAGAAGTGTTGATTATTATGATTATGTTTGTCAATGCCATCTGACCTCATCGCTATTTTATTGTATATGCTTATTCCTGTTTCTTGCTGCTGGATACCAACAATAACAAGATGATAACGAGATGAAATAACAACCAAAAACAAAACGCTGGGTTCTCTGTCATCTTTTCTGTAGTTTGAACTTGAAGGTTTCACTTTTAACAAAGGCAGTGACTCTGAACTTTTGATAACTTGGTGTCTTTAATGAGGAGATTGTCTTTGTTTGGATTGGAAGCGTCTTTGGTCAGTGTTTGTGGGGCACATTTGCAACTACTACAGTTAACCTTCAGTTTGTTTTTTTAAACAATTAGTCGTGAAACTCAGTCACAAAGCTTTTTAGGGGACAACAAAGAACCGGCAAATTAGGCCTCTCTTTGCCAAACCGTACTATAAGGAAGATCTGGCTGTGAGACCAACTGAAGCTCAGATACAGGCGTAAACTTTTTAATAGCATCCAGACATATGAGGTTTTGTTTGTATATTACCATAATGGGCTTGGAGTCTGAAACTAACAGTGGTGATATAATCTAGTATAATATATTTGCAACCATCTGAGTGAATCTGTGGAAGAATAGGCTTGTTTGTCCAAATAACAGGTCTGTAATTGTATCTAAACAGCCTGTTTCTGCCTGCATTTGATGTTGAATTAATAAATAACAACACATCATGCATGAATACTGGGCTGTCAAGCATTTTAAAAACCTGACAACTCTCTCTCTCTCTCACACACACACACAGACACACACCTTCAAAGTGTGTCAAAGTTTGAGATAGATGCTATAGATTAGGGCTGCCCCCGACTAAGAATATTCCTTGTCGACCAATAGTCGTCATTTAGGGCCATTAGTTGACTAGTCTCCAGCATGTTTACGATACTAATCTTATTATTAAATTGTATAATTTGAGCGGGGCAACACAATGGTTTGAGTTGAAGGTGTAAGAAAGAATAGTATCAGTAACATTGTTAACACTGTGCTACATTACAGAGAAATACAAAACCGTACTAATGAACCTTCATTAATATAGGCCTATATTTTATCTACAAGTGCACGTCACACACTGAGCGAGCCGCCTGTTAATGACGCTGTCAGCAAAGCAGTATGGATTGTAGTAATGGTCTCTTCCTGTGTCTGTCCTTTCAAATTAAATTCCTACATGGTCCAGTCATATAGGTTTTGATTAATGTTGACAAGGCGCAGCTCCTAACAGAGTTTCACGTTTTTTTTTGTTTGTTTGTTTTTTTCCTCAATAAAGCGACCAATGAAATCTTGCCAACTAATGACGTCACTTAATGTTCATAATGTCGACTATTAGGGGGCAGCCATACTATAGATAGATTATATACTGATTCATGGACTACCTCATTGCAAAGGATGTATAGGACATATAATATGTTTTAGTCAAGTTTGTATCACCTGTGAATGCCACAGCCCAACTTGAAAAATCTCAGAAGAATAAAATCGAACAAAGTACCCCCTACTCTGACAGCTGGGGCTTTCTTTAAGAGGATTCATAAGGAATAGATCAATAGTTGGCTAAACAGAAATAAGGATGACAACTATGTGGAGGCGGATCTTTTAGTGATAGTGACTTTAATCTGCTTTTTTTTTTTTTTTTTTTTTTTTTTAAATATCCTTGGAGTTGTTTATGTAGAAAAAAAGAAAAAAAAAAGTAAGAAATCTTGTAAATGATTCATTCATCACTTTAAATGGATTAGGGCCATTAAGAGAGAGAGTTTCTTTCATCATTTCAATATGTGAAGACACATTTATTACCTGTCGCACTTGATTTTCACCATGGCTAGGGAGAGCTTGTATAAGAAACAGAAATATACTAGAAAATTAGGCAAAATATAATTGTTTCATAAATTCTCTGTAATTCATCTTTCTTCCTATCAGCATTAATGAATCATGCATATACATATACAACACTCAGTAGTGTTCAAATAATATCTATATATTGCACAGCACACAGACCAATACTAAAAGATGAAGGGAGTAAAAAAATAAAGAAAAAATAAATAAATAAATAAGTAAACCTGTAACCATCAGTAAGATACAAGTATTTTTTTCTTGGCAATTTAATATAAAAATAAGACTTAACATGGTTCTTATTTTTATTCCACAGCAGCCACCTGCACTCATTTGCAGTGATTACCGTATGTTCCTTCATAAGTATTCAGTTAATTTGCAACACAAAATAATGCTTGTCAAAATTACTCACTGGAGGCGCGTATCAGTTTCGTGAAGCTGTTGACTTTGTCTCAAGTGTAAATGCTTGATTGTGATGTGGGAAGACTTCACTCCTGATGCGAGACCTACCCTGGGTTAAGTGGGATGTCTCTCTCCTTTCCCTGTGGGGTGAAGTTCAATAAATGATGCTCAACAGTGAAAACTCTTAGTACTTTGAAAGCCCGTGTGTGTCTTTGTGCATGCATACACAGGGTGTATTCAGCTGGAAATGACTTGAATTAGATCTGACACGGTACACTTTTTGAGACTTGGTTATGTGGTTTGTTTGACTTAAGGGCATTTTCATGCACACCTAGCTGCATGCTTACACTGCTTAGGATACAACACTACAGAAAAATATACAGCCGCATCCCTTGTAGAAGCCATGTGAAAACTGCATGTACTTTTCAGCAATCTATCTTTTTTGGAGGAGCAGCGCTGTAGCAGGGGTCTACATCTGCAGGTAAAAAACAATATTCCTAAATGTCACCTTTTCAAAGATTTTCCATCAATTAATCAAGCTCAGGAGTTTTATTCCACTGACCTTTACAGTTAAGGCCAATTAAAATGATTAAGGCATGATATATTTTCCTGTACCTCGTACAGCAATACGCAGATCATTTATCTTTCCTTGACACTTTTCATTGAAACAGATGTGAAACTTGGCTAACTACTTTTATAGCGTACTGAGATTCCTTACATGACAGATATGTCTGTCCTGTACATTATGTACCACTTTTTTCATCTTGTTTCACTTCATCACAAGCAGACTCTGTTGGCTTTGAATGTGAAGGCTGATAGGCCATTAAGAAACAAATATATTTACATTCCTGGCAACATCTTGATATTATACACTGCTCAAAAAATTAAGGGAACACTTAAGCGTCACAATATAACACAAGTCAGTTAAACTTTAGAGATAGCAATCTGTCCATTTAGGAAGCCCAAGTGACTGTGAATCAGTTTCATCTGTTTTGGTGCAAATGAAAGTGACAACAGGTGCAACAGAGAGGCAAAAGTAAGACATCCCCAAAAAGGGAATGGTTTAACATGTGGTGGCCATTGACACTTCCTTTCTCCTTACCTATCCTGACTAATTCTTCTCTAATTTTGTGTTCTGCAAGTATCCTTGTAGCATGAGGCGGTACCTGCAGCCCAGTCAGGTTGCACAGGTAGTCCATCTCCTTGAGGATGGCACATCCATTCGTTTAGTTCCAAGAAGGTTTGCTGTGTCTCACAGCACAGTCTCAAGAGCATGGAGGAGATACCAGGAGACTGGCTGTTACATGAGGAAAGCTGGACAGGGACATAGAGGGGCATCAACCCAGCAGCAGGACCAGTATCTGCTCCTTTGTGTGAGGAGGAACAGGAGGAGCACTGCCAGAGCCCTACAAAATTACCTCCAGCAGGCTACTGGTGTGCATGTTTCCGACCACACTGTCAGAAACAGACTCCATGAGGGTGGCATGATTCACCAGAGAACACCAGAATTGGCAAGTCCGCCATTGGTGCCCCGTTCTCTTCACAGATGGGAACAGGTTCAAACTGAGCATGTATGACAGGTGTGAAAGAGTCTGAAGATGTCGTGACCGGTGTGGCGGTGGGTCAGTGATGGTCTGGGGAGGTATATCCTCTGGGGTATAGACCCTCATGTCAGAACCAACAGTACCCTGACTACTGTTAAGTTCAAGGATGAAATCCTCAGAGCGACTGTCAGACCTTACACTGGTGCAGTGGGCCCTGGGTTCCCCCTGGTGCAGGACAATGCCCGGTGTCATGTGGCCAGAGTATGTAGGCAGTTCCTGGATGATGAAGGGATGGATGCCATGGACTGACCCTCTCATTCCCTTGATCTGAATCCAACTGAGCACCTATGGAGCATTATATATCAGTCCATCCAACGCCAACAAGTACCACCACAGACTGTTCAAGAACTCACCGATGGCCTGATCCAGGTCTGGGAGGAGATACCCCAGGACAGCATCCGTCGACTCATCAGGAGCATGCATACATGTTGTCGGGAGCGCATACAGGCACGCGGGGGACATACACACTACTGAGTTACATTATGAGTTGCCGTGATAAAATTCATGCAAGTTGGATCAGCCTGTGATTTCATTTTTTTACTTTGGTTTCCGGTGTAATTTTGAATCTAGCCCCAAATGGGTTGATGGTTTTAGTTTCCAGTGACTGTTTTTACGTCATTTTGCTCATCAAGATCTGTGTGATTTGAGTATTCCCTTATTTTTTTAGCAGTATACGTGCCTCATATCATGCCTTATTGTCTGTGTGGAAATGTGTGGGTAGCAAGATAACAAGTCAGCAGTGATTTTAGGTTGCAATTCTAAAGTAATGCTCTACTAATCCTTCAGGTTTACCAGGTTGTCACTACACACAACATTACAACAGCACACTTGTAGCATGCAGTGTTCACACCTGGCAGAGTGTTATTTATTCCAAAATATGATCCTGCTGTGCACTGTTTTTCCACTCTCCAAACAGCCTGTGTTGGTGATGTGCTCATCAAAGCCCCATCTTCTTGTTTGTTGTTGACAGGAGTGGAGCCATTGTATTGTTTGGTAGTGTCCACAGAGTGTGGGGCGGTCCGTGTGTAGATTTAGGTAATTACTTTTTACAGGTCAATTTTACAATTACAAGTACAGGCAATTACTTTTAAGAGCCACCTTTTCAGCTCTTTAGCACCTGCTACAATGTGTCAGACTTCTGGCCAACCAAATGCACTGATTAACATCACGCTGTTAGTGCCCTTAAAGTTAGATGTCTCTGTCTCTGCGCGACACACATGGTAAATGTAAGCTCACACTAATGCATACACACACTATGTGTTCAAATACACCGCTCCACACACAAACACATACAGTAGATTTGCTCAGAATGCTTGAGGTTCAGCATGCAGAGTCCTGGGATTTCAAGAGAAAGATCGTTTGAAAAGAGAGAAGTAAAAGAGATATCCACACACTATATTCCCCTATTATAACAATTTTCACCCGCGGACATACATTCTGTTTACCCTACACACAAATACACACACGTTACACTCTCCATCCTTCTTAGCCCCCTTCCTCCTCCCTGCTGCCCAGATTTGTGTGGTATCCCTCCATAATTCCCATTATGGTGGTGTCAGGTTTGGTGCAGAAGCATCTGAGTGGCTTAGCTGTCTTAGCGGCAGCATTCCAAACCAGCTTTACTGTTCCTCTCCCAGGGCAGTCCCGATCCAAACAGAGACTTTGGCTTGTACACCACTGGCAGTACCACCCACAGTCCAACACCAGCCTGTCAGCTACAGTAACTGAGGAAGTTTGGTTTGGTTTGGAAATACAATCACATATGATATGTTAATATGTTAGACACATTTTGATTTAATTTAAAGATTTCAGTCTTGACATTATTAGAGCTGAGTGCTGCATTCAACACAGCCAACCACAACATATTACTAGGGCGACTGAATGGACTTTCTAGGTGGGTGAGTCCTATCTGAAGGACAGTTACTATTCTGTGTTGATTGGTAACTACATATCTGAGCATACACAAACAACAGAGTGCCCCAGGTTCTGTCCATCTCCATGCTCGTTTAGATTGTAGAAAACAACAAAATGTTCTACCATAATTATGCAGATAACACATAGATTCTTGGTATATAACAATATCACCATGTGAAAATGGACCATACAGGCATCATTAAACAATTCAGTGATTGCATGCACCAAAATCTTAGGAGATAAAACTGAAAGAATTCATTTTAGAGCCAAAGACAAATGATTAAGTCAGTGCCAGACTGATGTTTAAGACCTCAAACTCAGGTGGACTCAGCCCCAAACTTCAGATATTAACTTGAATTAAGTTTCTATGCACCACATATGGAACAAACTCCAAGAAACCTTGAGGTGCGCTCAGACTTGCAGTTCATTTAAGTCAGGGCTTAAGACTTTTCTGTTTGCCTTTGCCTTTTATTAAATTAAGCGTGGGAGTGTTCATTCACATTTAGCACGGCTCTGTAGCTGAACTGTAATTTTCATTATCTGTCTTATTGTAACTTAGCTTATTTTTGATCTTCTATTTTATTTTACTTGTTTTAAATCCATATCTATGTGTCTTTTTATATTGTGTTTTTATATTGCCTTTCATTTCCTTTATGTTTCATCTTAATTGCTGTTACGTTCTATGTCAAGAACACTGCACTTGTTGAAAGGCGTTGTATCAGAAAACTACAAAACGCTTTGCCTTCTTTTGCATAAAAAGGGGTGAATTAACACATTTGAGGGTTTTTTTAATCAGGATTTGATGACATCAGAATTCTCATAATAAACACTGAAAATTTACTATATGTCATTCGCCAACTAAAATGACTCCCTAAGGTCCATTAGTAGCTGCGCTGGAGCTTTTGATGGCATCATGCAATCCTTCAACGCAAACTCCAAAGCTCCAGAATAGCAAATAAGTAGACCTAGTGGTGAGATTGTTTTGTCAGCATATTCAAGGATGACTTTGTCGACTTATTAATGCTGTTCCTGTTCATGTGTGGTAACCATTGGCTGTCACTGGCTCTGCTATTTTACCCTGGTGCATGGAACTATTGGGGTTACCAGTCATATTGAATAGACTGCAAAGCGTTGCCCTGAGTGAGATGGGAGCGGCCCACAACCCCTACTTCCCTACACAGAACTCCAGTGTGATGCCACTGTGGTATGTAATATGTGCCAACAGGATTCTCAGGCTCAGCTCTGTGCCACTATCCAACAACTGCTATTGCTGCAGTTTTCACCTTCAGAGGATAAAGACATTTCTATGTAGTTAAGTGTGATCAAAAAAATGTTTTCTCACCCTTTTCTGCTGAGGCAACATCATGTACTCCAGGCACTCCAACAAACATGTTCGTGAGGCAACATGGGTGGAGTGAAAACAGATGTTCTGCACTTTACACCAGTTTCTGTCTGAACACTGGCAACCAAGGTGTGAAGAAAAGCAAGGATGCTGTCAGTAACTTATCCTATCCTTTGACCTTATATCCCACAGAGTGCAGTGCTGGGTGGTCTGGGAGTACTGGCACGTTACTCTAGCTGACCTGTTGGTCAATTTGGTCTTTCTCTGAGTTTGCAGCAAGGGCTGGTGAAAAGAATAGGGAGAAAAAGACTTGCTGTGTGGAATACAATGTTAGTGTTCCTTATCAGCTGACTTTATACCACAAGTGGGACCAAGTAATTGCTTTGCAAGTTACAAGTCTCAATTCTCAAGTTCTAAAATTTGAGTTTCAAATCCTACACAAGTCATAATGTGCTCTTCAGTGTAATAACATATTAAATTCACAAATAGTATGACTACTTTTAAAAATGTATTTGTTAAAACATGTTTGTCAGAATCAGTTGTGTGTGTTTTGGTTCAGTCTTGTAAACCCATCTTAAACTGTAAAAAATATTTACAACTTTCACTTCCCAAATTTCTAAGATGTTGTTTGTAAGACTGTTCTTTCATTAAAGTAATATTTTATGTTGTTAGGTGCTTTATGTTTTATATCTAGAAATGAAGGGAAGTAAATTAATTTGTGTCTCTCTTTTTAAATAACATACTTTATAATCTTTGGGTTTGGGGAAAGGTATGAAATATTTTCAATTCAAGAGGCTCAAGTCCAAGAAAAATTACAAGTCATTGGTGTTTAAGTCAAGTTGCAAATCTTTTTTGATTCTGTCAAGACGAGTCTAAAGTCATTAAATTTGTGACTCGAGTCTTTTCAAGCTCAAGTCATGTGCCTTGAGTCTTTACCTCTGCTTTATACATGCAAATTTAAGTTGTGGAAATTTGACTTATCCTTTTCATCACAAACCTCTCGTGATCTAAAACCAAAGTTATAATGTCAATATTGCTAACAACATTACACTTTATAGATTCATCGCTTAACCGTGATCATGTTATTCCTCAGCAAGTGAATAAATGAAAAAATGTGCATTTTGTTTCTGTTAATTTACATCACAAATCAAACTGTAAATATGAAAAAGAAGTGCATAGTGAAGTCAGTAATAAAAGACAATTTGCCACAATCGATACAAGAATGTAGTGTGTGTGTGTGTGTGTGTGTATGTGAGCATGTGTGTCAATGTCTCTTGTATGTCTATATATATATATATATATATATATATATATTTATATATATACACACACACACAGACACACACAGACACACACACACACACACACACACACACACACACACACACACATATATACATACATACGTGTGTGCGTGTGTGTGTGTGTGTGTGTGTGTGTGTGTGTTTCTGTGACTGTGTGTGTGTGAGAGAGAAAGAAAGGGAGAGAGAGAGTGTGAGTGTGAGACAGAGATGGATGGAGTTTCTGGTATAAAAACTAAAGTTAAATGTCACACCTGTCTGTCACAACACACCTGCTCTCACTGATGCGTCTGCTCTGACAGGCTGACATTTACACACCCCAACAGACCAACACACACGTGTATCCTCACAGACACACACACATTTACACGCATGCACAAATATGCAGAATTGCATGCATTCACAGGCTACAGGGCCACATACCAAAAGGTGAAATCTAAGCACCCACACGTATCAGTGCTCAAGACTCATTTCAGGGTATTTTTTTTCTTTTATACTCGAGATCTAGAAGCTTCAGTAAAATGTGCTTCAAATAAGGTCTATTTTATCGTGCTGTCTACTGTTTGCAACAATGACAGTTTGTTGTTTACCTGTATTATTTGATCATGTCAGCATGTTCTTCTTCTTACATTAGCATCTTTACACTTTATCTATGCAAGTGAGATTAATTTTATATGTTAAATGGTGGTTGATCTTGTCCTTTTCTTGGAGGGTAAGGACCCCTTGGAACTCACTGTCTCCGTAATGTGTGGACATTCTTTGTTGCTGTGTTTCTTCTTTGAGTTAGCTGCTAACTGCTACTACCTGCTTTTTGATTATCTTGGCGATGGGTCACATCCATAAAATGTTGTAAAAACATCACACGCAACCCATTCATGGTCCCATCCTGCCTGCTGTCCATTTTACGCAGACATCGATTCCATGGTGTTACTCCTTCCACTGCTAGCTTAAAGGCAAGACAACCCTGTCACCCATTTCATGATTGTACCTTTTATACACAGAAGGTAGAGGCAGAATAATGGTGCAGCATTCCCACATTGAACAGGCAATGGCAATGGACTATGGTTTTTAATTCAAGGTTTACCACTTGTCTAGATAAGTGTGATCACTCTGCTGCCTTTGAACACATTTTGCAGCCTGTGCTGGCTGATTTGAATATCAATGCTTCGGCATGGTGTCAATCCAATCACTAACATTAAGTGATGTTTTTAAGAGCCCACACATACTCCCACCACTGGGTTCTCCAAGGCCCTCTTGGCTCTTTAAGCCACATATAGCAATAAAAGCACTTTGTAGACCTTTTTATGCCAATGTATGCTGACAACACTGTTTTCTTCTTGTTTGCTTTCTGAAATCCAGGTGGCATATCTTCAGTGTGTGAATAGCTGACAGATAGTCCTTGAGGGGCAACCTCGCCAAGACTGAAATGCTCCAAAGCCAGGAAAATGTGAGTTTACTGACCTCTCAGTCTCAAGCTTCACATGAACAGAGTTTGAACCATCCCACTTTTGGACAGAGTCCATGTGCCACGGATGCTAATAAAGTGTAGGTTAGACTATTGCCTTAGTGCCCTACTGGCCAGCTAGCTCTTCATCTTTTGACAAATGATCCTGCGATCTTTGCAAATACTCACTTGTCAATCTGCTCCTTTGCTCTCTCTACTGTCTCCTTGTAGTAGTTTACATTATTCAAGATCAAGTACCAATGTACTTTCAGGCTATGGTGGGACCATGTGGTGTAGAAAGAGCTTTCTACCCCTGCTACTTGTACTTTGCATTGAAATGTTCACTATGCAGAATCACTTATTCTTACAAAGAACTGCATATAATATTGTATAATGGTTGGTGTTTGCATTTGTTTAAAATGTAGAGGATGGCAGGTATGATTTCATCTTTTGTTCCTCTCTCTCACCCTTTGAGGAGTCAACACTAATTTAGTCACAAAAAGAAGAGACATAAATTCACCTCTCTCAATACGCACATATGCACACAGTCACATTCTATTTGTTATCTTAAGAATGTGTCATGCCTCTCGGGAGTGTTTAGTGAGACAGGCACACTGTCATTTACTGTAAAAGGATTTGACAGCTGCCGCAGTGTTTCAGTCTCTTTCTACCTTTCTGTCTCTTCCTTTTCTCAACCTGTATTGTCCTTTTTGTATATCCTGAGAGCCAACGCATCTTATCTGAAGCAGTATCAAGACTGAAATGCCAAGACCTGTGACCAAAAAAGGTTTGGGTTGTGCTTTTGACATCTCTTGGAGTTCTGAGACACCCATAATAAAAAAACAAACAAAACAAAACAAAACAATGCTGAACAAAAAATTCTAATCCCAATTATTTGTATCCTGTAGAATCACAGTGCACAACCATATTCACAGTCTAATTAAAGATGGACTCAACGCATTACTTTCCCTTAAAGTATTAGAATAAATTTGCCACAACTGTGGACATTACTGCCTCCAGCGAAGGAGTTCAAGTATCTGAGGGTCTTGTTCACACATGAGGGTAGAATGAAATAGAGATATATTGGCTGTTTGGTGCAGCTTCTGCAGTGATGCAGGCACTGTGCTGGAGCGTTGTGGTGAAGAGGGAGTTGAGATGGAAGGCAAAGCTTTTGATTTACTGGTCCATCTACATCCCAACGCTCACTTATGGTCAGGAGCTCTGGGAAGTGACAGAAAGAATAAGAATGCAGATACAGGCTGTCAAAATGAGTTTCCTCCATGGGGTGGCTGGGCTCAGCCTTAGAAATAAAGTAAGGGAATTGGACATCTAGAGGCAGCTCGGAGTAGAGCCGCTGTTCTTTCGCGTCGAAAGGGGTCACATGAGTGAGTTCGGGCATCTGATCAGGATGCTTCCTGGGCACCTCCCATTAGAGGTGTTTCTGGCATGTCCCACCGGTAGGAGGCCCAGAAGCAGACCCCGAATACGCTGGAGGGATTACATATCTCATCTGGTCTGGGAACACCTTGGGGTCCCCCAGGAGGGGCTGGAAAGTGTTGCTGGAGAGAGGAGCGTCTGGGTTGCTTTGCTTGGCCTGCTGCCCCCACAACCCAGCCCCAGATCAGCGGGTGAAAATGGATGGATGGATGGATGGATGGATGGATGGATGGATGGATGGATGGATGGATGTGGGCATTCAGTTGCAGCACAGGTTCATCAGTATCACTTCAGAGACACATTCCTTGACAAAAAGTAGGGGAAGTTGAGCATAGTGTGACAAGGATCTGTAGCAAGGAATGGCGTACACACTCTCCTACACACTACAAGTATGAAACTGTTCCTTCAGAAAGCCTTTGTTCTGTCTCCATGTAGAGTATTCATGAGCAGTAGATCAGTGGGTTAGCAGTTTTGTGTACTCCTCTCTGGGAATCCACAGAGGGCCACAAAACATATTCTCCGGGATGAGGGTATGATCCAAATATCACCACCGTCAGTGTTAACTGCCGTGCCACTTCTTTGCTTGTGGGGCTTTTCGTGGTCACTCCACTGGAGTGTTGTAATACACAGTTGCCTGCTTTAATATTTTCTGGGAGATGGATCACCACATGGGATAAGGTCTCCTCCAGTATTGATATTATTGCTTACAGATCTTAGTTGCTATGGTGATATTACCAAAGGATTCAAAGAACTCAGTGGCAAACGTGGGTTGGAATACTTTTACTAGACAAAAGATTACCCACTCTGGATTCTTCCATGACTGCTGAAATCAGAAGACTTACTGTATATCTGCAGACAAGTAGGAACAACACAGAATATGTGTATATATGCCAAAAATACTCAGTCTACTTGTGATATGAAGACTTATGATAAATAATTGTGTAGATTTGAACACAGGCTATCAGTATCTAAATCAACCTACATGTATGAGTGGGAAATTCAGATCAGAATTAATTCCTGAAGCAGGCAGAAACCCTACGAACACTCCATTATATGATGGATAGACAGCACCTACAGCGCAGTGCATTAGAGGGTTACAGCAGGGCACAAGCTGCAGTCTATTGGCAGCCTCCTGCAGCTCTCAGGTGTCTGTCTGGCTGGACCAGCTGGGTCTCTGGCAGCACATGGTGAAGTTGACAGGGGGCACTGGCTGGAGTTGGCTTCACAGAGGTCTCAGCTGGCAATAAGCTGCTGCACCAATGTTCAGGGAGGTTCCCACTTGGGATTGAAATGTTGTTTTATGGTCTAATAAACGTGTCGATGGAACTCTCATCTTTTGATGTTCCTTAGAATAATGTTCATCACCAGACAAAAGTACATTATAATTAGTTTTGAACCCGTTACTTGATTTATGAACACAAAAGTGATGTTTTGACACACTATGTAATGTACGTAATGATTTGCGAAAGTACACAGAGTGGGATACAAGTCCAACACACAGTTTTAACAGTTGCTTATACAAATCAATGTAAGACTGTTCAAATATACATTTCCTGTCACTGTCCTGTCATTTCTTGCCAGTGACAGGAAAAGACAGACAGAGATAGAGTTATGGGATGGAGGATTTTGGGAAAGCTTAGAAAACACAACACAAATGCAGTATGTCTTCATACTAGTTACATCACTTTGCTAGACTCTATATACTATGTAAGTCGTTAATTTTTACCTATCTGTAGTCAACATCACAGTCATAGTTGACCAACACCAGCTGTTTTAGGGTCTATACCTAGACAGAATAAATTTAGCCATGTTTGTGTTTTAGACTTCCTTACCCATTATTGTGGTGTCATCCTGTGGCTGTAGCCATTGCCCCAGCATTTAAAGCAGAATGGATATAAATCCATGTCTTAAGGCAGATTGCTGCATTCTTATGAGTGCCCCCACTACACAAGGCAAGCAAAGCTGTTGCTAGCACTGTCCTGGTCAATACCTCAGTAGTGTTAAGCATTATCATGAGCTGATGATGCAATAAGCATCATCCACAGCAGCTTAAGTTTTGGTTTCAGGAAGGTGACAGGTTGAAATATCTAGCATTTCCTTCCATTGTGCTGCAGTCGAACATTTGTGTCAGTAGCCCATAGTTTCAAGTGGTGCAAAAACAAATGAACCAGTTTGGCTCTGTGTTGTCTTTCTTGCAGTGTCTACCAGTGAGCTGTCTGTCATACAGTATGCAGCACTGCAGTCAACAGTCTTTCAGCTACCACCACCAGTTGTCATTGGTACAAGCTGTGAATAGGATTTACTGATGTCTAGACTGTTCACATTGTTTTCTATGTCCAAACACTCTCTCTGGTAATACATCACAGCCATATCTGTCACAGGACTATTTTTGACAGAGTGATTTTACCTGCCTCCCTAAGGACAGTGCAACAGGAGAAGGGTCCTTTCTCTCTTTTTATTTTGCTTGCAGTGCGAACACAGCCACAGAGATTTCTCTTGCCATGAGTTTTATAATGTCCTTTTTTAACCTCCATGTCACTGCATCCATCTTGATTCTAATGGATATACAGCAAAAACCAAATCATTTGCAGCAATAATGCAATTTAATGTCACTGTGTTGTAGGTTGAGCCAAGGGGCTCTGGTCGATCATGTTAGCAAGCTTGTCAATGTAAATGTTCAAACACATTGGACTGAAGCCCAGTATCACACAATGACCTTGACTGAAAAAAAAGTAATTCAATTTTACCTTCGATGTGGCCCTGCATTCAATATTAGCATACACAGATTCTACGATATTGTATTGATGGTTTTACGGGTATTAGGATTAAGGTTAACCTTAATTAACCTTAGTAGGTATGAGGTACTTAAATATAGCCTGGGAAACAGACATATCTGTGAACTCATGTTTAATTTGCTGTGGCAGGTATGTCTGTACTCCGCCTATTCAGACAAATTTCTAACTGACTGAACCATTTATCAAAATATGGGGCATGTCTCAGACAATGACTGACCACTTGCAGTGCCTTAGCACAACACAAAATATGTGATAGTGTCATTTTTGGCTTGCATACCCTTGTACCAGGGACACCACAACGCGCATAAACCTAGCTTATGCTCCTTTCACATTGCAGCGCAGTAACGGCCCTGACAACCTGCATGAGCATTTCCCAGAAAAGCTGTTTTAAAGGCTGCTTCTGCTGCTCCCATGACAGGCAGATGTTTTGGTGAGCACTGGCAGAAGTGCAAGCTAGATTTAAGCTTCATGCTGTAGCAAGACAACAAGTCACTGAAATTACTAAGACTTCTACATATCATCTTAAGTTCAATGGAAATATTATCCCAGGCCTAGTGTTTCCTCTGGTTGTCCTTTTAAGTTGCTAGGACCATAACTCCAGGTATTCAGACATCAGCATTATCAGCTCCTCCATCTTGTCTTTTTTTTCTGCTACCTTGATATCCACTATTTGATTGGCCAAAGCCAGGCAGCAACCACTATAAATTTAACATGGTGAACTCAGTGCAGCAGAGCAAAGTCTGTGTGTGTGAACTTGAGGAGCAACCATTTCATGCTCCTACTATTGTGTTGGAAACTACTTCCCCTCTACCACTTTCCTGTCATTGCAGTGACTGGCGATGGCAGCAGGATTACGGCATCTTTAATAAAGAGCAGCACTATTGAGGCAATTTCTAAAGCAATCAAGATCACTGAACCTGATGTGGAACTTTGTTTTGAAGTACCTTTTTAAAATTCTGATAGCAAAAACGGCAACACTCTTCACAAACATATTAATGCTACACCATAACAGTTCATCACAGCATGCTGTAGTCTGTTTACTTTTGTCCGTAACTCAGTGCTACATCACATGTTTTGTTGCTCTGATTGGCTGTCGGTGTATCCAATTGCATCCAGAAGCATTTTGGTCTGCAGTTATTGATAATGCCACTTTGAAATCAAAAAGGAAGTGAGAGGTTCTAGGCTAACTCACATTTGCAATTTGGTCTTTTGATGTTAGGCTAAATTAAATAGGTAAGTGGGACTCATCTCTGATAGTTATTAGTGAGGTGTATGCAGCTGGAACAATGACCATGTTTTCATTGCATAGTACAAATAATTATACTGTTGCAACTTCGAGATCCTTTATTAGTAGCAATAAACCATCTATTGTCAAGGACAACAGGGTAGTTTATTTTGCATGGGTTAATAAAGATCATTCTGTACCAGCCAGTGGGTTTACCATCTATTCTGTTTAATATAACACAAACATATGATTCTTCACAGTCTATTTTGTCCAGGTGTAATATGATTCATATTGCACTAAATTTTCTTCCGTTGCCGAGGGAGTCTAACTATTTATTGATCAGCCACCACAGGGAAAAAACAAGCTCTTTTTCTGACCCTCTCATTACCTTAAATGTCACAACAAAGGTCAGAGGTGAAATTATTTAGCATCTTCTGTCATTGGCGTTGTGCTTTATACTTGGTAAATAGGGTACATTCCACAACACATTAATGTTGGAAATCTGAATACCACAGAGAGTCGTTCCATCTTTACATATTAAATATATTTTTTCTTGAATTGAATGTGCTGTAGTCATAAATTGTGTTCCCTCCTAAAAACAAACGGAGGGCATTTATTATGCAAGAACGATGATGCAATTTCAGAGGCATATTGCTTTTCCTAATGACTGCTAGTCTCTCACTGTCTCCATTTCCCTGGCGACTCTCTGCGTTGACAATGTGCCCTCTCAGCCTTTCACCATACTTTGCTTCTGTGCATGTGTGAGTTTATAAAAAAGAAAAAAAAAAAAAGAAACATGCAGAAAAGGAGCAGCATTGCGGGCACATGAATACAAAACAGACATTATTTTACTATGTTTTGCAACATGCTTCACTGTCAGTCACAGTGTCTTTTTTAAGACTACTAAATTGGGGCACCAAAGTTGAAACCTTTCTAATTCTGCAAGAAGTGGCTTTAAATGAAAATACATCCTTTTGTTACCCTGTTGATCATCCATCAACACTGAGGATCACAATGCTATCCATCGTCACACTGACAGCCGCAATGAAGTATCACGGAAAGACTGTCGTTGGCTGGTAGACACATAACCTTTACTGACATGACAATACCTACAACAATCACAGAATCTTCTAAAAGCAGTCCTTGGGTGACAAAGGACCTGGCACTGACTGTGAATGAAAAGAACATTGCATTTTCTTAAGTGATAAGGTTGCAGACAAACTTATATAAAACAGACTTGAAGAAACAGATAAAGGCTAAAGAGGTATAGTGTTGAGGCAAAGAATGTGTCTCAGGCTGACATCACATCAGACACCAGTCAGTTTCTTTCATTCCTGAAATACACTTTGTCAGTATCTTAGGCCCAGTCACCTTCAGTTGGCGTAGGCTGATGCAGATGAAATCCAAAACAATATCGCCTTGTAAGAAAACCTTCCAGAATCAGTCACTTCTTGGCGGTTTAACTTCACATGAGTTTTCAAATATCACCTTAGATCACCATAAGAAGGTCTGAAAAGTCACCTGAACAGCATCAGGTTCATTTAGAAAACATCAAGGGGTTGATGATGATGCAGCACTCATGCTATTACATCCCACCTGGAGCATCCGTGGATCTGATGCCAGAGTAGCTTTCTGTGGACTTCCCCACTGACTGCAGCACAGCGCTGCCTCATTTAGTTTGAGGAAAAAGTGTTGCAAGTGTGTTTAAATCCACACCCTAACATCTGGGTCCTTTAACCAATACTTGACAGACAGCAGTGAGTTAGAGTAAATGTTTTGCTAAGCTCTATCAGAACTACCTCCACTGGATCACCACAGGTCATATCACCTGTACTCTTCACCTTGTGCACAGGAAACTGCAAGATGCTTCTCATTAATTATTAGACACACAGAGTGGTGCAGGAAAAACCACATGGACCAATCTGTCTTGCAGACAAGAGAGATGGTCGAAGACTTAAGTTGTTCAGCCTTACATTCCAACGCATGTAGATAACAGCCAGATCATCAAGTTATAGATCATCACCTGAAACTCACCTTGAAAACCAATACTCAAAATGCAGTGGTGGAAGAGATAATCAGATCCTTTACTTGTGTAAAACTATGTAAGTTTTATTTGCACAAAACACATAAAGTATCAAAAGTAAGAGTACTCATTCTGCAGAAAAATAAAATGCCTCCTGTTATTATATATGAGGTTGGGCAGCAAGGCGGTGCAATGGCTAGTATTGTCGCCTCACAGCAAGAGGGTTCTTGGCTCTAACCGGGGATGAGGGCGCCCTTCTGTGTGGAGTCTGCATGTTCTCCCCAGGTCAGCGTGGGTTATCTCTGGGTACTCCGGCTTCCTCCCACAGTCCAGAGACATGCAGGTTAGGTTAATTGGTGACTCTAAATTGGTCTTAGGTGTGAATGTGAATGGTTGTCTGTCTCTATAGCCCCATTCCCATCAAGTAGTACGGTTCAGTTCAGTTCAGTTTGGTACGCTTTTTTTTTTCAGTTTCCACTGTGAAAAGTTGTGGATGGTACCGATGGAACCATTACATTTAATATGCCTGTTATCCTCTGTTGGGGTAACTAGCACACAGATCTGGTACTAAAAGGTGGAGCTGTGAACACTGCAGTGCATTGATTGGTCAATCCCGGATGGTCACTCTACTCAGGGCTGAGTTGTGGCCGGTTTTATGTAACCACTGTTCATACCGTGGGGAGTTTTATTAGTAAACTGTAACTATAAAATGAAAGGATATCTTGCAGCACCTAGAGTCGGAGAAAAAACCTAATTCAATGGGCCGCCTGCCAGTAACTTTTAAGGAGGAATGTTAACTTGTAATGTTATTCAGTGCATGAGGTGAAGACGTGAATCCATCAACACAGCTTAAATTTCACTGTGACAACTTTGACCATTAGTTTAGTTTTTTTATGACATACACTTTTAGTAATGGTAATGAGATCTTCAAGTGTTTATTTATATTAATTTTGGACAGGTTATGTGAACAGCATATATTCTAATCCTCACTTGGAGAAAAAGGGCTATGGCAACACTAAACCCCTGAGCTTGCCTGAGAACGACTAACTGCACAAACCGCTATTTTTAGATATCCCATGGAGAGAGACTCTCACTGTAGCCTGTTTTATTTTGTTCTGGAAATGTCAGCGTCCATCTGTGTCACCAGCAATGAGGAAATACAGTGAGTGCTGAATGGAGCAGTGAGTGATAACAACACCGCCCACATTTAAGGGTGCTGCTTGTGGTGGAAAATTGCCATGCCATTACTTTTGGTTCCAAAGGTACCAGACCGAAAGTGTTTGGTGGACACAGGGCTTATGTGTCAGCCCTGTGATAGTCTGGCGACCTGTCCAGGGTGTACCCTGCCTCTTGCCCAGTGTCAGCTGGGACAGGCTCCAGCACACTTGTGACACCTAACAGGATATGCAGTTATGGAGAGTGAATGAATCAAATACATTTTTTTTAATATATATATATACTCTATTCATCCTGCAAGGGGAAATTCAATTTTTACACTCTGTTGTACATATACACACAGGTCCAAACGACACACACACATGCACAAACGGGACCCATACATGCATTAAATGGAGAGATGTCAGAGTGAGGGGGCTGCCCATGGATAGGTGCCCCGAGCAGCTGGGGGGGTTCGGTGCCTTGGTCAAGGGCAACCTCGGCAGTGCCCATGAGATGAACTGACACCTCTCCAGCTACCAGTCCACGCTCCATATTTTTTGGTTTGGCGACCCTTCAGTTCCCAAGCCAAGTCCCTATGGACTGAGCTACTGCTGACTAAATTTCAGTCAGACAACTCTGAATTAAATTCAATATTTTTATTGAGCATAATTATTGCAAATGTAGAAGAGCATCAAAAATATATGTATTTTTTGCATGACCGAAGCACGTTTGGCGTCAGGCTCTGTCTCGAAGTAGGTATTCATTCCCTGATAATGATCTGCTTAGACATTACAGGGAATGGATAGCAGACCCCCCACTGGGGATCATAGAAACAGAGCCCACAGGAGGATGCTGGGGAGGTGGTGGGATTGAACTTCATAGGCAGCACAGAGCAGCAGAACAGCACAGCAGCACAAGCAGCACAGAGCAGTAGCAGAGCAGTAGCAGAGCAGCAATGATGGAGCAGCAGTAGCGGCACCTAGCGGCAGCAGAGTTGTCGGGAATAACCAGGTAAGCAAGGGGGGGTTTAAATAGCCTGCCCTAATCAGCAGGGGAGAGCATGTGACTGATCAGCTGATCAGGATTGCGCAGCTTTGAGTTGTCTGCCTGAACTAGCTCCGCAGGCTTTGCATCATTTCAGTCAGACAACTCTGAATTAAATTCAATATTTTTATTGAGCATAATTATTGCAAATGTAGAAGAGCATCAAAAATATATATGTATTTTTTGCATGACCGAAGCACGTTTGGCGTCAGGCTCTGTCTCGAAGTAGGTATTCATTCCCTGATAATGATCTGCTTAGACATTACAGGGAATGGATAGCAGACCCCCAAAACTGCAAACCCCCAACAAGCTTGATATGCAGAGCCTGACGCTGAGAATGGTGGAGCTTTTTTTTTTTTTTTTTAAGAAGAAAGAAAATAATTAGCAGCAACTCCTCCCCAGCAATCCACCAGATGAACAGCCTAAGAATGCAAGCATGGCAGCAAGCAGAACATTTATTGCCAAATTACAAAGCGTGAGCACACATGATTTTTTGAGCCTGTAATATTTCGTTTTTGTTGAAACGAATATATCTGACGTAAGCAGCCGAAGACCATCGGCCCAGAGACTTAAGAGAGGGCGTGGGCACAAGCAGCGCTGCAGTTGTAGCAGCCCCAATCCGGAGGGAGTGAGCCGTGTACACCTCTGGAGACAGCCCACAGTTTGAGCAGAGTTCACGCAGCCTTGCAGAAAACCAGAACCTGGTCATGGGCCTGCTGCCATCGACGACGAAAAGTGGGTCACTCGGAGCAGGTGCAGGCCGGGTTTTCAGGTAGCTCAGCATGGAGGCGACAGGACAGAAAGCAGAATTATTTTTTGCAATAACCACAGGCGTTCCTTTATTCATCCTATCGGTTTTAGAATGTTTCAAATAAATAGTGAAATGGTCAGATTCTAACTGTAAATCAGAAAAACAAAGATCATGCAGAGGGTTAAAAGAAAGAGATCTGGTTGTGAATTCCCCACACCTCATGAACCCATAAAAAGCCATTAAAAGAACCGCTTCTAACATCTTGTTAATATCAGGAGTGAACAGCCCAGATCTTAATTTGGATACCATCCTGTGCACCAATGAGATAGTGAGTGGTAAGCGTTTATCATTGCCTGGAAGTTGCTCTTTTTTGAGTCCGTTGAGAAGTAGGCGAATGCAGGGATTTTTTAAAAGGCTACAGACTGAAGGATCCTGACAACGAAGGTGAAACTGAATGCCGGCTATCAAGGCTTTAATGGAGAGAGGCTGCAAATGGCGGGACTCAAAAGAGTGGACTATAAATGCGCAAACAAGAGGGATATTGACGGGCAAGGATGGGCAAGCAAAACGAGCACAGAAGGAAGAGAAGAACCACCAAGCAGAATCATAAGCTTTTAATGTGTTTTTTGATAGACTTTTACGCATGAATTTGGCAGCAGAATTCAGCAGAGAGAACAGGGAGCCTTCACATCCTAATCTAGCACAGTTTGAGAAAACGGAGGGCAGGGCAGGCCACTTGGCTTGGCGTTTGGACACAGGGTTTTGAATTTCTGAAATTTGAAACGAGAGAGAGCGTCAGCTATACTATTATCATGACCAGGAATATAGACAGCGTGCATTATAAAATTGCCTGTCACGCATGTCCAGGTGAGGCGCCTGAGAAAACGATTAATTGCGGGCGTCTTAGAGCGCCCTTTGTTAATCATGTTGACTGTAGCTTCATTGTCGCACAAGACTACAATCTGTTTCCGAGACCATTTGCTGCCCCACAGTAAGGAAGCTACGACTATTGGGTACAGTTCGAATAAAGCAGTAGATTTGCATGCTGAAGGCAAATTGAGCATTTCTTTAGGCCAAGCTTCGGAAAACCAATCCCCCTTAAAGAAACCCCCGAAACCGACGGAAGGAGCGGCATCTGTGAAAAACTCAATTGAAGCAGAGGTTTCTGATTTGTCATAAAAAAAAAGAAATGCCATTCCACTCATCCAAAAAAAGAGACCAAAATCGAATATCAGACAGGCACCCTGGATCTAAGATTATTGTCTCATGAAGCTCTTTAACCGTTTTGGACAGGTCGAGCAATCGATGACACAAATGAACGCCCCTGTGGAATAATCCTCATGGCGAAATTTAAATGACCCAACAGAGAGAGAAGATCCCTTTTTGACACGGAAGCGGCTGAGGAGAATGATTTTAAAATATCCCTAATGCGACACAATTTCTCTCTAGGGAGAGAGGCCTGCATAAGGGCGCTATCTAACATAATACCTAAAAATTCAATGCGCGTACTGGGACCGACAGTTTTCTCTTCAGATAAAGGCACTTCGAGAGATGAGAAAACATCTTTGACGACTGTTATGCAGCGGGCTGGCGGCGATGCCGGGAAATCGGCCGCCAGGAAATCATCTAGAAGATGCAGAACAAAAGGCAATTTGTGGGTATTATACAATATCCAGCACAGAGCCTCTGAAAGAGTGTCGAATATGCGAGGGCTGCTTCGGCATCCGAAAGTTAATTTTACTGCAAAATATAACTTTGAGCGCCACTTAACGCCAAAAAGATGCCACTGCGAGGGATGGAGCGGCATCACTTTAAAAGCATCGGTGATGTCTGCTTTTCCTAGCCAAGCGCCTTGCCCTGCGGCTTTAATCATTTGAATTGCGTTGTCGATCGTGGCATAGAACAAGGAAAATGGAGCAAGAGGGATAAGGCTATTAATACTAGGGACTGGTCCATTATGAGGAGCGGACAGATCTATGATCAGACGTTTTTTTCCTGAGTATTTACGTGTTGCTACACCAATGGGACTAACCCTGAACAGGCTAAAAGGAGATTTGGAAAATGGACCTATCATAAACCCTTTCTTAATCTCTTTCTCAAGAAGCTCATCGACCACCTTTGGCTCCTTAAACGCTGATTGCAAGTTTTTACACACGTGAGTGGTCCTAGGAAGCCAACAAAGACCAGCTAAAAAACCCTGAACGAGCCCAGTTATAAGATAATTAACAAAACATCTGTTAGGATGATTTCTGAGGGCCTTAGAGAGAGCCGGAACATTCACAGGCGTGGAGGGTTGAACAGAATTTATTTCTTCGATTGTGCAGGACGCACCCTTCTTGGACACACAGATCTCGGGTGGCTGTCTGCACACCAGCTGCAAATATGCAAATATTTACAATTTCGATAAGTACAGACATTCTCATTGAAATTTATGCAGATTGGAGTATTGTTGCCAGGTAAATAAGGCACCTGAGGTTTGCGAGCGGCAGGGCCCGTACCTTGAAGCTGAGCAGTATTGAGCTGGAATGCAGATTTAGGACATAAGGTGGAACTGTGGCTAAACGACCCGCAGATGGAACATGACAGAGCTTGGCGGCCGGTGAAGTGCCTGCTTATCAAAGCGAGGTCTACGACTGACCAGTCTATCCGCTGGTTGAATTTTTGGATGTACATCGCTGATTTTGAAGAGAAACTCTTGTGGTAGTCATAGAAGAGAGTCCCTCCATAAGACATGGCTAAATCGGAAATAATAGCAAGATATGTGTCCAATTCTTGTCTACGCTCAGGATACACTTCACAAATAGTGTCCCTAAAGACGCCAAAGGCTACGTTAAACTCGGCCAGAGTCAGAGATTTTGACAGCCTAGGGTCGCTATCCCTTAGAATTACAGAGAAGTCCCCGCAGTCCACCGTCCTTTTATCTGACGTGTCGGAAGCACAAATTAAAATCTTGACCAGATTAACGTCCTGCCCTGATGAAAACAGCAAGCATAGAGTAGGCTAATCAGATCAATAAATAAATAAAAGTGCCAACATAAGCAATAAAAGACAACCGTGACTGAGCTGCATACCTGCGATAATCTGGTTCCTGAGCGCATCGGGAATAGCCCCGGCTGGGGGCAGGAACGGCGCACCTGTGGATGGCGCAGGGACTGCAGTTCCCAGGGTCCTCTGGGGCAAGGTGGACAGCTCGGCCGATGACGTCGAGGGTTCGCCGCTCGGAGCAAAACAGGAAGAGGGACCTGCTGAGTTTGACTCAAGCACAACGAGACGGTTATTCATGGAGATTAAAGAGGATTTAATATCGGACAGAGCAGACAACAGTTCAGCGTTTGGCTGAACGGAAGACGGAGTGGAAGCAGGTAACTTTTTCTTTTTTCGGGGCGTGTAGGTGGACTTTTGAGCACGTTTCTTGGCTGGAGTTTTCCCCTTCTTGCTTTTAGCGGCGGGGCACTCCGCCGGCTCAGACTCTTCAATCGCGTCAGGAACGTGATCTATGAGGAACTCAAACAGCTCTTCGTGACTGAGGCCGGGTGGAGCAGAGATGCCGTCGGCATAGAGGACCTCGAGGATCTTGACCATAGGCCAGTCGCTCAGTTGCCTTTGAACCAGGCGAGAGCTGCGGCGAGGGTGAGCCGCGGAAAGGGCTTCCTGGTCCCTAGATGGAGAGGGCGCATTGATGTCGGTGCCTGGAATTTCCAGCTGTCCTTCCAACAATCCGCCTTCGCTTCCTGACTCGTCAGAGAAGTCGGAGGACATGATGGCCAGGATCAGAGGCCCCAGTAAAGATATGAACACGATCTTCATAGGCAGCACAGAGCAGCAGAACAGCACAGCAGCACAAGCAGCACAGAGCAGTAGCAGAGCAGTAGCAGAGCAGCAATGATGGAGCAGCAGTAGCGGCACCTAGCGGCAGCAGAGTTGTCGGGAATAACCAGGTAAGCAAGGGGGGGTTTAAATAGCCCGCCCTAATCAGCAGGGGAGAGCATGTGACTGATCAGCTGATCAGGATTGCGCAGCTTTGAGTTGTCTGCCTGAACTAGCTCCGCAGGCTTCGCATCATGAATGAGTTGTTTGAGCTCTTTTGAACAACTTTATGTACTGTGGGGTAATTTAATCTACAGCAGTGCATCATTATATGTTTATATGTCACTGTCCTAAGAACCATTATCTCTAAAGAGAGTCAAGATTTCATGAGCTCAGAAAAACAGCCCTGTTTTCAGCTTTGTGACATTGCATTTTCCAGCTTATCCAAGAAGTTTTTAAAATAGCTTACTTAGCTCAAGAAATAGGAGAATTTTCTCAACACATAAAATAACATTTTATGATTCAGTTTATCAGAGACATTCACAACCACTGAATTTACTTACTTGATACTTGATGTTAGCTGGACAGGGAAAAGAGTAAAAATTGTGATCAGATAAGAAATATAGCAGAGTGAAAAGCAGAATATTTTCCATTCAGATGTAGTGAATTAGAAGTAGTAAGTTTAAAAAAAAACAGAAATACTCAAGTAAAGTACAAGTACCTCAATTTGTGCTTACTTGAGAAAAGTACTCAGTTGAATTCCACCACTGTCAAAATGTCAACAGCCCTGCATTTTCCTTAGAAACTTCAGAAAGCCCTCTGAATAGTTGCTCATCTCATTATAATAGCATGGTCTGCACTGTGCAACCTCACCGCAAACCCCAGTTAGATCATTAGGATTTGCAGTAAAATCATTTGCAAAGACCTTGCATAGCTGAACAGAATATAAAATAAAAAGGCTATGAAGAAAGGGTCACAGATCTCATCAGACTCTACACTACACAGGCACACACACTGCATAACCAGTACAAGCTTATTCCCTTCAGGTTCACCTTACGCTATAGACTAAATGAGCCATATCTGCCTTTGTGGCATCACCTAACTAACTCATGACTTGAGGCTACATAGACTAGGGAGTGGGAGCATTGGATTTACTTATTTTAACCATGTTGTTTTCATTCAATACTTAGTAATCTTGATAATATATTTTATATGCTTTATATACCTAACATTCATATGAATTTCATGTGCCAAGGAAGCCTTACTCTATTCGTTTTCCTGTGCAAATGTTAATGTGTTCAAGCTTCTAATAACAACCACAACAAAAAAACAGTCATCTATATCTGAATTTAAATTTAACATGTTACAGAGACAATACATGTTACATTTAATATGTTAAACATGTTAACTCTTTCCTTTTAAGCAAAAAGAAAATGTGGCAGCGTTACTAATGAGTCAGCTGTATGGCATCTGGCTGGTCTGTGTGGATCTATTACTATGAAAAAGATGTTAATCTGCCCTCTTTCCTCCGATCCTGTTGGTAAACTGTAGAAATGGAATGCATACTTTATGGAAAAGGACGACGTGTTTATGAAAGATGAGTGTTTAAAGGGAGGACACACTGAGAAACTGATAACTCCTCTCTTATCTGGACCAAACACATGTTATCCATTTTGCGGAATATCTGTCAATGTGATGTGCATGGACAAAGTGAGTGTGTGTGTGTGTGTGTGCTGTGAGAAAGAAAAAGATGCTCAGTCAGTGAGTGTGTTGAGCAGGCCAGATAAATAATAAATATATCTGGAAACCAAAATTGTGAAATAATGAATCGCATTAATTTTACTCTATTCCTTATTTTGACATTTTATTTCAATGTTTGTATTTCGCATAGATGCGAATGGTGCAGCAAATCAGTAAAATACACACACACACACACACACACTCACACATGCACACACACAAAATAAATATTTACAGGCAAAAGCACACTCAGGTGCCTTGATAAATTTACCTAAGAACTATTCTGAAAACACTTTCCAGGGGGATTTTCCACTCAAGGATTGAAAGGCTTTTTTCCCACTAGTAATGTTCATCTCCTGCTGGGAAAGATGTGAGGTTCACCTCTATCTAAAACCACTGATAGAGCGTGCTCAGTTATGTTGTAGTACACTGTAGCATTCCGTATTGTAACACTGTAATGCCATGTAGACATTGAAATATTTTAAAATCTTCACAAAACTGTGGTTATCCTGGCTGCAGGTTTAATGCATTAACACATCTTTCTTAAAGGGATACTATGGCAAACTTCCCTCCATCTTAACCATGGACAGATCTCTCTGCTCATCTCTCAAATCTGGCATATTTTTGCTGGCTCAAGGACTTGAACTACAGATTGTAACTCCACATTTTTGTATGCCCACCACCATGAACACGAAGAGTTCACATGCATCTCATATAATCTGGTCAAAATTAATATATATTTAAACACCTGAAGATCTGCTCATTACTATAAGTGTATGTCATCCAAGAGAGACAATAAAAACTACTGGAATGGTCAAAGTGAAATTTAAGGTGTGCTGATCGTCACATCGTCAGCTCCTACACTGAGTAACATTAAAAATTAAGGTTCCACCTTAAAAGTCACCAACAGTCAGCCCGGTGAATTAAAGTTTTTTTTGGCAGTCTACAGCTGCTGCAAGAGGCAGCAAAACATCCTTTCATTCTATAGTTACAGTATGAACAGTGGTTACATGAGCTTCAAAACCAGCCACAATTCAGCCCTGAGCAGAGTGACCGTCCACTGTTGACCAATCAGTGGACAGCAGTATGTCTAGCTCCACCTTTTAGCACCAGATCTGTGTGCTAGGTACCCTAACAGAGGGGGGACCCAAAAACGGGGACGGTACAGAACACTTCCATTGGTGCCATCCACAACTTTTCACAGTGGAAACCGAAAAAATGTGTACTGAACTGAACTGTTGTGGTTCTGACTTTTGGTCTGTTTGTTTACGCTGCTGATTCCTCTCTCCCTCTCCCTCTCTCTCAGCAGGCCGGTGCGGAGGCGGGGCAGATGGAGTCAGAGGCGAGGTCCATGAGACACACCTGCCTTAACTTAATAATTAAGCCGGCTACTTAAACCTCCCTCACGCTGGTTTCTGTGCCAGACGATTATTGTCCACGCCAGCGTTTTCATGTGTTTCTCTCCTCTGAGTCGATCTCCTCCCTCGTGTGTTTTCTAGCGTATATCTCTGCTGTGATTTTCGAATTGTTCCACCAGTGAGTTTTGTTATTCTGGACACTTTGAGTTCTAGCAGTTAGTAAGTCTAGTTTTTTCCCTTCGGGTGATTTTTCGTTGCTACTTTTGCCCTTGTGGTTTTTTGTGTTTGTTTTGGAGTTTTGAGTTTTCCATTTTTCCCCGTAAGGGTTTTTTTGTTATAAATCATTTGTCCAATAAAACGTTTTTGAACCACTCTGCATTTGGGTCCTGGTTCCCTTCAGACGAGAACGTAACATGAACTGCACTGTGCCATACTGGACTGCTTGGTGGAAACGAGGCTTAAGCAGTGCTGATAAACCAAGATTCTGTTACTGTACTGCTTATTTCTCGCCTAAAATACTTTCAGAAACATATTTTAGTGCACTGTTTGACCATAATGCAAAAGTTTGTGTACAGGAAGCAGGGACCATACTAAAAAATGAGATTAAACTGTAAAACTAAGCAGAGCTGATCAAATATAAACCAATGTCTGTTACTGCTTTGCCTATTTCTTGCCTAAAATATTTTCAGGAACATATTTTAGCTCAGTGTTTACTTGTAATTTGAGACTGATCTTTACCAGCTAGCTGCATATTGTCTCCCAGCTGTGTCAAAACAGATAAGCTTGTACTACATCCCCCACAGCAGGAGCATTTATTGGCTTGGTGCAGCACAATGTATTCCGGTAGTTGTAGGTTTTCTACCTCTTTAACAAAGGTCCTTTTTCTTCTGTTTTCCCTGGTTTTGTTGAACCAATTTCAAAGTCTAGTTGTGTGCATGCGCCAATACATGACATGATGTGGGACTGGGATTTTGACATCAGTGAGGCATGGGAATTTACATTGAGTATGTATGGCAATATAGAAGAAGTGAATTGCATCGAATGTATTTGGTATATTTGATTCATTATTTTACTATTAACATACTGTGGTGCTGGTACAGGAAGAAGCATTTTGACAAACTAGCATGCTGTTTTACAGTGATTATTCAGCTAGCATGTGCTAGTTTAGGCGCGTGTGTGTGTCTTGTCTGTACTGTACAGAGTGAGAGAAAATTATATTTTAGTTTTATTTATCTTTATGCCAGCGTGTCTGTCTCTGTATGTGGGCCTGAATGTGTTTGTATGAAAGGAGGGAGAGTGACTGAGTGCGTGCCTGCGTCCCTTCCCACCCGCCTTCAGCCATGTTCTGGATCAAACATTCCATCTGCTCACTACTGTCCTGCTGTGTCCTGCAGCAGGTACTCTCTCTCTCTGTCTCACACACACACTCTCACACACACACACACACACACACACACACACACACACACACACACACACACACAAACACACAAATACTTCTTCCACTTCTGCCTAAAACTCGCCATGGCATTTACACACACTAGATCCTCCCAAACAACACTGCACACACGCAAACACACACACACACACACACACACAGACACACAAACACACACACGAACATGTCAATCATCCATCCCACTCCATGCAGAGTGACAGTCGCAGATTGAGCTGCAGCTAGCCAGAGGGCCCAAAGCCAGGCATGGGTGGACATAAACACACACATACATACACATACACACAAACACGTAAATGCACACAAACACACTCTCCCAGTATCCTATCCAGCCGTCCCCCAGCAGTGACTCAGATGCAACTAGCCTATCTCCGGGCTCTGGGGATAAAGAGCCCAGCCTCCACAGAAACAGGAGATATGAGCTCTGGGAGCTTTGCTGATCCGCAGCGTCAAGCTCGTGCTCAATTTATCTGTCTGTCTTTCTATCTGTGTTCAGACAGACAGACGATGTTCCACTAGCCACCTAGCCCAAGGGTGTAAAACAGGGGCAAATGGAAATAAAGTAAGAGCATGAATTTTTTAAAGGCCTGCAAAACAGGGAGTGAAAATATAAGTGGTCTGAATATTCCAAGGTCATGGAGAGTACTTTTCAGTCTGTTTGAATTTATTTAAACATGTGGAAGCTGGTACGTCTGAAATTGGTTAGGCATTAAAAAAAAAGAAAGAAAAAACAAAACTATTAGTTTATCTGTAATGATCTGTGTTGCCCTGCTGATTGTTGGTTTTACGTTGATTTGATAGAAATCTGCAAATGGTGTCGTGTCACCTGTGATGTTTCAAACCTTTGCCCTGCCAATCTGTGTGGGTACTTTGTTGTCTGAATTTGATTTTCCAACCTTTGTCGTGCAGTGCCTCAGTCAGAACTTTCTTATGAGGATCCCCCACGACACCTGAACTTCTTCCCCCGTATTGCAGCCCCAGGAAACAGATCACCACTGCTCTTGAAGGTAAGACACATCAAAGACACTTGGACTGTCATCCCACAATACTGTGGGCTCATACAACTGCGGCCAGGGGGCCAAGGAAAGTACACCATCCTATGGGGTCATATGTTCCCTAGAGAGAAAGCTCATCAGAAGACAGAGTTCAGTGAAGCATTATGTGTATGTGTGTGTGTGTGTGTGTGTGTGTGTGTGTGTGTGTGTGTGTGTGTCAGACTGTGGATGTTCTATACAGTGGCTGGTGGGAGCAGAGCATATATATACTGTCTGCTGTAACCCTGTGAGTTGAATCCCATGTTAGTCAAATCCATAACGGTTTGCGGACAAGGGTGTGTGCATGCAGAGTACAGCATATATATGTACAGGGAGATTTAATGATGTGTGCACATGGTTTTATCTCTTACTTTGTGCTTAAATATGTGTGCAATAGCATTTAAGGCAAATAGGCCAGGTCCTCTCTTGGGGTTCGGGCTGAAGGCCCAGATGCAGGCAGCAGCCTCGCAAATTCCAAGATTGGGCTCTCCAGAGGCCGATGGCACAAATGGTCTGGCAGCAGCCCCCACAGCTCCACACATTGGCTACAGATGTAGCAATCAAAAGTCCCACTTTAAACATTATTTATGACAGAGACATTGCCGCAGACACTTGTTTGATTATTGATTTTATTTATTTACGCTCTCAGCTGCCAGGAAAGTCTTGTGATCAAACAGTTTCATTCTGAACAGTGCTGAAAAAACAAATTGCAAAGGCAGAGTGGCTGCTGGACTAATGGAAGAGGTTTCCAGAAGGTAGAAAACGGGCATTTGATGTGATGGCTACCACTGTTACATGGGAATAAGAGTGGATATGCCTCATACATTGCGCATGTGGGGAGGGGGGACTAATTGGCAGAGAAATATTGAATTACACTCACAAACACACACACAAAAAAGGAATAGCTCTAATGCATAATAGATGTATAATACCAGGGTTGTTCTGAAATGAGTAAATAAGTAAATCATGCAAAATTTGGCTTTCAATTTTAATTTATCCTAACCAAAACACTCTAAATTGACTCTGAAGTACCTTTTTGGCTGATAGCTTGGATATAACTAAATTACAGTGCTCACCTAGGCTCAGTACTGTATAATAGCTACATTGAAGTACATGTCAGACACATCAGCATTAACAACTAGCACCATTTCTCTTTCTCTCTGGGAAGGAAGAACCCTATTATTTTGTGTGTCTGAGACACTGGCAATGTTTTGCACTGTAACAATTATACGGGAAAAGGTGAAATGTTACAAAGTTCTCCCTGAAGTAGCATAATTTTACACTAAAATTAAGACAAAATATTAAGTCACTCAGGTTGCAATGACATGGCGCCAATGATTTAACCCTGTGGTTTCTTCTCACATCAGATCTTTGAATGATTTATAGGATCAAAAAGTAAAATAAATCTTAATGTAGTGGTTAAATGTAATGTAATGTGGCTAAATGGCATTGTAAATTTGGTGGGAGTGAGTTACTGCCTCAAGCAGGGGAGTTCAAGTATATCGGGGCCTTGTTCAGGAGTGAGGGTAAAATGGAGTGCTAGATGGATTCGCGGTTTGATACAGCTTCTGCAGTGATGCAGGCACTGTGTCGGACCATCATGGTGAAGAGGGAGGTGAAGAGGCAGGTGAGCTGGGAGGCAAAGCTTTCGTTTTACTGGTCTATCTACATCCCAACCCTCACCTTTGGTCATGAGCTCTGGGTAGTGCCCGAAAGAATGAGATTGCTGATACAAGCGGCCGAAATGAGTTTCCTCCGAAGCGTGGCTGGGCTCAGGCTTAAAGATAGAGTAAGGAGCTTGGACATCAGGAGGTAGCTCTGAATAGAGCCGCTGCTCCTTCAAGTTGAAAGGGGTCAGTTGAGGTGGTTCGGGCATCTGATCAGGATGTCTCCTGGGCGCCTCCCGTCAGAGGTGTTCCGGGCACGTCCCACTGGTAGGAGGCCCCGGGGCAGACCCAGAACACACTGGAGGGATTACATATCTCATCTGGTCTGGGAACACCTTGGGGTCCACCAGGAGCTGGAAAGCGTTGCTGGGGAGAGGGACATCTGGGGTGCTTTGCTTGGCCTACTGCCCCCTCGACCCCAGATGAAGGAATGAAAATGGATGGATGGATGGATGGATGGATAGATGGATGGATGATAACATCAACAGTCTGTGCACTTCCAGGTCAAACATCGTCACATCTCTAATGGTCTTACCTCGTCAAATGACCTTTTCATTATGCTAAAGTACAACTTCATCATGACATTCCAGCAAGGCACTCAAGAAGTCACAAGTTAAAACCCCTTAGCTCCTCATTTCCAACATCAGATGTGTACTTGGGAGTGAATTATGTAGGTTCTTAAGCCAGAATTTCCTTCACATAAAAGCATTTTGCTGTATTTCCAGAAGGCAACATACCTACATAAGAAATGCAGTATTTAAACATTGAAAAAGAGAAACTTTGATTTAATTTCTGCTGCCGTTCTGTTAATTTTAGCTCCATTAGAGAAGTACGTGTTTCATGAAGAAAAATGTGTATTTAGTGCTGTAAAACAGAAAAAGTACATATAACGTTCATATGATTCAATTTGTGGTTTTGATTTACCAAAAGTAACTCTTGAGATAGTCAAGATGAAAAAAGGGGAGGAAAAAAAATGCACTAGTGGAGGTACGGAGGGATTAATGGACACTGTGTTAAAGAAGAATAGATACATTAATGAATGAATGTATGAATAGAGAGAAGAGGTGGTAAAGAATGGGTAAAGGGGAGACATCGAGGGAGAGAGCGAAGAAGAGGATTAGTCCCTGATGGAAACCGCTGTGGTTTCCCATCTGCTGTGCATCTCTTAACCTTGCGTGCCCCAACCAAAAATAGATTAGTTTGCAATGTTTAATGCATGTGGATGTACATAATAGAGCCAGAAAAAGGCAAGAGACAAAGACAGGGAGAGAGCATAATCTCAATATTTTGTGCATCAATTTAAGACATGCATGCATACATAAATTATTAATACTGGCACAACATGTCTGTACTTGTAAGTAAGTGTGTTTATAAGCCAGTGCATACATGAAATCACTGCATGGTTTGGCCCTGGTTTGTCAGTTCTTGCCTGTGCTGCTGTCCTTGCCTCATGGCGAGGTTAAACACTGAGCATTAGAACCATGTGTTCTCATTACATTATGGGATGAGTAATACTTGGCAGTTACTGCTACAGTTCAACTTTACTGTTACTGCTGTGTGCCCTCATCATCTTTGTCGTCATTACAGTCGTCACTGTCACCCTCACTAATGTTAATGTTTTTTGTTGGTTGGTTGTGTTGTTTTTTGTTTTTTTTTTTGTCTTTGTGGGTGCATTCATTGTTGTCATAATTACAGTCATCTAATCTGTCTCCGTCACCTACATGATCGTCATCTCTTCATCAATGCTTGCACAGTGGAGGTCGGAATTATTCATCTTGTCTGTCATTGACATTCCATCATCATTGTCGTCAGTTAATGAGTGGATTTCTATTATTATTATTCTATTATTAATAATTACGCAGTGCCCTCCCTTTCCCAGCAATCCTCTGAAAACTATTTTCACAAATTAATACCCACTTATCAGTGTGATCATTTGTGCAATGAATACTTTTTTTATTATTATTTTAGAGCTCAAAGTGTTCATAAGTTAAATTTTTTTTTGCCACAGTTTTAGACATCATGAAAGTTTGAGTTACAGGAATGTTTGCAAAAGTCATTGTCTTAAATTGAAACTGATCCTTTGGATCCCAGTCATAAAACAGAATTGACTATAATAACATTTTAAATCTTTTGGTTGCTTAAAAATCTATCTAGCAGGATTTGGATTATCCATAGCATGTTGATTCATCTCAGTGTATGCATATTACTAATCATATCTAAGTTATAATTGTTTCCATCTTTGGCTCCTATCTTAACATGAACTGTAAGCTAAGCTTGACCTCTGCCATATTTTATTTTTAAAACTTGGCTTGTGGATTGATCATTGATCGATCATCCAACATCCATTTGCTGTTAGAGGCAATAATAGTAATGATAATAATAATAATAATAATAATAATGAATAACTTATAATAATAAAAACACATAATAAAAAACAAACAAGACGAAGAAACAATATCCGAAAAGAAGTAGGTGAAAGTAAAACTTATGTCCCTGCCCCTTTCTTACATTTCTCCTTTTAACTCATATTATTTCAACAAATTCCCAAATTTATTTACAACTAATACACAACTATCAGTCTATTCACCATCCGGTTAAATAAATAAGTAATAAACCCAGTTTATTTACAGTACCACCCAGTGTTACAAAATAAATATGCACTCCCCTAACACAACCTTTCCTCATCTATATATCTGGCAAAAATATCTTTTTGTTTAGTTTTTAAAATTCGTTTATATTTATGCTTTGTTTTAGCTTATCACACAACCCATAGCCCAAGACCACCCCATACACTGAAATACACAGACTCTTCTTAGTTGTATGAACACATTGTAGTTTAAATGAAATTCTCTTAAATTATAACCCTGCTCTCTGTCACAAAACATTTTTTGAATGTTGCCCGGAAATGAATTATTTCTTGCTTTAAACATGATTATTGCAGTTTTAAATTTGACCAGATTGAAAAATTTCAATGCAAGTGACTTAAAAAATAGTGTGTTCGTGTGTTTCC
Source organism: Cephalopholis sonnerati (assembly GCA_019142605.1). Classification (NCBI taxonomy): domain Eukaryota; kingdom Metazoa; phylum Chordata; class Actinopteri; order Perciformes; family Serranidae; genus Cephalopholis; species Cephalopholis sonnerati. The sequence continues at coordinate 38,323,424 of JAGQAX010000013.1, forward strand.
TGTACCCCACATCATGTACTGCCCTGATTGCTCTCTTTTGAAGGATGTGTAATGGTTGTAAGTTGCTTTCTAAGTGTTGTCCATTTCCACACAGTAAATCAAAATATGGGAGTACAAGTTCAGAATTCAGAATGTGCCACGATTTATGGTCCAGTATGTGTTTTGTTTTACCCAGAACTGCAATAATAATAATAATGATAATAATAATAATAAACATCACCATCAGTGTTAGCACCAGTTGACACAGCAATGACTTTAAGTACCAATCATTCAGCCAATATACACTATGAGTATACCAATATTTTCATTGCAAAGAACGTGTGCTTCAGGTTCAAATTTAATTACATTCTCAAAAAAACTAACCTTTTCCTTGAAACATTTCCTGTGGCCATGTCTACCATTTCCACTCTGCTTCTCTTCTAATTCACAAATGCTGCCTGGGTCGCTTGGAGAATTTAGCAACATGACGTGACAATTTTCCCAAAAACATGAAAAGCCACTAAGTTTCACAGAGAGTGTTATCCCCGATTAAAGATGTACAATTTCAGGGAAGAGCAGAAGGCTTTTGCATAGCTCTTCCTCTCCCTGCAGTAAAATGGTGATGTTTTTATGAGTCTGATGAATATTTTAACTTTTGGGGCAATTACATGACTCTAAATGAGAAGAAGCATACTTCAGCTAAGCTAAAATATGCAGCAGCTGTGAAAGACATGATGAGGAGTGCCAAACAAGTGGCATTTGTCTGACGTAAACACCTCTAATACACACTACGTTAATTGCCCTTCTATTGTGTTTCTCTGTTTTGTCTGAGCTTCATGCACCAACAAAGGGGGTGGAACGCTTTTCATTTTTTAGTATTTACAGTCATCTTTCTCTCTTGTTGTGTTACACCTGTTGGAGATTAAAATGTTAGCGCTGAAGAAATCAATTTTAATAAAATCACGAGGATGGGATTTCTTTACAGCTTATTAATTGCTCAAAGGTCAGATCGACACAAAAATTCTGAATTCTCTAAACTGTATCTTAATTATTTCTTCCCCTATAGTTTGATTCAGAGCTGTCATCACTGATGAAATGCCACAATAATTAACAGCTTAACACCTACATTGTACAATTAATGGAACTTTTTCCCTCTGGCAGCTGCCATCATATTTCCTTAATATATAGTACTTCATTCGGGTTACATTTTACACATGCTTTAGGTTACAGTGTTGTAGGCAGTAACTGATAAGTATCGTAATGTCACACAACTCATCAGGGTGCATAATTTCAACTCAGTAAACCTTGAACACAATGAAAACGCTTTTTATCTTTCTGTTTACCTGTCACTTTTTTCTGTCTTTTGTCTCTTTTTTTTTTTTGTACAATACACACCCAAACACACACTGCAGAAGCAATATCATTTCACTGGGTCTGTGACCCATGGGGTTCTTCGCTAACCCTCCTGTCACTCATATCTGCAACAAACAAAAAAGAAACCTCAACAAAGTATCGAGTAAGCAGTTTTTATTCTGCTGACCACAATGCCCCTCCACTAAGGCCAATCAGACTGGGATGAGTTACTGGATGTCATGGACCCACACAAACATGCCCGACTCTGTGTGTGTGCATGCACACCTGCTGGTGTGTGTGTATATGTGTGCCTGCGCAGAGGGAGCTGCTCTAAGTCAAGACAAAAAGAGATATGGCATACTGTTTTTGAGAATACACACACACACACACACACACACACACACACATACATACACACGCACAGTAAAACTTATGCCTCCTCACTATATTGTAAAGTCGTGGTGTTGGTTTTGTAGGCTTTTGGGGTTATACTGGATTTATTTTGTTGTGTTTGCAGGGTGGAGACATTAGCATAATCTGGGTCAAAGCCTATGAATGAGGATGTGGATGCATGTTTTACTCTTCTCCCCAAAGACTACAGCACAGCCCAGTTCATACATTATTCACTTGACTACAAGTGTCTCTAAGAAGAGATGGTGAGAGAGAGAGAGAAGGAGAGATGTGCAGACAGAAAGAAAGATGACAAAAAAACTCAGCCAAAAATAGAACGTCCTCAAGACAGACATGAGGGCAAAGGTCTTGTTGTCATTTGGGGACAGAATGAACACTCAATTTACATGTACAAACAAACAAGCCAGCTCTGATTAAGAAGCAATTAATACTGTTTCACTTTTGTCAAAAGTTGGACGCTGGAATTATCATCTCTGCTCTGGTTCTTGGCCTCATCACAAATCTCACAAAGGGCCACAAAAATGCCAAAAGCAGTGACCACAGCAAACAACCAACAAACCACTTAATCGCCCAGCACTTTACTCTACGTGTCAAAAGTTAACTTTCAACTTATCGAACATCATGCAGTTGCATTTTTTACATTCATTTTTTAATTCATTTTTATTATTCAAATAATGGCTTGAATACTTCAAGACTTGATCAGAATATCCACTCTTGCATGAGATTCCACTCTGTCACTGCATTAGCTGAGGAGTTAATAGATGAGCACAAAGAGACTGGCTGAGCAAATACTGGCCTGTATAGAGGCTTGCTATGTCTCCATTGCAATCTATGAGCATTGGTTATAATGTGTATTAAAATGCAGATATTTCCTTTAGGGAAGACACTTTCTTTAGAACCATCCTCTTAGATTCATTCCAACAATAAAATCCAGGCTAGCCCTTTTCAAGATCTTTTTATTGAACTCTTTATATATGCTGATGACATCCTGCTAATACTACAAAACCCCAAATCCTATCTTAGTCATACATAGAGCTAACCAAACATATTAGCCATCTATCACGTTATGAGATCTTTTTTTTTTTCCATTTGACCTTTATTTAACCAGGAAAACGCCTTTGAACAGATACTGCCACAAAGACTGCTTACAGCACCTAGCTTTGAGTAGTCTCCAAATGGCATTATATATCTGGGTATCACTCTAGGATCAGATCTTAAAAAACAAAGTTCCAGTGAATGTTATTAGCATTTTGAGAAACATTACTGAATATTTGAAACCTGCCACTCGTGCTCTGGAATAAAATAAATCCTTTAAAATAAATGTCCTTCCACGTCTAATTTATATTATTAGTGCTCGTCCACTCCCTTTTGATAATGTGTAATTTAAAATAATTAATTTGTATTTCTTGATTGCGATAAAGGTGGTACCCTTTAAAATAGGCATACAACCACAACGCAGAATTTACGAACCTTTGTGTGTGTGTGCTTGTGTGTGTGTGTGTTTGCGTGTTGACAATTCAAGCCAATCTTTTCAGTGTAGAAAATTCAATTTCAGCCAAAGTATATGGTATGTACCTAATGATTTGTGTGTGTGTGTGTGTGTGTGTGTGTGTGTGTGTGTGTGTGTGTGTGTGTGTGTGTGTGTGTGTGTCAGTGTATATAAGTCTGTGAGTGTGTGAAGGAATGGGAAAAAAAAAATCTGCTTATTACAGACAAAGGAAAAATGTCAGCAGGCTTTTTTTTGCACCCAGCTGCATTTCTTAGCCTTTTCTGACCAATATTAGATTTCTGCCTCCATTCAAAAATAACTGCAGATATTTTCCAGGTCTCCTCTCTTTTCAGCTGAGAGTTTCTGCAGGCTAGAATCCATTGTTTTGAAGTTATCGTGGATGGATTCCAGAGTGCTAAGACTGCAGGAGGGGGTTTCATGAGCAAACAGAAAAATGTCTACAGCATGTGTGCATGTATGTATTTATGCATGAAGACATAGTCTATATGCATGTTTGTATGTAATGGAATGAAGGGGCTATAAATAGGTCTAAATCATGCTGCATGGCACGGCAAGGACGCGCGTCATCATATATAAAATATTCTAAATGGAGGAGGAGGAAAGGCCCTGACACCAGCCTGTACATATCTGACCAGAACACACTGAATGCACACACACGTCTGTCTAAAAGATTTATACTGAGTGTAATTCAATGAATATTTGGTGTCTACAGGTCCTGGGTCTGCCTGTAGGAGTGTGTGTGTGTGTGTGTGTGTGTGTGTGTGTGTGTGTGTGTGTGTTATTGGTCCATGCTTCTTTTGCTTTCATTGCATGTGCTGCAGACCCTGTTGCATTATTGTAATTTACTTAGCTTAATGCAATAACAGTTGTACCATCCCTTATCCCTTGGAGCGATTCACTATGCATCGGATTGTCTTTTGTCCACCAGTTGCCTGTGTGTGTGTGTGTGTGTGTGTGTGTGTGTGTGTGTGTGTGTGTGTAGGTGTGTGTGTGTGGTGTGTACATAATGGCAATTCCAATACAAGCAATGCCAAACCTTCCAATGTGGCAACATTGAGTTTCTGTATGAGAACATGGTATATGCTTAACGTGCACATATGTTATTGAATGTGTATGGCTCGAGGAAAACAGGTTGTTGCAAACTGTATTCAATACATGTAGAATAAGTTGGTAATACAAGCTGTATGAGAGACTGATGATATCGAAATATATTATAGTGTATGAAAAAAATGTCATGTATGAGGAAGTAACAGTCTGGCATTTTTATACTCCCACCATACGTCCTAACATACTGTACAGTACTGAGATGCACTCCACTCATTAAGACTACTACACAGAATTTAATGAAGGCAATTTATTTAGTATTAATGCTTTCTGCTTGCCAGTGTGCCACCCATCTGCTTCTGTTATATACTTACGAGGGCATCTGTTTGAAATAAAATTTCACTAAATGAGTTTAAAAAAAAACATAACGTTTACTCACACTTGAGTTTAGCTCCATATACATCGTGGGCATTTCTCCACCCACGGCTGAACTCTTTCTACATTTTAGACCTGCATTATAAATGAGCAGACATATTGGGTTCCAAGTAATAAATGAATGAATGAGTAAATATTTGTCTGTGTGCATGTTAGCGCCCAGTGCCAACAAAAGTAAAGCTGCTGTGATAAAGACATCATCACAACACAATGTGTGTGGGCCATCTGTGTTTCTTCTGTCAGCCTGGATAGGACACACAATTACTCAAACAGTGAGTGTGATATTTCTTTTGATTTCTTTGTCTGTATGAAGTTAACATTTGTAGATGTATATTCAGTGTTCAGATAAATAATAAATCTTAAAAGCAACAGGTTGTCGGTATTGCCAGTTGTAATTATTTATTTATTTATCTGTGATCTGCTCTCCAGTGGATCTTTTTTCTTTTAACTGCATTAACTTACTTTGTAGGCCATTCAGGGGGCAACAGACAAGCTGTAAACACAACACCGAAAAAAAGTTGAAACATTGAACTCGTATTTACATATTTAGCAGGTAAAAAGTAACATTATAATTCCTTTGGAGTTGTGTTTCTGGTCACCAGACGAATGAAAGTCCAACAATCACTCTCTTTTACCTCTGTTTTTGGTCTCTACCAATTGAGCACAGTCTCACTCTGAAGTCATCAAAATCCGCCGCATTTGCAGTGAATTGCAGCGTCAGTAAGCAAAGGAAAAAGGCATCCTTTAACGTTGCTGTTATAGTTTAACGGCGCCTGGCGGCATCAGGGGGAAACGCAGCAGGACAAGGATGAAAGTTAAGGTGGCCAAAGTCTGAATGGGGCGGGCAGGAGGACTTTCACCATAGAGAGCAGTGTTTGCATTCTGTAAGATTCTGAAGTCAAACCCTGTTCTTTTTTTCCAAAGTCCAACCACATGTTTTTGTTGCCTAAACTTAACCGTGTGTTTGTTGTTGAAGAAAAAAAAAAAAAAGCCTTTATGTAAATGTTAAATTTTCTGTGAAAACGGAAGTGTATTTTGAAAGAAGAGAACTTGACAGAGTGTCGCAGAACGTCAACAATCAACGCACCCGGGGTACCTTGCATGTTGTATGTGGACGTGGAAAGTCCATGACCAAAACATCAATATGTGATGAGGTCGGAGTGAGAATGTGTTGGCCAACTCCTGAAGTTAATATCTGGCTCTTTATTTGCTAAATGCTCCATTATGTTCACCAGCTAGTTGCTAGCTTTGTGTACAGTGTGTTGACAACAGCTGCTTGCTGTGGCTGAAGACTGCACCAGTGAGACCACTGAGACTGAACCGAAACAGTAAGGTTGCGGGCCAGAAAGCCAAAACAATGAGTATAGCTGTTTTTTGTTTTGTTTTTTAAAGATTTTTTCATCTTGACTTAAGTATGTGTACCACAAACCAATTAGAGACTTAGTTCATTCAGTTAGTTCCTACTTTATGTACTTTTTTGTCTGTGACATTCAGAGCATTAATATAGCAGCAAAAATCTATTGCTAAGTAAAGGTATACTGGAGAAATGGCATCCTGAGCAGACTGTGTTATAATTTGAGCTTCTCTGTGGTTTGTTGCAGTAAGCTGGTCTGGCCGCACATGCACATAATTGCATGTGTGTATCCCACAGAACAGCTCATGGCTGCCACTTTGCACTGCAATCATATGGTGGATACAGCTGGTATCAGGTCAGCGTCATCTCAGAAGTGTAGCGCCCGCATTCTCGATTAACACCATTAGCTCTGTCACTGTTGCTGCTGTTAAGCACTGTTTATCTGTTTATTTAGCTACTCCCATTAGCTGTGAGACACCGGCTCAGCAACCTCCATGTTGAGAACCATGTCCAGACAACTCATACACACTGAACCCAAGCTCCTTCAAACAAAAGAATGATTTCAGTTGTGAGTCGGTGTAATCTCAGACTATGCACTATGCATTGGTGGTAGACACCTAGGTCAAAGAGTCGTCAGCAGCAACTTTCTAAAAAAGTGTTCAGAGAAAAACGTACAAGCAGAAATTGCCAGTGGTCTCCTCTTCCCTCATGGCCCTTTACATCTGGCCCGTCACTATAACTGTGGGCGGCACATTAGCACAGCACCCCTCCCACTCCTTGACACAATCTAAAGGGTCTTTCTGACCTGCAGAACATATAGGAAGCCTCCCTGAAGAGAGTGAAAATCAGGCCTTACCTGCAGAGCTGAAGAACCAGCGAAACTGCAAGGAAGAAAGCAAATAATAATAATATAAATCGGCTGAATATCTACACTCTGTCAAAGACAGGAAACACAGACTGATCCTGACCAAATACAGGCTGAGTGACCATCACCTAGCAGGAGAAACAGGGAGACAAAGACAGATATGGCTGCCCAGAGAGGAGCGTCTTTGAAGTCACTACTCGACAGGTGAGGTAGGAACAGAAATGCATTTCCTCCTCCATTATGAAAAGCTCTCAGAGATTTCCATTTTGGAGAAATAATCAAGAAAATTCCAAACTTCCTGACATTAACCCCGAAACAGAATTTCACAATCAACCAATCGCACAGTGACACACCTTCTCTGTCAGCGTATCATCTCACTGCTCCTTATTTTGAATATGGTTTTTCTCTGCCGTTGTTCTTTCCTGCTGCCATCGTGCACGCCCCCCAACTCCCCATCACTACCAAGTCTTTACAGATTCATCAGCCTCCTACGCCTCAGTAGTCAGCAGCCTCAGAGTCATCAGCCACCATCAGCCACCAGTGCCTGGTAATCTGTTAATCTGTACACTCAAATTCTGTATTAAATATTATCTTTACTTTATTCTTCTGTCTCTCCTGATTGAAGTAAAATATGATTACTTTTTATTTTTACATGTATCTTTTTATTTTTGTTTATGTTTTTATTTTATTCATTTATTTTGTCTGTTTTATTTTCATTTATCATTAAATAAATAAATATTATCATTAATATTATGAAATAAATGTATTATTATTATTATTATTATTATTATATTTCATTTTTTTAATGAAATGCTTTGGTAATAACATATCTTTGTTCATGCCAATCAAGCGATTTGTTCTTTATTTCAAATTCCAATTCAGACATTTTACGGTAGATTATTTGCCTCTGACATGCACCAAGTTGCCTCCTATCACTCTCCTCAAAGAATATATCTGCTATGTCTACCACACTCGAGTGTTCAGTCTTGCATTTACTAACAGCATGTCATAGGTCCCTGTTTTATTATTTCATGCCATTATTACAAGTGTCAAGAGGTCCCGATCTATACAGGAAAAACACAGACAATAGACTACACACCCCACACCAAGAGACTTGAAGAGATAGCAGTTTGCAGCCAAAATCAGTTAGGTAGCTAGTGGGCAAAAATCAGCAAATGCTCTGTGAGAACAGACAGCACTGAAGGTAAGAGCATAGATTTGTGTACCTGTGTGTGTTTGTGCATGTGTTTGTGTTTGCATGCACCAGTGTGTTTTAGGTGAATCCCGTCTCTCATGTCTGGAGGCCTCCGTCATTGTCACTCCGGCCCATTCCATATTTCTCCTGCCTATGCACCTGGGACGTTTTATTTTATTTGCCTGCCATAGACCAAGGTCTAGATGATTGATCGACCCACATCAGCCTCTCTCCAACCATTTATCAAATGGCCGGTGTTTAGGATAGGTAACTCTCATGCACACACATACACACCAACCCTAACTCTAATCTAAACCCAATGAAGGTTGGGATCATACGGGTTATGCTGAATGCAGTTTGGGTTAAAACACATTCGAGACGCAACAGAGGGTCTGAAACACAGTGTTTCTATTTTGCAGTGGCAGAGTTCAATTTATGTTTTTGTATACTTGCATTTAGTGTTTTGTATGTGTGTGTGTGTGAGAGAGAGAGAGACAGACAGAGAGAGAGAGAGAACTGGGCATACCAAATAGTGTTTTTTACTCCAATGTCCCCATGCTGGTGCCAAAACATGCAGCTTAGGTCGGAGTCTTGCAGAGATGGAATAAATTATAGCATCACTGTTCTAAATGCCAAGTGTTTATCAGCCATTTATGCCTAATAACCTACACTTCATCACTATAAAATCTAAACTGCGAGCCAAAGCTGAGAGTGATATTAAAATGGAGAGTGATTCGAGAGATAGCTCATTCATTCATGTTATTTTTAGCAACTACAGTGCGTAATGAGCATTGCATGCTATATTGCTTTATCCACGGCAAATTTAAAGATAACAGTCAAGCAGTTCACACAAACAGGGGAAAAAGAGGGGGCTGGAAAGACGAACAGAGAGATTGGTAAGGGAGAAGAACGGCATAGAGGAAGAAAAATGCGAGTTAAAAAAAATTAAGCAGTGGAAGGCACACTCATTCTTGAGGCTCGATTTATACTCTGAAGTGCTTTAAGAAGATATGTCAGTGAAGATGTGTGGCTAGATGAGTATCAGGTGGCATGACTGACACCGGTAAAAATGTGAGTATGGTGTGACAAACACAACAGGGAAATATAGCAGAGGGAGGGGAGCAATTACAGAACGTAATATTGTCAATATTGATGATTGAAAAAACTGTTAAAATAGCAGACCAATTACAAGGGCTGCCCCCAACTAAGAATTTCCCTGGTGGACTAAAAGTCTTCATTTAAGGCCATTAGTCGACTAGTCGCCCACATATTTACAATGTCAATTTAATTATTAAATTATATATTTTGGGCAGTGCCTGGGCAGTGACTTGTGGCATCAGAAACCAATGAAAAAAGGCATCCTTTAACGTCTGCATGATATGCAGCCGGTTGCCGTAATAGTTCAACAGCACTCACAAGTATCAAGGGGAAACGTGGTGGGACAAGGACAAAAATTCAGGCGGCGAAAGTACAAGTGGGGCGGGTGGGAGTGGTGGTAGATAGGTCCGACAAACACCAACTTTCACCCGACAGAGCGGTGTTCGCATTCCATAAGACTATAAAGCCAAACCATGTTCTTTTTTCCTGAACCCAACCATGTGTGTGTTGTTGAAGGAAGAAAAAAGTCCATTCGCAGTGTTGTACTGATGTATCTTGAAAGAAGACAATGCATGCAACAGGCAGAACTTGACACGGTGTCCCAGAACGTCGACAACCAATGTACCCAGGGTACTTTGCACATTGTATGTGGACGTGGAAAGTCCATGACCAAACATCAATATGTGACAAGGTCCGAGTGAGAATGTGTTGTGCTGTCGGCAAAGCAGCTACAAGTAGCTACTAACATGTTTGTAGTCGATGAATGATAGGCAAATGTTTGCCTGCAGAGTTTACATATCACCTTGGGTTCGTCCTTCACCTTCTCAGAATGATCCCACACTTTGGATTTCCTGCCCGACATGTTATTAACTAGCCTGTGGAATAACCGCAGGTACCAGCCCTGGAAATATGAGGCCGTACACATGCTGCATCTTTAATCGCTTGGAAAGCACGAGGTCAGGTGCAGGGCACTACTCTTGTGCCATTTTTGTGAAAGCCCTCAAGAGCGTGGCAGCAGGTTGTGTCTGAGGTTGCTAAGCAACCTTAACAAGCACTGTATAGCCTGTTTACCTGAACCTGAAATTACCTGAAAGCGCAGAGCTGATCTTCTACCGGGTGTTGTTAATAAGTGTGTAGGCCTGTCGTCTGTGGGATAGATGTAAAGCTCTGGGTAGCCCTGCACTAACATGATCAACGTTCCTGTATTCATCAGACTGAATATTTACAGAAGAATGGAAAGATATCTGTCGGCTGCGATTGATTTGTAACGTGACTCCTTGCAAACTAAATTCTACATGGTCCAGTCATATAGGTTTTGATTTATCTTGACAAAGCGCAGCTCTAAATAGAGTAAGTAAGCAGCCAATGAAATCTTGCCAAGTAATGACCTTTCTGGTCAACCAAAGTTTGGTCGACTATTAGAGGGCAGCCCTGCCAGTTACAACAAGTAAAATGGCAAAATCCCTATGTTGTAACCTCCACAGTTTGTAGATTCACCCCTAGTTTTAAACATGCCCAGCCTCTTTTAAATAAATTGTCTAAAGAAGGGAAACTGCACCATAATAAAAAGCAACAATGTTTCCTCTGAGTAAGTACAAAAAAAAAGCCCTGTGCAGTTAAATCAAAAGACACAGCACCCACTCCTCTTCATCCCTCCTCATCACCACTTTAGTACAGTGCTGTTAATGAAACATAGCCTGTCCTGAGGTTAAACGACAGCTGTATTAGTATGTGAGGCTTGTCATGTTCCATGAGTGTGTTTTGACATAAGAGGTGCAGAAAAGGTGCCAAGCAACAAATGGGAGTCAACAGGAACAAGGGAACAGGCAGTGTTCAAGCAGCCACTTAGTGTGAAGAGTCATTAATAGGCAATGACAAGGCTGCGTAGAGTGGATCTCTCCGCCTGTGTTACTGGCCTGAAGGAACATCAAGCTGAGCATTTATACACTGAATTACTTTATACAGTTAGACAAGCAGACAGGGAGATTCTGTTCGGTGTTATTATGCTTTTGTCAATGTCAAATTTCTGATGAGATGATCCCTTATACTTAAACGGATTTGTGGTTGACTACATAGGCCACAGTGGAAGGAAAATAGCTGAAAAGAAGTGGGTAGTTCTTAATGTTCTCAGGTGTCCTCACACAACCTGAGTGTAAAACATTGGCCACATGATAGCAGGTGGTTGTATATTACAGGGGGAGGGGGCATAACCCCTAGCCCTGTTTAAGTAATATAGTCAAGGATAATGTTAGACATAAATGGCCTCTCAGCACACAGTTTACGAAGTGCAAATATATTTGACTATGCATTGCAACTAACTTGTGATAACTATTTCTCCTTAAATATAATACTGTCACATACAATCACTATATATGTTGGTGTTGTACATTTCTGCAATCCATATGTAACATTTGTATGTTTCATATGTTAGATATGTTGAAACTTTTGGTTTCTGAATGTTTCTTTTTTCAATTTTCTGTTGTAACAAAACTATAGCCTCTGTTTTATGTCATGTTATGTCATTGGGAGCATGTTTTATTGTGCTCATGAGCAAATTATAATATTTCACATGTGCAGATTTTAACTGCCACTTGCATGATATAAGTCCTTGTGCACTAATTCCACAACTGAGAGCTGTACAAGCAGCTGCAAGCGAGAAACAAAACACAGAGAGAGGCAAAGAATGGCACCTGTGTGTGTAGAACCAACCAGCAAGTGCACAGAATAGCCATCACGCTTGAGAGAGTGTCTACTTTGCGAGCACTGAATGTTCACACAGGTTCAATGTGCTCTCAAAGTTGTGTCCTGCTTGCACGAATCAATCTGACTTTTGACACATTAGATGGCGGAAATCAAGGGCAGCACTGGATCTTATATGATTGGTCACTTTCAACACCCACACAAACCTCCTTGTACCTTGATTGGCAGCTGTCGTTACAGGAAGCCTGGAGTTTTTACCACAGAACAAGAGGAAGTGTTCCTGTTGTATTTACTGGCAATGTAGCGCAACATTGTGTTGTTTACCTCATCCGCAGTTGTTGGGATTTGTGCAATGCTTTTGAAATGACATTAAAGTAATTTCATATTGACCTGTTCTTGCCAATGTACCCAAAGCTAACATTAGAGCTCAGCTAGCCTTAGCTAACATGGCTATTGTTGGCCACCGTGGCCACACTGACTCCATAACTGAAATGTAGAGCCAACTAACCCAATAAGACTGTATTATCTTTGGCATATTAAATTTATTAGCAGAACGCAACCCCACATTACATCATATAAAGTCGCATAACATACAGTAAACCAGGTAAAACATTACACAACGTCGTGGCAAATAATTTATTAACTGTAATACTTTAAATGAGTGGCATAAGCTGCTTTTTACCAGTATAGACATGATTGGAATAGTCGTCAGGTAATTCTCTCACTATGATCTATCTTCTAATAGTCTGAAATGACAATGCATGTCTGTATTGATAATACCTGATATAGTTTTACTGTCAATTCCGACAACCTCAGTGTGTTTTTACCCCAAGTCATCACATATTGCTGCTTTATCACTTGCCTTTCACATTCTTCTACATCTGCTGTTGACGTTACGGTATGCCGCAACAAATGCCAGGATGTGAGCAAAAGCACATGGTCAGGTTTAGGCAACAAAAGCACATGGTTATGTTTAGAAAAAAAAAAAAAAAGCTTGATTTGGCTCTACATTCACGCCAACAGCATGCTGTTTTCTCCTGACATACCACTTGAAACCACTGGCATATAGACTATATTATGGATTTGTCAGACTAGCCATGGCAGCTAATAATAGCTATGTTACCTACGGCTAGCTGAGCTTTGATGTTAGCTTTGGGTACATTGGCAAGGATAGACTTATATGAAATTAATTTATTGTCATTTCAAAAGCATCACACATATCCCAACAACTAAGCAGACAACATAAACTCATACTTTCTTTTATTTACAGCACAATGTTGTGCTACACTGTCAATAAAGATGACAGGAGCTCTTTTTCTTCTGCAGTAAAAACTCCAGGTTTCCTGCAATGACAGCTGTTGGCTGTCAATCAAGGTACAAGGAGGTTTATGTGGGTGTGATTGCATTAAAGGCAACCAATCATAAGAGGTCTGGAGCTGCCCTTGGTTTCTGCCCCCAATCGGTCAAAAGTCAGGTTGATTCAGTGAGCAGGACTCAACTTTGAGAGCAAAGTGAACCAGTGTGAGCGTGTGTGCCCTTCAGGGCTTGCAAAGAAGACTCTCTCACAAGCGTGGTGGCTGTTCTATGTGCTGCGTAGTTCAGACATGTGCTATTCTTTGCCTCTCACTATGTTTTGTTTCTCGCTCACAGCTGACTGTAGAGCTACTGGTTGTTAAAGCAGTGTGCAAGGACTGGCAGTTAATATAATATAATGTGAAACATTATAATTTGTATGTGAGCATGTTCTGTGTTGTTCAGGACATGATATAAATGTGACGCAATACAAAACCCACCTGGTTAAAGTTAGGGAAAGATCAGGTTCTGGCTTAAAATACCCAGTTTGTTTGCCACAAATAAGGCTGGACACGTGTTGTTAAAAATACCCCCATAGTTGCAACAAATGGGCTGTAAATGTTCCGATATGATATTAAAAATACTTATATGTTGTTCAAAGAACTGAAGATCACCGGTGCACAGCTGTGCCTCTTTCCAGGGTGCCAACCAGTGAAGGATAAACCACATGAACAAAAAAAAGGAAATTAAAGTTATTGGGGTGTGCTGGAAGTTTGATTTCCTGTTTATGTTAAAAAATTGTTTGTTGGTCTCGAACAGTAGTCAGCTGCTGTCGCATAGGTGTCACACCATCCTACAACCCCACCTCCTCCTGACGAGAGAGTCAGCCCATATTTATCTGAGTATTTCAGTTTAAATATGTTGATATGATAGCTATGAAACGTATCTATGGTTTGCAGCATCATACAATGCCATAATTTTGCTTTGGCGACTGGGCTGATGGTATGCTATGAATTACAAGACTAATCATGTAAACTGTTGTATCTTTCATCCAGAGTCTAACAAGGTCACAGTGGTTGCTGTGGTATACAATTGTATTACTGATTAAATGCCTCCACTATAAATTCTCAACTAGCGCAAGGTCCTGTATTTATCTCACCATGACAATGCAATATGTGTCAGAGGTAGTTGAGCTTAAGTGTGACTACGTACCCAGGAGAAATGGGTGTATTTTGTTCACCTGCACGTACCCTTGAAAACCCAGTTGGCTGTAGAGGATCCACAGACAATCAATAGGCAGAGTCGCATGTGGGCAGAGATTACTCTGGATAATGATGACAATAAAAGGATTGAGGGGAATAAAGATTGGGGGGTGGGGGGGCTGAACGCAAGAGAGACGGGATGGGGGCACGAGATGCTTAAACATTAACAGTCTGGAGTCAAAGTCACCTTCATTATGCTATCACGATCTTAATGTCTTTGTTATATAAATATACTCGATTTCTACCTTCCTCTGTCTTAAAAGATGTTGGGGACATTTCTTTTACGGAAAATACTGCCACCAGAGCCTCTCATTCGAGAGAGTAAATGCACTATCTTCTTTTTGTTGTTGCTCTGATGTTCCCATGCCTGTGTGTGCATGTGCATTTATGAGTGTAGTGCAATGTGCCCATGAAACTAAACCCCTTTTACTGAAGCTGCTGATGTTGTGTAACAGAGTACAACAACCAGCTGTGCATCGGATGCCAACAGTGTTGTGTATTTTAGCACAAGTGGACATAATGCGCCGATTACATCATTTTAGTTTGACACCCTGCATGTCCTCCTGCTGTTCATTTTCTCTCTTTTTTTCCTCCTCTCTCTTAACACTTCTCTCCATCCCTCCTTTTTCTTTAGTTGGTTAGCACAGCAGCTTCATCTGAGCACATTATTTTCTTGTTTGTTTGTTCTAACATGTTGCAGTGGTTCAATGCTAAATCTGTAATGTGTTGTCAGGGATGTGCCCATGCCTGTCACTGTGAAGATAGACTGAGTCAGAAGATAAAGAAGAAAGGCAGGGATGAGAGTAAGTTGTGGGCTTCATCAGTATGACAATTAACACAATTGTTGTCATATTTTAAAAGGTATAGTACGCGGGATTTTCCTAAAAACAATGTGTGTGGACTCATATAACAGTAATCCCTCTCAATCATCAATTATGACTCACTAGAAGTGTTTGTCAGGGTATTTATCTGCACAGATCCTGTCCCCTGCCTGTATTTTCTTATTTTCTTCTCCTTTTTTTTTTTTTTTTTTGGCTGGACATCCATGGACAGCAACCTTGAGGCAGTTGTGTGTAGCCCATACCAGCACGCAGGTGAAGTCAGGACTTAAAAAAAAAGGTAGTGACCAGCTGCCAGATAGCAAACAGCACACATTCAATAGGAAGCTATAAAAATTGTGAACATGGAGTTGAAACACAATGCAGACAAAGCTTGTTCCAAAAAAAGTGTGAATCTGAGGTTGGCTTTCACTTTAACTTTGGACAGGTAGGTGTTGTTTCACATTGGATGGGTAGGTGTTGCCGGTTAGCTTAGCTTGCTAAAGTATTGGCTTGTTGTTCACAACAAATGCAACATTCCTTGATTAGTAGCTTGCAGTGTAAATACAAGCAGTGTAGGGAGGAGGGGCCAAGTTAGAATGCACATAACAATTCCTGCATAGTATACCTTTAAAGCTAAATCTGACCTCAGATACACAGAAAACACTTTACCTTATTGCTACAGTTGAATTTTATAATACTGTACAGCAATAGTTGTTAACACAATAACCAGTACATTACTTTTACATTAGTGTTTTGATTACATTGAGATTTTGTATTTTGCAGAATTGGATGATTACAGGAACAATAATATAGAGTACAGGTAAAAGGCCTCTAGTAGAACTTGGGAGTGAAATCTGCTCTGTCCTTCAGCAACCTCATTCAAGTAAAACAACTCTGTAAGGGAAGGCTTTAATGTAAGACAGACACATTAGAGTCAGTTCTAACACTAATTAAAACTGTAAGTAGCAATGAACAGGCCCTCACACCGTCCAGCACCATGCCAGTGGGATGCTGGTTGACACAGCTGTACATTCCCACAAGAGTCGGACACTATGCACACAACTTAGATAGTACCTGCACGGAGCGTGTTGCTCTGGATATGATGTACACACTGTATAGCATGTGTAGACCATCCATCCATCCATTTTCTAACTGCTTATCCTCTTGAGGGTTGTGGGGGGGTCTGGAGCCTATCCCAGCAGACATTGGGCGAGAGGCGGGAGACAGGTCGCCAGACTATCGCAGGGCTGACATGTAGAGACAGACACCATTCACACCTATGGGCAATTTGGAGTCACCAATTAACCTATCCCCAGTCTGCATGTTTTTGGACTGTGGGAGGAAGCCGGAGTACCCAGAGAAAACCCACGCAGACACGGGGAGAACATGCAAACTCCGCACAGAAGGGCTCCCTCATCCCAGTTAGAACCAGGAACCCTCTTGCTGTGAGGCGACAGTGCTAACCACCACACCACCATGCCACCCATGTGTAGACCAAACCATGTAAATTTCATTAAACCAAATTATTTTTGTTACATAAGGCTGACTTCCTGTTGTCAGTAGGTGGCGCTATCAGTATGAGTCAGTGAGTCAATAGGGGCTTGTAGACGTCTTCAGGCCTGGACTTTCATCCAGCATGTGAAATCTGAGGCAGATTGACCTGTGTAAAATCAAGTAACAACAGTTTTTCGTGTCATGTCGAAACATCAAAATTCGCTACACTGTTACGGCAACACTATTCGATGAAAATGCACAATCCTCACAATAAAGTATCACCAAGGTCTCAAGGCTTTTCTGCCAAAATTTGATGTGACTGGTCAACCTGCTAGGAGCAGTACATCTGAGTATAAAACAGGTCACAGGTCATTTCCTGTTGCCAGTAGGTGGCAGGACTCTGACTTTTACTCAATATTGGCATAGATGTCTTCAGGCCAGGACAGTTCAGTCAGGGCAGACTGGAACATGCACATTGGAGGCACAAACTACCACCTATTTCATGCCAAAAAATGCCCTAAAAATGAAAAAAGTTTAAAAATGTTAAGTGTCAGTCCCAATTTTAGTACCTCTTGGTGGAAAATCCTTTGTAGAAATTTTCCAGGGGGCACTACTGAGCCATTTTGTTACACCCAAGCATAAAACCCATAAAAAAAAATCATATCTTTCACCAGCGTCATGACTTTTTAAAATATCCCCCTCAAATATGTGATTATTTGCATAGCTTTCATTGTGTTTTTGGCCAGGGCAGACAGCAGTTTTTAGTAACAAAGCTCTAAAAACCTACTTACACAACCTGCTAGACTGCAACAGCGACTAGAGTGGAGCATTTAGAAGCTAAAGAACCTGATATTTTTCTCTGGAGTTTATTAAGAAGAGACCAAAAACAGAACTTAATGAGAGAGAATATTTGACATGTGGTTGCCAGAAACATGACAAAGTGCTAATGTTGCTCCATAGCTTCTGAATGTATAAAAGTGCAACTGTTAGCTAACTAGTTTGCAATATCAACCACTTGCAACTTGTTATAGGATATTAACACTTGCTCTCACTGCCACCAAGGTACCAAAAAATAGGAGAGGCATAGTACATGTATGTTTAGCTTCATAGCTTGATCTATACAGGTTTTGTATTCTTGTGATCTCAGCATAATTATTTGCAGTCTCATTTTGTTTGTTTGTTTGTGTTTTGGATCACAACACAACCAAAAACTGTTGTCTTGATTACGACAAAAATACAGCTGATTCTGATGTGATGAAGATCGACACACATAAGGCAGTTTTTCAGGTTGCTCTCTAGTCTCCATAATGTGTCTTGCTTTAGCCTAGTGACATTACAGAAATGATAATGTGCTTATGTCTAAATTTGGCACTTTAGGCTGCTGTTAATTAACTGCTGATGACTAGTGGCACACCATCAGTCTCTGTAAGAATACATTAGGAATCCTGCTGGCTGGTTTGAAACCTCTAGGTTGCAGATTCACTTGAAGTATAGTGGACTGAGTTTGGTCTGTATGGATTGTCACTGCCTTCACACGCTCTCCTACCTGAGGGTGGAGGTGCATTAAAAAATAAATAAATAAATTTAAACAATACACATACAAATTACACAACTATGATGGGAAAAGGAAGGACAGAAAAAAGAATCACAGACACAGAAAACACCAAATCAACAACAAAACAAACAACAGAAAACAACTTAATAATGACATCATTATCATCCTTCTAAACTTGGCCTTAATTTATTCCATCTTTTTTCATAGTCATCAAATTTCCCATCAAAGTTTTAAAAAGGAAAGAAAACAGGGGAATGTCAATTGCTTTTTTGGTTTCGATTAAAAAATAAATCTTTTTCTTAATAATATAATAGTATTTAAAATGCTAGGACAACCATTTCTCAATTCACCGAGCATTATTGTTTGAGGGCGCATGGTTAAAAAAATCAAACTTGATGAAAGCCATCTTTAGATAGTCATCCAAAAAGTTGCCACATGAGGACAGAATCTTCAATTTCAGATTCACAGAAACAACAGTTTCTGTCCTCTTCCATACCAATCAAACCAACCAAGAAGCATTTTTCTTGTCGGCAGTGTTTCATATAAAATCTTTAATTGGTAATGTTGTGATTTGGAATCTTGAACAGCTTTATAAAGTGGATGCATTGTTAGGTGCACTGTTTGCAGAGTTTGTCACTTTCCTTCTTGCCTCCCTCCCTACACTGCTTTTAAGGAGGTCTAAAATGGTTGAGAGAAGATCTGATTGAGTTGCACAGTATGATTTACAACAGCAGTTATTCTCCACAGCACCTCAGCCAGTAAGTATGTCTGGTGGCTTGGTGACTGCTGACTTTCCTGAGATTGCATCTTGAGACAATTGCATCTTGTCCAAGGTTTGGTGTGTGTAGACATCAGCCCTAGTGGGTACCTTAATCCTGTTTTTCAGAGACTGACATGCATGTGTATCAGGTTGCCTTCTTGCCTTTCAGATTCAATCAGAGGTGAGTGTGGCCAATATTTGCCTGCCAATGATTTTATGTGAGATCAAAAACAGTTAATTCAGCCAGCAAGCAATGTAAGCACCTGACTTTATCCCCTTTGGCTTTGCTCAAGGGCAAAGAGTGTGTTAAACAGAACAAAGGTTATGACTGTAACTGTAGTTCTATGACAACTTGTGGAATGCTCAAACTTTGTCACTCTGCCTCTTCTCAAGTTGCTGACTTTGTAGAAGACAACTTAGGCTATTTATTCAGCCCATACCAGGAGGGTTTGGTGTGATGCTTTGCAGAAGTGAGTCCATAAAGCTTGTTAGAGGGTGCCTGCACTAATAAAACAAGGGTTACAATGTGTAAGCAACACAAGCAAGACAAGAAGTACCGTGACAAGGAATGAAGTAATAATAAATGTACCATTAAATATATTCTCAAAAGGAGGAACAAGCTCTTCCTCTCTCTCTTTTTCCTGTATTTTTCTCTCTTCCTCTCAGTGGCTCTACACTGGGACCAATCAGTGTATTTTTGCTGAGGTGCAAGACTGTGTGTACGTGAGCGTGTGTGCTCAACACTCCAACACTCTGGGGAGTTGTTTAAGGTATCAGAGGCGGGAGCGTTCTGAGCTAAACCCTTTGAAGTAACTCATCTGGATGTCAGAGGACACCATTAGATTGTCTAATGTGTGTGTATGAGTGTGTGCATACTGTATATGTGGATATGGAATAGATTGGAGGGTTGACGTCAAATGTGTACATATCATTTGTGCAGAGTGTGTTCACATGCGTGTTTGTACAGTCTGTCCCCGTTTAAATATGTGCAACACATGCAGAAATCATTCTTAAATGCACCATAAACTGTTTGTGCGTTGACAGTCAGTGTGAGCCTGATTGTATGTGTGAGCCTATGCATATAAGCTCTATGAGCAATTTCCTTGACCAAAGTAACCTTTGAAGTTTCTATCATTAATTAACATCAGACTTTTTTTTTTTTCTGAGTCAAACCTTCCGCCAAGTAAATTCTTTCAACTGCAAAGTAAAATAAAAAGAGCATTTTTTACAAGATATGCAAGGTCTCATATATTGACGATGTTGTTACATATTCAATATTATTAATCATATCTTAATGTCTATATGAATCCAGTTTTGAAGATGAAGGTGTATCCAGGGTTGTGAAGACATTTCAATATTCGCAATGTGCAATTAATTTACGTGACTTGGTTTTTGTGTTAAACCACTGAAAGCTTAATAAAAAGTGAATACTCTTCTATATTTTTCTTTAACACCTCCTCAAGCTTCTTTGTTTTGTTTGAGCACTCCAACAAAACGAAATTGCATTCACATTTCTGTCTGGCTAGATCAGTTTCTCAAACCAACTCTTTGCAAAAGAAAGCCCATGGAGAAATTATTATAGCATTGGTTGGATGAGGTAAGAAACAAAGCCACATAAAGAGCCTCTCATGTAAACTGTTTCCTTTACTAATTCTCAATTAAACACCTAATAAACAGCATCTTCTGACATGCCACCCTGTAGCAGATAGAGGGAACACTAGCAAAAAGGACAGAACAGCCCTTTCCAATCCTGACAGGAGAGGAAGGTGGAGAGTGAAAGGAGATAAACTAGGGACACCTGTGAGCTGAAGGGGGAAATCAACCAATAAACTGCGTGACGGAGAACAGAGAGGAGTGAGAGTGGCTCAAGGAGAATAAAATCAAAGTTTACTTCAGTTATGAACATCTTTGCTCCAAAACCTTAAAGGAAAAAAAAGTCAAAAGTAAAATGAGCAGAAGTTAAAAACAAGGACTGGCTGAACAGCATAAACGTCTCTAGATAACAAAACTTCTGAAGGGACTCTTCATCTAATTCTGAAACCTGCTGTTTGGATGCACCAGTGGCCATGAGATAAGTTTTCTTGCACTACCCACTCCTGGCTTCTCTTCAAGACATTTAGGAACATCGGCACTGAGGATGGACTGGAAGTCCCAATGTCAAAGTGGAAAACACCTCCTAAGGTGGTTGAGAATGGCCGAACTAAGATCCTGTGGGACTTCTAGATCCAAAATGGTGGTGGCTAAGCAACAGGACATCATGTTGATCGACAACATAAGAAGGCAGTGGTGACAAATGTAGAAATCCAGAGTGACAACAACATCAAGAAGAAGGAACACAAGAAGCTGGAAAAATACCAAGTGTTGAAGAGGAGCTAGAAAAGATGAGGGGAGTAAAGGCAACAGTGGTGCCAGTGGTAACTGGGAGCACTGGGGGCTGTGACCCTCATACTGGGAGTATGGCTTCAGCAGATTCCAGGTACAACATCTGAGGTCTCTGTCCAGAAGAGTGCAGC
Organism: Cephalopholis sonnerati; assembly: GCA_019142605.1. NCBI lineage: Eukaryota > Metazoa > Chordata > Actinopteri > Perciformes > Serranidae > Cephalopholis > Cephalopholis sonnerati. Next base: position 38,345,066 of record JAGQAX010000013.1, read on the forward strand.
CTTAGGAACAGCTAAGCTACTGCGCAGAACCCCCAACTCCCAGGCCTCTGGTAGAGGACCTGAGCTCTACAATACCTACAACCACATACGTGCATACATCCACAGATTCATGTATTCATTCACACACAACCTCACAAACACTGGACGCCCGTACAATGACGCCCTCCTAAGATGAAGAGTTATGAGGAGGTCATGTCAAAATGGTGTGTGCGAGTGTATGTGCATGTCTGTGAATCCATTTGGAAGTTATGAGCCTTTTTGCTATAGGCTTCCTCCCCTTTTAGCCAGTTGGCATGAACACAAACACAAATCTTCACACACACACACCCCCACACACACACACTTGGCCAAATTTCTGCCTCCTAGGAAAAAACAATGACTGCCAAAGGGTGGGGATATTTTGTGGACTGACTGTGCAACCAAACAAACAACAAACAGAGTGACCTATAGAGCTGCTGGTCACAGCTGAATGTGCATACTAAACTGTAAGTCTTTTTTATGCAGACTCTAAAGTTATAGAATGAAATCATTAATATAGGAGACATCCTCTTGAGATATGGTGTCCTGGGACACTTTTTGTTTTCTATTCACTGGATAATTGTAAATATAACTGCAAAAATGTGCTGGCTTTGTAGTTGTGCCTTTAGCTTGTGCTTACGCCAGATTTTCATGAAAATGGAGCCATGTGTGTTTGGAAAGTTGGTACCATTGTTGTTAGATTGGGGAAAATGATTGGGGGTCTAGAGTTATGCTGGTTTGTGAACCTTAAAAGAATCTAGCTGCTTGCGATGCTCAGTGGACCCTTGTATATATTATTATTTCCTACAGAGGCCCTCTACAGTGTTTATCTCCTCGAGCTACTTAGCATTCCTTCTCAGTGTGTGAGGGATAATCTCCCATACTACTTTAGTGTCAAAACATTTATCATCATTTGTCATATGACAGAATCGTTCACTGTTTTTGAACAGTTTATCCCACTGGAAACACCTACTGAAAGCCTTTTAGCTTAGTGCACTGCTGTCACACCGGTTTATAAGTTTGTACTGCATTTCGTTCCTAAACATATCGAGCCCATACAAACATGCTGATACACCTTTCTACCCATGTAATGTGCACATCCTTACACACACTTTCATACACCTGATACTGAGGGTGAGTAAGTGAGGGTAAAGTGAGTTGAGCGTCTTAGTCTGTCACCAGAAACAAGTGGAAAAGGTGCACAGAGGTAGACATGGAAAGTTGAAAGAAAGGAATAGGGATCAGGACAGCAAAAATACAATAATATCTATGCAAACAAAACAAGTGAGCAGACAAAGTTAAGTCTTTATGGATGGACACCTGATCCTTCAGGCGTTGTTTGCAGAGTGAGGTGAATCATAGCCAGAGTCCATGGTATAGTGTACATTCTACTGCTGACCAGTCTGTGAGGATGTCTTAAGCCTGGGGAGGTGAGAATAGACCCTATATCCACCACAATTACTGTCCAAAGTCCGCAGGAGGTGAGTGGGCTGGGGAGAAAAGGACAGGAGCAGGAGAGAAAGGTGTGGGGGAGGAAGCCTGAGAACAGATAGGCTTAATAGGATATTTGCTATATTAGTGAAAGTTGATGATTGAGATTACAGGTGTGGGGTATAGTATGCAAGATTAAAATGTCTGCATAGCTACCATACATTAGTTAATGCGAGAAAGTGACAGGGTGGGAGTGAATCTCTACAATCTGATATGGATGGGTAACTTCAAAAGATTAAGTACTTAATAGATCATCTCACTGGTTAATTAGTATACTGATTAATCTGCTAATAGATTATAATTTCAGATCACGTGTTATCACTTTTGCACCTCCCTTGACACCTTTGATCCCACATAGCTCTTTCATATAAATGACATGAAGGGTAGTGAAGCACATCTACAGTGAAGGCATCCAGGTGCGCCACATTTACAACTATAAAGTGAGATATCTTGTGGATATTATCTCTGAGTCACCAATTAACCTAACCTGCATGTCTTTGAACTGTGGGAGGAAGCTGGAGCACCCGGAGAAAACCCACACAGACATGTGGAGAACATGTAAATCGTAATTGGTGACTCTAAATTGGCCGTAGGTGTGAATGTGACTGTGAATGGTTGTCTGTCTCTATGTGTCAGCCCTGTGATAGTCTGGTGACCTGTCCAGGGTGTACCCTGCCTCTTACCCAATGTCAGCTGGGATAGGCTCCATCCCCCCCACCATCCCTAACAGAATAAGCTGTTACAGAAAATATATCTCCGAGAATACATCCATCCATCCATTTTCTAACCACTTATCCTATCCCAGCTGACATTGGGTGAGAGGCGAGGTACATTCTGGACAGGTCACCAGACTATCGCAGGGCTGACATGTAGAGACAGACATCACACTCACATTCACACCTACGGACAATTTAGAGTCACCAATTAACCTATTCCCAATCTGCGTGTCTTTGGACTGTGGGAGGAAGCCGGAGTACCCGGAGAAAACCCACACTGACACGGGGAGAACATGCAAGCTCCGCACAGAAGGGCTCCCGCACCCGGAATCGAACCAGGAACCGTCTCGCTGTGAGGCGACAGTGCTAACCACCACACCGCCATGCCGCCCTCCGAGAATACACACTTTATTCATTAAAATGGGATATACAGACAAAGATACAACATCCTGGCATAGCAAAACATCATTTCTATAACCCTTCTAGATATCGCAATTAACAGGAGCGAAGTTGTGCATTCCTCAAAAACATGTCAGACACAATACATAAACAGTGTATTACAGCTTGTGGCTCAACCCACCTGCGGAATGTAGCTTTCAAGCCTTGTAACAAGCTGTATGTGTGCGTGTGTTGTATATATCTCGAGGAAATTGTTGTGGAGGGTTGTACTTTCTTGTGATGGATTGTAGACAATGGAAATCAGAAGTCTGAAAGGTCATCTTTACAGGATTGCAGATTAACCAGATACTGGATACAGACAACTCCCTGTGAACGACGCTATTTGAGCTGTGAATGGGTTGTTGAACCTCCTCGCTCCATAATAACTACCTATAAAAACTACCTGTGTTTGAATGCATTAAGACAAAGAGAAACAAACATGAAAGAGCAATGTGAAGAGAAAAAGAGTCAAAGTGAGTGAAAGAGAGTGAGACAGTGTAAGAGGGAAAACAGGAGAGATGTCCCATCCTATTAAGAGTCCCTCACTGGTAAAGCACTGAGGTTTGGTCTGTGAATTATGAATAGAAATATATCAAATATGGATGGGTCCCTCCCTAATGTATAGCAATGGGGTGAATGCGGCGCGCCCGTCTGTCTTGCTGTCTGTACACACATAAACACTCCCTAACACATACACAAAACAAAACAAGGATAGAAACATACAAATGCATTAGAAAGGACACAATTGTGTTTTTACAATTAAAAAATGCTGCCATAACAGCCCTGTTGTGCTCTATGTCGAGACACTGATCAAAAGGAACAAAAGAGGTGCATTAGTAATGAAACCTTTGTTAAAACATGCTGTCACATAGTCATAAAATACTGTATAAAATATAAATACAGTGAGGAATGCAAGACGTGATTTATCAATGAGCTGTTTATAAGAAACTTATCTTTTATAATAATTTCATTGTGACATTTTACATTGATTTTGAAATAAAACCCTTGTTTCATTTAAATAATACATACCAATATAAATTATGTAATATTTCATAAAGTTTGAGGGTTCATATGCCGTTATTGTCACAAGGGCAGATTGCCAATTCAATCCTTGTGTGCGCTCGCACTACACTGACTGGGATGAAAGATGCATAGCATATAAAAGGCAACTCTTTTGTACAGGGACATGAGTCCATGCCCATGTTTTGTCCCATTATACTACTGAGAAAGACAAAGCCGAGAGGTATTAAATTTAACCTCTGATGATGATGCATTCAGGATAATTTTAGGGCAAAGTTAGTTAAAGTTCTCTTTTATTGAATAATTGATTTATAGTAAATCTCTAAAAAGCATTTGAGTACAATTAGTGAGGCACAAATAAACCTAGGGCTGAGCAATATATTGTTATTACATCACAATCGTGATTTGAGTCTAGACATCATCTCAGATTTTGGGTATCATAATATGGTAAGTGTTGTCTACGCATGGTTTTAAAGGCTGCATTAGAGTAAAGAGATGTCATTTTCTGAACTTACTAGAACTAGTGCAGTGCCCGTAGGAAGTATGTTTTCTATAGAAAAGTGGAAGCTTAAGTAGATTTTTCATGTATGGCCAAATGAGGCTGTGTTCAATGGTTAGATGTAAAAAGAGGTGTACATACTCTACTTACATAGTGTTAATAGACAAATTGTATATTGGGTAAGACATGGACATACCCTGAGATACGGAGAGACACGCAAATAGAGTTATTCTGCGCGGCATGCAAGACTCCATGCAGCAGAAACCAATAAAGAGAGCCATAATCGCCTGGCAGACAACACTGCACTCCAGGCAGGGCCCCGTAATGCTGAGTCACCTGAAGTTCGAGCTGCCCACCTGGCCAGCGACGCCTGTGCAAACTTTTCGGTGACCGAGAGCGGTATAGCAGTAGGATACTTTGATCTTTTATTCCCTGAGGCGTGGCTAAAGCTGCGAGCGAGAGCGTGATAGGCTAGATTGGTTACACTGAGGTCTATGGGATTTTAACTTTTAACGATAATGTTTTGAATATTAATCCAAAAAACCTCAAAATTAAGGATGCACACCATCGTGCCATGCGCAAGCCATATCCGAAAGCTCAGGTTGATCTGACAAACAGTCAGAGAAATATGCGAGCCACAGACATACAGACATACAGACACACAGACGCTTCTTACTTTATAGATAGATGTTCTAGTTCTAATATTTGTCTTTACCCACTTTGTCATTATATCCATATTACTGATGACTGTTATCAAAAAATCTCATAGTGCCATAATAAGGCCATAGGGCCATAATATAGTTTTTGTTTGCTTATTTTATTCTTATCTCAACACAAGGTAGACATAAATATACACATGCAGTTATGAAACTGAACACAGGGTGGAGTATTCATATTTTAAGTGCATGTAGGTAAGCTCTAGATAATGGGAATCAAATGTTTGGAATAGGTAGCAAACAGTTTTTGACCATGTCATGTAAGTGTGTCATATAAGCATGAAGTGTCGGCGTAGGAAATTGAATTTGCTGAATGAAATAATGGTTGAATATGGACAATGCTGTTGCCCTTTTATATGATGGTTAGCATGTGTGTACTGTATTGAGAATAAATGGATGAAATCCAAAGAGATAACGCGCACTGGTTATTGGTTTATTCTTAGCCCAGAACACCTGTCCGAAGAAGTTTGCCCCTCAGTGACTTGTGTAGACATTTTTTGTTGGAAGTCTCTACAGTTGTAATACCTGATTTTCTTCATGTTGCCCTGTCCTAAATTTACCATGTGTAATATTAGTTTATTAGTTTATCTATAGGTGTGTACTCAATACTGATACTGGCCAACTGTGCACAGTATCCGGAGCATGCATTTTGAAAATAAGATATACTACCCAGATATAAACCTAAGTAAAGTGAAATAATTCATTTTAAATTAGTTTGGTTTAGTTTATTTAAGAAGGGACATTGGGCATAAAAATAATAGAATTAGCCACAAAGGCTATTTTTCGTCTGTAGTCCCTCCGCCAAGATGTTACACAAGACTACCTGAAATGCAATAAAGCACAGAAAAGCAAAATGAGGAATTAGTATAGGACAGAACAAATTTTGACCACATGGTAGAACCAGATGAAAAGTCATCACCAGAGTCATCAAAATTTGTCTTAGAGGCACCATGCTTATATGTACTGCACTTTATAGTGGTCAATCCAATAGTTTTCAAGAAATTCATTCAAACCAAGACTGTTAACCTCATGGTGGCGCTAGAGGAAATGTCAGGGGATTACCAAAGTCAGTAGAATTCATCCTCTGAGGTTCATGAATGTCTGTCCAAAAGTATGTTGCAACCCAGTCAACAATTGGTGACATATTTCAGTCTGGACATAAGAGGTGAACAGACTCATAACAGACCAACAATGCCATCCCACCAGCCATGACACTAGCATCACTTTAGGGTGAAAAAGGAAAGGACAAAAGTATGATAAACTAAGAGAATACAGATAAGGAAAAGGTTATGCATATTACAGAAGTGCTGCATGCTGCAAACTGTATTTGGGTGGTATAATCCATTCCCTGGAGATCATTTATAAACATCAACAAGAACTTTTGGGTTTCATAAAGTGTAGCTTAACATTTAGAAAGCATTGTGAAGTGGATCGCCATTAAGCAAATGAGAGCAGAAGCTCACAGCAACAGAGTAATGGGGATAACATGACTGAGTTGTTTTTTGCTGATATGTAATAATGTTTTGGAAATGTAAATTGCTTAATTTACAATGCAAACCACTAATGTGAATGTATCAGCAATTACGTTTTTCACCTTGATTCTCCTGGTCTTCCTTTGGCTTTTATTTGCTCCATAGACTATGGGTATTACTTGACACCCAGCCACTGGTCAAGAAATGGATTTTACTTGAGAATTTATGGTATGTCTGGACAAGATGCATACAGTGCATTTATTACACACTTGGTTGGCACACAATTATGATAATATTTGCTCACTGTGAGCCTGTCCAATCAATGGTTAATTATTGCCACTTAAATACACAGCAGAGGCAGAGAATGAGTCTGGGTTGTAATTAAACATTGACCTTAATGTAACAATTCAGTCATGGTAGCCTTCTTCACTTTGTACCTCCAACATAGCTCTTGTCTTCTCTGTCTGGGACTCCACTCCACTCCGCTGTTATGGCTTCTTGCCAGTGTAAACATATGCTATTATCCCACTAAGTACTCTCACAAAGTACTATCACTTTCACATAAACAGTACATGCAGTATGTGTAGGCAACACAGACCTATTGTACACGCACACATACACTCACCAGCCATTTTATTAGGTACACCTGTGCAACAATAGCTAATCAGCCAATCATGTGGCAGCAATTCAATACATTTCAGCATGTAGCCATGGTAAAGGTGACCTGCTGAAGGGTACATTTCACATGGGCCAAAATTGGACAAAAGAAGATTGGAGAAAAGTTGCCTGGTCTGATGAGTCTCAGTTTCTGCTGCAACATTCAGATGGTAGGGTCAGAATTTGGCGTAAACAGCATGAAAGCATGGATCCATCCTGCCTTGTATCAACAGGTCAGGCTGGTGGTGGTGGTGTAATGGTGTGGGGGATATTTTCTTGGCACACTTTGGGCCCCTTAGTACCAACTGAGCATGGTTTAAACACCACAGCCTACCTGAGTATTGTTTCTGAACGTGTCCATCCCTTTATGACCACAGTGTACCCATCTTCTGATGGCTACTTCCAGCAGGATAACGCACCATGTCACAAAGCTCAAATCATCTCAAACTGGTTTCTTGAACATGACAATGAGTTCACTGTACTCCAATGGCCTCCACAGTCACCAGATCTCAGTCCAATAGAGCACCTTTGGGATGTGGTGGAACAGGAGATTCTCATCATGGATGTGCAGCTGACAAATCTGCAGCAACTGTCTGAAGCTATCATGTCAATATGGACCAAAATCTCTGAGGAATGTTTCCAGCACCTTGTTGAATCTATGCCATGAAGAATTAAGACAGTTCTGAAGGCAAAATGGGGTCCAACTTGGTATTAGCAAGGTGTACCAAATAAAGTGGCCAGTGAGTGTAAATAGTCAACATACTCTGCAGGATTTCTATACAGTATCCTTGTATTTTGTTAATCAAATTCAATTTGCTTCATTATTTCTCAATCTCTGTTGCTTTCTCTGTATTCTTTCTTGTAGGACTTAAATTAAGTAACCTGATAGTGTTACCTCACAAACATATGTACCTGTTCTGCTGACTGTTGATCATAACAGAAAAAAAATAAACCATCAATAATTAAAAAGGGTAGATATACTGTTCATAACACTGCTGTTGTTAAATTACAGGAATCCTCAAAAAGAAACTTAATTGATTTTTTTTTATCTCCATTGAGACAATAAATTGCTTGGAAAACACTAAGCAATGGTGGATATATTATATAATTTTACAAATGCTTCCAGGGCACACTTTCTCCTTTCCCTTTTGTTATTAAGCAATGATAAAATAGTGCAGCAATTAAAGTCAAAGGGATTAGATGTGCTACAACACTATTAATACCTAAATCAGTGAGGGACCACAGAAAGATGAGTAATTATTGCTGTTTAAGTCTGCTAAAAAGTGATGAGTAAAAAAAGAATTTGTGCAATTAAATGGTAATGCCCTCCACTGGTCTTCATATCAAGAAGATGATTATTAAAGCATGAGAACCCCAATTACCTCTGAAATCTAGAGGTAGCAGCGTTGCTGGATTCAAGAAAGTTAAGGAAAAGATAGAGTGGCCATAACTGACTCCTACAATATGGATGGTCAAAGTGATGTCCTATCCAAAATGGATTAATGCACTTTATCATAAACTGGAAACTGATGGTATGATATTTGGTATAATAACCATATCACATTCACACAAACAACACAGCAGGACTATCCAGGATATCCAATATAGATTATTTACCAAAGCAAGACTATATGCCGACGACATTCTTTTAAGACTATCTTAACCCTTTTACAAACAATTATAACATGGTGAATTCCCCAGATACAAAATCTGGTCCAGGTCAGTGATGATTACACTCACTCCATTGCTTTGAGGAAGCTGAGGTGGTGAATATCATCATACTGTTTCTTAATACATATTTTTGTCCAACATGGTGCACAGTTCCAGAGTTCCTCAAGCAATTGTTCAGAAAATTAACAGCAAAAAGTCAGACTGAGTGTCCCTGAAACTTTTATAGCCTACTCTATACAGTATATCAGGTAATACAATGCAGAGCACTGTCAGTGGTACTAAACCAATGACCCAAACACATGGCTTTCATTTTAAATGTCAAAAGAATACAGATATATAGAAGTTTTGAGAGTAATTCCAGACTTCTAAAGTCTGGTCTGTTAAATATAGCAGAGTGCCAAGGCCACAGAGATTTTGAGAAGTACGTCAATATATATATATATATATATATATATAAAATAATAATAATCTTGCTGAAAAACCTATAACCTATTAAAGTCCAGGGATTATAAAAAAAATTTGGGAGCCCTTCTGTGCAGAGTTTGCATGTTCTCCCCACTGTCAGCATGGGTTTCCTGGGCTTCCTCCCACAATCCAACAACATGCAGCTTAATTAGTGACTCTAAATTGGCTGTAGGTGTGAATGTGAGCTTGAATGGTTGTCTGTCTCTACATGTTAGCCCTGCAATAGTCTGGCGACCTATCCAGGGTGTCCCCTGCCTCTTGACCAATGTCAGCTGGGATAGGCTCCAGCCCCCCCGCGACCCCTAACAGGACAAGCGGTTACAGAAAATGAATAAAATTAATTGAATTATTATTGATGTGAATAGGTGCCATGCGTACATGTAAGGAAGTTAGTTCCTTAAACAAAAGACACAGAAAGGAGGGAAGATTATATCATGCCCACATGTACTGTATGGAGGCATGAAATAGATGGGTGGGGATAAAAAGATGGGGAGAAAAAAAGAGATGGGGAAAACATAGATAGGGGAGAAAAAAGAGATGGGTGAAAAAAAGATGGGGAGAAAAGACGATGGGTGATAAAATACTTAGGAGGACAAAAAAAAATGGGTGAAACAAATGGGGTTGAAAAAAAAAACAGAGATGGGTGTTTTAAAAAATGCATTCCCCAAAAATTATTTTGAGTCTTCATGTGCACCCTCTGTAGCAACACCACTTGCAAAGGACTAGGTGAAGGTAAATATAGCCTAGATCAGCAGTTGTGGTGATTATTAAATACTCTCTCAGCCAGTCACAGGCAATTACGCATGGTTGTTACTGCAACTGTTTACCTTCATTAAATTGAAGACAACACCAGGCTGCTACAGCATAACCATATAGACCTCTACACACGCCAGACTGGGCAGCTATAACTCTCTATATTCTGTTTTTGTTGTTGTTGTTTTTTAATGAAGGAGACATCCAGTTTCCAGGGCTCAACCCTTCCAACTTTCTTTTTGGCAAAAATAGAGTCTCATGTTATATCCTAAAAACATATAGCAGTGCAAACGCTGTTGTGTGACAATAATTACTAAACAACGTGACCACATACAAGGTGAGATACATTAGAATGATTGCCATCGTACTCCATCTGTCTTTGGGTGCAGATTTGTGGTGATGTGCATTCATGTTGTGATGCTCTGAACCATCCAGACACTTCCTGAGGTAAAGCTTTCTGTTTGTTGAGGTCATTATCATGTTTAACGGTGGTACAGCTGTTTCAGGGCTATGAGACGAGCGATGTGATTGGCTGAGTGACAATTTAATAATCACCACACCCACTGATCTAGGCTACATCCACAGCCACCAAGACATTTGCAAGTTGTATTGCAGCAGCAGGTGCGCATGGAGACTCAAAACATTTCCTGGGAGAACGTAAAAGTGTTTTTCAGCCATCTTTTTTTTTTCTCTCTCATGTCCATTTAGGGGCTCCATGTACATGTACATCCACACAAACACCATTGCAGACCAATATTATTCCCTTTACTCGCCAGTGGTTTTGATGTTTTGGCATTGTTTTTCTACTCATTATTCATTCAGTCATTTTCCATGCCCGCTTATCCTGTTTAGGGTCGCGGAGGGGGTTGGAGCCTATCCCAGCTGACATTGGGCTAGAGGCGGGGTACACCCTGAACAGGTCGCCAGACTATCACAGGGCTGACACAGAGAGACAGACAACCATTCACATTCACATTTACCTCCAGCCAATTTTAAATCACCAAATAACCTAACCTGCATGTCTTTGGACTGTGGGAGGAAGCTGGAGTACCTGGAGAAAACCCCGACTGACACGGGGAGAACATACAAACTCAAACTCTGCTAGGAAGAGCTCCCCCAAGCTAGAGTTTGAACCCCCACACCCTGGGTTTCAACCAGGAACCCTATTGCTGTGAGATGACAATGCAAACCACTGCACCACAGTGCTGCCTTTAGTGTATAACAATTCACCAGAAAGCAGGAAATGAAATATTTGAGACTCAAAATTTGGCAGGACCCTAAACCCCTGCTTAATATATCTCCCCACCCCAATGCTGAAATGAAACCTATGCCCTTGGTTACAGAGACATAGGGCACACCTTGGTTAGGTTATTAATTATTCATGATCATTTGTCAGGGCTCAAGTCTTTTCAGCTCTTCGCCTTTCAGTCCAGAATGAAATCAAGTCCTCAGGGAATAAGTCAAGTCTCACATTAGATGAGTCCAAGTTAAGTTTCAAGTCCTTATTTCACTGACTCCAGTCTAAGTATCAAGTCTACAGCCATCCTCTCCCTCACTTCTACACTATTTGATTTCATCCTGAACCCTGGTTTCCCTGAGGAACAGGAAAAGGCAAGGAATTGGAAAAGGCATGGAAGGCTGAGTTTCGCATCTGTGACTTGTCAAATATTCATGTCTACTCCGTGCAATCCATACCTGCACTAGATCCAACTTGTGACACACAGCCTGTACATTTTAAGCTAGCTTCTTTACTGTTGCACCCCTGTCACGCATGCCATCTATATCTTACCTGTAGCATGTAAAATACAGAAGTGTTTATATAAATATATATATCCCACTCATTCTAGCACTAGTTATCTGAACTTCCTGGGTCTGGAGATGGTTCTCACATATTTCACACATCGCCCATGGCATGCTTCAGTCCCTATTAGGACTAGACTTCCATGCTAACTACAGTTGTAACATGTCAAATCAATTTATTCTTTCGGTACCACCAAGTGTATTCTCCGTTATCGTATCTGCAAGCACCGCAAAGATCACTGGAGTGTAGATACCACAAGGATTATCTGTTGGCCTCACTTAAAATCGTCATTATACTTGCTCACATGCCTTGCACACATCTGTAAGATGCCTTTCAGCTGCTGTAGAATTTGAGTTATTGAGATGTGTGTTATGTGGGTAAGTGGGACGTATGTATGCTTCTGCGTCTCGCCCAAAACCCCTGAGCGATCGAATGTCACATTAATATGCAACACGTATTAGCATTTTAGCATCATGTAGTTTTCTGATCTTTGAATCTTTTGTCAAATTTTCAGTGATTCCTCTTCATCTCTCTCTCACACACACACACATACACACACACACATCTACAGAAACACACATAAATGCTCCCAGGCATATGCGAGTTATCAGTGTAGTCTTACGTGGAAGCACGTTCTAGAACTGCATACTTACTTTGTGTGTGTGTGTGTGTGTGTGTGTGTGTGTGTGTGTGTGTGTGTGTGTGTGTGTGAGTGACAGAGAGAGAGAAAAAAGAGAGAGGGTGCATGTGAGTGTGCATACATAGTAGCATCTTACACAGAGGCATGTTTTTTGGAGAGTCTGGTGGACATTGATTGGTAATGGCACAGCACCACCTTGGGGTAGACATTGAAGTGATATAAGCCACACACACACTTGCACACACAAAAACACACACACACACACACACACACACACACTGACAGACACATATACAGCCAGCTTTTCCAACAGCTAATTTTCTGTAATTGAAGAATGTGTGCAATATATCCTCATCACCAAGCAAATGAGGGAGACGAAGAAATATGACGGTGGAAAAAGACATGAGAGAAGGCGAGGGTGCATTTGAATCACTTTGCATGGGTTTTGAAACCATGCATACACACAGTGTAAACACATTAAGACAGTATGCGCAAACAAACACATTCACACACATTCACGCAGACATGGACACAGCTATTTACTGCAGTAAATTAAGTTATTTCTTCTTCACCTGCATTCTTTTCAAAACATCACAGCCTTGCAAAGCAGAGGAGAGGGGGCATTCAAATATTTTGAATTAATTTTCAAAAACTGTAAACACTTTCAACTTAAAACAAACTGAACAAAACAACAACTACAAGTTAATATGTGAGAATTTCCAGATGCTGTCTTCTGATGTTGGATGCATCACAGGACTGCATCGTCTCTTAGCTACAAGCCTCTGTCTTACTTCCTCCCCAGTGTGTTATCACAACTCTATACACACTTTTATCTGTCTCTGTTACACTGGGGATATTTAGATATGTTCTTTCCTTTCATTCCGGAACAGAGTCGCATTGGAATGGGTGAGATCAACCGGAACACCAGTGCCAATCGCAATCTGACCTTCCGATACCGGATTCCTGCGGAAATACAATTATAATTAAATCTCATTCTTCCCTCCTGACTCTCACAATGATTAAATTGCAGTTGGGGGCATATAGTTCTGTGACTGCTTCCGCCTAATGTGATGCAACCTATTTCTATGATATTTATTTATAAATTCTGCCCTAGACAGTGAGTTACATTCTTTGCTGGAGTTATTATGCCTCATCTTCACTAAATGAGCTGGAATGGATATCTCAAGCTAAATGAGCCTACAGTAAGCATACTGAATGATAGGCCAGCCAGCGCAAGCAGTTAATCTTCTTCATTATGCAAGGGACAAAAGTTTTTAAAGAAAAAGAAATCTGTTTCAGGAACTGAATTCAAAGAGAGGAATATGTTAATAATGCTGTTGTGTTACTCAAATAACTTATACAGAAGTCCTGAAAGGCATGACCACATACAGTATGTATTGATGATTCATTCAGCTATTACCTAAGTATGATCATCAATCCTCCATCTCCTTGCCGGTTAGTATGATTGATTGTGTCTGCTGGCCATCCAGATACTGCGTCTCTTCCAGATGGTGTTTCTAGGATCCTCTGTAGGTGTAGTGTATAGAGTACTAGTAGGGATATCTACCTATATTTGTCACATTATTTCTGTCAAAGACAGTCACAGGCGGGGGTTGTTTCGTTGACCTGACTGTTAGACTGTGTCAGGGCAGTGAGGCTTGGAAAGGGTGGCTTTGCCCTCATGCCCTTACCACAGAAGGGTGCTAGAGCAATGGCCTGCATCTTTATGTGACCCCAAGCTATGGCCTTGTGTCATGTTGGTCTCACAACACGGAGTACAGGAATCGATCTTCACCGTTTCATGCCTTTAGAGTCTTTGTGAAATACAGTACAGCAATGGTTGCAAACCTTAAAAGGTAGCTTTGGTATATTTCAACCTGGACCCTATGATCCCATGTTTTGTGTCGAAGAGATCAATAGGAACAACAATTTTTGAAACTAGTCCATTTTTTAAACTAGTCCAATATTAAGCAAGAGCAGTAGAGAAAACACACTGCAATGTCACTGCCACATTGTTTATTTATGTCCACTAACAGTACTTGTTTTTGTCACTGACAGGCTCAGATTGTTAGTCTAAGAGTTTTACAACATTATGGAAAGGATCTCCAGAGATAGAACTTCTTGTTAAAGAGAAGGAACCTTTTTGTCATACCAGAAACATTCCCAAAATCCCCATAGCAAAACCCACCACACTCCATTTAAAAAAACAATCATTTTAGCGTGTGTAAAGCCAGCATATTTTCACATTTAACCGGGTGAATTAAGGAGCTATTTCAACCAAACCAGAGCTGGTGATTCATTGAAACAGTGATAATATGAACCAAGACTTCTTTTGTTAGTATTATTTGTTTCTGTCGACTTTGAATGAAGCATGTTTTATTGTGATAAAATTATTGCTTATTTAAATAGAGTTTGGTTGGTTTTGCAATGGGTCTGTTTAAAGGTGTATTCCTGGTGGAATCCTTTCCATAATGTTGCCAGGCACGTGGAATAATAACGCGGCCATGTCAGTGACAAAAACAAGCACTTTTAGTGGACATTAATTAATGGTGCACATTTGCCCATCAACATTACATTGCAGTCTGTCTGCTGGCTGCAGCAGCCTCGCTCCAGACTGGCCGAGTTTTAAAAATTATTGTCTCCATTAGTCATTTACTGTAAATACAAAAACATGGGAAAATAGGGCCCAGATTGAAAAATACCAAAGTTATCCTTTAACCCTAGCTCTGTGAGAAAAGACAACATTCTTTTACATTGTCACTGCTTGAGTCTTTGAGTTCTGCAAAGGCAGTCTCAGAAGTTAATAGCTAATGTATTTGTTGTTCCTTCCAGTCAAACTTTGGCTTTGACCAAATTCAACCCAAAGGGTTCTCTGTCTCACTTTACAAAAGAAAATAATGCTCATACACAGTTTTCGGTATCTAACGCCAGCCAATAAATGCAGACATAATGGGGTTTACATCTGTACAGAAAGGCTCCAAAAGATCCATGTGTGATGGAGGTCTGAAGCAGTCCATGTTGGCTGTATTTGAAAAAAAGCATCTAATCCACTTATTCAAATAATTCACTCCTCAAACTGTAAATAATGTGCCTGGGGTAATTGTTCCTGCACGTAACACCATCCATCATACAAAAACATTAACCAGAATACATATGAATCATACCATGCTAGATGTGGAGCAATTTCAAGGCTATTCACTTGACTCCTTTATACTGTTGGGATTAATGGACTCCACAGATGATTTGTTCATTTGTACAGCTTTATACAGGACATGGGAAGGCTTTTCATCTGAATTCAGTGAGCTTAAATGGCTGTTGTTGTCTCCTTTGTTCATCAGCAAAAAGACAGCCAATTGCACTCAACTTTCCAAGGTGCCTCGTCTTTCACACTTCAGTGTGAGCTGCATAAGTGCATTCAAACTGAGAAGTATGGAAAAATGCAGTGCACCATGAGTACCCGGATGGTGCACTCAAAACGGTCAAGAAGTTGAGTGTGGAATTATGGACACTTCTTGCCCTCAACGGTCGCCAACTTGGCTACGCAGCAGAAGGGGAGGGGCCACTTTTCAAAAGGGAAATGGCGGCCGAGGACTGTGCAACCATGAACGTTGATGCACTGTACAAATGTAAGTTATACATGTGTTTTTTGCACTAAGCACCACTATACTGTTGTCAGATATAAGCCAGCAGTATGTTTATCAGGTTAATTCAGCAGTCTGTAATAAACCGCGAACGATAACGTGAATGCTAATGCTAGTTTACTAACTAGCTAACAGCTGCACATTTCCGGTCGTCATTTCCGGTGGTGTGAGACAACACTACCCTGTTGAAATTCAGGCAATATGCCAATAAGTACATAGTGCACATACTATACTGCATGGAAGTGTACTAACGGAAGTATGTGATTTGAGACACAGCACCAGTCGTCAAACTTGATTGGGCACTACTGTCACAGTGACATGTGACCCTGTGATATCACCAGGACAAAACAAACCCCAGCTTCTCAGCTTGGTATCTCCCTCTTACTCCTGGACCACCAGAAAGGGGGGTTGTGGGCTCTGGAGAACCTGCTATGCCCTTTCTGCATGCTCACAGCAGAAGAAAAAACAACCTCTGCCCTGCATGTGTCAGGCTCTCAGAAGATGGGCAGGTTGATTGAAACCAGCAGACACAAGAACTCTACAAAACTGAAGTGACAAGTTGTGCCTACAGCTAACACAGGGTTTTCATGCTATCGTTTCAAGTGAAGGAGAACAAAGCCAAGTTAGCACTACACTGCGAATTCTGTAAGGACACACCAAGTGAACACATTCCTCTGCACCACTG
Source organism: Cephalopholis sonnerati (assembly GCA_019142605.1). NCBI lineage: Eukaryota > Metazoa > Chordata > Actinopteri > Perciformes > Serranidae > Cephalopholis > Cephalopholis sonnerati. The sequence continues at coordinate 38,361,749 of JAGQAX010000013.1, forward strand.
GAACACAGCACAACCCTCTTCTTCAAAGCCAGGCTCATTCGCAACAGGCAACACAAGCAGCATGAAAAAGCAACACTTCCCTCCATTCAGTGACTGGTAAAGTAACAACTGGTCATAGCATTGGTACAGTTGTATAAGCTAAGCAGTTTAACTTTGTCAGCTTCTTCCGAGGAAATCATACTTCCCATGGGCAAAAACTCACCAAACTTTACAGAAATGTCCGACCCCATGCCAGATTTACTCAACTCCAAGGACATGTTTTGTTTAGATAATAGAATTTGTGACATTTTGACTATTTCTGAAATCTGTCACAACAACTGCAGCCCAGTCGGTGACTTGCTGAGTCTATTTGAGAAGCCACACACCAGGTCTCACTTCCAGACAATTAGCTCAGTGAGTTAGGAGCTGGATCACAGCGCCAAGGACTCTGGGTTCAAGACCCAACAAAGGGGATGAGTATGACACATCAAAACTACAAAGAGAGAAACAAATGTATAAAATTTTAGAGTCATGGTAGATGATGTTTGACGAATACACGTCAGGATCAATGCAAGAATGGTATTTTACACAACAGTTATTTACTTATGAAGCAAATCAATCATTCTTAAAAATAAAACATGGAGGCGGTGTTTAGCTCAGTTGGTAGAGCAGCCGGTCCATGAAAGAAAATACAGCCCTCAATGCAGGCGGCTGCGGATTGAATCCTGCGTTGGAAGGCCCTTTCCTGTGTGTCATCCCCTTCTCTGTCTCTCCATTTCTCTCACAACGCTCACTTTCCATTAAAGGCAAAAAACCCCCAAAAATATATTAAAAAAAAAATTACCAACATCTCAATGCTGTCTAGATGCAATATGTATATTTTCAGAACAACTGCAGTCACTGTAAGAGTGATATTTTTAAATCAGATTTTCTCTTGTGAAGCAAAGCACTTATTGTTAAAAACAAATCACCAACATTTATTTATTTATTATTATTATTATTTATTATTATATATATTATTTATTATTTATTATATAATGAATTCCACTGATACAAAAGTGTACTTTGCAAATGTATTCCAATATTCAACCACTTTTACTTTTTAATTGCTGCAATACAATTTCCAGACGATGCAACCTGCAAAATGACTCAGCTGATGCTAAATGCAGATTGTAATATCAACTTCCTTGATGTCTTCCTATTCTTCTGCTTGTTGCTCAGAATTGCCTAAAAATGCCCGGACCCGACCCATCGCTGCGCAGCAGCTATAATTGTGATTGTTTTGTCATCAGGTCGTTGTTTAGTTGGCTTTGTTGATGTCAGTTTGCTAATGCTCCACACAGACAGGGTCTTGCAAGCAGCTTAACATCCTTTTAACTAACCCAGGCACCTTATATGTATCACAGATTATTCATACATACACTCACTAAGATGGGGAACTCAAAGTCCTAGTCCTTTGTCCTTACTGACCACATGTTGTCCAGTTGAACCTCCCCTGACCTCTGAGGTCATTTTTCATACAGCCATTTTCTTTATAGTTTGCTGTTGTCAGCCATGTTGTTTCGTAGGCCAATTTCCTTGTTTCTTTCTTTTTCCTTTTACACTCAGGGCGTCGGTGGCTTAGTGGTAGAGCAGGCACCCCATGTATGAAGGTCATTGCCACAGCAGCCCGGGTCCGAGTCCTGCTTGTGGCCCTTTGCTGCATGTCACTCCCTCACTCTCTCTCCCCCTTCACACTTAACTGTCCTGTCCATTAAAGGCAAAATGCCCCCCCCAAAAAAATCTTTTTCCTTTTTCACTCTTGTAAATAGCGACTCATTAGGATTTGCATGTTATTTTGCTTGCTTTCTTTGTGAATAAATACTGAATCACACCTGCTGTCTTTTTGATACTGCACAAGAGTGAATGAATAGTTAACCACTGCTATGTCAAGAACTCAAAAATCCTCCTATCTTTACCATTAATATGGTAATTTGGGTTATAGTTATTGATTGAATTATTAATCAGAGTTCCAAATTAATGGTCTTTTGTATTTTATATGACTGATTTCATGAAGTATCATTTTTTTATCATTTCAGGAATGGTACCCCATTAGGTGATTTAATGTAAATTAAATCGCATTATTTAACATAATTAATGATTGTTATTTTTTTCTGAATGGGCCATTTTTATACTATGAACCACGGGCTCCTGACAAATGGTGATCTATTGCATGGTAACATTCCAACAATATATAATCCTTTTGACCAATTTTCAAAAACCCTGTGTCGACATAAGTGTAAGAGTATTTAGCACAATAACAGAGACACTTGCATTTCCCTGAGAAACATACAGGGAAGAACCATAAGGTAAATGATGGCTAACAATCTATTGTAGGTGATATAGTAATTTTCTCAGCCTTGACGCTGAATGTGAAATATCCATCAAAGTTAACAAAGGAAGAGTTACCATCTGGGCTTATTGTCTGCTGTCAAAGACATACACGCTTCAGCTACCAATGGCAGGCTGTTGCTCACTCCCCTTCTGTCTCTGTCTTCTCCTCTTCTCTCTCCATCTCTCCATTTCATGCTTTATTCACATGCTATCTCTTTCTCTCCTTCTTTCCCTTTGTTGCTCTCCCCCCTCCTTTCCTTCTGCCTCTGCCAGACGTTGAAGAGGGATGATTACTAAATGATTGCTGGCTAGATGATTGAATGGCACAGTTGACATTTTCCCCATCAGTACTATACAGTGGGAAAGGGGGTATCCGCACTGACCTTCCCCTCCAGCATTATGTATTGTGTGCAGCTATTGTAGTTGGCCGCTTTCTTCTCATCATACTCCCCTGACATCTGAGGGACAGGGTTGTTACAGACCCACTGATGTTGACCCCAGTCCTTGCTGGTTTGTTGCACCTGTGTGTACTGCATGTGTGTATGTAGTGGACAGTGTCTGTGTTTTCTTGTCATACTGTGTGGATATGAATGAGAGTGTTTTTTAGGACCAGTGGGTAGGATTTTAGCAACATATTCTCACTTCTAACTCATAGATTTTGGCAGCTTGGTCAATGGCCCTACGCTTCAGACTGTGACAGTTTATACCAGTTACATGACACAGTGTCTTAAACGTTCATCTTTACAGGACATGCAGGTTTCACTACCAAAACTGCTTATAACTGTGTTTGTTACATAACAGTAACTTAACGAGTATGTCGTGTGATAAATATGTCACATACACATATGTCACATGCAGACTCCTGGGTGACAGTCCTGTGTGTGTGTTTGGCCCTTCATGTTCTTTCTGCAGGTTTACACTGGAGTTAGTTGAAAGCCTGGTGCATCTCATACAGATGCTATAGGGTACCTTGTGCGTCAGTATTAGAAGCTGAGGGCCACTGACCAGGCTGCTCTATCTGATGCCCTGAAAATGAGAACTGGCTGATTTAGAGGGTTTTATTAGCAGAAAAAAATGTATAAAAACATATAACTATGTCATTGGTGTAAAATCACCTGAAACTATGACAAGTTATATTTCCGCAAGCTTAGAATGAGCTGCTTATATCTTTATAGGGAGTGGATCCCCTCCCATAGAGCCTGCCATGTTGCACCACCATGTTTCTACAGAAGCCCAGAATGGACACTGGCTTTAGAGACGGCCTTTGGTGTTACCTTAAGGCCACTAAAGGTTGTCTGACGTGCTTAGAAAGGGTGGGGTGAGCAGAGAGGTATTAAGTTGTTAAAATCATAGACTGTATAAATAATGGATGGAGCTACCATGACATCACCCATTGGTTTGTGGACTTCCGTTTTGAGGCCTAGAGTTCGGCATTTTAGCTGCCACCATCTTGTTTAAAAAACAAGAAAAAAAAATCCGTCCTTTTAGCAGTAGCTATTGGACACACCGTTTCTTATGACCATGATAACCAAACTCCACTTTTTGTTTTTATTTTTATTTTTTATCACACTTATTACCGTAAAACTTCAATTACTAGCCTGGGCTATTATTTTCTTGAATCACAAAAATCAACAGATGTCTATACGAGACAGGCCTTTCACTCCTTTCACACAAAACTGTTGCTCAACAAAGATCAGGAAATACAATCAAATTGTTTGTTTAAACCAGTATGAATATTACCTGTTTAAAAATTAGGCTTAAGATAATTTATCGATTATGAATTATTCATTTTATCTAGCTCCGACAGACAGGGCATCAGAGAGAGTGAGAGTTACAGCTCTTGAGGATTACGGCACCTGGCATACTGACACAACCCAACTTTAACCTTTTAAAACAATATTCACAACTTAGATGAATTTTTATTTAAAAACCCCTTTTGTATTCTTTTGATCTGAGGACCCTTACAGACTCAAGGAATCTGAATACCTCACAGGGTAATAATCGAGGAATGGACACATAATTTGAGGTAACAAAAAAACAGGTTTTATACATCAGAAGAACTTATATAAAAAAAAAAAAAAAAACATAAACCACTTGGCAACCAGACCAGGTGTCTAATTGAGACAGGCGTTTATTTGTCAAAATGTGTAGCCACACCAGGCTAGTAAAGGGGGACATAGGCTTCTAATTAAAGTTTAATGGTATGTTTACATATAAACAACAATCCATATGTAGCAGCTTGGTGCCAAGAAATAAACTTTGTTGACAAAATCTTCTACTGTTTTTGTAGACAGCAAAACTTCTTGCAATACTTTCCAAGGTATTCTGGCACAGTTGTTTTGTAGCAAACTGTATACAGGACAAATCCCAGCTAGTGGTTGCTGCATCCCTGAAAAATATGCCAAGGTAATTCACTGTCCCCAGGCTAGACAGAATAAAAGGAAATAAATATATAAAGTATGATAAAAAAAAACAAAACTAAAATATATGTATGCCTTTGAATTACTGTATCCATTGTGTATGATAATCACTTGTTTACCCAAAATATATGTATGCAACACATCAAAGTCTTTTTTTTTTTTTTAAAGTTTTCTGTCATCTTCTGTCAAGACTTTCAGTCACTTATTCTGTGTACTTATGAGATTCCCCTCTCCCCCTCTCAAATACCTTGCTCTCTCAACTTCACAAATTGATGCATTTCTGGTAATTTTCATCCCCAGCACTTCCTCTAAGGCAAATCTGTCAGAGCCTGAGGCGAAGTCTATCTCTCTGTCCTGTCTCGGTAAGGAAATAAAACACCTATTTACTTAAATACACTCACCATACCCTTCTAACTTTTCCAGAGATGCTCTCCACTCTGACACACATTCGAAGTAAAGATAAACTTTAATTATACACACATTAATATATAGACAATTTCCCCAGCTGCCAGGATATGGAGTGTTTTATTGTTTTATTCCTGTCCCTCTCCGCTGCGTATGGGAACTTGTGTGTATTAATTACAGTTTGTAAATGAAGCTGTAATCTATCTTTTAAATGAACAGCTGTCTGAATGCCTGGTGGGATGTTCCCAGGTGAGCTTTCTTTATGTCCCCCACACCGTCTAGAGATATTTATTCAGATGGAAGACAACAGATGATGATGGGTTATCATCTATCATGATCAACGTTAATTTAAAGGGACAGTACACTCCCTGATTGTCGGTGTAGCATCTAATAGCACTCTCAAAGCCTCAAATTTTGCTCTTGATGTGAGTGTGATGTTGAAACTCATCATTCCAAATATGAATAGAGAGAACGGGGAATGCTGTTCAACCCTAACGCCGAACTAGGACATCGACATTGGACGATTCTGCCAAATCCTGGATAATGTTCAGTGACATGGTTTTTAAGGGGTTTCATCATTTTTGTATGTTGTCTTTCCTGTGTGTATGCGTGCTTACATAATTGTTTGTATGTGTATTTACACATCTCCATCTGGTTATGCTTACTCTGTCCCTGTATGCATGCATATCTATGTCTCCTCGTGTCATTTAGTATTCTATCTTGAGCGTGTCTGTGTGGCCCTCTTCCTTCCCTTTCTTTCCACCCCTCCGCCGCCGTATTTTTCTTATCTGATGATGTTATCCGATGAGCAGCCAAATCTCCAGTAGTGCAAATCTACCCCAAGGGAATCCTGACACCTTGTTATCATAGCACATGCAGAGCAGCAGCTATAGCGTCCTCTCTACATGACATTCTCTTACCCAGGAGGAGACAGAAGAATAGAGTACAGAGACAGGGGACGGGAAGAGAAAGAGGGAAGCAGTGTTTAGTGTGTGACAGAGAGGGGAGGGGAGCGGTTTCAAACTTCCATTTATGAGGTACACATTTAGCCTTCACACAGTGGCCTGGAGGGATTTCTCGGCCTGGCTTTCTTCTCCCTCGTCTGTGTGTTTGCCTGTTCATTGGCTTTGTTCTTACTCTCTTCCAAACTGACCTCTGCATTTCTCATCTTTCTTTGCCTCTTCTGTTCTTTTTACCCATGTTCTGATTGTTTTCTTAATTTCTTGCATCTTTTGAAACTTACCAGGCGGGGGATCTTTTTTCCACCTTTACCTATCTTATTTTTAATGTTCACATGTAAATACTGTCCCATTTTAAACCCACCCACATACTTGGTACCCATGAAAATGTAGAACTGATAAAACTTGATATGTAACTGGAGAAACTAGAGTTTGCAAACACATCCATTTTTTTCCCATCAGTCTTTTTCCAAATCCATCCCACTCTCTTTTTCTCTTTCCAATGCATGTGGTGAATTCTGTACGGTCCAATTTGGTAACCATCTGTCTCGTTTTGAGGGGGCTATTTTGGCTCTACACATTGATGATGATTGAATGATACCGGATCAGTTTCCAGGCAGTTATAGTAACGCGAATGACTCTGGAAGGAAAACCAGTTCAGCCACTGTTGACTGATACTCTTTAATTTCTACCAACACGTCCACTCATTCAGTGCCATGTCATAGCAGCTCAGATAGGGCTGCCATTACACACATCTCTTCATCTGATTCCCTCTTTTAATCAGTCTATTCTTGGTTGATTGAAATTGAACTTGATTAATCTTCAGCACATCATCTACTCAGCATGAAAAATATATTTTTGTGAACAGCACACAGTTATTTTTTTCTTACCCATTCAGGCCCCTGAATAAGAATGCTTCTTTATTACATAGCGACTGATTCCACCACTATGCATGTCTTTTAACAGACAGTCATTATGGTAGTTATTTTGTACTCAGCTTACATTTAACCCTCCTTCATTACCCATCAACCAAACACACTACTTACTAGTATTTTAAAGCCAATTAAACACTCTTAATATGAGAGGAGCGCCGCTGGTGAACCCAACTTTAAAAACAAAGCCCTGATTAAAGGCATACAAGAGCGAAGGCTCTCGACAAATGCAGGGGAGAAAAAAGGCAAAGGGAGAGAGGGGTGGGGGGGACAAGAGAAAAACAAGAATAAAATGGGAGGATTACCACGGCACCCCCGTCAGCGAAATGTTTGATTTAGTTTGGTTCTGGCCACTTAAGCCCCGTGTTAGGCCTATTGTTTCCCTAAGCCAATGCTGTAATCCCCTACTGCAGTGGAGAGAGAGGTGAAAAAGGAAAAGAGGCGAATCAGAGAAGAGGGACACGGGCAGGAGTATAGCCACAGTTAAAAAAAAAAAAAAAGAAGACCTACAAAAGGTAAAAAGGAGAGAAGATGAGAAAGAATAGAGCATTGGGCATTCCCAATTTGTGAAAAAAAGAAAACAACAAAAAAAAAACCCAGAATGCTACAGATACAGACTTAAGTGCTACTTCCATCCCCCGTCTGTCAGCTTTTTTTCTCAAACTCTTTTCACAGTCACTATCATTCTGTCTTTGTTTCACCCCCCTTTCATGTCTTCATTTCATTTCTGCCGAATGGTGGAAGCTAGCGCCTCTCCCTCTCTCCCAACTACAAAAGCTGCTAGAAACAATCTCCTCTTTCTTTCTGCACTCTTGTGCCTTCTTTTGGTTTCCTGTCTTTCTTTTAATGGGGTTAATCAGTAAAACTCAAAGTCACATCCCAGCTAGAAGTAATTAAGTTGTCAAAATAGGGTTCTTTAAACTTCTCTCTACTTCTGATGGTGGAACACTCATTCTCTACCTCCTGCTGGTCCATTAGCATATTTTTTATTACCCATCATTAACTCAGTGTTGACATATTGTTCATTTTGCGTACATGTTTATGTGCGCGGAGATGCATTTGTGCCCTCAGGCTTGCTTATTCATCTGACCCATGAAGTTTCTAGAATATCTGCATTGGAAAACAGTCGAAATCAGGGGTGCAGACACACAAGTAACACTGGGACACACACTCAGGGTGAGGCCAAAGATGAGAGAAGAGAGGAGGGAAATGAAGAGACAGAGGGAAGGAAAAAAAGGAGGAGTAGAGCTGGATAGCACGGGAAAATTGAGCTGTATTAAACTATAATCCGGTTAGCGACGGCTGGGTGTAATCTCACTCATTAATAACATACTCCCGGTCTAATCTACAAACCATCAAAAGAGAGAAAATTTTCCATGGAGGAGTTGAGTTGCTTTTAGCGAATTTATGAGGATTCTTGATGCCTCATTTTCACAGACGTCAAATGTCAGACAGGTTGACAGTTTGGCAGGCAGAGAGGAAAAAAATAAATAACGCTCATTGGAATTACAAACAGCCCCGAATCCTGATTCCCAGTAATTAGTGGGGATAAACAAACTGTAGCATGATAAATGCCAACTAATACATCACTGAAAAGTGAAGGGCTATCCTTGTGAAAGACTCAGAGTAAAATATATGCAATTTTCCTACTTTGTCTCAAAATTTACATCTCTATTTTTATTTTTGTTGGTGAAAACAGGTGACAACTATGAATGTAACTGTCACAAGTAATTAAGGTGAGTCAGTATGACAGGGAAAGTAGAGAAGGACATCTGTGACAAAATGCATTATTCTAAAACAATTCAATATTTGTGACGGAATGTTTATGTTTTGTAAATACGCAAATTTTGGGGAGGACATTACTGTGTTACTATGCACGCACAGACACACACACACACACACACACACACACACCTTTTATGCTTCCTTCTGTCTTTCACAATCTGACACCTGTTTCATCCATCCATCCATCCACCCATTTACAACCGCATATCCGAAGCCGGGTTGCGGGGGCAGCAGGCCGAGCAAAGCATTCCAGACATCCATCTCCCCAGCAACTCTCTCCAGTTCCTCCTGGGGGACCCCAAGGCGTTCCCAGGCCAAATGAGATATGTACTCCCTCCAGTGTGTTCTGGGCCTGCCCCGGGTCCTCCTACCACTTGGACATGCCCGAAAAACCTCCAACACGGGGCGCCAGGGAGGCATCCTGATCAGATGCTCGAATCGCCCTTTCACCGAATACCCCCTTTCAACACGAAGGAGCAGCAGCTCTACTCCGAGTGCCCTCCAAATGTCCAAGCTCCTTACTCTGTCTCTAAGGCTGAGCCCAGTCCACTTTCTGAGGAGACTCATTTTGGCAGCTTGTATCCCCGACCCGATTCTTTCAGTTTTTACCCAGAGCTCCTGACCATAGCTGAGGGTCGGGATGTAGATGGACCAGTATACTGAAGCTTTGCCTTCTGGCTCAGCTCTCTCTTCACCACGATGGCCTGGCACAGCGCCAACATCCCAGCAGAGGCTGTGCCAAACTGCCGATCCATCTCACGCTCCATTCTACCCTCACTTGTGAACAAGACTCCAAGATACTTGAACTACATTGCTTGGGGCAGTAACTCACTCCCAACCCAGAGGGGGCAATCCATTGTTTTCCGGCAGAAAACCATGGCCTCAGATTTGGAGGTGCTGGCTCTCATCCCAACTGCTTCACACTCAGCTGCAAACCGCCCCAGTGCATGCTGGAGATCACAGTGTGATAAAGCCAACAGAACCACATCATCTGCAAAAAGAAGACATGCAGTTCTGAGGTCACCAAACCATACCCCCTCCTCCCCCCAGGCTGTGCTTTGAGATCCTGTCCATGAATATCACCAACAGTATCAGAGACAAAGGACAGCCCTGTGAAATGTGAACACCTGGTCACATTCCTATTTATGTGAGCATCCTTTTTCTTGCACCCCCCTCTCTGTCTTCCTGAGTTGCCAACCAATATGCATCTGGTAATCCCATATATAACACAACAAAAGGTCCCCAAGTTTATGCATAGTCTCTGAAGGTGATGTGTACACTTGATTTCAATTTCATTCCTCTGACACAAATTGAACTTGTCCATGTAATACAACAGCAGGAACACACTCTGGCACAGACACACAAAAAACACTGTCACAGTCACATTTCCTTTCTCTCTTACACAGGCAGGTGCATGGACTCACACAAACACAAATTGGGCTTGTCTGTAACAAAAGCGGTCCAGATGCGAGCAGCACAAGCCACTTGGTTGGCTGTAGGCATTAGGAAATCCAATATGGATGTGTTAAATGAACGCTAGCAGAGACGGAGAGAGCAAGCGGGCGGCAGTGCAGAGGGGAGGGAGGGAGCGAGGGACACAGACAGGAAGGCAGGCAGCTTGTTGATTACTCTGGTGTTTAACATTAGGAAATGCCAGAATGGAAATGGTGCTCATATCACCCTGTCAATTGCCTTGTTAGCTACAGCCAGAGAGAGTGAGAACAGGCGACTGGGTGGAAAAATCAGTTTTCTGAAGTGGTTGGTTTAAATTTCCATTTGTCTCAGCAGGGTTTGGGAGGTAGGGGGTTTGAAAGTGGTTATAATATGAAAAACCTATGGTGTGGCCTTCATACACACACACTCACTCACACACACATACCAGGATTCCACTCAGAAATATTTACACACAAACCCACAAGCACAGATCCCCAAAAACAGCACACAAGTATACCCCCGACTGGGAACACTTGCACACAATCTATCCCTCACACACCCGCTGTCCCTCCGTCGCTGTCTTGCCAATCTGTAGACTCAATTCCCTGCAGTTCATTCCGCTGTGACACCTGTTGGTGAGGAGAGGTGAACTGAGCATTGGAACATTCCACAATGAGAAGAGAGAAAAGAGATAACCGCCGATTGCGAGCAGAGGGGGAGAACGTCTGCGGTCATGATGAGGTCACCGAATACCTGCCAAAGCAAATCTACCAGACTCAATGTACCGGTGGTAGAAGGGCACTCCAGGTTTAATGGATGTGTAAAAATGGATTCAAGGTAACTCTTTGGTGACTCACAATGGCAAATGTGCCGTGAATGAAAGTGTTGAAAAATGGTGTTGGGTGAGTTGGGGATTTCTGTGATGGACTGAAAGCTCAAAATACAATTTTGTGTGTGAGCCTGAACACACCATATTTGAACCAGATTAACTTAAAAAAAAAATACATTCAGCTGCCAGTTTATTAGGTACACCTACAGTTGCTAAAACCAATGCAGCCTAAAAACTGTCCTTCATAAGGCATAAAGATTAATCATGAAGGATTTATTTCAGGACTGTAGCTAGCTGTGCCTCAGAAACTGAATAGTCTTAGTGATGGGAGGACTCAGACAGCAGGTAAGGTTTCATTTAGAATATACTGTATGCTATATGGTTAAAAAAAAAATCAATAATTCATTGAGAAATAATGAATGAGACACATTAATAATAGCATACTTGCCTAAAGCTACTACACCTTAAACTAATAAGACACCTGTAACAGCTCCAGGTGCTGCTGAAAACCTTTAACAGGAGAGTTTGATATAATGGGCTCCTGCACAATTTAAATTGTGTGAAGAAGACTTTTTAACAGGTAGATATCCACAAAATGGAGCTACAACTTCATGATAATGTTCAATATTTCACACAGAGATGGGCATCATATCAAACTGAAATTGCTTGCTCCTAAAATGTACCAAAGGAAAAATGGTATGAGAAAATTTATTTTATTAAAATCAAAGTAATGAATACTTTGAAAATACAAAATATATTCTATATATTATCACATCAGGCATTTAGGCAATGTTCACACTGCAAGCAAATTAGGCCAAAATCTGAATTTTCTGCTCTCATGTCACACAGATCTAATTTCTTCAGAGTATTGTGGACACAGACATCTGATTAGATCTGGGACACCTTTATATGTATATCTGATACAATCTGATCTGGCCAAGGGACTGCTGTGAGAATGGTCAGAATGGAATTCATGTGTCTCTTTCCTATATATGCATGTTATTTCCATGTCACACTTCACTGTGCAGAGACAGATCACTCACCATACTGTGTCAAAGGGGTCCAATGAAACTACAGAATGCTGCAATAATCGCACTGTTGCTGCGGTAGTCCACCTCGTTCATGAGCCAATACAGAACCTGACTGCCAGATGTTTTCTGATGGGAACAGCTTGCCTACATGCTGTGACAGTGTTGTTGTGAAGCACTGACAGAGGCGTTGGAATTAATCCTGGACATCCTTAAGTTTGGAGGAACTGTTCCCCCATGAAACCCATGAAACATTGCAGCGCTTCCACTCGTAACTCCTCAGGCCGCACCGACACCTCTTTACTTACAGAACCACCAACAATAGCTGCTAATACAGCCAGACTGAAAGCCAAATTGTACAACAGCCTGTTATTCCAAAAACAAATGCCACTGTTACAAAGGACATTTCTCTGAAAATATGCGATACACTTTCTTAAACAGAAGCATGTGACTTATGCAGAATGACGTCATCGGACCTTTCTACTACAACAGTAATTTGTGACTCAAAGCTTGCACCACCATGCCATTAATTTTTTTTTCCCCAAATGCCTCTCTCTTAAATGTGACATTTTTTTGTTGTTGTTCCAACACATATTTGTGTAAAAATATTGGTTGCATGAGAGGTGTTTCAGGGTATAAATCCGTCAACACTGATGTCAGATATGGGTCACTTCAAATATGAATATAAACATTTCAGGTAGAAAAAGCAGATCAGGGGAAATCCAAAAATTGAAATTGAGCATTAAGCCCTGTAATGTGAACGTAGCCATGGCAACCTTAATATAGGTCTGACTTTAACTCCCCCAACACACACAGGCTAAAAAGATGAACTCTGCTAATTCCCCACATCATAAATCTGAAGTAGCCAATAGGGATGGCGGGAGGGCGTAAATTCAGGGGTGCAGTCTGGGTTGTTTCTGTCAGTCAAGGCGACCACTGACTGAGTAAACAGTCATTTAAAATGCAACTGGGAGAACAGTTAGGCCACAGTGATGCACCAGTTCTTCACAGCGATGCACCAGTTCTTTCAAATGACAATAAGACTGGGCCTTTAGCAGATGCCTTTTTCAAGAGTGCTAAATATAAGTACAGTCGAGTAAGTACATTCCTAAGATCTCCAACTACAATACAGTGCTGCAATGCAAACAACAACCTAAAAAATAGTATTCTTCTTTGTGTACCCCCTAACACTGCACTCCAGAGAACATAAATGACATATGGGAGTTCACAATAAGTGTGTGTTGCTGGACCAGAAAGGACATTTTTTATGTGATTCACTTGCCTTTAGCCAATGACTGTGATTAGTTTTGTACAGTTTTTTTCTACAGTTTAAACCTGGGAATAAAAATGTGTTTTATTTGAGAATGAAGTAAGATATTTAAATGTATTACAAGTACTTCAAATACAACACACACAATCTCCTCAAGTTTTTTTTACCAATTACATCTTTTTTTCTGTCCAACAGAAATACAAATTTTAAATGTATTAAATTGAAATACTGCCCATCATTGATTTTACATAACCATTACAACTCTCTAGGAATAACTGATTTCAATTTCATTGCCAGATCATGACCTTTATCTACGTCAAGTACCTCATCAAAAGCCTGTGGGGACAGATGTTCATAAACATCACAAGGACAGCAGTCTATAATAATGATAACAAGATGGAACACAATCTGCCCCATGGGCTGTCCTGCTATGACAAACCTTCCTTCATACTTACCCTCTGGAGGTAAAGTCAGAGTCTTGAGCAGCAGTAATAAATGTCCCTGGCTTTGGTAGCTATGACTGCGAAGGGACACTAATAGCCCCTTAAGTAATAATCATGCCATTGGGATGGGACCTCAAGGGGGCAGTAATCATGTTGACTCAAAGGTAATTATGATATTGCCATTACTTTTCTCCGCTAGTCACAAGTGTCCTTAGTCATCAATATTTTTTTTTCTGCTTTTGCTTTTATTCGATCGTATGTTCCTCATCATTTTTACTCTCTTTTTCTCATGGTCTTTAAGAAACAATAATAATAACTTTCAGCTTGATTCCATTAACATACAGAGTCTTGGCACACACACACACACACACACACATACAAACAGGCAGACAGACGGACAGACACACGACTCACGCTGCCAATGAGGTAAACACAGTCCAATAATTATGGATGTGGTTTGCTGTGGATGTGACACCTGTGTCCCGCCTCCTGTGTCTCTTTGGATTGGACAGCTGTGCTAACAGTACTACTGTGCCAGAGTGCACACATACACACACACACACACACACACACACACACACACACACACACACACACTGGACAGCACAGTTGAGAAAAAGCATGCACACATACAAAACACACTAAACAGAACAAAAATAGGCAGTTAAAATGAAAATTCCTGTTTTGCCACACAAGTTATTTATATATCAGAGTATCCACATCACTGGAAATAATTCAAGCCTTAAAGCTGACTGGTTTGGCTGCCCTCCAAGAATTGTCTTCCTGTACTGTGTACACAAAAACCACACACAGCCTGAATTGACAAGAGGACCCATTTCTATTCAAATTATAATAACTGAATAGTAGCCAAGCACACACACAAACTCAGGCATGCAAGTACGTTTTTTGTTGTTGTTACAGCTACTAGATGTACCAAAATCATCACAGATCATTTTAACTACTCATGTGTAGCAGCTTTTCTCACATTTATTGCACCGTTTAGAATAGTCTTTAAACGATTTCAGTTCAGATAATTCCTCTAAACCTTTGTACTGAACTTTTGATTTACTGAACTTGAAACAGATTGTTCTTAAGAGCTTGATTAGTCTCGCATTATGTGGTGTATCGTTCCGCTGAATTTTATATTTCCCCTCCGTTTCATGCTACTTGTGTAATGTTATTCATTTGCTTCCAAAGAATGTATGTGAAAATACATTGTCAAATAAAATCTAGCATACAGTATACAGTCATTTAAAACTGAACTGCCATGGCTAGATCCACACACGCACAAGCCTATTTAGACAAGACAACGATTGCTTTTTGAATCTGTACGTGTGTTTCACATGCCCACTTAGGCTTTAATGTATTACACCAAATGCCAGCCCTTGAACGAAGTATAGTGTTTACCATTTGCCCAGACATGTTGGATCACATTAAAAATGTCACAGATTTTGAGAGGCTGTCATGGTTTCAATTTTCTATGACTATAATTGTGACTATAAATATCTATATTTGGGATCACATACAGGAAGCATGAGAAATGGGGGCGATATGAAACAAAAGGAATGCTGAATCACTGCATGCTCCGGGGGTGCTGTGTCCTATAGCTGAACCTAACCTTTGAAGCCTGATATACATGCATTTTTTATGAAAATGAAGCAAAGAAAGTACCTAATGTTACATTCTATGTATTTGGAAATTGTTAATGCTTGTTATAAGACCATTACATAATAACATCTTCAATGCTGCTATGCCTGGGTCCCATAGTAGCTTCAAAAGACTCTTAACACTGAACAAGACCACATGGCTGTGATTGTCATGATCAGGACAACTTAGATCAACTCTAGAGTTTTTAATACAAAAAGAAAAAGGAAAAAATAACAACATTCATACATATTCAAATGTGGTTGATATTTCTGACATTTGGAAACCTTTCTGTCTGATCCAAAAGTAAGATGAAACAAAATTAATTCCCAAAGTCTGCCTGCTCAAAAGTATATGTTCTAAAATTTAATTACCTTCATCATTACCAATCCACCAACCATTACAGCATTCGAGAATTTAATAAATCAATGTCTGAAAACTCATATCCCAAGGTAGTTCTTAGTTATCACCTTTGTTCATGTGCGTTCACACAAATAATGTTGGAATGGACAGCTGGAACATTAATCCACTAATTATAATCAGATTTCTTTTTTTCATGCATGGTCTCTGAAATGACATGAGCGAAATATAAATCGAATGAGTCACTGCTAATGTGATGTGCATGTCAATGGTGGTGAACTCCAAGTGAACTTTGTGTGCGTGTTAGCATGCTGACCGCATGGCAGTGTGAACATGCTGATGTTAAAGTAGCAGCTGAGCCCTTTTTCTTACCTATAGTGTCATTTATTCATCTAGGTTGTTTTGGTGTAAGTTGTTTGGTGGTGGAGATATAGACAACTAGATGGCATTTGGTTTGTGGTGCTCAAAGTGCCAAAAAAAAGGTACATTTTAAATTGACTTGCATTTATATTGTGCCTCTCTAGTCTTCTGACGACTCAAAGTGCTTTTACACTACAAGCCACATTCACTCATTCACACACTGATTCATACCCTGGTGGCTGAGACTATACCACCTGCTACCCAGTTAACCTTTCACATGCACTCATACACAATTGGTACAGCCATTGGGAGCAATTTCAGGCTCAGAATCTTGCCGAAGGATACTTCAACATACAGAGAGCAGGGGATCAAACCGCTGATTTTCTGATTGGTGGAAGACTCACTCTACTTCCTAAGCCAACAGCAACGTCTCTTTTCAGAAATCATGACCCAGTTTCTCAAGATAATCCACAGACCTTGTTGTGAGTATTTTCTTTTTACCAAACTGCACCTGGCAACTGTATCATCACAGACAGGGAAGCGTGCATCTACTGCTAGGTGACCTAGCACCATTGCTAGCTAACATTACAGCTCAGCTGAGGAGGAAAAGTCATAACCCCAAGCCTCTCATCCACAAGCAGATGCACTTACTTCTGTTCTAAAGTTGAAAGATATAATTCGGTATAAAGAAAGTGAAACTCCTCACAACAAGGTCTGTTGATTATCATGAGTAACCAGGTCATCTATTCTGAAAAGAGACGTTGCTGCTGAGTTTTTCCAAATGTATTTATTGCACTTGAACCATCTAGTACCATTTTATTGGAGAGAAGGCAGACATCTCTACAGTCAATATCTCCGACACTTGGTAACTCACAACAAAACAATCTAGATTGACAAACAGCACTACAGTAAGAGGAAAAAACATGTATTTATGAATTCGGGGTGAACTGTCCCTTAATGCAGGTACAGTGTTTACCATCATGTTTTAGTGTGTTCGCATGCTTACATTGCTATTTAGCATGGACTTTCATTTATATTGAATGTATATATAAACCAAGGTACTTTGACCCACTTTGATGGCACTGGATGGAAAGTCATAACATCACTAAAGTGATACCAATTAATTCTGAAGGGGCAAAAATGATGAATACCAAATTCATGCAATCCATTAAATAGTCGAAATGTTCCACTTCAAACCACGAACGTGAACTTCAGGGTGATACTAGAAGTAAAGTCAGGATATAACCAAAGTCTTAAGGATTGACTTCCTTGGAAATATGGACATTTGTACCAAACTACATGGGAATAAATAAATAATTAATGAGATATTTCAGTTTGGACTTAAACTGTTGACCGACCTGCTGACAGACTCGATACTTGACAGCTTAAAAAAAAAAATAAATAAATACAAATTAAATTAAAGATGGTGACTACACAGATTTGTTTTCAGGAAGAAAAAAAGTAATATGTCAAATCAGTGGCATTCAGGGTTTACTGCCTGAAAGTTATACCTCAACAAATCAATCAAAATACACGTTGCACTTTCTTGAACCTATCTAAGGCTCCCAAAGAGCACCATACAGCCTTTACAGTGCCTCCAATGAGAGCTCAGAGAAGTCAATCTTTAGAGTTTAAGGAAGTGAAGGGAAATGAAAGATGACCTGAGTTAATACAACAGAAAAGTCTGAGAAAAAAAATGTAAAAACCTAAGTACAATTCTCTATGTGAGGCTTTTGATAACAAGAACTTTATTCACTATTTTGCGTGAATTCTCCTTCAAAGTAAGGTCAAAGTGGATTTGAAGACTACTGAGGAAATCTAAACCTAAAGAAATCTCTCTTTGAAAAATAAACCTGAAGAAGGTGAGAAAAAAGAGAAGCAGACACATGAAGAAAAAAAAGAAACTGTGTGGGTTTGGAAGTAGTTATTAGTGATGAAAAACAAGCATTTGATTTTTGAGAGGGACTGAAGAAAAACCCTCTTGAAGTACAAAACTAAAGAATCCAGCACATGAATGGATATACTTCTCTTTGAGAGCGCAGACAGGCAAACAGGAAATCTCTCTTCAGACCATTTGACAACATAAATCAACTGGTAGGACATGCACCTGTACCTGTGTGTGTCCTCGCACTCACCTGAAGACACATTTAATCCATCAAAAGACATAAATCCACAGCAAAAAGTCAGGTAGCTATCCCCAAAGTTTTAAAGCAGCTTCAATGATGAATGATTTAGGAGACAGAACTTCTCTTTTAGGACTACAATAAAACCCAAGTGTCATTTCCATCAAACAGCCTGGCTGGAGACTGACAGTCTCCCTACTCCATTTAGCATCATAAAGTACATCACTTTAATGCAGACTTTTCCTGACACAATCCCTTAGTCTATATCTTCATCTTTGTCTCCTTCTCGGGCCTCCTGCAGCCTTTCTGTTTACCACTACAAGTTTGTTACTTAAAATGTTTTACTATTACAATAAACCAAAAGGAGCTTTGTATAAGTTTTGCAAGTCAACTCTTCAGTGAATCTGAGTTGATCATACTGACACTATGACAGCACAAGCAAAGGTAGACACAAACCAATGATTTGACATTAAGAGAACGAAACAATCCAGGTTCAACCTTTAACAATACAAGAAATTTCACATTTTATGGGAAAAGTTTGTTCCTGGCAGGAACGTAAATATAGACAGTGTGGGTAGTGCAGTTGTACTGGGGCCTTTGCAAGTGATTCAGAGTGCCACCTTGTATATATTCAAAGAGGAATGATTAAAAAAAAATGTTGCTAATTTTAAAATTGTGCCATTTGCTTTATATGTTCCACCAAAGGCAAACCTATCTGCGTCATGGTTTCCTTTTTTATTTACTTGGGTTTTTTTAAACACTCAGTAGCTATCTAAAACAAAATTATTTGCTTTTCCGATATAAGCAACAAAATCTATAAATAAACTATAAAAAAATATTAAATTAAATGATTAATTTCTTACTTTCTTAGGTATTTCCATCAGATATGCAGTGATGATTGCTGGGTAAATGATGATGTTGTCCAGTGTCAAGTCTTTATTCGTGTCAAGGCAATACATGCAAGATAGCGTGCACTAGGGCCTGTCATAATAACGTGCACTGGGGCCTGTTGTAACTTTCATCTATCACTAGTTCCTGGAGTGCTTGTGAAAATGTGCTTTTTTGATTTTGATATGGATTACAAGCTGTCACTCTCATTATTGACTGTTATATATGAAGCTACAGGTAGCAGCTACATAGCAAAGCTTAGCACAAAGGCTAGAAACAGCTAGCCTGGATCTGTAAAAACACAACTTAAAAAACAACTATTACGAATTCAGAGGGGAAGTTTTGTGCCAGACTGCTTTTTTTCCTGGACTGGCAAACTGACTGCTACTAGCAAAAGGAACAGTCTGCCACATAACCCCCTGTAAAGTGTCTAATTAAAATTTTGTTACACTTTGATTTAAGGGTTAGGCTCAAGGTTTCCGTCTTTGTGCTAACTTACGGCAACCAGCTGCTGGCTTATGTTTAATATTATAATTTCTATTTAAACAATCCAACTGAAGTCATGTGCTAATCTGAAAGCCATGTGTGTAAAGAAGAGCCAGATCTCTTTAAACTGTTGCAGTCTACATTTTGTGTTGCTTTCAGCCCTGTTTGTTTGTGCTTGACCTGAGTTACACATTATTTTTTACTCTTTAATTAGGCTTGGAAAATATGTTTTAAAAGATCAAAGTCTTGACTATTAATCCTTGCAATGGGCCAACCTTCCAGTGATTTAGCTTTTTTTTTTGAAAAGCATACATGATGGATGTCAGAGGTAAGATCTGATGGAGTCGACAAAAAGTTACATATTTCTAAATTTAAATACAGTCGTAGCTTGTAGCTATTTTATTTCTTTTTTATTTTCTTTATTTCTTCTTATTTCTTTCTTCTTTTTTATTTTTATTTAAGTTGTTTAGAGTTCTCTTAATGCTGATAAAAATAGTCAATTTAAACCATAATTTTTTTATTTAGTTTGATTTAAAAGGGTGACATGTTATGGTTGAGGAACACCAGATAGCAATATTATTTAATGAATTCATTAAAAGTTGGAAACCTTACCGGTACTTGAGCAGCATTACTGCCTTTTTGGAAACCAGGAGGTGAGACAGGAGTCCTTAGGACATAACAAACTCCTTTTATCCGTGATTAAATCATATTTTGTAGAGATCTGACAGAGTTGACAGAAATATGGGACACATCTTTAAAGGGCAAAACTTTTCACAACAGAAATCACACCAATGTTATGAGGACATACTGTTAGTATTAGATTTTGAAGGCTTTAATACAGGTTTTTATTGTTGGAAGGTGTGAATTCTTGTTTAGAAGTTTAAAAAAAAATGAAAGCAGATTAATGCACTGCTTTTGCGACCGCTAAACCTGTACAAATGAGAGAAAAAAATAGCGTGCAATCCACAAAGCACACGCAAAGGGTGAAATGCACGCAAACTGAACACAAACTGCACTGCCACTCCTAGCTGCGCCAGTCCAATTTGCATGCATGTAAATTAGGGAATATTCATAAATTCAGCGCAAAATTGCCCCCTTCCTATGCAAATAAGCCTCATTGCAAATACCACCTAATCCACAAAGACCAGCGCTAATTGCCACGGGCAGTAAAGCGGTGCTATTTAACACCAGTGAGACCCGTGTATTAAATCCGCGCAATTTCTCTTTCTCCCTCTCTCACTCTCTCTCTCACGTAAAATGATTGCAAATCGCACTCACTTGGTGGTACGGCGGGAAAGATGGGTAAAATACGGTAGTTTCCCGGCCAAAACGGGAGACTTGACAGCTATGCTTGGCAGCGGTGATTGTAGCCAGGCGAAAGCACCATAATGGCAGGCGCACACAAGTAAGGATTTATCGGAGGAGAGTATCACTTGCGCTCAGCGCAAACTTTGTGGGCGTGTTAGCGCCAGCATATGACTAGAGCAAATTCTTTTGAGGATAAGGCGCTAAAACAGGGCAGATTGCGTGAGTTTATTCTGCGCAAATAATGGCGCTGTTAGCAGGAGCAATCCATTCTTTGTGGATCTGGCCCTAAGCCTTTAAAAATACTGTTTCACCCCAGAAACAAAATGAATGTGTTGATAAGTTGCAATTTTAAGGTTTTGGTAGAACATGATGTATCCCAGTTCTCAAGAATGGATGCATTACGTCTTTCACACAGCAAAAAAAGTGGTGGTCTAATTTATACTACTTTGTAATGCTAACCTTACGATATAGCCTTTATTTTAGTGACTTGAATTAGATACTTCTTATAAAAAAAATATACATAAGAGAGTAATGACAATCTGGAATAATAACACTGGTGGTCTTTTTAATTAAAAATAACATACCCTAAAACACACCCTCACTTCATTGATAATACCCACTCACAGTGGCTCTAAATCTCTTCCTTCTTGTTTGACGCCTAATGGCTGGATTCCAGATCCCTTGCTTGTGACAGCAGGGACGAGAAGAACAGTTTTTGTCTCTTATTGGGCCAACCTCCAATCATAGAGCTATTAATTAAAGTGGATCAAACTCTTGGTCTGTCCTGCTTTTATGCATGTGTGTATATATCGTGTTGAGGCGCTGGTGTTTAGTCTCATTTTGCTCCATAGTGCATGGACGATCCCTATCTGAACTTTTAATTTACCAGTATATTAGAATCCGTAGATTTTAATTATTATATTAATAGTACCAATCAGTGGAGTTCAAAGGGGGGAGAATAAGGGGAGCAGAAAGGGAAAAGGTTGATGAGAAGATGGTGTGAAGGAGCAAGGGCAGAGTCTGAAGGAGTGAGAAGGAAAGCTTCAAGGTGGGAGGGATCAAAGGATTAGACTCTCTAATCGGATTAATTGATTGAAATAATTGGTCTGGTCCCAGTCTTTGTTAATCTGCAATGTCTCTATGATGTTTACTGATGGCAGGATTTGTTGACATGTCATACGTAATGTCTCGATTGCTGTGGCGCATTAGCATTTTAGTGATATAGTGTAAAAAACATTCCAAACAACACCTCTATCACGTTTATCCTTTATCTCAATCTATTTCACCAGCTCCTCCCATTACCCATCTCCCACTTCTGAAGTGGATATGATACTGTAGATGTAATCAGTAAATCTGAGGACACACTCAAGGATTATTGGGCCAATTTACACCAGATTTGCTCATCCTGACAGCTGGAGGGGATATCTTGATCAGAGGCTTCGTCGGAACTGATTGTCGGCACAGATTATCTGGTAATGTGAGGATTTCATAGATTCAGTCCCAACCACCCCAATCGATCTGCAGGCTGATATGAACCGTCCTGATAATATCACATGTTGATATCAACAGCATGACATCTACACTGGTCCTACAGTGTGAGGTAATTTATTTCGCGAGCAATCGACCAAAACTTAACGTGATGTTTGTGAAGAGCAGAGGTGGAGAAATGGTCAGTCGTCGATGTTTGCGGTGTTTATTTCCTTGAGATTCCCTCCTGACATCATTTATGTTTCAGAGGCAGAAAGTTAACCACAGAGTCCTGACTCATAGCTATTTGTGAGATACAGATTTGAGTGACATATTTTGTTGGAAATTAAAATCTTCTAATATACCCCAACCATCACACCTGTGTTTACTCAGTCTGTCTGTATCAGAGAAAGAACAGACGCTGTAAATATTTGTTCACACCTCCTCTGTTTCTCCCAGCGTAACAAACACTGGAAATGTAAACTGTTTGGCAGATGGCAACATCAAAATTCAGAGCAAAGACTTTTGTGTTTTTCAATAAAATTTCTCTGCAATCAACATGACGTATCAAAGTAGGGTACTAGAATTTTTATGAGAAATTCAGTTTCGAAATGTAATTTTTGGGTCTAATGTGTATTGATTTGCTAATTTCTCTGTGATGCATTGTATGCAGGGTTACAAGAAACTCTTTATTTTGCACTGCTTTTGAATTGTATTCCCTTGTATTGTAGTTGGCAAAGTTTCCTTACATACACAAGGGATATGATAAAAAGAAAAACAGCCATTCCTCAGACTTGGAATTGCTAGATATTTTTGATGCATGTCTTTGTTTGCAAACCAATTTCCCCAAAGCCAAAGTGCTACCGGAGAAAACAGAAACCATTTCCCTCCAAGTGGTGTTCCATGGATTTACGAGAGGCGCGGAGCAATTTATAGCTCGGCATGACAAAAGGAGAAATGGGTCTGTGTAAGCACACAGCTTTACACGTTTGATGGAGTTGAGAATGTAAAGAGTTTGGATTGTGAATATTCATTCCAGGGACACACACCATTTATCTGTCTGGCAGACCACTGGGCGGATATCAACTCCCTTGTTTTATCATCTGTGGTGCATCTTGTCTTGAGGCGGTCGCTCCCTCCCTCTCCCTTTCTCTTTAAAGTTCTGTCGTCATTCCGAGCCGGAATTGTCTGTGTCCGATGGAAGTGCCTCTATCTGACCCAGATCATCGGAATGAGTTTTCTCACTGCAAGCATTCTGGAGACAATTCCCTGGCCGAGGAATGGAAATAAACCATTGGCTGAAACATCAGATAAGAGAGGAACAATCAGTCATTGTATGTGTGTAAACATGCATTTGTGAGTTTGTGTATGTGTGTGTGCGTGCGTGCGCCTTCGCTTGAGAGCGCTTGTTGCTTGCATGCAGGCCTACATGTGTGCACGTGTCGGTGTGTGATGAAGTACCACAGATCCTATCGGGCTAATTCCTCTGTTGGGCCTTTGACTAGGCTGAGTGCATCTCCATGGTAATTTTGCCCTCAGTATGTTTGTCCTCCTCACAACTGAGAGACAGAAAAAAAATTACAAAGGCAGTGAAGGGAAAGGGGGATAAGAGAAAGGCAGGATACACACACACACTTGGGGGGGAAATGAATACTGAGAGCATGTTAATGTTATCGGATGTTGTGGAGTGCAGGTGATCAAGCCCAGAGGAGTCAGTGGGAGTCCAAGCAGATTGCGTTGTGTGTGTGTGCTTGTGTTTTATCAGTGCTGGGAAACCTGGTAATGGCGAGTGTGTGGATTACACAATCATTATGTTCAACTTCCTCTCCTTAGCACATGCTGAGTGGAAATTATTTCCCACTAGGCACGGCAGAACACACGCAAATACTCACACAAAGCCCGCAAATTTACACAGATTTCACAGTGGTGGAGGGTAAATCACTTTAAATGTTGAAATATTAATTGTACAAGCGACCTTTTACTAAGCCCCGCCCCTTTGTGATAGTCCGACAAGCTGTCAGAGTAAGCATGGAGCCCACACTGTAACTAACTGCACTCCCTGAAGACATATTATCATGTTTTTGTAGAAATGAAGCAGTGATTCCAGAGAGAAACAGACAGAGGGGTCTACAGTCTGTGTTTGAAGGATATATCCAGGATGTCAAACTGACTCAGCAGCAACAACAGGTTAAAAAGACAAAGATAGTTAAAAGCTAAAGCCCAACTATATGCTACAGATCACAGTGTAAAATTGAACCACCACATCATTGCTGATCCACACAGCAGACAATGAATATAAAGGGAAACTTTGCTGATATTGAACCAGCTGTGTGGCATCGCAGTGTGTGCAGATGAACAGTGTCTGGCTTTACCACTTTGCTGCTGCCAGCACCAAGACCTCCGCCGCTGGACTGGCAGGGATCTCTGGAGGAAGTCAAATTATGTTCATCTGCACACACTGCGATGACACACAGCTGGTTCAATATCAGCAAAGTTTCCCTGCTTCCCTTCACTGGTTCCTGTACAGCAGGGTCGGTCTTTGTTTCACTGTTATAATCATTACAAAGCAAAAGCAGCATGTGTATACATTCAGTAGGCTATATCTTCAGTAGCTAGCTAGCTAACCCTACACTTTTCAGGGTTTGAGTTTGGTTTTGGAACAGGGAAGAAACGTTTATCTTTTTCCAACCTCTCCAGGTAACGAGTATCATTAATACACACACAACATTTAGCTCCAAACCCACAAAACCAGACTGAAAATAAAGGAAATCTGAAACGATTGCATTAGAGTCAATGGAGCACAGCTGTGTTGTTGTCGGACCCTGGTCTGAGCCAGCCCGATGTTATGGCATGATTGGCCAGTCTGCGTCTGCAGGCGGGACTTAGTGAAGGGTCAGTTGTATTCTTTAAGTTACTTTCCCAACCTGCCACTCAGAAGAGTTTCTGCTCCACAAGGACTGCAGATTACAAATATCACATGCTCATGATCTCTAAATGAACTTCTTTCAAACTATTTCCTCTCGCAGTGCAGAGTCCAAGAGAAGTTTCCAAGAATGGCTTTAAAATGCTGAAATCTTGCTATATATAAATTACTGCACACCTGTGCCCGTAAAGAGCATGTCAACTCAAGTCCCAAAAAATATATGTATTTTTCCCACTTGTCCCTTGTGGTACCTGGCCACACAGGCAGTTTTAATTTTATGAGCCAAGGTTTTGATATATCTGCCTCTGCAAGTCATGCCAAAGTCCCAATGCAACAGAAGAGAAGTGAATTTTGTTTGTGAAGCTGAAAACCCCCAAAAATTACATTTGAAAACCTCCACAGCAGCACGCCTTTCCAGAACAATGTCCTCTGTACTATATGTAATCCAAAGACTTTGAAAGTAGTTTTAATGAAAACAAAAATCTGTGAGACAGATATTCCAATAAATACTCACTGGCCACTTTATTAGGTACATCTTGCAAGTACCGGGTTGGACCCCTTTTGCCCTCAGAACTGCCTTAATTCTTGGTGGCATAGATTCAACAAGGTGCTGGAAAGATTCCTCAGAGTTTTCGGTCCATATTGACATGATAGCATCACACAGTTGCTGCAGATTTGTCGGCTGCACAGCCATGATGAGAATCTCCTGTTCCACCACATCCCAAAAGTGCTCTATTGGACTGAGATCTGGTGACTGTGGAGGCCATTGGAGTACAGTGAACTCATCGTCATGTTCAAGAAACCAGTTTGAGATGATTTGAGCTTTGTGACATGGTGCGTTATCCTGCTAGAAGTAGCCATCAGAAGATGGGTACACTGTGGTCATAAAGGGATGGACACGGTCAGCAACAATACTCAGGTAGGCTGTGGTGTTTAAACCATGCTCAGTTGGTACTAAGGGGCAGACAACCAACAACCATGCCACGTTCAAAGTAATTTAAATCACCTTTCTTTCCCATTCTGATGCTCAGTTTGAACTTCAGCAGGTCGTCTTGACCATGTCTACATGCCTAAATGCACTGAGTTGCTGCCACATGATTGGCTGATTAGGTCTCAGGAACAGATGTACCTAATAAAGTGGCCGGTGAGTGTATTTCAATAATTCATACTGGCACATAAAATTATAATTTTGTCCAGAAAACATCTTTTTTATACACAATTTGGGCGAAACAAGATGTTAATAGTATGAGTAATGGCCAGGTCATGTTGTGAATGTCAGTAATCTGTGTGTCACAGAGGCACCCACTCCAGGACTCCAGATTGTCGGCACAGTGACGTCATTGTTCCTTTATCAAAAGCTAAAGCGGTGGGCGTCCTTGTTGGCGAGAAACATGTAACTGCAACATCCACTGTTTGATTCCAGCTGGAGGCTTTTATTGCATATCATTGCCTTCTTTTTTCCATTTACCCTTTTACTAGACCATCCATCCTCTCAACTGCTTATCCTGTTCAGGGTTATTTTTGCTAATGTACCTGAATTTTGTATCTGTAGAATTACCACAAGAGGCTTTTGGATGTGCTGCCTTCTCTCCCATCCAGATCGTTCTGAGCTGAATGGATAATGTGTGAATGACATTACAAATTATGAATTTTGAATTGAAACAGTCATTGGAGCCAAGCCCTTATCATGCAGACACAAGAGCAGAGCTACTCCTGAAAAGAGACTCTTATACAGAAGAGCTCTCAATCTATCCAAAAGCACATGCAGATATAATATAGGTGCAATTTAGAGAAGCATATCATTGATGTCATTTACAAATCTTGTTTCTCCCATTTAACCATTTTATAAGTGAAAGGAGTTCATGCCCACACAAATGGCATGGGAAATATCAGCTTAAGCACTGGTTACAAATGTTAACTTCCAAATTTCAAAACCACAAATGTCTACCTTGTGGTGGTGGAAGAAGATAAAAATCACCAAAGGGACAAGGATTCATCCTGTGGGCACCACAGATACCTCTACCAAATTTCACAGCAATCCATCCAACACTTGCCATCCCAAGAGCCATGCAGCTAGCGTGGCTAAAGCCCAAACATCTGTTAGCTATATTGTCACATGTTGTTTTTCCATGTGTTCTGGAAAGAAATAAACCCCAAGACTCCAAGCTGGCCATGTCAATTTTGCAAACCTTATGTCTCCCTATGCCGTCGATTGTGGCCAGCTACACGTACAGATGTTGAGATTAACTGCGGGATGACTAGTGCAGATGTGTGTGCGGTGTAATTCAGACATCAAACTGACAGCTTGGCAGCTCGAGGTGTTCAACCAACTGTGCCGCTGTCACAGGTTCAGGCCTGGCTGCGTCGATGCAGCATACACAACTGACGTACGGAGAAAAAAAAAAAAAAAAAACACAGAACTGCTGCTGCGAGTGTACAGATCTGATCCGTCTCCCGATACGTCATCTGAAGGTGTGGGTTCAATTATTTGAATGTAAGCATGTGTGAAAGGCACCTCAAGATGTTCCATGTCAAGGGTTTAATTGCTTATATGTTACACCCACTGATCTGTGTGTGTGTGTATGCGTGTATGTGTGTGTGTGTCTATTTATGTCAACTGTTGCTATTGTACATTCACCACCATGACAGTTAAATATGCAGAAGACGTGTCAGGATTTAATTGTTCACACTGTGACGCTCTCATCTTCAAGCTGATTTGACTCCACTTCAGCAGTGAAAAGTTCTTCAGTTGGAAATACACTGTATGACAGGCTCATCTATTTGCTATAATGATGAGCTAGAAGCTGTCATTAAACCCCAATGTTCCTCTTTCTCAATTGTTTAAGACTCTAAATACTTTACTTTCAAATTTACATTGAATCATCTTTCTCTGAGGGTTAGGAATGACTGGTTTCAGGCAATATAACCACATACAGTACAGGCCAAAAGTTTGGACACACCTTCTCATTCAATGCATTTCTTTATTTTCATGACTATTTACATTGTAGATTCTCATTGTAGATTTCAGGTGACTACCTCTTGAAGCTCATGGAGAGAATGCCAAGAGTGTGCAAAGCAGTAATCAGAGCAAAGGGTGGCTATTTTGAAGAAACTAGAATATAAAACATGTTTTCAGTTATTTCACCTTTTTTTGTTAAGTACATAACTCCACATGTGTTCATTCATAGTTTTGATGCCTTCAGTGAGAATCTACAATGTAAATAGTCATGAAAATAAAGAAAACGCATTGAATGAGAAGGTGTGTCCAAACTTTTGGCCTGTACTGTATATTGATCCAAATGTCAGCATAAAAGATGGACAGGCATGTAAAAAAGTACCTTTCCTCTATAGGTTTGTTGACAGTATGTTTTACATGGCATAGTTGGTGATACTGTTGTCTGTTTTTGTATGTCCTTGAATTCCTAGAAGAGGCAAATAGACTTGGATGGATGGCCTTTTGGCAGCCATCCCGTCAAGCGACACAAATGTTATTTCTGTCGTGACTGTGGGTCTGAAATGACACAAACTGACAGATTTACATAACAGCCACATTCAGATTTTTGTTGGATGGACACACTCTCATTCTCTTCTTGCTTTAGCATAACACAAACATGCAGCGATATGTGATCCTGTGTGGAGAAAAGCTCATTTTAGCTGAATGCAGGTGGCCCGCTGACTCAGTATTCAGTTGATTAGAGACTATTTTAATGTGATGTAAAACTAGGTTGACATGGTTTACAGATTTTGATTTCCAGTCTTGTGCACAGCCACTGTATGTCTAGAGAACAGGGCCGTACAGACACCTTTAAAAGGGCAGGTGCTCAAATTTAAAAAGGGGCACATGGAGCAATATTTTAAAACGCCGTACAATTACATAATTTACAGCACAATGTGTTGAATTATGGCAACACATATTCAAGCACAATGTAACCTGGAACCTTACCACAAGCCATGCTATACAATTGTCATTGTTCCCCAACTGGTGAAATCATTGGGCGTTATGATAAATAAATATAAACAAAAATGAATTATGAATGTTAGACTGTTATTCAGGTTCACATGCCCTTTAAATTCCTCAAAAACTGCAATCACATAAAATTTGACATGGACATAGTCATGGTCATTCTAAACAGGAAACCTTTTCAAAATTTCATATAATCTTTTTTTTATTATTATTATTAAATTTATAGTGTTAGGAAATTATGATTGTCCATCCATCCATTTCCTGTCTTGAGGGTCGTATTTATATTTAACTTAATTATAATTAAGATATTAACAAAATTTTATTATTATTTGATTTCATATATTGTGCAATATGATGTTGTTTTACTTGGTATGTCAATTGTGATAAATTTTTGCTAAATTACCGATCTTTCTTAGTGCTCTTTGGCTGCTCCAAGTACCCATACCATAAGAAACAAGCCTAAAAATCCAAGCAGCAGCTGACTACACCGTTCACGAACGATGGCTCACTTGACCACAGTAAAAACCAGTAGTCAAGACCACTGTTATATTCATGCATAAATGACAACAGACAGTTTGGAGGTGATGCTGTTTAATGCTGTATGTACAACACAGTAATCGATCACACACCATCTAAATGTTGCCACAGAGTGCCTGTCTGCAGTGTCCTGTCGCAACAGAGGACACATCTCAGAGCCAGGTATTTTACTTACAGCTAAATTATTAATTTATTCTTGATATGGGCCATGGGCAGGCCCTCCAAAAAAAAAAAAAGCCTCTACAAAAGACCACTTTGGACATCAACGGGCAAGTGTTTGAGCAACCTCTGCCTACTGCTCTACACATGCTTGATGGAGCAACATATTCACTTGTCACATATCACTGCATGTTCAGTGGACTTTTGACATCTACATATGATGCTCAAGGTGTCCTGAGTGCATCTGTTGTTGACGTTCTGGAACGCCAATTCACGGTTGCACATGCATTGAATCTTTTCAAAATACACTTACATTTTCACAGGAAATGTAGAGTTTCTGCTTGTTAGATGCATACAGTGCTTTTCAAAATAAACTTACAATGTCAGTAACACACCATAAATTTATGTTTATTTAATTGTAAGGAAAAAAGATATAAAAACAATAAGTTGCTTGGTTCTACATTCATACTGGAAGCAAATACCGGCCTCCTTGGTGAAAGTACGGTGTTGTTGGACCCATCCACCACCCCTCCTGCCTGGTCTATAGGGTCTTTCCAGGTTCTTAAATGATGTTGTTGTCCAGTGGAATTTAAATTGTCACCATTTCGTGGCATTATTAACTGCCCAACAGTGCAACATACCACCGCAAAAAGGAAGCCTGTTTTTTGTCTTTCTGACACAGAAATCAGTGACCAGGTGGTGGTATTTGATGACTTTGTAATGAGTTGAATACCACTGTAGCATTCCAGGTTTACACAGCAGGAGGCTGTGTCAAATCACTTGTGATGGTCCTTTAACCTGAACTAACACTAACAAGCAAGAAACAAAGTTAACTGGTAAATAGACTGCATATAGCACCTTTCTAGTTTTCCGACCACTCAAAACGCTACGAGTCACATTCAGCCATTCATACACACACTCATACACTGGTGGCCAAGGCACCATACAAGGTGCCACCTGCTACTCAGTTTTTATTTTTAACATACATCGACATCAGTGGTGGCTGCTGGTCTTTCAAACAGGGGAAGCTCACTTTAAATTAACATCATAAAATTTGTCATATTTTAGCGAGGCAGTAACTTGTAAAAGGAACATTTAATTGAAGCCGTTTTTCAACCACACCCATGCCATAGAACCATACCTGTCTAGTTTTGGATTTGAAAATAAGGGAAATTTGCCGGCGCTCGCTGCGAGCCGTCCCACCACCCCAACCAAGCTCCAGTATCCCTTACATTTTAAGACAGGTTTACGAGATATCTAGAAACAACTTGTCAACCGCTTACTAACTACAATTAGGTGATCAGAATCTGATAGGCCAACCTTTGTTGACATTGAAATGCTGTGAACATTCCTACGTTATAATACAGTCTAAATGAAAACACAAAGGGTATATGAAGCACATTTATTTATGGTTTATAAAACGGGTGCTTCCCATCCTTAAATGTGATTGGCTGAGCCGCGTTCCATGCCGTTGTAAAATCAGTGTAACCCACTGGTAGGCCGCAGCGTCTGTGTTGCTTGGCAACCATTCTGTCCACTCGATCTTGCTTGGTGGAAGAATGAATAGTTCTCAGTTTTATTGTTGCATTATTACCAATAAATTGTTGATTTTTTTTCGTGTGTGTTTATTTTATGGGCTATATGTAGGGTAACCGTTTTATAAAAGCAGTAAGCCCCGAGAAGCCGTGAGTTACAGTGATTTTACAACTGCGGAGGGGCACTGAACGCCCCTCAGCCGTTGTAAAATTACTGTAACTCGCGGCTTCTCGGGGCTTATTGCTTAAACATATTTTCAGTTCATAATGTGCCCCATCCTGCTCCTCTTTAGGAAAGTAAATTCGCTGTCCCATTTTTCGAGATATTTACAGGACTTCTTTGTTTTTTTGGCAGGAATGCCTTCTCCTTCGTCACATCCATCCATCTCTCTCTTTTGTTGTTCCGGGTTTGTTCCCGTTGTCGGCACTAACCTCGCGACAACTGCCACCCAGGCTACTGCAGGTGGCAGTTCTCGCGAGGCTAGTGACAGAGTTCACTTTGGAGAGGCAGAGGAATGTTTTTTTTATTATAATACGGGACATTTACGGGAGAATACTAATACGGGAGGACGGCGGGAAAGAGGGGTAAAATACGGTAGTTTCCCGGCCAAAACGGGAGACTTGACAGCTATGACTCTGTCAGAAGACTCCACTTGCAAAATCCGTGATGGGACTGAGCTGAGCTGTCAAGTGACGGTGTATATCTCCAAATAGCTGTCAATGAAAATGGGATTGAGCCTTTCAACTGATCCTCCAATCATCATGCGGAAGCTCAGCGTCCAGCCCAGCCGAGGCCCGCCCACAGCTCCATTCACCCCCAGAGACGCTGAGCGTCCGGGGGCGGGACAAAATCGTGGCATTTATCCAATGACCATCGAGTTTCGAGGCAATGAAAAAACCTGCTCCATGCAGTCCCATTGAAGTCCATGGACACTCAGCTTCTACAGGCAAATGCATTGACCATAGACAGAAAACTGCGCTACGGGAATGTATGAGAAGTTAACAACATCTATAAGTAGCTGATTCTGAACGAACTCGTCTTCGAGATGAACGTGTTTTAATGCATTTGTAGTCAATGAAATGTTAACACAACCGTACATATTTGACCATTCAATTTTTGACATTTTAGGGGAAGCGCAAGGAGCTTCCCTTGCAGTCTTAGAGAAATCGCCTCTGTTCGACATGCAGACTGGAGGAGCCAGGGATCGAACTGCCAATCTTCAGATTAGTGGACAACCCACACTACTCTCTGAGTCACAGCCACCCCAGACAAAGTGTAGTGATAGATGTATTGGGTGCATTGATTACATGACTCTTAAATCAACACAGTCATCAGATTCAGACTGTTAAGGCTCTCAAAAAATTGCTTATGGAAATGCTCTACTTCCTCAAAGTGTCTGTTTGTCATCATAACATATTGCATCTTGTAAATCTTCAGTTTTTTTGAAGTTGTCAGAGTGTTGTTCATGTTCACAAAACAATACTGCCAACATGACTACAGATGCAGGTGCCTTCACTTGCTCATATTGTACTATATACATATCTCAACATCATTATTGGTTTCTAATCTCATAGCGTCTGGCCTTTATAGAAACTATAACAACTTTTAATGCCAGAAATACATCACAAAAATGCTCAACCTCTATGTTAACAGCTATAGCATTAAATGATTGATAATTGAGGGGGTTGTGGGTCTTTCGCCCTTTCCCCCACGTACACTCAAAATCACACACACATACACACAGCCCTACCTTGAGGGTGTGTGATGCATGCAGTCAGGCCTGATAAATGGAAGTGTCTAGGAAGAGGAATGAGTTGGTGCCTTGACCTCCCTCCTGGCATGGGCATCCTTCTCTAGACTGCCTTATCACCAGACAAATGGTCACAATGGTACACCCATCACTCCCCAAAATATGTGCACTTCTAAAGTAGCCCACCAAGTATTCAAGCCATCACCCTTTAAAAAGAATGCCCAAGATCATACACAAAGGACATGCTGCTTCTCACTTCTTAAAGGATTTCGCTGAAAACAACTTCAGATAAATGGTCTCAACCACACTCCAGTGCCAGCGGTCCTTTTTTTTTTTTTTTTTTTTTCTTAGTAGACCCAAACTGTAGGAACTTCCATTTTCAATAATTACATTCAAGTGTATGAGGCTTTGAGAGAAAAAAAAAGTTTTTCAATCAATGATTTTTTAATAAAACTAACTCTACTGGATTTTTAACATTTATTTAAAAGCACATAGTGCATTAACCCTCATCCTGCCGGGCACTTCATAAAATGTTCAAAATCAATGTAGCAGAATATTTAATACTTGGATCAGAATTTGCCTTGAAAGCTATTTTGGTAATATTTAATATTTGTGCAATTCATGTACAAATGACTCATAGAAAACTGATAATATCATAGGATTAGCTACATATTAATTCAAAGTTTTCAGTGGATAAAAAAGTGCTACTGTCACCACTGCCATTGTTGGTTTTTACTCAAAACAGCTTTTATTTCTTTTTAACAATTTCTTATGGTTTAGTCAGTTAATTTCAAAACACATTGTTACTCAACATATCGTTGTACAATAGTTTGTATATTTAATAAAATGAAATGCACATATAACTGTTTGTATGGTATCTAAATGAATTACTCCCCTTATTTCTTAGGTTTAGGAAAACAGTCATTCTCGTTGTTTTACCCTAACATAAGGTTATGTACCTAAGATAACATGACGACATCACACTATACCTTAAAATAACTCACTTGGTTTCTTATTTAACTTTAACAGTGGTCTCCTGGGTGAAAGTCCTGTGTCTGTTTGACTCATCTGCCACCCCTCCAACTTTGTACTACAGTCGTTGCTCAGTGAGCGTGAAATAATGAAGTGGCCTGATGCGTCTCTTAAAGACACTTACAGGTGCCAGGTCTGATGCCGAGGGCCGCTTACCAAACGTGAGTATTTGACAAGTTGGGAGTGAGAATGGGTTTTATTCCCTTCATTGAAAATACTTCAAACATATTGAGAATTTTATTTCTCTGCAACATTTCCTACATAATGGTTTCCCTCCAGTTTTATCGTTGTTCTGTCTGATTAACCCACAGCTATCAACAAAGATCAAATTACTTCCCTGAAATATTATAACATAATGGGCTAGATAACTTTAATAACAGCTGAAATATACCACGTTTATAAGGATAATTTGTGAGCCACGAGGATGCTGTTGAACCACTGTACCGTTACAGTCCTCAAACACTTTCTCATAACATTTCTTTTGACATTAAATTGTCCGTAAGGTAACAACTGACAGGGACTCTGAAAAGATCAAGTGAAATGAATGTGAAATAATATAACAATTTTATCCTCAAGTGTCCTTTACGTGTGATGGAGAGATTGTCTACAGCGTGAGTGAGTAAGTAAGTGAGTGACAGAGGGAGCGTGCGTGTGTGTGTGTGTGTGTGTGTGTGTGTGTGAGGGAGTGAGAGAGAGATGGCTGGCAGTTGGTTCACCTTTTAGATTTAATAATTCATCTCTCAAATGGATCAATAAAAAGATAGTTCACTGAAATGCTGCTCTCCCTTTCAGCACTTAAACTATTAGAAGAGTGTGTGTTTGTGTATGAGTGTGTGCATTTGCAGAACGTGTGTATGTGCAACAAGTTATACAGTTTATTTGTATTTGTGAAATCATGTTCACGCAGTAAACATTAAAGTATTCGTATATGCGGGCATGCCAGCATAAGTACAGATGTGTGTGTGTGTGTGTGTGTGTGTGTGTGTGTGTGTGTGTGTGTGTGTGTGTGTGCGGTGACTGCGACCCCATATTTGAGGACTCCATCTCAGTCAGACAACTGAGTGTGCCACATTAAAAATATTCCTCCTGGCCAAAACTCAAATCTGGAAAGGTTCCATTGCTCTTCTCTGGCCTCATCAGTAAATTGAAGGAGGCCGTATGAGACATTATTACATAAACATTTGTGTTTGTGCACGTGTGTGTGTGTGCCTGCATGTGTATCTATCCACTCTCCATCATGTGTCCTTTTACCCTTTTTGCAACTCTATATCAAGGGTGACGCAGTACATAAATTGACATGTTGTATATCTCAAATAAGAGTTAAGGAATTACATAATGATATACACTCACTGGCCACTTTATTAGATACACCTTGCTAGTACCAGGTTGGACCCCTTTTCCCTCAGAACTGTCTTAATTCTTCATGGCATAGATTCAACAAGGTGTTGGAAACATTCCTCAGAGATTTTGGTCCATATTGACATGATAGCATCACACAGTTGCTGCAGATTTGTCGGCTGCACATCCATGATGAGAATCTCCTGTTCCACCACATCCCAAAGGTGCTCTATTGGATTGAGATCTGGTGACTGTGGAGGCCATTGGAGTACAGTGAACTCATTGTCATGTTCAATAAACCAGTTTGAGATGATCTGAGCTTTGTGACATGGTGCGTTATCCTGCTGGAAGTAGCCATCAGAAGATGGGTACACTGTGGTCATAAAGGGATGGACACGGTCAGCAACAATACTCAGGTAGGCTGTGGTGTTTAAACCATGCTCAGTTGGTACTAAGGGGCCCAAAGTGTGCCAAGAAAATATCCCCCACACCATTACACCACCACCACCAGTTTCCTGTTGTTAGCTGACAGGAGTGGCACCTGGTGTGGTCCTCTGCTGCTGTAGCCCATTTGCTTCAAGGTTTGACATGTTGTTGGTTCAGAGATGGTCTTCTGCAGACCTTGGTTGCTGCCTTCTATCTTGAACCAGTCTGGCCATTCTCCTCAGACTTCTTGCATCAACAAGGCATTTTCACCCAGAAAACTGCCGCTCACTGAATATTTTCTCTTTTACAAAATCATAAGTGTTATATTGTAGGTAATTGGGTCGCACACCACCTTAGCTTAGAGAATGTCATAGCCTCTTAAAGACAGTGATGTACAGCAACTGTTTCAGGCCCCTCCTGGCCCCCTTCTGGATACTGAACTGGCCCATTGCTGTCCTTTGCTCTCTGCTCTCCTCTTTCTCTCTCTCATGCAAAGCACAATCAAAAGTAATGACTCCACAACAGCTGACTCACCTGAAGAGAAGCATCTTCAAAGAGACACTCAGAGGCACGAACTGACTAGGGAATATAGGTCAGACAATGTTGTTTTCAATGTTTCTGTGACATTTGATGAGCTAGATAGATAGATAGATAGATAGATAGATAGATAGATAGATAGATACTAATCATGACTCATTTTTCTAGCAACATGAATAGACATGAAAAAGGCAAAGTTTATTTTTACCTTGTTTGACAGAAATAAGGAGAATAGAAGGCAGCAAGGAGATAACGGGGAAAGATTATGACATACATTGATGGGATTGAAGCAATGCTGTGATTGGATTGTATGCACTGTATCCAATCCCGTGAACGTGTGTATTTAAATCTTGTTTTCTGTCTCTTCCACCATCTTTGCAGTTTCCCTACCTGACAGTCTCCCTGACAATGATTACTTTTAAAGATAGCCAAAGGTGTACTTTTATTAAAGCACTGGAGGATATGATAAACGTATATTATAGAAATAAAACAGTTGTTTAAATGTGTTTGTCTTCCAACCTTTGAAAAATGAGTCAGTCATGCTAATGTGAAAAAGAGAAGTGACCAAGGAAGCCTGAGAGGAGTTATGAATCATATTTTCATTGTATAGAAACCACTTCCCCATCAAAGCTTTTAACCTGGCTTTAGACTTGTGCATTTAATGTTGATATAATTCAGCATCTGAATCAGCCTGTAAATCAAAGATGTCATCAAATGTTGGGGAAAGGTTAAGAGAGATGATGCACTGCTGCCTGACCTGAGCACGCCTGGACACAACAGTCAGTCAGCGGAGCAGCAGACGACGTGTGAAGCATTCATGAGTTTTACTGTTACTAGTAAAATATGCTCTATAAAATTCTGTTGTTAGTCATGCTCCCATAAAGCTCAATTTTACTCCTGAGACACAAATACAGTATGCATACTGCCACTTCAACAATAATACACAATCGCACAGACACACACACACACACACACATACAGAGAAAGGGAGACAACCAATCAATTCACTGTTATGTCACTTTGTTGGCTATCTATGTCATTCTTTTTGTGTGGTCATATACAGATCCTTGTAAACAGTAAATTTTCTTCCGGAGTACACTGAGCCACAGGCTCAAGCTCAAACACACACCAGAGTTCAGGTCACAGTGTCGGCTAATGGGCCAATAAGTCATTTTAAGTGTGGACAGTAAATTTCTCTGGAGTTATGAGAGACAATGAAAAATGTCTGCTTTTACATGAGGTCAAAGGTCACAATAGTTCTGTGAAGCAGCCATTTAGCTCTGGTTACAGGCATGGTTTAGTTTAATGTAGGGCTGACACTAACGATCAGTTTAATTGTTGATTATTCCATTGATTTGATTTCTGATCATTCTTTGCGTCCTTAAGATGTCCTAAAAAAGTGAAGAAATTTCAATTTCACACTAACCACAGTGACATCTTCATCTGTTTTTATTAAATTTTTTTTTTTTTTGGCTAAAGGCGGATTTATACTTTTGCATCAGCTCTATGCAGAGCCTTCACCATAACCTAAGCACGTACGGTGTTGTGAGCAGTTATACTTGTACGATGGTGTGTTTGCTGCAGTTACACTTCTAAAACACTAGTCAGTGGCAGGGGTTTCTGTGAAGTGCTGTAAAGTTTAGCTGGTTGAAAACACACACAAAACACACATTAAACATGGCTTAGTAGAGACAATTTCAAACACAAGTACACAAATTAGCTTCATTATAACTCGCAGCATTCACAGACAAAGCACTTGTCTTTTGCTGGACACATTTTCCCCACAAATACAACATGCTAATGTTATTAGCAAGAGCCTATGACACTTTAAGGTGTATAAATTAGCCTAGCTGCTAGCAGACTTTTCCTCTACTCATATGAAGCCAGGAACAACAGCAACATTTATTTACATTGAAGGTAATGTTACAAAATTCGGCCCCATTACAACTCACTAGATTTACTGACAAAACAAGTGTCTTACACCAACCACATTTTCCTAACAAATATAACATGCTGATGTTATTAGCATAAGCCTATGGTATTTCACATTGTATAAATTAGCCTAGCAACTAGCAGAGATTTCCTCTGCTCATATGAAGCCAGGATAAATCACACACAAGACTTAAAATGCTATTTTGTAGAGGCTTTATTGTCTTTACAATTTATTGTTTCTTATCTGTGAAACTAAAGTAGATAAAAGCTTCATTTCCACTGAGGAAAATGGTTTCAGCTTACAAAAATAGACAGGAGGTCTGCATCTCGTTATTTCTGTGGAGGGGCACATCAGGCTACCGCGTAGGGTACAGCATAGGCTCCATGTCGATGCAGAGTCCTACGCTGTAGGTACAGCGTAGATTCAAGGCAGAAGTATAAATCCCGCAAATGAGAAACTGAAAGCAGATCATTTTGGACAATTATGCTTAATAGTTAACTTTAACGATACATTTTAAGTAAAATTACTGCTAAATAATTTTTGTACGTAATCAATTGATCTGCTCTCACGTTATGCAATTCATTGTAAAAATCCACATGTTAAAACTGACTGCTGAGATGTTATTTGTTCACTTACATTATCTGGAATGTTTCACAAATCAAACAGAATATTCTTATTTGTCTGGCATCTTAATAATAATACATTATCATCATTGCAGGAAATTTGCTAGTAAAGCCACAGTGACTCAAATATTTGTTTAGGTGGTTTAACAAAGTGAGTGTTATGGCACAACCCAGCATTACCAGTAACTCCAGGAATATCTTGTTGTTTGTTTGGGTCTCTGGATGTTACCTGAGTTTTGGCTCAGCAAGGACTGTTGATCTTTTGGCACATTTTGAGCTTTGCCTTAGTTAGTTTGGCTGTGATTTGAAAAGGGTTCAAGCTTTTAGGCACGAGCCGGTCTATGCATACAGAGTTACTGAAAAGACTGGCAGCTGGATTTAAAGACCTCTGTTTCAAATCTATTTGTATCACACTATCACTGTGATATGCACATATTCTAATGATCTGCTGCAAATGATTTGCATAGGTACTTAAAAATTAACATGTACTTTTGATCCATAACACACAAAGTTTAAGGTTTATTATTGCCTATGATGAATGGAAGCATTTGCCTACCTTGAGGTTTTCTGACATGAAATGCATGAAGAGCAGAGGGAGGAGAGCAGGAAGAAAGAGGGAGAGGAGCGGAAATGTTATGCCTTGTCGCGTATTATATAATTCAACCCCAGACACGCAATGCTGTTATCTATGAGAAATCTGTCACATGGCACAACAAATACACACATGCATGCACAAATGCACCCACAAAGCCTTAAGGATGATTTGTAAAAAAATAAAATAAAATACACAGAGACACACACACACACACACACACACACACACACACACACATTCTAGGAAAGAGCCTAAATAAATCCAATAAAAAAATTCCAAATCTATTACTCAGACTGGAAGCTGAGAGGCCGCATGGGCATTAGTGCGCATACACACAAGCAAAGTCATACAGATGCAACACCACACTCATATATACACACACATACACACACAGGGGATGACAAAGTGGCCCGGAGCTGTCATGGGAGAGTGGGCTGTCATTTGGAGAGGTGAGCTGGGGGACCAGGAGAAAGGGATGGAGCAGAAAGAAGAGAAAAGGCGAGTAGCAGTGGGGGTAGAGAGCAAGAACTCAGAAAAAAAACAAGGGATTGGGAGAAAAAAAAGACTGTGAGAAAACATGATTTACTTGAACAATGGTACAGATAGTTAAAGGAATTAGTTTGGAGGAAAAGCCGTGACTGCAGTTGAGGGAGATCAAAAGGAGCCGAGAGACGAGGGGAGTGGGAAGAGATCAAGTTGGGAAAGAAACCACAATTGATAGGTAGAAAAGGGATGCCTCAGCAAGACACTTCCCCACTGATATATACACTTGAGGGTATTGGATATTCAGCCTGATGTATTAGCCTACTGCTGCGCCACAAAAAGTTATGTATTGACATCCTGAAGAGTGTGGAATTGAAAACTAATTGCAGACTATCCCCAACAGGGAAACCATTTAGGCCCATTTCAAAGAAGATTTACTTTGAAAATCAATATGTTGGTTTTTACCTCTTAAAAATACCCTGCACCTTGATACCTTAACAACTCTGTGAATAAAGTCATATTTGTAACCCTGCAACGTACTATATGAAATTTGTAGTTTTTAAAAGCAGGGACATCAAAAGGAAACGATAAATTGGTGCAAACAGTAATGATATTTCTTTTTTTTTCTTGATAAGTGCCAGAACGACAATGTTAATGTACAAATGACATCCCAATCACTGGACTGCTGTTACTTCTGGGGTTTGGTGTCAGTCAGTATATTCAACTGCTACCTAGCTAGTATGTAACTTCATGTGTGTGTGTGACAAGCTACATTATTACATAAATGAAGACCCAGCACTCTCGTTGTCTACCTGAACACGACAATGACAAAGTATGCCAACATTTAAGAGTTTGTTTTGATAGTTTTTAACAACTCAGAGAACTAATATTAACTGACTACACCTATGGAAGACTGTTATCTTAAGATGGGCATTCACTCTACAATTTGAGCCTGTAGCTGACCCAGTTTTCGAGCCGCATGACTTATTTGAAAGGCGGGCCAAATTTCAGCTTTATTGGCTTTGGACGGATGAGGTTGGGCTAAGTGGTTGAGCGGGTTGTCCACTAATCGGAAGACTGGTTGTCGATCCCCGGGTCCTCCAGTCTTCATGTAGAAGTATCCTTGGGCAAGATACTGAACCCCAAATCCTGATGGCTGTTCCATCAGTGTGTGAGCTTATGAATGGTTAATGAGTGGCAGGTGGCACCATGTATGGTAGCCTTGGCCACCACTGCATGAATGGGTGAATGTGACATGTAGTGTAAAAAAAATTTTTTTTGTCGTCAGGCTTTCACACAGTTAAAGCAGAGTCACAAGTCTGGTCATTGCTAATTTTTTTCTATTCAGTCAATCTAACTTGCTGACTTAGTGTGTGTGTGTCTGTGAGAGAGAGACAGAAACAGTCAAAACTTTGACCAAGCCATTTTTGTAGATTTTAACTTTTAAGGGTTTTTTTGGGATGTCTGTCTGTACATTTTTGTGAACAGTACCTCTGCTAGCAAACAATCTTCTACCTGCCGCAGAGCCACAGAGTGCCACTGACCAATGGGCCGTTTTATTGTCTATTTTACTTACGTACGTACGTACTATTTTATTTACGTACAGTATGAGCATTAAGGTCGTGGCTTGACAATCGGACCATACAGTTTGAGCACATAAATCATGAGCTTTGGCTTTACATTGCAGATGATTTCCCCGTACAGTGGGAGTTGGAATTAAACAAAAACATTTCTAAAAAGGCTCAAGTAATACAGAGTATGCTCAGTATAAATTAGACATTTAGTGATTTTGTGGAACGCACTGGGTGAGGAAAGCAAAGTAAAGATATCAGACGGTTTAAAAAGAGGTACAAAGACAGTATCTTCACAAGGTAAAGAAATGATTAGAGGGAATTCTCAATTTGTATTTTTGTATTTGTTTTATACATGGAGTGATATTGGTTATCAGATATTAAGAAGTGCAGTGCTGTAAATGTGTGGCTGAACAATGGGGAGGACAGTGTATTTATGTAATAGTTTGATTAGTGATGGATTAGTATAGATTGGGACAAGCATGTCGCTTCCTCCTACTCCTTCTCAGACATATGCCAGCTTCCGCTGAATGAAGTCACAAGAAAACCAGCCTTGCGTTTGACACTGAATGCTCACTGACTGAAAAAAAGACTGAGAGTCATCACTGTATTAGCTTTGGAGTTAATTTAGTAACTTTTATTAAGGTGTCTTAAGGTTTAAAAGTTCAGCGGTGGCTTTGACTTCTATTTTAGGCTCTGCACACTCACACACATGTTTATTTATCCTAGCTACTGTAACGAGACCTCTGTTCAAGTTGAAGCTGGGCGAAGATATACTGAAATTATGTAAAGTCATCAAACTCATCAGACAATAACAGCCAATAAGTGGATCAATTCTGCTGTGGCCACAGCCACCCAGTCTTTAAACAAGCCTGCTCACAGAGAACTGCGATGACAGTGTTCATTTAATTTCAATATACACAAAGTAAATAAATCTGTGTCAGCCATGTGTCAGCAATAACAGTCAATAATCTGATAATTGGTATCCTATCTCCAGGTCATTATCCTGAGGGTAAATACAGGTTATGGTCACACCAGGTCTTGCTACAATCAGACTGAGACTCACAAGCTGACATGTTGGTGCACAGTTCTGCTCTGTTACTGTGGTTCCAGGCTTTTACATCACCTCTCGCAAGCTTGAAGTGTGCAACAGCGTGGAACGTGCATCGCTTGAACTTGAAAGTGGTTCAACTCCGGGGTACACCGCCTCACTTTTCACTTGTCTTCTGTGGTAGTGAAAGCAACAGTTACCGCAGATCTGTTGTCTTACCTCTGAGGGGATGCAAAGCTGAATTGTTGTCAGCGTGACAGAGCTGACGTTCAGCCATGAAAGTGGATGCAGATTTCAAAGATTAAAAAAGGGAAACTGCAAACTGGCTGGTATGATTGTCTGATCTGAGAAACGTATGTGATGTGGATTTACTTGTACTGTATGTGTCTGTATACAGTATTTGTTTATGTGCAGGAGAGTGTGTGAGTGTGTGTGTGTGGGGTGTGTACGTATATAAGCTCTCTCATCTGTTATTCCCTGCTTAGATCTGCAATCTACAGTGACCTTTTGTTTATAAAAGCCGGGGCCGTTGTGGATTTTTGACTTCAAATGATGGGTTAGACACAAAGCCTTAAGCAACTTACTGACACAGAATCTACAGTTCACTCTGTTTACCCACTGTAACTGTGAGTAAATACTGTGAGATTTTATGCAGTTCCTCTCTTTGTATGTGTGTACGGATGTGTGCATAAAGGGCCTTTGGAGACTGAACCGACAAATCTTGCTTTTCTATGCAAATACTGTGCAAAGACCTACAACAAAGACATACACAAACAAATCTACCCTGAAAAGGATAAAATAAAACTAAGTGTTAGATTAAAGTGGGAGAGAATAAGGGACATCAAAGAGAAGATAAAAGAGATGGACCTGTCTGTTTGAGCTTATGATTCCTCTGTTTTAGATGTGCAGAGTGACTGCGCACAGCACGGACACAATATCTTCTTTTCTGACTCACTGGCTCACCTGTATGGTGAGGCACAAACCCAGGTGTCTTTATCTTTGTGTGTAGATGAAGCTATACGCCCTTACATACGTTACCGAACAGTCATGTATATGCATTAGAAGTGTATAGAGATGCTACTGTTTATATTTGGACGTATATATTCAGCGAACCAAGTCTATCTATATGTACAATTCAATTTTAATGACAAAATGTTCAGGAATTAAAATCAATAGTTATTTTTAGCTCCTACAATCGGATAAGTAATCACCTTGAACACACTGAACAAGCAATTACCGAACGCATAACCAATTACTCAACTCAGGCTGTTCTCATGCACTGTTTGTACATACACCTATTAAAACTAATGCACCAAAAGGTGTATATATCTAATCATGAGCCAGTAATGGTATATAACCCACAAAACTGAGAAGGCTGTGAT
Source organism: Cephalopholis sonnerati (assembly GCA_019142605.1). Classification (NCBI taxonomy): domain Eukaryota; kingdom Metazoa; phylum Chordata; class Actinopteri; order Perciformes; family Serranidae; genus Cephalopholis; species Cephalopholis sonnerati. The sequence continues at coordinate 38,406,082 of JAGQAX010000013.1, forward strand.
CATGTGACCAATGCGCTAGCAGGAGTAGAGAAGGAAGTAGTATTAAAAGTTAAACTCCATGTAAGAAGGCAGGGTAGGTGGTGGTTGAAGAAACTACAAGATTTCCCCCCCAGGAGACCAGTATTCATTGCCCGTGTGAAATCAAGTGAACTTTGAGATATTTTAAGGTACGTTATCACTGTGTTTCTTCTCCTAAACCTGCGTAACTCTAAAGCACTGGCCATATTTTGCTGTGTTTCAGTTCTGTGTCCTTCACATGTTTGAGTGTTGAGTGTGAGTGCCCACTGCATGTGAGGATCTTTGTCTCTTAACTACAGGTGTGGGATGCTGATTGGCTGGACGTGTGGGTTCGGTCTAGGAGTGTCGATCGCAAATTGGATCTTCATCTATCGTCTGCTGTTTAAAATCCTCAGCTTCCCAACAGCCCGGTTGACAGTTGACTGACAGCAGCAGTGTTCCTTTCCACAGCCTCCAAACCTCTAGTATTGTGTTGTGTTAAACCTGAAGATTTGGTTTGTCAATAGTGACTGTTTGTGCCTCCTGTGGGCCATCTTAGTGAGATTTTTGTATTTGTGTTCACAGAAACACTGTGGGTATTTAACAGCCTATTTGTTTCACTAGTTAACCTTTCTAATTTTTAACTTCACTTTGAAGCTGTAGGGGTCGGCTGCCATTTTATTTTTGTATATTTGTATAGCCAGATCTAGTAAATGTCTTTTTTTCACATAAGTGTAGCTAGTATGTTCAGGGTTTAGATAGTTGTTCTGTTTGATGTTTTGGCCTTGGTCCACCCTGACTTATTTTTGCTTCACATTATTGTTAAATTAAGATAATTTTTCACAGTAATAAATAACTTCACTTTGAACAGCAATTCCGGCTGTGAACTTTTTGGTTTGAAGACCAGGGAGGGAACAGCCTTTCACACTTTCATGTTGCGCTCCTACTCCTCTAGACGGGGGTGTAACAGTATGTAACTTTACTTTAAGCACACAATGTGACAACACCCTTCGTGGAACACTTATCTGTTAGATATCATGTAACAGGGTCAATTATACAGCAGTAATATGTGTAACAAAGTCAAATGTACATTTGTAATATTAAGTATTACAATAACACAAAATTTGTTTTAGTCGTTATTACCTGACATGCTTGGGCCTCCATAGTCAATATGTGAAACATCTGATACTCAGTTTCTGTACCCCTACGTTCACCTTTGAGGGTACCCCACCTACAAAGGAGTGTCTCACGCCTTGCCTCTTCCCTTTTGATGTTGTACTCCATGGGAGAAGTTAGAGACATTGCTCTTGTAGTAATCTCTGTGTTTTAGCGCTGTAAAGCTATTTTTATAAGTTCATTTTTCTGCCTTAACGTATTGTATAATATGCTAACATATTCATGTGTCACTTAATTTGTGTAGGGGCTCAAGTTGTATCGTCATAATTGGCAGTGGATTTTGTTTTAACTTCTTGCTGTCAGAGAGAGAGTCCAGCAGTTACACTCGTACGCATTCTATGCCATTCTGATTGGCCCGAACAGGTTTTCTTAATTCTGATAGAAGTAATGGAAGAACATTAGACACGTTTGTTATTACTGTCATTTCCAGCTGGTTGTTTTCAGTATCTACAGTATACCCACTTATCTCATGCAGGGTCACAAGAGACTGGCGCAGCACACACTGAACAAGAGCCAGAGCTAGTGACCCTGAATAGGTCAGAAGTCTATCATGGGGCTAACACATTCAGACAGACCATTCACCAACCATTCACACATACAGGAAGGTCCTTGGCTTGTGGGAGGAAATCAAAACACCCAGAGAAAACCTTTGCAGTGATAACCACTGAGCTCCAAAGCTGCCTGATAATTCACCTAATAGTTAAACATACTGTATGTGTAATAAAATATTAGTCCCTCTGATGGAAATGTATTATTATTATTATTATTATTATTATTATTATTATTATTATCATCAACAACAACAACAATAATAATGATAACAACAACAATAATAATAATAATACAATATATATAATAAATAATAATACATGTAAAACATGCAAATAAAATATTTGAAACATACTTTAAAAAAGTTTGGCATGTATACCAATGTATAGTCATATGGGAAATTATCAGTAAATGGCTACTTTACTAATAATAATGTAAAAATGAAAATAAAATACATCTTAAAATAATATGCCACGCCACAAAATCTTTGGGTAAGTCAAAGAGAGAAAGAGACAGTCTGCAGTGGTATTACAACACAACTGTGGTGAAACCCAGGGGTCAACCGAAGGATTATTTGGTCAAATGAAGACCTGTTTGTTCTGTTGACAAGACTGAAGCTGCTCAGCCAGCTGAAACCTTGATACAGCAGACAGCTGTATTGACGCCGTATCACAGCATAGAGATGATGCTGAGAAGACAGATGAGGAGAGGGAGGGACGAGAAAAGAAAACGGGATGAAGCCAAGGAAGAGCAACGGGTTCATGAACTGTAAGGATAACAAATGTGACATGGCTGCCGAGGAGAAGGAAGGTCTGGGGTAATGCAAGAAGGGGGGAGGAGATGGACACAAGAGGTCAAAATGGGATTCAAAACATAAATGCAAAAGGGGAAAAGGGAAAGTTGTCTGACAAGCACACAGGAGTGGATCTAAATGAGCACTCCTTCCAGCCAGTAGTTTGTAGGAATCATTGTTACCCTCTTACCCCTGGCTGTCCTTTTGTCTCATTTCATCTCCTTCCAGTCTCTCCTCCTCCCTTCCTATCCTCTCTTGTCAGCCTCTCTCATTTCCCTTTGCCTCATTTCTCCTCATCTTGCTGGCCTCTCATATACTCTCCTCTTGAAGGTTTCAAGATGACATTGGTGCTGCTTATTCATTGGTGCCATCTTCAGTGAGCTGCATATATGACCTGACAGCCACTCAAACACTCACACACACACACACACATGATTCAGATGCACATTAACATACAAGGGCAGACAGACTCAGACATACACAGACAGACACACACACACACACACACACACACACACACACACAGCCAGAAGGAACAAAGAAGATGAATGACAAGTTACATAAGTGGCTAGAAGATGGACTCTCGTGAATATCAAAAGACCTTGTGGAGAGGACAGAGTGACCCTTCCTTGTACACCCTTTCTGTCATCAATCCTCGCCCGACCATTGGTATTCAGTCTCCCAGCCTGACTCATGATTAAAAATAAGCAGTCTTGTGGGTGTGTGTGAATGTGTGTCCTTGTCTTCTTGTGTTATTATAAGGACGTATAATTGTGTTTATATTCGTATATATGCGTCACGCTGTGATGACAATCAGGCTTGTTAACGGAGACACAGATTAAGATGTACACAGAGACATTTTAGAAGAAGGTGGAAATCATTTAAAAAACACACACAGTGATTTCAGTCTTTATCAGTCATCAGCTGTAAATCGCGTGGCTGATTTCTTTTGTTTAAATTAATTTGTGTGTGTACTACAGCGTCAAAATATTAAATGTCATACCCAGTAAATTACTGTATTCTCTGTGCAATCCAGGGTTTTGTTTTATAAAAAATGGACCACATTAGATTAATTTACCAGTTTATTTGTGTGGCAAATTGGTCCCATAATATAGTTTTCCTCTGGGAATGAGTATCTGATGGAAAGAGACAGACAACACATATAAATGGACTGTAGCAAGACAGGTGTATTATCTATGGCACATCAGCCAATCACATCTCACCTCCAATAAATTGCAGCCTACAATTTAACTGCTAAAGCAAAACCCAAAGCAGATGCAGCTCCAGTCTTTAGCAGACATATTAACCCATCATTTGTGGACTTTTACTGCAACTAGAGAGGAAGTGTTATGCATTTCGACTAATCTGAAGGCCAAATGTGGAAGATGTTGCTGGTATCTGGTAGCCTGGCTACCGCCAGACCGCCTCAATCTCATTTGAGATTGAACTTTGGTCTGGGAAGCGCACACTCATTTCCCCATTCTTGAGGTGGGACAAATGGCTGCCGATCCAAATGCTATGTGCACTATTGGACCAACTTGCATCCAGTCAGACCAGTGATCCCAGATGACGCATGCAGAGCGACGGAAAGCCTCACGGGATGTGTAGTCAGTTTATTGTCTAGGAGTCAGATTGAGAAGCGGTAGTTGTTTTGAAATGGCGTCCAGCGATTTTTGCTGGCTCTGCCAGGTAAATATGCGAGTGGCTGGCATATACAGCCACCCAACCAACATTTTGATAAGACGAAATCTTAGATCATTTCTGAGAGATTAAAAGTAATTGGAGTGACGGCCGACCGGGAGTCTGGTAAATCATGTTGGTGTTGCCGGCGTTGTGCCTCTACGCTCCAGCTGTCGTCATCGTCTTAAGCCCGAATCCCGTTTTTGATTGGAGCCCTACCTCAGGAGGAGAATTTGAAAAACATCTGTCTACCTTTCCATGCTGACCTGCGGAGCGAAATCCAAATCACTCGCAAGGCAGCATGGGTTTAGCCAGGCTAGGTATCTGGAGGCCTCATGTTAAAATATGATGATGGAAGAAAGCAGGTAAACATGCAGTATGAGCACTTTTGAGTCTTGGCTTAGGTTCAGTCTGGTTTCTGTTATTAGTTGCATTGTACGTTTACCATTTGACCTTTGCAGGACTTGAATTACTAACCTAAATGAAACTAATGGCAGCTTGGTGAGACTGTCATGATGTACAGTAGTTTCAACATATCATATCATGTACATACTTTATGCTTGCTATACATTTGATCATTGTGTCTGCTGCCAATGTACAATATACTCTTAGAAATAAGGGTTCCAGAGGGGTTTGTCCTGAAGGGTTGAGACTCTACCCAGAACCATCTGCTTCTGAAGAATGCTTTTCTCCAGGGTTCTTCAAGTGTCCTTTGTAAGACTTAAGGTTTCCATTAAATATCCTTTCATCCACAGAACCCTTTCTGGGAAGAAAGAGTTCTTCAAGGAAATTCAAAAGTATGGGTGCTAAAACATCCTCAACCTCTTAATATTTCCATGTTTCAAATAGTATTTTGGAATCCCCTAATTAATTCATTTATCTTAATCATCATATCATGTCTTACAATACCACACAGTCTGCCAAAATTATTATTATTTTTCTTTTTTTCAGTATCAGGTACTTGGAAATCTAATTTCAGTTCTCATCTGGAACTGTGTTTCCATTCCCAACCCTACTGCACCACTAAAATATAAAGCCCAGTTCAGACCAAAGATTCGCAACTACACAAAACTGTTTAAGAACGTTGCAGAAAAAAGTTGCAGCAGGGTGAACTGGCCATCAATGCTCAACTAAAGCCGGCTGATGGTGTCACCTGTAACTCAGCTAGTCAAACTGCCAGCGGCTGGTTTTAGAGCATAAAGCTCGTCACCTTGTTTGTACACTGGCTTGCAATGAAGTCCACTGGTCAAGTCAAAATGGCCGCAGACAGCGTGTTAGCTTCCTGTGGCAGGTGCTCCGTCCCCACCGAGCCCACTCTTTCCATCCTCACAGTGTGCCAATGGCAAACAGTGGGTCACTGCTGCTGCTCACTGTACGTTCTTACACGGTCTCATTTAGTTGCACTGGTGTGAACGGGCACATTTTTAGAATGTTGCAGAATAGCGCATTGCAAGTAGTTGCCTGTTTCAAATTTTTGGTCTGAACTGGGTTTTAAAGATGGAGGTAGTAGTGGTTTCATTAAAATTCAATCCCCTAAAAACAAGATTGGGAACTATGATCATTGTGGCTTGTGCTGGGCAACATTAGTCCTGCCTTTAGGAGCCTCATGAAGCCCAAGGCTTGTGGACATGGTTCCCTTAGCCAACGAAAACCATGATTAGTGGGAGAGAGACTGATGTTTAATGAAGTCAGTTACTGCTTTTAAAGCCCCCCTCGGTTGGTTCTAGAAGAAACCCTTGAAATAAAGAAGGGTTGTTAGTGGGTTCAAGATAAAACCCCTGACAAATGAAGGGGCACCCTTAGAAAGTGCAAAACTTCTGGATAGATTCTGGGTGTACTCATTACACCATAGAAGGGTTCGCTGTAGACCCTTTTACAGGGGGGTGCTGGGTGGGACCTTTTACAGATGGTTACAGGTGTAACCCTTTATGTTGGGTTCTAGGTGGAACCCATAGAAAGGGTTTTAGGTGGAACCTTTATAAAAAAGTAATGGCAGGATCCAAAAAGGGTTCTCCTGTAGATACAAGCTGCATAACCCTACATGGTTCTAGTTAGCACCTTTAGTTCTAAGAGTGTAGATGACCCAAAAGGATAAACTGATCATATAGTATTCCGTTCCATAAATCAATTACTGGTATAAAAAATATTGGCTACATCTGACAGTGACTCATAAACATGGATGCATTCTGGCATTGTGACTCTATTCCCCAGTGCAATGTATTAATAACGCGCACACACACACAGACACACACACAAACACAAGCTGGCATTCTGACTCCATCCCTGGGCACAGCACATAAATCTTCCCTAATAACAGCGGTGGCATTTCAGCAACAATAGGGATTACACACAACCTCTGTCGAATGGTCTACCAGCCAGAACACACACGGACACGCACATACACACACACTCAAGTTACACAATATGTTACAAGTTCCTCAAGTTCCACTAGAGAAAGAGGGAGTCAGAGAGAGAAAACTTTCCCTTGATTTCTCCTGTTTCCTCTTGTCAGATTGTATTCACGCAGTGCAGCCTCATATTAGATAAAGAGGGATAACCTGTCAGGGTTTTATTGCATGGCACTGCAGTGAAATGCATGGATTAATTTTAAATGTCTGCCACATTGTATATTTGTATGCTGGTGTATGTAATTAACATCTAATCAATTAGGATCAAATTGGATCAGGCTTTATAGTGTACAGAGATCAGACTTCATGTGGAGCATTTGGGATGTGGCTAACTTACTAAAAACAGGTCCAACGGGGTGATAAACGTGAGCCGTCAGATAATCATACCGGTTGTAAACAAAACAGCACTTACATCAGTTTCAGGTGTCAAACCTTAAGTTAGCACACCCATATTGATTCTTTGCATGAGAGAGCACAAATAGGTCAAAGTTATAGCAGAAAGTCTAAACTGTGATCGATGTTACCACTTAGACCATCTGAGTGATCATTTTGGATTTTTTTCTTCTCCTCTCTTATAAATATTTACTACAAATCTTTTGGCTTGTTTGAAACCTGTATGATTGTCTGACTGCTTGTGTACGGACCTATTTTTAACAATACTGCTACACCGAGAGGTGTCCGTAATTACCGAATACAATGCTATCATGGCCAATAATGACCCAAGCTTTATAAATAAAACCCAAGTTGAAATAAACTGTAGATTTCTTTCTTTAACTAATTGCAGCCAGCATTTAGCTTATTATAACTCAAAGCAGCTATGAATAAAGCAGCTATACTACTACCAAAGTTGCATAATATACTTATATAGTTACCCAAACTTTTGTTTGGTATGCATTTTTAATTTCTCCTAGCTATTTAGAATCAGTAGGACCCAATAAGTATAAAAACCTTAACACTGTCAGTGATAATTAAGTCACAATGTCCTCAAACGAGACGATAATAAAACCCTAATGTCTTCAAATGAGTACTCTCTAATTAACGGTGTATTAGCTTGTTACTGTTGCTAAAATTACTCAAATGTGTTGTCATATCAAACTATAAACATTATTAATCATAAACAAACAAGTTTCAACTATAAAATGTGATCAGGTTTTGGACTTTGTCCACTTTTGTGTCGCGATCGTCTGCAGACTGACTTGGCAGAGATGGCTGCCATCTTGTTTTCAAATGGAATAGTGTCCTGTCCTTTTACTACCACTAGATGGCACAAAAAACTGTCCACGAACAAGGACAACAGGTCTAAGTTAAGTAGAATGAAGTATCAGGTCAAGTAAACCCAAAATACAATGTCCACATATGAGGACACAGGGTCTCAGGAGGATATATTTATATTTAATACTCAATTTTTTCAAGCCTGATTTCATATCTGCAGCTTATTGACTTTTTAGTTTATAATACATTACAAAAATAATAATAATAATGATCGGTCAAATTCAAAGGGAATATAAATTAGGAAAAATATAAAAGATGTAAACAACTGATACATCCACAGTATAATAATGATAGAGAAAAAATAAATAAAAGCTAAACAGTTGAAGAGATGTAATACTAGAAGGTAATAACGTCTAGTAGCTTATACACTGTACACATTTTTATACATTAAATACAATAGCTCATCTCTTTAAAATATTTTTAAGACTTTACAATATGTTCTATGTACATCTGGATTTGTTTACTGTGATTATCTATAATGTGTCCTGCAACAAGCCAAATTTCATTAGTTTTCTGGGAAAGAGGGACTTAAATTTACCACATAGAAAACCCAAACACATACAAACACACGTGTGCATTTGAGTGTTCCTTAAGGTCCTCAGACAGCTGGGTGCTCTTCACTTAAAAGCCCATGGGAACCTTTTACTTTCAAACCGTTCTGCATGTTGATAACAGCACTTCAGTGAACACAGAGTAGCAGACGGAAGTTCATCTTCAATATCAGCTGCTGGTTATTCAGCTGAAGGAGTACTTTAACATCAATTGATATCAATAGATTGAGTGAGATGCCAGTTTCAAGTCAATTTAGAAAAGACTGGCGCTGCTCACACTCACTGAGATGCTTCACTTTTCTGGAACTTACAGGACATTAACAACAGACCTGAGTACACAATTGCATTGATGAAAACTTAAAATAAACATTTTACTTTAGTCTTAAAAAAAAATGCATAAACAGATCCAGAAAAACAACCCTGGAGCTGATGAAGATGTCTTCCATAGATCACTCAGCCCACCTGTCATGGTTAAACCAACTGTTGAGGGACATAAATAAAGACTATCTTTATAAATGTGCTCTGCTCTGCTATGAACCTGCTGGATCTGCTATGACAACAATGTGTCCCACACTAATGTACTAATGAGCAATGGTGAATGAGAGTTTCTGAAGCGTCACCACAAATAATGGAAATTTGTCAGGTAGTTTGTGAGACTAGTCACACTATTCATCACTGTCATCCTATTTCAATCTCCATCTGGCAGAGTTAAGAAATTAATTCAAACTGTTCTGCTGCAGTAACTCTACACTAACTTCACTTTTAGCCACTATGATAATTGCTAAAACACATATAAGCATGTTTCAGCTCAAACCAATGAATGTATATAAAGACAGACAAAGCCTCCACTTTCTCCCACTGGCAAACTCTGCTGTCAAAGCCCCTTTTCATAGCATCAAATATCTAGTTATTACCAAACTTATCAGAAAAAAACGAACACTTGAACATACAGTAGTGCTACCTAAAATGATAGAAACCATGTTTAGGAAAAATGTAGTCGATGTGTACTTCTATCTTTTCAATTGGTCTATGTCCTGTCTGCTATTGTGGAGGGGGCAGGGTTTATCACTTATACTGCAGCCACCAGATGGCAGTTGAGATGTTTTGGCTTTACTTTTTGGAAACAGTTCTCTCCATCTGTATTCTACAGTCTATCGTTCAAACCACTACTGACAAGCAATAAGCTGCAAGACGCCATGGTTTACAGTGGTTTTAGAACAGCTAAGGTGTGTTGTTAGGCACAATGGGGAGCAGAGTGCTTAACAACACCCTTGACTGTTCTAAAAGCCCTGTAAACCACAGCCTCAAGTGACTATTGCTTTTATAAAATCGTTACTACATACTTCTCGCAATGTCTCCTAAAAAAAACAAATATAATTTACTGATAGCAAATAATCAATCTTCTGCCAAGCAATGTTATTCTTCAGTGGCATTAAACAGAATGGTTGCCAAGCAGTGGAAAGTGCTGCTGCTTTACAAATCTGTGGAAACATGGAACAAAGAAATTAACCCCCATGGGCTCTAGTATACCTAACATTAGGATAAGAGAATAAAAAACAGTTCTCTTCATGCTGTATCTACATTAACCACATATGCATCTACCATCAGTAACTATTAAGCTCACTTTCGCCAAGCTGTGGTCACTTGCAGGCGATGCAATCTTTGTTACAGTGTAGTCTGATTACTTGCTGAGTAAATAAGCAACACTGTAACAAAATGATAACATTAGTAAGTGACCTTTCGCTAAGCCCCGCTCCTTTCCGATAATCTGACAAGCTGTCAGAGTAAGCATGGAGCCCACACTGTAACTAACTGCACTCTTTGAGGAAATATAATCATATTTTTGGAAAAATTCAATAGAGATTCCAGAGGAAAGCAGACAGAGGGGTCTACAGTCTGTGTTTGAAGGATATATCCAGGATGTCAAACTGACAAAACCAGCCTGAAAATGAAGGAAATCTGAACTTATTGCGTTAGAGTCAATGGAGCACAGCTGTGTTGTTGTTGGCCCCTGGTTATTATGAATGGCCAGTCTGCGTCTGGGGGCGGGACTTAGTGAAGGGTCAGCTGAACAACATAGCTAGAGAAAAGTGACTATAATAGCTCACAAATAAAAACATGCAAGCTCGCTAAAGTTACACCATTAAATACCACAGATCATTGCTGTTGTTTGTCTGCTTTGGATGGAGATAAAAGGTCAGTGGTCTGGGCAGCAAAGGCATCAATTATTTCTCCAACAAAGCAAAAGAACACAGTGGTCTCTGGCTGCTCAAACACAAGTCCCCACATGTTCTCTTTTTTTGTATCAACCATATTTGTGTTTTTTTGGGGGGGTTTTATTGACTTATTGGACGATGGCGTTGCATACTTCTGATCCTTCAAGTCCTGGCTTCAGTTGGCAGTTGCCCTCTTTAGTTCTGCGCCCCATATGACAATACTGTAGGTGACTAACTGTTGCAGTAATTCTGACATTGTTAGACACTCAGCCGATCATTATTAAGTACTGGAACTGTAAGTTTTAAAGTAATGTTTTTGAACTGGTTTCTGTGCATTATTAAGGATCCACTTTAACTACTGTTATGCTAAAGCATTCGGCCCAACATCCTGTGAAGCCACAAAGCCCAAATGCACAGAGAGATGCCTGTACTGTCAGTGAATCCAATTTATTGGAAGGACAGTTGGATTGCTCTTGGCTAAGGTCAAGACTGACACCAAACAACAATTAAAGTGAGACATGTTTATTAGCTTATTATATACTGTTCCTATTTGCAGTGTTGTTAATGATTGTTCTGAGACATTGCTTACAAGATTACTGCCTACTATTGACGCATTGGTGGATTGTAGGCAATTACGGCATACTAATGATTATAGTTTGTAATAATTTGCATGTCATTACGTTGATTTTATAGGAAAATAATCAGGTGTTAAACTCATAAACCTCATAACCTACTGCCAAGTCTGAAAGTCTTTTAACTGCTGTTTCTAATTGATCTGTCACTGCAGCACTTATGATTAGATGCCTTGACTTACAAACCTGCGACAGTTAGAGTTGCCGCACAGTCGTGTGTGGCTTGGTAACAGGAGATGGAGATGCACAAGAGTGTCACTGCAGTCCAGAAGAGTGATTTCCACACACCGCGACTCAAGTCTCTCCCCTATAATTACAGCTATTGATAAGAAGTAGCAAGCACTTACTCATAATTACTGGTTTCTCTGCTAGGTAACAGCTGCTGGCCAGACAATGCCAGAATTTCAGAAAGGGATTTGTGTAACTCTCAGAAACTGAGAAGAGGGAAAGACAATACAAATGGAAGACAGTAGAGAGGGGGCCTTGTACAAAGAAGTTCTGCTCATTGTATGCAGACTGAATGATAGCCAGACAGACCCTGTATGACTATCACTCATCCGTGTCACTGATCCAATACAGTCTCTACCAGCATTCAAAAGGTGGTTTGTTGCAATTATTGTGTATATTTAATTTAGATGTATGGTTAGAATACAATACCTACGGTATGGTCACCAGGGCAGGTGGTCACATATTGGTTACTGAACTTCTGATTTGGGGCCTCAAGTTCAACATTTTGATTGGCGTAATCTTGGATTACAGAGGCCACCGTGACCATTTTTGGATAAGAGGGTGGAGATAACCCTAATGCTAGCTGCTAGCTTGGTTAGGATGCTTCATTTACAGCTATGGATAACTGTGCTAAAGCTAATGCTAATATTCTCTAGTGGAAAAACAGGCTTAAAACCATTAACACAAAATGTACGTACCGGAATAACTGAACATTTGGCTCTTCTAGAACGAGCAAATGCTCTACAAGTAATTTTTAGCTAACCAAAACATTACAATTAACTTTCATGAACTGCAAACCAACTGAAATAGCGACAGGGACAGCTATGTCTAAATCTACATCCTCTGGGGTTGTGCCATGGTTACCTTACCTGACCAGCGTCCCAGTGGTAGTGATTAACTACCACTACAATAGAACACTGAACGTGTTCTGCTATGCCTGAAAGACAATATTATATTCATTATCATTATTATTTTCATTTAAACAATTCAAACTGACATGAGGAAATGAGTAAAAACAAAAAATGTAAATGTGAAATTGATTTTATTCTTAAAAATGACTATCTTTGACAAAAATGGATTATTTTTTTCTGAAATGTCTTTTTTCTGAAAACACACAAATTCAAGTGTTATTAAAAAAGGAATGTAGTAAGATAGAATAAAATGTTTTTTGTGTTTAAAGGCAGAAGGTTTCCTCTTTGGTTTGATGAATATACCATTTACATATTCATAGAACAAATTATTCTGTGGGTCTTGAAAGACTGGTGAATATGAGCAAAAATGCTGGCGGTGGCTGGCAACTTGAAAATAATACTGTGGCGGGGAAGTGTTAAAGTGAATGTACCAAATAATCTAGCATGTTATTGCTGCTGTTGAGGAATCGATGAGGTGATTTAGTTACTTTACTTTTCTAACAGTAATGCACCATTTAATTAATCCCACATTTGATGCATTCTGTCCAGCTTTGGTTTGAAGAAGCATGACTTTTGTTTTGTTGGATGAAGAGCTTTGTATTTATGCTGCTGTCTATGAAGGGTAGTGTGAGAAAGAAAAGACAGAGAGACATGCAGTGAAGTGAGCCCAGACAGGAAAGGATTGTGTTTGGGGGGTGGGGTGCAATAGACAAAAACGCAGAGGAACCCAGCTCATCTCAGAGGAGCGAAGGAATGCATGAAAAGCAAAATAGATTTGTTTGTTTCCAAATGGCCACAGTCAAAGCAGGCACGAGGGAGGTGCAGGGCTCTGCTCTGCTGGGACACAGAAACAGATGATTGTTTACAGCAAGGAAGCTCTTTTTTGTTTTCCTTTAATTCACTTGTTCTTGCTTAGAAAATAACATTTGCTCTGAAGCATCCGGGAAAATTACCTTGGGGAAACGTGCTTTTTTTTTTTTCCTCCTGCCTTTCCCTCTGAAGAAGCTACAGTGAAGATGAGGCATACCTTTTTGCGATATAATTTGTTACAGTCCTTCTTTCTCTCTTTTACTCTGCCTACCTGTCTGCCTGGCTCGCTTTGTCTGTCTGGCTGTTTCTTTCCCTCCTTTCCCTCCTTTCCTCTCTGCTATCTTTTAACCACCTTCTCCTGACAATACCCTCATGTCAGAACAGATATGCAGGTCCCGGAGTGTGTAATCAAAGGGCGAAAGGAGTTTGTGTCTCTGTGTAGGGGTGTGACAGAAGGTGTGTGAGTGGAGAAGAGAGAGAAAGAAGAACACATCCAAAAAACCCAAGCAATGTTTTATTTATCTGCTTTATTTTCCCTCCTCACATCTATTTTTTTGTTGCTTGCCTCTTTTTTTTTTTTTTTTTTTTTTACCTTTTTTGTACAGAGCGTCTGCTCTGCTTCCTGCTCTGATCACTGTTACAGCTGTGTGCAAAAAAATCAGGGGTTTCATTAAGAAATCAGCAATTAACCAAGTTCATTCTTCAAAAGTCTCACTGGCAAAAGCACTTTAGTTGATATCAGACCTATGCTGATGCATTCCCCCGAGGTTGGTATGTTTGTGTATAGCCTGCGTCTGTGAGTGTATGAGTCATATAGCGTATAAAGGACAGAGTGCACCTGTCTGGAAGGAAGATAGTGATTCTAAAGAAAACATATTTTATCTCCCTTTTGAAACGAGTGCATTTTAGGACTGATGGGGGAGATGGGAGGGCATGATGTCATAGTTAAAAAGCACAGTGGTACACACACACACACATTGTGCCTACAAAAGGCAGACACATGCACACAAAACACAGACTCTTACACAAATACCGCCACATTAACAGACAGAATTAAACATGAAGTCACTGTAGAAAAACATTTGGAAGTGAATGGCTCTAGCACACCCCAAGACACTGTTTATATCTGCAGACTCTTGGGCCTGCAATGACAGAACTCTCAATCCTCTCTGTGTAAACAAAGATAATAATACTGCATGCCAACACAGGAGCTTTTGAAGCAAACATAAAATAAATAAAGATTACAGGTTCATGATTTGTTGACTCTTAATAAAATTGTTGGAAAACTTGTTGCAGCAGCTTGATTTCAAAATGTGAAAATTAAGTATTTATGCTCAGAAGGAGTAAAAATCATCATCAGATAAATTAAAATTAAAGTAGTGAAAAAGGCAAAACAAGGTTTGAAGTGTTTACTCCTTAATTTGCCCCACTGGTTTGACAGAGCAGTAACTCATGAACTTAAAATCAACTTGCTTAATATTAAATCACACATGTCTAAAAGATTTTAACCAAGTATGTAGCTCCAGACATTTTCACTACAAGTCTAATATTTCACTATGAAAAAAACATGTTATTAAAAGCTGCATTTTAATTCACAACCACTTTCATTTCTGTATCAGAAAGCTGCAGACTAGTTGCAGACAAAAACTAGAAAAGTGCACTAAGTGGCGAACAGATCTCCTCTAGGCGGCTTCACGAGCTGATCATGGCCACTCTAGACAAGTCTTGTAATTCAAGAAGATGTGCCGCAGAGCATTTCAGAAGATATGATATAATTATGAGGATGAATATATTTTTAATCAGTAAAACACAGCCACAAATCTTTGATCCATGTCACTCATGACCAGACTTTTTCATAACAGTATTAAGTTTGTAGGCAACAGCAGGAAATAACAACAATAAACACAATTAAAACATACAATGAAAGAAACAATTTTAACTACACAGCCTACTTACTCATGGTAGAAGCACAAATATCAAGGAAAAATGACCAAATCAACAAAATCTGCAAGTGTACAAAATTAGGCAGTCAAAACACTCTGCCTCTGCAATGCTCCCAGTGTGGGGTTATGCTATGCAGAGGACAGACCAAAACTGGGTCAGATCTGGACCCCAGAGAGCTGCACCTGATGAAGTTATTCCTCCTGGTTACCTTACATTAAAGATAGCAGTGAGGATAACAAAACTGGTGATTTATTTATCTTGTATCATACCT
Source organism: Cephalopholis sonnerati (assembly GCA_019142605.1). Taxonomy (NCBI): domain Eukaryota; kingdom Metazoa; phylum Chordata; class Actinopteri; order Perciformes; family Serranidae; genus Cephalopholis; species Cephalopholis sonnerati. The sequence goes on from JAGQAX010000013.1 coordinate 38,421,520, forward strand.
GATTTTAGTGTGTCATAATTTATCAGGTATGGAATTCATCTGCAGATGATCTGCTTCAAAATGAGACCAAACTTTTTTATGGTTGTTAGTTTTTGAGCCACATCAAAGGCCAAAATGAGGCCTGCAACAGGTAAGGCTTGATGTTTTTAGCTGAACCAATTTCCAGAAACAGCCTGTGGGGCTGGGTATCGCCATTTCCTGAATCGTGTCTATTTCGATTCACCAGGTCCCGATTTGATATCAGTTCAACTGGAGATATTTCAGTTACAACACCAATATCTGCTAGAATGTAAAAAAGATTATCAGAGAGCTATCTTACAAGGAATTATTTTAAAAAAGAATAAATTCATAACAGGATTAACACTGAATATTTTATAACTAGATGTTGTTTCTGGAGCAACAACAATAATATTAAAACAGCAAAGTCACAATATAAACTCAATATATTACTTGAAACAAATCTAAAATGCGGAGGTTTAATTGCACTAACAGCGACAAGCTTTTCATCAGCTTGTTATCTTCACCTCTCTGTCTCTACCGTGGCATCTCAAAAGTGGCGCAGCAGCCCCAACGCACACACAGCCAGAAAAGAGGCTGCAACAACACGATAATAAATGACACCAAAACATAAAAAGTAAGCCAACAGTTACACATAAAAAGAACTGGCAATATTAGTGCTTCTCAAGACAACAGCTGATAATAATCTAGCGCCGCGGCCCGTATACTACCGGCGAGAATAACAGCGTTAAAGCTTAACGAATCTGTGTCAAAAAGCGTATAGTGGAAGATAGATTTTGGGTTTCATGAATCGATGTCAGGCCATTCAAATGAAGATCGATCTCATTCAAATTAATCGATTATATGTATAGTAAGCAGTCAATGATGGCATTAAACAGTCAATAAAATAGTTTTTTACATACCTTTGAATCACCACAACCACAAGAGATCCTTGAGTATACAGCCATACATGTGCTTAAAAAGCATTAGGCTGATTGGTCCCATAGTTGGTCCCTCAATCATGCTCACTCACGCATGCACACATGACAAAATTTATGATCCCCTCCAGGGGGGATTAAAAAAAAGTTCTCAAACATGATTACATACACAAGTAGCAAATAAAATGCACATGCACATGGTAATGCCAACTAATTTACACGGTGTATTACGGCAGAACATTTCCTCTTTTTGCATTCTCTGTGCTCGTTAGTTTTAGGAGTTACACCTGTGTGGATTGTGTCATTAATTGTACCTGTGCTGTGTCTCGTGTATATTTGCACTCATTCATTCATTTTCCATAACCGCTTATCCTGTTAGGAGTCTTGGGGGGGCTGAAGCCTATCCCAGCTGACATTGGGCGAGAGGCAGGGTACACCCTGGACAGGTCGCCAGACTATCACAGGGCTGACACATAGAGACAGACAACCATTCACACTCACATTCACACCTATGGACAATTTAGAGTCACCAATTAATGTGCATATCTTTGGACTGTGGGAGGAAGCTGGAGTACCCAGAGAAAACCCACGCTGACATGGGGAGAACATGCAAACTCCGCATTACTGGGGTTTGAACCCTCCATTTTCATTTGTCTATTATAATCATGACCAGAGGCTTTGTTCATCTCCATTTTCTCTTGTAGCCTAAACAGTGTTGCATAGTAGAGTACAGGGGGTTCACGCTGTTCAACATACAGATGCATACGCAGAAACATGCAGTTAGCTTACCATGACACTCGATATCAAGGCCAGCATACTGCGAGTGGGAAATGATTCCCATCAGAACAGAGCTAAAAGGACAGTCAGTAACCAGTGTTTAGGAAGCAACCAACCAAAAGACTATTATTCAGCCATGCATTCAATGCTCCTTTACTATCCATCCTTTAACAAGCATTGACTTCCAAATGGGACACGCATTGACTTCAGAGAGGACTGTCTCTGAGAAGTGTGGCCTCAGAGGGGGACAAGTATTGACTTCAAAGGACACATGCTTTGAAACACATTAGATTCAAATGGGGTAGATTCAATACAGCATTAGCTTCAAATGAGTCATCCTTCATAGTTTATTGACTTCAAACGGAGGCAAGGAGGTGAACAGCAATACACCCAGTTACTGATATGCGATACAAGTTTCCCTGAAAATGGTGGGATGGTGGGACACTCGCCTCTGCTGAAAGAAATAGTGAAAAAGTAAAACTTAAAATATTTTTTTTACCTGTTCGATGATGACAGATTCAGGTAGAAAATTACTTTTGGGACGCCTCACCACAAAGGACTGCTTTATTTCCAAGGCCCTTTGCTCACACGAGAATGTTTTGTGTCTCAAGTTCATGTTCAGCAGATATTTAGAATTTTGCCAAGGGTGCACATCATTGGAAAAAAAAAACCTAATTAAACAGGAGTTGTTGGTTTCCTAGGCATATTTTAAAGATCAAGGTGCTTAACATCTTGTTAGGAGAATTAAATGATTTTTAATCCTATAATTTAGATAGCCGGTGGGTGATTTGTTTTATGAGTTTAATAAAGTGGTAGTTGGCAAGTAGCTTGTAAGTTTGGTAAATAATTACACAAGTGTATTGCATGCTTACCTTTTCACATTCTTAATACAGGCTGAGCATAACAGCGGACACATTATGCAATTTACAAAACCTTCATCTAAGACACAGTCGAGAGAAAAGAGCACTAATACAGACCCTGTGTGTGTGTGTGTGTGTTGCTTTAGGTCTGTTTGGAAAGACTAAACATCTCCGCAGAGGTTTAAAACTATCTGTAACCTCTGTCTTGTTCCTATTTACGCTGTCAATCAAAAAGAAAAACACACACACAAACACACACACACACACAAAAAATGAAAAATGTCTTTTTCACAACAAATACACAGTACAAAGAAACACACACTCACATGCCTCACAGCTCTCTGTACACTGTGGTGAAATCAATGAACATGTTGACTGACAACACAAAGCAATGATAAGGGGACATACTCCCATTTGTGTGTGTGTGTGTAATCCATGCTTACACCTAAACATACACAGAGAACCGTGGGACATTACATATTTTACAGAGCAAAAAGAATGCATTGTATTCATAGATAAATAAAGGGTCAGAGCACCCTTATCATGCTCTCTCCTGCCTCCAAGCTCACATCATTCCTCTAGCTCTCTTGTGTCTCTTCCTTCTCCCTCTCTCGTCTTTTTCCTTCATGCACACTCTCACCCTCATCCCCTCGCCTCTCTCCCCAGTACAGTAAATCTCCTCTCTCCTGTCTCCTGGCAGTGAGGTTCGGTGGAGAAGCAGATAGTCAGTGACACTCCCAGTGAAGCGGCCATCCTGATACTGGCTCTAGCTCTCCCTGGGGGATAAGACCATGACTAGAAAACAAAAGCATGCACACACACAGCCACATACACTTTGGATTACGACTCTTGTGAGGATTGTCGCTGAATGTATTTATTCCTGCTGGCACAACCCTTTCTGCTTAGTATTTGAGTAATCTAAACCTTCAGTGATGTGTACTCCCAAACAAAATGTCTTACTTTACTGGTGAAAATTAAACGTAAATGGCTAAAAGTTTGCATTAAGTAGAGATTACTAGATCTGTCCTAACATGCTCCCATATAACAGGAACATATATTCAAAGTAGATAAAGGGCAAACAACACAAAGAGTCCAAAGCCACGTTATTGGTGCCAGGAGGCTGTACCCGAACTGTACTTGAGCTAAATTCTAACGTAACCTAATGCTAACATGCTAACAATGACAATGTATACATGTTAACAGCAAGTCATCCAACCCATATGACCAGGGGCGTTTCTAGTCACCCTGGGGGCCCTAGGCAAGAGTGACCATGGGGGCCCTCCCGGACCAAAAACACCAAGAAGATCATTCAATCCAGAAATCTTTTATTTTAAATAACAGAAGTGCACAATCATGTAAGAAAACTTTAAATACAATATAACATTTTTTTTGTGAAGAGGACGTGGTATGAAGATGTGGTGTGGCCTCAAACTGTGATAGTGGCGGGGCTGCCATGCTGCTGCTGCTGCTGCTGCTGCATGAAGGCATGTCCTGCTCACCTGAGGCTGATAGAAATAATAATAATAATAATAATAATGCATTCAGTTTATATAGTGCTTTTTCATGACACCCAAATATCCACAATGTAAAAACAAGAAAAAACATACTGTAATTGTTTGACATTTATTTGTGTTATTGCATTAAATCAGATCATATCATGATAGATTTAAAAGGAGAGCAAATCACTGTAATCTTAATTTGTTTAAAAAAAAAAAAACAGTTCCTACCTTCATCTGTAGAGGTAAATTCTTGTTGTTGTTGTTGTTCTTGCTGTTGCTCTTGTGGTCCTAAGAATTTCAACAAAGAACCTCCGGGGTGGAAAAAACAATGGGAGAAGCACAACGTATTTAGTCAGCTGGCTTTATGTTCATGCTGCAAGAATTGTGTATGCTACACACTCAACATTAAGATCTGTTTGGAATAATTAATGAACAGCCAACTTCACTGTTCCTGATAATATTTTTGATTAATGTGACATACAGAAAATTCAAGGAGATATATGATATCGCCCTCTTCCAAATACAAATTAGTTACTGGTTAGCTTACTGTTAATTACTCTTTCAATAAGCAAGGCTAAGGTGCAGTAAACATGTCATGTGCAGTTGTGCTTTGTGAGACTACAGACTGGGACAAAGTGGCATCACAACTTTTTTTTTTAAATAGTGTCAGATTATACATGTTTGAACTTACCACTTCCCCGTTTTCTTTTTTCTTCATCTTCTTGTTTTTTTTTCTTTTTGCATGCCTTGACGGGTACGCTCGCGATACTTCTTCGAGTTTGAAGTACCGCAGAAAGCAGGCCACGGGCAGTCGGGGCCCCATTAGGGGGGGTTCCAAACGTGTCGCTGCAGTGTCTATGGAGGTTTCAGGTTGTGTCATTGATATGGATCGATATTGGCCGTGTCTCGGGGTCCCTTAACACACTAGGCAGTGACAGTTAGTGGGGGCCCTATGCGGGGGGTTTCCAATGCATCGACGTTGCAGTGTGTAAAGCAGTTCAGTCATTTTGTCATTCACAAAAGGACCAATGTCAGCGCTGTCCTGGGGCCCCTTCCAGCTCGGGGCCCTAGGCAATTGCCTAGTATGCCTACCCCGTTGCGGCGTCTCTGCATACGACCAGACCAGACCAAGTATTTGTTCCTACCCTTTTATATGACCCGCAGGAGTGTTTCCAAAATTAGTGCTCCTACAGGTGGCAGGAGATCAACATGTATTCATACCAAAACAACAGAGTAGGTCATACATGACAATTAATACTCGCAGCTTTGTACATGTGGTGAACACTGTGAAATGGCCCTATATGGGATTGTCCATGGGTTCCATAACAGCCCTATGCCAATTGCCTGCATGGGTGGGTTTACCCAAGCGGGCCTCACATGGGTTATGCTTTGGCTACCTGGGTACCAAGTGGGTATCGTATCCTGGGTCAACTTGGGTAAAACCACCCATGTGGGCAATTGGCATATGGCCATTATGGAACCCATGGACAATCCCACATAGGGCCCATTTTCCAGCTCATTTACTACCCACATGCACCCCACAAATGTAGGCTGGAAAGAGAAGCAAGATATATTATCAAATCATTGGAATTCGTCCTCTAGACAAAATGACTGTCTGAACCAAATTTCATAGCAAACCATCTAATATTTGTATGTATTTCAGTCTGAAAAATACTGCACAAAGACTCAAACATGTACTGAAACCCCAGCATACTGACAAATAGAAGCCTTAAGGGCGTGGCTATCAGTTGGTTCCGGTCTGTCCAGAGGCCTCATGTTTACTGAGTTGTGTTTCTACCTTGCTGCTCTAAATGTGATCTGACAGATGCAGGGTCACTGCATTGGTTTATAACACAGGCACCAAAAAGGAGAAGAAAAATCATGCTGCAATTACTGTCACTTCATGGCTGAGCTAGCTGTACGCTAACCTCAGGCTAGCCTTAGGTAGCCCTAAATGCAATGATGATTCACTGACTTTGAGCCTGTATGTGCACAGGAGGAAGGCCGTTTGTGTGTGTGTGTGTGTGTGTGTGTGTGTGTGTGTGTGTGTGTGTGTGTGTGTGTTCATTAGTGGCTGCGTAGGCCGATGCCAGAGGGGCAAAAACATTACCAGTGGGGATTTAGAAGGACACACACAGAACCTGCATACTGAATACAGACAGACTGCTCCGTCCTGACTCGGTGCACATGTTGTGGGATTTTTTATGTGGGTTCATCGATGGCTTAAATGAAAATAAAGCAAGAAGTGAGAGGCTGTTTTCAGGCGATTAGTCTGACCCCCAGTATTAGCTCTTTATTTCCCTTGGTAGCAAAACATATTAGACCATCCTCTAGCCCTTGAGCTGTGCGCACAGACACACAAGCGAGCACACAGACACAGAGATATACTGAAAACACATATGTGGCAGGTGTGAGAAGGAGAATAAATCACGTAGAGAGATAAATAAAAGTCAAATGCATTTCTGAAACTGAATTCTTAAGGTTATCAGCTTGCAGGGTAACTCATCTGCAAAGAAAAAAAAAGTTGTACGCCCTTGAATTTTAATGCCCGCCACTTTACCACGGAAATCCGGCATTTTAATCCCAGATCTGCTAAATCCAGTCGTCTGGAACAAATAGCATGAGAAGGCTGACAAGAGGATGGGGAAAATGTCAGGAAATCCATAGGAATTCTATATGCTTGGAGTAAGCCTTGATGGGAACTGCCGATTAGCACTGCACATGCAAAAAACAGCAGATGTCTGACAGCATGAGTGGCACTTGGATTAAAGAAAAATATATAGTGGAAGGAGTTATTCTTATTCCTACTTGACCAACTTAGAGTAAAAAGATGGAAGGCATTCAGAGGCTTGGTGAAGTACCAAATGCATAATTTGCCTCCTTGAGCCTCACCTGTTCTCTGAGGCTGAAATTTATCTTGCAGCGAATGTGGGGGGTGGGGGGTGATGGTGGTGGGTGTGAGAGCGGGGGGGGGGGGGGATAATATTAGGAACGCTTGAGCTGCGGGTTTTATCTTAAGGTCAGGTTTTACATATCATATCCACACACATAAGAATTATGCTAACAGTTGCTGAGAGTTGTTGAGAGTTAAACATAAATATTGAATGTGTAAAAGTTTTGCGAATTTCTGCAATACTACACATGCATATATGTGCTTATGGATGCTGTCTTGGACATATTGACACACACACATTTCAAAACACACACACACTGTTAGTGACAGCACCTATCTGCCACCCACAGTAAGTGACCTGGGTTAAATATGTAATGACTGCTTGTCCCACACTCAGGATTAATGGGCTGTGGCGAGAGGAGATAAAGGCACATCATTAACACACACCCACACACACACACGCGCACACACACACACACACACACACACACACACACACACACACACACACACATTACAGGATAAGAAACATCATTAAGAGAGGTGGAGTCTTGTGTGCTATGGTTGAGCTTTGCTAAAAGAACCATTAGGATATTCTACATTTCTGAGCAGATATTTTGTTTTTAGTCAGCTAAACTGTGCTTCTGGTGGTTGAAAACAAAGTAAACAATATTAAAAGAAAATGTGTATGATCCAATCAATCGTTTATTTGTCACATGGAATTATACAAGGTACAACTCCAGTGAAATGTGATCCCATCAGCTCCTTTAACCTTTACACTGTAATTTAGCCCTTTGCCACGTCTTACATTGTCGGCTGATGCTTTATAACTGTCTGTGTTTCCAGATGGTTCTAGTAAGCCATGGTTTTTGGTTGTGGGATGATTTAACTGTCCACACATCCTGATCCCAACAAGACAGCTGTATATAAAGCCCAGTTCAGACCAAAGATTTGCAATGAGATGAAACAGGCAACAACTTGTAATGCGCCATTCTGCTGGTTCACACCAATGCAACTAGATGAGACGGTGTATCATCTCTATGTAACAGCTCTCTGTATCTCCGCTCTGTTCGCAGCTTTTAAGGCTTATTTTGTGGCTGAATATAATTTGTAGCTTCTTAAAATATGAATGAGTATTGTGATAGTGAGATACTAGCTACAGTTGCATTTGTAGACGTGATGAAACGTCGAAAAACAGAAACAAAACAAGCATCAGATGGACTGTGTTCATGATAAATACACCACAATAATATAAGTAAGCAGTGCCAATTAATCAGTCAATGAGAATGTGTTTGTGTGAGGGGGCATAAGCACATACAGCAGCGGCAGTGACCTGCCGTCAAAAACTGCCACACATGAGGTCGGAAACAGAGGGCTCAGTGGGGACGGAGCACCTGCCGCAGCAAGCAAACATGCCGTCTGTGGTCATTTTAACTTGACCAGCGGACTTTACTACAAGCCGACTGGAGGAAGAAACAGTTGATGTGCTTTACATTCTAAAACCAGCCACCGGGATTTTACCAGCAGGGTTGCAGGTGACACCATCAGCCGACTTGAGTCGAGCTCAGACGGTGAGTTCATGCCACCTCAACTTTTCTCTGCAATTTTCTAAAATGTTTTCGTCTTGTCGCGAGTCATTGGTCTGAACTTGGCTCTAAGCACACGCCTCCTCTTCTTCAGAATCCGCTAATCTTTCTAATCGCCATAAACAAAAGGAGCGTCCTGGTTATTTGGTGCTAACTGAGCCAAGTTTCGTGAATCGAAGGATATTAACAGTTTCTGATATCCTGAGAGAGTCAGGTTTTTTTAGCAACTCATGTACACTGGCAGTCAGGATGGTAGCTCAGCTGGTGCCCCGCTTTTCAATCTTTCCTTTATGTTTACTGATGTTAACATTTTAAAACCTTGACCTGGCTAGCTCGCTAACTAGAAGTCAGCTAGCAAAAGGAGAGTTTGACTAGCAAACATGTCAAGTATGTAAATGACACATTTTATTTTTAAGTACAGTGAATTTCTGGCACAGAGCTTTTATTTTGACTCGCTATTTCCTGCTGTAGAGTGAGCATCTAACCAACAGCTACTTGACAGAGACAGAAAACTAGCTCAACGACATGACTAAACACAAGTGTGACACTCAGTACGTTTACATGCAGCTTGAGAAAATTGAATCATTGGCTTAGTCTGACTGAAACCGGACTTTTAAATGCATCTAAACAGCTTAGTCCGACTGAAATTGGACTATCCGTAGCTCGACTAACACACCTAGATAATTCGATTGAAAATTGAACTATTGCTGCATGAATCCACTTAGTCCGACTGGAGTCGAACTTGTCGTTTTCTGCATGCACCACTTTTTCTTTTGTGGCCTTTCACCTGAAAGAAGAAGGAGATGACATAGCAGCAGTTCACTCCCGGAAAAAACAAACAAACAAACACCATAGCACCAGAGAAGCAGAAGATGCACTTCTGGACGGACAAAGAAACTACATTCATGCTCCAACAGCTAAAGGAGCTAAACATTTTGAAGGTTATGGAAAGTAGGAAAATGTGAAACATGGATTTATTTTATCTAATTTATTATTCCTCTTCCGGTCAACTGGAACTAGTTCAATATGCACTATATTAAAAAGGACACAGCGCCACCTATCGAGGCGGAGTCAGACGTACTTGGTCAGAAATTCGATTTTCTCTTCTGCATGTATACTCAGACAAGATGAGAAGTCCGACTTGACTGATTAACCAAGCTATGAGCTTAGCTCTACTACTGCGTGCATGTAAACGTACTGACTGAATGTATTAAACTGTGTGGACTCTGACCTAATTACTATGGAGAAATCTGGACCCTTTGGCTGGACCAGCTGGGAACCGATGGTTTAGAGACTGGTGAGCTGATTTCCACATTCACACGAGTGACTAGCAATCACATGCCACCACCACCACAACAAAAAACACCAACATGACTTGCAAAACAGATATGAGAGCCTAAATTTAGCACAAACTTTACAGAGGTGACAGAGAGGTGACTGGAATCGTCCATGCCTATATACATCCAGTAGTAATTATAGAAAAAAAGAAAATCACAATTTAAGGTCATTTCCCATGCCAAGAGATTGTTTTTCCCCGGGGTAAAGATAGTGTTATGTTACAATCATTGGATTTCTGTCAATTTAAAAATGATCAACATAATCCTTTACAAAATAAACCATGTCACGCTGGCCCAGTGGTATGAATATGAAACTAATTTCGCCCCTCATTTCTCCCCATCCACCCAGCTCTCTTTCTTTGGTCACTGTCTTCTCCACTCCTTTAGACTCCCCCACTTCCTCATACATCTCATTGCTCTTCCTCCCTAATATACCAGCTCGCATATAGTGTGTGTGCCTCTGCTGGCTGAAAACTGGTAAAACAGTCTGTGAAAATTGAAACCTGCTGCCGGCACTGCAGGTGACAGTATTAGCTTTTAGAAGATTATGTATTGCATTAGACATTGCTGATTGAATGTTTAATATTTTAACCAACCAGCTTATTGTATTAAATATTTAACCCCAGCAACATGATCAGCCATGCAAAGAGAGATGGGGCCCCGGCAAGGTGTTCCTTCAGTCAGCTGTCACAATGTTGCTACATCCCAATGAGCAAAGCAACATCTTTTCAAATGTTCAAAACCTGTTTTAAAAGGTTTATATAATGCGAGGAACATACTGTGGTGTGGTCAGCCTGGCTGTTTAACATACAGCTCACAGCACACACACACAGTTCTGTATAATCAGAGATACGAATGCATGTCCCATAGCATATTAGCAGAAAGCTTTTATTTTTCTCCAGCATCTCATTAAATTATCTAAAATGCCTTTTGTTCTTTTCTACTGTAGTTTCATGTTTCATATCCCAATGAAACATGTGCAGTCAATTTCAACTATTCCTCTCATCTAGAATCTTTGATCTGCAAACCACAGTCTTCTCAGTCTGCATAATGTAAGTAGATGGCTGGAACTTCCCGACACACGCAGACATACACATACTAACACACAATATTATCACATGCACACAGGACTACATGATCCAGACACCTGTGCACGCAGAAATATGCACTTCACAAATATGTATAGTGTGAACACTGCACACACACACACATTCTCACACTTTTTTATTCTGTGCTTTTTCATTTCTCCCCGTAGATGTGGTGTGTGCATAATCTCTTTTAATAATATATAACAGAAATAAAGCTACTTATTCCATTATTAACACTTTGGTGCTAGGGGACACCCATGGTTGATTCTTCATCATAAGCTGATATGCTGCACGGTCACACACACACACTTACCGAGTCTCATAGAAATTCATGCGCAGGCATTGTTGCACAATGATAAATGGATATTCACAAACACTGATACGATTGCTGATATGCACAAAGAACATGGTCATGACTGGGGTTGACTGGAAGGTGTTTGATGGCGGCTGAGCGACTTTAAATCATTCAGGAGATGATGGGGATGCTTGTCTGCTTGCACAATGCCTTGTGATCATAAAGAGCATGCAAGAGAACAGGTGGAGGAGATTGTCTTGTTAGTAAATGGAAGAAGATGGATGCAGCTCTGAGACTCTTGCCTTGATGCCTTACTGTCAGATCCATTGATGATATATGCGTGTATCTGCTTTGCGAACCAGATGAGTTAATGATGAAAGTACTTTAAGAAATGTTAGTTTGTCTTCATGAAAGTTCTGAAAATTGATTGTCATGGTAAATTATGAAATGCATTCAATATAATTACTAGTGGCATCTAAGGGGCCGTACACATGCCACGTTTTTTGCGCCGTCGAATTCACTGTATTCAATGTAGACGTGTGGCAAACGCCTATTTTTTAACCACCAGAAGATAAACTGAATTTAACTTTTGGAACACAGCAGCGTGCACCACATGTCATATGATGAGGAGCAACCAATCACAGCCAAATTATATCTTTCCCTTCTTCCATAAATGTCAGTCTGTGGTAAATCCAGAAAAGTTGATCATTTTGGTGCAGAGCTGCCAGAGTGTTTTATCTGTCCCACGGACGATATGCCCACACACTTACAAATAGCATCTGGGAGAGGATCAACTCTGCACTCAGGATTTCAGGTAAACAGGCTACGGTACAGTGCTTGTTAAGGTTGCTTAGCAACCTCAGACGCAACCTGCCATCACGCTCTTGAAAACTGGCACCAAAAAGACACAAAAGTGGCACCCAGCACCTGACCTCGTGTTTTCCAGGCAGTTGAAGACACGGCATGTGTACAGGCCCCTAAATGCTGTCCATGGTGCCAAGCGCTCAAATCAAAGGGGGTTCCATCCTAACAGAATCATTTCTCTTGTCTTTGGTGCCTGATAAAACAATCATGTAGCTGAGATCAAAAAGTATTGGAACTTCTTTTGCCCGTTGAAAAAGTGCTGCAGTGGGCCGAAAACCAAGAGAAAAATGAGCAGCAAACAGTGCCTCAGACTTTCATCACTGAAACAGATTTATAACTTCAATATATTTAAATAAATATCTCATTGTAAAATAGTTTCTGATCTGGAGAGCTTTTTATCCCCATTTTATGTGCAGACATCCTGGTCTGGTTCACACGAGACAAGAAAATCTATTCCAAGTAGAAAATGCTAATCATCATGTGGTTTGTGTTGGAGGCTAACATATCAGTGCTTTCGATACAAGCAAGATTTAGCAACTAGAAATTAAGCATACACAGATTATATATGTCCATGACAATGTGCCAACAATGTGTCTATGATTACAGAGAGTTGCTGCTGTCAGCTCCAGATTTAGCACCATGGAGAGCTCCATTCTAACAACAAGATTTCCGAAGACAGAAAAATCTGTCAAACGACCTTTCACATAAATTGAGCATAGTGTTAATATACTGGCTTCCTGTGTTTGGACCCAGGCCGTGGTAAGGCAGAGAGTAGACTATTAACCAGTGGTGTAGCAGACAAACAGGTTAGACCTTTGCAGAAGCGCTAAACCGGCTTCAACTGTGATGTAGTTTGTTAATGATTTACTGAAGTAATTACTGGTTAATAACAATATCAGAAGCACATCGTCAGAAGTTGTATTTGATAGTAAAGCTGTTAGATTTACAGACTTTTTCTTGTACCTCCCAGAGGGACAGTGAACAGTTGGGACAGGAATTGGAAAGATTTTATGCCATTATCAGTTTTACTTACTGGTCAGATTCTTTATCCCTTATTGATCACTAATCGATTTTCTGTGTAGAAAAAGGCAGGACGACACAGGTTTTCAGCATCAGTGCAAATGTTTTATTGTCTCTGAGTGTGAACATGGCCAATAAATTCTGGATCTTCTGTTGTTTCAAAAGGGTGCAAACTTTTCACTTCAAATTTTAAGACTGCACGCTGACACGTGTTTACTTTTTCTTAGTCGCCCGCATGTTTACGATATTAACTTAATTATGAAATGATATATTTTGGGTGGGGCAACACAATGGTTTGAGTTGAAGGTGTGAGAAAGAATAGTATCAGTAACATTGTTAACACTGTGCTACATTACAGAGAAATACAAAACCGTACTAATGAACCTTCATTAATATAGGCCTATATTTTATCTACAAGTGCACGTCACACACTGAGCGAGCCGCCTGTTAATGACGCTGTGGGCTAATGGGCATGTAGCTACTTCCATGTTTCAGATGATACGTCATGTTTGTAGTCGACCAATGAAGATGAGTTTACATATCACCTTGGGTTGGTCTTTCACCTTCTCAAAATGATCCCATACTTTGGATTTCCTGCCCCACACATTATTAACTAGCCTGTGGAATAACCGCCCTGAAAATTAACCTGACTTTTGTCTGACTGCTGAGCAGGGCCTCTTCCTGTGTCTGTCCTTTCAAATTAAATTCCCACATGGTCCAGTTATATAGGTTTTGATTTAGTTTGACAAGGTGCAGCTCCTAATAGTTTCACATTTGTTTTATTAATTTATTTTTTTCCTGCAACTAATGAAATCTAGCCTCTTAATGACCCTTCTGGTCAGCTAATGTATGGTTGACTATCAGGGGGCAGCCCTAAGGCGTTTGGGCAGTTTCTACCTCTTCGCCATGACCCCTTCTCGCTGCAATATTCCAGCAGCATAGAAGAACAACTTTGACGTCATTGCATTGATGTCAGCGTCGATAAAAGGAACTGATAAGTCAGGAGACGTGATTTCAAGGGATCAGACAGCTGGAACTGTTTCTCGATTTCTATCCCCAGTAAACACGGTTGTACACTTCCTGCTACAGCCATCAAAGCTCATGGGAAATCTCCATGGTAACACTGGAAATGTAAATCCCGTGTTTTCCAATCTTTTGTGTGTGAGTTTGTGTGCGTCAAACATGCAACTTATCCGCTGGTGTTTATCACAGCTCATTACCACGACAACCAAAAAGTTAAATCCTCTTATGCCAATGAGCTGCATTTAGATTTACCCAAGTGCTCTTGGGAGAGGAACCTCATTCACAACCACACACACACAAAAATACACATACTGATAGGTTACACTGAGTGTTTAGATTTATCCCAATACTCCGGGGAGATTCTAACTCATTATGCTGTGGATATGTTGGCTGGCGAGATGCTTAAGCTGAGGCCAGTGCTGTGAGGCCACCAGAGAATTTAGTCTTGGCTCCTTCATTGCTTCTTATTTACCCAACTCAGGCAGGGACTGACTACATCTGATAGCAGCCTGGCCACCTAGTCATTTTGGAGCCACAAAATCACACACATCAACATGTTTTATGCATAAACACATAAACTGAGTCACACAGGCAGAAGGAGATACACAGATATCCACCTGCACACACACACACACACACACACACACACACACACACACACAAACAAGGAGTCATTTGAATGATGAAAACGCAGACTCAGGAGAGTAGAGGTGGAGAAGATGAGATGAGTCGGCACCGTCATTGCCCATGGGCCTGTCGTATGGCTAGACACGCACAGATATTGAAAAGTATACACACACAGACGCACACACTTTTGGCTCTGATAAGCGACAAGATGGCACCTCTCATTGAATTGATATCAATATTTGGCCAGAAAGATATTTACACTCCCCTTTAATCAGGGGGAACAGATGGCCCCAAGGTCTATGAACTGTGTCCATCCCTTTAACCAACCACCAAGTCCTGGCACTTTTTACATGCAGTGGAAGAAGAGAAGACAGCGGACAGGGAAAGGAGGGACAAGAAAAAGGAAAGGAAATTTAAAAAAAGGATCGTGGAGTCCCATTGTTTCAAGACAGACATGCTGACAGTCCTAACAAGCTAATTAAAGGAATATTCTTTTTTAAATTTCAGCCTGCAAATAACAAGTAAACTCATTAAAGTTCATCATATCAAAGTATGCAAATGACATTTTTACCCATGAAAACAAGTTGATTTTTATGAGGGTGTTGCAGAAGAAACAGCGGCAGTAAAAGAGTGGCAAAATCACATTTGTAATTTAATTTAGCTGAATTCTTTGGCTTCCACCGCAGCAGTTCTTGGGAATTGGGGAGATTTTTAAGTCAACATACTGCAGTTTCACTTAGTCTAAAAAGGTCTTTAAAAGATTTGTTGTCACGCCACTGCTCGAGATAAATCACAGGCATGAACTACCCGCTTGTCTTATCATCAACATCGTTTCCCTATTTGATCTTTTTTTCTTTCTCTGTGCACCCTTTGGTGTTTCTTTTTCCTTCATGTCATTCTGTAACACCGTCCCTTTTACAGGATGTCATGCCCTTTATGTCATACTTTTTCTCTTCATGTCTTGTTCACTTCGGAAATGAAAGTAGAAATGCATTCACACATTAAGGTTTTTAATCTTTGGATGGCTCCACATATGCTGTCTCTTTCTCTCCCGTGCATGCATGTGTACAAGTGTGTGTCTGTTTGTGCGTACCATCTGCCCCGAGGAGTTCTACATGAAGAAGGAATTTCATGTTTCCATCTTTTTCTAAAGCACCCTCTTACACTTCCTGTTGACAGTTGCTTTGAGGTATTTGCCGCTTTACTCACAAACCAGACCAGACCGATTTCCAGACCCCACACACATGAACACACGCGCACACACATATGCAACACACAAATGCTCACAAATAGATCCCAACACACACTAATCCTGGCCCGGGTGTTGAAATTGCGGTGATACATTTCTATAGAATTGCACTAGAAGGCAAAATTGCATAAATGCAACTTGGGAGAAAACCTTTTCACCGTTCCGGGGATTAAATCTTCCTTCTAAGCCCAGATCAAATATCTGATTGTTCAGCCTGCTGCTGCTTCAAGGTGAAGCAAATACGCACACACACATGCACACACATTTTGATGATATAGATTAATCCATTTCATTTTTTGCCTAGTATCCCATATTCTCAACTTTCATCGCGATATATATTTCATCTGTTCACAAAATCCATGATCATTTCCCTCTCTGCTCCAAGAAAGCTTTAATTGCACCATCTTCAATTAAACATAAGCCAATATCCCTGAACAAAATCCTCTTTAGTTAGTATAATACAGGTATCTTAAAGCCTGTACAGAAGAGGGGGAGACGGGGAAGAAGAGGATTTTATGAGGCAGAGAAGATCAGGGTTAGTTCTCATAAAAAACTCATGGATTTAACTACAGTCTCTTTATCTGTCTTGGTAGAAGACTCTTTTTTTATCCCTGCTTTTTGTCTGTCTTTGCGTTTGTTTCTGCCTTTACTTGTTGTTTTTCTTCTCTCTGTCTCTCTCCATCTCATTGTCTCGTTCTTGCCTGTTCTTCTGCTCCACAAACCCTGTACTTGGCACAGCATAATGAACATTGGCTCAACCTGTGTTTGACCCCATCATACCAGAAAGCTTAGATCTCTACCAGTCTTTGTATAAACGTAATTCTGTTATTCAGTTCAATGAAACTATAGTCACTGCCATGTCTCGAGGAGAAAGGAAGTAATGTAGTGTCCTGTTCTATATTTGGTTGCCTTATAAAAAGTTAATGCACTAACCTACATGTGCACTCAACAGCCGTGTTCAATATATCTCTGTGGTGATGAGAAGACTGGTTCTACCAGGTTCGTGGCATTTGCACGGCACTAGCGAACTGACATTTGGGTATTTTGGTTCACCTACAACCCCACCACCTTCCCATCTTCTTAGGTGGGATTTATACTCGTGCGTCAGCGCTATGCAGAGCCTATGTCATAGCCTACGCACATGGTCCACACCACTGTGAGCATTGATGCTTATGTGGTGGTGTGTCTGCTGCAGTTACACCTCCAAAACACTTGTCGGCGGTGGGGTTTCTGTGAAGTGCTGTAAAGTTTAGATTCAAAGCACACCTAAGCATTCTCGCAGCATTCACAGACAAAGCACTTCTATCTGGACACATTTTCCCCACAAATACAACATGCTAATGTTTTAGCACAAGCCTTTTACATTTTACATTGTATAAATTAGCCCAGCAGCTAGCGGACTTTTCCTCTACTCATACAAGGCCAGGTACAACAGCAACATTTAACAAAGGTAATGTTACAAAATCTGGCTCCATTACAACTCACAAGGTTCACTGCCAAAACAACTGTCTTATACTAAACATGTTTTCCAAAAAAATACAACAAGCTAACATTATTAGCACAAGCCTATGGCATTTTACATTGTATAAATTAGCCTAGCGAGAAGCAGATATTTCCTCTACTCATATGAAGCCAGGATAAATCACACACAAGACAAAAAAAAAATAGTATTTTGTGTGTGGGGGGGGGGGGTTATTGTCTTCACAATTTATTGTTTCCTATCTGTGAAATTTAAGTAAATAAAAGCTTTGTTTCCACTGAGGGAAATGGTTTCAGCTTACAGAAATAGATTGAAGGTCTGCCTTGTCACGATGCGTAGTTACATTTCTGGGGAGGTGCACATCAGTCTACGGCGTAGGCACTAGGTCAACGTAGAGCCTATGCCATAGGTATGGCGTAGATTCAATGCAGATGTATAAATCCCGCATTAGCCCGTATAGTCAATTAAATAAACAACTATGCTACGTGCCACAATTAACAGTGTATTTTTAAACTTTAACTAGTTTCATTTACAAAAAGGAAAAACTTTTATTTAATCAATATTAATCCTGCATTCTCTGCTTTCAAGTCATTCATCATTTATCAAACATCCCAAAAGCTCTGTCTGATGTAAGCTGATCACTAAGCTACATTATCTAACAATCAAGCAAAGCATTGACTAAATTAAGGAAAAACCCAAAAGTGAATTCACACTACAGAGATGAAAACATGATAGACTGAAAATTGTAAGACATAATGTGAAGCTGAGATTAGCTCAGTGTGTCTCAGTCTCAGTGTCCTCATAGGTCAGTGCAAGTTCGTACCTGTAATTGACTCGATCTTCAGTTCAGTGGATGTGCTTTGTGCTACTGGGTTAGCTTGCTGGACGAGAATCTGCTGCTGAGCAGCAGCTCATGAACTAAAGAACAATTTGTTTTTTGGCTCAAGGGCTGCATGCCAAACACGCATGGCACTGAACAAAAGTCTGGACAAGAGTAGCACTGAAAAAGAGTTAACCTGGCTTTTATGCACACACGCATGCACCAAACAGAAGCAAGATTGTGATTCCCTCCCACTTGAGAATCGAGTGAACCCATTCCTCTTTGAGAGTCGTTCAAAAAGAACAATTTGTTTGCAAATCAAACATCACTGTAGCTCTGAGACTGAGATGAGCAGAATTTAAGGTTGAGAAGGCAATTCATATAGCAATCCTGATCCTGTAATCCTGATAGAAAGGTGTTTACAAATTCCCGTCAGCGCCAAGCAGAATTAAATCCCCAAATTAAACCCAGATCAGTGTGGGGTCATGAGGTCAGGTCAGCTTCTTTCTTCACCCTTTGAAACCAAAAGCAAACATCATAGTTGTGTTTACATTTCTGACATCTACATTGATAATGACATCAGTGACAGTAATCAGCTTTTGTTTTCAAAGGTTTTATTTAATCTCTAAAGACATGAAGATGGTAACTGGTCAAGGATGCACTTTATGAAGCTGGTTAAAGTTTAAATCAACAGGGTATTTGACAGTTTGCATGGCTCTGTTTTCAAAGGTGGTGCGAGGATGTCAGGGCTGACCCACTGATTTGCCCCATTGCTTTCACTCTGTCATTCCCTCTACTGCACTCTATCTCTGCTACACATCCGCTCCACCTGGCATGAACTTCAGAGGATGCATTGGTTAGTGCACACCATATTTTACAGAGCATATGTTGGCACGTGTGTGTATTATGCCTATTTTTCTGTTGTCAGTCTATAAATGTACATAAAGATGAGAAGCAATCCGTTAAGCCTACAGATCTCTTTTGGAGGGCTCTTTAAAATTATAATTCACAATCAAAATCTGATTATTTCCCATTTCTCAAAGGAATGCTACATATAGTCCCAACTGGTATGGGAAATATGTTATGAGTACAATATGTGTGTTTATGCATTGCAGATCATCTTCCAATTTGCCAAATGGGCATAACCAATAACACGATGCAAAACATGGTTTGTGTATTCAGCAGAGCTGATTAAAATTCATGTCCTGAAAGGCATTTTGACAATGAATTAGACTGTGACATGATGTAATGCATGTACAGCCTACACCATGTTTCATATTTTGACAAATGAACTCTATTACACAATATAAGCATGTTCAGTATCAAGCATGCAAAATTACCAGGGCATATAAAGCATACACACAGCACACAAGCAAACATATAGGTTTTCACACAAGTAAATGTACAAACGCACACGCAGAAACACAACTAAACACCCATGATGCACAGTATGCACGTGGGTGTAACAAGATGGCAAGTGGCAGGGAACTAAGTTCCCTACTGAGAGAAATAATGAACAGGTGTCCAAAGCACAAGCCTCAATTAGAGTGTGTGTGTGTGTGTGTGTCTGCTGCATGTACGCGCATGCTTCGATTGTCTGCCTGCACATTTGTGCTTCTGTGTGTCCCTGTATTTGCTTACAAACTCCCCCCTTAAGTCTGAGAGAGTGCAGGCCTGTCGTATTGTTGTTGACAATGAGAAGGGGTGACCTAAACTTCCCATTCATATTCTCAACATCATTAGTATGCAGCCAAAACAAAGGCGAATAGACTATAAAGGCTGTCACAGAGTCTGAATTAACAACCAGTATGACGGAGCAGTCACCTAGCAGAGGGAAGATTGACAGCCTTTGATTGCATTATTATGCATCATTCACATATTCATCTCCATGCACAAGTTATGCCAGCGAGCATAGGGGCGTACATTCTCGCAGACACAGACACACACACACAGAAAAAAACTGTACAACCTGGCACACACACACACACACACACACACACACACACACACATACACATACAATAAAGGATGCATTAAGCCAAAATACATCCTCCTAACACAACATATAAACACAAATATCTTATACAGAGTCTTAGTCACTTTCACACCTCTGTGTCTCTGCCTCCTCCACCTCTTATCGCTACCTCTATTCTGTGGATCAGCTAAGTCCTGATGCCAATGTACCAATAATGGATTGGCAAAGTTCCCCAGTGCAGCAGGCTAAAATCTAGCCAGCAACTGACACTTGACAAATTCTTGTTGGCACTGATACCTGGAGACTAAAAGAGAAAGAGCAGGGTGCGTGTAAATTTGTTTTTTTTATTTATTTTTTCGGTTTGTTTTCCTGAGCACAGAGCCTTGGTGAAATCTTTACAAATATGTGCAACCTGTGTGTATATGTTTAGGTGAAGTGTATTTACATAAGGCGTACAAGGTTACAGGTGTCATTAGCATTGGCTCAGTCAGTATCTCTATCATAATGAATTTTTAACGCCTATCCACCGCGCACCAGACGAGATGAGATCTGTGGGCAAGAAAAAAGGACTTGGTGTCTGGCTGTAAATTATAAATCAGGGATGTCCAGATTCTGAGGACAGAGGCGCAGGTTTGTGAGTCACCACATTACATTTTGTAATTACCTCTTTAATTATTTATATCATCCACAATCTCAGACTGTACGCACACATTTGGAGAACATGAGGGCTGTTTTGAAGTACTTAGCAAGAGGACACATTGGGGTGATTTTTTTTCTCTAAAGTAGCCACATTTTGAAAACACACACACACACACACACACACACACACATACATACACTCACTGAGGCTCCCCTGGCGTTCAAAGTGGGATGTTGAACTAACTTGACAGTGAAAGTAAATTGAAGCAGACTCAGACATGATTTTGGAAGAAAAGTTTGTCCCAGGTCTTCATTTAATTACTTTCCCTTTCGATAATCTTGATAACCCATAACAAAATTAAATTACTTTTTCCACTTGACTTTGCCATTTTGGATCCTGGGACTGGGGTCCAGTAGTGAAAATGCATTTTTAATAGAGAGTATATTCAATGCTAACTTAAGTAACTTCCTTGGTCCCACTAAACTTCTGTGGTGTGCAGAGCTCGTTCTATTACAGGCAAGTTAATCTACCCAGGACCCTTTGCAGCCGCGTGAATGCCTGTTCGGAGAGATTATCCTTTTGCCTATGTTAGAACTCAAGAAAGGCTTCCCTGAACTCCAATATCCAGACCATTATTATCCAAGTCACCATGTATTGTATATCAACTTCTCATTAAACCCAAAGGTTTTACACTTTTCTGCACTACAGGAACACACAGTTTTACACATTTCAGTGGTTTACCTCTACATTTTATTATTATCATTTCAGTTAATGAATTATAAATCATAAAACCAGTTTTACAACCACTGCAACAGGATAAGTGTGTCCCTATAAGACCCTCTGTCACATAATGAGGTGATGGGCAATGTCAGCCTAGCTGCATTAAGTAAGTGTGTTGGCACAGACTTAGTGTGAACTTTTGATTAAAAGTTTGGGAGTTCAGGTCATCAAATTTCCTCACCTGGCACATGGAGTATATCAGAAATCCGGATTTTCCAGATACATATGAATCCAGGAGCAGATAAGGACACTTGGGTGTTAAAGAGGTGGATGTGCTGTGGGTCAAAGGTTTAATAGGTAAAGCGCTTAAGCAATGATAAAACAAACCCTCTCTAGTCTTAATGCCACCCAGAATGGAAGTCATCAAAAGGATCAAAATGTTCAAATCATCTTGTGAAGTTTCCTGTACTTTATGTTTCTCATACCAATTTGGTACCAACTCAAACTGGTACTATCTTCTAAGGCACATAAGCTTGTGGAATTAAAGAGTAAAAGTAATTGAGTTAAAGTTGGATCTGGGACTTGTGACTCATTGTGAAAGTGTATGAAAGGAAATGATCGACAAGTTGTATCTAAATGTTTTTTCTTCTGCAAATGTAAAGGGGAACTTCACAAATTTTACACATCACCGTCTGTTTGCAGATCTTCAGAGGGAGCTGTACAAAGAATGATAAACTGTCTAAAGTGAGTCAGTATCGGTTGGGGCTGAAGACAACAAGTTTGAAAATGAAAAAGAAAGAAAATAAACTTGTGTGTGGCGTTATGAAGAAGTGAGCTAGAGACTAGAGACTCCAGGCTACACTTGTCGCTACTAGCATAACGCAACCGAATGTCGAACAGAAACTGAAACGATGGTGGTCTTGCTGCATTGGAGGTAATATGGTCACCGGATTTCAATAAAAAGACAATATCTCTGGTTCTACTAAAATGATTTTGATCTTGGGTCCATCAGTGTCGTAGGGGTGTAATACTAAATCACTCCACTACTTTTACAAAGGTTCAGTGTGTAGGATTAAGGGGCATCTATTGGCATGAATGCTTTCTAAAATGTATTCTTTTTTTTCATTACCTTAGAATGAGCTGTTTATATCTATTTACAGCGTGGGTCCACTTTCACTGGGGCCGCCATGTTCCTCTACAGTAGCCCAGAATGGACAAAGCAAACACTGATTTTATATAGGACCATTTGCATTTTTGGGTTTTAACATCCGCCATCCTAGTTCTTTTACATGCTTGGTACACTAAAGAAGTTTCAATCCTGCCACCTCAACACTAGATGCCACTAAATCTTACACACTACACCTTTCAGGTCTTAATTGTGAATGAAAGTGGCATGTAAACACAGTGTGATGAAAAACAAATTTGATTTTGCCCACTAGTGCTCCAATTTCTCTGTTCACTGATTGAAATAAAAATCAGGGACAGTAGAAATATCTTCCCATGTAATCACTGGGGGTGTCACAACTTCTATTCTAAGTTGAAAATCATCAAAATTATTTTTTGATTTTGACCTTTGCAATCAAAAGCAGGATCTGCAATTCTCCTTGTATTTTTAATCGAAACGTGACCTTAAAATCAAAAGTTGAATCAAATAGTCAAATTGGAAAATAGTGACAGCCCTTGTAATTATCCATCTCCTTTTTTTAGCTGCATTGATTCACTTTTCTCCGTCATTAAGGACACAAGAAGAAGATACAGGACGAGGACAATGGCAGGGCAAAGGGAAAGAGACAGAGAGGAACTTAGTCACTGAACATTGATCAGTTAGGGAATAGGAGAGGTCAGGGAGCCCTTTAATTCTCAGATCAGCCTTAGTGGTATGTGTAGGTATGTACAGTATGTAGGTGTGCATGGGTATGTGCAGGAAACATTATTTATTGCTCCTCTGACCATCACAGATATTTGCTCTCTAATGAAAGAATGGACAGGGAAAAAAGCGTGCAAGGAATGACCAAAGCAACAATGTAAATCCTCATGAAAATAAAGTTGAAATGGGAGCTGTCACACCTCCTGAGGCAGAGCGCTAAATTGATGGTTATGAAAACGTATTTATGATCGCCCATAGGCACCAATGAAGAAAAGAAGCATGTCGTACAGTATGAAGACTGCTAAACACACAGGCTGAAAATGGATCTCACTTACAGATCCGTAGCCTGAGGACGTTCCTTGGTAACAACCACATGCACTACATACTGTATATGCACCCCACTGCTAACAGCGCTGTGAAGAAATCTGATGCTCATTTTCAATTCATCCCTTTCAGCCTGTCAATCGGCATGTAGACTCAGTCAAAACATAGAGATTTCTGAGCCTATAATTTGTGGCAGATAACAGCTAGTGGCACAGGCAGGTGGCTATTAGTCCTGATAAATTATGAATCAGCTTTATCATGCCGACTGTCTGTCTCCTGCTGAAAATAAATTAGACTTGGGTGGTGGTACATTTGGACTACACACATTTTTGTACATAATGAAGTTTTTAAGTAAGTTCAGGTATACTTTATATGTAAGTTTGCCTGCATCTGTCTGTTCTATCTCACGCAGACTCTGCCCTCTACTGGACTCTATGGCCCCTTTAATCATCGCCAGATAAATGGAGCCGGCCAGTCAGGACGTGCTTACCTGAGAACGCCTCAAAGTATATAAAGCAGTACCTCGATGATTGGTTTAATCGATGTGGCTGGGTCGAAGTAACGTTGTGACAGGGCATTCGTGCATTTGAGCTTCACCCACTGAGTCCATAGAATCCAGAAGAGGGTGGAGCCTGTGTAAAATAGAAGGAAGGTTACAATATTGTAACCCTTGTTCTATTAGCACAAGCAGTGCCCTCTACTTCCTGGCTCTGTAGTTCCCACATCGCTCAATGACAAGGGCTAGGATGGCAGACAGTGTCGTGGTACTATCTTATATACTGTGAGCTCTACACGAATTTGGGTTCTGGTTGGTCGGTTACTTTTATGCAAAATTCCATAGGCAAATGCATGCTCATGACTGGAGGAGAGTTTTAACATTAGAGTCCAGTAGAGGGCAGCGCCTATGCTAACATAACTAGGGTTACAATATTGTAACTTTTGCTTGTATTTCTTTGATTGCCTGAGTATGTTCGTTTGTTTGTTTTCTTTATGAATAGATATGGTCACCTGTGTCATTAAGCTAAATCTAGGTTGCAGCTCACACTTCAGTGTGTGTGTGTGTGTGAGTGTGTGTGTATTTGTAAGGTTGTGAAAGTACTGTTGACAATAACTAGACGTAATAGCTCTCTCCTTGTGGGGCCATTCTGATTGTGTATGATAAAGACAAATGAGCTGACAGCGAAGAGCTTTGCTCTACCCACCAGACAATATACACGTCTCCATCTACCCCCTCTCACACACACACACACACACACACACACACACACACACACACTAATGACACGTTTGACTTGTGCTAACCAGAGTCCATGGGAAAAGACCATGGTGGGCTCATATGAAAGTCCAATTAGAAGAGACAGTTAAAAGCGTTAAAGGATAATTACAGCAACGCTGAATGTTCAGCCTGTTTTCCTTTGAGGCATTTTTTTCTTTTCTTTCTCCCTCAACACACCATTCACTTTCATTTTCAGCTCCAATCAAAATCCAAACAATACTTCTGAGATGGCTTCAGAGGTGCAGCGATGTAATCTGTGGAGATGTTTGTGTCCACAATGTTTTTCATGAGAGCTCACTAATTAAAGCATGGAATACACGGTTTTGTGAATGAATGGGCCTCTGTTAAGTCCATTTAACCCTTTGAACTCTGCAATAGAAATGGTCTTCCAGTGCCTACATTTGTATATTTGTTCATTGTAATGTCCTTTTTAGGTATATCTTAAAATGCGTAATATCCCTAAAATCTGTACAAGCTCGAAGGTTATGTAATTCAATAAACAATGATAATTGACAAAATTATTGAAAGTATCACAAAGAAAAAAAAATCTGACTTAGTTTCTTCAGATTTTACGAAACAAAAATTCAAAACATACAGATCCAAAATATTTTTTAGATGAAGAAACATAAATAAAATATTTCCCAATACTACAAAAGTTATTTGAACAGTGTACATTATTTAGTTTTTGAGATATGCTAATTTTTATGAGCAGAGTGCAAAGGTGTGACAGATTTATCATTCAGTCCTCTGGCACCACGGCACATTTTTTCATGGTTTGCACCAAACATAACGTTGTGCAATGACGTTGTTATGAGCATACAACATGATGGCATGGAAGACAGAAGCCTTGGCTTTCTGGTACACAAAAAATAAATGTTCCAGCTATTCAGATTTTTATTTTGTCAATATGTATACAGGATTATACAAATGACAATCTTCCACAGCCATTAAGGGGAAATTCCAGTGTAATAATGGCAGAATACTACATTTGCATCACATGTAAGGTAAGGTAACATAAGGCTGCTGTCGCAAAGAATTTATGCTCCAACTATTATGGGACTTATTTAGATTGACATATAGATATATACATATATCTATATATCTATATATATATACGGGATTATGCAAACGACGATCTCTCGTGGCCCACATGGGGAAATAACCAGTGTAATATACCATGTTCGCATGGTGCGTAAGGTAAGGTAATGGAAGGTCATGACATAATGACAGGGAGGACAAAAGTCTTAGCTTTCTGTTGCAAAAAGAATTAATGTGTTTGATATGGTTCTTATGTTAGATCTATTAAAAATGATGTGCCGCGGGATGTGTGTTTTTAAGGAGTTAAATGATTTTATTACTAATGTTTACTTTCGGAAAATAATGATTGAGCAATCACGGCAAGAAAAGGGCCTGCTTATTACATTAAGTAAAAATGGATATCAGGACAAAGATGTTGGCATATCACTGTGGTAGCACTGATGTATCACTGGAACAAAGTCATAACGTTAAACCAGAGTAGAAAAAGAACGAGGAATTTTGCTTTAGATGTGTAATAGTAGCACATGCAAAGGAGAAGACAAACACTTAGATAAGCAGCATGGTTCACACTCAAGCCTTAAACTTCAGGCAGCAGCTCAGCCAATTACTTTATATTATAAATATGTAGAGCCACAACAAAAAGTTGTCAACTTTTAGATTTTTCAACTAATTTGATAATCATTTAATCATTTTGAGTATTTTTTTTTAAGAAAAAAAGAAAACTTTTCTATTTCCAGCTTTTTAAATGTGAATATGCTCCGTTTTTTTTTCCCTCCTCTTTCGCAGTACATTGAAAATATTTGGTTTGTAAACAACACATGGAAGGACATCATCTTGGGATTTAAGAAACACTGACTGACTTTTTACCATTTTCTGACATTTGATAGACCAAACAATTCATCTATTAGAGAAAATAATGAATAATAGTTAGTTGCAGCCTTATGGTCATGTTTGTTTGTACATTTTATACATTTATTAATGTACATTTTTGCTAATCTTATCCATTAATAAAAAACGTTAAGTCTTTATTTCAGAAAGATTTTATCCGTTGTTGAAAAATATTCTGTGACCTTCTCCTGACCTGAATTCAAAATGCTACCATGGCTACCTCAGCCTGTTCAACCAGCAGAATCTGATGTTGTGTACATTTCATATCATATCGTTAATGTCAGGGCCACAGGTGTCCTGGTGTCAGTATGAATTCTGTCACAGCTACACAAAACAACATCCCCATCTTCTCAACTTTTGCCATGATTACCATCTGTCTGTCTGTCTGTCTATCTGTCTGTCTCTCTATCCATATATCCATCTATCCATCTCTCTATCTATATGTATATGTGTGTATTTGTTCATCCATCCACCAACCAATCTATCAACCAAACTATCTGCCTCTCTATTAGCCCCTCCGTCGACCCCTCATTCTGTTTATTTTCTATTACAAGGTGGGAAAAATGTATTGGTATCAAATGGCATCAAATGATAATTCTACAGCTCAATAGCAAGTGCTATCCCTCAGCTAAATTGATATCATCACAAGGGGGAAATTGCAATGGGAAGGTAGATACGGCCACACAAATCTGCCCACAGCCACACACACATGGATTGAAGTGATTGCTCACTCCGCTCAACCCTGACCTCCACAGTAATATCTGGTCCTCCTGCCGCCCACTTTCTCACCATGGAGACGTCAATCACGGGGTTGCATGGCGAGAAGGTTAGCGGCTGTCTGTCAGTTCCACGGGCGATGAGCATGTGTGCGCGCATCCCAACACACACACAAACCTCAACATGCTCTTGACTGCTTTGTGGCGTCCTATGTAAAGGTCCTTCTGTCAGAAACCATTAAGCTTGTAGGAACCCACGTCCCGCCCTTGATAAATCAATAGATGCACACATACAAATAGATTTCTTTAACATAAAAAACACCAAAAAAGAAAAAAAAAAAAGGTCTATTATATCTTTTTTTTTTGTCATGCCCTAATTGATCCCACTTCAACAAGACAAATACTAGGTACTTAAGTTATATTTATGCTGTACTTGCACCCAGTTTTCTGTCTACCATGGGCTCCATCATGGACCCTTTGCTCCCCAGTGACCTCTCAGCCACAGAGCAAAACCCTCTCTGTGCACAAAACTGCAAACAGGCAGAGATACCTCATTACTAAAACTATACCTAAGCATCTTTTTTCACCATAAGCATTTGTTTTACCCTCACTAATATTTGCACGCAGGCTAACTAGTGTCCCTGCCTCGCCCTGTTCTTCTCATGTACTGGGAGGGTAATGGTGTTGTTATTACTGCATCTTCGCATCCTCTCATTTACCACTAACAATCTTCTCTGTAGTTTGCACAGGGAAGTACTAAAATGGAGGAGAGAGCTTGCCAGGGGCTGCGTGGCTCTCACAATTAACCTCCAGAACTGCAAAGTAAGGTAAATTAGACTTGACTTCAGCTTTAATTACAAAACAGCAGGGGACTGCTGCAAACACACGTGCAGATGATATGCACACCTAGTTTTGTGTGTGATATGCTCATGTATGAAAAAGCGCAAACACAGTGGCACAAACATCCTCTAAATACTGGTTAAATAAACCGAAAGCAGCTCTTGCACACACAAGAAAAGTGCACACATTTTAGAGTATTTTTAATTCCACTCAAAAATGGCTCTTCATGATGGTGTCATTTGTCAAGTCATAAGTTATGAACAAATTTGCACAGAAACATAATGTATTCGATCCCAAATATTTCAGCTGCAAATGAGACACTGCAGAGTCTTTACAAATATTGGTATGCATATTTCATGTTTTGATTAAGGTTTTGGCCAGCAGTATCTCAGCATCTTTCAAGGTTCTAAAATGCATAAATATTAATAAATGTAAGCCCACTGTCTTCTCTTTGCTCTTTTTGCATTATGAATGACATCACATAACATTAGGTTGCCGGGTAATGATAAGAGAACAGTGGTGCTGGTTTGATGAGTTATGCATGAAAGGACTTCTTTCAACCCTCCCCAGTTTCAGTCTCGGCAAAGCTCGTTTGCTTAAAGCTATTTTGATGTGTGCCTTTGTGAGACCTTTGTGTGGGCCTTTTGACTTTCCAAACTTCAAATTCACAAATTCTGAATCAATTTACATAGAGCCGCTTTCTGCCTGTGTCAAGTCAGTTGTGCTGGAGGATGTCACTTGATGGTTTAGGCACATAGTATAGTGTTTTCTTTTGTTTGTTTGTTTTATGTGGGAATATGTGAATTGTCACTTATCTTAGTAGTTTAAGCTACAAATGTATTCATAAGGTAATGTTCAGGACATGGTAAAGAGGACAATGCAGCCTTTCATACTAAAGGCACGTATTGTTCCCTGACAATTGTTCTTACTAGCAAGGTAAGGAGCCTCTGAGAAAGCACTCAGACAGTCATGCAAAACTAAAACTCCCTGGACACCCAACCAAATAAAATTTTTGGTCCAGTCTGTAGGATATAAGGAGGATTTACTGGACGAAATAGAATCTCATATAAGTTTTCTTTTTTTTTTGGTGTGAAATCACCTTAAAATAGGAATCGTTCGTTTTATCTACGTAGGGAGTGGGTCCTCATCTGCAGCGATCACCATGTTGCACCACCATATTTCGACAGCAGCCCAGAATGGGCGAACTGAACACTGATTCTAGACAGGGCTATTTACATTTTAGCAGTGGCTACCATAGTTACCAGCCCCTCCGTGATGAGTAGCCCTGTTTAAATTACCGGATCTGTTTGTTTTGGATAAGAGGAAATCTCTACACATAATTCAGCTCCCGGTAAAACCTATTGAACATCTGGATCAGAAATAAGATGAGCGCACATTTACTTAACAGAGAAAGAAGATAAGCACACATTAGCAGGGGCTGGGCTAGCGACCCGTCTGTGACGAGCTGAACAGCGTCGGAGGAACACAATATAAAACCACTTATTCAGTATTTTTACCTATTTAAATTTTTTGAAGAGAATAGGGGACCTCTGCGGACAATTCAGCTCCCGGTACAAACCTCTTGAACAATCAACACTGAAGGAATCCTAACCCGGAGAATTTTCAGCTGGTTGCAATCTGCAGTCCTCACCACTAGATGCCACTAAATCCCCACACTCTTCCCTTAAAGGTAGGACTACCTGGCCTCTCATTTCTCAATTTCAATGAAGCCACTATGGTGATGCAGTGGGGATGAAGATTCAACGGCCTCCAGCAAAATCACAGGGTTGTTCTGCACAAAGGAACCTGGCTCAACTTCTGCTGCACATCAACGCAAGATCATCCAGAAAGGTGCTGTGTTGGCAATCAAATTCATGCAGGCACAACTTCCTGGCAGATTTCCTTGTATTATGAACCTCATATTTCCGTGGTTTATCTTGTAATTGTCGCAACACAGAATTAGATGATTGCCATGGTGACAGCTCTCCAGAGTTGTAAAATCCTTTGTCCAAAGTTTTAGAACCACTGCTGAGTGTTTTGGTGTCTGATAAGCCCTTAAAATCATGGATGTCATGATGCCAACACAGACCCAAAGCAGTCTGTTTTTTTCTGGTTTAAATGTCCAGTCAGTGTCTGTTCGTGATGTGTCATGCACTCCCCCTGAGTCCCCTCTAATCAAGTAGTTTTAAGGCCCAGACACTTCAAATCGACATCAAAGAACTAGGGGTGAAGTGTAGTGAAGGACGACTCGTGTGTAGCCTCAATGTCCTCTGTGTCTCAGCCAAAAAAGTTGCAGTTGAACAGACCACAAAGACTACAGCCAATGGCCAAGTGGCATGTATATTCTGCACCTTTGTGAGAGAAATTAAGTCTCCATACGAGCAGGTAGACGTCTGTATTCATCATTCAAAGAGGGAAAACCACAGCCAACCATTCGCTCAGTGTGTCAGGGCCCTTAGCTGTCTAAACCTAACCAAGACTTGAAGTGGCAATCAGATGAATCGGTATGTATACTGAAATGTTTTCACCCACATTTACTGACTCCTCTCTCTGGCTGTCTGCTCTGTGTTTTCATGAATAGAAAAACTGTCTTCCTTGCTCAATAGAAACATTTCTGGAACTAAAGAAAAACATTTTCCTCGCCCAGCATCTGTGAGAAGATCCATCTCAGGTCTAACGGCCCACTCACCCTCATTTCAGCAGTGGCCATTTTGTGCCAGACTCCTTGCCCCCATATCAGTTGACCTCCATTTAACAGCAGCTATTTTGTGTCTGATACAAACACAGTTTCATTCTCTGTGGGTCAGAGAACAGTCGATTATTACAACAGTGAAATATTATGGGGAGACTATAATTGCTGTTCTAACCAGAGTCCGTAATAACGCCGTGTCTGTGCGTATAAGTGCCTGTGCTTTATGAGCTGAGGCTGGTTCACTTGCCCCTATTCTGCTGTAACTATCACACAGGACTGACTACTCAAATATTACCATCCTGATGACGTAGGAGCTGAAAATCACAGTCAGATGGACAAAGGTAGACAGAGAAAACTATACTTGATATATAGGTAGACAGACAGAATAATAAAACACATATTTACACACACACACAAGATACATTCACCCCAGTGCACAATACACATGAAGCAAAAACAATACACAGTATGTGAGTTTTATAAATTTGCATGAACATATTTATCGCCTTCTGTGTAAATCTGTGTATAACTCGTGTTTACACATAGAGTTTGCTGTATGTATTGCGTGGGACATCACTGCATGTGTTCAGCACAAGGTATGTCTAATTATATTTCTAACAACAGGATATCCTACACACTCAGCACACACAAAAACAGTAGAGATCGCAATACATTACTTATGGACTCGTGGGTTATGATATTTCACTATAACCCATTCTTTTAAAGTTAGATAGACGTGGATAAACTTTAGCTGCATGAAACACTTAACTTTAAAGAACATGCAGGAAGCATCACAGACGATCTCCCCAAGCCAGCATCGAGCTGAATGTCAAAAAAGCGTGTTTTTATCCAGTGGGAGCTGAATGCATGTTCAGTAGACTATTCAGTATGTACTGTAGAAGTGCTTTTCTGTAACAAAACATACTTTGATGCCCTTCTCATAGATAATTAAGGGCACTGCTCCTTTTTGCTGTCAGCAACCTCTAAGCAGAATATCCTGTTGCATGCAAAATACTGCAAGTAATGTATCTGATTTATTTTAAAGTGAACCGAGAAATAATTTGTTTTCTTGGTTCAGCTGAAGTCTTTACGGAGACATCAGCTTTCTCCTTTGTGAGGTTTTTTTTTTTTTCTGGGTGTTTATGCTTTTGATTGATAGTTTACAGTTGTGAGGCAGACAGGACACGAGGGACGCTGTGGTTTACGTGGTAGGGCACTGTGATGCACCAGGTTTCTACTGAACTACAAACAGCATTATCATCACATACTGTTTTTTGGGAAATTCTCTCAAATGGGAAGGAAAATCATGACTTATTGCTGCAACACCACTCACTAGAATTACTCCACTAGTTTCACACTATATTAAACAATTAAAGCATCATACAGTAAATTCTCATGAGGGGAGATTTAAGCCCGCTCTCATTCCAAGGACGTCAAATACTGCTGCTTTCTCACACCCCTTCTTGTGCGAGATTGATGACAAAAATAGCAGTTGGCATCTTTATGAAATTGGGCTTTCAACAATCCGTGGCAGTACCTGGCGCTGAGAACAACAAACATAGTATAAACAGCATAGACTGGGAGGGTGGTGCATTGTCAGGTTTTAACATAAAGTTATAGAACTTAATATGGTCAACCAGACTGTCGCCACCCACGTGACGAATTTATGTCACGTTGCGTTGCGTACCAAACGTAGCTATTCTAACCAAAAACATGATTATTTTTCTTAACTTTACAAAGTAGTTTGTTGCCTTAACCTAACCACCCTCCTTTTACAACATTAACTATGTGTTACAATGTCTTTCAGCTGTGCCTCACATTGATAAGCTAAAGATTGCCCTTTTTGTCACTATCAAAGGCTTAGGAGCATGACAGCGCGTCAGTATTTGACGAGCTGGGGATGAGAACGGGTTGGAGATCAATGTTCCCCCCAGTGACGCTGCTTGTTTGTCAGACACTATAAGTTGTCATGATGTACTAAATCTTTGACTTTCTTGAGAGTAAAACCTCAAATAGGCAACTCCATGTCCGAGCCTCTCTTATTTTAAGTCTTGTTTATGCTACAACAGGTTAATGTTTACTGTAAAAGGCCTAGCATAAACTCTTATTGTGTGAGTATATGTTGTACATGACCTGACATAGACTTATTATCCTGACATGACTTCAACTAAATGATTCTGGCCAAATTTGGTCACAGGAGGAGAAGCAATTGTTCTCGGAGCTGGCTGTCTAAATGGCAGGAAAGCAGTCGCTTAAGTGACAGGAAACACCTTTTAATGTGTACCGGAAAGCAGTAGGTGTCTCAACTGATACTGCTTGTTTGTCAGACATTATAAATTGTCATATTGTACTAATTCTTTGGCTTTCTCACGAGTAAACCCTCAAATGTGCAACTCCATGTGTGACCCTCTCTTATTTTAAGTCTTGTTTATGCTACAGTAGCCTCAGAAATCGGCTATCACCTGATGACGATGTAGCCTCTGGGGCAACACCCAATATTTCGGGAGATTCTGTGTAGCCAGCGGATATCTGCGCCAAGACATTCTGTGCAGCGGCCATTTTAGCTAACATCTATAAACAGACTGCAATAACAAATACATTTTTTTTTAAGTAAATAAAAAGCTAAACTGTCATCTGATGAAAGCTGATCAATTCTGAGACTGCATTTGGGCCAATGTGTTCTGCTTCTTTTGCTCTCCACAGAGCACATGTGACATGTGACCAACATCTTGTACCGTTGCCTATGATTGATTCTGCATACATATGCAGGTATTTAGTGATTATTATGATGTTCATTTAAGCATCGTAATACCAGAAGC
Organism: Cephalopholis sonnerati; assembly: GCA_019142605.1. Taxonomy (NCBI): domain Eukaryota; kingdom Metazoa; phylum Chordata; class Actinopteri; order Perciformes; family Serranidae; genus Cephalopholis; species Cephalopholis sonnerati. Next base: position 38,455,668 of record JAGQAX010000013.1, read on the forward strand.
CAACTTAAACACACCGAGCAACGTTCACAGGAAGTAACAGAGTATGTGGCCTAAATATGTGGCAGTAAATGGGAGGGAAATTAAATGATTAGAGCCCTGACAAGGACACGTACTCTGTGTGAGGCACAGAATGAACAGTGAGAGAGAAAGATGTTGGATCAGGAGGGGATGGCATCTGCTAAAACAGCAGGGGGTCGGGACCACACACGCACACAGACACAAACTCACAGGTGAGGTGAAGCGAAACACTCTAAAGCTCACAGGTGAACACACAAGCTGGCAAGTTACTGCTGCTTTTTCAGTGCATATGAAGTCATGAAATAATGCAAACACAAACATACTGTTGGTAAACACACACACATGCAAATATGTTCAAACCTGCCAAGACACATCAGCAACTGCAAAGCTGCCTTTTTCCCTCTGGGGTCACCCTGACCTTCAACCTCTACCTCCTGGGTCACGTTGGCATTTTCACAATAAAAGCAGAAAGCTTAGACAGAGACAGAGAGCGCGTCTGACTGTCAGGAACAGGCTAAGAGATAGCAGGTGGAGCAAATACAGCATAATATGGACTGACAGTTAACATCGCTACTCTGGAGATTTCCTACCATTAAGGCACAATCAAATAACCAGACATACTTTCTTCCACTGGCTTGGGCACTCTACATTAGTGTTGTTAGCTGCAATCTGTGGGACAGGGACAGGCATAGTGTTTGTGAGTGAAGGGAACAGCATGAATATGGACAGCTAACACTGTGCATAGTAAGTGAAATATGTCTTTCCCCTTTAGTCATATGATTTTAGATGCTCAGAAATGGGTTCAGCTGCAGCTGGAAATTAGATTATTGGAGATTACTCGACAGTGCAGCAGTCATTACTGCACAAACAGAAGCTGAGAGATGAGGCGTTTTTTATAGAGGAAAAGTTCTCTTACTTGTTTGTTCTTTTCTCTCTTTTTTTTTTTTTAAATTCCGTTTTTATTCATTCGCCCTCCCGAGAAAAACTGCTTTGAAGAGAATTCTGTCTTGTCAACATTTTTATCACATTTCCCTTCTGTCCAGCACTTGGATTCTGCATCTTTTTTGACAGGATTGGAGGCTAAAATTAGATGTCCAGATAAACAAAGGAGTGTGCTTCATACTGCATAAACTTGGATGAGATTTGGTTGACAGAGATCATAATCGGGAAAGACAAAGTACACAAACATTATGAGCTGAAACATATGAGTTTGTAAAATCTGAAGATGAAAAAAACTTCTTACTTTGCATATTTATTTGTAAAAATTCCAATAAAAACCTGTGGATGTGGCAAATAAAACCTGCTTTAGGTGCCTCTACTGACAGTTTGGTGTTGTTTTCGTTGTTGAGAGAAGTCAACACCTCAAACTTATTAGAGATTTACTGCCCCACCCCAAATATACAAAAATAATCTGACAGAGATCTGAATATATTACCAATGTTGGAGGAAATGAATGATTACAGTCATGATAAGGTAACTAGTGACCGTGATGGAGCACATTTCTAAAATAACTCGCCCAGTCCTTCGTGTGTGTGAAGACATGTTTGTGTGCTTGTAGCCGACTACATTTGCATGTTAATGTCCGTAAGAATATTGATGTGTCCGCGCAGGAGTGTGTGTCCAAGGATGTGTGTGTTTGTGAATGTGTCACACCCTCTTCTACTCATTATAGCAGGACATATCCATGTGTGGCATTTACCTCTGACCTCTGCTCCGCGACAGGCACAATTACTGAAAGGCCAGACTCCTCAGTGAGTGTCCATCACTTCTGCACTCTCTCCTCCTCTCCCTCCTTCTTTACCGCTTCTTTCCTCCACATCAGACTCACTGGTGCTGCTAATCTGACATGAAAGGGAAAAAAAATTAGGTTAATCTGACATGTAGTTTAATAAGGTGAAGCTTTATCTTTTCATGACTACATTTCGAGCATTCTTGTTAATGAACCACGCCTGTTTTTATGTCTTTTCATTTCCGTCTCTGATGTCTTTTTTTCTGTGCTTTAAATCAGAGATTTTCTGAGTTTCTAAAAGTTTCTTAGTTAAGCGAACAAGATAAAAGCAGAAAGATGGAGCAAAAGAACAAGGGATGGGGGAAAAAACAGATAAAGACAGAGTGAGAAGGGAAGCCTGATTGGGGGCAGTCACAGGCCAGCTTCCTGTCCCTCTCCCTGCCTTCTCCTCTCTATCCTCCCCCTCTCTCCCTCCATCCGCAGGTAACAGAGCTCTCCTCCAGAGAGGAAGGGATGAAGAGATTAAGAGAAAATTACACCGAGTCCTTCTCTTTGACAAGACAAGGGAAGTGGAGAGTCGGAACTTCAAACAACTTTTGAAAAGACGGGGTCAGGGGTCACGGAGGAGGGCTGGACAAGAGAAGGACAGACAGATACAGAGGGAGAAAAAGACAGAAGAAGCCATCTGGGATTTGAGGTCATGGTAGATGAAGGGAGGGAGACTGAGAGAGAAGTGAATTAGAGAAGAAACAGAAGCTCTGTGTTGACCTCAGACAAAGAGGAGGTTATTGTGGTGGCAGAAAAGTATTGTCACTTAGGTAAAGGCCATGAGACTGACACCCCGGCACAACGAAAGGCTCCTCTGTAGCAAATGATCTCATTTAGATAATGAGTACGAAGAGGGAGTTATTTTACGAGTAAAAGTGAGTCAAAATGAGGTGAATTAGGCCAATTACTTTTGTATGGAATTGTCCTCTACAAAAAAAACTTAATCTTGACATTGATCTCATGTTTATTTGTGGGAATGAAAAGAAATACATATACCCAGTAACAAAGCCAGTATAAACCTGGAATAGATGCAATAAGCTTGAGCTTTAGCCTTCACCCTTTCAGTCCATTTTTCTCCCTTTTATTTTTTGTTTGAATTTAATGTCTTGTTCTTTTTTACTCTTTTTCATGTGCATTCCTCTTGGAAATTTCTTAACAAGGATCTAAATAAATTCCTGCTACTACTACCATAAATTTAGATGGATTGTAGTTTAACGCTTGTGTTTTTTAGACCCTGGCTTTACTTCCTCATTGTTTAGGGTCTCACAAACCTGACTGCTGAATGTGTAAAAATATTATTAATTGTATCATCGAATCATCCTCATGTATATATCCTCTTCTTCTGACCAGATTAATATACAGTGTTGTTGAAAAGTAGAAACTCTTCTCTGTGCCCCAAGATGACAAGCAGCACTATTAAAGTGAATACACACATGAAATGTAAAAAGTTATATCAGTGATTCTCAAAGTGTGGTTTGGATTTTCAGAATCATTAATTATCATGATAAAATCAAATAAGAAAATATATTTATATTTATTTGCTTATTTATTCATTTATTTATTTTGACACACCGCTTAATGGTTTAATAAAAAATGTTTTGTTTTATTTATGTTTCTTTTCACTGTATTTACCAGTTTTTACATTTAAGAAAACAGGTATACAAAATACAGGACTTTTTTTTTTTGATTATGCCCCATGGAGGGTTTAATCTAAAATATTTTATAGATTACATTCTAATCTAACAAATCTTTAACTATCCTCCTGTGTTCTTTCACATAACTATAATTATAAAAGAGTAATAAAACTGGCCATATGTCAAATTAGTCCACGGGACATACATAGGGGATCCTTGCGACATTCTCTGGTTTGTAAGGGGACCTTGGCTGAAAATAGATTGAAAACATTTGCCTTATGTTTGTCAAAACATCAAGAACAAACAGGACCATGGATTTTCAGATTCATCCAATTATTATTATGACATAAAAAAAATAAAATAAAATATGTATTTACTTATTCATTAAACTATTAAGCCTTTTGTAAAAATAATAAATAATATTTTAATTTTTTAAAATGGATTTTCAGATTCACCAGATTATCATGATTAAAAAAAATATTCATTTATTTTTACAAATGTGTTAATGATTTTTGAATTTTGAAATATTTCATGAATTATTTTCTAAGCTAACAAATCTGTTACTATTGTCCTGTGTTCTGTCACATAACTACGACTACAGAAGTGTGGAGAAAAAAAAGGCTACATGTCAAATTAGTCCAAGGGACATACATAACGGGATCCCTGGTATATTCTGTAGCTTGTAAGGAGTCCTTGGCTGAAAATAGATTGAGAACTTTGCCCTATGTTTGCCAAAACATCATGAACAAACTCTTAGCTGAAATCCCAATAGACTTATTGGATTTGGAGGGGTAGTGCTGTACAAACAGCCCCCTCAACACACCTTCAGAAACATGTCATCAGTTCAGTCACAAGGTATCATGCTGATAAAAAACGTTAGGTGTGTTTTAAGCTGTTCAGTGGGCCCAGCATGTCCAGAACCCAGCACATCATTCCTTACAATGAATAGTAGTATTTTTATTGTCTGTTATGACCTAGTGACACAGTTTCTTTAAAATTAACATTCAGTTCAATGTCTGAAACAGAGCTCCTCTCACACACTCAGTATACATGTTAAACTTTTCGACATCTATTCAGAGCGGACAAGACGAGGGAAGGGAAGAGCCGCCCTGCCTCTCCATCAAATCAACTTTTAATGAAACTGGGAAGTTAAAAGAAACAAGACATTTTTAAAGAGCAACCACATATCCATATAGCTGTCTTATGCTCTATGCACGGCTGCTCTTCTAAAATCTCAGCGGAGATATGGGTGAACGGGAACAAGTCTGGTTGACAGAATAACACAGTGTATAAGAAAAGTGAAGTGTGTGTGTGTGTGTGTGTGTGTGTGTGTGTGTGTGTGTGTGTGTGTGTGTGTGTGTGTGCGACGGGGGTAATGTAATTTGTTTTTGTTTAACCCTGAGCTGTAGGGTCTCTTGTTTTAATAGAGTTGTAGATTAGTTTTGCAATCCCACGTAATTGGGTAAGTGATAAGCATACGGTGGTATTCCTATCGTGCCATTATAGTCCACACACTCTCTCTTACACACACGTGCACGCACACACACACACACACACACACACACACACACACAAACAGATATTCCAACATGCAAAATTGCTCACAAGTAGTTCAGAATTGGTTGGAGAGAAGAGACTAAACCCAGTAACAGTTCAATACCTGTAATCTGCTGAGTATATTATCTTCAGCAGATTATGGGTGAAAAGTGTTGCGCCTGCCATTTGAGACAATAGATCATGCTTTATCCCCTTCATTTCCCCAGGATAAAAGCCGACTGTTCTTTCTTGCTCATTAGTTTTCTTTTCATCTTCCTGTATGTCCTTCTGCTCCATTCCTCCATCAGTAAACAGCTTGGGCACATGAATTTAACAACTACAATGTCTCCTGTTGAAAGGCAAAGACATTTACATCTGCTTTTTTCTCTGGAAATCCCAATTTTGAGTCAATGTTATTTTATCTAAGGTAAATTATGCCAAATCAAGGGGTGGTTTGGATTGGATTGATGAGATGTAATGAGATTTGGGTAATCACTACATAAATGCTTATGCTGCAAATTTACCATAACAGATGTACTTAAAGAGGCTTTTTAGTAAACACAAATATGCTACATGATATTTTTATTATCCATTTACAGTATTTTGCAGAAAGTGTCGTGTTGGATGTTTGAAAAATCTGAAGCATACTGCTTTAGTTACTGCAGGTAGTGCCCACAACCACCATCTGCCAGAACACAGGGTCAACACACCTCCGCTTAGGTAAGCTCCCAGTGTGAGGTGTGTGTATGTTTTCTCCTTCCATGTGCAGTATGTGCACATAATAGTGCCTGGCTCTGTAGCTAAATGCTTGGATGGGGAGCTGTAACATGAGATATTGGCTGAGATTTGCTACTCTTAATATTAGGATAGGTCTTTTCCTTTTGTTTAATGCTGTATTACCAAAGAGTTTTTAGCTTGTTTGTGTGTTCAAACTGATGTGAGTCATTCTACTTGTTTGGCAAAAATTCAGAGTGAGTCCACATTACCTAACAACCTAAAAAGTGTGATAGTTTATTTATTAAATCAGGGTTATTGAAACTTATAGAGATAATAGAACTCCAGACGTTACTAATTATGTTTAAAGCCAAAAACAGAGTTTTACCAGAAAACCTGCAAAAGCTGTTTGTGTTTACTTCAGAAAATGAAAATCATAGAAGAAGATTTGACTTTAAGCACCAAGTTGCTCGGACTACTTTGAAACAGATGTGTATTTCGGTTGTTGGTGTAAAAATATGGAATTCCCAACTACAAGATTTAAAAGGTTGTACAGATATTTATAGATTTAAAAAATGTACAAATGCAGAAAAAATTGTCAATATGTACTTGAAACTTAAATTGAATGTTAATGATCAATTGTTTTGAGCATGTAAAATTTACTTGTATTTTTTTTTTGGTTCATTTTTGTTTGTTGTTATAATCAAAGTGTTGATGGTGTAGGCTATTGAAAATCAACTGTATGTGATGTCAGACCATCTTTTTTAAAATTTAATTTGTTCAAGTAGGGGGCAGACAAATATAAGAATTGTTTTCTTCTTGCTGCTCCTTTCCAATCATGGAGGTGTTGATTTGATTTGAAAATGTAAAGTACATTTATGTACAAATTATGTTGTCCACTTTCATGAAAGGAAAAAAATAATAATAAAAAAATAAAAAATAAATAAATAAATAAACTAGAAATAAACCTCATAGTTGCATGGCTTTGCAAACCCGTCACATTGCAGTTACAGTCTGTAAAAACATGCATGTTTCACACACATCTTCAATCCTGCAGCACTGAATATCTATACAATCAGCAAGGTTTCAAGGTGGACACCCAAGATTAGTGTCACCAATTTAGTATGTGACCAAATGTCTCCCATTTCTGCTCCTGGGATATGACATTAAGTAATGGCCAGAAAAGTGTTTTTGCAGAATATTATGATGTCACAGTGAAGCTGACCTTTGACTTTTGGACTTAAAATGTCATCATTTTATCCTCTTAGACATCTGTGTGAAATTTTGTCATAGTTAGTGTATGAATTCTTGAGTTATGGACCAAAACATGTTTTGTGAGGTCACAGTGACCTTGATCTTTGACCATGAAATTCTAATCAGTTTATTCTTGAGTCTAGGTGGACATTTGTGCCAGATTTGAAAGTTTTTTAAGGCTATTATGTTCACGAGAATAAGATGGACGCAAAGTCACCATGACCTGGACCTTTGACCACCAAATAATAATTCACTGTTACTGCCAAGTGAAAGTTGGTGTCATATTTGAAGAAATTGCCTCACAATATTCTTGAAATATATTGTATTTGCAAGAATGACACGGATGCAAGGTCACAGTGACCCTGACCTTTGACCAAGTGAACATCTGTGCCAAGTTTAAAAAAAAAAAAAAAAAAAAAACTCATTAGGTGTTCTTGGGACATTGTTTTTGCAAGAATGAGACCGACAAGGTCACAGTGACCCTGACCTTTGACCACCGAAATCTAATTAGTTCATTGTTAAGTCCTAGCAGACATTCGAGCCAAATTTAAAGAAATTCCCTTAAGTTATTCTTGAGATATCGCATTCACGATAACAGGACAGAGGGACGGACAGACAACCCAAAAATATAATGCCTCCAGACATGGCTATCATCAGCACAGAGGCATAAAAATAGGTGATGGTAAAATGATCAGGCTGTATCAGAGCCTTCTCCACTCTTCTTATACTGACAGTTATGTCAATCTGGTGGAGAATAATACAGTAATTTCTTATTTTAACTGATGCACTCACTTGAATAAAAAACATCTGTATCTGACGAGAAACAGACTAAAAAATACCAGAATTATAAACACTAATTGCTTAATAAGCAGCAACTGTGTAATATATATCTGAATGTATGTAATATATAAGCTTCTCAGGGCACTTGAACTCCCTAATAATACTGTTAACTATACAAAATCATCAACATAAACCACCACAAACTGAACTGAATTGCTGTGATTTATTAGGAGTGAACAACATGTTTCTCTCCGTGCCTTCTTCAGGTCTGCTCAACACAACCACATGAGTACTTACAGGTGTGCTGAATATACACGGGTCAAATGACTAATTATCACAATTATTTCACTTCTCTTTTTCATTTTTTTTTTCTTTCACATTCTTCAAAAACATTTTTCAAAAGATAATTTACAATTCTTAAAAATAAAAGCATAATAAATTTGTAACTGATAATAAGTCGTGTATATTTAGCACACCTGTGAGTGCTCATGTGATTCTGCTCCTAATACAATCACAGCAATTCAGTTCAGTGTGTGGTGGTTTATGTTGATGAGACTTGCTGTGCAGAGGGGCTCCATTTACTGTTAACTATGCGTTATTTTCATGACTTCAATTATGCAATCCATTCTTAAATTTCAGGAGCATGTGTATCATGATATATATTGCTGTCATATAAAATTGCCTGTACCGTAAGAGAAGATAATTGCCGTGTCACCCACTACGAGAATAGCTATTAGGGATCAGGACACGGTGGTTTAGAGATAAAAGTAAAGATGAAAAGAAGTCATGAAAAAAAAAAAACTTTACAAAGAAAGGGGAAGTTTAAGAAAACAGAAGGAGAAATGCATAAAAAAGGAACATGTGAGAACGAGAGAGTAATTACAGGTTGATGATCCGCCTCCTTCCTGTGGTATGCTAGCAGGCAGTTACTATGACAATGTCATGTGCGGGCTAGCCACAGTACCAAAGTGACCTCTAACGCCCTTTTTGTGTGTGTGTGTGTGTGTGTGTGTGTGTGTGTGTGTGTGTGGGTCTACGTGCAGGGAGAATATGTAGCTTCAAAGACAAGTAGGCCGGAGAGTTTTGGGCAGCCCACACTGTTAATACCAGAGGAGGCACACGGTGAAAGCCTCACACCTCAACTCTGATTTCCTGGGCAACAAAGTTGTCAAGGTTTGAGGTGTGAATCTATAATTGACCTCTTCTTTTACCTGATTCTGCCTGGCTGCATGGAGAAAGGAGAGGGGAGAGAAAGAGGGAATAAAACGAGAAAGAGAAGGGAGGGAGGCGGGTGCACGGTGAGAAAAAGAGATGAGACAAACGAGGGAGAGCAGGAGAGAGTGTGAGAATACAAGAGCAACCAGGCTGTCACTCAGATAAAAGGAGTCAGGCTGGACCAGCTCCTGATGCCTTCCTAGTTCACTGTAGCATATTTGATATAATTTCTAAATCGAGTATAAACACAGCTGCAGAGGTGTGTGTGTATGTGTGTGTATCATGTTCATGTCACCACCCAAAATGGGACATGAGAGGGGCTGTCAGTGAGCTCAACATGGGGCTGTCTTTCTCTCTGAGGTGACTCAAGACCTGCCTGCTCAAAAATCAGACCTGTGTATTTTATAGGCTTCAAGTACAAAAGCTCTTTGATGAGGAGCTGCAGCCGCGTGAGAACATACGCACAGCCATGCAAGCATGCACACAGCAGCACACAAACCAGGTACGTTTACACACACACATACACACACTACTCATCATTTTGAGTGTGCAGCTGCACTCTAGACTGCAGTCTTTTGGAGAGCAAGTGCTCGGAAAACTTCAGCCTAATGTAAGTTGTTTGTGCAAATGCATGTGCACACACGGGCTCTTGTCTCACACTTGAAACACATGACATATGCTCTTACCAATGCTGACACATTTAACACAACACTGCAGTCTGAATTTGGTGCTATAAAGCATGAAGGATTTGGCTTTGGAGAGTTGATGATTTCCTATTCCACCCTTTGTTGGCGTTATTTTCCTGTAAAATTTTAGTGAAGTCTTGTACTAGTAAGTTATGCCGCCAGCCAGAAACACTAGGATTTGGAAAAGCAAAACAAGGAAACACTGCATCTCATTTCTCACCTCGTTTCTCACCAAAATGGACCGTCAAGTTAGCAAGACAAAAGTTAGAGCTAATTGATATTAATGTGAACAACAGTGCAATGACAGCACAATTCAGTTAGCAAACCTATGTCCTGTGTTTCCATTTTGTTTTTTTTAATAATCAAGTGTGATGTCAGAGTGGATGGCTGGATGGTACTTCGGCTACACTGGAGACTAGAGTCCATGTTTTGCATTTGATGTGGGTTAAGTACTTGTTGTTGAGTTGATCTAGGCCACTAAAACACATGCTTAATAAGGTTAGTAATGGGACATGAGTAAATAACTCCCCCTTCAGGTCTGCATTGACTTTTTGTGTATCCAAGACCACAATTGTATTCCTACCATTAACAGAATGCTTTAGGCCGTCTTTTTCTGCAATGAGATATTGTAAGGAAAATTAATAAAATATGTACACAGTTAATCTTAATGCAAATCTGTTCAACATAAGCATTCCCTTAATATAGTGATTGAATATAAAAAAAAAAGCAAACAAGATGCTTGGTAGAGTCATTCCAGACTCTGAAAAATACATATTCTAGATCACAACAACCGAATGACAGTTTTAAGGTCGGCAAAAAATAAAATAACACTGTTTGTTTCTCATGAGAAAATTGTCTTAATATCATTACAGGTGTTTTAGTTTTGTAAAATTAACTTTACAGGCATATTTACCAGCTGAAATAATGCTGTGACAGCTGGTAATATGCGGCAGTACTTGGAAAGAAAGAGTTGTTTTCACCTTGTGAGTCTGTGTGTGTGTGGTCATGGCAAACTGTGGTCCTGGTGACACCAATTACAGTGCAAACTAAGGGTGGGTGATATGGCCTTAAAAAAACATCACGACATTTCAGGGTATTTTTGCGATAATGATATTCTTGATGATAAGACAAATAAAAAAAGTAAAATAAATAAAATATTTTATTATCAGTTTAAGAAAATTTTATTGCAGCAACATAAGTGATATAGTTTTACATGTTAAACCAATAGTTTGCCTCAAATATTCAATAAAAACTAAACAAATTATTCTCATTCTTTAGTTTGTGAACAACAGTAACTCAGAGTGAGATTCAGATTCTGCATACGATATTAACAGTTCAACAAAATAAAATACAGAAAATGTCCCCTGGGATCTACAGTCATGGAAAAAATTATTAGACCACCCCTGTTTTCTTCAATTTCTTGTTCGTTTTAATGCCTGGTACAACTAAAGGTATATTACCTGAAGAATACAATGAACATGACAAAAAAATGCAGCTGATTCCATAATACTTTATGTTCTATTTGACATCCATCCATCCATCCATCCATTTCCTAACCGCTTGTCCTCTTGAGGGTCGCAAGGGGGCTGGAGCCTATCCCAGCTGACATTGGGCGAGAGGCAGGGTACACCCTGGACAGGTCGCCAGACTATCACAGGGCTGACACATAGAGACAGACAACCATTCACGCTCACATTGACACCTACGGGCAATTTAGAGTAATCAATTAACCTATCCCCAACTTGCATGTCTTTGGACTGTGGGAGGAAGCCGGAGTACCCGGAGAGAACCCACGCTGACACGGGGAGAACATGCAAACTCCGCACAGATGGGCTTCCGCACCCAGGATCGAACCAGGAACCCTCTTGCTGTGAGGTGGACAGTGCTAACCACCACACCACCGTGCCGCCTCTATTTGACATGCTTAAGCTTAATTGTATTCCCAGGGTATATAAGAGGCCATTTCATGCCTTCAATTTGCAAAGGCCTAAAGTGGTTTCCTGCTTACATTCAAGCCATAGCACAACTCAGAAGTTGTTAGCTCTCACATAATGCCTAAAACAAAAGAATTATGTGAAGCCACAAAGGCAGCCATCTTGGCACTGCTGGATATTGGCATGAGTGAGAGACAGGTAGCCAAAAAACTGAAGATCTCCAAGACAGCCGTCCATTACACCAAGAAAAAGCAAGCCGAACATGGTACTACTAAATTGCTAGCTGGTCAAGGCAGGAAACGTCTTTCTACCCCACGAGAGGACCATGCACTCATCCGTTCCTGTGTCAAGAATCGTCGTCAGACCTCCAGGGACCTTAAAAATGAGTGGGCACTGTCGAGAAATGTGACTTGTTCAGCAAGGACAGTTCAAAACCGACTTCTTGAAGCTGGTCTGAAGTCACACAGGGCACGGGAGAAGCCCTTCATCAACGAAAGGCAGAGGACGACCCGCTTACGCTTTGCTAGGGATCACAAGGATTGGACTGTTGATGACTGGGCTAAGGTTCTCTTCAGTGATGAATCCAATTTTGAGTTGATGCCCACTCCAGCCAACTTACTGGTTAGGAGGAAGCCTGGAGAAGCCTACAAACCAGACTGTCTTGCCCCTACAGTAAAACATGGGGGTGGATCAGTGATGATCTGGGGTTGTGTCAGTATGGGTGGAACAGGGCAAATGCAATTGTGTGAAGGGCGAATGAACCAGGTCACGTACAGGGCTACTCTTGAAAACAGTCTTCTTCCATCAGCTGATAAACTCTTTCCTGCCTCGAATGACTGGATTTTCCAACAAGACAATGCCCCTTGCCACACGACAAGGTCAGTTAAAGCCTGGATGGAGAACCAGAACATTCAAACCATGCCTTGGCCTGCTCAATCACCATATCTAAATCCAATTGAAAACCTGTGGAACGTCATCAAACTCAAAATGGAGAACCACAAGCCCAAAAACAAAGCAAATTTGTTTGAATTTTTGCAGCAGGAATGGGCTGCTGTGACCGCAGAACAATGTCAGAAGCTGGTGGAGAGCATGCCAAGACGCATGGCTGCAGTCATCAAAAACAATGGTTATGCAATCAAGTACTAACTCCTGTGTGTATCATGTGACTAACAGACAAAAAAGAAAACATGAAATGCCTAAAAGCAGTGTTTTTGGCAATACAATGCCATAGCTATTGATGTAAGAACTCAAGTGATTTTGGTTATTATCAAGAAAACCATGGAAAATGGCTAGATATCAGCTCTTAAATTAAACTCTTATGAGCTATTTTTGTTGTTATCATTATATTTGTCCAAACAAATGTACCTTTAGTTGTACCAGGCATTAAAATGAACAAGAAATTGAAGAAAACAAGGGTGGTCTCATAATTTTTTCCATGACTGTATATATATATATAAATCAGCAGGCGATTTCCTTCTCTATTAGCAAAATCCTAAAGGATTAAGTTGTTTTGTTTTTTTTTCCTGGATCTTTATGCTCTGCCATTTCTCCTCTAATCGTCACGCTGTAACCAGTGACAGGCTGTTATGATACTATAACTATTGCATATTTACATATATGCAGTTTTTTGTCAAGCGCAAGTAGCACATAGGTTTATATTACCACAGGTTTATGACAAAATGACACCAACTCTCATGTGAAGAAGAAGAAGAAGAGACGCTGTGCTGCTGCCAGATGAACCACTGAAGGAATTCCCTCTGAGCGGTAACTCGCTAAAAGAATCTGAAGTCGGGACCTGTGCATAAAACATTCAGGACACCACAGTTTATTACACACTATTTAAACTGCTCCTGTTTTTGGAGCCACTGCGGAGTCAGTAATAATTTCGCTTTTAGCCATGCTTATTGTTGCCGTGGGTAACAGTACGATGTCAGTGTCCAGGAGTGTAAGTACCACAATATGAATTTTTCATACAATATTAAAAATTACAACGGTATTATCGTGAAGAAGATGATATGGCACATCCCTAGCTCGAACTACCACAGAAGACATTTTGTGCATTTTGCCATGATTTTTTTTTTTTTTTTTAATCTCTGCCTGTCTGTCCGTGAGCAGATTTTGTCAGCACAATAACTCACCAACCATCTAAGATGCAGTAACAAAACTTTAAAGGCTTAGAAAATGAAGGCCAAGTTTGGAGATGCTAGATGCTTTAGCTGTCACTAATATATGAAGGGCCGATGTTTCCTAATCTCTATCTCTAGCTCTCCTTTTTGGCTATCTCTCTCTCAGTCTCTTTTTCCCCTCTTTATAAAGTTCCTGTACAGTTCCTGTAAACTTTCAAATGTTTTCTCATTTTGTTAAAAATTTCCTGAAGCAGCATTTAAACTTTCTTACAGAGAAAACTAGTAGCTGTGATGGTAAAAATTAAACTCATCCAACTCTACCCTAGCTCAACTCTCTTGCCATTCACATCCTGTCATGTAAATTTAAATTCTATTCCTATTTCTCTTTACTGCATAGCCCCCTCGGTTGTCACTTTTAATTCTGTCTTTGATTGTACTTTTGTCTTTTCATATTCTTTTATTGTCTGACTTGAACAGGAAATATGACTGTCCATGTTCCCAGAATTCCTTTCACAGTCTTACCAGAGCGACGTACCCTGACTTCAGTGTTGAATCCAGCTGAAAAGGAGCGTAATCATATCAGTGCTGAGCAGCAAAGTGGGTTATTTGACGGTAGAAAGAGAGACTGAAAGGGACAAGAGCCAGACTCATTGCTGCTACAGGGGAAAGCTAATTCGGCTCTTTCAAAGGGCATGCGAGGAACGGCATAGGAGAAGAAAAGAGGGTCTGTGAACAGATCTGTTCAATTCCATCTTACAGCCTACACTGGACATGTGCAAGAGGGATTAACAAGGATAATAAAAGGTTTTAATGGTGGAAATTTAAGAGAACCAAAGTGTGCGGCTGACTGTGTCACACAGGAAGACAAACAGACAGAGAGGACACAGATGAACAGACAGACAGTTAAGAGTGAGAATATCTAGCACCATCTTCTCTGGTCCCCTCATTAAAAATCCTGAGGAGGAAATGTGTTGAAGAGCGGGGCTCATTCTTCAGTTTGCTGCAGTCTCAACTGAATGGCCTTGAGTGTGTGACTGTGCCTCTTAGCCCTGATCCTGTGGTGAATAGACTGAATTTACAACAGCAGACATAATTAATACCCAGTTGAACGGACAAGAAAAATGGTTCATGGAGGAAAAAAAGAAAAAAGGTAAGAAGACCGGTGGAAAGTGAAAAAGAGAGGGTCAATTCAGTATGTTCTGCTGAGTTGCAGTGAGTCAGTGCTGTCTATTGACGTGAGGGCGAGTGCTAACTAGCTCTATGTCATCTCTAAATTTTGCTTTGAATGCCAAAATAATCATCTGGGAAAATAGCTATTGAACCTGAGGTAAAACCACTAACCCTTCATACGTCAAATGTCAAAAATACATGGAAATCTTTTAACTGCCATTTGTTACTATGAAAATTTGAATATAAGGTGACTGCTTTGGGACAGTAGTCAAAGATTATATATGTTGCAAACTTCCTTGCATTGCAATTGGCAGTAAGGAGTGAAACTCTTAAGAATCACATTCAGCAGCACTACTGAGAGCTAAAATTCAAGAAGCAAATTCAACTTACAGCCTCACAAACACTTACCACTCATACAATATTTACTGCAACTTCATAATTAAAATAGTTGACATGATTTTATAGATAAATACTGCATGTTTGAACCACGCTGTGTGGACTGAAAGTATTAGAGTAAAGTTGGAAGATGTCCTAAGAAACTATTTGATCAACTTTCTGATAAACGGCCAACAACAAAAAACTGAGCATAGCGTTAGTTCAGGCAGGACACGATGTCAATCTCAGCTCACATCCCAGCTCCATCAGCTGATCTCAAACAGTCCAATCAACTGATGGAGCAGCTGACTGATGGAAGGGAGTCAGCTGATAGATCACATGATTCCTTTCTATGCAACCAAATGGTGAATCTCATTCAGGGTGCCCTATTTAAACTGCTCTGGCCTGCCCACTGTTGCTGCTTCCTCTGCAAGCCGCTTTGCAACCTGCCTCCACCCCAGCTCCTCCTTTTCATGCTGTGTCTGACTTATCAATGTCATTTCTGTTTGTCATTGATGGTGCTCTGTTCTGTTCCGGGGGGTCTTTGCTGCTGCTCTACCTGCCTTAGGCTTTCCGTGTAGGCACATGGAAGGGCAGGGAGGTGTGCTCTCTCTGCTTCAGGCTTTCTTGTTTGCATTTGGAAGGGCAGGGAGGTGTGCTCTCTCCACCTCAGGCTTTCTACATAGGCCTGAGGAAAGGCAGAGAGGCCCCAGAACAGAGCCATACCACCAAATATAATACTGCAAACAGAAATAGTTTTTTTTTGACTAAAGTGATCCTGACTGAAATGATATAATATCAAATTGTTCATTGACTCCACTTCACTCAGACCATCAAATCAGTCTCTGCTTAATAAACGCACATTTTAAACCCAATAAAATATGCAGGAATATATGAATAAACTTTATTATACTTTGAATACCATATTTTCCTGCACTTTCTGGTATTTACATTAGAATTAGGTCTGACTGACTTTGGTGAAGTATACTTCAAACTGTGTTAACAAAACCCCCAATGCCAATGGCTTTATGTCATGCTGTCCTTCTCAGATATAGCGATTGCAGTCCCTTACCACCCACACACAGGCCTAAAGCCATGATGTGAGTTTTAAGACTTCATAAAATTGAAAAGGTTAAGTGAGACTGTTATGTTGACTTGGCAGTCATTAATATCCTACATCCTACAGATGAAACTCCCGAGGCCTTTAACACAAGTAAATCTTCTTCACAAGTATATCAGGGAATTTAATATTTTGTACTTTTATGAGAAATAAGCATTGCTTGTGCTTTCAAGCAAAATGTAGACCTATTTTATTTATTTATTTATTTTTTTTGTATGGCACTTATTTAAACAAGGTTACAAAGTGCTTCACAAAGTGCGTGAAAATCAGACAACAATAACAACACAATATTAAAAAATGTTAAGAGCTGAGAAAAATAGTGTGTAGAGAGGCGAAAATAGAACAAAAGGAAATAAAAGACAAAAGTTACAAAGCACAAGCTTTCCTATAAAAATATGTTTTAAGCAACAATTTAAAAATAGGTAATGTGCTAAACAACCAAATCTCCTCAGGCAGAGAATTCCAGAGCCTCTGGGACTTGATAGCAAAAGTCCGGTCACCTTTAGTTACCGACTAGCAAGGGTACTGTAGATTTGAAGATCTCAGCTCACGACTTGGAGCACAGGTAGTCAGAAGCTCAGCTATATAACTGAGCTTTAAAGGTTATTAAAAGAATCTTAAAAATCAATTCTGAAGTTAACTGGCAACCAATGAAGGGAGGCCAGAATTGGGGTGATATGTGACCTACGATTGGTCCCAGTTAAAATACGAGCTGCAGCATTCTGTACTAATTGGAGCCAAGCTTCTGAAGATTTACTTAGGTGTGTAAACATTGCATTACAGTAGTCAAGGCGTGAGAATACAAAAGCACGAGTAAGCTTTTCTAGGTCAGGGAAAGACACAGATGATAAAGTTTTGGTAATATTTCGTAGGTGGAAGCAGCAGGATTTAATGAGATTTGACGAGTTACAAACAATACACATATTGATAGGCCTTATACAGCATCAGAACATATAAAAACTTTGTGTTGTTTTGTCTAGTTCTAGCCTTTGTTTTGATCACTGATTGTGCCTTTAACACAGGCACTGCTTTTAATACATACATGTACAGTGTCAGTGAGATTCAGTGCTGAAGGATTCAAAGATTATGTAAAAGAGCACATCTGCAGTTAATCTGAATACAAACTGCCAATTAAGTCCTGATGCTGGATTGTGTGAGACAACTTGTCTTGCATATGTCTGGAAAGCAAAGGAGTCTGGGAGAGTCACTGTACCTTAAAAAAGAAACATAATTGTGTTGCTTTTTGCATTTTCTTGCGGTTCTACGGTGCCCTTAACATCTGCATCCCCACAGTGTCCTCTCCTGTTGTCACTAATGTGGTTTTCAGTGTCATAGTACCCTGTCTATTACCAAAATGTTGATGTCTAATGTCTCTCACTCTTTCTCTCTCTCTCATTCTTTGGCAGAAAGACTGAAACAGCGATGTCTCTTGGATTTGTATCAGATGTTTTCAAAGCTAACTCTACTACGTTAACAATGTCTGCTATGAATAGAAGCAATTGCCATGCCTACAAGGTTGCAGCAAATTTTACACCTGCTTCTCCCACACCTTAAATCACAGATGCAATTACCTGTGCCACAGTGGTCAGTCAGAAATGATAAATCATTTTCGCTGGCCATGTGTGCATGTGTGTAAATTTCCATTTCCCCTCTCTCTTTTTTTTCATTTTCACACAGGGACACTTTAAAAAACATGCAAATCTCTATTTTTAGTCTTGCTGCTCTCCTGTTATTTTCTTGGCACTGTGTTGTTTTGTCCTCTTGTTAAAGAACACATTGTTCTTATTATTTATTCAGATATTATAATATCTGCCGCAAATCAATGCCAACTGGAGATTATTGCTAGATTTTAGTCTCAACCACGGGGTGCGGTAGACCTGCTATGATAATGTATCATCAGCTTTCAAAAAAAATGATAATATGAAACCATCATTGTTAGTTCATATTCATTATTGTTTGAAAAGATATGAGAAGAGAGAGACAATAACTTGTAAAGAACAGGAAGAACATGAGGTTTTCAACAATATTAGGAGTGTGAAATAATAGTCGGCTTCCAGAATAAATCTGAAACAAAAGGGGAAACTAATACGTTTTCTCAAAGGAGTCAACAGTGGGATGGATATTTCAGTAGTAATTACTTTACACATCTCTGCAGCTGATTCAGGCGCACAGAACAGAGCCCATTACTGCACAGAAATCTTTCAGAAGCCTGGGATAGAAGTTAATGACTTGCTGTTGGAAAAAGAGAGGGGAATTCTGTCTATACTTGAGACAGAGACAGGGAGTGAGGGATGGGCATGATTAGGAAGGACAGATAGAGCGATACAAACAGAAATGGCCACCAGAAATTGAAAGAGGGACGCAGAGGAAAGAGAGGGGAGAGTGATAAACAGAGGACTTGTGGGAAAGAGACAGGATGAGAGTGGGAGACGGAGTTGAAGAGAGTGGTTATATATAGCGGTGTGATGGGGCACAGACACAAATGTTTGCAGAAGGAGAGACAAGAAGAGGAGAAAGCGAGAAAGAGTGGTATGCCTTCTGGACAACAGGAACGACTGTGTGGTGGAGAGAGCAGATGAAAAGCAACAGCAGACATCAAAAGCTGCAGGTCAAGTTCTCCGCTAATCATTAGAGCTCAGTGTCTCTCTTACACACAGAAATCAACAGCACAGCTTGTCTCTAAAAGACACAGACCGTCACCATGCGTTAAAATGAGAGAAGATGCTGTTGTCAGGTTTACAAATTAAGTACATTCATGTTTTAGTAATATACTAAAAAATACATTTAGTGTTTGTACAGTTAACTATTTACATATTTATGTTGACAACTATTTTTAACATATTTACATGTTAAAATATTCACAGCAGCATTGTTAAAAACAGTTAAATAATTTACTGGATGTGCCTCAGTAATTCTCACACACATTTGCATCAGTCCTTCCAGCCTCTCATTGGTTAATTAAGAAACGTGACCTATAACGAGGAAGTGTTACATGTAAATGTGATTGCTGTGAAGTTATTGAAGTGTGGAAAAAAGTAAAGTGCTGCTTTGGAGAATATCCCTCTCCATCCTGCTGTGTACTCTCAATAAGAGTGACCCAACTACCACACATAGAACCCTCATGTTACAATGTCTTAAGTTATTACCGCACAGAAGGAAGTGTACATCCATGGACAAGTGCCTCATGCTCATTGTAGCGCAAGATGTAAACAATAATGGCGTCCCCCTTGGCCGAGATGTGACGTTAGCTAGCTCAGTGGTGCTAGGTGAGCTAGCAGTAGATGCACGCTTCCTTCTGCTCAGTGATAGAGGTGGTGGGTGTAGTTTAGTCGGTGGAAAATAGTTCCTGTATGAAACTGCTCATAACAAGGTCTGTGGATAATCTTGAGTAACTGGGTCATGATTCCCAGAGAGAGACATTGCTGTTGAGGTTTTCTAATGCAGTGTTTCTCAAATGGTGTGCCGCAGTACACTGGTGTGCCTTGATGGCAATCCAGGTGTGCCGTGGGATTTTGCAATAACCACACATTATTACTGCAATATTCAGCTGGGCCTGTACAAAGACTTATGAAGGAATTTTTAATTGACTGTATCAGTATGTTGTGAGCACCCATTTCCCAATAAAGAGGCAAACTCCAGCTAAAAAAATGTAATGTAACGTCATTTAAAAAAAAAAAAAAAAAAAACTCCTCACGGGGAACCTAGTGTGGGGGATGATAATTAAAAGGAAAGCCTTGAGTGGGACAGTGGATCCCTTTATTGTACAGAGCAGATTACAACAAAGCAGCAGCAAAGATGACCTATCCGTAGAGTGTCACAAAAGCTACCAGTCTTTTTTTTTTTTGTCTTATGTTCTGGTAAGAGTGAAAACACATGTTCTAGAATTTATTGTGGACAGATATAACTACAGGTGTGCCTTGAGATTTTGGCTTGATTTTAAGTGTGCCTTGGACAAAAAAAGTTTGAAAGCTGCCGTTCTTATGTATTTGTGTATCATGTTTTTGCCGCTTCAAGCACCACAAACCAAGTGCCATCTAGTTCCATCGTATGAGAAAAAGCAGACATCACTGTGGACAATATCTCTGAAACTAAACGACTCTGCCAGGGTTCACACCCACAAAGAATTTAAAGCCTGCAACTCCGTACCAGTCAGTTAGAACTGAAGAAGCCTCTTGGATGAGAGGCGAAACGTCTTCAAGAAAAGCACACAAGTCCAGTTGCCTATGATACGACACTTTTGATTACCATGACCTGGATTAGAGATGCACCGATCCAGCTTTTTCAGTTTCGATACCGATCCCAATGCTGTGACTTTGAGGCTCAGCTAATACCCGATACCGATCCCATACCATGGTTGACCTAAAAAGCTATATACTTTGGAGTGTTCAGTGTGAAACACCTCCACACAGCAGATTCTCTCCCTCGCTCCATGAGGGAGAGAATATGTACCTAGGTGGGCTAATCAACTCTCGCGGCATGCGGCACACGTGCTGTTGCTGACGTATGACGTAGGGATATAAAGGGAAAGGATCAGCTCAGGTATTGGTTGCATTTTCCGATCCATCTATTTCGATGATATTGGGGCCGATATTCAATCCGGATATCGGATCGGTGCATCCTTAACCTGGATGACTTAGAATCTTCACTGACAAATATCTCCAACACTCAGCGGACATCAAAACAATCTAGAAAAAAGAGATGAGAGGAAAAACACATATTTATAATTTGGGGGGTGAACTGTCCCTTTGAAGCTGCTAAAGCTGCTGTCATGTAGATGAGGTTAACACAGTATCATAACTCTCTGGTGTTTGGACTGAGCTGGAAAAGTGACATACAGTGCAAGAATAAAAGTATTTTTTTTGTTTTGTTTTGTCAAAAAATAAAAGAATTTTAATGTCACTTACAGTGTGTCACAATACAGCTGTGTGTTTTGACTCATTTTGACTGCTGTTGTACTTTTTCTTTCCAGAACACAATATCAATCCCTATGTGCGAAAATACTTGGAGGTGGATTTTGCATGGTGGTCATTTTTATTGTTTCAGGTTTGAAAGTTCCCTTCATTCAATTAAACCAAAAATAACAGAGGCGTATAGAATTAATTATTCTATATTCCCTGCAGACTTGTTATAATGGGATAAAAAAAAAAAAAGTGGGACACAACTTTACTGAATTGTTTATGAGTGGATGCAGTTTTCTTATTTCTAACAATATAACATGTATAGTTAATGAGCATTCCTCATTTCTATACTCACGAATGCATTTGTTTATTTCACCCATTTAGAAGGCAATATGTTGAATATAAATATGCAATCAACAACAGCCTCATTTGCCACAGCATAAATCAATACAAGCTCTCTCTCTAGGCATACTCTGCACCAAAAATTAAAACGAAAAAAGGTTTTTTATAATGATGCATGTGGAGTAAATGGAGTAAAGACTAAACAACCTCTGTGTGTTGGTTTGCTGTATGTTATAGATTTGTTAATAATACTTGTGTGTTGTGTGAGGTGATTGGAATCTTGTCTTTTGACTGAGACCAAAAGCTTAGGAACCTGCACAGATGAAAGGCTGCTTCAGCCCACACTGTGTCTGGGTCTCCATCAGCGGGTCACAGGGGAAATTCGTCTGTATTTTCAGGCCATGTTTCTTCCTCTGCTGTTAGGCTGACCTGTTAGAATGACAGGTCATAACGCACCAAAGCCCAGAGACAATTCCCTATTCACTGTAACAGTAAAAACTACAGGGACACACAAAAAACGTATACAAGCAGAAAACTGTTATGCAGTGTGTTAAGTTTGTTGACATACACGAGTTTAACTGGCAAGCTTGTTTAAAGATTTCATAAGAAGTGGTTATCAAAATTCAACATGTACATAAAGTGAAGCGCGTGATATTTTAACTGATATGAAAACACACAAATCATCATAATTTAACTTAAAAGGCTCTCACACATCAACACCAATACTTCTCAAGGCTATGACCATTCTCAGTGCACACAGACATGCAAACACACACATACACACACCTTTCATGCAGAGTTTTCCTCATTTGTAAACAGTGTGTGTTTGCATCAGAATTTCTATACGCTGTTTCACCAACATGTTGCTGCGTCTTTGCTCTTCTCAAATGAGTGAGAGAATCATGTTCTGTCAACAAACCCAGTTCAAGGTCTGTCAGTTATGTTGCATCTATTCACACAGGAAATCTAGAACTGGGTGGAAGGAGGCATTTTATTGATGTGTGGATGAACGTCTGAGTTGCTCTAATGAGTAGTGAAATGCATGAGAACTTAACACTGATCGTTACAGATGAAAAACAGATTCTTATGCAGGGTTTACACTACACAACATTTGTGTCTGTTCCGACACTTACTACACCAAATTAAGCGATTGTGGAGTCATTAAATTGTGCCGTGACTTGGCCGACAGACACGACAGGCTACACGATGGTCCACAACCAATAAATAGATAGATAGATAGATCTTTTTTTTTTCATCGCTGGCTGTTTTTCACAACGTGTGTGATGTCATCGGGTTATTCTTGTCCTATTTTTATTATCATTACTGTTATTTCAGTCACTTGGGTGTTCATGCTTCAGCCGAAATGTTATTGTAGTAACATAAAAAGCACCACCAGAGGGCAGGAGCTACATTTTAAGCACCACATGCAAACTATGCAAGTCGCTGAATCCTCAAAAGTATGATAAATAGGACACGCACATCCCCGAAGCCCACTGGGTTGGGTGCTGGATCACAAAGTATCAAAACCATGGAAAAAGAAAAAAGCGATCCGCACACCAAAAGAGCTCCCGTATGCAATTTTTTATTTAGCGTGACATTTCGAGCATGATGCTCTTCCTCAGACTCCTCAGTCGCTGAATCCTCCACAACAAGTTCCTGCAAATATTTCACTATAAAAGCCTGAAAATTAAGGGACTCTCTCAACTGAAATTATAAGGGGCTTTTAATTTTAAACAGATACAGGAAGTGTTGAGTTTGAAATGACGACACAATGCATTAAATCTAGCAGGGCAAACGGGAGTAGATTAAAAGTTAAAATAGAAAAATACAGAGGGAATAAGAGATAAAGGCCTGTTTCTAATGTAGTCTGATTCAAATGAAGCTGGTACCCTCTGCAGTTGTGGTAAGTAAAAGCCCTGCCACTGTTTTTTTAATTTTATTACATTATATCCTCCATCATGAAGAAATAACATTGTTTGCTAGCTTGATGCTAATTGCAGTATTCACCGGGTTGCTAAAGTGCCTATGCTGTTTCATGCCATCTTTCTTCCTTTTTTACTCTGTCATGGTAACATCCCTTGATGAATATCAATAAAGCAGGGTGTTGTTGACGTACAGTTGTCCACAGAAGCAGAACACTCTGTGTTTCTATTGGTCAAAGTCATGGCTGTGATGGGAGAAGTCGTAAATGACATAAAGAAAAATAAACATGCTGGACTTTCTGTCAGGACGTCTTGAGGCATCCCAGATGTGGGGTCGATTGTTGTCTACTATGACACACTACACAAGATAAAACAATGGATTATCGTGTACGAACACTCATTGTCGTTAAAAATCCGAGCCGACACCGCACAACGCTGCGATGGGCTATAATTGGGCTGCTATCATGAAGTCTGAAACTAGCATTAGAAAAAGTAGTTAAAAAAAAAAATAAATCAAATTGACCGTGTACATACACAGGGGCGAAAATCCCATTACATTTTGGGGGGGGACAATAAACAGTAAAATTTCAGAGAGTAATTCCTGGGGGGGACATGAAAAAAATGCTCTCTCCCTCTCTCTCTCCTGCTCCTTTGGAACTTGCCTTGCAGGGTTGAGCCCACAGCATGTTGAATGTTAGAAAAAGTAATAATAGTAGGTATAGCACTGTTGTGTATCAGTGCATATTCTACCTGTATACAGGTTTTTCTATGTTCAAACTGAAAAATCAACAATGGTATTAGGTGGAAGGTGGAAATGATACACCTTTAAGACCACATCTAACAGAATTTCTTTGCACCCTGCTCTAATTTCCACCATAGTCCATCAAAGTAGCTTTACAAAACTGAAGCTCAAAATAACTTCCAAAACTATAGAGGAAATACCATCAAGAATAAGAGAGATGAGACAACCGCTTGCTCGCTGACACACTGAGCTGCCGGTAGCCCCGCCCGTTAGAAAAAGGTTTTACGTTTATAATTTGCAGCGCTTGTGTTGTGCTTTTATTGAACATGACTATATTATTATTCAATTGTTTTTGTGTGCTTACAATGATTTTTGGGGGGGACAACTTTATGGAAGGGGGGGACACGTCCCCTGTGTCCCCCCCGGGATTTCCGCCTGTTTTCCGCCACAAAAAACACGTAACTTCTGTATGTAACATACAGAAGTTACGTGTTTTTTGTGGGCAACCTGCAGCCCCTCAGGAGGGGGTATGGTCAGTGTGGTCGGCAGTCTTTTTTTACAGTAGAGAAAGAATGGTTATAAAAAAAACAAAACAAACAAAAAAAAACTACCACTTTTAATAATAATAATAATAATAATAATAATAATAATAATAATAATAATTTATTTCCTTTCATATTTTAAAACTGTTCGTAGTTTTAGAAGTTAACTAGAAAAAAAAAGACAAAAAAGTTATTTAAGTACTTCATTCAAAATGCAAATATAAATGCAGATGAACTACTTGCAAGCTACTGCAAATGTAGTTAAATTGTTAGTTTAATTACATCTAGTTCACAACTCTCTAACAGTGATACACAATGAATATTTAATGTTTATACACTCTGAGACAAAGCTACCAAATTCAATAGCAGTATTTTAATTAGGTATTTGATTAGGCACAATGAGGTAGAGAAAAGTCCATTACACACCGAAAATTGGATTATGGATTATGTCCACTTCCTAAAGAAAACCAAAAAAAACAACTGTTGTGTAATCTCTTTTCTGTGTACAATCATCGTTGGTGTAAACAACCCTTAAACAGCCTCATAAAACACTGAGACTTTAGAAGTACCATTTTTAAAACTGTGAGCTTAGCTTACCTTCCATGATTTACTGAAAAACTGATGTCCAATTCCCCATGTTCATGTGGTCTTAAGGTGAAATGAAGTGAACGTTCCTGTAGCCCCTTAAATGACATTTTAATGGGTGTGGGAGCATGTTGTTACATTTCATTACAGCAGTATACTGTGTCAGGTAGAATTTACAGGCACTAGCATCAACATCCTTCCTGTACAAGAAAATGGCTGTTAGGTACCATATGGCTAAGGCAATTACCGTAATTCTTGCTAATAAATTATACAAAGTTGCCATTATATATAAAACATGCTGCAGGAAACTTACAGGTGACCTGGTTCAGAAACAATGACTGGTGTAACATCATGCAAGAGTCAACAATGTAAGGCTTCATATTCAGCTACTGACCTCTGTTGTTTTCTAATTTTATTTCAGGCCTGTGACTTCAGAGTGTCTTCACATATTTTGTCCCCAGTATTGAATTACTTACTGATCGGTTATATTGCATTTATAAGTTTTATGTGGCAACACCCTGCATTGATTGAAATTAGATCTCCAGGTCATGCAGAACAGTACACTTTAATCAATACTGATTGTTGTACATTTGACTCACTTTAAACAGTCATTCCTCATTAATAAATGTCTTATATGCAACGGTCCCTGATGACCTTTGAGAAAATCATTGCATACACTGACACTGTGTGTTTCTCCCCCTCTCTTCTCTATTTTAACAGTGTGAATGTCGGCCTCAACACATGTATGTGTGTGTGTCTGTGCAGGTGTGTGAAAATTCACATGAGCTATTTTAGAACTTTGTTTTATGAGCTTCATCAGACAGCGAGAGGTCACCGCAAAGGTTACCGAGGTTCCAGCTTATGGTCTCATTAAATGTTTTATGAGAAAGGTTGAGCAGTCATGCATATCACCTTCCCAATCCCTTCAATAAGTCAGATCATGGCAATCTATCTAACTAAAGACAGTAAGAGCCCGAGTCCTCCAGATACTTCTTCATTAGATGGCAGCACCCAGCAGATACTGTGTCACTTGACTCTTCTTGAACCTCATTTTTTCATATGTTCCAGTTTAATTTTGATTAATGTAACTCATCCTTTTTTTTATTTTACACTAGTGCTGCTACATCATTTATGTGAAGAAACAGAAATTGCGGCACAGCCGCAGTCCACACACTGTCACAGTTCTTCCATTGTAAAGCATTCTGCATACACAAACATCATGGCTACAATGAGGGATAAATTCACAAAGAATGGACTGCAGCAACTGATAGCACTATGGATTGTGCATCTCTCACAACCACTACCTGCTACATCTCAAGATCCGATTCACAAAAGACACTGCGCTGATGACATTACAGCCTGAAGTTGGGTTCAGTTTGCAAATTATTTTAATGTCTAATTGCAATTATTGACATTGCCAAGTATACATGTTGCCTTTGCGCCAAGAACACATGGGTAGAACAACGGCAGAGAGGCAAAGGGAAACAGAAATTTTCGGATTGCGAGCTACAGGACCTGACTGAGGAGATGCAGAGGCATCCCACAAAAACTTCACCAAAGAAATTTAAACATGACGGAGAGAACCCTATTTTGGATTTTAAATTGTAGTCTGTCAGTGCGCTGAAGTTACCACCAACTCTCAGCAGACTTTAAAATTTTACTGTAACTGTGCATGGCCATTACCACCAATCTTTGTAATTGAACGGTTTTCCAATGAGGCTCATTTGCAATTGAATGGGACAATTATGCATCAAAGGTGAGCATATTACATAACTTACGGTAAAACTTCAATTAAAAGCCTTGTCCCAACTGAACACCCAGTCCTTTTACTAGCCCGGTGTGGCTACACATTTTGACAAATAAATGTTCTTTGGATATATAAAACAGGGTTGTTGGCCACCTCAAATTATGTGTCCATTCTTCTATTATCCTGTGAGTTATTCATATTACTTGAGTCCATGAGGGTCCTCAGATCAAAAGAATCAAAAGGGTTTTTCAGAAAAAACAATACTCACAACATGGATTAATTTAACAGGATTAAGTGATGTTGTGTTGGTATGCTGGGTGCCGTAACTCTGTCTCTCTTTGATTAGTGTCTGTCGGAGCTAGATCAAATTAATAATTCACAAGTGGTATATTGTCTGCAGCCTTTTTTTTTTTTTTTTTTTTTTTTTTTTTTTTACAAGTAATATTCAAACTGGTTTAAATAAACACTTTGATTGTATTTTCCAATCTTTGCTGAGCAACAGTTTTGTTTGAAAGGGATTAAAGGCCTGTCCCAGGTATAAGCCTGTTGACATCAGTGATTTATTGAAGTTTTACGGTAAACATGTGCCAATAGCAAAGAAGCACCTAGACGTTATTAGATCCACAGTTTCTTTTTGTTTTATTTGTGCAGGTTTAGCCACCACAAAAGCTGCAGAATCCTTTTGTAAATTCACCCAGTCGTCGTTCCTTTGACTTGTATGTTTTTTGCTTTTTTATTCTCATTATTATTACGACTACTTACTGATTCTGTGACTTTGAGCTAGGTGTTTTTTCTACGCTGTAATGTAATGTAAACAAATGTTGACAAAATGAAAATCACTTGCCAAATGATGGAATAATAATAATAATGGTGGGCTGGAGAGGTGGTCAATGTGCCAAACAAGCACAGGACTTTCACCCAGGAGACCGGTGTTTGTGGCCCAAAGTCAACACTGATTTATTTTAATAACAATATCACATAGAATGCTAATATGTTTAGATATTATACTAGTGACAAATGTGATGTGACATATGTTATGTCTGTCATGCGACATTACTTTATGAACACAATTATTCATTTAAAGCCAAATTCTGTTTTTTTCCTGACCAAAACACACAGTTTTGTTCCCTAAAGGAAAAGGTTTTATAGCATAAGGGTAGCCATCTAATAACGTTAGGGACGCGCTCAGAACTGCGACCATTAAGATGGTAATATGCCAATTAGGTATAGAGATCGTCATCTCTGATGATGCTTTGCTTCAGCTCACACCCTGTTTTGAACTTTCAGCCATTAAAATACCACCACACCCTGTGCACATAACACTTCACATAACTGACTGAGGTTAGGGGCATAACTCTGCATATTTCTCAAGCATCTCTTCAGTGACTTAGCATGCAAGCTGCATACATGGTCAGACCACAGTCCCTCAAACCTTTAAAACAAGTGAATGGGTAAAAAGCACACAGGCAGTGGGGTTTACTGAACAGTGAAATAAAGCCATATGGTCAGAGAGCTTTGCCCTCTCTCAGCAAGCAGACGAACACATGCCGTGCACACTAAGAGAAGTCCATAGACCTTAGTGCTTTTTTCCGACTCTGAAGGGGTCTGGTGGGGTTACGATGTGGGGAGCATTTTCCCAGCATGGCTTCAGTCCACTGAACCCCACAAAAGGCAAGTTAAATGTTAATGAATACAAAAAAACTTTGTGTGAAATCTAGATAACTTTAAACATCGAAGTCTCCTCAGACAAACTCGCCTCCATATACAGTTCACCTGTGTTTGCCATTTGGGACATCTGTGTAAGTAATTATTTTACTGAAAAGAGCAAAGTCACAAGGACTGAGCCTGAACTGGTGAATTTTGTAACAGATAAAGGAGGAACTAAAGAGTGAAAAGAGCAAGATGGGGTTGATGAAATGGAGTAAATGGAGTGAAACACTGAAAGTGTGACAAAGGAGAGAGTGAGACAGCGAAAGGTAGATGTAGGCTTTTTTCAGTGCAAGACCCAAATGAGAAATTTCATCTCTTGCCCTGGGTCCCAGGCTCATTAAAACATATCACTACTCTTGTCATGTGGGGACCCAGCAGGAACACGTCTGTGACCCATTCTGGTTCCCGACCATTAAAAAATATTAAGCTAGAGGAAACAGGGGGATAAAGATAAGAGGGGAACAGAAAGGACAGAAGAGGTAAAGGGGGATGTAGAGGCAGACATGCAGCCGGCAGAGAAAGGAGTCTGCATTCTGCTGCCTCGCTTCATCTCTCAGCGTCCCCCCCCCCCCCCATCTCCCCCCTTTCTTCCCCTCGTTTGCTGCCATGGGGGTAATGTGGCATGAAATATGTACTTAAAGCCAAGCTCAGGTGCAGCTATAAAAGGAATAAAAGACTGTCTGGGTCTGTCGTATGCATGTGGGCCTGTGTGTACACAAAGTACTGTATGTGTGCAGGCATGTGTGTAAGCACTGTAACATGTGCTTCGGTGATTTGCTCATACCGTTTGAATAAACTCTGTGTGATTGTGAATGTGCTGCTGTGTGGATTCAGATGTGGAGAACAACACTGTTTTTCTGTGTTTGCATGTGTGTGTGTGTGTGTGTGTGTGTGTGTGTGTGTGTGTGTGTGTGTGTTTTAGAGAGAGCATCCTGCCTCCCACCATCTCACATTCACACATGCAAGACACAGATTACTCCTCCGCGTTGGACAGAGGTGTGAAGACATTAAAATAAACTCAAACACATGCACTCAGGTGTGAAGCTACCTAGTTTTTTAGAGCATTTCAGTTGGCAAGGTGAAGACAGAGGTTGACACAAATTTGTAAGGAATTTCTTGTTGCCAGCTGTGCATAATTTAAATAAATGCTTTTCACACACACATAAACCCAAATTCTTGTATTTCCTGTCTTATGAACACTCCAAATTATTTCCTATCCCTAATCATAACCATCACCTCTACATGTCTAGCATCAACCCTTGCCCTAGCACAGTGTCCAGGCATAGCATGAGCAGTGAGTTGAGAAGATCATTCATGCTTCTATGTTCATGCATTACTTATAGAGCTCGAACTGGGATTTGATTAGCTTAACTTTGCATAAAGACTGGAGGAAGGCTGAATACAGAAAGCCTGGCTCCCCAAGCTCAGAGATACACTTACAAGGATCTCTGAAGCTCACTAGCTTGTATGTTTAACATAAACACAGGTATGTAAAAGCAAGAAGCTGTGATTTAACCAGGTGGTATGACTTGTGACACTTTTTTGGCAACCAGCGACATCACCAGATCTAGCTCCATAATTGGTGCGCAGATATGAGAGTGGTATTGATCACAAACATATAACCCAACCTTAATCAAACCATAAATAGAGGCGAGAAATTCTTTTTTGTTGTTGCACCAAACCCACATCCACACCATAACATTTTTTCTTTAAGAAGTGAGGGCTGGCCCAGAATGACAGATAAAGAAGCTCTATTCAATATTTAGAGCATTCATATCGCAGCAAAGAACTATTTGCTATGTAAAGATATAGAGGACTTGTGACATCCTAGGCAAAGAATGAAGTAATGCTACCTCTGTTTGTTGTTGTGGCAGAGGGTCTGGCCATGTGTGCATGTTAGTGCATGTAAGTCCCTTCTCTGGCTCGCTCTTTGCTTTTGCTCTGCACTGTGGTTAAATGACTATTACCAACGATAACCCTTGGTAAACATCATTAGCTCCAATCACTCTGTTAGCATCTTTAGCTACTAGCCACCCCCGTTATGAGAATAGAATAGAAGATGTGTTATCTTTATTGTCCACCAGGGGTGGAAATGTCTTCAGCTCACCAAACACAAAAGTCAACATTGTAAAAAGCAGACAGTCAGTAAACAAACAGGGTCATTACAAAACACATTAAATCAGCTCGTTGTCTGTCTGTGGTTTAAAACTCATCAAACACTTGGTTGAGTTAAGGAAACTGATGGCACTTGGGATGAAGGACTTCTTAAATACATTTTTAGTTGCCCGAGGGACTCTATAGCGTCTCTCAGAGCTCAAGAGCTTGAACTGGCTTAAGAACTGATGGGAACAATCTTCCAAGGTACTCCTCACTTTCTACCAAGGCCTTTCTGTAAAGAGCTGGGTCAAGGTCTTTTGAGGATTGCCAACTATTTTATTTGCCATCGTCACAACCCTAGAGAATTTATTTTTAGATGTACAGTTAAGATGACCGTACCAGTCAGGAAAGGTGAAAAGTTAAAACACTCTCAACCATAGTTTTGTACACTTATTCTAAATCTGCTGACTAACACCAAGGCTACTGAGTTTCCTCAGAACCTTCAGGCCCTGACACACCAAGCCAATGGCTGACTGCTGGTCAACGTTGGGTAAGCGTCCCTGGCCCTTGTCAGTGCAGTGTGTCCCAAACCACTGGCCCTCACCAGCGCTAGTCGGCTTTTTTTCCATTGAGTCTGCACGGTAAGTGTGCGTCGGCTACAGTGGAGCCATTGAGCTCTTTAGCTGAAAACAATGTGATGGTTTGTTACCATTCACAAGGTACATAAAAAATATTCTTTGCTCTTTCAACATTGGATTGTGTTGTTAATGTGCTATGTGGCTAACAAGGGTCAGGATGCTTTTCCAGTTTCCTTTTTTGTATGAGGATTACAGATGACAGCCGTCTGCTGGTGTGAAGAGTTATTTCCTCCCACGCAAGTGCAGTATGTACAAGCTGGCTGGCCGCTGGTGAAAGTTTTTGTGGTGTTTCATGTGCAACTTTTTGGCAGAGACATGGCAACGTGAGGTGACACTGCAGACCTTCATTGCTGCTAGTTCTCTGCAGTTGGTTTTGTGTGGCTGGGCCTTTATGCAGACAACCTCTGAGTCATATATAGGCTCTGAATAACATATAGAGCTCCTTTAAGGTTTGCTGACAGGTGCACCTCAGCTTCTCTTTTTCTTTCCTTTCTTGAGTAACCAACCTTCACTTTGTCATCCTCCCACATCCAATTCCGGGAACTTCCTTCTATTAACCGGCCGCTGCCATTCATCTTTTCAGTTAAACATCCATCCATCAATTTATCTTTTCTTCTTCCCCTCCTTCCCTCTTCTTGTATTTCCAGATACCTCTTCGCTCACTCAGACTCAGCTCATTCCAGCTACAAAGAGAAAACTCCAAATCACTATTGATTCCACTCTCATGAAAAATACATTCTGCAAATTAGGATTCAGTCTCGGCCCTCTTTCTGTATCCTCACTGCGTCTGGTCATCTCCTAATCTCCTCCCTCCATCCCCCCATCCCTCCTCCGCTGTCCTCACAGCAGGTGAGAGGTATATTTTCCCTCCATACATCTGCCGAGACTTCTGTCTTCTGATCGATCTCCCACTCTCACTCCCGGGGTCCATTAGGACGAGTGTTTATGCTGGAAATACCAATACTTGTGCTCTTCTATATCTGTCCATCCTCTATCCTTTTTTTTTTTACACTGCACTGTTACTCTCCCTCTTTCAAACTCCCTTTTCTCCCTGGTTTTACCCCTCACCATCATGATTTAGTTTTCCCACTCTGACACTCAGAAGTTTATTTCTCCACAATAGCTTTACCCACATTTCCCTATTTCTTCTTAATATTGCTTTCGTTCGTTTTCTCTCCTCTCTCTCGGCTTAAATTGCCTAAAACCGTAAGAGCTGAAATTGCTTTTCCTCACATGGGGCTGAAAGAATATTTACTGTAGCTTTGTCACAAACTTTATTTGATACTTACAAACTCCCTCCCTTTCTTTCAGTCAGAACACTTGCACAAGAAAAGAAAAAAGAAAGCCACATACTATATTTATTTCAATTTACCTGTTTTTTGCCGTGCTTGGTCATAAAACATCTCATTCTGCCTGTCTGCTGGTGGCATAAAAGGGATAGAGAAAGAGTGCATCCCAACAGCTGTTTACAATCTATCCAGCCTGCCGTTTCCATTGGATGAGCCTGTTTTGGACTGGATGGCTTTGTATTTTCCCAGCCAATTTGCTGTGGCTATTGGTGGCCACATCCTGTCACTATTAATATCCTTATGACACTTCAATTTGCTGTGTGTTTCCCCTCAACTCCTGCTCTCCTACCCCTCCCTCTGAACTGGTGTTGTGTGGCCCCTGCATGCCTTCCTACAATCCAGAGAATACTATCTAGAAAACTAAACACTAAGAGAAACACCTGCTCTTGTGGAAAAAAAAACAGCACATGAATCAGGGATTATTCATATATAGATTTCTGCAAACACTCACACATAATTGCATGAAGATATGTTCACCTTTTCTTCACTCTCAGCACATTCTTCCCAGAACACAATTTTCAGATGAGAAGTTAAAGCTTCTGTAACTCTCTTCAGAGTACAAAATGGCGTGTTAAGATAATCTTGGCTAGATGTACCCTTAGAAAATGTTTTTAATGGTTCCCTCATACTTTTATGTTCTTCCTTATACTTTCTGGAACACATATGAAAGCCATATTTCTTAGGAGAAGGAGCCCACTGGGTGACTGTGCCAATGTATGTCATGCTTTCACTGTATTTGTTTCATGAAAAAAAAAAAAAAGTTTTTACCAGTATGATTTCATTTCAAGTTATCCCTATGTTGCTGTAAGGTTAGCATTTGAAACGATGATCAGAACACTTTGCCTCAACACATCTGACTTTATGACATTCATTCTGAAGTGTCCAATTGTACTAGAAAAAAATAAAATCAACTGAAAAGTGAGTATATCCCATTATGTATTTCAAGAGGTGGAACGAACCAAAACTAAACAAAAAGCGTCACACACTGACAGTGTACATAAGCATTTATATTGAGATATTTCATTTAATCTCCATTAGTTTGTCCTCTGCACCCAACACCAGATGGTTCAGACATGCACGCATTCCCTCTGAAGACATACGGGGACAATGGCCAATCACACTTATCTCTGTCTGTGTTGTTTAATTGCAGTATTTATCATCCAATCACGCCAGGACATCAGGAAGTGGCAGGCCTTGATGCACAACAATAAATTCCTGTCCTCTCTGTTATGGGATGTTTAAAACCACTTTTAGAAGTGGTCGTGCTCACAAAATGAATTGACGCATGGACCTGATTCGTAAGACTGGCTGTGCAGAGGGAGTTCTGTCTACTTGACTTGTATGGAAGTTTACATAAGGAGACAGAAGAATAGCAAGAAAATCATAGGTTACTGTATATTCACAGTATGTTGATACAGGGCAATTCTCAGGGCAAGCGAGCCCACGTGGCAATAATATCTTCATTAAAGTGGATCTATTATGCTCATTTTCAGGTTCATACCCCCCCCCCCCCCCCCCCCCACTTCTAGGTCTTCTGCATTGCATCTCAGTGTCTCTGCACTGTCATTGCAGCTGAGGAATG
Organism: Cephalopholis sonnerati; assembly: GCA_019142605.1. Classification (NCBI taxonomy): domain Eukaryota; kingdom Metazoa; phylum Chordata; class Actinopteri; order Perciformes; family Serranidae; genus Cephalopholis; species Cephalopholis sonnerati. The sequence goes on from JAGQAX010000013.1 coordinate 38,490,161, forward strand.
ACGATAATGGAGAATAGCAGCACTTTCTATTGTGAAAAACCACCAATAAAAGCTTCTAAACACAACTGTTTCAGCAGGAATACGATCTGAAATTAGAGAGAAATGACCAACACCTGCAACCAAGATTAAATGTTTCCCAGATGTTAGCATGTAGCTACTTGTAGCAGTGTACTTGCAGTTGGGGAATGACTGTTTATAGTGACGCTTCCTACCATAATTCCCCAATAAAGGCTTCTAAAGACAACAGGGCATGTTTCAGCAGAAATATGATCTGCAATGGGACAGAAATTCACAACATTAGCAACATTTGCCTAATGTTAGCATGTTGCTACATGTAGCAAGTGTAGACTGTGGAATGTAAACACTTGTAGTAGCGTGCTTGAATCTAATAACTATATGAAGAAATCTGTCACGATCTGACAACATCTTGTAGCCAAAGTAGAAACAAGGTTGCAAACAGAGTATCCCTAACGGTCCAAACCCTGGGGTTTTTTGCTAACAAGGAATAGTTCTTTATACACTATTAGGTACACCTGTTCAAGTGCTCTTAAACGCAAATAGCCCATCAGCCAATCACATGGCAGAAACTCAATGCATGTAAGCATGGAGTCATGGTCAAGACAACCTGCTGAAGTTCAAAGCAAGCATCAGGGGGGGAGAAAGGTGATTTAAGTGACTTTGAAAGTGGCATGGTTGTTGATGCCAGAAATCAGAGGAGAATGGCCAGTCTGGTTCAATACGATAGAAAGACAACAGTAACTCAAATAACCCCTCGTTACAACCAAGGTATGCAGAAGACCGTCTCTGAACCAACAACACGTCGAACCTTGAAGCAGATGGACTACAGCAGCAGAAGACCACACCAGGTGCCACTCCTGTCAGTTGAGAACAGGAAAGTGAGGCTACAGTTAGCACGGGCTCACTAACATTGTACAGTTCAGGCTGGTGGTGGTGGTATAATGGTGTGGGAGATATTTTCTTAATACCAACTGAGCATGGTTTAAACACCACAGCCTACCTGAATATTGTTGCTGACTGTGTCCATCCCTTTATGACCACAGTGTACCCATCTTCTGATGGCTACTTCCAGCAGAATAATGCACCATGTCACAAAGCTCAAATCATCTCAAACTGGTTTCTTGAACATGACAATGAGTTCACTGTACTCCAATGGCCTCCACAGTCACCAGATCTCAATCCAATAGAGCACCTTTGGGATGAGGTGGAACGGGAGATTCACATCATGGATGTGCAGCTGACAAATCTGCAGCAACTGTGTGATGCTATCATGTCAATATGGACCAAAATCTCTGAGGAATGTTTCCAGCACCTTGTTGAATCTATGCCATAAGCAATTAGGGCAGTTCTGAAGGCAAAAGGGGTCCAACCTGGAACTAGCGAGGTGTACCTAATAAAGCGGCCACTGAGTGTAAGTTTACCTCATTATCTTGAACTTTAGCCATATTTAATACTGACATCAGACATTGTAACATGATATTATGTATGTGTATAGGACAAATAAGGAAAAGCAAAATCAGTTCCCTTTAAATCCAGTCGTCCATGATCAGATCTCACAAATCCGATTGAAATGACAAGTGTAACCGCAGGTCTCAGCTCTGACGCAAAGGTATATCAGCTGATTCAATGCTGATGGAAAGGGTGAACAACTCCCTGGAACACGTAATCCAGCCTTGCTATGGGAGTCTTTACATGTTCTATCTATCTGTCTCAGTCTACGACTTATCAGGACTTATCAGCCTCCCACATCCATCTATCACTGCTGGTATCTACACACTATTTTACTATACCTAGATAGGATCTAGACTTGTTTGTGTGTGTGTGTGCACTTACACCGATGTGTGTGCGTGTGTGTGTTTGTGTTTTATTGCTTCCATCAAATTATGACCCCTCCAGTGTCAGACTCATTCTATAAAGGCCCTTATCACTGGGTGGAAATACCAACTCCACAACCCCAATAGCCCTGGGATTAATTGAGAGACATCGGCAAAGAAAAAGAGGTGGGGAAGAGTGAGAAAGAGACAGTTAAAGAGAGAGAAAAGGTACAGAGAGAAAGAGAGGAAGTGATACAGACACCTAGCTTCCACTTACGTATGTGACTGGGGTCCGTAGATCCATAAATGTACAGATGATGCCTCTAGTGTCCAACACAAGAAAGTGCATTTCTTTATGGATGGATAGAAACCTGATAGAAACTATCTGCAGACATGGAAGAGAGGCTAATTTGTCTGTTTTTTTACATCCAGTGGTTTGGAATATTCACTTGGAACATCACTGGGACATAAACAGGACCAATATTGCATGGTAACAAATAAAGGAAGATGTTGGCCTGCCAGGTACGTGGCATGTTTTGTGAAATATGTAATTAAAAAGACGTATGAATGGCTGAACAAGTCATAATGACAATCTGACTGTATATAATGTATAGCCATATATTAGCAGAATATCGTAACTCAAATACACAGTGTGTTCAAACTAGATAAACACGTTCTTTTAAATCATACAAACTCACTTGACAATTGAAACAGGCAGCTGACTTGAAGGAAATAGCCTGTTAGCTAGTTAGCAGCCTGTTAGCTAAGCTAGCACACTGTCATACAGTCTCTTTGAAATCCATCGTAAGTTAAATTTTTTTAACTTGCCCGCAGCAAATAGGAGGAGTTTCGCTGGCACATCGGATATCACGGAGATACCCGTAAGAATGAATGGACTTCCAGTCGCCTTTCCTCCATACACAAACATAGGTTGAAATGAGGTGAGGGGAGTGGAAATGATAGGAAAAAGATGGCTCAGGATGGCGAGTTAAGAAAGTTGAAGAAAGAAATCAGCATAAAAATAAAAATATGTCCTTATGTGTTTTGAAGCTTCCCTTCTTTCTTTTCTTTGTGGTCATTAACTTTTGGCTTCAGATGTCTCTCCATGGACATTGGGACATTGGGAGCTCCTGTGCATCCTTGGTCATGGATAAGGACATAATAAGGAATGTGTGTGTTATTTATAGAGAAACTAAGACAGACAGAGAAATTAGAAGGAAGAGAGTTCCCAACAATCAACCAGAGTAGAAAGACAAGGATACAGGAACCCAGTTGGTTTCCCTTTTTATGATAATATTCAATGTCTTTTCCCTCTCCTTCTCAAACCTCCTTATCCCATGTGTATCTCCTTTTCGTTTCTCCCCTTCTTTCCTCCTCTCAGTCCTTTATCTCCATTCATCAACCTCCCATTTGCCTCCTTGCTCCCCTCTTCACCTTCATGTCTCCCTGTAGTACTTCTTCTCCCTCCCTCCAATCTGTCCTCATGCTCTGTATCCAATCCCCCCTCCCCTTCTGTTTTCCTGGTCTATAAGGCATAACCGGCCTCTTGTGTCAGGGATGGCTTGGCTTTGGCGTTCTGCTACTTGTTTCTCCTCTTCCTTCTCCCGCTGCCTGGGTTTTTGTTCCCTCAGCCTCTAATCGGCTTTTCCGGGTTTGGGATCGTCTCTTCCTAACTTTACCCTCTCTCGGTGCCACAGGATTATCCCTGTCAGAGAGGCTGGACTTCCTGGCTTGACGAGTGTGAGTCTATCTGCGTGTGAGTGATTTTTTTTTTCTGTGCATGTGTGTGTGTATGTGTTAGCTTGTGTGTGCATCTTTGTTTTTTGTTGTTGTTGTTGTTTTTTCATACCCCTGATCCTCTGTAATCACTTTGAGACAATCCCATAATACCCTATAGGTTCAAAGGATGGTGTGTGTGTGTTTGTGAGTGTGTGTGTGAGTGAGGGTGAGATATTCAACCCTCTCATTCAGCCCCATCTAAGTAAAGAAATGTATAACATCTTGACCAGATAACCTTATTTGCCATTGGAATTTGAAGTTTGTTCATACATTCTTCTATATTGTTTTTTTTTTTTTTTTATAATTAATTTTACTTTATCTTGTTTTGATGCACAAGCATCCCTCAAACATATATTCCCCCACTAAAAACATGAACGTAACAGAGGACTTTTAGTTTGATGAAATACAAGACATTTCCACCATAAAGTGGAGGAGTAAAGGCAACAATTGGTACAGAAAAATCACAACAATGCAGGAAATTACGTGTTTGATGCTCAAAATTTCCTGGGGAAGGACCCCCAAACCCCTTGTTCCATATGTGCCCCCCCAATATGTTGACACAAACCTACACCCTTGAGTGTACAGCGATGCAGGGAGCTGTGCTAGGCTGTACTTAGGCACAGTGTTGGCCAGAATGCTAACACCTGCTCATCAGCACTAAACACAAAGTATAGCTGAAGCTGATGAGAATGTCAAAATCTTCACAGGTATTTGATCATATACCAAACCATTGGATGAATAAAAGTTTGATCTGATAGTGGTGCAAGGTGACAACTTAGGGGATCAACAAAGTTATTGGTTTCCTTGGTCGAGTTTGTTTACTGGTTGATCATTCCTGTATTTTAGCTTACTTTACCCTAATATTAAGTAATGTGATACTACTTGGGCTGCAGCATGTCCCACTTATCTCAATAAGATTCTCACTGTAATTCAGAAGAAATTTTCGAGTGATTAGCTTTGCTAAAAAAATTTAATTATTTGCTTTTCTCTTTAGAAAATATCAACTTTTATCAATTTTTAATATGAATATATAGCAGACTTGTGTACTCATGTATAAATATGTACCTCAGTCATGACTTCCCTAGTGTTTTCCAGAACTTTTTTAAGCTCTCCTCATATTCCACAAGATACTCTAAGGACCTATATCATCCATACTGTCTGACTTCCTTAAATAAATATTCATCGAAGACCATCTCTTTGGAACAACCTTCTTCCATCTCTACAATCATCATCTACTCCTAACACTACATTCATTGATTCATTTGTAATTAGTTTGTGTTTTGTGTTTCTTTTTTTTTTTTTTTGGTAAATTGTACATCTTAAACAATTTTGTATTACTACTTAGTCTGGAACTCTTATTCTGTTTTGCAATCTTCAGTTTTATCTTTTTCTTTTTATGTAGGATTGTTGTTATTTAATAGGGGAGGTATCTTCATAAGTCATTTTTGGCCTCTAACCTCTCCTGCACAATGTGTTAACTTTTAATTTATTTCTCCTGTATTTTCTACACTAAACTGTTCATTTCTGTAACCTCTTATCCTGTTGTGGGTTGAGGGGGCGCTGGAGCCTATCCCAGCTGACACTGGGCGAGAGATGGGGTACAGTCTGGACAGGCTGCCAGACTATCACAGGGCTAACATATAGAGACAGAACAGACAACTATTCACACTCACATTCACACATACGAGTAATTTAGAGTCACCAATTAACCTAATGTGCATGTCTTTGGATTATGGGAGGAAGCCAGAGAGCCTGGAGAAAACCCACGCTGACACAAGGAGAACATGCAAACTCCGCACAGAAGGGCTAAACTAAACTACACTATTCAGATTCATCCTGTGGGAAACTGAGCCTAAGGATTCAAATTCAAATTTAATGTCAATCCATCTAACAGCTCATGAGACATTTCACTCAAAACTACAAATGTGAACCTCATCGCAGCACCAGAGGAAAAGTCGTGGGATCATCAGTAGATAAATCATCTGGGATCGACTGTACAAAATTTTGTGTCAATCCATCTGGAAGATGTTTCATTGGCTATATGAAAATTTTGAGCTGCTGGTGGCCCTGAATGAAAAACGGGGAAATCAAAGTCATTGGGATTCATCTTTTGGGCACTGATGAATGTGTGGACCAAATTCTAATGAAATCCATGCCATAGTTGATGAGACAAAATCAAAAATGTGGACCTCATGGTGGCCCTAGATGAAAAAGGTAGAGGATGACTAAAGTCAGAGGGACTGATCCTCTGGGCAATCATGCATGTTCGTATCAAATTTCATGGCAATCCCTCTAATAGCTGTCGAGATATTTCAGTTCAGACCAAAGTGGTCGAAGTAATGCTTAAAGCAAAGAAACAAAGAGGCAGTCAAATTAATCGTAGCAGTTTGATCTATGCTGCTGATCAACCACATGGTGCTACAACTCTGAGCAGGAAGGGAACAGAAGGCTTGGCAGCCATTTGGGGACTGGCATTTAGTCTCGGAGTCTCCTTCCTTCTTTTGTTCTTCTCTTTCTGCTCATTTCCATCCCTCCATCCCCTCTTTATTTAACTGGCTTTCTGTAAAGGTCCTGCTGTCAGCCTCCACCTGTCCCTGTCACAGTAAACAAAGACAACCAGGAGACACAGCACTCTCTGTGTTGTCTCCTGTCTCTGCTCTCTCTTCTCCCTTGCCGCCTTTTCTTACTTTCTTTCATTTTGTCTCCTCTTGATTTTCTCCCCTCTCCCTCTGGCATTTCTCCCTTTCTCTTTATCACTCCCTCTCTCTTTCTCGCTCAGGCCTTTATTTTTTTCGTTTCTCTTTTCATTCTGTCTCATCCATTTTCTTACTCACTCCGTTGCTTCTGTTTGAATGTCTTGGCCTTGTGTCAAACTTATATCATCACTGTCTTTGTTGTGCATCTCCCTTTCTCTTTTTTTCTCTTCTTACTCTATTTGCAGTCACTGGGCTAACTGAATATGTCTGTAACTCTTTTTCTATACTCTTAAGTTGTGAATATGACCAAAATTACGATCTCTATGAATGCAAAATGAGTTTAAATGCACATGACAGATGACATTGCATACATTCCACCTCAGCGATGCCCTTTTATACTGTTAAGTCCAGATTTTTATATTCTGGCCTGGCTTACCACGTACAGAGCCTCGGCAGACTGCGAATGTCTGCATTATGCAAATCACTTCCTGCCCGCACAAACAAGCCGGGACCAATCAATGTCAATCCCCATTCCCTCGGCCAATCAATGTCATTCCCTCTCCTGCAAAACCGGGTCTAATCGAAAGGCATTGTTCCTCGGGCCCTGCATGCTAAATCAGGAAGGGCCGGAGTGTCTAAAATTTTCACATCCCACACTGTACCACATAACTTCAAGAATCATCAATGTACAATGAGAGCAGATGAAAGTGGACATGATGACTTAGGGAAACAAGGATGAAACAGAGGGACAAAAACAGAAAGCAATCCAGTTTGTAGAAAGACTGCTGAAAGAAGTCAACACAAGTCAAGGACACTATTACATGCTAACAGAGTTTCGACAAATGTCATAGGTCATCGCACTCGTCTCAAGTGTTTGCCACTTCCTATGCCCACCTCCATTCTACCTGGCTCCACCCTGTTAACCTATTTTTTTTCTTCTGCCTCAAAATAACTGATAGAGTTGGCAGCAAGTGATGAAGCAATTCAAGATTTCAAACGTTCAAGTTTTCTTAGGATCTTATCCGATCACTAATGCCGCATGAAAGCTCTTAGGTAGTGCTACCCAAATGGTATTGGACAAGACAACAGCCTGATTAAAGCAACACACACTGTAAATTTAACAATTTTTACATTAACAAATGTAACCATGGACACACACCTGAAACTCAGTGGAAAAAAGGAGATGATAGAGATGCAATACTGAGGATTTTTACAAAATAAGTCCACTTATCTTACTGTGGTTGTTTCGGTTGTTGTGGGAGATTTGGAGTGAAAATAGCCTTGCTTTAAAACTCATTAGTTGGGACAGTTTTTTGACATACCAGTGAGTCAATGAAAAACAATCCATTAGGCGCACTTACAGACAGGATTTTACAACTTTGGGAGGTTATCACAGCAGCAACTATTTTTTCTTTCATTGCAACAATCATGAGGTAAACTGTTAAAAATATGGCCATCAAATACATGACAAGGCTGCATTGTGTCATATAGAGCTATTGTCGATCTCAATGCGGCTTTAAGAGCAGTTGATTGGTCTCCCTCTAAAGCTTTGTTGACTTTCATGTAGGCAGCAGTGGGTCTTTTTGCCCAACATACCAATTGTTGAGGAAATTTTCAGTGAGGAAAATTTTCCGTGGCAGTAACTGTGATATAGTGAGTTTATTCAATGTGTATTGGAGGATAAGCAACTTCTGCTTGACTGCCTTGTTTTGTGTGGGGAAATAAATTCAGTCAGTATTAAAAGTTCCTATGAAATCAAAGTAGATGTTATTTTTTTTAATATCACACGTCTTACACTGACTGTCCCCTATACACCAGTATCTGGCCCAACAAAGACAAATAATTCATTTTGTAAGTATTCTAAATGGTATTTTAGGGTGCTTTCACACCTGCCCTGTTTGGTTTGGTTCAATATTGAACTCAAGTTTGTTTGCCCCCTAAGTGTGATTCATTTGGGCAGGTGTGAACACAGCAATTGCACTCAGGTGTGCACCAAAACAACCGGACCAAGACCTTCTTGAAGAGGTGGTCTCAGTCTGGTTACAAACGAACTCTGGTGCGGTTCGTTTGTGGTGAGAATGTGTTCCAACCTCGATCCGAACCAACTGCAGTCACATGACACATTGTTTGGGTTAAACATGAGCATGTTACAGTCCTGGAGGATTATTAATGTGCATCTCCTCCTGTACTGCCTTAATATGCACATTCAGCACATCCAATTGTAACCTGCCTCAGCTCTAACTGCTAATAGTAAAAGACTGGGAGATACAGATATTTATTTCATCAGTGTGTCAATTACCTTGTGGACCAGTAGTCAGAAGTTTAGGTCGCTACAGGAGAAAGGGTGAATTAGCAAAATGCATTGAGTGACCAAATAAAGAACCTCACACACATCAAAGGTAAGTTTTTAAGTGTGCTGTATTGTATTGAATGAAAAAAAATGAAGTTGAAGAAAAAAAAAAAAAAAAAAAAATTTGAGCTTTTCAGCTCTTCAGACATGAGATATCAACCACAGTTCTCAATAAATCAGTCTTTTAAAATAAATCACAGTCTCTGTATAAATCCCAGTCTCTATCTTGTGGGTTGGCTCGCCATGACCACTGAGGTCCCGTTCTACAACATATTTATGATTTTTACCCATAAATCCTATTTATTCATTTTATGCAAGATGTGTCACATAAAAAAAATATATGAATTTATTAATTTATTGGTCTAATTAATTAACTGGTGGACTGGACTATTAATAAGGCCTGGTAACCTGGGTTTCACCCTCCCCTCCTAAAGGTGTGTATGTCCCATTACACCCATATGACTATGAAGTGGCCTTGGAGTTATTTGGGGGAGCATCTGTATAGCCATGGTTCTGGAGGGCATCGGCAAAGGCAAGGTTGAGGCCTCGGAAGAGTGACTGGACTATAGGCAGCAAGGGATTTCCCAGTTGACCATACTGCAGTCGTTCAGGCTGTTCTCTGTGCCTCTGGGAACGTCTGGGAACACTGTCACTCTCACTCTCTCCCATGATGACTGGAGAGGTTCTTCTTCCAGGCGTCCCAACTGCTGTTCCTTCATTGGTTCTGTCCACTGACACGTCCTCACAAGGTTTGTTGACAAAGCATCCTTCATCCTTGCTGCTGTCACTGAATGACAGGTCTGAGAAAACAGGAAGACTTTCATCCATGATGTTTGGTTCTGGGGCAGACTCCGACATGCTCGGCTGGACAGGTAAGGTCTCATCCTCTTCTCTTGAAACATCAGGGGGGGATGTCCTGAGATTTTCCAAACAGAGCTCTCCTCACTTTTGGGGCTCTGAGGTGACCTCAGCTTCCAGATCCACAACTGCTGAGCTTCCTTTCCCTCCAGAACAGTTTGATCTGTCAAAGCTTGGCTCATTTGCATCTCCGGGAGCTGGAGGTTCCTCTGATTTGGATGAAATGATCTCCACAGGTACCCACTGTACGGTTCCTCTTTCAGGTGCACATCCCTTCCCTCTGTCCTGTTTCTCCATGCTCAATATCTCTCTTTTTCCTTCCAGGTCGACAGAAGCAGGAAGTCTACCACCTGAAGTCTGGATTGGTTGTTTTGTCTCTCCAAGGTGTCTCTCCCTTGCAGGTGTCGTCTCTGGCCGGGTCAAAAGTCGTGTCTCAATGAAGTCAGTGTCCAGTGTCTCTCCAGGTAAGTAGTAGTGGTAGTCGATGTCTTCTGACTCTGAATTGTCATCTCCCACCTCAGACTCGGCTGTGACTTCCATTCTCGACTGTCTCCTTGTTCTAAGTCTGCTGATGGTCTGCTTCGGAGGTTGCTCAGGCTCAGCAACAGGTAAGAATCCACACGGCAACAAAAGGTCACGGTGTAAGGTGCGAAGCGGTCCATCCATTTGTCGGCCAACTTGTGTTTCCCTCTTATCCGAACGCTCCTCACAAGGACGCGATCTCCTGTCTCCAGAGTGGACTCAACAACTCTCCTGTCAAACCGTTGCTTGTTGCACTCAGCTGTCTTTGAAGCGTTCTCCGTGGTAACTCGGTAGCTTTCCTCTAGGCGGCCCTTTAAGTCATGCACGTACTGGGAATGGGAGGGTAGACTGAATGCCAAATCAATTGGAAGCCGTGGTTGTCTGCCGAACATTAGTTCGCAGGGGCTGAATCCGGTCACATCATTCCACGTGCAGTTATACGCGTGCACCAGAGGCTTGACAAATTCTTTCCAGTGGGATTTGTCCTTGTTTTCGAGAGTGCCCAACATCTGGAGGAGGGTCCTATTGAATCGCTCCACTGGATTCCCTCTGGGGTGATAAGGGGTAGTCCTGACCTTTTGGATGCCAGCGATGGAGCACAGTTCTTTTATGGTACGAGATTCGAAATCTGGACCCTGGTCACTCAGAAGCTTTTCTGGAAAACCATAATGCACCAAGAAGTTTTCCCACAAGCACTTAGCCACCGTCTGGGCTTTTTGGTTCCGTGTTGGTATTGCTACTGCGTACTTAGTGAAATGGTCCGTCAGGACACAATATGGCCAAGGTACTTAACAGAGGTTTGGGAAAACTTACATTTTTCAGATAACAACTTCAACCCGTACTATTTAAGTCGGTTGAGGACCTGCAGTAATCTTGACTCATGTTGCTCCAGGGTATCAGAGAAGACTATGAGATCGTCGATGAAGACCAGCACCTCGTGGTTGAGATCGCCCACACACCTCTCCATCAATCGCTGAAAAGTACTCGGCGCGTTGGTAACCCCCTGGGGCATTCTATTAAATTCCCAGAAGCCCAGTGGGCACACAAACGCAGTCTTCTGTTTATCAGCCTCTTCCATTTCGTCTTGGTAATAGCCCGATTTCAAATCAAGGACTGAGAACCATTTCGAGCCAGTCAAAAGAGAGAACACTTCCTCCAAGTTTGGCAGAGCGTATGCATCTCTTATGGTCTGGGAGTTGAGTTTTCGGAAGTTGATGCACAACCTCACAGAACCATTTTTCTTCCGCACGACAACAATGGGAGATGCAAAGGGGGACTCGGACTTGCGTATGACACCAGAATCTAGCGGCTCTTGAAGGTGTTTCTTGACTGCATCGACATCATGTGGATGAATAGGTCTGGGTCGGTGCTTGAAAGGAGTGTTGTCACTCAACTTGATGTGATGCTTTACCTTGCTGGTATGACCGAAGTCCATGTCGTGCTGAGAGAAGACTTCAGGCATGCTATTGAGCAGCCTGGTGGTTCGCTCTTTCCACTCTGGTGGTAAGGGGGAATCCACAAAATCGAACTCCATCCTCTTGGTTTCAGGGGTGGTTGAATCGGCGGAGGGCTCCTTCCCCATCACCTGTTGAACAGCATGAATCTCAGCCAACACTGTCCTTGGAGGGATGGTGATGTCGTGTTGGGTCTCATTCCTCAGCAGGATTGACATTGAGCAAGGGCGCTTGACAGGTAAGGTGCACAGGGAGCTAGCCACCAGCAGTCCGCCAGGAACAGACGACACAGACATGGCCTCCACAACAACCCACTTATCCTTGTGAGCACCACTCATGTGAACCTGCCCTTCCACAGCGACGGTGCTGCCCACTGGCACCACTTTGCGGGTGTTGTTTCGTGCTTTGCTCAGCCCCAAAGCTCCAGTACTTGCCTGCTTTCTCCGTACTTCCAGGATTTTCAAAACCACTCTGTAGCCAGGAAGGAATGACTGAGGGCGACGATCATGCTCTTCAACATAGCTGGAGTAGAGGACGTCTAATGAGTTGGTGCCGATGAGGATGTGAGGCACATGCTCACATCAGGGACAACCAACACCAATGTAGGGACTTCAGCCTCTTTGCCCAAAAACTCCTCTGGAAACATCAGGTTGAGTTCTACGTACCCCAGGTAAGGCACAGCCTCTCCATTGGCTCCCTCTACTTGCAGCTCTACATCCAAAAGATCATCCAAGGATTTAAAGGAATGATGGGACAGGTGGGTCTGGAAAAATGAGAGCGGGATGGTGGTCACCTGAGATCCCGTATCTAGCAGGCAGTTAGCTTTATGGCCTTCAATGATGACTTGAGCAGTGCATTTTGTTCCAACCAGCTTGGGCGACAGTATGGTGCAGGAGGTGTTAGCATTACCACTCGCTTTGTTTTTCTAGGGCGCTTGGTTGATCTTTTAGTCCCTGTTTGCCCTGCAACAGGGGCTTCTAGTAGTTTAACTGCTGGATACCAGTGCTGCCATTTTGCTGATCCCATTGTTTTTGTCTCTCTTTCAGCAGCTGTCTCTTTTCCTCGACCAGAAGAGGATTGGGTTCACTCTCACAGTTGACCGCCAGGTGAGCGTCTTCGCCGCAGCGGAAACAGTACCATGGACGGGGCCTACTGGTTGCTGTCGACCCTGAACTGGACTGTGTGTTCACTCTTTTGTTAGGTGACTGGTGTCGAGCTGTGATGGAGGAGTCTTTTGAGAATGCAGGCGATGGTATCTGATGGCTCTGGACTTGGGCTGGAATCACCTGTGCTTGGAGATGAGCAAGCTGATGTTTCAATGCTTTAATCTCTGTTGCTTCTTGGTGCTCACTTTTAGCCCCATGAGCTGCTTTCTTCATATCAGCTACTTGTGCTTGAATGTCAGCAATCTGTCTTTTCAATGTGCTGATTTCAGTTGTGTCAGGACAGTTGACTTTGGCTTTATGTGGAGTTGTAGTCTGCATGGCAGCGACCTGCGCTTGTATCTCGTTAAGCTGTGTCTTTAAGACTTCAGCATCAGTTGCTTCTCTCTCAGGTGTGGCACAACTGCATGCGGCTAACTGCTGTGCTGCAGCTCTCAACTTTGAGACAGCAGGACTTGGTTTGTGTAGCCCAAGGTGTTTTTTCATGCAATTGTGTTTACCTGCCTGTTTGTCTTCTTCTGTTCTGACGAGGAGCACTAGTTCAGCGAAGGAGGGTGGTGCATTTGTTTTCCGCTCCAGCTGGAGATCGGCGATCAATCCATCATTCCAGCAGCCTCGACAGAACTGCTTCAGGAGGTAGCGGTTTCGTTCACTCTCTGCGATGCCACCATGTCTGACTGCAGCACTCAGAGCAACCTGCAAGCGGTTCAGATAGTCAGATGGCTTCCCATTGTTGTTCTGCAGTGTCCCCATAAACTTGGCCAACAGCTCATCTCCATCCACCACAGAGCCATAGACTGAATCAAGCAGCTGAAGGTACATTGATGGCAAGGCTTGAGGGCTGACATGCTTGATGACATCAGTAGCTGGAGGCAATACGCTGTCTAAGATCTTGCGGGTTCTGTGCAGGTCAGACATGGAAGGATCTGTTAAGAGCAAGTCAACATTGGCTCTCCAGGTATCATAATCAAGTTCACTGTTTGGACGGGGAGACTTGCCAGAGAAGGGTCTGAGGCGGAATGAAGAGTGCATGGGAGACATACCTTCATTAGCTCGCATGACATGTTCAACAACGACCCGTTGTACAGCAGGAGGATTAACATCATTCATGGTAAGTAGTGAACGTGTGACTGTAGCACTGTCATCATTACTACTGGCTTTGATGGACAGGGACGCTGAATGTTGAGCGTTCATGTTACCAGCCATGCTTAGTGATGGAGCGGCTGTCAACACAACAGGCTGCGACTGACCATTCACACTGGTAGGTAAGGATGTTACCTGTGGGCTCTGACTAGCGGCCTCGAGCCTTTGCAAAGCTGGTGTTGATGCTGCTTGGACATCACCTCTCAATCCACGCTGACCACGCCTGGGTGAAGGAGACGGTGGGAACACAGTTGGCAAGCTCCTGACTATCTCAGGTGAGACAGAGCCAAGCAGGAGAGAGGGCTGCTGCATGACCTGTGATGACACTTTAATATTCACAATCTCTTGTCCAGTTGAATCAGAGGTGTTTATTTGAGAGTCTTCAACTGGTGCAGTGTCAGCGGGGAGATTCACACCTTTTCCTGCACTTATCTTCATCAGTTCTGCTTGGAGTACACTTTCAAATGACTTTCCACACTTATTTGCAATGGCTTGCAGTTCCTCAAGGTACCCCGTGGTGGCGCTGCTGCTAGCAGTGCTAGTGTAAACACTATCTAAGGAGCGCACTTTAAAGGTAACATTTGCATCTGCTGAGCTGAGATACTCTTTTGGCAGTAGGGGTCTAAGTGTTTGCATTGCAGAGCTATTTGCAAATTCCACAATGGAGCAGAGATGATGCTCTGATTCTGGATCATCAATAACTAGCACTCTGTTAATAGAGCCGTAGCGTTTTAAGTGGCTCTCAAGCTCCTCATCAACTACAGTTTGAGTTAACCCATAAACAATAACTGAGTTACGAACATTTATCTTTTCATCTTTCACTATATCCATTTTACTGTATTTCTTACCTTTTACTCATGTCACTCAATAATACTTCACTTTCTCCTGGCTGGCTAGCTCGCCAAGTTTCTGTAACCTGCCTCAGCTCTAACTGCTAATAGTAAAAGACTGGGAGATACAGATATTTATTTCATCAGTGCGTCAGTGCGTCTTGTGGACCAGTAGTCAGAAGTTTAGGTCGCTACAGGAGAAAGGGTGAATTAGCAAAATGCATTGAGTGACCGAATAAAGAACCTCACACACATCAAAGGTAAGTTTTTAAGTGTGTTGTATTGTATTGAATGAAAAAAAATGAAGTTGAAGAAAAATAAATTAAAAAAAAACAAATTTTAGCTTTTCAGCTCTTCAGACATGAGATATCAACCATAGTTCTCAATAAACCAGTCTTTTAAAATAAATCACAGTCTCTGTACAAATCCCAGTCTCTATCTTTTGGGTTGGCTCGCCACCACCACTGAGGTCCCGTTCTACCTTTACAGACACAGGAAGAATCCCCAGTAGAAGAAGATGTCTTGCAGATCAACACAGGAATCCATACAAGGGAGCGGAAAAGAAAAGAAAAGGAAAAGACCCGGCCTATAAAGGCCAAAAACAGGGTTACTGTATTGTTCACATAAATAAAATATACTTTTAAACTTAAATAAATACATATAAACACACATTTTTACTTTGTAACACAGCTTCTTAATAATTATTTAACCACTTTTTACTGTTAATTCAATGAACTGAATACATTTCTCAGTATTAACATGAGGCAAAAATGGCTGAACATTTCTTTCCCTCTTTTTTCTTTTTTTTTTCCTACCGCCGCTCACTAAAACACACAGAGCGAGGGTAAATGTAATGAAACACCGTAATATAAAACTTTTTTTTTTAACCACCACATTCATGAAAATAATGCCTCATTGGTCCATATTAACATTAGCAGAAGCAGCACATTTCACTCCATTTATCAAACCAACTCCAGTAAAAGTTACTCACCATAGGCTCACGGTTCACATACACAAACACACTCCGGGCACAGGGTACAATACACGGCCCTCATCAGTTCAGGGTTCCGCTTTTTAAGAGACAGAGACACGGGCGTTCAGTAACGTGTAACCTTTACAATTTAGCAATGGATGTGGCTAATGGCTGGAACTAGCGCTGGAGCTAGCGCCGAGTTAGCGCTGAATGCTAATCAACACAACTCACGTTCTCCTCCGCTTCTGTTGCAAAACACACGGTCCGCTCATCTACCCATGGCAAAAGGGAAAAGCTCCGCTCTCTGCTCTGACGATAAAAGTGACTTAGACTTGGAATATCTGGCTCTCTCAGACAAAATTCGGCATAGTCCGCAGCAGGAAGCTATCAAACAGCTACCTCAGAGACGATCCGGCGGAGCGGGAAAAAAAATGGAAGCACCCAGGTACGTACGCCCTGGTGGCGTCTGATTGGTTACACCATCACATGAACTCCTATGTCACCCGAATCTTTTACACTTTGAGAAATGCACTTTCGCCACACTTGAAATGAAATAAAATACTCTTTTTTAAAACAGATAAATGAACTTGTGTGTGTTGATCTTTTTAATCTATTTATTAACATATTTACGATTTTCACCCATAAATCCTGTTTATTCATTTTATGCAAGATTGTCATTTGTCTGTCACATAAAAAAAATATGAATTAATTAATTTATTGGTCTAACTAATTAACTGGTGGACTGGACTATTAATAAGGCCTGGTAACCTGGGTTACACAATGCATCAAAACATTGCTTTCTAGTTAGAGCCGCGCCTCGTTTTCAAACTGTATGGTTTGACTCAAATGAACAATGACAGCAATATAGTCCACGATGAGCAGCGCTAAAATCAACCTGTGTAGTTGTCCCTCCATTGTGACGTTAGAAAGTGTTGTCTGCTTGTAAATGCTGCCATGAGAACACGAACCAACTCTAGGCAATTATACAACTTTGTAACAAAATTAGTCCCTGATTCGGATCAAAGCAAGACAACTCTAGGTCTGAAAGCACCCTTAGAGTTTAGGGATTATATATCTCATCTGGCCTCGGAATTCTGCGGCATCCCCCAGGAGGAGCTGGAAAGTCTTGCTAAGAAGAGGGACCTCTAGAGTACTTTGCTTAGCCTGCTGCCCCTGCGACCTGGCCTGGATAAGCTGTTGCAAACAAATAAATGGATGGATTTTAGAGTTTGTCATTTCCTGGAAAACAATAAAAAATGTTGATGACTCATCCTGCACCTGGGGGCGTATACTAATTTAGACACAAGCCATTGGGAAGCATCAGCTTACGGGGATGAGCCAGCATCTCTCCTTGACCACCACTGCCAGCTTTAAATCTTAGCTTGAACATGTACAGCCTCACTCCAAAAGCAACTTCATCATGGTCGTCTTGTTCCTCCATTTTTTCTCTGTCTTTCATCTCAATGCGTAGGTCAAATTTGCCAGCGCAGGCAATGGCGGTGGCGACAAGTCTGGCAGGCGGGCTATTGACGACTGTAAACGCCAATACTATCTGAAAGAAGTTCTCTTTTTTATAGGAGACTCACAAATATGTGGAACCAAATAGGACTCAGCTAGCTGGAACTTGAAATGACAGTTAATAAAAAGCATGTCCTTTATCTATGCCTTTTTTATTATAGATAAATGTTGAGACATAAAACTGGAAAGAGGGAGCAATTTCAGATTCACATAGACATAAATAGAGTTTACTATCATTTGCCCTCCATTACTGTCGATTTTTTTCCATGTATATAAATTAGCATGAACTGTGTCATCTCCTGGCAACTCTCTATTTTCATGAAATTGCCCTAACTAATGCCTTTCATGTAACAGTTTGAATATAATATATAAGAAAGCAATCACAGACAATCTTCTCGTTGCTATCCTCCTGAGCAATAACGCCTTCTTCATCACCATTACATGTTATGCAGGATGCACAGGCAATGATTTTTTGGGCTGGAAACATACCACCAAACATTTACCCTCCCTCAAAGCCCCGGCTTACTCCACTCTGTAAGCTACATCTCACTCTACATATTTTCTTTAATGGTCTTGAGTTCCTTTTATCTCGTAAAGTGGTTGAGCTCATGCTCTCATCGTGGTGTCATTAAAGTCAGTGAAGCTGGTTTTAATTGTTGGTGAATTGGCCTTTTATGACTAATGAAGCCTCTAGTATGGGCTGCTTGTACTATTTAATCAGCCATCATGTACTGCGTACCACCTACACACTCTGCACTGAGATAATGGGAGTGAAGGAGAAAGTGAGCAAAGAATTATGAGAGAGGGGAAGAGAGGGATGGATAGATAGATGGATAGACACAACTCAGTGGACGTCTATATACCTGAGAAACAGAGAAAGGGAGCAATAAGGAAAGAAAAAGTCCTCCTGGCAGGCAAATTGAGAGTGGAAATAGAAATTTGTACCATCTCTGACAAATAGTGCTCAATTTGTGTCTTCTACACTTGTTACTGAGGTCTTGCTGCTTGTTTTGAGGAGAACTGTAGGTCTGTATCACTTTGTTTCAGTGAGAGTAAATATGGTAAGCTACAGTCTACTATGAATGCAACTCTGTCACCAGGCTGTGACAGATGCTCTGCCAGATGCAGTGAGCTATAGATACATGGGCATTTAGATACATTATGTATTTAGTGCATAGTTTGCAGTGGATGCACGGTTAAGTTGTGACCATCAATAACTTTGTAATGCAGATGCCAGTAGAGTAAGTATGTAGATGACCCTTGTGGTTCTATTCATTTCCCAAAGGCATTTTTGTTCTCCATGGAGAGGCCTCTGAAGTAGCTCTTAGCCCAAAGGTGACTAAATCTCTCCACCGAGACCCATAACAAAGATTTTTTTGAGGCCGAATGGCCCAAACTCAAGGCAAAACACAAACTACTTTCTTGTGAGGTAAAGTCTGCTGCATACCAACTCGTAACATTTCACATCGAGCTCACAGCTGGTGTTGCGTTTTATGCCCTGTCTTTATTTTCCATATTTCCCTGTCTCTGTCCTCTGCATAACAATCAGGAAAACGGAAATGTCATAAAAATGATTTTACAGTTTCAGCTGATTAAAATTCAAAGCCAATGGGGTAGATGGTCAACCATACTGCGGTTTAGCATTTTGCAGCTCAGGGTTTCTTACTGCAGCTCAGTTCAATGCACTTTATTGTCCCAGAGGGAAGGCTACATTTCAACAATAATACAACTTCTAAACTTCTAATTACCGTCTATTAAAAAAAGGGATGTGATTTGTAGAAACGGAATCTCTCAAGTGCTGTATAGCAAGGTAAAACAGGTAGAGGAGTGAAGATCTATCATTTATGCATTCATGCAAATTGTAATCTTTGCTGTTTAGTTTAGCAGCAGACCTGACACACTGTCAACTCACTGATGATTCAGGGCTACAAGTGCATCTAAAAATGTACCTAAGAACACATTAATAGCACATCATAATTAAGTCATGTGGCAAGGGCAGCAAGACTGAAGCAGGACTTTACTCAGAGGACCTTGGATGAAGCTCCTACGCAGATGTCTGCTGAAATGTCCTTGTGAAAACATTGAATCTGTACCGGCCCAATTGCTGCCATGTAAAAGACCAGATAGTTAAGAAATTCAGGACACAGACTTTGGCTTTTATTGCTTCAAAGTGTCTGAGAAAAGTGTTTGAAATTATTTCTTTTGAAGTTAAATCTGCAGTAACTGACTGTTCTTTTATTTTTTATTTTTGACCACTGGGGGGAAAGGGGTGTAATCACTAGACTGACATAATATTATAACGTTGATGTGGTTAATTTGGTAATAAACTGCTGCATATTTACACAGGCAGCTCATGTCAGAGACATTAGCATTCATTTTGTGTTTCTGGCCACCTGGCAAATGTATTCAGTCTCCTTTTAGCTCTGCTTTTGGTCTCCACCAACTCCTCTTTAATTGCTTAACACTCCATTATATTCTTTCATTTAGTTTCTATAACTGCTTATCCTGTTAGGGGTCGTGGGAGGGCTGGAGCCTATCCCAGCTGACATTGGGCAAGAGGCAGGGTACACCCTGGACAGGTCACCACACTATCACAGGGCTGACACATAGAGACAGACAACCATTCACACTCATATTCACACCTATGGCCAATTTAGAGCCAGCAATTAACCTGCATGTCTTTGGACTGTGGGAGGAAGCCGGAGTACCCAGAGAAAACCCACGCTGACACTGGAAGAACATGCAAACTCTGCATAGAAGGGCTCCCCCACCCCGGGGTTCAAACCAGGAACCCTCTTGCAGTGAGGCAACAAAGCTAACCACTGCACCACCATGATGCCCTCCATTATATTCACCAAGTAAATCTGCATGTCTGTGGTCAGTTCCTGGCAGAAAGGGTACATTTAAGAGTTTTTTTTTTTTTTTTACTTGTACTTTTTTTATTACTATTTTTTTTTTTTGACTAAACTTGAAAGCTGCATAGTTGACTGCTAATTTTCGGTAGACAGGCAACAGGCCATCCACTGTGCGACTTGGCTGCAGAGGTAGCACCTGACAGCTCATCATGAGTTTTAGTGTACATTAATTTGAGAACGCAACTCATGTTAGAAATCCCCTTTAATATTGTGCTCGTACACATGCACTACACTTGCCTACATGCGTGCAAATGCCTCAGCGTGCACGCTGATGGACTCCCCATTTCTCATAGAAAATCCATCAACTGCTGTGTCAAACTTCAACAAATGGAGCTGCTCGGACACAGGGCTCAGCGGAAACAACCTAGTTTCCCATTGCCATCGAGTCCACAAATTAGTTTCATGTTACAGTATGTTACAATGCAAGCGCTCGCACACAAAGACACACAACGCGAGAGGTACGCGCGATGGAATGAGCCATTTGATGGAATAGGGCAATAAAGCAAAGTGAGGTCGAAGGGGAAGTTGAACAATAACTGCAGCTGCAGACCAATGAAGTGCCTGGTTCACACAGAGGTGGGATTTATGGCAAGGTGCCACACACACGCACACACACATACACACACACCCTATCATGCTTAACAATCAGGTCATGGCTTTGACTAAGAACATATGTTAACTATTCTCACGCAGTTGATCTTTTTTCCCATCTCTCTCTCTCTCTCTCTCTGTCTCTCACACACTCCCACACACACAGCAGGCTCTCATACAGAAACCTTAAGACACTCTATCACTGTTCTCTCATCTTAGCAGGTAGCATTATGTCTTTTCTTTCTGTCTTGGTGTCCCCGTCTGTCTCTATATTACTCTCTTTGCCTCTCTTTTTGCTTCTCAGCAGTCTCTGCTGAATCCTCTTTCACACCTCCATCCTTTCTCACTCTCACTTTCTCTTTCTCCCCTCCTTTTCACTTCTTCTCATTCCCTCTAAGCAGTCTTTCCTGAAACCCCTCTCATGCTTTCACCACTCTCTCCGTGCACACATTTGCTCTTTCTCACTCTCTACAGTCTGTCCTGAAACCTTTTCATGCCTCCATGCCATCATCTCTCCCTCTTTCTCTCCCTCTCTGTCATATTCTTTTCTCTGCACCTGGCCATGACTCTTCCCCCATCGCTGTGGTTTCCCCTCTCCACCTTTCTGACAGCCTCACATTAATCATTCCTACATCCCCAGGAAGACTGCCTTCCTCGCCTTCCTCCTTTCTCTCTCTCTCCCTTTAATTCTGCCTGTGTCTTTCTCCCTCTCTCTTCACCTGCTTCTCTCATTCTCTCCTCATACCTTGTTTTTCACCTCTCATTAAATATCTATTTATGTAAGTGCAACAAAAATGGTATCACCTTTCCCCCAGTTGTGTCAAGTTATCATTTGTGGAATGTGTTGCCAAAAAGTTTTGCATTAGCTGCTGTGCCACCGGAATGGCAGGAAATCTGATTTATTCTAAGTGAGACTTAGCAGACATTCAGACCAAAAATAGCACAAGAAGCTGCTTTGGTGGGGGCGTGTTGCTTCAGGTGCTGGTGAGTCAATGAAATATGATCCTGGTAGGCCGGTTTGAGTGAAACATCCCGCAGTTTTACAGTTTTATCAGACAACGAAACACTGAACAGCAGTTTATAATTCTCCCAGGAAGAATTTTACAACTTTGAAACGTTATATCTGTGACAATCTATGGATATATTAAGAGAACTGGACGCTGTGTTTTAACATGGTGTTCCTTTCATTCAATTGAAAGTTGCTCAGCAAGCCCATACTGACAATTTTATTAGACTCGTGGCCTTCAGCATTTTTTTAGCCATAAGAGCCTTCAGATGGTCTAACAGACTGACTTCCTACTGGCTAATGAATAGCATGAAATGATTTACTGATATGGCTCTTTCGCTTTTTAAATTTTAGGAAAAAACTGAACTAATGGATCAACTTCTGATAATTCAAAGAATAATGTCATTGTTTGTAATGCTAAGGAAAAAAAAACATCTACTGTTTTACAGGCATTCTCTTTAGCAATAATTTTTTGAGGGGAAACATCACTGTGCATTACGTGATCTTACAATACCAAGTGTGACCATAAGTCCAGCATTGCTGCCTCACAGTGCTGTTGCTGGAGATGAAGAAGAAGAGATCCTTTATTAATCCCAGAGGGGAAATTCAACCTCTTCACTCTCCTGTCATATAAACACAGGCCTGAAATACACACACATGCACAAACAGGACCCATACATGCATCAAATGGAGAGGTGTCAGAGCAAAAGGGTACAGACAGTTTCTGCACAGACATGTGGGTTTGGTGGCACCTCCAGTTACCAGTCCACACTCCATATTTGGTCCAGACACAGACTTGAACCTGTGTTCCCAACCCAAGTCCCTATGGACTGAGCTACTGCTGTGGTAGAAGCTAGTGCACCCGCATGTTTCATTGGAACAAGACAAGACATTGGATTTTGAGTAAACACTAGTTAACACCAACAAAACATCAACGTCATCTGTCGTTAGTATTCTATTTCAAATTGGCGGTGGCATTAGAAGTTGTCCTGATATTCAGTATTCACTTGACATCCCAATCTAAATTCAACCAAACACCAAAGTGCAACATTGTTGGTGGCCAGCTAGGAATGGTGCACTCTTGATGAAATTAATGAGGAAGCTGCATTAATGTTGGTCTGAACACTGCTTTAGTGATGGAGTGCTGTATCAGTGAAAATGAATCTCTTGTTCCACCACATCCCAAAGGTGCTCTATTGGATTGAGATCTGGTGACTGTGGAGGCCATTGGAGTACAGTGAACTCATTGTCATGTTCAAGAAACCAGTTGAGATGATTTGAGCTTTGTGACATGGTGCGTTATCCTGCTGAAAGTAGCCATCACAAGATGGGTACACTGTGGTCATAAAGGGATGGACACGGTCAGCAACAATACTCAGGTAGGCTGTGGTGTTTAAACCATGCTCAGTTGGTACTAAGGGGCCCAAAGTGTGCCAAGATATTATCCCCCACACCATTACACCACCACCACCAGCCTGAACAGTTGATACAAGGCAGGATGGATCCATGCTTTTATGTTGTTTACACCAAATTCTGACCCTACCATCTGAATGTTGCAGCAGAAATCCAGACTTATCAGACCAGCCAACGTTTTTCCAGTCTTCTGTTGTCCAGTTTCAGTAAGCCCGTGCAAACTGCAGTCCCAGTTTCCTGTTCCTGTTTATTTTTATGGCATACAATATCACAACTCACTTAAAGAAGTATTTTACTGCTGGAAAGATGGTTTTTTCATAAACTAGACTCTCTATGCAATGGAAAGATGCAAATACGCTTGAAATTGGTGCTGTATGACCAGAGAAAACATACTAAAAAGGGCTGTGGCATTTGCTTTTGCTCAAGAGATAGAAAACCTACAATAACCACAATTCACTGCGCCACACCAGAACGCTCCCACTGGTGGGTGATGTAATGCAAGCTTGACTGTTTTTTGATAGGGAACATGATGGTGGCTGGCTGGCAACAAACAATCTCAAATTACAGTTAGACAGTTACCTAAAATATGTTTCTACAACATTTTAGCCACTTGAGGCCAGTGAAATTTCAAAAAATCCTCGCTACATGAAATTTGACAACATATTTATTTCTCTGAATAATATATCATGTGACCACTCAGCAGCCAAAAAGTGAAAATAACTTTATCACGTGCTTACATTCCTCTTTTACACATGTATTTTTCAGGAATTTAAAAGTAATGATGTGGCAGTATTGGAGGTCTGTGTGAGGTGTAAGAGGAAACAAAAGAAACCCTGAATGACTGAGAAACTCCAGAAAATCAAAAGCCAGCCAGCTACACATTCATGGCACTATCGAGACATGACTAACACCAAACAACAAACAGCCATTCATTTCATTTCCTCATAGGCGTTTTCAACTGTCTCTTTCACACACTCATTTGTTTTATGGTTCTCTCTTATGCTCTTAAACACTGTCTAATCCCTGATTAGTGGAGGAAGAGGGCGTTTAATGCTCCTCTCCACTTGTCTGCTCCTGAACTGTGACACACAAAAATGCTTACAACCACACACATTTGTACATGCACGCAGACTCACACTCACAGCGAAAAAAATCCATGCTCACACATTAACAATTCGAACACACATACATGAGTCTACACTGTTTCTCTTTCAATGCCAATGGCACGTGTGTGTCTCTCTCTTTCTCTGGTGAAACAGGTACTTGAAAAGGATTTAACAGTATCCAGTGAGTGCAACCAAACACTCAGACGACAATGTGTTTCCCCAAGAGAGAACTGCGCATTAAAAGCAAACACATCCGTACACAACCGCACTAATTCCGCCAGGGCCGCTTTTGTCAAAGTTAAAATGCACCATAAACAAGCTGTGTAATAATGTTTAGTAGAATTACTGTGATGTGGAAACTCCCTGCGCATTCATGTAAGCACACATGGGAGCAGAAGGCAGGAAGAGAAGCAACCAAAAAGGGCATTATCCAGTGCTTGAATGTTGTTGGCAATCACTCCTACGGTGTGCTTACAGTTTTTATTACACTCACCTGCATGTTAGTGCTTCTGACAAAACACTTTCTAATGAATTAAGGTAAGCACTAGAGGTCAACCCATTTTTAATGGCTGGTATAATAACGATAGTTTGGAGCAGGAAAAAGCCGACAACCGATTAATCGGTCGATAACACCTGAAAAGTTTCTTATCCTTGTATTGTGTAGGGCCTGAACATCATAAATGACAGGACACAAAATAAAATCACTTTTATGTGGGACTTAATTCCTTGACTGCACTTCAACAGTATAAGAACAGCATTCAAATTTTAAAATTCCAGCAAAGTAGATAATCACAGATCAGCTTTCAAGAAACTATTTTGGGGAGAAACTGACTGACAACAGGTCTGTCATGACATGAACGCCACTTAACAGCCCTGCGGTAAAATCAGCTGTTCCCCAGGACAAAGCGACATTTCTATATCGCCAAAAAAATATGGGGAAAATTGCTTTCTGAAAAAATTGTATGTGATATACGATGAAAAATGTGACTGAAAGTTTAAGTTTATCAGAAATAAATTTCACATGCATTGCTAGTGGCTTGCTACTTAATTCTAGCAAAATTATACCAACCGTGTTTGCTTGCAAAATAGAGAAAGCACATGATACTATTCTAGAACCAGCAACCTTATTATGCCCCTAATAAAGATGTAAAGCTGTCCTACATCAGTTAACTTTCCCTTAAATCATGTAAGTCAGTGTTTCCCCTAGGGTTACAGCTTTGGGGGGGCGTTCAAATGCTGGAATTTGTTATTTACGTGACAACGCCTGAACACAACACAGGCTCCGCTCCAACTAAGTGTGTGCAGTGCCGTGCTGCTGTGCGAGCGGCATGTTTGACTGTGAGTAACAGCAGCATTTTGATGGTCATTTACACACGGTCCATGACAATAACTATGTCAGGTAACAAACTACGTTGAGTTTGGGTCGGGCTCGCTTATAATTGTCTCGGACTCGGGTCGGGTTCGGTCGGGAAAATGCGGCCCGAGCTGCGCTCTAGTGTGCTCACCTGTGTGTGCGCACATGTCTGTTTGTCTGTGTGTTTGGGGCGGAACTCCGCCGTGCATGATACAGAGAGCAGAAGGGAATTGAAAATGTGCGACCATGTAGAGACAGAAGTGACATGCTGTGGTGTAAATAAGATAAATAACATGAGGTTATTTAGTTAGTTTAATAAAAGGACAAGGTATAGACCTGTTCTATATGAAAGGTAACCTTAAATGACTTCTGTTGTGATCTGGAGCTATATAGAAAATAAAATAAAATTAACTTGACCTTCCAGGGGGGGCGGGGGGTGCCGTTGGAGTTTTTGTGTCTGTAATTAAATTTGTACAGATTTTTTTTTTTTTTTGACTCATCAATGGGGGGTATTTATCAAATCAAACAGTTGTTGGGCTTATATTATCAGTGAATAATGTTAGGTCGCTGTCAGCTCCTGTGGTATATACAGCCTAACATTGTTCCATAAAGAGTACAAGAATAGCAAAACAGCATTAATGTAAGACAGCACACTTCACTCTGTTTGCAGTGGGGATTGCAAACTAAGCACTGATGCAAAGTTGGCAGCATGATTAATTAGAGCATTTAAATAGAGCATCTGATTTGACAGTAAGCGCACAGCTGCTAAGTTCTGGTGGGAAAAGTCATGTGATAGACTTGATTGACTGATCAACCTAAAGTCCATGATACAGTTGGTACTGAAACTGAATACAGCACGTTATATTCTAGGCTGAATTCAGACGACACAAAATCAGCCTGATAAAGGCCATGAGCTCACGTAAATTCGAATCGTAAATTAGCTATGAACAACAATAACTTGTTCTATTTAATGTAATGTGTCACAGTGACAGACAGCCAACACAGATTGAAGTCCCAACAAAATAGGACCTCCAAAGAAAAACAACAGCACCACGCTTTCAGCTAGACCTCTGAAATAATTATTACGTTCAAATGGCAAAGCCCCTCTGGTGGTTGTGGTAATTATGATGGGAGCAAAAAAGGAAGACAAGTAAAGTTGTTATTGAGCAACAAGGTCACCAAACATCAGACTTCAACACGGGAGACAGCTGTTCGTTTCCTGTATCAAACTGAAGTTAATGTTTTGTTTTGTTTTCTGCCTCACGATCATTCCCTAACCTAGCCATGTGGGTATTCCTGTAATCATGACAGCGAAGGCTCCCTGTCAAAGTACTTATTTTATCCAAACCATGATCTTTCCTGAAACCTAGCCATGTTCTTTTGATGGTCAAACATAACCAGACCTTATCCATATCATTGTCACATCATAAAAGATTCAGTTTTCAGCAGTGATTTGTAACTGTTTTGGAAGGCAATGATGTCATCCTGTTGACAGAGACATCAGATCAGAAAACGCCAAGATGGAAAGCTATGACTGGTCAGACTCTAATGCCCTGTTTCCACCAAACACTTTTGGTATGGTACCTTTGGAACCAAAATTAACCCTTCAGACATGGTACCTAGATCCTAGGTCCACTTAGTGTTTCCACCGCAAACAGTACTCTTTCATATTCACTTCTCTGCCCAGCACTCCCTGTATTTCCTATTTTATCAGTCTGCACCTCGTTTATCATCCACAGAATGGGGTTGTACGCCAACATTTTCATTACAAAACAGAATAGGCTGCAGTGAGAGTCTCTCTCCAGGGGATATTTAAAAAGAGCTGGTTTGTGCAGTTAGTCCCTCTCAGTTAAGCTCAGTGGTTTAATGTTGCTGGAGCCCACAGGCATGACATCCTGAGCAAGAGTGACTGTCTGCTATTGACCAATCAACAGACTGCAGTGTTCACAGCTCCACCTTATAGTAATGGATCTGTGCGCTAGGTACCCCAACAGAGGGGGGACCAAAAATGGGGACGGTAGGGAACAGTTCCAGTGGTACCATCCACAACTTTTCACAGTGGAAACAGAAAAAAAGCGTACCAAATTGAACTGTACAGGGCTTAACATGCAATCTGCTTTGTCTCTTGGCCAAAAGCAGCAAGAATTTATAACTTTATGACCACCTAATCTGACACAGTGACCATTTTGAAGAATACTGTATACTCTGATTTCAATATTATCTTGACACAACACATGTACTTTTTACATTAGTTTGGTGTTGTTGTTTTTATTATTAATTGTAGTGGTACTAGTTAACAATTGGACTCTAACAAACAGAGTCCACCTTCAAACACACCTAGCCCTTGTTTTGCCTGAATACAAATGCATTTTCTGTCAGTTTGCCATAAATGCAGACACAAATACAAATAGTGACATCTGTCATCAGTCCTGCCAACAAAGGTCAAATCATCTAATTTTTTATAAAGATTTTGGATCATTCACTAGAGATCTTTTCAGGGAATAACGGGTCTAGTGACGTGGGCTTTAATAGTCCATCGGCATCTTAGTATTGCTCAAATGGTAAAAACAAACTTCAAAGCAAAGACAGAATTGGCAGGGATGTGCTTTTCTGACGACATGTGAGTTAAGTTTACGAGAACTGACAAATGTGACGGCGTCGGTGCTTCTGAACCTGCAACCAACCTGCCAAAAAAGCATCAAGTTCCACTTATTGAGCAAAGTAAAACATTATTTGAAATGTCACTAGATGAGCAGTGATATTTCTCATTTCCCATACTGAATAAAGTAATTACATCGGGCTCCAATCAGGGGAAGTGGTTGAACACTGGAGAGCTGGCAGATTGCTATCTGTTTGACAGAGACAAGTCAACAACACCTCTATCTTCACTCACATTTCCCTTGATGCCACAACACTTTATCTCTTCATTACTAACTGATAGTAGATGGGGGCACCACAGTTAATTGCATCTGTGGAATATGTGTATAAGTGTGTGTTTGTTGGGTCATTGTTCTTAATAGTTTTTGGCATGTTCCTGTGTGCCTCTGTGTA
Organism: Cephalopholis sonnerati; assembly: GCA_019142605.1. NCBI lineage: Eukaryota > Metazoa > Chordata > Actinopteri > Perciformes > Serranidae > Cephalopholis > Cephalopholis sonnerati. Next base: position 38,518,715 of record JAGQAX010000013.1, read on the forward strand.
TGTCTTCACATGTTTAAGGCTGTGATGTGCATGTGATGCATGTGAAAGATTTAGGCGTGTTTAAGTTCTTGCCAACACCACACGCCACAGTGAAAGTCTCCTCCCCTCCCTTTCCCTTTATCTGTCCTCTTCCTCCCCTCGTTATATCTTTTCCACACCTCTCCCCTCCCCTACAGTCCCTTTCGTCATCGCTATCGTCACCTGCGGGTGTCTGTGTCCCACGATGCATTGCAATCCGCCCGCTCGCCTGGCTGGTGGTAGAACTGCAGTGACATCTACTGAGAGAGGAGAGGAGAGGTGAAGGAGAATGAAGGGAAAAGGAGGGAGGAGATGACTCACTACAGTATTGGAAATGCAATAAGAGATTGAGGGAAAGAAGGGGAACACAAGAACCAAGTCACACCTTGAACCTTTATTATTACGTATTCAGCTCAGGCCTTTAATATCAGCACAAATGAACCCCCTGTTTTAAACAAAGGACAGTATTCCACCAATTGCAGTAGAACTTTCCTTGCGTTCCCCTGTTTTTCACTTCTTCTCTGAGCCCAGTATTGTGTGCAGATAATTGCTTCTCTTTAGTAACAACAGCTCTAAAATGATTTTTATTCTAGTCAGCTGGCTTTGATACAGGCTGTCTGTGTGTTTGTAATTATTGTCTTAGCCACTGACTGTCAAACCCTATTACGTGAGGTCAAGCCCAAATGACTATCCTGAGCTGATGACAATAATTTGACGAAAGACACACATGCATTAGTCAATCATGCACTTACACAAGCATGCACAAAGATGTGTTAACACGCTGACCCAGCTCACACAAAATGACACGCGCACACGGGAACATGCACTCACGCACGCACATAAACACAAACTAACACACAGGGGGAAGTTTAGCCTTTGACAGGCATCTATACCATGAATAATTCAGGAGCTAGTTTACATAAACCATCCATTCAGTCATACATGAATTAGAATTACAGTTGTATGTGCAGGAAGCAATCATCATGTTATGATAATAAAGCTGGGATGCTATGCATATTCAGATATGACTTTTGGGAAATCTAGAGCAATTCTCATCCCTTCTCTGCAAATTGCATCCCATTTCATAGGTATTATGCAATCTTAGACAGTAAAAACATTTTCTTTTCTGTGTTACTCCTCCAACAAACTGTGACTGTAGTCCAAAGCAATAAAAGCCTGCATGGTGACGAAGTAAAAAATACATCTGGCTTAGAATATTAATTTAAAAAAAAAATGAAATAAACTGCAGACATATTTTTTAAGGTTTCCCGTGTGAATATACTGAATAATAATGTCATGGTAAAGCCTTTTAACTCTTTTATACATTTGGTAAATGGTTAACATTTACACGCACTCACAATCTCACATGCCACCGGGAGCAGTTTCGGGTCAGCATCTTGCCTTAAGTTACTACTGACATGCAGACTAGAGAAGACAGGGATCGAACAGCTGCTCTGCATTCTGGGTAACAGCCGCCCACTTGCAATTTTAGCAGTAGCAAACACTCTTACAATCATATTAAAATGAGTTGTAATTATCAGATTTTTTGGGCTGTAAGTGGTCTGGCAATCAACACTTGGAGACTTTCAAAGTCAAACGTGAAACACCTCAATAAAGCCCAAAACAAATCCAAATCATTGTGCACAAACTGGTCAAAAAGATTTTTGAAATGTTTTAAAGGATAGTTTTGGTCAATTAAAAGTTACAACTACAGCAACTCTTAAATTTGCAACCTTCCCCATGTCCGAAATCACTCACTACTCACTACAAAGTCCACTTTATAGTGAGTTCGCCATTTTGTAGAGCTCTCTGAATGTATGGTGGGAATTATTATACACTATATAGAAGACCAGAAGAATATCACAATGCACCGTTAAAAGTAGTGTACAACCAATGGTCACTCACCAAGCAATATATCCCATTATGCATTGCGCCAAAGTAACTGACGGACTACATGCCACAGACACGGATGAGTGAATCTTTCCAACACAGCCCTTGTCTCCTAGAAATCACATTTATATATTGGGATGCAACTTATAAACATTTTCAATGTCTATTAACCTCAACATTTTAATACTGATAAATTATTTGGTATAAAATGTCATGAAATAGTGCAAGATGTCCATCACAAGGACTTTTGTTGTTGTTGTTTTTTTTTTTGGTTATCCAACAGTCCAAAACTCAAGCTATACAGTTCACAGTAACACAAACCAAGAGAACAGCAGCAAATCCTCACATGTGAGAAGCTGGATTCAATGAATCTGACTGCAACGACTGTGGTGATGGACTAATAGATGAACTGACTAATGGTGTCAGCTCTTTTTATAGCTGCTAATTTGTTTCATCAAATACATTTTGTAGAAAATGTAACTGCTGCCAGGATGATGACCATTACCTACATTTTTTTTTTTTAACAGATTAAGTCTTACATTTTTATTCCACGCACAAGTATTTGGAACACAGCACTCTGACATCAGAGACCAGGGTTCACATGCTGAGCTCAAAGTGCGGTTAGGTTTAGGCAACAAAAGCACTTTGGTTAAGGTGACTGAAACACAGTGATTAAGATTAAATGATGAAGTTTTTCATCTAGCGACATTTTAAAGTATGAGAAAATATTCTGCTATGATTTATGATTATTAATAAATTTGATTAAGATGTCGCTCCCACATAGAAAGTAAAACAAACAAACATTCATTCATCCATTTTCCGTAACTGCTTATGCTATTGGATGTCATGGGGGCTGAAGCCTATCCCAGCTGACACTGAGTGAGAGGCAGGGTACACCCTGGACAGGTCACCAGACTATCACAGGGCTGACACATAGAGACAGACAACCATTCACACTCACTTTCACACCTATGAACAATTTAGAGTCACCAATTAACCTGCATGTCTTTGGACTGTGGGAGGAAGCTGGAGCACCTGGAGAAAACCCACGCTGACACAGAAAGAACATGCAAACTCCGCACAGACAGGCTCCCCCACCCCGGGGTTTCAACCCCCACCCCTAGTTCGAACTAGGAACCTTTTTGCTATGAGGCAACAATGCTAACCACTGCACCACTGTGCTGCCCAAACAAACAAAAACTGTAAAGGTTCTGGAGACATATCTACCCCTGCAGTCATTGATAAATCCTGGTTCAGTCAGGAACACTTTTGTCAAAGAAAACTTTATTTCCATTTGCAGTATTATATTTGGCGGTATGGCTCTGTTCCGGGGCCCCTCTGCCTCTCTTAAAGCCTATGCAGAAGACTCTTCCACGCGCATACGTGGAAAGCATAAGGCAGAGAGAGCACACCTCTCCGCCCTTCTGCATGCCTACGTGGAAAGCCTTCCACACGCCTGTGTGAAAGTCATAAGGCAGAGAGAGCACACCTCTCTACCCTTCCACGTGCAAATGAGGAAAGCCTGAGGCAGAGAGACAAACCTTTGCAGCAGCAAAGACCCCCCGGGAACAGAACAGAGCAACATCAATGACAAACAGAAATTACATTGATAAGTCAGACACAGCATGAAAAGGAGGAGCTGGGGTGGAGGTGGGTTGCAAAGCGGCTTGCAGAGGAAGCAGCAGCAGTAGGCAGGCCAGAGCAGTTTAAATAGGGCATCCTGAATGAGATTCACCAATTGGTTGCATAGAAAGGAATCATGTGATCTATCAGCTGACTGCCTTCCATGGATGAGCTGCTGCGTCAGTTGATTGGCTGTTTGAGATCAGCTGATGTAGCTGGGATGTGAGCTGAGCTTGACACTGTGTCCTGCCTGAACTAACGCTATGCTCAATATTTGGCCTCCACCCCACTCACCACCACTGCTTATGCTATGTTTCGCTTTCCACTTTCTCCAGCACTGGAACAGCGCTAAAACGAAGCATGACTACAGGTCCGACTATGCCATACCGGTGAAAAAACAGTGTACATCAAGATGGCTAATGGTAGCATTAGACAAACCACAGAGAGATTCAGCCATACATGTTTGAGCCTCAGTCAGACCCAGACTCAGATGGGGAGTCTGCTGTGCACCAAAATCAGCGACTAGCAGTTATATCAGATGTGGAATTAGCATCTTTTGTTTGTTTATGTTGTTTATTAGCTTTTTAGCTTGTAACCGGCAGTGGCTGACAATGGTAAATGGACTGCACTTGTATAACGCCTTTCTAGTCATCTGACCACTCAAGGCGCTTTTTACACAACGGGTCACATTCATCCATTCACACATAGGTGGCCGAGGCTACCATACAAGGTGCTACTCAGTTTTTAACACACACTGATGGAACAGCCATCAGGAGCAATGTGGGGTCAGACTGGAAGAGCCGGTGATCGAGCCGCTGATCTTCTGATTAGTGGACAAACTGCTCTACCTCCTGAGCCACAGACACCCCTAATATCTGCTCAATGTTACAGTGTGTTCACATTGGTCCAGCCTACATCCAAAAACTGCACACTCTACCATGCCTCCTGTCAAAAGTTTCACTTTGCTAATGCTAACTTTGCTCTCTGTGACAGGTCTGCTCTGTGCTGGAGGTTTCAAGTTTCTTTGCCAGTGTATGTTGACATCTGTTCCTCTGTGGAGTAGCTTTTATTGTTTTAGACAGCGATTGGCTTTCAGATTGGTGGCTTACCTAATCTAGCTTGCCTGGGGTATGTTTGAATCTCAGATTTTAGGGATGTCATCACGCCCTTCGGTAGAGGAAAGTGAAAAAACCTCTCTAGTTTAAAACTTTGCAAAGAAGTCAGTATAATCAAGGTCAGACATTTTAGGGGGCATAAACATAAGAAAAACACAGTTTTGAGTGGAGGAAATCCAAGAACGCAATCATTGCCTAACCTTCACCAAGTGTTTTGAGTGCCTAAACACGACCATAAAAAAACATTAATCAATCTTTAGTTAGCACAAGTGGATGTTGATTGCAGGAGTAGGTATTGTAGGAAAACAAATTAACAATGTGGAACTTGGCAGATACATTCATTACAAATGTTTGCCCATTAAGTCGATAAAAAAAAAAAAAGTAATTCAGGTGGAATTATGTTTCTCACAAACGGTACGCTATAACTTTTAAGTTCTTTCCTCCATATCCAAAGAGAAGTCTTTTCAGAGTGTGTCTTTCAGCACATACAGTGCTGTATGTGAGCACACGAAAAGATTACGACAGGCAATAACATCATCTATCTGATTTATATATTATTAACTATTTCCATCCCGGGCGGCCTGTTCATTTCACAAAGTGCCTATGGTGGGTGTAGCCCTGCCTATAAGAGGCCAATGACACAGGGACACATGTCAAATAAAACTATATTACCTCTGATTGATTGGCAGGGTTATGAGAGTCTGGGCCGAGATGGACAGTCATGTCAGAGGTGGAATAGAGGGAAGGAGGCAGAGAGAGTTAAAGAGAGACATGTTTGTGTTGCAGGAGGTGGAGAAAGGAAAACAAAGACGGTAAAAGAGAGGTAAACAGAAACAATGGCAGCTGTGAAAGGAGAAAAAATGAATTAAAAATGAATGCTGACAGATAACAGTGGAGGAAAAGGCTTTGGGTGGAATGAGGAGGGAGAAATGACCAAAAGGATGCGAGAGATAAAACGACTCGGACAGGAGGAGAGTGTGAGACAGAGTGAGAAAAACGAAGGTGGTGGAGAGGTCTGCCTCTTTCTGAGATAACAGAGGAGGAAAGTTCACACAGTGGACAGCAGCCATCGGATCACAGTAACCCTTAGTGTCCCCATCTTATTTAAATAAACCGCACTCACACACACACACACACACTGACACTCTGAGACCTGACAAGCATCGGCCTGCACGAAACAGCTTGTGTCTTCAGGGGGAGTTTAAGGACAAGAGTGAGAGACACATCATATTCACACATGCATTAGCACAGGTTGGCAGGCTTGATACCACTAATCTGTGTGTTCGTGCATTCATTTTTAATTAAAATTTTCTTCGAGCATATAGCATTATTTAAAATAAGGCTGTGGTTTAGTGCCTGTAAGTCACTGCAATATAAATATGAATGATTGACAGCTTACGTAAAATGTCTGGATGTGACTGACGTAAACTACAGAAATCTTGTTTCCAGTACACACTAATTGCTGCAGTATGGTTAGAAGAACCATCACCCTGCATTTGTATCACATGCCTTATGCAAGTTTCAACATAAGAAAAAAAAAGGACCTTATTTTCATTCAGATGGCTTCATGGGGCTGAAAGAAAGAATATACCATTGCCATATGCCATGTTTTCAGTTGTTCATTAATTCATTCGTTATCCCTAACCGCTTATCCTGGTACAGGGTTGCAAGGGCGCTGGAGCCTATCCCCGCTGACATTGGGTGAGGTCACCAGACTATCACAGGGCTCACACAGACAACAGACAGACAGACAACCACTCACATTCACACCTACGGGCCATTTAAAGTCACCTGTTAACCTAACCTGCATGACTTTGGACTGTGGGAGGAAGCCGAAGGACCTGCACAAAACCAGTGCTGACACGCTGACACATTACAGTTTAAATTAGTGGCATTCTTAATACAGTGACTGTCTTTCAAAGTAGATTACTTCCATCCATCCATCCATTTTCTAACCGCTTATCCTCTTGAGGGTCGCGGTGGGGCTGGAGCCTATCCCTGCTGACATTGGGCGAGAGGTAGGGTACACCCTGGACAGGTCGCCAGACTGTCGCAGGGCTGACACATAGAGACAGACAACCAACCACACTCACATTCACACCTACGGACAATTTAGAGTCACCAATGAACCAATCCCCAATCAAAATGGGCTTAGGAATATGATTATTGAAGTATTCAGAACACATTTCTTTTGTAGTCTACAACAATATGTTACAAATAAGGGTGGGGGATATGGCCCTAAAATGATATTACAATATTTCAGGGTATTTTGTGATAACAATATTCTTGACAATACAACAAATTACTATATATATATATATTTTTTTTTTTTTTTTTTTTAATTATTTAAGAAAATAAAATTGTAGCAAAATGTACAACCTAACAGATTGCCTACAGATATTCAATAAAAACTAAACAAAAATGATCATCTCTTTAGTTTGTAAACAACAACAGTAACTCATTTAAACAGCTCCCAAATGCAAAAAAATGTCTCCTGGGATCTATATATATAAATCAACAGGTGATTTCCTTCTGTTAGTAAAATCCTAAATGATAGCGATGTTTATTTTTCCACCTGGACATTTATGCTCTGCCATTTCTCCTCTAATCATCACGCTGTAACCTGTGACAGGCTGTTTTGTTGCAATAACTACTGCACATTCACATTTATGTAGCTTTGTTGTCGAGCCGTGAGCGTCACATAGGTTTACATTACCAAAGTTTTATGACAAAATCACTTGACGACTCCGTCTCTCGTGTGTGAACGGAGGAGAGGGAGAGACATTGTGCTGCTGCCGGAGGAGCCGCTGAATGAGTTCCCTTTTAGCAGTAAGTCACTAAAAGAGTCTGAGAGGTCCAGGGCTGTTCCTACAACATTCAGGACGCCACAGTTTATTCCACACTACTGAAGCTGCTCCTCTTTGTGGAACCACCACAGAGTCTGTAATAATTTTGCTTACAGCCATGCTTATTGTTGCCGTGGGTAACAGTATGAAGTCAATATGTCGACAAGACAAAATATCGCAAGTATCACAATATGAATATTTCATGTGATATCAAAACTTGTACCAGTATTATCGTGAACGAGATGACATGGCACACTCCTAGTTACAAAGTCAATTTTAGGGCATGTGATCAGTAATCTGTAGTGGAATATTTTTAAAAGTAACCCTCCCAACTCTCTTCACATCAAAGTCTTACCTAGTTCACTCTTGGCTATTTTGACCCCACTTAGCCTGCTCGTTGATTTTCTTTTTCCCAGAAAGAGATAAGTCCAGAATTTATTCACTGCACCTTTAAAGAAAAAAAGAAAACTGTATTTGTAATATCTTAAGAGGTCATATGCATAAAAACTGAGAACCTATTATCCCTATAGCATGTAAATTTTATTAATTCACCAGGCCTTGCCCCTCGCAGTGATTGAGGTGTTTACTCCAGCGCATATGTTTATAAATCAGCAAAGGGGGAGCACCTGCTTAGTGTCCCATTCTTCCTTATTATGCTTGGCAGGGTGATGGAGCACACAGAGATAGATCAATATTCACCCTCACACACACGCGCGCACACAAAGGCACACAAGCTCGCAAACATGGACCTTGAAGCACAGCACAGAGGGAAAAAAAACGCACATAAACAGTAATAAATGTCCACATGTAAACACACAAACACATCTGCATGAGGGGCTGTGCCCATTTTCCAGGTTATGAGATGATTAGCATCCCATTAACAACAGTTTTGCTGCCCCTCCACACCCCCTCCTTATGCCATAGGTGCTGCGGGATGATGAAGCATTGTTTATGAGGGGGGGGCCATGAATCATCCACCTCTTCAAATTAAACATACTACGTCATAAACACATTACAGCGAACCTGCAGCTCGGGATAGATGTGCGTACAGAAATATGTGTGAATGTGTGTATTTGACTGAGTGCCTGGTGTCCCAGTTAAGTGTAATAAAGCACAGGTCTAAAATAATGTGATGAGCTTAATGAGCAGACCATCCATGCATTTAACTCCCTCAGTACCTGCAACCTCCGTCCTCCATCTCCCTCCGCCTCTGGCTCGCAGGTCCTCTCTCTATATATATCCATCTCCCCCTGTGTGTGTGTGCATGTGGAGGGGGGTGTGTGTGTACGGGAAGTTTGGAGTTGGGCTGGGAGGTAATGCGATTCGACTGGAACGATTAATCTTGCTCAGGTGAGAGTGCATTGGGAGAAACAGGGAGGGCGACAGGAAGAAGAGAGATGGGTAGAGATGGTAGTTTAAATGTAAGTGGGGAAAGAAAAGAAATGAATGGGAAGAGAGAGAAGCGGATGACATATGGCTGGCGATTTCTCTCCTCTCACTCGCTCCTGTCTCTATCTCTCTTCATAAGTTTAGTCCTCGTTTTTAGCACTCTGATCTAATCATTTCATTTGTTGCGTCACCTTTTTTTGTTTCCTGCTGCTCTTTTTCCCCTCACACTCTGCCACCTTAACTACGCTTCTTTTTAAGTCTTCCTCCTTCCTGCAGTTTCTATTCCACCCCTCCCTTTTATTCCCTATTATTTTCTCTTGTTCAAAAGGTCTGCAGTAATGTGTGGATCAACTAAATGCCAGAGCCAAAACCATTTCACCTGCAGGACCTGCAGAATGCCCATATGAAGGCTTGTGCAAATGCTGTACATGCATATGTAACCACACTTTGTTTAAAGGAACAGTGTGTGAATTTAGGGGGATTTTGTGGCTTTTAGCAGTGAGGATTGCAGGCTGCAACCAGCTATAACTTCTCCCAGTTAGTTAGAATTTCTTCTTTCTAATGGGAGCTGAATTATTCACAGAGGTCTGGTCCTCTCCAAAACACACGGAGAACCAGTAACAACACTGAATAAAGCATATTCACGTTACAAATCAATGTTTGTTCTATGCTGTCTGGCATGTGGCAAATGGGCTGCTAGCCCAGCACCTGTGTGTGTTCATCTTTTTTCTTCCATAACTTCAGATCCAGACATTCAGAAGGTTATTGTCAAAGCTGAATTATCTACAGGGGTCTCCTTCTCCTCAAAACAAATGGACCTGGTGATTGAACTATGATGACTAGGGGTGTAAATCACCAGTTTCATCATGTTAAGCTATTATATTGATTCTTTGACAACAATAAGAGATTTGCACATATTACAAAATCTGCCACAATACGATTTCGATTTGATGTGATTCAGGGGCCTGCGATCGATATGTGATGATATCATCTGCCCATTTAACACAATCTAAGAAGCTTCCATCCCTTTCTTTTTTGCTTTTGGCCATAAAAGATAAAAACAACACATACATAATAAGCGCAGTTAACTTTAAATTGACACCACTAACAAACATAAAACAGCAGATGGGATAAGTTTGCCTTCAGGGCTTTCTGTCAGAGAGACCTCTCTAAAAGAAATGGCTGCCCGGCTCAAAGCCCTGAAGGCAAACTTCTAAAAACAGCCATAAAACATGGATTAACAACAAGATCATTTAACAAAAGTATCAAATTCGTCCCAGTAATAACTGTCAAGATTCATGGACAAAACATGTTTTTTTTTTGCTAGTGACCCATTATTAGCTTTAGCATGTTTCCATTGCATAAAATAGCCCAGCAGCTAGCAGACTCATTGCTTAACAAATTACATGTAACGTTACTATTTTTCCTGCTTACTGATGGTGAAAGTCGCTGCATTATTGACAGCTAATGTTGCTACAGTGAGAAGTTAGCCTTGAGAGATGCCCGTCCAGGCAAGCAGTAATCTTATCTCATAACAGCACTGTTTACAGATGACGTGCTAGGTCTGTTGACCCATATTTTCTCCATAATCGAAAATATTTCCACTCTGTTGATCTATTCCAGATTTAAGGATGTTATTCTCTTCATCTTTCTCTTGGCTGATGCCGATCGCCCGCTGCTGTTTGACAGTGGCACAGTATTTCAAAATAAAGCCATAACCTAAAGTTGGTGATATGGATAGATGTTTTCCCTTTGCATCGATGATACTGGATTGTTGATCATTGAATCGATATATCTATCCAGATCAATGGATCGTTTCACCCCTAATGTTAACTGGCACAAAAACATGAATACCACTATCCAGTGCCAGTGTTTGGTTTGTCTGTTCTGAGGTACTGTAGAAACATGGCGATGCAACATCTTGATCCCCCTGGATGAGCACCCCATTACTGACTAGGACCATCCATCCATTTTCACCCGCTTATCCGAAGCCGGGTCGAGGGGGCAGCAGGCCAAGCAAAGCACCCCAGACGTCCCTCTCCCCAGCAATGCCCTCCAGCTCCTGGGAACCCCAAGGAGTGCCCAGGCTAGATGAGATATGCAATCCCTAACCCGGGGCCTCCTACCAGTGGGACGTGCCCGGAATACCTCTGACGGGAAGCGCCCCGAAGGCATCCTGATCAGATGCCCAACCACCTCAACTGTGCCCTTTCGACCCCAAGGAGCAGCAGCTCTACTCCGAGCTGCCTCCAGACGTAAGAGCTCCTTATCCCATCTCTAAGGCTGAGCCCAGCCACCCCACGGAGGAAACTCATTTCGGCCGCTTGTATCTGCGATCTCATTCTTTTCAGTCACTACCCAGAGCTCATGTACATAGGTGAGGGTTGGGATGTAGATGGACCAATAAATCAAAAGCTCCCTCTTTGCCACGACGGTCCGATGCAGCGCCTGCATCACTGCAGAAGCTGCACCAGGACCAGCTGTGTAGATATAAATGGCTCATTCTAAAGTAACAAAAACACAATTATTATTTTCAAGTGATTATAAACCAAAGAAAATATACTTATTATGATGTATTATGTTCCATTTTCTGCCAATATATCCCCCTGAATCCTGCACACTGAACCTTTAAACTAACACTCGGTGCATCACAGTTCTACAAAGAGTGTGAATCAAAGTTTTCTGTGGCCTTAATAGTGAGAAAAAACAGAAACCCCTGTAATCACACTGTAACGCTTGAATCAAAGACAAGTATTTATTGCATATCTGATTTTGCTTTGAGAACCATTTTCAGTTTGTGTGCTTAAACTCCCTTTTTGAAATTACAGCAGCTGCTCAGTGCTCCGGAGTTGCAGAGTGGTTAATTCAGCCACCCTGAGTCTTCCCTGCATTAGTGATGCAGGTTTTTCCCAAACAATTAGCCTTTGAGGTGGAGCAGCAGAACATTAGCCAGAGAACAAAAAGCGAGACACACTGGCCCACTTTTTGGTTTAACAAGATTCCTCAGGTACAAATGCATTTTACTGTTTAATCAAATTTTAAGAGTATACTTACAGTTGGCAATGTAAAGGTAATCTATACGCATCAGCATCCAAACAGTATCCCTGAGCTTAGTTGATGGAATAACGATGAAATCTAAACTAAAGGGCTAATAGTATTACTGGCTGTGGTACAGTGCTGGATCTGTGCTAATTTCTTAATTTGATTTCCCTCCTCAAATAGAGCGAGTAATTTGTTTAGGGGACCAGAATTTGCCCAATTTAGCTGGTAAGCTCCTTGGCAGCAGTAATGGGGATAAACAGCTAGCAGAAACTGCAGCCTAATCATAGTGCGTCTGTCGAACTCTTACACACACACACTCACACACAGACACACACTGTCTTTTGCTCGTCCCTGCCCTGTCTCAACATTCCACCCTAATTATCTAGTTTAAAATTATAGCTTCATGAGGCTAAGTAGCTTGCCAACTAACCTGTTAGCCAAGTCAGTTTGTACACACACACTCACACCAAGGCTTCATTAGCTCTCTAGCTTATACAGCCCATACCAATATAGCATCACTTTAACTGTAATGAAGTAAAGTTGTAGCGCTCCATCATGCAGACACTGTAATTTTTTTTTGCCCAAAGAAGACTTTAAGTGAGCACATGTTGGCCAACCAATTTCAATTTGGTATGTGATGAATGGGATCAGAGAATAACATGAAAAGACAGCTCAAGTACACAGAGCACAAAACCAGTGTCTGAGCAAAGAGAGACAGAAAGAACCTGAGTCTGAGAGAGTAGAGGAATAAAAACAGAAAAGGTAATGAGATAAAAGCCGTAGCATGCACGCACGCACGCACACACACACACACACACACACACACACCAACAAACAAACATAAACACGCATACACAGTTTGTATATGACTTGTTTATACTCCCAAGAGAATCCCAAACATATGTTGCTATATGTACAGAGAGATTTGTGCCATTGTAAAAAGTTTGCTTCATCCCAAACTCTCCAAACAGTTTCATGGAGGGTCTCTAATTGGTCGCACTGGCCCCACAAAGTACACACAACACACACACACACACACACACACACACATTACTGTACAACGGAGTGCTATTGAAAATGTTTCCCAGGACACAGATTTCCTCTTACAGCAATACAGCTTAAATCTACTTTTAAGAGCACACACACGTACACACACATGTACACACTCCATCCCGCCCTGCTTGCACGCTTTTTTTTTTCAAAACTTCAACCACTCCCTGCATCCACAGAGAGCTAATGTGTGTTATAGATTTTCAGTATTGAGGCAGTGTGTGTTTAACAAGTTTGTTCCCCATTATGAGGCGGTATATCCGAATGTGTGTTTATGCTCTGCTGCGTGTGCGCGTATGTGTGTTCATCTCCCTGTGGGAAGGCCAACCCTCTATTACCATCTCTTATTACTGAACAACTAGAGTCCTTGTTTCGTGCTTATTTCTTTGCTCTCCTCCACCTCCTTCCCCCTTTGCTTGTGCTTCCTTTTTCTTAAAGCCACCTCTTCTCATTCCTTCACTCTACCTCCACACATTTCTGTTACTGAGGTTGTCTTTTATTTTTTTTCTGGTATGTTACACAGACCATTTGTACACACACGGAGAGATAACACAGTGAAGGATTTCTGTTATTAACTAACTGTTCCACCTTCACCTACATGAGATACACGCCCAGCAGGAAGCTCACATACAAATACGGCACTCGCGTGGGCGGGATGAATGACACGTAGGTTTGATTGACACATAGCCTGGAGATAGAAAAAGCCAAAGCATCTTTTTATCCTACGTAGACCACTCTCGGTATTCCCGCTTTTTATCTCCACGCTCACTCGCTCGCTTCTTTCAACAAATAATGAACTCTTTTACCTCTTGCGGAGTTCTTTCCCCTCACTCTTCTCTCAACTGTCTTGTTATTCATAGCCTTTTGTTATCTGACTGGATGCTCTCATTTACTCTAATTCATGCTCTTGCACTACACGCACCTTTCCTCTCCTCTTTTAGACCCCCCGCCCCGCCTTTGCCTTCCCTCCTACGCCAGGTTCATGACCGCACTGTTCCTCTTGAATGTTCGCTCTATCATCTATTCATCATCGCAACAAATGATGGGTAAGCTGAGAGTTGCAGAGGCCTCGGTGTTACAACTTAAGGCTGCAGGGCTGAGTGACAGCGTGTTGGCACTGTTTTGACATTCAGTCATGCAAGCAGTTGATAGCTAGTTGCCTACCCCTTTATTTAACTGGGCATGGCTGAATGGGAAGTGGGGTCTCATTTTCACAGCAGTGATACTGAGCAGAGTTGTGGAGGAGGGAAGGTGCACACACGCACACACACATAAATAGCTGCACGACTAGAAACTCACTTGCTCACACAAACACATAAATACACACTTCTGGAAAGCAATGCTGCCACAGTCTTCCACTGACTCTATTAGAGCACAGTACCTCAGAGTAAAGAGGTGAGATTGCAGCCGAAAAAGATCATAACTAAATAGAGCTGGGATTTTAACAGCATCGCTCTTGTCTGAACCCCCCTGAAGAAACCCCTGGCTCTTTTTGACATGGAATTCGCTTGGAGCTAGAAGTCAAACCTGTTTGAACTCTGGTTGAACTTTGTAACTGTGTTTCCCTTAGCTCCCGTAACCCCAAAGGTAAGAGGAAATTGCTCTGCATTGCTGGATTGTCATAAATATTCTATGAGAATTTTCTTCATCTGCAGATCTCAGACTTTCATGTGTGACTTCTCGCATCTGCTTTTGTGTATTGAACGGCACAGGGTCCTCAAATCTAAGGCAGGCATATTGTGCTAAGGACAACCGTGGTGTAGAGAGACAGCACCATGGACAGCTCCTAATCAGCAAACAACTACAAGCACTTCAATTGCTTCTGCATTTAGGACTTTTATCTGTGAGCTGGAACATTTACAATAAAAACATTGCAGTGTTTTAAAACCTTTCATAGGCATATATTGGCAGTGGGATTGTCTATATCCTGACTGTTACCAATATACACTGATCAGCCAAAACACTGATCACCTAGTTACAATGTAATGTTCTGCTGGGAAACAATTGGTCCTAGTATTCATATTCACAGTTACAAACCAAGTACACTTCCTTGTAGCAATGCCATGCCACACCTTAAAAACTGGTCAGGAATGGCCCAAGGAACCTGACACAGAACTCCAGGCATCTACCTGGCCTCCAAATTCTCCACATCCAAATCTGATTAAGCATCTGTGGGACATGGTGGTACTCCAGAGGTCCTGTGGGCAGTGTCCTGTGGTATTCGTCACCAGGCCACTGGCCGCAGATCCTTAGATCCCTTGAGTCCTGTGGGTGCGATGGGGTACCAGCATGTCCACTTGATCAGATTGGGATTTGGGGAAAGCCAGATCAATGCCTTGAGCTCTTCATTATGTTCCTTGGGCCATTCCTGAGCAGAGGTGTGGCATGGCATATTCTCCTGCGGGAGGGGCCACTGCCATCAAGAAGTGCTGTTGCAATGGGGGCGTAGCTCAAGGCCTGGATCTGGCCTCTAAATTCCCTAGATCCCAATCTGATCAAGTATCTGGTGGACATGCCAGTACCCCATCTTGCAACCCAAAGGTCTCAAAGGATCCGCTGCCAATGCCCTGGTGCCGAACACCAGAGGACACCCCCCACAGTTCCTGTGTCCAGGCCTCAACAAGTCAGAGCCAAACCTGTTGAGGCATGGACACAGGACCTCTGGAGTACCACCACATACCACGAATGCTTAATTGGATTTGGATCTGGGGAATTAGGAGGCCAGGTCGATGCCCTGAGCTCTGTGTCAGGTTCCTTAGACCATTCCTGACCAGTTTTTATGGTGTGGTATGGCACCTTGTCCTGCATGGGTGGCCACTGCCACTGGGGAGGACTGTTGCCACAAGGGGTGTTTCTTGATCTGTAACTGTGTTTGGGTGGGTGGTGTATGTCAAATGGCATCCATGTGAGTGCCAGGACATAAGATTTCTCAAAAGATCATTGCACTGTGATAAGATGATAAATGTTATTTACTTCATCTGTCAGTGGTTTAAATGTTTGGCTGATAGGTGTATGTCAAAAGCAACTGCTGATCTACAGTGGAGATCTTGGGACATGGGACCATGTATGCCACCTTGATGTAAAACTTAGAATTTATACATTTCCTTATGTTACCAGGTGTGTACTCATCTGCTCATCTTTCTTGCCCTCTTTATTACCTCCCCACCCTCCACATCTTACCTTACACCCTTTCACTTCAATCTTGCCATTGGGTTTCATCATTGATTTGATCAAAGTTTTCAAGCAGGTATAAAGCAGAGCTTATACAAACCTTTGTGCTTGTGGTAGCCTGTGTTTTGTGTGTGTGCGTGTGTGTACGTGTTCAGTTGTGCCCTCAAAAAGTTTTTTTGAGGGCCAACAGGAACATTCTGTTTAAAAGTTAGTCTAACTTAGAAAAAAATAAAAAGAATAAAAAGTAAAAGATGACAAGGACCTTGACAACGGCGCCACAATCGCTGGTCGCTGGCCATGGTTCTCTATGCATCATGAAGACTGAGTGAGGTGAGGGGAGACTGGCAACGATTGATGAGAGATGACACAAGTTGTGAATGACAGATGTTGAGCTACACATTTCATTCTGTTTTTTAGTTGTTGTTTTTTTTCATTCTTGTTTTTGGTGAGAACGAAAGACTCTTACACATGTCCGAGCTATTACACAATTCTCTGAGTATTTATTTTTCTTTTAATTCACAAATACACCAATGCAAACACAACCATGCACCCATCTACCCATCCAACACACGCTATGATTAAAGAAAAAAGTAATGTTGCATCCAATCATTGTTGATTTGAGTCCACAAACAGCTTGTTGCCACCTGATTCACTGAGCAGCTGATGAGTGTGTGTGTGTGTGTGTGTGTGTGTGTGTGTGTGTGTGTGTGTGTGTGTGCACGCGCGTGCATGTGAGTGACTAAGCACTTTCAATCTGATTTACGACAAAGGAGAGACCTGAGTCTCGCCTGATTTGTTTACCTACTAACGTGCCCGGCCTGCCAACACACAAACACACAAAGACAGACACACATGCAAATGTAGAGTGTCACTGGAAAAGTCCTTTCAGAAACAAGATTGATGCTCAAGTAAACTCGTGCTGAGCTTCACACTAAATACTCTCACTAAAAATTTCAGTCACTTTGGAAAGAAACAGAATTTATGGCTCTTTTCTAAATACTGCAAGCACACACACACGCGCACACACACTCACACTCACACACACACACAGTCCACGTTCTCCATAGCCTTTTTCACACTGCCTCTTCAAGGCAGGAATTTCAAACTGTTATGCTGCCTCGCCATTCTGTGCTAAAGGTACAATCATGGGATGGAGGGACAGAGTTGTCTCACCTATAAGCCAGCGTTGGAGGTAGTAGCAGCACTAAAATAGGATCTGTATAAAAAGGACAGTTGACGGGACGGGACCATGGGCAGCAGGGATTTGAAGTTTTGAAGACATGTTATGCTCAACCTACCACAGGAGAAAAAGAAAGTAGCTTGTAGCAGTTAGCAGCTAGCTCAAAGAAGAAGAGCAGTGGCTAAGAATGTTCACAAATTGGGGAAACAATGAGGTTGGGAGCGTCTTACCCTCCAAGAAGAGGATGAGATCAGTCACCATATAAAAGGGATGGTAGATGATCGTTATTCCCATGTAAATGCAATTGTTTTTTATCATATGTCACACTAGAGGCTGACACTGTAAAATCAAACACTGAAGCGGCATGATGCCACCATTTTGTGTACAACTGCAAAGGCGGCATAAAGAGGGGACTTAACAGCAGTCCTATAGCATGATTTCTGTGTGTAAAGAGCCTATAATGGTCAGTTTGTATGTGTCATATGTGACATTATATGACCTGTCACTCTATCACCCCCATACTGTAATCTTTTGACCTTTAACCTTTCCACTTTTGAACCCACCCACAGATCTGATTAGACTCGGGCCATGTCACTATTATTTGCCTCTCTCTTTTCCACATCTCAGCATGAGTCATGTTGAAGGTGACAAGCCTGCAGTGACCGCACACTAAGACGAGGAGTGAAAAAAGACTAGCAGAGAGGAAACATGCTACACACACACGCAGCAAGACAGCATGTTTCGAGCCATCTGTTCCAGCCAGCAGGATGCAGAAGTCACTCCTGTGTTTGCTATCAAAGACATTACTATCTTTTCACAAGATGTGCATGTGCGTGTCATCGTGCCATACATGCACCATGTGTGTGGTTTCGGGCTATTTTTGAAGCCGGCCATCACAGGTCGCTCTTGACACCTGGCTCATGGCACAGCTTTCCTTCTAATCTGTCTCATATTCTGACTGCGCTCGTAGGCATTCCCTCGGTGACACGTATTACCACCTCAGAGTGGGGTAGAAGGCCCCTAGGATAGAGAAATAGGAAAGGAAGAAGTTCTTTGCTAGAAATGAAAACAATATGGATGGCAAAGAGGAGCAAGGACAGCAGGGTCATTTCAGGTGTCTTTTTTATGTTAGTTTGCTTGTGTAATTGATTTTAAGGGTAATTCATGCTTTAATAGCTTCTACAGATTAGAAGATGTTAAAAACCGCTGGAGGAAGATGAACTTTGCAAAAAGGCTGCAATTTTATCTTACCCATATTAAGCTGAAATATAATGACTGCAACAATAAAAATGACATTTAAACATAAAATTTGCAAACAACAAGACTCTGAATGCACACTTCTGGCTGATAAATTTAAGATGAAGGCTTGATTTTCATACCTCTTCATTCTTCTTAACTATTTAACTATTAAGCACTACATATTCTACAGGTCTTAAGCTATTCAACTGCTGTTGTTGTGCCCTCACACATCCCTTATACTGCAGCTGATGCCTGAATCCTAACTGCTTCTCATATTCTTCATCATTCTAGATATGAACACCTGCTAAATTTCCTGTGTTACTGTGAAACTAGAATTACTGTCTTGCTGTGGTATGTCTCCACACTCTGCCCCTGAATAGTCGTCCAAACAGTAGTCAAGCAGAAAGGTCATTTGTCAGCAAGATTTCATTGATAGCTTCGTCTAAGAAAAAAAAAGAAAAAGAAAAAGATAAACTAGGAGCTGTGCCTTGTCAAAATAAATCAAAACCTACAGGACTGGACCATGTGGGAATTTAATTTGAAAGGACAGACACAGGAAGGGGACATTCTCAAAAAATCCAAAGTGTGGGATCATTTTGAGAAGGTGAAGGACCAACCCAAGGTGATATGTAAACTCATCTTCATTGGTCGACTACAAACATGACGTATCATCTGAGACATGGAAGTAGCTACATGCTCATTAGCCACTTAGCACAATCATTACTGCGTTGCCAACGGTGTCATTGACAGGCGGCTCACTCAGTGTGTGACGTGCACTTGTAGATGAAATATAGGCCTATATTAATGAAGGTTCATTAGTATGGTTTTGTATTTCTCTGTAATACTATTCTTTCCCAGACCTTGAATTCAAACCTTTGTGTTGCCCCGCCCAAAAAACATATATAATTAAATAATTAAATTAATATCATAAACATGTGGGCAACTAGTCAATTAATGGTTGACTAGGAAAATTCTGAGTTGGGGACAGCCCTAATCCACCTTAAGCTCCATGGAGGCATAAAAAGGTTGATAAAGACAGATTGTTTTTTTTTAAGTTTTTTTGAGCACATCAGATTGTATAGTTATTCTTGTACAGGCTAAAACAGTATATTTACTATGGACATATTAAACACTACAGCTGTCTTTAGGTTGTTACAATGAAAACATCTTCTGGAAATGTAAAACATTCCACTGTGTCCTTCGTTAGAGGATGGACAAGAGAGAAAAGCCACAATACATCGGATACCCAGGATTTAATGTTGTAATCCTTTGTGCAATCATCCAAGGACACTGGCACACAGAATCCCAGTTTAGACGTCCAAGGAATGATGTACTAACTGGTGACTGCAGAGGACATCACGCAAAAAAAAAAAAAAAAAACTAAATCCACAGGACCACCAGAAAGGCAGCACCATTCACCCGACACCTTATCTGAATGTTACAGTGTTGAGTGTGCGAGTCACACACTCGAGCTCTTGCATGCCGGGGTTATCAAGTTGGCACCTCCCTTCACAGATGTTTCGTTGAATTAGACCCATGACACCTCCAGAAGGCTCAGCAGTGATTTCTAGCATCCCAGACCTACGCTTAGACTTTAAAAGGACAAAAGCTGGTCTGGGTATTTCAGGAAGATAAAAATATTATTCCACTTAATTTCACTCACAGACTTTGTCAGTCTTAAAATTTTATGTGGCTCCCCAACTACTAATCATTACAATATTATGGACTAATTTCATGTGATCGCTTCAAAATGTACACAGGAATATGACCTGCATGATTGCCTTAATGATGAGGGTAAAAAAAAAAAAAAAAGATCAAAGTTAGCAGCAGTAAAAGACCTGAAGATGATGATGACAGTGGCAATATCTTCATACTGAATTAATCCATGTGGGAAGGAGAACAGGTTTAAAGCATTGCTCTGCCTACTTCTGTTAACACCTTTACCTTCACTGTTATTTCTGGCTCGGCAGATACACGGGAGTACAGACAATTACAGATGTAATGAAGGAGAGGTGTTGGTAGAAGATGAAAGAATGAGGAAGGAGCTGTGAGAAAGGCAATTTCTGCTTCAAGAATACACTAAAGTTATGTTTATGATAATATTTTATATTGTGAATTCTGTATTCAGAATCAAAGGGGAACACAATATCATGGTGATGCGTCCACCTTTGATGCTGTGTATCAATCACTAACTCATCAAACCTAAAAACAAAATAGGCCTATGTCAGTGTCTCTCAAATTTATTTCTACGAAATAAAAAATGTGGCCATATTAACATTCCCCGATCTGCTGCTTCTATGGTGAGGGTACAGTTTAGATACACAACTAAAGGTACTTACACGTCAAAAAGGATCCTTGAGGTTAATTCATCTCATGTTGTTAGAAGGTGGCAAACAAACTGCACTCATTTCAAGTTTTAAAGTCCCACACTTTGGGCACCCAGACAACCACCGTCAGATCTTTTCTGGTGAGGAAAGTCACATTGTGAATTGTAATCAGATCCATTTTTTATGTGCAATGAGTCCAAGAGATCTCTCATTATTTTTAAATGTATTTTTTTAGATCAGAAGACCTATGACTACTAGCAGCAACATGCTTATGCCAGTGTAAATGAGAAGGATGAATGTTCTGTAGGACCTGTAGATTTTGCAGGAAATTTGCCTCAAAGGGCCTTATAATCTGTACAGCAAAAGAAACCCTCTATCTAACATGGTTGTTATTGTGACCATCCTAACCTTATTAAAGTAGACTTTTTAACCCAAACCACAATGATTCCAAGTCATTTTTGTGCCCAGACATAATTAGGCTGCCCCCTAATAGTCAAGCAAAGCAGTCAGGAGTCAGGACAGGAGTCACGTTAATTTCCAGGGCTGGTACCTGCAGTCATTCCACAGGCTAGTTAATAACATGTCGGGCAGGAAATCCAAAGTGTGGGATCATTTTGAGAAGGTGAAGGACCAACCCAAGGTGATATGTAAACTCATCTTCATTGGTCGACTACAAACATGACGTATCATCTGAAACATGGAAGTAGCTACATGCCCATTAGCCCACAGCGTCATTAACAGGTGGCTCGCTCAGTGTGTGACGTGCACTTGTAGATAAAATATAGGCCTATATTTATGAGGGTTCATTAGTACGGTTTTGTATTTCTCTGTAATGTAGCACAGTGTTAACAATGTTACTGATACTATTCTTTCTCACACCTTCAACTCAAAACATTGTGTTGCCCAACCCAAAATATATAATAATTACATTAATATTGTAAAAATGCGGGCGACTAGTCGACTAATGGCCCTAAATGATGACTATTGGTCGAAAAATTCTTATTCGGGGCAGCCCTGGTAATGATCTTAAAGATTTTCATTTAAATAAATGTCTGTGAGTGAGGTGATACAACGTTGATTGAGCCTATGGTTCACTGATAAAAGCCTTTGCATTTGCAGTATCACAAACTGGATGTCCAGGTCGACATTTTCTGGAAAAATAGCAAGCAGCACACAGTCATTAATAATCCTCTCTCTCATACACCGAAACATACACACGCACGGTCTGTGCTGTGATAACCCTCTCATCTCGACTGCTGCATGGCTCATTAAACAAGCTGATACAAAAAACTTCACCAGCCTAGTTTCAAGCCTTAGGGTGCTTTCAGACCCAGAGTTCACCTGCTTTGGTCCGAATCAAGGACACATTTTGTTACAAAGTTGCATAATTGCCTAGAGTTGGCTCGTGTTCTCAGGGCAGCATTTACAAGCAGACCAGATCAAATACTTGCGTGAGAAAGCTGTTAATTGGTCAGAATATCCATTTGGAAAAATCCAGGAAGTAAATAAAACATTGATGAAGAGTACATTTGCAAGATATATGTGACACTTTCTAATGTTACAATGGAGGTTGATTTTAGCGCAGCTCATCGTGGACTATATTGCTGTCATTGTTCATTTGAGTCAAACCATACAGTCTGAAAACAATGTTTTGATGCATTGGATGTGCTGAATGTGCATATTAAGGCAGTACAGGAGGAGGCGCACATTAATAATCCTCCAGGACTGTAACATGCTCATGTTTAACCCAAACAATATGTCATGTGACTGCAGTTGGTTCAGATTGAGGTCAGAACACGTTCTCACCACAAACGAGCCGCACCGGAGTTCTTTGTAACAGACCAAGACCACCTCTTCAAGAAGGTCTTGGTCTGGTTGTTTTGGCGATTGCTGTGTTCACACCTGCCCAAATGAACCGCACTTCGGTGGGGGGGACAAACTTGAGTTCAACTGAACCAAACCAAACAGGGCAGGTGTGAAAGCACCCTTAGTCTGCCAGAAAAAAACAATGCAATTCCCTCTTATTGCCACAGGTGCCACCAAAGAGAACGAAACAAAGATCTTTGAAAATGTAACTTCAACCAAAGTGTTATTGCATCATAAAAAGGATCGATTTCTCAACAGGGTACCGATAAATTATGTTATCCTGATGCTAGGGGCGTCAGATCAGAAAATGTTCCTGTCATTCAGGAGAAATTAAATATTTTGTTAAGTGATTTTGTTAAAAAAAAAAAGAAAGAAACTTTACAAAGAGCAGTAGAGGAGTGATCCATCTTCCATGATGAACAGATATGCAATAGGCAAAGTGTTGTGTGCACAGAATAGGCAGAAATGAACTTACAATATGGAGAAACAGAATGAAAATAAAGGGTAAATTGATTGCAAAAATATATAAATATGGATCAGGAAAAGACCTGGAGAGAGGACAGACCACATATATAAGAGGCAAAACTCAAGGACACCATTTATACAGAGAGACAGAGGAGACAAGAGAGGAGAAAGATCCAGATCCGAGATGTCTGGAATGAGACACCGACAGCCAAACAGAAAGAGGAAAAAAAAAAACGAAGTCTCAGAGTGAGGAGAGCCCATCTGGAGCTGTTGAAGCAGGAGAGTCTGGATTAAACTGTGGGGTGGGGCTTTCGCTGATGAAACAACCAGTTAGTCCACATTGTGCCCAGATTGCTTTCCACTCTTCCCACACATCCAATCCCAAACGTTCGCCAGGAGACCTCACCTCGCATGTGGGTTGGCTTGCTGGATCTGTCTGCGAGCCAGATCCAATCACAGAGCCCAGAGACTTGAAAGTTAATGTGTCCTGGCACCAAAACTCGAAGTGAATATGCAACCCTGGCCTGTGCTTCAGACAGAGAAGAAAGAAAGAAGCAGAGGGTAAAAAGTGAGGGAAGAAAATGAGAGATCCCAGTGGGCAGGTGGGTTGAAAGAAAAAAGAGAATCACAGTGTGGGAAAAAAAATAAAAGTAAAGATATAACTGGAAGAAGGAGAGAGTCACAAGGGAGAGAATGTCTCATTGATCGTCACTAGAGGAGGGTGAAATTGAGCATCACTAGAGGGCACTGGGGAAATTTAAATCAATAACAGATACTTATTGACTAAAAGAGCCTTTAACTCGTTCAACTCTTTGACAACGTGAACTCATGAGAGGGGTATGGATGGACGGGATGGACGTTCTCACTCCGATTAGTTTTCCTGGTGTACAAGCTCGTAGACATTTTTGACAGTTTTACTGCTTGCACACGAATCAAGTAATTTCCATGACATTAATGGTTTTCTATGACAGCGTGGCAGATAACATGATCAAGATGCATCGTGACATGCCCTCACAGTCAATTCCAAACCTTGCGTCTTTGCATTATGTAAACCTGCCAATGGCCACATCCATTTTAAATCAATGTAAATGGTGATCTATTCGCACTGCTGTACATTCCAGCAACTCGGGGAGTAATAAATATCCAGTCTCAGGTGTCACAGCCCGGCTCAGTTCAGCTTGAGTTTGGCTCAGCAGAAACCATCGCCCCCCCACCGCTTTCAAAAATAGCACTGTGACTGCTATCATCCCCAAGAGACCAGTGAAACCTATCAAAATACATCAGAGTTAAAATGCTTCAAGTGTCCAAACTGTTTAATATCTAGGCAGGGCGTCAGTAGGCCATGCCAATGGTGCCTCTCAGTCAGAGCCAGAATGGTGGAGATGAGAGATGGTGCACGACTGCAGTTTCACTAAATGATTGAATTTTGAAGGCAGAGTGGTGACACTGTGGAGAGGGATGGCGCCAGCACAGCATCAGTCTCAGTGCAGATGACAGAGTGGACGTTTGGTAAACAGCTAGAGTAGGGTGAGGAGTGGGGGACATAATGTGTGGGGGAGTGTAAAGGAGAGAGGAAGGTGTGGAGGGGAGTGGAGATGGATAGAAAGTAGAAAGGGAGGGAAAAGAACACTGGGACGAAGGAAGCAGAGTAGATTGAAAGGATACAGAGAGAAACAAGTAGATAAAGAGAGTTAATGAAGAAAGGATGAAGGGGAGGTCAACAGAGGAAAGAAATGAAGTGAAGAAAATTGTTTGGGAGGATAGGGGGAAAGAGAGGAAAGAGTAAGAACACATATGGGTGCCGGGCATAACATTTGTCACAATCTCAGTCGTCACAAGCTCCCTCTAGTATGAATGTAGCAGCGGCTGAGATGGAATTGGAGTAGAAACAAGCTGCAGAGCTTGTCCTTAAAGTTGGAGTTGAGGCAAATGTAATATTGATACACTCAGGCCATCTGGGGACATCTGAACTATCTGCAGGAAAGAGGAAGTGGAAAGAGTAAGACAGAAATTCAACTAGTAAAACGAGGGTTACGTATGTAACCACGGTTCTATGAGTTTCGGATGACCGCCAGAGGCGGTGCTTTCAGCACCTGGATATCCATTGCACGCACGTGCAGGTCGAGTATTTGTATCAACAAAGTCACCTGTGACCTGGGTGACGTATGCCCTGTTCCCCGGCACAAAAGGCAGGTCGACCCAGGACGTGACCTCTTGGCAATCTTCTCGCGAATATTCCGAGTGACTGCCGAGGTCTGGCGGTCATCCGAAACTCATAGAACCGTGGTTACATACGTAACCCTCGTTCTATTTCGTTTCTACTGACCACCAGAGGCGGTGCTTTCAGCACCTGGATGACTAATATCAACAAAGTCAGGAGGAATCCATACCTGCCTGTTAGGGGAGCTGTGAAGGCACGGGAAGTACCGCTGTAGCCACTGGGTTGTGTGGAACGACGTTAACCCTGTAGAATCTGGCAAATGTGCAGGTTGAAGCCCATGATGCCGCTGCACAAATGTCTGAGAGGGACACGCCTCGTAGGACTGCCCATGAGGTAGACACACTCCTGGTGGAGTGCCCCCAAACATGAGGAGGGGCTGGAAGACCACTGCTCTTGTAAGCATGGCCGATGGTTTCGGCTATCCATTTTGACAGCCACTGTCTGGACAGGCCATGGCCTCGTCTTGGCCCTGTATGACAGATAAACAAAGCATCTGACTGCCGGATTTCGGTGGTCCTCTAAAGATAAACCCCGAGTGCTCGTACAGGGCACAAAAGCTCAGCACTCAATCCCTGTTCGATCCCCATATCTTGGGGTTCAAAGGCTGCAAGCCTAAGAGGATGGTTTATATACGAGGAGGAAAAGGTCTTCGGAAGAAAAGAGGGGTTAGGCCATAAGGTTACTCCTGTATCCCCAGGGTGCCAATGCAGGCACTCTCTGCTTATGGACAGGGCATGTAGTTCCCCTACTCGTTTTGCCGAGGTAATGGCCAAGAGAAAGGCTGTCTTCATGGACAGCCAGTTCAGCTCTAAACCCCCCAGCGGTTCAAATGGGGGTTTGCACAGCGCCCGCAAGACAAGGGGCAAGTCCCAGGACGGCACTGGGTTTCGTCGAGGAGGCCTCAATCGCTGCGCTCCCCTTAGGAAGCGGGTCACCAGAGTATGGGACCCCATAGTCACTCCCTCCACCTTATTGTGCCTCGATGAGATGGCGGCAATGTACACCCTGACTGTGGAGGCTGTGAGGCCTTGATAGAGGAGTGACTGGAGGAAATTGAGTACGACCGGTATGGGGCATCGTGTTGGCTCCTGATTTTGAGCTCAGCACCACTTGGAAAAAAGCTTCCACCTATTAGCATAGAGCACATTGGTGGAAGGTGCCCGGGAACTGTTAATGGTCTGCACTACTGCTGGCTCACAGCGGCCAGACCCAAAGTTTCAGTCGAGATGGATTAGGGTGCCAAATTCGGCCGTCCAACTGTGAGAGGAGATCCATTCTCACTGGGAGGCACCAAGGCTCCCCATGTAGAAGTTGGTATAACCTTGGAAACCATACCCTCCCTGGCCATCTGGGGGCTATTAGCAGTATCTCGTGTTCTGCTGCGAGCACCCTGTCTAGTGTTGGCAATATTAGTGGCACAGGCGGGAAAGCGTACAGCAGCTGCCTGGGCCACACATGTGCTAGAGCATCCTGACCTAGGGGACTTGGTTCCCTGAGGGAAAACCAGAGGGGACAGTGTGTCGTCGCCTGGGAGGCAAAAATATCCACGTCCGCCCTGCCGTACCTGCACCAGATGGCGTGTACAACCTCTGGGTGAAGTCTCCATTCTCCAGGATGGGGACGCTGTCGGGACAGGAGATCTGCGGCTTTGTTCTTGGTACCTGGCAAGTACATTGCCCTCAGGCTCAGTAGGCGAGGGTGAGCCCATTGCAAAAGCTGTTGAGTCAGTCTCATGGACTGCCTGGCCTTGGTGCTCCCCTGGTGGTTGATGTGATACACCACTGACATATTGTCCGTCCTCACCAGTACATGTCTCCCTCTCAGTACTGGAAGAAAATGCTTTAGGGCGAGCAGAACTGCATGCAATTCTAGCACATTTATGTGTTGCCCCTGCTGCCAAGGACTCCACTGGCCTCTGACTGCCCGACATTGCCATACAGCACCCCACCCTCCTAAGGAGGCATCTGTTGTCACCACTTCTCTGCGAGAAGGTATAGACCCTAAGGGGACGCCCTGGACGAGATACGTCACCTTCTTCCAGGGTCGTAGATACTTCAGACAGTTGGCAGTGACCCTGACCAGTTTGTGTCTGTGGTGAGCGGGATGTAAGCCAAGATTGTTTACCCAGATTTGAAGGGGTCTCAATGACAGGAGGCCCAGTGGGACCACAGATGAGACTGCCATGAGCATACCCAGCAGTCTCTGAAATGTCCTGAGAGTCAGGGCTCTGTCTCTCCTGCAGTGACTGACTTCCTGGCAGATACTGCTGACCCGTCGCTGGGAGGGAACAGCCGTCATCACCTGTGAGTCTAGTTGGATGCTGAGGAATCCTATCTGCTGACTGGGAACCAGGGAGCTCTTTTTGTAATTCACAGTCAACCCTCACTGCATGAAAAGAGGGATTTCCGTCAGTATGCGGCACTGTAAATTGCCGTGGAATTTCAGGTTTACGGCTGCGCGCGGCAATTTACAGGCAACACAGAAAACTGCCGGAAACTGTCGTAAATTGTCGTGGGCCTTGCTTGGCAGTTGTCCCCCCTTCCCCTAATTCTAGGGGAGGCTTTAACATGTAAATGAACATGCTGTGAGCTATAGAAATGCAAACCAGGGGAGCAGGGGGGGTTTCACTCCCCACACAGAGGTGACATTTCTCTAAAAGGTATTAACTTCATTCATCTCTGGTATAAATAGATGAGGCTTAGTATAGCCTAATTATAGACTCTTAAATTTTAGCTTGAATTGATTTATTTCATGAAAGTATGCTAGATTAATTACTGTGTATGGTCATTAGCAATGGTCAATGTTCAATAAAAAAGATAAACAAAACAATTTATTTCAACAATTATTTTTAACCAGGCTTTGCCACAAAGGTCAAATGTGCACTCCATGCAAACAACATCACAGTCTGCTAGAGCTCAACCACTGTGCACAGTGGCATGACTGCAGTGACCTCTTCCGTAAACAATGATCATGTGATTGGAGGAGCCCGACGAGCCGTCTAGCTCTCGTCCAATCACGTGCGAGCTCGGCATGATTCAAACGGAAGACCTCCCAAGACGAGCATATCAGCAGTCCTGTTTTTACTCCTGTATCTTCAGACAGTCTCCATGTCGCGTGTTTTTCGCTGCTTTGCTGTTTCGTGAACTACAATGTCTGAATGGCGTCTCTCCTTCAACACCCGGAAACTCCTCAGCATGGACAAAGACACAGCTGAACGCTCTCAGTGGGCTGTCTGCCAGCTTGCTGTGTTTGCTGCCGATATGACTCAGCAGTTCACCGCAGTAAACTCGTGTGGAGGAGACTAACTAACAAGAGGAGACGGTGCACAATCCCCAAACGGCGGTAAGAATATATTCAGTGACTGCTAGCTAAGCTAAAAGTAAAAGAACAAATGAAGAAGCAGAGCCAGTCTAAGTTTGGTTATTAAAGTGTATTTTTTGGTCTTGTAATTTACAGGAAGCAGTACACCGTCTCCACAACTCGGAGACAAATTGTTTGCACCACGAACCGGAGCGAGGGTAAGTTTAAAGAATATGCTTTCATTGTGCTGTATGAGGAAACGTTCAGACACGTTATTGACCGATCTTAACCGTCCATTTTGTTTTTCACAGACTGACCTCTCCTCATAACGAGGCCGTGATGTCCTATTTACTAAGAGCTCTGTCTGCAAGTCCGGATTCACTTGATGCAGATAATGACGCCATTGTGTGTAAGTGACTTTTACTGTTTCTTTTTTACTTTTTACTGTGACTTTTAGATCAGACTCGTTGTTGGTCAGTGTGACTATTTTTCAGGTGCATTAATAGATGTGTTGTGTCAATATGCAGTGCACTGCGCAGTACTTATTGTCTTTACTGATTGTTTTTACAGCTGCTGGAAGCGACGAGAAGAAGACGAGGTGGACCTATGGATGTGCGCCACCGTAGACATGATGTCTGATGAGGAAGACGGCACACTGACGGGGTGTCTGGGTGGATTGTGCGACCTCCATCGTTCCGCAGCAGGAGCTGACTGAACTCTGTGCCACGCTGCAGTCAGATTGGAGGCGAACCCGAACTACAGGGCAGCACAACAGACGTCTGCAAGATGGAGCACATGCAGACAGATCGCCGTCAGATGCCGACAGCTCCGAGGCGGCGAATAATAGACAGTTGATGGCGCTGTATGATTTTGATTTGTTGTTGAAATCTCCTATTTGTACTTGTACATAGTTGTGTGTTATAAATAAAGCTCTTTCTTTGAATAAACATGTTCCTCGCTAATGTTCCTTTACTCAATAAATTCATTCATGTCCTTGATGGTAATAATAGTGTAGCCCATAGGATAACAATGACATGAATATACAACATAATAATATTTTAATTTTTAATAATAATTATACATATTATAATTATTATATTATAATAATAATTATTTTTAAATTATTTTTATATTTTATTATTGTAGGGGAGGGGTTTACGTTTATAATGACCCAGAGTGACCAATAGCGACAGATCTGCCGACCAATCACGAGTGATATTTCTTGTTTCAAAGTAGTGGTTTCATCCAATCCTGGAGTGAGGAATTTCAAGCCAGACGCGGCTCCGCTGCTATTCATATGCTAATTAGAGTCATTAGCACCTCCCGGGAGGTCTCCACATACATCATGGGTCCGTTTTCGACAATTTCTGGCACCCGTAAACGCCGCGTTCGCAGCCTGTAAATTGTCGGAAACTGCCGAAAATGAGTGAGATTTCCGGGCGTTTACGGGGACGAAAATCCCACTTTTCATCCAGTGCCTAACCTTGTAACGTGAGCTATCGGCAATGCGGACTCCCTGCGAGCGTCTACCTCTGACCGGGAGCATATGAGCCAGTCGTCTAAATAAGGGAAAATGCGCATTCCCTGGGCCTGGAGTAGAGCTAGTGCCGTTGCTAGACACTGGGTGAAAACCCTGGGTGCAAGCGAAATCCCAAATGGGAGTACACGGAACTGATATGCTCTTCCCTCGAACGCAAAACGAAGGAACCGCCTGTGGTGAGGCGCAATGGGGACATGAAAATATGCGTCCTTCAGGTCGATGGTTGTGAACCAGTCGCCCTGTTGAATGCCTTGTAAGACCTCTGTGGTGCGCAACATGTGGAACCTCAGGACCTTGAGACAATTGTTTAGGGGCCTCAGGTCCAGTATGGGGCGGAGGCCTCCATCTTTTTTTGGTATTATAAAATAAGTGGAATAAAAGCCACCATTCTGTGTATGTGCGTCTAATGGCTCGATGGCCTCCTTCTCCAGGAGAGCCCAGATCTCCTGGCGTAGGGCCAGAGCTTTGGTTGAATCTTTGACCATGGTCATTTTTACCCCACCAAATTTTGGCGGCCGGCGTCGGAATTGTATGGCGTAACCCTGGGATAGGGTCGCCACAACCCAGGGGTCTGATGTTAATGCTTCCCAGCATCTGAGCTGCTGGCTGGTGAAGCGTCCGACCGCCATGGCTGTGTGGTCATTGTTTACCCCCTCGCCCCCTCTGATGCCTGGAGGGGCGACGGGTAGGGGTGTGGCCTCGTTGTGGAAGGCGGGGGGGCTGCACCGGATTGGGCTGAAATGATCGGCCAGAGTGTCGTGACACCTGGTGGACAGCTGGCTGTGGAACCGCTGTAACTCTAGAAGATGAAGAAGGCCTCCGTCTACTAGGATACTCACGGTGCAGACTTGCGAACTGCCGTCTGGCTTGAGTCACCTGTATGCTCCGCTCCAGAGCCTGTTGTGCCGCAGAGCCAAACAGTTCCCCTGGAACAACTGGCAGAGAACGGAGTGCTCTTCTGCACGGTTCCAATAGCGGAGACTGGGCCAGCCATATCTGGCGTCAAGCGAGGGTTAATGAAGACATAAGCCTACCTAGCTCCCTGCTCATGTAGGCAAATGCCTGTAGGGAAGCATCGCTTAGGCTCTGGGTAGCCGGGTCTGCATCTGAGTCCCGTAGTGACTGGGACAGGGCTAATATGAGATGGGACATTGAGTTACCAATACGTCCCATGCGTGTTGCCGTGTCATAGCTTCTCACAATGAAATCATCAGTCAAGCTGCACTGTGGCCGGGGACAGCGAGCATCCGGCCTGAGAGCTTCGTCCGGTGACAGCACAAGGGCCGCAACAGTCGGCTCAATATTGAGCATGCTACCTAGACCGTAGCTGGACGCATCTTGCATGTTTGTTAGTGCTCTACAGTCACTTGGAAGGTGAGAGAAGCGTCTGGGGTCTGCCCAGCACCTTTGGAGCTCCTCAATATATGGAGCTGACGGTGGGACACAAAGAGCTGTTGACTGAGAAGTCTTCTTAAAAAATGCACTCTGAGGAGTTACTACGACAGGTGCCGTATCTAACCCAAGGCGTGCCAGTGCCATCTTTATAACGGGCCTGACTGATGTCTGGCTGCTCTCCGAGTCTCCCATTGCACTGCGGCTTGTTCCCCAAGAGCTGGGATGAGAGCGGCGGGAGTCCCAGCCTGCTTCGTCATCACCCTCCTCCTCCACATACTCCCCTTGCCCAAGACTTAAGCTCATTGAAGCCCTAGTGGAGAGGGTATCTTCCTCCTGGCCTCCAACTGCTGGTGATAGTGTCGGAGGAGGTGGTGACTGTTGTCGGGCTGTAGTGAGACCACTATCTACCCGTGCACCTACTGGCTGTAATCCCTGAAGGAGAGCCTTAATTTGCACAAACTCCGAAGTCAAGGTGTCCACCTTCTGTGATAGGGCAGCCCTTTTACGTCCACACTAGGATCCTCACGTGATTCCATCCTTCGACACTTGCGAGGCTCTGGAGGTGGAGGACTGTCTCTGTGTGGAGGAGGCAGCTGAGTCCCTGTGGTCCCCTCTAGCTGGGCCAGTCTGGCTGACCATGCTGCTAGGCTCAGGCACATGCAATTCATGCAAGCCAGCTCTGTCAACCCCTGTCTTAAATGGTCCACACCGAGGCAGGAAGGACATCTGTCGTGGCCATCCTCCTGTTCAAGAGGGGCCCGGCAGTCCACACAGGTCATGAACATGGCCTTGATGAGCTTACACTCCTGCCACAAGTAGGTACACCATGGTTTGCAAGCGTGTCACACTGTACCAGGTGCCTATTGTTGACAGCAAATGCGTGTGTAGCCTATAAAGCTAAGTCGAAGTTAGTACACTGACTTAGCTTGCTAACATCGCTCTCTTCCAGAGACAGGATGTAGTAAATTCCCTCTATCTCTAGGCGAATTGTCTCAATGCTACTGGGCTACAATCTAGTGCCGTTTGGAGCGAGCACACTCCTGAACAGCCATATGAGTTACAATAACTGATTACCCAGTGTAACCGAATATGCAATAATATGAAACACGGCGGCCGGCGTGTCCGAGCGAGCACACTCTCGCACGTTAATTATATATAGACATATAAAAAAGGATGATCAATTAACCCAGGGGAGCAACAAAAGGTCGCTTCTCAATAAATTCAATTGTGGGGTGGCTTGGCTCACAAGCACCCACCGCCAATGCCCCCTTTCCTCTTTTGCTAACTAGCACTAGCGTCTTAACAACAACAACAAAAAAAAACTGAGCCGAACTGGCCTGCAGCTTAACAACGTTACAACTAAGAAATATAACAACAAACTAGAAAATGCTAGTTATGATTTCAGTCAATCAACTTAAAATGCCTCGGACGACTTCCTGAGAGTCTCAATCGAACGCGTTTAGAGCGAGACACCACTGCTGCGTTACGTATAAGCTATAATAAACATAAAGTTTAACAAAAGAGGTAACTCAATTTCAGCAACGGCGTGAACGCCGGTACGGCCGATCAAAAGTTGGCCATGTAGCTTGTCTTGTCGACAAACAACATTAATGAAAAGACAAAACCGCTCTTACCTTCACTTCAGTAAGCAATCTTTCTAATATGGCTAATCGCAGTCTTTGGAGGGCGAATAACTCACAGCTCCCACCCGTCTGGGTTACAAGACTACCAGCGATGCCAATGTCTGCTTCAAACCTGCTTTCCACGCGAGAAGATGCAAAGAGGTCACTTCCTGGGTCGACCTGCCTTTTGTGCCGGGGCACAGGGCATACGTCACCCAGGTCACAGGTGACTTTGTTGATACAAATACTCGACCTGCACGTGCGTGCGATGGATATCCAAGTGCTGAAAGCACCGCCTCTGGCGGTCAGTAGAAACGAAATAGAACTATTGTTTAACTATTACTTCTTTAAATGGAGGGGCTGATTTTTTCTAAATTAAAGAATATCTTAAGTGTACAAACTAAAGTGTATTAACAAAAAACCACACATGACCATAGTTACAGCAAATGGCAGGTTGCTGATTCTGCACACACACATTCGCGTGACAGACATTCGTTTGTATCAGTGGTTCCCAACATGTCCAGCCATGGGATCAAAATATATCCTTATTAGTCATTAGCTCAAGGTCCACACATCCGAATATATTTAGCATCATACTTTTGTTTGGCCATGTCTTCAACTAGTTTGCTGTGTTTGTTAAGTAGCTGCCTGTTATTCACTCACTCTACAGCAGGAAACAGCATTTCAGAATAAAAGTTCTGGGCTGGAAATTCACTATACTTCAAAATAAAGCGTGTTTTTTTTTTTTTTTACAAACTTGACAC
This sequence comes from Cephalopholis sonnerati, assembly GCA_019142605.1. NCBI lineage: Eukaryota > Metazoa > Chordata > Actinopteri > Perciformes > Serranidae > Cephalopholis > Cephalopholis sonnerati. Next base: position 38,552,778 of record JAGQAX010000013.1, read on the forward strand.
ATTTGGGAGTCACTTGAGGTCCATTCCAAGTGGACCCGTGACCCACTTTTGGACTGCAACCCCCCAGCTGGGAACCATTGGTCTATATGATGCCTGTATGTCCTATATGATTATACTTATCTATTCAAAACTTCCCTTTCTTGTTAACTTAGTGTCATTGATGAAAAAAATCGTCTTTCCCCACCTGATACTTCGGCACCAAGTTGACGCCAAAATTCTGAAAATGTGATAGTGCTCGTTTTTCTCCACTACCGTAGAAACCAAAGATGCAATTCCTGTGGACCTGACAGGGCACCATATATGCCTACAAGTGTTCAAGTCTGCTGGTAAAAGCCAAAAGAAGAAGAAGAACGCAAAAGAAAAGATTTTTTTTTTCCTGAAGCCTGCGCATCTTTTTAATTCTTTGTAATTATTTACACTAAATCACCAGCAGTGCAGCACTGAGTGGCTGTTCTGCGCTATGTGCTGCACGTGTGGTGTGTTTTTGTGGGAGTAAAGAGTTGAAAAATGTTTGGGTAATTGGATTAAAAGTGACCATGACGAGTGCAGTGTAATACCTAAAGTCAATCACAGTGGAGGAGGGGCAGGACCAATCGCCTACCACAAAGACATCCGTCACATCTTATGTTTACAAGTGCTTAATACTGTACCAACAACAGTGCAGGAGAAGTGTTACTATAATGTAGGCTATATATTTATATATGTTCCCTCACCCACAAAATCTCTCCGACTTCCTCCCACAGTCCAAAGACATGCAGGTTAATTGTTGACTCTAAATTGGCCATAGGTTTGAATGGTTATCTGTCTCTATGTGTCAGCCCTGTGATAGTCTGGCAACCTGTCGCCCACTGTCAGCTGGGATAGGCTCCAGCCTCCCGCAGCCCTCAAGAGGATAAGCAGTTACGAAAATGGATGGATGGATGTTTAAGTACACAGGATTTCATGTTTTGTTATCAAGTGATGGCTGTGGCTCAGAGGTACAATGGGTCATCAGAAGATTGGTTGTTCGATCCCCGGCTCCTTCAGTCCGCATGTCAAAGTATCTTCTGGCAAGATTCTGAACCCCAAATTGCTCCTGATGGCTGTTCCATCGGTGTGTGAGAGCGTGTGAATGGTTACTGAGTAGCAGTGTGAATGTGCGTGTGAATGGGTGACTGTGACATGTAGTGTTAAAGCGCTTTGGACGACTTGAAAGGCGCTCTACAAACGCAGTCAATTTACTGTCAAGAATTATGAAGTTTCAGTAGTACTGATATCAACTGCTACATTTCTGATATGGTGTCATGCGTATTCTCAAGACAGTACGAAAGATATCACATATTTTTATGTTAATAATAGCTGAATAATTTTCCAAGAGGGTGGTCTCTGTGCCCACGCACACAGCAGCTGCAGGAAAGCAGAGGGTGTATGCCCCAGAAGACATATTCATGTGCACAAAATGTGATCTGACACAAGACGGATCCATTTTATTGGCATAGACACTCAAAACAAGACTCGGCATCAGTACTATAAATACTTTGGGTATCATTATATCTAAACCATAAAATGAACAGCCAAGCTCAACTTTTAAGGCAACATGAAGGAGAAGGCTGAGGTGCTAAGAATCATGGTAAGTAAGAACTTCTGCATTTCAGTGGCAACTGAGCAAACTCAATCTGCTGATGAAGACTGTGTGACATGGTCGAAAGCTCAAGAAGAAGTGAATGGAACTTGAGTTGAGATTATCAACTATCAAGCAGTTCACCAGATAACTTACAGTTTTGGAGAGAGGCCTCCATCCTTTTTTCCCATCAGACATTGTTTCCTCCTTTCTCTGCATCAGTATTTTTATATTTGTTGCTGCTCTGATTCTTTCCAATCTTCATCCCCCTTCTCGTTTCCCCCTTTAGCCCCACCTCTCAGCGTGTACCTATTGTCGAGTCCGCACTGTACAACAACCTGACATCGCTTATACACAGTCATCCGAGCAGAGAAAATCCTATTGCCTCCTCAAGCGTTTGTCCCACAGCGCTCCGTACTGTAGATAGCAGCAAACACAGATAGCAGCAACCTGCTGAAAGCCCTGGGTTCCCCCCCCACCTCTCTAATCCACAATCTGTCAATAATAGGTTGATGTCTGATGAGATGTGGTGGAGAGGAATAGGAAACCCATTGAAATGTTACAAAGGTTTGATGTGCGATGTCAGGTACTCCCCTCCTTAAACATGACACCCTCTTCAAGCTCGGACTGCTGAGCGGAGAAATGCAATCTCTTATCTTGTCAGTCTTATTGCAGGAGGGAGGTGGGGGGGGGTTCTAGAAAAAAAAAAGAGAAGGAGAAGGCTGACAGAGGAGGAAGAGAGTGTGAGAAGAGGGAAAAGTGTAAGAAAGGTGTACTGAGAGAGGAGAGATGGAGGGAAGAGGAAGTGAAGACAAGTTTTTTTGGGGGGAAATCTGTCAGGAGCCGTAATCCCATTCTACACAGTTCAGTGTGAAAATCTAGAGTACTGGAGCAGAGAGAGAACGAAGTATGGAGAGATGATACGTAACCTAGAAGGAGGAGTGGGGGAAGGAGAGGAGGTGCAGCTGCGAGAGAGGGAGGTGAAGGCATTGAATGAGGGGTGATATGGACTGAGACGGGGAGGGATGGAGGAAGAGAAAGCGAGAGCTCGATACACACAGATTTTTCTCTCTGGCCATCTTGTAGCGAGAGCTCCTCATCACAGGCGAGACCAAGCCTGCATCGTGTGAAAAAAAGATAACGCAGCGAATTTAATCCCAAACTGTACTGCATCTCATAACTCATAATGTGCTACACATTCAGCCAGTATCAGAGCGGGCCTGGCTGCTGCCGCTGCTGCTCCAGGTCTAGATCCAAAATGGGAAACGGGCAAGAAAAGCAATATGTTTTAATGAGCCCGGGTACCACAGAGAGAGACTGAATTTCTCTGAGTCCCAGGCTGAAAATATATATATACGAATCCCTGCTAACAGCCCTCGCCTGACACTTGTATTACATGGAGGCCTAGAAATTAACATGCTAAGCAAACACACACACACACACCCTATGTAACTTCCTGCTCAGTATTTCCATGGGAAGCTGAGTTGACTGAACATAAAGCCGTTGGCAGGCGGCTCAGGATGATGTAGGGCCTTGTAATGAATTTGATTTCATCCCGCTATTTCAGGCAATAAACATACAAGCATAAGATGCATAGTGGTTGTAAATTTTCACCGGGGCACTCTTTTCAGATGGGTGCGTGAATCGCGGTGTGACATGATCACAGGAGAAAGGCTGGACGTAAGGGTTGTTTGCGTGTGTCTGTGTGCGTCAGCGTGTGTGTCAGGTGGTTAAGTAATAGGGGTGCGCTGTGGCGTATATCCTTTAAGGATACGCATATTTTACTGTGTCACTACCTGGCAATAAATATTTAATAATGTAAATAGTGGTAACATCAAAAGCCATACACAATGTATCTAGAAGATTTCAAAAACAAGTCAACTGCATTGGGAAAATATATTTTTTTTTTATTTAAAAAAAAATAAAAAATCCCCAAGGCTTAATATTAGACCTAAGCACTTGAGGTAGGAGGTTTATGCAGTTACACTGAAATTAAATTCTTTCTTTCTGAATGGGAGATTGGTACAGTAGAAATGTTAGAAAAGTGAAAATGAGGATAAAAGACATTGAAGTGGAGGAGTAGAGGGGTAGTGTGCGAAGAAAAGAGGATTAACGGTGTCACTCATTGGAACAGATTTTAAAGAGAGAGGAACGAGAGGTGTGTGTGTGTGTGTGTGTGTGTGTGCGTGTGTGTGTGTGTGTGTGTGTGTGAGTATATTGTGTGGTGGCACCGAGGCTAACATGTCTCATCAATTATGAAATCTGCAGTGCTATTCTTGGTACTCATACAGGCGTCACGACGGGAAGATTCCCCAATCAAATAAAAGCTGCTTTGTCAAATAAAAAATACTTCTTTTTTTTTATGCAGCATTTCATAACATCGAAATTCCAGCATCCATAAATAATTCACATACAGCAGTTGCACTACGCCACACTGTTATGACTCCGATTCAAAAGAACTGCATATTAGTTTCACTGCGCTGCACACATTTCTTTCTATTATGGAGAATAACCATAAAACAAAAGCCCTAGACTAAATTGCTGCTGATCCCTGGTCTTGTTTCACTATGCAGAATTTGAAATCACTTAGCAGACCTATTATAGACAGTACTGCATAAAAGCCCAGATGCTGTATTATATCTTTTACTGATTTAGATGAGTGTAAACATGAGCAAAATACTAACTACATATTAGCAGCATATGCTAAAAAAACAAGTCAAATATGATGCTGTGTTATGTGCACATTAGGAGATGAAACTTAAAAATCATTTGGAGACAAACACCAGTTATTAGTAGCTACAAACAGGTCTACCTTTGACCGCCAAAATGGTTAATGCAAACTTTGCCATTGACCTTTTGCTAAGCCCCACTCCTTTGTGATGGTCCAACAAGCTGTCGGAATAACTAACTGCACTCCCTGAAGAAATATTATCATATTTTTGGAAAAATGAAGCAGTGATTCCAGAGAGAAGCAGACAGAGGGGTCTACAGTCTGTGTTTGAAGGATATATCCAGGATGTCAAACTGACTCAGCAGCAACAACAGGTTAAAAAGACAAAGATAGTTAGAAGCTAAAGCCCAACTATATGCTACAGATCACAGTGTAAAAGTGAACCACCACATCACTGCTGATCGCCACAGAAGACAATGAATATGAAGGGAAACTTTGCTGATATTGAACCAGCTGTGTGGCATCACAGTGTGTGCAGATGGAAGGTGCTTGGTTTTGCTCTGGTGCTGCTGGCAGCACCCGGACCTCCACCGCCAGATGGGCAGGGATCTCTAAGGGAAGTCAAACAACGCTGAATATCTGCAAAGTTCCCCTGCTTCCCTTCACTGGTTCCTGTACAACAGGGTTGGTCTTTGTTTCACTGTTATAATCATTAAACAGCAAAAGCAGCATTTGCATACATTCAGTAGGCTATATCTTCAGTAGCTAGCTAGCTAACCCTACACTTTTCAGGGTTTGATTTTGGTTTTGAAACAGGGAAGAAACGTATATCTTTTTCCAACCTCTCCAGGTAACGAGTATCATTAATACACGACGTGCCCCAGGCACAACATTTAGCTCAAAATCCACAAAACCAGCCTGAAAATGAAGGAAGTCTGAAACGAATGGAGCACAGCTGTGTTGTTGTCGGACCCTGGTTTGAGCCGGCCTGGTGCTATGATATGATTGGCCAGTCTGCTTCCGGGGGCGGGACTTAGCAAAGGGTCAATTGCGTCATGTTGATTTAGTTTTTTTTTTTCTTTTTTTTGATATATATATCACAAAGTACTTTTAAAGCACAAACTTAGAAGACTGCATGCATGTGTATTTACTGAACAGAGCACCTATTGTAAACTGCACTCACTCTCTGTACTTGCACCACTTGGTTTCCAGCCAATTAACACAGAAGTTGGTGTTATGTGATGCTGAGATTAGGATTTCTTTCGTTCGCTTCACCTCTAAGGATCACTGTATCACCTTTAACTGACTGGAACACTGAGTTCAGTGAAGCACAGGGTAATGTGTGTGTCTTTTCCTCAGAAAGTGCATTACGCCGTGTTCATCTCCCTGTAATTGTCAATAAGTGGAAATGTGCACGTGGATCTGCGAGTGTCTCTGTGCAGCTTTTAAAGTGTGTGTTCCTGCGAGTGTTTCTCTGCAGTCTTTGTCATTGGTAATGTGTTTTGTCACAGCCTGAGGGTCCTTCCCGTCTGCCGTAAATGACCATCTTTTAATGCCTCGCTTTGTGTCCCTTTAAACAAAATACACTTACATGCAATCACAGGCGCATAAATACAAGGGTAGCTGGCACTGACCGCATAATCAAATCTTTATGAAAGCACTAAAACATAAACAAATTGCCTATCATTTATCAAGCATGTGAGCTAGAATATGCACATTCCCATGCATAAATGCACCGGCACACACAGACACATTCAAAATAACAAATCACCCACCCAGACAGAGCAAGCTAAACCCAAAAGGAACTCGACTATGTAATTTTGGCTGAATAGCAGCAAGCCTCTGTGGTATAATGGCCACAATCCGGCTGAAGGCTGTTTCATTTCAGTATCAAAGTGGCTGTAATGAAGGCTGAATGACACTGGGGAAGGGCACAATAGCTCAGAGATTGCTTCTAATTAATGTAGCTGATGTTAGAAACATGAATTAGATCTTTCTGAGCTGAGCAATAGATGTAATTAAGTTCATTCACTGCTACATACTCTGTTTCTTGCCGTTTTTTACTGTTCTCTTTTGCATACTTTTGTTTTGTGTCGTCTCTCATATTCCCGTGTCATCTATCCTCACCTATCCCCCCATTCTTACACACATATTACTATCTATCTGCCTTTTCTTGAAGATTTTAATATTCGACTCGTTTTCCCTCTCAAGTTCAGTCCGTGCCTGTCTATCAGTGCACGTATCTCTAACGATGAGCCTTACCATCTACCTGTCTTTCTGTCTTTGCTCTTAGTGAGGATGTCAGTTTGTCTGTCTGTCTGTCTCTCCCTCTTGTCTCCTCTTGCCTTTAGAAAATAAAAGCTGAGCCTGTTTGACACCAACCGGATTACCTGAGCAGACGTGATTCTCTCACCTTTGTTCTCCGCAGCGCCAACACTCCACATTAACATTCCAAAGGAAGTGGCGGAGGCCCTCCGATTGGTGAACTGGGGTTTGCGTAAGCCAACTGAATGGCCGACTCAAATTAGTCTAGCCTGGCCGGACCACAATTCAATTCGGAGAGCAAATGTGGTCAGGAGGTGCTGCCCACATTACTAGATATGCATGCAATGTGTATGTGTGTGGATGTGAACAACTGAAAGAGTCTGTCTGCCAATCCTTCTCTGATTCAGAGGAATACATCACCCCGCTCAATGACCATTTGTATATCAATTACTCCATCTGTGTTACAAGTACATTGAATATGTGAAGGAAACTTTTCCATCATGCGTCCACAGTGAACAAAAAAAATCAAAAAATGGAAGAATTCCTAATATAATGGTATAAGGAGGAGTATAATCCAAGTCTACTTTATTCAGTCAGACTTTATACTTCCAAACAGACAGTCCTTTCTGACAGGAAATGGAATGGAAAGGGAAACTGAATCAATGCTCTCTTCAAAGTCAGACTCCATTGAAAAAAATGGTAATTTTACCTCACTGAACATGGGAGCTGCTGGTCTACCACTGCCTTTATCTATTAATTTGTGTGATTGTGCGACTTTGGTGTTTTAAAGCAGTGGTTTCCAACTGATGGGTCGCAGTCCAAAAGTGGGTCATGGGCCCATTCTAAATGGACAGCAAGTGACTCGCAAACACATCTGTAAAGTTTGTAAAAAAAAACCCACTTTATTTTTAAATACAGCAAATTTCCAGTGCATAGCTTTTATCATGTAGTGCTGTTTTCTGCTGTAGAGTGAGTGACTAACCGACTGCAACTGGACAGAGACAGCAAACTATCTCAATGACATGACCTTTTGTTTGGATTAAGCAAAGCCACACAATAGCACAAACTACAGATTGAGGCAGTGGAAGACCAACAGCTCCCATGTTCAGTGAGGTAAAATTACTGTTTTCATTAAGGAGGTCTGGCTTTGAAGAGAGCAGAGATGAGTTTCACTTTCAGTTTGGTTTTAAATACTAAGGTTTTAGAATGTGTGTTTGGGAAGTACGGTTTTTGGATTCCTTGTTCACTGTGGAGTCTTTTTTTCACTAATTCAATGTAATACGGTGAGTAATTGATATACAAATGGCCATTTGGGGGTGAAGTATTCCTTTTAGTCTTTTTTAGGGTAAGTGAAAAAAAAAACTTTGACTGGTCCAGATTAGTTATTGATATACAGGTGGTGGTCATATAATTAGAATATCATGGAAAAGTTGATTTATATCAGTAATTCCATTCAAAAAGTGAAACTTGTATAATGTATACATTCATTTCACACAGACCGACATATTTCAAGTATTTATTTCTTTTAATATTGATGATTATACCTGACAACTAATGAAAACCCCCAATTGAGTATCTCAGAAAATTAGAATATTGTGGAAAAGGTCAATATTGAAGATACCTGGTGCCACACTCTAATCAGCTAATTAACTCAAAACACCTGCAAAGGCCTTTAAATGGTCTCTCAGTCTAGTTCTGTAAGCTACACAATCATGGGGAAGACTGCTGACCTGACAGTTGTCCAAAAGACGATCATTGACACCTTGCACAAGGAGGGCAAGTCCCAAAAGGTCATTGCTAAAGAGGCTGGATGTTCACAGAGCTCTGTGTCCAAGCACATTAGTAGAAAGGCAAAGGGAAGGACAAGATGTGGTAGAAAAAAGTGTACAAGCAATAGGGATAACCGCACCCTGGAGAGGATAGTGAGACAAAATCCATTCAAAACTGCGGGGGAGATTCACAAAGAGTGGACTGCAGCTGGAGTCAGTGCTTCAAGAACCACCACGCACAGACGTATGCAAGACATGGGTTTCAGCTGTCGCATTCCTTGTGTCAAGCCACTCTTGAACAAGAGACAGCGTCAGAAGCGTCTCACCTGGGCTAAAGACAAAAAGGACTGGACTGCTGCTGAGTGGTCCAAAGTCATGTCCTCGGATGAAAGTAAATTTTGCATGTCCTTTGGTAATCAAGGTCCCAGAGTCTGGAGGAAGAGAGGAGAGGCACAGAATCCACGTTGCCTGAGGTCGAGTGTCAAGTTTCCACAGTCAGTGATGGTTTGGGGTGCCATGTCATCTGCTGGTGTTGGTCCACTGTGTTTCCTTAGGTCCAAGGTCAATGCAGCTGTCTATCAGGAAGTTTTGGAGCACTTCATGCTTCCTGCTGCTGACCAACTTTATGGAGATGCAGATTTCATTTTTCAACAGGACTTGGCACCTGCTCACAGTGCCAAAGCTACCAGTACCTGGTTTAAGGACCATGGTATCCCTGTTCTTGATTGGCCAGCAAACTCCCCTGACCTTAACCCCATAGAAAATCTATGGGGTATTGTGAAGAGGAAGATGCGAGATGCCAGACTCAACAACGCAGAAGAGCTGAAGGCCACCATCAAAGCAACCTGGGCTCTCATAACACCTGAGCAGTGCCACAGCCTGATCGACTCCATGCCACGCCGCATTGCTGCAGTAATTCAGGCAAAAGGAGCCCCAACTAAGTATTGAGTGCTGTACATACTCATAATTTTCATGTTTATACTTTTCAGTTGGACAACATTTTTAGAAATCCTTTTTTTTCTATCAGTCTAAAGTGATATTCAAATTTTCTGAGATACTGAAATTTGGATTTTCTTTAGTTGTTAGTTTAAAATCATCAAAATTAAAGAACTACACATTCGAAATATATCAGTCTGTGTGTAATGAATGAATATAATATACAAGTTTCACTTTTTGAATGGAATTACTGAAATAAATCAACTTTTCCATGATATTCTAATTATATGACCAGCACCTGTAGAATGAAATGGTAAATGCATTTATACAGTAGATTTAGTCCAAACAGGACACAGCACTTTACATAAGCTGTCACTCACACACACAGCATTGACAGCAAAACTGCCATGCAAGGCACTATCCTGCTCATTGGGAGCAATTTGAGGTTCAGTATCTTGCTCAAGGACACTCTGACATGCTGATCAAACTACAGAATCTACACAACAGTTTATATCCTGCTTGACCTGAGCCACGGCTACCCCAAGAAGGGTAGTATGCCTTTTTTATGTACTGCACATTGTCCAACAATGATCCTTATGTCAGCAGCAATGTGTAAAGACAAAAAACATATATGTTGTAGGAAAATATAGCAACTTTTACCTATACCATTAATTTGGGAAAGACATGAAAAAGAGACATGAGAATACACAAATAAAGGGGTAGTTTGACGTTTTGACTTTTGACCCGGAAAATTGATCAGATTCAACTACTTCTTGGCTGGGAGCAGTGACTTCCTGAGGTCTCCGCTGGTTGCCTGACAACCTCAAAAAGATAACACTCAAAGAAAGTTACTATGTGCAGTCAAGAAGCATTCCAGCATGCAGCCTCCCATTGAACTACGACTTGTCATTAGTCTTGTTTCCATTTAACTAACAAGAGAGTTTAAGCAAACTTTTGAAATGCCGCATTGAAGAAACTTGAATTTGGCGTCTTTCTATCAACTGAAATGGACTAAATAAACTAGGCTCCACAAAGCGAATTGTCCTACGAGAAACTGGTGGTAGAGGCTATGCTTTACCCATGGCTGTAATCCTCCAGTAAACAGAGTAGAAGAAGTACCTTGTGTGAATGGAACAAAAGTAGCCTTGGCCATCTAACCTATCTACAAGAGAAATGAAGAGCAGTCCTCAAAAATATGGTTTAGTTTTAACTCTTCTTTCATGTCAGCTAATATTGGCAGTATTTCATAGTGTCAGAAGTTGAAGACAAATTAATGCCATGATGCTGTCAGCCAGTTTGTTGAGTTGCCTCTTAGCGAAGTGCTCTGAGTAAATATGTTAGGTTTTTACTGTAAAAGGAAAAGCGTAAATATAAATGCAGTAAATATAAAGTGCATTGCTGTCTTGGTTCATGCTGGTTTAGAGCACAGAGATGGCATATTTTTATTTTCTTATCATCAGTGTGCATCAGTGTAGGCCAGCCTATAAACCTCGGCTACAGGAAGACGCCAACGGAAGAAAAGGCTTATCAGTCACTTGAGTTAGGTGTTCGCTCCATCAGAACTTATTAAACAAAGACGTTTCTCTATCCCTTTTTATCTCATCAACTCTTTTTCCACAAAGGCAAAAACCAACTCAAGTATTCCTAAAAAACTTGTTTGAGCAATTGAGGCTCTATCACATTTTGCTGTTTCCATACAGCTTTTCTAATGTTCATTCATTTCGTCATTCAGTTTCTGTGATCGCTTATCCTGTGGGGGTCACAGAGGGCTGGATCCCAGCTGTCATTGGGCAAAAGTATCACATTTTGAAGTACTTCAAAATACTTCAAAACGTGCATAAAAATACGTTTATAGAAACACTTGCCCACTTTGTTATTTGCAAGAGATACAGCATGTTAAGCATTGGGCTTTAATAATGATGTGACTAAAACATCTAAATATTCCTTTAACCTATTTGCCAGGTGACCAGCCAGTTGACTCAAAGCTTTACTATGTGTGACATTAAAAAAAAATTATTGTTTAGTCATCACTTTGTAAATTGCTTACCTATATAGCTCACTCCTGTTCATTGGAAAAACCTTCCTGACATTTGCTGACACAATGACCATTCAATCTATTAGCATATCCATGCATTAGCAGGGTGGCACTTCCTCTCCGTCTTGGCAGGGCAGCACACTGGAACTAAAGCAAACTGACTCCTGCTACACTGAAAAGTGAATAAACATTTTCACATCTATCATTCAACATGTCAGTAAATATTTGCTGGCGTTTCATTCCTTTTCTTCCTTTTTTTTGCGAGTCTAATAATAAATTTTGTGGCTTTAAACAACAAGGTTGTTGGAAATAAAGTGGCTTAGAAGATCCTTAAATGCATTTTCATTTGGCAATATGTGGCATCTGCCTAACCGCACATTGTCTGGTAATAGGAGACTAAATCATTTTAGCTTATTGTATCATAGGGGAAAAACATTCCTCTAAATGATTGCTGGGATTAGTAACGTGTTACATCCGTACTAGTTGGGTAATGAGCATTTCTATCATCATAGGCGCACTGTGTGCTAAAGTGAACAATATAGGGTATTTACACAGTAGTGCAAGAAAAAAAAAGTCATTTGGTGCCGTTGAATCGCATCATATCCTCTCATAATTACATCATTAATACAGTTTACACCTTTAATTACTTGTTTACTGCCATGGATGGTAGTTTCTGTGTACAGTATGTGGCAGCAGGGCTAAGAAATTAAGTCACATACTCCAGTGAAAACCAATTCAATATTTTATTAAGCTATTGTGTGTGTTGCTGGTGTTTTATGCATGAGCAGAGCTTGTTCTCAAATCACATCTTGCTTAGTAAAAGAGCTGCTGGCTCCCAGGTGTCTTCCCACTTTTCCCACCACCGTAGAAAAAGTCAGTGTTGAGGTCATTTTTGAAAAAATAGCAAAAATCATTTCCTTGATTAAAACATAAGCTTTATATTCACCCAGCAAGACAAGACAAGAACAATCACAGCAACAATGCTCTCAGAATAGACAACATAAACACCGACTTGTTCCAGTCACGTCTTAAAACACAATAGCCTTGATTTGCAACAGTGACTATGAAAATGTAGAGAACACATGCAGCAGACAAATGAAACACAGCGCTGACCCCACAGATCATCAAGAGACTGTAAAAAGCTAAATATATCAAATTAAACTGAACGTCTCAGTTCTTTGTGTAGCTCCGTCCCACTGTAATAAATATTACAGAGAAGTTTAAACAACAGATAAGAAGTGATAAGAACTCGCTGCTACTTGTTTCAAAACATAAGACAAATATATGGAATTGTTACATCTCCCTCGCTTTGTTGTTCTTCCATTACAACTCGCTGCAACATTTATATACTGAAATGTAGCGTGATGTCTTCACTGGCAGAAACAATGATTTGTTTCTCTGTTTTCTTCAAAGCATCCACCCACTTGCTGTTCTGTAGTCCTGCCTGTTTCTGTTTGAAGTCTTTTAATCTGCAGGCAGTGAATGCCCCCACTGCTATTTTACTATTTCACTGGTTAGGGGACAAAGAGAAAGGACATGTGTCTGTGGGCTGGTCAGATCTGCCAAAGCAAATCAAACTATGTATTATCATGGAAGTGACCACCAATTTGCAAACAAAGAAATAACCAAGCATGTGATGTTTGTCATCACTTTGTGGCTTGACACAAAACACATAATGCAAGTTAACATTATCAAAAAAAAGTCACCAAAACAGTAAAATAGAGAGCTACTTTGTACCCTTAATACGGCAAGTAAATCTGTTAATATCTAGATATCAAATTTATACTTGTGAAGACTTTCAATGATAGCAGTGCTACAGTAATATTTCTGTTTATTGCGAAATGCGATAAACACCTTAATTCAAATGCTTTTTACAGATGCAACCCAGCATTTGTGCAATGAAGGAGAAGGGGGTGCTATCAAGTTTAGGGAGCATGTGGGGTCCTGATCGAATATGTCATAAAGGGGGGAAAACGTCACTATCTTACAATTTAACAATGCATATTTAAACATTGTACTAGTTACCTCAATGGAAAATTTAAAAAATGACAAGATGGGTTATATTAAAATATTATAGTTTTTACTTTTTTTCCCATTAATTTGATTAGAGAAAGTGAAAGTCACTGGTTACAATACACAACAAATTAACTTAGGTTAGGACTGGGTGATTTGGCCTTTAAATAATACTGTCATATTTTTGGGCTGTATCACGATACACATTATATATCACAATATTTCAAAATTTCCTCTGATCTACTGTAGACTACTAAAATACTAAATGACAAAATAAACTACGGTTATGAGGTTAAACAAATTACTGTTTTAATAAATAATGAGAAGAATAACTGAACAGAATAATAATTATATAAAATGCTGTTAAAATAAAGTTAAAGTTTTGTTAAAATAGTAAAATGAATTACTGTCATAAAAAGTTAAATAAAGTTAAACAAACAACTGTTATAAAAATAGTTAAAGTGCTTTTAAAATAATGTTTAAGTACTGTTATGATAAAGTTATATAAAGTACTGTCATAATAAAGTTAAATAAAATACTGTTATGATTAAATAAAAAAGTGTTATAATAAAATCAAATAAGGTAATGTTATTATAAAGTTGAATATAGCACTGTTGTAATATGTTAATGTTAAAATAAGTAGTGTCATAATAAATTTAAATAAAATACTGTTAAAATAAAGTAAAATAAAATACTGTTATAATTAAGTTCAAGTAGTGTTGTAATAAAATTAAATAAGGTATTTTTTTAAATAAAGTTGAATATAGTACTGTTATAATAAAGTTAAATAAAATACTGTTATAATTAAGTTAAAGTACTGTTAAAATAATGGTGAAGTAGTGTCATAATAAAGTTAAATAAAATACAGTTATAATTAAAGTAGTATAATAGTAAAATTAAATAAAGTAATGTTATATTTAGGTTAAATATAGTACTGTTACAATGAAGTTAAATAAAGTAGTGTGGTAATAAAGGTAAATAAAGTATAGTTATAATAACATTTAATAAAGTACTGATGTCATAAAGTTAAATTAGGTAATGTTTTAACAGTAAAGTACTGTTACAATAAAGTTAAATATAGCACTGTTACAATAAAGATGTATAAAGTACTGTCATAATAAAGTTAAATAAAATACGGTTATAATGAAATAAATCAAAGCAGAACCACTGGTGCTATTCTGAAGCACCCGGCTCGTCTTGGGCAGGAAGTGTCAATGTATTTGCTGTACACTTGAAGTTTGCAGTCCACAGTTAGCTCTTACAGTAGCAGTTAGTGGAAAGTTAAACCTGAGGATTTCTTCTCTGTGAGTGGGAAACAAACCAACAGCTCTTCAGTTTATATTCTAATAATATTTGGAAGTGACTCCGGTGCTCCATGGTCGCAAAATGTGACTAAATGGTCAAGTTCTGGGGCCCTGCGGGCACAAGAACACACACCTCGGCTGCTCACACACTACTAGCCAGGAGAGAGTGGTCTAGATGTGCAGGGGAGTGCTTGAGACATATTGTGCTTGTTTTGTTTTCCTTTTTTTATTTGTGAGAAGGGGAGAGCCATGGGAGAGAGCAAGAGAACAAAAATGCCAAAGCCTCGTGCTGGTGGATTAACAAAATGATGACACAATTTGTACTCCGTGTTTGCAATATAGTCATTTTTTACTTCCCAATTTGAACAAGCCATGATACTGAGTATAACTGATATATCACCCAACTCACGTATTAGTCACGTATTATATGAGTGAAAGAGGAAGGCCAGCTTGCAAATCTGTCAAACGTACAATGTAAATCCACCTAGTGACTAGCCAGCACACTGACAGAATTCTCTGTGTGGAATACTGGTGCCAGATTTTTATTTATTGAGCCATAAACAACCTATACGTCATCTACTCATGTGTTGAAATGTATCATGGGGTTTTCTCCAAGTGCAGAAGGGCTGGTGTACGGTGTCATGGAACGCACTCATGCAAACACAAACGAGTGAACAAAGGCAAGTTCTTACAGGTCACTTACAGAAAAATACACAATACAAGGTGACCTTAGAAAAGTGGATGTCACATCCAGACCTACAGCAAGGAATTGGCAATCATCAGAGGGCCACAGCTAAGAATTATGGGATAGAAAATGCGGGCCCTAGGGGAAGTATGTTAGGCTGATGGATAGAGGGGGGAGGGAGGAGGGGAGAGGGAGACGGGCCGACTTGCAGCACAGTCGTCAGTAAAGTGTGAATGACACTGCAGACAGCTGTGAAGAGCCAGATAAGAAAGGAGCGAGGGAATGAGAGCGGATGGAAACTGACGGAGAGAGGAAGAGAGTGACAGAGTTTGATAGAAAGGGTATCATAAAGGAGTAGATAGAGTGAGATGAGAAAATACGAGAGGAGACGGAGCGATGAGGGGAAAGACAATAGGGGCCGTAAAAGGGTGTGCATGTGTGTGTTATAAGCACAAGATGTCTTCACAAGCAGAGAAAGATGAAGAAAATACTCCAAAGTAAGAACACTTTGTCAGCCCTGACTGCTTTAAGGGACCGTGTTGGGTTAAGACTTGTGTGGAGTTTAGGATTAGGTTCAAGTCAGGGTAAAGAGGTGTTCTGGGAATGAACAGGAGGTAGATTGCTGCACACAGGTGGGATGGGAGAGTTTGTTTATTGTCTGATTATACAGGTGGATTTCAGTGTGTGTCCATGCATTTGCGTCTGAGTTAATATTTCGAACACGTCTCCGTATATTTTCTCGCACACACACACACAAATCTTATGCCTGCATCCTTTTATTTGCTGCACAGCAACAGGTGCCACAATCCAAGTCTCACCCTAATAAAAGATTTCTAAACCATTGTTCCTAATATCAGCAGCAAGAAAAGTCAATTGCCTGAACCTTTTCAGTTTTATTTAGACACATCCATTCTTCTCATTTACTCATTATTGTGATTAATAGATAATATGAATTCATGTTCTATCAGCTTGATAAGACAGGCAGATTATGATGAATCATTGAAGACTACTCAGACGTGAAATATAAGTTACTGTCCTGCCAGTAAATGGGGGGTAAAGAGGAACACTTTTTGTTCGTATTATGCAGGCAGGGGTCTAAGCCATCCGGTGTGAGGGAGTGTTGAAAGAAAGAATGAAATGGACTGAGTGGAGAGATAAGTGCACAGATAATCGAGGTTACTTTTTCAATCTTCTCTCCCTCATTTCATGGTCTTGGCTCTCTTTCTCTCTCTGTCTGTCTTGGCTTTACGAGAAGATGGTTTCCAGTCTTGCTGCTTTTTTTTCCCCTCCTGTCTCTCTTTTCTGTTCTTCTTTCTGTCTTCACAACAAAGTATTTTATTATTTCTAAAATGTTTGCAGGTGAAAACAAATTGGTCTTGAGCATTTCTTGAGCACTGCGGGGTGGGGGTTGTTAGTTTTTTCTTCAAAAAATTAAAATATGACTTTAAATACATGAATGATGAATTTATGGGAAAATATGTTTAATATACATGTTGTTTTGCACTTTTAAAAGCAGTGTGGTTTTTGTGAAGGGCAGAGCGTTTTATCAAATCCCGAAAGATCCCGAAAGATGGCGGAGGTGTATTACTGCCATAGATATAATTTCATGTATGTTTAGGAATTCTTACACACTGACGGTACTAACGTAGTTAATTGTTGTCAAATCATTGAGACAGACTAGTTAACATACAGGTTAGCACAGCAATTACTTACATTATACTGCCCGTAGCTTACGCTAACGTAATGCTACATTATGGTAATATACGGTTAAGTGACACTTACTCTTCCATTGAGGACAGCGCTATCTTAGCTAGTAGACTCCAAAACTGAATATTTGACATGAAGCCAGCTTGTGTCCATTTGTACCCCCTCCAGGCTCTTGTAGGCTTTCAGGGAATCTCCGGAGTAGGACGAGGGAAAGTCGATCAAGTAACTGTAGATGTCAGGATACTGCAATATTGGAATATTGTCCGCTCTGGCTGTTTCAATAGTCCTAAAAAAGCACCCTGGGGTCATTGTAAGGGTCAGGTATGTTTAACCGGTCAAGTTTTGCGATATATCGCTTAATTTTCGGGGCGTTAAGGCGCAAAGTGAACTCTGACGACCTGAAATCAGCACTGGTGCCATTCATTTTCGCTCAAGACTTTCTTGCCAACATGGCGGTGTAAACAAACC
This sequence comes from Cephalopholis sonnerati, assembly GCA_019142605.1. Classification (NCBI taxonomy): domain Eukaryota; kingdom Metazoa; phylum Chordata; class Actinopteri; order Perciformes; family Serranidae; genus Cephalopholis; species Cephalopholis sonnerati. Next base: position 38,570,231 of record JAGQAX010000013.1, read on the forward strand.
GAGTCATGTGACGTCCGGAGCTCTATAAACAATATTACCTTTAAGTTTTTAAATTCTGTATGTCAGTAATAAAAGTCGCACAGAGATTACGTTGGTACAGAGCGTATTCCATGACAAACACAAGATGACAAGTGGGCAACATCAATGTAGACTAGGGCTGGGCAATATAATGACTATGTACAATATATTGATATATTTTCAAGCAAGATATAAATTCAGACAACACCGTTTGTATCGATATAGGGTCAGGTTAGGTTACAAAACACGCACAAATGTGCATCTCTCCTCTCTCTCATTTTCTACACAGCTCCGCCCGTCTCACTCACAGTTTCTCCATAAATACTCAAAGACACAGAGCTGCTCCTGTGTTTAATCTGTCTGTTAATTAGTCTACAGTGGGACATCAGTCTATATGTTGCACATTACGCTAAATCAGTCTGTGAGATGAATGAAATTACGGCAGTAGCACATGTGCAAACCTGTGCTGCGCTGCTAGTTTGTGTGTGAGGAGGATCATAGTGTGTCACTGTTCTCTTGGTAGTTGTAGTCTATTTTGTAACACTGAGACAGCGCCTGGATGCAGGCGACAGATGTGTTTAAAAAATGCAGCAACAACACAGACGTTTCATATACAAGATGTATCAACCAATCAATCTGTACAAGTACGCGGACGATTCAACCATCATAGGATTCATCACCAATAACCAAGAAGCTGAATACCGTGCACAGATCAACCAAACAGTGACCTGGTGCACAGACCATGATCTCCTCCTCAACACATCAAAAACAAAAGAACTCATCGTCGACCTAAGACGCCAGCCATCCCCCAAAACTCCTGTGTTCATTGAAGGTGAATCCATCTCTATCACTGACACTTTCAAACTCCTTGGGACCCACATCAGCAATAACCTCAAATGGAAAACACACACAGACCACATCTACAAAAAAGCCCAGCAAAGACTCTTCCATCTCCCACAGCTCAAAAAGTTCAGGGTAAGGTCTCATCTCCTGCTCCGCTTCTACACAGCTATCGTTGAAAGCATTCTCACTTCATCAATGTTGGGATTCACTGGACCACAGATGATTTGTCATTTGTTAAAATCTAAACTGGACATGTGAAGGCTTTTCCTCCTGGGATGGAAGACCTCATGTTCTTTGTTCTCAGACAAAGAATTTACCTGACACCCATCTCAGCAGAATGGCCAACTTCACACCTCTGTGAGAGACAAGTCTCAAAAGTGATTGGTCAGTACTGTTACAGTGCCATGTGACTCTGTGATGTCATCAGACACACTGTAGGAGTTGATTTCCATTCACTACAGTCTCTCTCTTAGCTCTTGGGTGGCAAGCCGCTCACACCCCTTCCCTTCTGGGCCCTGGACCAGCCCAGAGGTGCTCTTTGTCCTGAACCATCAAGGGGGGGACAATTGCTCCACAGAGTTTTGTTCCTTTTCTCCTAAGACTCTCATGCCTTCACTCAAGGAAGGTGCATAACTGGAACCACAGAGGTTAGAAGGGCAAACACAAGGTTTGCAACTAACTTTCCAGCAATAAGGAGAATCAAGTTGAGTTAGCACCCCAGCGTCTAACTCTGCAAGGACCCTGAGCGACCGGCTTCCTCGGATCTGCACCTTTGGAACAAGGACACAACAAAGACTGCTTCTAGAGCCACAGCTCTTTCCAGCCTTCTTCACCGGCTAACAAGGACAACACGCATCGAACCAACTCTTCCCTCAATCCATTCAGGATTTGGTAACGTAACAACTGGGCATAGCTTTATCACAGCTGCACAGGCTAAGCAAGACTGTTTAACTTGCTGTTTGTGATTTAATGCTGCTAATTGAGTTATTGTTGTGATTGTCTGCAATTAGGCTATTGATTAGTTGGTCTTAGCAAGCGAAGTCATGTTTAGTTTGCTAATGCTGTTCACAGACATCTTGCATGTAACTAAACATCTTCTGCACTAATCCAGACCCCTTGCAACACAAATCGCATTCACATAGACTCACTCACAAATAGGCTTTCAACAGAGCTACACCCGAGCAGGCCGCTCAAGTCCCGCTTCTTTTCTTTTGTCTTTGTCCTGACCACACAGTCAGACACCACCTCCCCCGATCTGAAGCCAGCTTTGATCTGGCCATCTTGTAGTTTTCTGTTGTCCGCCATTTTGTTTTGTAGGCCAAACGGCCCTTCGATCACCACACCCGCCTTTGTCTTTCTCTCTCTCGCACACACGCACAGACACACACCTACACACATATACACACACACACAGGCTTGTATATAGGATTTGTGTGTTTTGGTTTTGCTTTGCTTTGCTTTATGAATAAATATATTTTTGGAATCGTACCTGCTGTCTGTTTAATGTTGTACAACAGTGAATGAATAGTCAACCTCTGCTGCGTCAAGAATTCCGAAATCCTTCAGGCTTTATTATTAATTTGGTTATGGTTATTAATTTAATTATTAATCAATTTCCCAAATTAATAGTTTAGTGAACTTTTTGAGACTGATATCATTAACTGGCTATCATTTTCCCTTTCCGGGAATGGTGCCCCACGAGGTGATTTAATGTTAATTAAGTCATACTATTTAACATAATTAATAATTATTACTAATAATTATTAATTATTTCTGATAGCCAATTTGAGCCTATTAATGTAGATTCCCTATATTAATGGTATCGCCATACTACGCCTATAAGTGTGGATTCCCAACATTTTGGTGCCCCTTGATAAGGCCTAGTATTATAATTTACAACATCAATTACAGTCTGGTTTGGCAGTCTCAACACCGTAAGAAACTACAGCGCATCATCAACAGAGCATCCAAAATCATTGGTACACCCCTACCATCCCTTGAATCACTCCACCACAAACGGACACTACGCAGAGCCCACAAGATAACCTCTGATCTCACCCACCCTGCACACTATGCCTTCCAGCTGCTGCCCTCTGGGAGGCGTTACAGGACAATTGCCACCAGAACCCGCTTCAAAAACAGTTTCATTCCCACTGCAATAAACTTCCTGAACTCTGAACGCCCATGACCCCTACCATATGACCATGTAATCTGTCTGTCTGTATGTATACTCATGCTATACTGTATGTTTAATGTTTAATGTTTAATGTTGGAACCTGTACCAGCTGTACTGAAAACAAATTCCAGACTAAATAAATACGAAGATTTAAATCATTTTCAGCACTAGTTTCATTTAAAAGGCCAACAGATGGAAAACTACTTTTTAACTCTTCCCACAAAGACTTTGAATTGTTCTAAACTAAAATAGATTTAGGCCTACTTCATACCTAAATAGTCCAGTTCAAGTTCAGCTGAAGTTCAAGAATCTTTATTATCTCCTAGGGGCAATTAGTTCCAGAGCTAGTAATTAACAAAACGACATAGAAACAAATGACACACACATCGAGTCAAGACACGTCACTTAAAACTCTAATCGCTGCAGGGACAAATGAATCTCCCTATTTGTCCTGCATCTCGGCAGCAGATATCTGCGTCCAGACGGAAGCAACCTGAACTCTCCATGACGCAGGTGGTCTGGATCTGCTAGGATCAGTCTGGCCTGGTCATGTTATAGCTTTGTGTCCTGTGCTGCAGACCTTTAAACCTCTGTAGCTCCAGGGTTGCGTGCAAAAACGTTATGTACAGCCCTGCTTTCATTTACATGTTGTGCAGCTTCATATTTAGTTTTTATAAAAGTGCTTGTGACATCTCAAATGTGGCTTTGACTTGCAGTTGAAAACATGTAGTCGTTAGTCGTTTTCATTTCATAGAAAATACCGAGATATATATTGTGCATCACCAATCAGCCTGAAAGTACCAAGATATGAATTTGTGTCCATATCGCCCAGTCCTAATGCAGACTTGCTTCCACTCCCCGCTAACTAGCACGGGACGGCACTTAATGTGGGAGAAGTTTTCCTTGAGGGCTTTCTACCAAAAAGGGATTTCTTGTTTAAGATTGGGGAAAAATGTCTTGGTTTGGGTTAAAACAAATAGATTCATGTCAGCAAGGGCATTCTGGGAGACACATGTGCTGCCGGACACTAAATGTGGCCATGGAAATGGAGTGGAGGGGGTGATTAGAGTGGGTGTGTCAGAGTGAAGTAAAGAGACACTCGCTAAACTGATGAACAAGCCCCATCATTTTTCAGATGCAACATTTGCACTTTAATGCAAAGAGATGTTTGATCTATGACTGCTGCAACGGTCATGGTTGTACTCCCTGCCCACATATATGGAACATATGAATAAGGGAAGTCATGCAGTGAAGATAAATTAGATCTCTCTCTCTCTCTCTGTATGTGTGTGTGTGTGTCATGCTTCTTGACAGTTTGAGCAGCTTCTGGCCTTTTGGCTGACCACTGCAATCTGACCTCAGTGGCAGTTAATCAAAGTCATATGTAAGCTACCATTCATCATGGCTTACACACACATACAAAAACTCAGACACAGATACATGGATTACATCTAAAAATTCACACACATGCACACAGACAAACATAAAAAGAGACTCTAACAGAAAAAACCAGGCCCGTGTCACATTAATGAGACACGTTTGAACCTACATACAGCACAGTATGTGCAGTATGTGAAGGTTAGGGTTATATGTGAGTCAGTATATCTGTGTGTGAGTGTTCATGCTTTGTTGTTGGGCTGTTTGCGATCTAATTAGCACACATGTATGGGGCAATATTCTGAGTTTTACGGAAACAAGAGACGGAGATCGTGAGATAAAGACAAACGGCTTGAGGGGACAGCTGAAGATTGATTGTTTAATATTACAACTGTGTGTAATTGTCTACTTGCACACATATCAGTGTTTTCTGTGCCGGCTACGAGTTGGCTGTGTTCTTGTTTGTGTTTTTAATTTGGTTGCTCCCTCCAAGAAGTCAGAGGGTGGAACAGAGAACTTGGTAATGATGTGAACCTGAAAGGCTGGGCTCAGGACAATGCCTGCATGATCATCTCATTTTCTCCCTATCCACCAATTGACATCATTTGTTCTTTATTGTTCTCTTGTTTCACAACAATCACACACTTTATTACTCTCAGACAAGCACTGCTGACATTAATGATTTGCCCACAGTCACACCTCATTTGTAATATTCTATTCCATCTATTTAAAGGTCCAGTGTTATCTATTCCATTTATTTAAAGGTCCAGTGTTAGGGGCCTCAATTGGCAGAAACTGTATCTAATATTTACTGCTACGTTTTCATTAGTTTATAATCACCTGAAAATAAGAACTATTGTCTTTCTGTAACCTTATAATGAGACATTTATATCAACATACAGAGTGGGTCCTCACTGCTATAGCTGCCACTAAATCCTGCATAGTTTACCTTTAATAAAACACATTTACTCAGGTTTATGTGTAGTCTTCCTTCTTTCATACACTTTTTGAGCCAGGTTGTGACAACTGAAGAGCTACTCCAGTGATTTAGTTTGACACTTTCACAAAGTTGTGGGACTCTCAAGAAGCAAATTCTGAAGATATCAGTCAAAAATTGATGCAGTATAGGCCACAATTTCCTAACTTTCAGTCAAGCTTCAAAAAACACTCAATCCAATGTTTCCCAAAATGCAACTTAATAGGTCTTTTAATCGACCTTCCTTGACTGCTTAGGAGGGCTGTCCCCTAATAGCTGACCAAATGTTAGTCGACCAGAAAGGTCATTAGTGGGCAAGATTTCATTGGTCACTTAGTTGCAGAGGAAAAAAAAAAAAAAAAGTAACAAAAACAAATGTCAAACTATTAGGAGCTGCGCCGTGTCAAAATAAATCCAAACCTATATGACTGGACCATGTGGGAATCTGCCCCATGGACGACAGGCCTGCACACAGAAGATCAGCACTCAGGATTCAACACCCAACCTCCCAACCTCACACTTTCTCGGCGTTTAAAGCCGCAGCATGTGTACGGCCTCTAATTTACAGGGCTGGTTCCTGTGGTTGTTACACAGGCTAGATAAAAACATGTCGGGCAGGAAATCCAAAGTGTGGGATCATTTTGAGAAGGTGAAGGACCAACCCAAGGTGATATGTAAACTCATCTTCATTGGTCGACTACAAACATGACGTATCATCTGAATCATGGAAGTAGCTACATGCCCATTAGTCGACAGCGTCATTAACAGGCGGCTCGCTCAGTGTGTGACGTGCACTTGTAGATAAAATATAGGCCTATATTAATGAAGGTTCATTAGTACGGTTTTGTATTTCTCTGTAATGTAGCACAGTGTTAACAATGTTACTGATACTATTCTTTCACACACCTTCAACTCAAACCATTGTGCTGCCCCACTACACATCATTTAATAGTTAAATTAATGTCGTAAATATGCGACAACCAGTCAACTAATGGCCCTAAATGATGACTATTGGTCAACATAGAAAATTCTTGGTTGGAGGCAGCCCCACCGCTTAGTGCCCGTGTCTCCAAGCTCAAGAGGAGTTGACTTTGACAACATTATCAGAGTTATCTCATGTGTAAAAATGGTGGAGTGCCCCTGTGAAAGAAAGAAAATTGAACATAAAAAAGGACCTCCATTGATTCACATATTTGTGGCCACCAGCAGAACAGTTTTGTCCTCCTCGACTCGCTGCCTATTAAACTGTCTCCTGCTCTCCAAGAGGATGAAAGCCCACCCCAACTCCACCTGCTATTACTGTTAATTCTTCTTAACAGAACTCTACAATCATGATGCCTTTGCCTCTTTCCAGGTTGTGAAACATTGTGCCAGGTTGAAGCTCAAACCTGTGGTCATCATAATTGCAAGGTGCAAAATTACACCTTGCATCCAGTTTTATTACACACTTGTGTATAGAGTACACAGACGTAAACGCAGACACACACTCACACATTTATTTGCTCTCCATAATCAGTGCTAAGATATATTAGCACAGTACCAGCTTTTCTTGCCTTAGGGCACACTCTCTCTATTGACTGGCTCTAATTTAGACAGAAACCCCCAGTGTCTTTTAAACAACTTGAGGTAAAACAGAGTGTGAAGCAGAGAGAATGAGACAAGTGAAACAGAAAGAGAGGGTGTGAAGCTGCAGAGACAAAGGGAGGTAGAGAGGGAAGAAACTGTTAGATGAGAAAGGAGGAGAAGAGGAAGAAGAACAAGGAGTTAATGATGCTTTCATTTTGTTTAAATTTTATTAGGAGATTGAATCCACAACTAAATCTTGTAAAATGAAGAGGCAAGTTATGCAGCTGCTGGATTGTGCAGAGATGGGAAGTATTTATATTAAAAAGGTCAAAAGAGATACCACAAATTAAACAATGGATCATACAGAGTTTAATAAAACCGAAAACAATCTGGAGATTTCCACACATTTGTTGCTGATGTTATTTTTAACCCAAAGTTTGGTTTTAGCTAAAATCAAGCCCATGAGGCCGTGTACAAAAACAATATGTAGAGACAGTACTACATTCATTGTGGTATTTTTGCTCCTCGTAAAACGCAGCACCTCGGAGAAACTGGCAGGTAAGAATAAAAAGGAGACACAGAGACACAGGGTGGGGTTCCTCTCTGTATATTGGGTTTTGTTATTTTAGTTTAGGTTGGAGATTTACAGTAGTTTAGTTTTCAGATTCAGTTTAGTTTAGGTTAGCTCAGCTTCGGCAGTTTAAGGGGATGAGCTAAGTGCGATGGCTGGCTGAGTGGCTGGCCCAGCAAATTACCCGTCATTTGTTTCTTTCAGCCGGGATCTCCAGCTCCTTTTGTTTCCTTTGAGTTTTCCGTCTTGCTTTAGAATAAAATATATGTTGATTCTTCCCCTGCAAACTGTTTGTGGCGTCCATTACATGCTTCAGTCTCCAGTGGAGCCATGGTTTGTTTAGAAAGGCTGTAACACTGGGGGATGAGTGAGGAGCTGCAGGCGCTGGCAGCCCAGAGGGAGGCTAACATTAATGCTAACATTTATGTTACCTTCTGTCAGGTCTGCACAGAGGATTGGTTGAGATTCTGTAGTACTGACATCATGCTATTGTGGCAACCTAGTTTGATTTTAAAATAGATGCATTGTTAAGCGTTTTCATTTTGTTTCAGTTTAAAATGATCTCAAACTTTTGACACTCTTTATCATTTGCTCTGGCCTGTCTCTTCTCTTTGCTCCATGCTGGGGGTGCGCAATCATCTTGTTCACAAAAATACAAGTATAATTTTTTATATCATGTGAAAAATTCACATTGTGATACCTGCAATATTTCAACTTGTTGACATATTGACTTCACACTGTTACCCACGGCAACGACAAGCATGGCTGAAAGTGAAATTATCACCAACTCTGCGGTGGTTCCAAAAAGAGGAGCAGCTTCAGTAGTGTGGAATAAACTGTGGGGTCCTGAATGTCTTATGAACAGCCCCGGACTTCTTAGACTCTTTTAGCAAGTTACCGCTCAGAGGGAACTCAGTGGCTCCTCTGGCAGCAGCACAGCGTCTCTTCCTTTCCTCTCTTACCATGCACACACAGGAGTTGGGGTCATCCAGTGATTCTGTCATAAACCTTTGGTAATGTAAACCTACGTGACGCTCGCAGCTCGACAAAAAACTACACACATGAATGTGCAGTAGTTATCGCAGCATAGCAGCCTGTCACAGGTTACAGTGTGATGATTAGAGGAGAAATGGCAGAGCGTAAAGGTCCAGGTGGAAAAAAATAAAACAATCATTTCGGATTTAGCTAAAAGAAGGAAATCACCTGTTGATTTATATATATATAGATCCCAGGGGACATTTTCTGTATTTGTGAGCTGTTTAAATGTGTAATTTGTGGTAGATTTTATTTTGTTGAACTGTTAATATTGTATACAGAATCTAAATCTCACTCTGAGTTACTGTTGTTGTTTACAAATTAAAGAAACGAGAGATATATTTTGTTTATTTTTCTCTGAACATTAATATTATTATTTACTAATTTGTCACATTGTTAAGAATAAAATATCCTGAAATATCGTGATATTATTTTAGAGCCATATCGCCCACCCCTACTAAAACTCTTCCTCTTTTATTTTAAGCATGGACGTATGATTTTGAGGTGTCTTCTATGTCACGTGTCCACAGCATAAGCACATATTGTGCCACAGTAACAGTTGCCTGTGTCAAGTACAATGCACTGTATATAATTATACTGATTGAACAAAGCTACAATGCAGAAATTTACATCACTGATTTTCAGTAGTCAAGTTACTCAAGTTTTTTTGAGGAATCATTTCAGCCCTACTTGAAACATGGAACAGAGAACGCAGCTACTCAATGCAGACAACACCTGAGGAACCAACATTGGTACCACAACATTCTTATAATGTTGGATTTCTGAGAGCAGACAAAGTATTTCTTTCCCTCCCCCTCCCCCTCGCCCCCAAGTTGCACAGCAGGAAGAGAAAGGATGATATGAAAATTGAACAGCATTCTACAGCGGTGGTGCTACATCAACCTGGTGAGGTTACTTCTGCTAAAAAAAAAAAAAAAATTGACTCAACCTTCTTATAGTCAGCCCAGGCAGTACTGGGCTCAACGCCCAGAGTAGTTTCCCACAGACTGTAAAACATTTACTGCCTTGACAGTGGGGTTTTCCCATTTGTATGCTTCATATTTCCTCCTTTATTTCCCTCTTCTCTTTCCTTTATCAGCCCTTTTTCTCACTTTTTATGCATCCCCTACATGCACCCTCTCCCCTTACTATCTTTTTTATTTCCCTTTCCTCTCCCTCTCTCTGTCTAAATGTTTTGGAGAGTTGTTGTCCGCTGATAAATGTATTAGATTTCGCCTGTGCCGATCTCTCCCTCTCTCTGTTTCTCGCAGCGGGAGAAGAGGGGTACTCTTCTTAATCAAAGCGCCTGCCCCAGAGCTAACCCAGCATACTACAAAGTCTCATCATCATCATCATCCATGGGAACCAATCAATAATTCAGCATGCTGCCCAATGCATCACCATGCATAGAGATATTTCCACTCGGCCCTGTACAGTCAGAAAGCTCTCATACATGGGAAATGGAGCTATTCACTGAAGACCAATAACAAGGAGAAAATGGCAAATACAAGCCTATAATCCCCGGTTAGTGCGCAATAGTTCTAGCCCTAAGGCTTTAGGGCTTGCAGAAGTAGTGTACTTTGTAGAGCGGCATTTGAAATGCAGACACAGTAATCGAGGGGATTTAAAAGAGCAATGGAGCATTCACAAAGGTTCTGCCCCATGGGGCACTAAAGATAATATGGGGGCATATCAAAATACAATGAAGTGTTCATTTCCTCGTCTTGTTTTCCTTCATCTTTGTCCCTTTTTTTTCCTGGTCAGTGAAAGCCTCATATCTCCAAGAGACAATTTATGTGGTACTTTTACCCAGGATTTGCTCTCAAGTGGAGCTGTTAAGCCTCGAGCCCTCAACTTTGAACCTCCAAACAATAAAATTTGCATCCACAGAGTCACCTCAATCAGGATGAGCCCATTTATCTCAATGGGTACTGTTTCTATATGTGCTGTGCTAAACCTACACTTCATCCACTTTTCCTCAGCACAGAGACACAACAGGAAACTGTGAGCTTTACCTTGAGACTCCATCAGACTGTCTCGCAATGGCTTGATCATTGTGGCTGCCAACAGTCAAGGTTCACTGCTTCTCACTTCCTCTGATGATGATGAGGTGGAGGAAGACGTGCTGCTGGGCAGGGACCAGGGTAGGCTTTGACTTTTATTTAGTTCTCTCAGCTTCCTGTGCTTCTTCTGTTCTGTCCTGCTTGTTGGTGAAGCTGAACTTCCTGGAAGATATAAGGAACTGCTGCTGGACCAACTATATACCTCGTCTTATGGGATACCTTGATGTCAGCTGTGGCGTCTTAAAAAAGAAGCACATTTGGACCCATGCCACCGTTGAGAGCTCCAGAAAAAGATATGGCATTGAGCCAGGAAGTTTCTCTGTGCTTGAAAAAAGCTATTGCCATTCATACAAAACACAGAGTTGACAACACGTCCAGAGGGAGGCTGACAGCAGACATGAAGTATCCAGTCAGGGTGAGTCAAATCTGGACTCAGTTCAAAAAAGTGGCAGTGGGTTTGTTTGCCTCAAGGCAGGACACCCAGTGTTGTTTTCGCCCTCACCCTACACACCCACCATGGAGAGCTGATGCAGTGATTTGCATCCTCAAGCCATACCCCCAACTGTTAGGGAGTGCTGTCACAGGTTAAGAGCAGAGCCTGGAGCAGCCTCTGAAGGCTCCATCATGATGAAGGGAAGCAGGTCAGGCTACGACAGACCTCAGATATTCTTCATTCGTTAGTACATCAAGGGATTGCTAGCTGGTTTAGCCATTTGCCTTTTGTGCTCCTTCCGACAGGGATGCAAGGGAATAGAGGTTGCCTTGTTTGTAACCTGTGTCAAATTGTAACATACAGCCTGAAAGTTAAACATGTATAAAAAAGCTGATATGCGATCATAAATTACAGCTAAGTTAGCCCTGCAGAGAGCCATCTCTACACATTGTAAAAGCACTGGAGTGGAATCAAGATTTATTTTGGCATGCACATATGCCACGATAACTATTAGTGCACCACATAAATAATCTGTCAACTCAAAAGGCACAACTTAAAAGTGACAGGCCAAAATTTGCCCAACACTATTATATATCACAATACAGTAATTGTTCTTGACAGTCAATTAAGAAATGGTTCAAAATAACCAGCACATTTAATGATTTTCCTTTTTAATTTGCAACTTCCATACAAACATAAAACTTAAAACTGAAAAATTCTTTCAAAATAAAAGCTTTAAGTTTCCTGAGAACAATAATTTCAAGTCTTATAGGTTTCTTTATTTACAACTTCACTCTCCTCCATGCAAGAATAACGCAGGAATGCTACATAGCCTTCCCCAAAGAGTTCCCACAGTAGAAACGGTATTGCCAAATCTCTACTGGTGGACATTTCTACCGTTGCACAGTATACACTCACCTGCCACTTTAGTAGGTACACCGTTCTAGTACCGGGTTGGACCCCTTTTGCCTTCAGAACTGCCTTAATTTTCCGTGACATAGATTCAACAAGGTGCAGGAAAAATTTCCCCGAGATATTGGTCCATATTGACATGATAGCATCACACAGTTGCTGCAGATTTGTTGGCTGTGTATCCATGATGCAAGTCTCCTGGTCCACCACATCCCAAAGGTGCTCTGTTGGATTGAGATCTGGTGACTGTGGAGGCCATTGGAGTACAGTGATAAAGAAACCAGTTTGAGATGATTTGAGCTTTGTGATGTGGTGCGTTATCCTGCTGGAAGTAGCCATCAGAAGATGGGTACACTGTGGTCATAAAGGGATGGACACGGTCAGCAACAATACTCATTTAGGCTGTGGTGTTTAAACCATGCTCAGTTGGTACTAAGGGGCCCAAAGTGTGCCAAGAAAATATCCCCCACACCATTACACCACCACCCTGAACCGTTGATACAAGGCAGGATGGATCCATGCTTTCATGTTGTTTACACCAAATTCTGACCCTACCATCTGAATGTCGCAGCAGAAATCCAGACTCATCAGACCAGGCAGCGTTTTTCCAATCTTCTATTGTCCAGTTTTGGTGAGCCTGTGTGAATTGTAGCCTCAGTTTCCTGTTCTCAACTGACAGGAGTGGCACCTGGTGTGGTCTTCTGCTGCTGTAGCCCATCTGCTTCAAGGTTGGATGTGTTGTTGGTTCAGAGATGGTCTTCTGCAGACCTTGGTTGTAACCAGTGGTCATTTGAGTTACTGTTGCCTTTCTATCATCTTCAACCAGTCTGACCATTCTCCTCTGACCTCTGGCATCAACAAGGCATTTTTGCCCAGAGAACTGCAGCTCACTGGATATCTCATCTTTTTCAGACCATCCTCTGTAAACCCTAGAGATGGTTGTGTGTGAAGATCCACCACCAACAACCATGCCACATTCAAAGTCATTTAAATCACGGGTCTTTCCCATTCTGATGCTCACTTTGAACTTCAGCAGGTCACCTTGATCATGTCTACATGCCTCAATGCATTGAGTTGCTGCCAGGTGATTGGCTGATTAGCTATTTGCCTTAACGAGCAGCTGACCAGGTGTACCTAATAAAGTGGCCTGTGAGTATATGCTGTCATATCCCCCACCCCTTCAATCTAACATGGTAGAGGAAGCACTTGATCTCTTTATAGTCCAACTTTGAACAGACTCCTTGTTTTAAGCTTGGCACCTGATACGTGGCACTGATGAAATGCGGTCGCAATCCTGTCAGCCATACAACAACTTCCATAGTAGATACTCATAAGACAAGAGGCAGAGGATCAACAGTAAGAGCTCTGAAGAGTGCATTCAGCGGAAAACACATCGTTTGGAAAATAAACAACAAACAAATTGTCTGTGATTTTACAAGCGGCGTGAGGGAAGAGGAGTTAATCCACTGAGCTGCCCTAAACAGCTCAGTGCTTTCTGCCCTGCAACTTCAGCTGCAAAAAACAGACACTTTAAAGCAGTATGTCCCCCGTCTCAGTCCAATCTAAGAGCTATAAAGATTATCTGAAGTTTATCTTCTGTTTGTGCCATAAACTTATCTGATGTTGGGTGAAGATGTTGTCAAACCTCAAGTATTCAGCATTAAAGGGAATAGCAACAACAAAAACCTGCGAACTTTTGTTTGGGCAAAATTCAGTTAAAATGATGTCACACAGCTCTAACCAAAATATGTTTGTACTATCTAATTTGGATTTTTCTATAATCCTCAAGTGTCAGCAGGATTATTGGGGTCACACTGCCCCCCACAGGCCGGGGATGTAGCTACATGTGAAAGAATGAAAAAAAGGAAAGTACTTTTTGAACCTTTTGGGTATGATACAGAGGTATTTTTTCAAGAACGTGGACTGTCCTTCAACTTTCTCTTTGCTGTGTCTCTCGCTGTCTGCGTCTGAAACACATGCCCATAAGACACATGCACGCACCGGCACACGCACACACACAACCACACAGGCCAAATTACCTTGCAACACACACAGCCATGCTCAAAAACACTACACACACACACACACACACACACACACTCAAACAAAAGAAGACACAAAACACACTTAAACTCTCAATTCAGCAGGGACACGTACCTCTGATATGATAAGTGGAGTATGTGTTCCTCATCAACGTCACAAGCACAAGGATACACGCACACACACACACACACACACACACACACACACACAAACCCTCACAGCTGGACAGTGAGGAAAAGTGTCAGGGGACCTAATTACGAACAGGAATGTTAGAAAGTATGAGGTGTAACATGAGGGTGAGGGAAGGGACAGCGGAGAAGTTGATGAAGTCAAAGGATGAATACAAAGCAAACGCTTCTCAAAAGAGATGTCATTCAAACTTCTTAACTCTCCAACTGTCCATTTTTAATGGGATGTCTCAACACAGCATCACCTATTAGGTACGTTAAGCTGTGAGCCTCTGCCTGCTGCATGGATAGATACCGTGGCAAAACAGGGGAAATACATGACGCCTATAGCCGTGTCCTTGATCATGTATTTACATTTTGCAGCAGTGTGGGGCAAATACATGGAAAATGTAATCACACATAACAAACTCTGTAGTAGTAGTGTATATAATAGAATTTGAATCCAGGGCATGATGGTAAAACAAGCAGCCAGCCCACATTCTTGAATGTATTTACTTACCATCAGCTAGCTTGATGTTAGCTCTGGTGAAACACTGGAGCACAGAAGTCTTGTTCTCGCAGCAAAGCCGCTGTCTTCACACACTCTCCGACTCTGAAGAGAAGGAGAAGAAAGTTCTTATGTTAGCAAGTCAGGTAAAGACATTAGACATGTCAATAAGACTATTTTGAAGCTGGGCTGGGCAAAATATCAATAATAAAACAATACTGTGATACCAGACTATGGATATTATCTTAGATTTTTGATATCATAATACCTTAAGTGTTGTCATTTCCTGGTTTTGAAGGCTGCATTACAGTAAAGTGATGAAATATTCTGAACTTAGAGGTGGCATTTGTTGAAGCTCTCACTGACTTTGCTAGGTTTTGTGAGTCCCGGGACCCACAGCTGGTTATTTGAGTGGGTCACGGGGAAATTCAGTGAGTCCCCAATAAAAATGTGTGTTTAGTAGTGTCTTAGGTCTTTTTCCATTAGATGTATGTATGTTGAAAATGTAGACTATCTAGAAATAATCAAACATGAGATCCCAAACACGAAAACTTACAAAATCACAGACTGGATATGTATCTTTACATATAGTCAATATAGTAAACATACAAATGTCACATCTGGAGTTGAGTATAGAGAGCACAGAAATCATCTTCCCAGTACCAAGTGGGCCTAAATCAAATGTGATAATGCTATTATTATGTAAAATCCATAAAAACTGAAGTCAGCTACAGTACAAATTTTACAGTTCATCATTTTGAGAAATAAACTGTCTTCCTTTCAGAGAAGTTTTATGTTTCCTTTTAATTTCTGAAACTATGAACAAAATGGGATTTTGTCATCTTGCACAAAATGAGATATTTACAGTAGGAAAATGGTGGCTGTCATTGATACACGTTTTTTTTTTAACACACGGCGCGTCCCCTGGACAGTAAGCACCATCAGGTCATCATGTCAGTGAATACAGTATCTGCTGCCACAGCAGACACTGCTTTACAAGATTACAGGAACGTCTGTAATAACATCCTACATATACATGAACTTCAGTACATTATAAGTGTTGATGAAAAACTAAATTCCTTCACAATATCAATCAAAAAAATCTAAGGTTATTAGTCTATTAGTGTCCACAGGAATGCTATAATGTGCCAGCAAAAGTGTCGCCTCAGCGCACAGAGCAGAAAGCCGGGGATGACGGTGGGCAGCCAGGTGTCAGATCTGTGCAGAACACTGGAGTCACAACACCGTCACATCACAGACAGATAATAACATGGTGATAACACATTCATAACAGAAGTTTCACTGTCAGCCGTTTCTGTGAAATGAGAAATACTTTCAAAGTAAGTAATGTCTCGCAACGCCAATGACTCAACATGTTTTTAATGTTCACAATCCAGACTTTGGGGAAAATAATATTTCATTATTGGTAGGGCTGCAAATTGTAAGCACTTTCCTTAATCGATTAGTGGTAAAATTAATGATAAATTAATTGATTAATCAAGATTTCAAAAAAAACAATAACTGTGCTTATACCAAACCATAACAAATGCTTTTTTTACTCAATAAAAGCTCCCAGCAACATACTGCATATACTCTGACACCATTACATAGCCTATTGAGTGATCATTTAAATTTCTCGTTTGATCAAATTCTTCATCGATTGTAGTTTAATGATTATCATCCCTAATCCCTGGAATGAATTGATGGTGAGTTTGCTGCGTCCTTTCAGATTAAATGTGTCAGGGATGCAGAATACGTACCAGCAACGTCACTGCGCTCTGGGCAACTACCATAGTAGGCGTATATAGACCAAGAAATTTGGCGCAGGACAAACAGGATTGAATGGGTCAAACAAAGTTTGGACTTTCACCTGGGAGCCACTGTTCATGTCCCATGTAAAACCAAAAGTCAAAGGAGTTATTACATACAGTATAACAACGTAGTGTGGTGTAGCCTACTATGTTAGTGACATTTGTCATATGTGACATATCACGTGACGTTACATGATGTTACATTACATTAGTAACAAACGTAGTTATTTCAAGCCAGAAGATGATTTTTTTTTTCCAAACCTAACCACATAAACTTGAAGAAGTAAACTTAAAATTAGGTTCTAAGTTTATTTTGTGACTGTATGCATTTAGATTAATGTAACGCTAACTAAGTAACACGTTACTGCCTAAACCTGATGCTTAAATAATAAGGTTTGGTTTTAAGGTTAGCTTTGGTAATCAATGTATATGACAGCGTCTAGATTTAACAATAATATGAACATCCTAATTTATAAGAAGACCACTGTAAAATCTTGAGGCTCTGTGGACTTCAAATTCAAAACAATGGCGTCTTCTTTGGCACTTTTATCATTGTAGAAAAAAACATCTAATTGTCAACAACCAAAGATCCCTGTGATGTTTACCAGAGAGAATATGGTACAATTTCCCTCTGAGTTTTGGTTCATGCAATTTACACAACATGCAGACTGTTGTGTAAATAGTGGGAAATTACTGAAATAGGACTATCTCACATGAAGAAGCTACTACAGCAGTCAGTGCTGGTGCATTAACATGCTAGCAGTACTGAGAGTAGCCTGGCAGTGGAAGTCTTGGTGGTAGAATGTTATCTCACTCTGTTATTGCATCACAGTCAATAACCTCAAAGATAAAAGTCTTTGCCCATCTCCTCCACTTCATATACACATCACTTTTCACGGGATTAAGTCAGCGTAGGTCCATAACACTCCATAGCTTCGACTTCATGGAGAGCAGATGTTCCTACATGGCTAATTTTCCTGCACCCACTGTGTATTTTTCAGCATCTGAGATGCTGTATGCAGGCTTATTATTCCAAACAAACCAACTCAGGTGAGCTTGCCTCCCACACCACCACAGGCTCTGGCACTGTTGAAGCACACACACACACACACACACACACACACACACACACACACACACACACACACTCACAGAGACTCACTACCTCAAACAAATAGACTGTAATGCTGTTACCGCAGGCCCAAATATTGCCAGCTCACACAGCTGATGAAATATTCTCTGTTTACTCTCCTCCAAATGTCCTGCTAAATCCTGCGTGTGTATGTGTGTAGAGAGTGGATCCTGAAATAACACAACGTAGCGAAGGCCGCTACCCAGGGCAAAACAACATTTAGACTAACCCATACACAAACACAAACAAACACACGCGGAGGGGAGACCATGACATGATTAATATGATCTTCCGTGCTATTGGCTGTTTCCCCTGTAAATATAAAACCAAGGACGCATAGCCTCATTGAAACCCAGGCTTGACTGATATTTCATGTTATTCCAGAATAATGCATCAAGGATGCTATCTCCTTCAAGTTTAGTTCTTTTGCCAAGGACATCAAGTCCAATCCAAATCAGAAACCTTTTTATAAAATTCTCTCTGAATGTGCAGAGAGGTGTTAAAATCTACAAATATGTATTTTAAGAGACACAGTGTTTGCGTTACATTATGCCGACTACAATTCCTCAGTGTAGCATTATTGGAAAAGAAAGCTATAGCGGCTCTTCTGTAAAGGCTATCACTTTAAAACATTAACTGCACTATCAGATTTCTGTGAATAATTTATCTTGTCTGACATAATGAAACCAATCAGATTATACCCAAAACCAAGCCAGTCAGCCTTGCAGACAAACTAAAACAGGCAATCAATGTGATTGAAGGGGTATGAATACATCAGAGAGCGGGCCTTAGATGCAGATTTCAGAAATTGGGTCTCATACTGGGACTAGAAGGCTCATTATTAGCTTTTATTACTCTTCTATACATAAGAAATCTCTTTATACTGGAGGGTGTTACATTACAAATTTAACCAGAACCTCTGATTGATAGTTATATATTAAGTAATACTATTTCTTGATGTCTGAGGACACATTCCAGTTTATGAACTTGCATCAATTAGAGGCCTAACCAAGGGAGGAAAGGCCAGAAACCACAGGAGTGATTTACTTAAATGATAATGACACTCTTGGCAGATTAAGACAAACCTAAAAGAGATGGTGATTTACAGCTGAGTTCAGCTTTTTTAACATTGTCTGAAGAAGCAGCAGCCCTAAAGGAGCGAGAGTCCTGTCTTGAATAATATCAGGCAACTTGTAGCTGAAAGGAGCTGTCAGTGTTGGCAAACAAAGTGCACTGACATCCAGTAGGGATAATTGTGGTGTACAGAACAAGACAGGAGGCTGCAGCCATGCCTGTGGCTCTGCGCTGCAAGCTAAATGCTAACATCAGCATGTTAAACTGCTCACCATGCCAATACTCCCGTGCTGATGTTTAGCAGGTCTAATGTTTACAGACTTCACTGTCTTAGTTTAGCCTGTTAGCATGCTAATTTTTCTAATTGGCACAAAACACAAAGAACAGTTGAGGCTATGGGAATGTATGGCTGCTGGTACATTTCATTTACATCCCGCCTCCCAGCTTGTTCATTGGCCAGGAGTTCTGCTGTCACTCACCCACGCCTGTCACTTGATGTTAGCAGTGAAGAGCATGGCAGAGTTCATAATAGGCCCCCAGGAATGTGTCGGACTCTGAAGCCAATTTTCACAGTGCCCAAACAGTGGAATTACAACGTCCCTGTCTGTCACAAGATGCCATCAGGCTAAGACTTTTTCTCATAGACTTACATTGTGAAAGATACTTCTGTAAATCATTGGATAACATTTTTTGAGCAAAAATGACTCTTTTTACTATCAGAATTTGACCTATTCGGTCAAATAACATTTGAAAGTGTGGAAGAGCCACGCAATAAATAATTTTATTCTCATTCAAGTCAGCAGAGTGCTAAACCTGAGGTAGCTGTCTCTGCTGTGGAAGACTCGAGTGTGCTTGCTCTGTGGTTCCAATAATGCAGAAGCAGTGGAGATTATTTGGGTAATTTTTAGGGGTGGGGTAAAAAAAAAAAAAAAATATATATATATATATCAATACAGCACGGTATCGAAATATTTTTGTGTGGCAATATCACATTGTCACACAGTGCCAAGTATGATTTTTTTTGTTATATAGATTATTAATTCACAAATACAAGCCAACCATATAATCAGTTGTTTTTCAGTCCACTACACACATTTTGGTGCAGGTAACAAATTGCAATATATCTTAATATGTTTTATTGCAATACTTGTTTAAAATCACAATAATATTGCAAAATAACTAAAGTATCGTGATAATATCATATCGTGGAGCCTGTTGAGTCCCACCCCTAGTAATGTACTGTTTTTGGCTTCATGCACCACTGAGTAAATTTCATTGGAATGAACAGGGTCCCGGCTTCAACGCTTTACCTAGTTCTCTCAAATGCATGAACTTGCAGGCATATTACTTGTCCGTGCTTGAGACTGTTGTTAATGGTAAGGTTTTAGTATAAAAATGCAAGTGTTTGGGAATTACTAAGCATACAGCAAAAATGAATGCAACCCCATTTGACAACAGTTCAGGTATTTCCTGTTTTGGGATTATCCTATCACCATAGAGGCAATGTCAACACCCATTGGCTATCGTCTGACGACAATAAAGCCTCTGAGGGCAAGGGCCAATATTCTGGGCTGATCTTGTGTAGCCAGTAGATATCCAGAGCTAGACTTCCTCTTCTGTATGCCGGTTATTCCAGCTAATCTCTATAAACAGATATATGGATATAAATGATATAAATAAAAAGAAAGGGAAAAATATTCTAGGTCAGGGCGGGGCAACACGTATCAAGTCTGAACTTTTAGGCAAGGTTCTTAATGCTGCTAGCCTACGTCAGGATGAGTGAAAGCACAAACGCAAGAGTCATGCCAGCTCAGACATCACCGGGATCAACAAGGTCGGCATCAGGTGTTGAGGAACCAGGGCAACCTGATGAGAAATGAGCTACTGGAACAGGACATAGATGGGCTAGAGCAGAGAATATGGAGCTGTTAGAATGCTACTACACAAAGTGGCTCCAGCAGATTTCAGGCATAACATCTGAGGTCTCTGTCTGGAAGAGTTTAGTCCCAGGAACAGCTAAAATACCACACAGAACCATCAAACTCCCAGGCCTCTGGTAGAGAACCTGAGACCTGAGATATCAAATGGAAACCAGAATACTTCCGATACCAGAGTCTTGTCCCATCTCCTATAGATTCTGCATACATGTGTACATATGCAGATATCTGAATACTATGTGGAATGTGAGGAAAACAAAGTCCTCTTCATGAATTCATGGTAACAAAGAGAGTAATTGATACACAAATGATCATTTTAGGAGGTTAGGTACTCCTTAAAATTACGATTGTCCCCCTAATGGTGGCACTAGAGGAAAGGCAAGAGGATCACCAGAGTTAGCAGCATAGATTGTCTGGGAACTATGAATGTCTGTTAGAAAATGTCATGGCAATCTATCTAATTATGGAGATATTTCGGTCTGAACCACAGTGGTGGACTGCCCAGCTGACATGTTGCTAACATGGCTAAAAATAACAAAGAACCCATATTTCCCATGCTTGTCAGATGGCAAATGACAATTATCAGCCTCCGACAATTATCAACAAATTACAGAGAAGAAATTGACTATGTACCTCATCACTATGGTGCCACATTGGCTATTAGCTGAGAAATGTTGGATCCCTCAGAGGAAAAAGCTAACAATAAAGCTGACTCCAATAATGGAAAGCAGCACATTTAACTGCTGATGCAAATGTAAGAAAAACTCAGTTTGTGAACATAAATTTATTTCCTTGGTTTCTAATTTCCTTTTCAATTTACCTGTTTCCAAAGCACCTACTGTTTGGATTATCTGATCTTCCTGCTGAATGATTCTGAAATGATTACTTGAAATGCTTCTAATACGGGGACTCATTGCCAATTACCAAAGTTATTGCAGCTTTGTGAGCTTCCTGAATGGGATTCCTCAACCAAAGCGGGAAATGTGACTGTAAACATGAAATTGGACTTTAATGATTTCAATTCCACTGTGTTTTCTGTTTATGAATTGTATTCCATGCTGAATATGTTTATTGTAAAGGTCTATGTGAAGTTTAAAGAGGATGTATATTGTCATCTCTGCTTCACAGCATTAGGTACAAAAACATTTTAAACAAACACATGACAAAACTGAAGTTGAAAACAGTTATCGAACCAGACAGGGCATATGTCATAGAGAGTTAAATGCCTGGGATGATGTTGGGTGTTAAAACTTAGAGGCCATTGAATGGTTCATGGACCGGGCAGAATGCTGATAGTGACGCTGATGCGATATTCCAACTCGTTTGTTTCCAGAGCCATCAGAGTCTTCTCCGTTGAGAAATGACCGACGCAGAAAGGCATTAGGAATCGATTTGAGGACTCTCTACACTTGTGCTTTCTCTCTAATACACACTCTCTACTCCACACGCACACGTACGTTCATACACAGACTCTTCAGGCGCACCCGCTCTCCCTGAAACCTCCTGCACAAACTCTTGCTTTCTCACACTCTGTGGAAATCAGTCAGCAAAGCCCATTGCTTTGACAGCAGACATATGAGCAGCAGACGCAGAGTGTGCAGGCTTATCAACCATTTAGCAGCCGATGACCTGTGGAGGGAATGGCCCTATCATGATAAAGTGTCTGAACCTTGCACATTCAATTACAGGTCAGAGGGCAGCGGGTACATCAGCATGCAGCATCCATCACCGCCACTATTGATTGCCCTGCGATAAGTGTGTATGTGTGTGTGTGTGTGTGGTGTGTGTGTGTGTGTGTGTGTGTGTGTGTGTGTGTGTGTGTGTATAGTCTGTGTTGTGTTGTGTATGTGTGTAAATGTATGTGTGATGGGGTGTGCATACTGCTGGAGGCAGTGAGGGGGTTGTGCTGCTTTGGTGGGCACCATAATTCAACTTAAAAGGCAGAAATGTTTTCTGCCCAAACTTAAGCAAAAGAAAAAAATAGAAGCTCAACGTAAGCAAATTTGGCACAAATGAAAGCAGTGAAACGGCACAATTAGATTTGAGTGAGACGGCCATTGGCAGCCATTGTAGTGAGTGACCTGCCTGTGTTTTTAATTTGTGTAATCCAATTCAGTTGAGTCTGCGGTTGTCATCTTGATTTTATGTGATTGCTTTTTTTCCCCAACTTCATTCAAAGTTGATTTTTTTTTTTTAATCTGACTTGCACTTGTTTGTAATTTGTTTTGTTTTTTTCTGTGTAACATCATTCATTTTTATCAGTGCAAATAAGCATTTAAATTGAACAATATCCTCCATGATCTACCTGAAACGACCCAGCTTTGATGGAAAGCTTAAAGGCAACCACTTTCAGTTTTGGGGTGTCATTATTTCTCTCAAAACAGACTCAGATTGCAAATCATTTCTAATATCCAATGGTAGCCATTTTCTGTTTTTATTTACAGTCATTTAATCCTTACATGTTGGTTTCAACACCTTTCAGTCAGTTTCAGTGTTATAGTCAAGACCACCTGACCCAAGACCAAGTCATGAACATTACCAGAGTGTATGAAGACTGGGCTACAGCAGCAGAAAACCACAGTGGGTGCCACTCCTGTCAGCTAACAACAGGAAACTGAGGCTACAATTCCCATGGGCTCACTGAAACTGGACGATAGAAGATTGGAAAACCGTTGCAGCAGAAACTGAAATACATCAGACAAGGCAACATTCAGATGGTAGGGTCAGAATTTGGAGTAAACAACATGAAAGCAGGGATCCATCCTGCCTTGTATCAACAGGTCAGGCTGGTGGTGGTGGTGTAATGGTGTGGGGGATATTTTCTTGGCACACTTTGGGCCCCTTAGTACCAACTGAGCATTGTTTAAACACCACAGCCTACCTGAGTATTGTTGCTGAACGTGTCCATCCCTCTATGACCACAGTGTACCCACCTTCTGATGGCTACTTTCAGCAGGATAACGCACCATGTCACAAAGCTCAGATCATCTCAAACTGGTTTCTTGAACATGACAATGAGTTCACTGTACTCCAATGGCCTCCACAGTCACCAGATCTCAATCCGATACCTTCGGGATGTGGTGGAACGGGAGATTCTCATCATGGATGTGGAGTCGACAAATCTGCAGCAACTGTGTGATGTCATCATGTCAATATGGACCAAAATCTCTGAAGAATGTTTCCAGCACCTTGTTGAATCTATGCCACGACGAATAAGGCAGTTCTGAAGGCAAAAGGGGTCCAATCTGGTACTAGCAAGGTGTACCTAATCAAGAGGCTGGTCAGTATATGTGTGTATGTGTAAGTCTACCAGGACTTGATAAAATGAACAAAAGGCATTGCAGGGGTGAATTTTACGTGTGGGAATTTCAGGAAATTTAGTGGTATACCCACAGTTGTGGTCTTGACCCATCTTGAAATAAAATCTGGAGTCCTCTATGTCCAAGTCTGAGGGAAGACCTGAGTAAAAATTAGGTTGAGTCTGAGACCTCCAAAAAAAAGTGGTTTAGAGACCAGTATAAGACCAAGACCAATCTCAAGTACTACAACACTGGTCAGTTCTTACATCTGAATAGACAGGGCCCTAAAGCACTTTCCAACAGCGATACCCTTTGCTCTAACCTCTGCCCTGTTTAGATGCTTTACAATAGATGTCTTATGTAATACGGATGTTAAAAATCCACTAAAGGCTGATATGCTGCTTCCACATCCTTCCTGCTCACCTCATATCTGATAGCTGCACCCACGGCTCACATCTTCAATGCAGCATTTCTCTCCAGCATCATCCTGGAGATATGAAAATCGGAGCCAAGAGTGGAGATAGAGAGTGCGCTTCCTGCGTGCCCACTAATCTCCTCTTACTGATCGGCCCACTATCTCACTGCCCTGCACATTATTATACGTGATAGATTTCAAATTGTTGGCCACATCAGAGGTTGCAGCTCATTTACTGGTTATTGATCACCTATTGTTAGAAAGGTTGGGGATCCCAATTGCTTATCAGACACTAATGAAGAAATTACCAAACTGCCTGCCATCTGTTCTTTGCTGAAGAACAATAATTCAGCATACTTCACCTCAAAGCATTTAGTGCTGGATATTCTATATACCAGCAGTGAACTTAATAGATTTGCTCTCAGATGTTCTGCACATATGAAATAGGAGATAAAGCATTTCTTTAATTCAGGCCGATCTGTGAGCAAGCTTTAAAGTTTGCTCCTTAACTTTTTTCCCCCCTGTGGTTTTGTTTTTGTCTGTCATTGAAACATAAGCAAACCATGGGAGCTCAGTCAGAGACATGTACGTCAAGGAGCTGACCATTTATAGCAAAATTATACACTTAAAATTAGCAAAATAGGCTCTGCTCTTTAAGGGAGCTTTCACAGAAAACTACAGCAACAAGGACGCAACTAATCCATTCCTAATAAACACATAAATGAATATTAAATCCAAATCTAAAGGGGAGGTTGAGGGGGTGGAGGCAACTACAGCAGCCAACAGCATTCTCATGAGCCAACAGGGTAAAGCAGCGGTCACACCACCAAGTGGCATATCCAAACGGAATAGGTGGGGCCACTAGCTTGGTGATGTAGTGACTGCTAGCAGGGGCTAGTTGGTTAACTGTTGGAGCTTCCAAACTAACCGTTTACTCTAATTAGTCAGTAGCAATAGCTCCACGTTGTTCACCATTTCTTTCAATAATACACTATCAAATAGGGAAAATAAGGCTCTTAGAGCTATTGACCTGTTAACTTAGTAAACGTGTTAGCTCATTAGCTTAGCTCAGTCAGAAACGGCACGATAAGTTCACACAGCTTATTCAAAATATGTATTTGTACTATTGACTCATGACTGTCCAACCATTGCTCATTTGTCAAAGTATTATTGCTCTACAAGAGGCTGTATAGTTAAATTTGCACATAGGCAAACACACACACCAGCTTAACCTCGCTCCAGGGCGTCACTTGTACCCAGTGTAACGGGCATCACTATAATAACCTCTGTATAAGATGCATTGGGCTTTCCACCAGAGATGGACTTTCTTCAAAGTAGGTCCAAAAGCGAGGTTGCCCGCCCTCAAGTGAGTAGCAGTGAGGTCTCGCCGACCGCAGCGAACACCCAACTACCCCGCTTTTCCCCCTCAAATAAGCCGTGTGTTTTGTGAGACCAGAGAAAGGTGTTTTTGAAAGTCTCTGTGTTCAGCTCTCAGTACGTTTGTAGCTTCTAACTGAATCTCTGTGGTTTGGAGTTTAGTTTCTTTCCTGCGTCCTGGTGTTACTTTAGATATCTGCTTTATTTTACAGTTTCATATTAGAAGTTGTGTGAAGTTGCTGTTTGGAAACTCAACATTTCCTTATGTTGCTGCTTTACAATTTAAGTTTTTTTAATAACAAAGTAATGGGGGACTTTTATTGTGAAGAATCTTTAGGAAATGAAATGTGTTATTGCTGAATTAGCGGAACTTTGTTAGGGGCTTTTCTTTGATAAGGGCAAGTCTACTAATACAGCAGGGAGAAAAATGAAAGCAGAAACAGCCACAGTGAGATGTTGATGAAGAACTGCAGACAGCAGGCTCTTGCTGCACCTCTGCAAACAGCTCACCTCCAACAGGTAAACTTCTTTTACTTGCCCTGCTGTGTGATGGACAAACACATGTAACAAATTAACAGGGGACTTTAGCTGTGGATCAGCTGAACGTGTAGCTCATTTCGTAGAAAATATATATATATCTATATATATATCATGTATTGCCATTCAGTCTGAAAATTCCAAGATATGAATTTTTGTCCAGCCCTGTGCTCTGGGTATTATTTAAGAGAGTTTGTCAGGGAACCATAACTCACTAATAAAAAAAAAAAATAAAAAAAAACAGGTGAAAAAAATAAGGGTGTGTGAGAGAAAGGTTGTTGAAAAGCACTTCTAAGCACAGATGTATGGATTTGTCCATGTGGCATAGCGCCTGTCAGCAGTTTTCTACATCAGCAAATTCCCTGTCCTGCTTCATAGCATGTGAATACGTCACTTCCAGCAACACCACGGCTTGGACATTGCCTGCCTCATCAGGCCCTATCCTCTCTCTATCACTCCCTCTCTCTCATTAAAAAGCACTCGTACTCAGCATGTTAGCATAAATACATAAATTCATATCTCGCTAGATAAGAGGCTCTCAACATATTTCCTCTCTCCTAAACACACACATACACACACACACAATCTCACGTGTGCTTACACATCTTAAAGGTTTATTCTGGGGCTTTCCTTCCAGGGAAAAACTCGCAGTAAGAGTTGCTGTTTTCTTTCTATGTCAAGTCCTTCCAGCTCACAACAATCAGTTCCAAAACAATGCTTGAGGAATTGCACATGGAGACATATGTCTTTGGTAGTGCAGAACTAATCAATATGCCGATGAATACTGAGCTGCAGTGTCAGTGGAGATGAGGGGAAGATAAAGAAGGGATCTAGTGCATTGCCAAATGTTTTTGAAGTGGGTATGAAATGGAGGCAAAAAGCAGAAGAAACGGAGGAGAGAGGTGTTTGAGAGATCGGTGTGCTCGTGTGCGTGTTTATACGTACTTTTTTTTTTTTTTTTTTTTTCACAGCGGTAGTGCCTGAGCTCAGTAGCACTGGAGCATGTATTGTAATCAATACCACTTCAGCCAGAGAGCAAATCAATGAAGGCTGCACTGTAATGGAATGCATGGTCAAGGGAGAAGTAGAGAGATAGAGAGCAAACACAAAAAGATGTGAATGTAGGCCAAGAGAGACGAGAGAGAGGTGGGAAAATGTGAAAAGGAGAATTTGAGGATAAAAAATACATTAACCGAATTAAACAGGAAAAATACACGAGGGGAAATAGAGAAATATGAGTCTGTGGTGGTTGGTAAAAGGAAGAGAGTAAATTTAGGTGTGATGTTGGAAAAAAAAAAACCAGGACATTTATCAGCGTAGGCAAATTTCTGCATAATTGTGCTGCCGTAGTGAGCTTGTTCAAACCCCCTTAAGAAAAGCAATACAGGGAAAGTGGCTCCAATGAGAGGAAAATTAACGATAAAGAGAGACAAAAAGAGAAAAGACAAAGAAAGAAAACAGCATTGGAAGCAAGTACAGTCTGTTTATTTGCATAAAAATGGAAGAAAGAAAAATCTGTGTGTGTGTGTGTGTGTGTGTGTGTGTGTGTGTGTGTGTGTGTGTGCATGCAGATACATCCTCAGTTTCAGGTAGTTCTCATCTTTCTCCTCTGCTTACGTGACCTGTGAACACAGCTGACAGCAATATAGTGCAGACGTGACTCTTGCCCTCACAATTATTGGACTTTATTTGGGGTCCGGTGAACTATAATAGGCACTGTCTTTATTTCCACTGGGACTTTAATGGCAGTTTCACTACTACAACAGCAGTGGAACAACATGCAGTATTTTAGCTTAAACACCGCAGCCCTTTCGGAGCTAACTTGTGTATTCAAGTTTAATTGTATGGAACGGGCTGTGAAGAAAGCCCATTGTGGAGCCAGGTGTCATTGAAACAGAGCATGTGCGCTCTGCGGAACACTTTAGAGATAAATACAGGTACCTGACAAAAACCCCACTTACAATACAAATGTGGCAAAAGTGAAATGACAGGCGCTGATATGTTGAGGAAGTGCAGATTGTGTCGTATTGCTCAGCCTTGCTCACTAAAGTATGGTTACGGAAAATCTTTCTGCCACTCAAATACAACTCACACTTTACTGACTAAATGCATCAAACATCTTTACTGCCAGCCAGTTAAAAACATGTCATATCACCGACAACACACAAAAAAGGCTGGTTGGCATTTAATATATATGTGTATGTAGTGGTGTATGACTTAAGCTGATGTTGTACTTATCTAAAAGTGCAACCATGACATGCATAAACTCCACTAGAAGTAAAAGTCCGATATTTATAATTAAGTTTAAAGCTGCGAAAATCAATATTCCTAAGTACACATCCGCTTTAATTAATGCGAACAATGTGAAAAAGGTTGCGTACCATGACAAAACCACAGAGGATTACAATCTGACTTTGCAGACAGAGCTCTACACAGAGTTTAAGCTTTGGTCTGCTCATTGTTTTGGTTTTACGCCCCACAACCTAACTATTTGATCACAGCTGTCATCATCTGCACTCACAGCAAAGGCACACAGCTCTATTCAGCACTAAATCTGTGATAACCCTACTGTACACTGTGCCTTGCACCAAACAGCAGACAAAGTTAATTATCAACATGGTAACGACACAGATCTTTCCCTCAGGAGTTGGTGGAGACCAAAAACAGAGCTCAGAGGAGTGTTAATATTGGACTATTGAACATTTGTCAAGTGGGCAGAAACATGATACCAAAAGGAATACTGATGTTGCTCAGTTACAGGTGAATCAGACCTTTTTCACAGCGGACATTTTAAGATGTCATATTAGGAAAAGCACAGGTGTAATTAGGGCCGCATTCCATATAGCATAGCCCCTGGTATTTTGCATGCTGGCTTCCTTGAATAGATTACTGGGACAGATCACCGAGCCATCATTAATGTCATCAGTTTCATCTGTGCTTTTCTGACTATTAAAAATCAAATGTCTGCTGTATAAGAGATTAACTGTAAGTAGGGCTGACCCCTACTAAGAATTTTCCTGCTCAACCAATAGTTGTCATTTAGGGCCATTAGTCGACTAGTCGCCCGCATGCTTACAATGTTAATTTAATTATTAAATGATATATTTTGGGCGGGGCAACACAATGGTTTAAGTTGAAGGTGTGAGAAAGAATAGTATCAGTAACATTGTTAACATTGTGCTACATTACAGAGAAATACAAAACCGCACTAATGAACCTTCATTAATATAGGCCTATATTTGATCTACAAGTGCACGTCACACACTGAGCGAGCCGTCTGTTAATGATGCTGTCGGCAAAGCAATAATGATTGTGCTAAGTGGCTAATGGGCATGTAGCTACTTCCATGTTTCAGATGATACGTCATATTTGTAGTCGACCAATGAAGATGAGTTTACATATCACCTTGGGTTGGTCCTTCACCTTCTCAAAATGATCCCACACTTTGGATTTCCTGCCCGACATGTTTTTAGCTAGCCTGTGTAATAACCGCACGTACCAGCCCTCTAAATTAACATGACTCCTGTTTGACTGCTGAGCGTGGCCACTTCCTGTGTCTGTCCTTTCAAATTAAATGACATGTTTTGTTTTTTTTCTGCAATTAAGCGACCGATGAAGTCTTGCAAACTAATGACCTTTCTGGTCGACTAACTAACTGGTTGACTTCAGCTCGGCATTTAACTCCATCAGCCCCAGCAGACTCATCAACAAACTGCAGACACTACAACTTGGAACCTCCCTCTGTCTGTGGATCAAGGACTTCGTGACTAACGGACCCCAGCATGTCAGAATGGGTACCTCCACATCCTCCACCATCGTTCTCAATACTGGTGTTCCTCAGGGCTGTGTGCTGAGTCCAGTCTTGTACACACTGTACACCTATGACTGTGTCGCTACTCACGGCTCCAACACCCTCATCAAATTTGCAGATGATACAACCGTTGTGGGGCTCATCAACAATGGTTATGAGACACCATACAGAGAGGAGGTCCAAGCACTGGCGGCCTGGTGCAGTGACAACCACCTCAACCTCAACACCAAGAAGACAAAAGAAGTCATTATTGACTTCCGGAAGTCGAGGACCACACTGCAGTCAGGCCTGAGCATCAATAGGGAGGAAGTGGAACGGGTCACCAGCTTTAAGTTTCTTGGCCTGCACATCTCGGAGGACCTGGGCTGGACTGTGAACACCACCCACATCATCAAAAAGGCCCAGCAGCATCTCTTCTTTCTGAGAACACTCAGGAGGAACAAACTCCCTCCACCTCTGCTGAGAAACTTCTACCACTGCACAATAGAGAGTGTCCTCACCTATGGCTGTAGGGTGTGGTACGCCAGCTGCACTGCATCTGAAAAGAAACAACTGCAGCAGGTCATCAAGACGGCTGAGTGGATCATCGGCTCCCCACTTCCACGCCTAGAGGAGATCTATTCCAGCCGTCTCCTCTGACGGGCCACAAAGATTCGGAATGACCCCGCCCACCCAGGACACTCTCTATTCACCAGACTTCCCTCTGGCAGACTCAGAGTCATGAGAGCCCGCACCAATAGACTGAAACACAACTTCTTCCCCATGGCTGTGAAGAGACTGCTATAGGAACCATGACCCCCCCCCCACCATTGTAGCTGCTATAAGAGAGCACCATACGAAATTTCACTGTATTTATTACAGTGACAATAAAGCTTCTTCTAACATTTGGTTGACTATTGAGGGTCCTAACTGTAAGTACACTGTTTTGAGTAAAAGTACAGAAGCATTTATAATAAGAGAGGAAAGAAATGTAGTCACTCGACGATAGTACAAACACCTTAAACTGAATTTAAAGAAATGTGTCACTGCTAAAAAGATGGTCTTATTATAAAACTAGGCTGTTTATGCAGTAGAAAGGAAAATACTTGTGAAATTGGTGCTACATGACCAGAAAAAACAGAGACAAAGGGCTGTGGCATTCAGTTTTGCCTAACCACCAGAATGCACTGCACCACACCAGACCAATAAACGCTCTTGCTGGTGGGTGACATACAGAGAGTTGCTTGTCCAAAAAACAATATAGTGGCCAGCTGGTAACAAACAATCTTGTTTTACAGTTAAACAGTGAGCTAAGACAGTGGTGTTCAACCTTTTCTTCTGTTAAGGACCTTTAAATTCATACACATGAGGTCACGGGACCCCATTTGATGAGATTTTGCTTCAGGGGCCTCCATCTTAAGAAAAAAATTGGATTATAAGATATTATTAAAGCCAGAATTACATATTTTCTAAGCATTCAGGAGGCAACCATGGAGGAAGGGAAACTTATGTTCATTACAGCCACTCCTCTGACTCTGAGTCCCACTGGGCTCACTTCATTAATTGGTGAAAATAAACATTTTTCTGCGGACCCCCTGGAACTCCCTTAAGGACCCCTACAGGTCCCTGGACCCCTGGTGTAGAACCACTGAGCTAAATATGTTTCTAAAAACATTTTAGGCAAGAATACAGAAAAGCCAGTAACAGAATCTTGGTTCATAGACGATCAGCACTGCCACCATTTGATCTCAGTTTTTCAAGCCCATTTTTCACACTACAGAAAACAGTATGGTACCCACTTACTGTTCACATATTACAACCAAACGACACACTAAAATGTGTTTCTGAAAACATTTTAGGTGAAAAATAGGCAACACAGTAACAGAATCTTGATTTGCGTGTTATCAGCACTGCCTTTTTAGGTTATAGGCATACAAAAATGAGGAAGTAGTACCTGTAGTTCTACCAGCAGAGCTGGTGAAAATCCGATTCATGCTGACAAATGAGCAAGGAGGTCTTGGTGTTGGCAAGATGGTGGAAAGTTTGCCATAGTTCATTCTAGGGCTAAGACAATTCCTTGAGTAACTCGAATAATTCAACTACTAAACAGTCTCAAGGCTTCATTAAATCCAGTACAACTACATGGCACACTGTATTTTACATGAATGGTTATTTCTGTCACCCAACGCACTTATGTTACTTTTGCTGTTGATAGTCTACACAGCTGTAACATGGATGTGAAGCACAGATTGCAAAACAATGGAGAAGGAGGGACAAGAAAACCGCTAGAGACAAAAAGCGCAGCCATGCCAATGAAAGTGACAGAAAGTATCAAGAGTTCAAACAATTGAAAACAAAAAGAAAATTGCAAAACGGAGTTAGCATTCCACAATAGCATATACTCAATACCATAACATTTAAGTAGAAAACATCCAGCATATGCATCGAGTTTGCCAAGCAGATCCGATACAACAAGGTAACATTAACATCACGTTTAATTGCATTCAACATTAATCAGTAATTGCTAGCTGAGACTCGTAACACGTGTAAAAACATACGTGTTTTATGACTTTATAATGGCTAATTAATAACAGAAATTAAGGCAGTGGCTAATGTTACCTGTCGATGTATCATGTTTTTCTTCAGCAAATAGCAACACATGGAAAATTAAATGCTGTACTCAATTAGTTAAAGCCTTTGCTTCATTTATGTTATTATGTTAGTCACACACACACATCAACTCACATGCCCCATACTCATTCACGCACACATGCACCTCCTCAATCACTCTCAGACACACGTAAATACACTAAGTGGAAAATGGAGCCTAAATGCACAAATCCAGAAGGAATATTAATTTGGATTGCAGTCAGCAGGGTCAGCAGGTGTAAGGCACCCCTTGACCACAGTGAATTATACTGTGAACTATAAAGTCATAGGAACTTAAAGTACGATATTTATGAAGGCCTATTAATAAATATCAGTAAAAAAAAAATTAACTATACTCTTTTTCAGAAAGTCGAGGAGTCGTACTTTGGACAGCTTTGTGCAGAGAGATATACCATGTTCAACTGAGTAAGCAGGTGAGTTTACAGACAACAGATACATCATTTGATCTGTCACAACTGTTAAAGTGCACACTGCAGACAAATGTTTTTGCAATTTAAGCTACAATTTATTTTTTTTTTTTTCAATTTTATATACTTAATTAAGTTTTTACTCTGTTGTCATTTACATATACGCACAGGCCTGAAACACCCACACATGCACACAAACAGGGCCTATACATGCATTAAATGGAGAGATGTTGAATATTCAAAAACAAATTTGTTGCTCATTTCTCCAATTTCAGACTTTTCTTATTTTGTTTTTATATATTTATTTATTTATATTTCCCTTAAATAAATCTAAAGTAATTAAATTAAAACACGCAGTATTTCTTATCTGATTACTCGATTAATCGATAGAATACTCGATTACTAAAAGAGTCGATAGCTGCAGCCCTAGTTCATTCACACAGACATTGTTATGATACAAAGCTGGTTGAAAATCAGCAAAATATCCCTTTAAGTACAGTCCATCCATCCATTTTCAACCACTTATCCAGGGACGGGTAATGGGGGCAGACGCCCCACCTCCCCAGCAATGCTTTCCAGCTCCTCCTGGAGGACCCCAAGGTGTTCCCAGGCCAGATGAGATATACAATCCCTCCAGTGTGTTCTGGGTCTTCCCTGGGGCCTCCTACCAGTGGGACGTCCCTGGAACACCTCCAAGGGGAGGCGCCCAGGACACATCAGATGCCCAAATCACCTTAATTGACCCCTTTCGACACGAAGGAGCAGCAACTCAACTCCGAGCTCCCTCCAGGTGTCCGAGCTCCTTACCCTATCTCTACGGCTGAGCCCAGCCACCCCATGGAGGAAACTCATTTCGGCCTCTTGTGTCTGCAATCTCAGTCTTTGGGTTACTACCCAGAGCTCATGATCATAGGTCATCACAACATGATTGGTGACAAGGGACAACCCCGGCGGAGGCCAACACCCACTGAGAACGTATTTGACTTTACACTTCTTTACACTTCTACACTTCTTCTTTACGCAGAAGCAGCTCTCACTTTGGTCATACAAGGACCGAATGGCTCGTAGCAGCAAGCCCGGGTGCCTTGTAGTCCCGCAGTAGTCCTCACAAGACCCCCAAAAGGAAAGGAGGCTCCAACCAATTGTCAAACCTCGGCTTCAGGAGGAGCAATGCGAACTCCGTCCTGACCACAGAACAGTGAGCCAGCTCTTTACCCTTTAAGTACAGTACTCAAATAAAATGTTCTTTGTTACTTTTTACCATCCTGTGTTTATGTGTATGTGTCCTCAGTCACATGAGGACTCTGACAACTGCTAGATGGCAAAGTGCCAGGAATAAAACAATGCAGTAATGACTCACCAAAGTTAAAAAGCTTTCACTCTATGGAAATGAACTAAAGTGTCTCAGACTGCATTAAACACTTATTATTTGTTTGCTGATAGATGGCTGTGAGTGTGGGTGGGTGTGTGTGTGTGTGTGTGTGTGTGTGTGTGTGTGCGCGTGTGCGCGCGCGCGCGTGTGTGTGTGTGTGTGTGTGTGGAGTGTGGCGCTTTAATGGGGATTGATAATAATGTGTTTGTGTGTGTTTCTTGATGAGCTAGGAGATGAGAGGGTATCTCTCTCAGCCGCATACATATTAATAACAGTTGGGGTGTTTGGAGGGAATACTTCTGCTTGACTATTACAGCTCGCATGCATGGCTGCACACACACACACACACACACACACACACACACATACAAGGTTGCACACAGTCAGAGTACTTCTATCTTCACTATCTCTATGTCTCTTTCTTGCACATGCACCCACATAAAGATGCATAAACACAGCAGCTACTTTCCCTCACACACACACACACACACTTGTATCTGCTCTCTCTGGGTCTGATAAACTTGCTTATGACAGCTAATAACTCCCCTATTCCCTCTGGTCTTAATTAGGGCCAGTTATTACAGAATGTTTGATGCTCTCTTTCTCTCTCTGTCTATCGCTCTCTCTCTCTCTCGTTCTCTCCTCTCCCTCTGTATTTCTTCTCTCCCTCCTTCTCACACTGTTGCACAGCTTGATTCCTGCGTCTTGTTGAGAGTGAAATGTGGAGAGAAGGGAGGCAGGATGACTTCGCCAACTCCTCTCTGCCTCACTGTTGGGGGTCGGTGCAACCAGTCTGCATCTCACACACGTATACAAAATACACACACAATTACTATTCCCTGCGTCTTTCTGTTTTGCATTTAGGTATATTGGCATATTTTGCCTCCATGCAATTTGTAGAGATTTTTTTTTTTTTTCCCCCGCAGTTCAAAGTTGAGAACAGTGTGATGAACGGGGGGGTAGAAAGTGAGCATGAACCGGACTTCAACCCACAACATGACTGATGTCAAGAGTGCTTCTTTCATCTCCCGAAACTCAATTTTGAAGGAAAAAAAAAGGAGTTTTTCTCATTGACATTCATAAATGTTTTCATATTATACATCCCACTTTCAAAGTGTTTCACAGGCTCAGGGTCATAAAACTTGTTTAAACACACAAAGGATGGCATTACCTTTAATTTAAAAATAAATAAATAAATAAAATTGCTGACGTTAAGAATTAAGAGGTTTTTAAAGATGCTGTGGTGCTGGCCACATCGTAATTAACCAAGAGTCCCTAAAATGGGTGAAATAATGTAAGTCATAGTCAACAGGTTCACCCCGTGGTAGGGCTTCACAACATATTTTTTTAATCATCGTTAACATGTCACATCCTGAAAGACTGTAAAATTGCACTAAGGGATTTTCAGAGTTTGTTGGAAGAGAGTTTATCAGTAGAAAAGTGCACTTTAAAATGTAACTTTCATTACTTTTTTTATTGGTGCCTTTTGTGTACAGTTCAATGTTCAATTATTTGTATTCTAGCAGTATACTGAAAGCAGCAGAAAGGCAGAACTGAGAACACATTAATATGTATTGTTTTTTTATCGCAAATTAAACATAGCGTTAGTTCAGGCAGGACACGGTGTCAAGCTCAGCTCACATCCCAGCTACATCAGCTGATCTCAAACAGCCAATCAATTGATGGATCAGCTGATTGATGGAAGGGAGTCAGCTGATTGATCACATGATTCCTTTCTATGCAACCAACTGGAAAATCTCATTCAGGGTGCCCTATTTAAACTGCTCTGGCCTGCCTACTGTTGCTGCCTCCTCTGCAAGCCACTTTGCAACCCGCCACCACCCCAGCTCCTCCTTTTCAAGCTGTGTCTGACTTATCAATGTCATTTCTGTTTGTCATTGATGCTGCTCTGTTCTGTTCTCGGGGGGTCTTTGCTGCTGCTTTACCTGCCTTAGACTTTCCATGTAGGCGCATGGACGGGCAGGGAAGTGTGGTTTCTCTCTACCTTAAGGCTTTACACATAGGCACGTGGAAGGGCAGAGAGATGTGCTCTCTCCACCTTAGGTCTTTCTGTGTAGGCCTAGAAAAGAACCATTTGACATTTGTGTGAAAAATTGTCATAATTAGTGTATGAATTCTTAGTTATGGGCAGAAACGTGTTTTGTGAGGTCACAGTGACCTTTGACCCCCAAATTTTATTCAGTTCATTTTTTAGTCCAAGTGGATGTTTGTGCCAATTTGAGGTATTTCCCTAAAGGCTTTCATGAGATATCGTGTTTACAAGAATAGTACGAACATGTGCGCGGTCAACCTGAAAACATAATGCCTCCGGCCATGGCTGTCAGCGGCGCAGAGGCCTAATAAAATGATTGACAGTCTGTGTCCAATGTTGTCCAAGGACAGTTCTTGAATTACATCTCAGACTAAGAAACTCTTAGATTTAACTTTTTTAAAACGATGAAGATAGGATAAAAATGTTTTATGGAGCCTTTATACGGGGCTTAGGGTTTCCTCTCCACTACCCATAAGTCTTCAACTTATTTAAACCACTCAATATTTGATACAATGCCCCCAGTGTATGGCACAGTGAAAAAGCAGAATACAGAAGAAAGAGAAGGAAGAAAAATCTCGAGGCAGAGGGGAAAAGTAGCGAGGACAAGGGTCTGAATCAGTGGTAGTTTGATTTGATGAGCGAGTGACCTCATGTATTATGCAGAAATTATCTTTGGTCCCAACATGATGTCATGATCTGAGAGAGGAGTATGTAGTGAGACTCCAAACATCAAATATTCATCATACACACACACATTCACACACCATCTTACAGCATGTTAATTGGCTGTTTTGATTGGAGTAGTCTTGAGTTGAACAGATGACTCAGATTCCTACTTTCAGCACATAACTGACAGCATAATTTGGAAGAAGGTTTTTCTTACAACAGCTATTTGTTCAAACAGTGTGTTGTTTTATGGCTTCCTTTACACAGTGACCAAGTTTTTGTGTTTGTTGTAAACTGTTGTAGCCAATTTTCTGTGAAGTGATAGCCAGGATGTCTGTCTTTTTATGACACGTTCCTCTGTGGCTGCAAACTGTTTTGCCATTAAGTTTGATTTGGCAGTCAACATCGGTTGACCAGATGGCACAGCTGAGCAATAAACAACTGAACATCAATGATGCTAAAATAGTTACATTATTGTGACTTTTGTCACCAGAGCTATATCCTTTATAGGACAAAGCCTGTAGCCAAATTTATATAGAAAATCATGTACCAAAATCAGTTTAACTTTAGTGCAGAATGAAAAATTTAAAAAAGGAAGAGATATCACACAATGAATTTTGAAAAGCAAAGTTAAGTCAAAAAACACATAAAGGGATGATGAATATTCTGACAGAGCTTACACATTTCACAGCCTAATTGTATCACATATACTTAAGAAAGACAGCTGCCTCAAGAACACCAGCCAAGGTTAAAGCTGTATTAGTTTCTCCTCCGAGTAAGTTACCATTACATTCTCTCATGTGTCCTAACAAGACTGTGCTTCTCCAAAATATGATCACAGAGGTCATTTTTCCAAGCAGAAATTAGGGCCCATATTTACATTTATTGTTAGCCAATGACCTCTGGTAGTTTCAGTAAATATTACTGGAGCCAAGGAAGAAGTGAAGCAGCGTAGTATACTGACTGACAAAGTTCCCTTAAGCCCCCTACAGATTTGTAAGATTTTTGCAGTCTTTTAAGTTTAGTGCAGCTACACTGTGTGACATGGATCTACTAAACTTGGGTAGTTTGATGTATGCAGACTGTACGATGACAGCACCTACTGAATCGCAGGCTACGACATACGATGCAATAGCTTGCCATACTGAGTGTGCAAGTATGCTGCACGGGTTATTGCCTCTCCAAATGTGAAACACAACATAGTGGTTCACATTATTAAATAAGCTAAAGTTTTGTGGGCCCTTTATACTGCAGTGTCTCTGAGTGCGTGTTTGCTAGCTGCAACTCTGCCGCCATTTCCTTCCATGCTTCGTCCTTCTTTACGTGATCATGGTAAGAGCTGGAAGACACATTGTACAGACAAGGCTTCTGCTGCCACAACTCAAAAAGGTTTTCTTTTTTTGCTGGAATCCCACACATTTCCTTTAGCATATTTTGTCTCCATAGTGAGCTGCTATCTGTCTGTATGGGTTTAGCGTCCGTGCAACAATTAATGCTGCATTTCAATTGACTGGTTAGTAGACGTAGGTCGTAACGCAGTCACCCAGTAAGATGGTCACCCCAAATTTCTGATGCTGTCAGAACTTTATCACAGACTGTCTTTGATTGCAAGACCGTGAAGGCCATCCTTGAACCTCTCACTGTGTGATGAAGGACC
The DNA here is from genome assembly GCA_019142605.1 of Cephalopholis sonnerati. Classification (NCBI taxonomy): domain Eukaryota; kingdom Metazoa; phylum Chordata; class Actinopteri; order Perciformes; family Serranidae; genus Cephalopholis; species Cephalopholis sonnerati. Next base: position 38,609,116 of record JAGQAX010000013.1, read on the forward strand.
ACTGTTTTAGAGCCACAACCAAAGATATCGCCACTTTGTTTTACTGGGCTTTAGGGCAGGACGGAGGGAGGGTAGGACTTTCATCTTGTGTAAAACCAAAAGTCCACGTCGTTATTTTAACAATTTTACACAGTTTGTGGTAGCATGGTGCATGACACGTCACGTGATATATGTGGCCTATGTGACACATGTCACATAAGGTACATCATGCTATATTACCATCGTAACAACCATACTTATTTGAAGCCACACCATGACCTCTTTTCTAAACCTAAATAAGAAGTTTTGGTTGGTGCAACCATTTCAAAATGTTTTGCTGCATGTCTTTATAACTGCTACCGCTAACGGCCATACATGAGATATTCTGTTGTCCACCACTAGGGGCGCTAATTTAGGAAATGTTCAGTGAGTAGACACATATGACCTACGTGGTCATAACAGTTGGAGGACTTGTTGGTCCTAACCCTTTATTTTAAAGTTAGTTCAACTATTAGTCTGCAAACAGTTTATTTCAAATTTCATTTTGAAGAACTTGAAGATGGATAAACTTTTCTGTTTTTGTTTTGTGTTGTTTTTTTTTTTGTTTTGTTTTTTTTTGCAATCTAACTGAGGGTTAGTTTATGATGGATGAAGCATGCAGTCCCAGGCTTCATTTTTTAATAAGTCAGAATGGCTTCACAGTCCACCCAGCCTACTTCATCCAACAACCCGTCTGCCAACAACATAAAAATGTGGGTCTTGTTCATTTGAGCTGACAGGGAAGCTAGGCTCTGTAAGGGGTTTTGCAGAAGAGAAAAAATCTATACAGTACTCAGGGCTGTGGTGTCTCTTTTCCAGTTTGCCAATTCAGTGGTTTTAATTTCTGCGTTAAAGTTGAAAGTGTCAATTAGAGTGTCCGGGGATATCATTAGTGCTCGCTCAGACTTTTCCATAGTTGCAGGGTAAATTGAATGAGTTGTAATTGTGTGTCATAGCAGTCGACGAGATTGTAAGCTGTGATCCAGACTGATCATGGCACAGTGGGTTATAGCCTACATTAAGGGTGACAGGCGGGGCTCAATTTGAGAGGGGGTTCAAGGGGATAGCTGTTGTTGTAGTAGAGACTTAATCTGGATCAGATACAACTGGGATGCAATATTTCTTGCTAGCTGTTCGGTGTTGTGCAGCTGTCCATTCAGTTACCTTCACATGGCACTGAGGCACTGACAGCCCTGTTCTGTGGGGTAAAGTTAAGAAATGGGTTTTATATTTATGTGAATCATTGCATGTTTTTTAAATGCTGCAGCTGCTCGTATGTTGGGCACTGATGTATGAAACAAGCTCAGCTTGATGAGATGATACCTAGCAACTTAAAGACTGTAGGTTTGTAAAAAAACAGCTTAAATATCCAATATGATCAACTGGGCAACTCTCTAGCCCCTAAAATTGATTTCTCAAGCAAAATTCATTCAATACCCAACTTTTCCTGTAACCATCAAACTGTATTCTTGCACAACATTAAAAATGTCATTACATGAAAAAGTGTGTAGTGTACAAGTTGTAAATATCAGCCAGTTTGTAAACTATTGACTATGCTCAGAGATTCTGTCCCTGAAAATCACAAACAGAATAGGTGACAAGGCACATCCCTGGCAGAGCCATGTGTCCACTGCTGAGAATGCAGACACAGCTCTGACTGCAGTTACACAAGGACTCACTGGCTCATCATAATGGCCCAGGTAGCCTTATACACCCACAGTACCTCCACAACATTCCCCCAAGGGGTATGTTCAGAGGCCTTCTCCAAGTCTACAAAACACATGTCCACTGAATGGCAAACTCCCACAACCCCCAGTGTAAACACTGTCCATTGTTCAGCAACAGAATCTAAATGGGTCCCTCTGAATCCAAGGTTTGACAAGTGGCCTGAGCACCTTGGCATAACCTTTCCAACAGAGTACATTCTCCAGCCCCTTGTCTTAAAACGGGAACAACTACTTGGTCTCCCAGTCCACAGGTACTGTCATCCACCTTCAGGTTTGCACCAACAGAAGAGGCAAAGTGGGCAAATGTTTGGGGAAAGGGGCCCCTGATAGCCACTCATATGGCACATTTACAATGACAAGGATAACACTCCTCAAACCTCCCATTAAGACACTATAAAGGGCACCACCACTGCCCGAAAAATGCCCCAGGTAGGACCCCTTTAAGCTACCTCATGACAGCTGAATACCGTTAGTTAGGACAGGGTCTCGATGGGCGTCTTTGCCTGGGGCTCCCCAGAGTTTAGGATTGCTACTGTCTACCTCCATGCGACATACATGACAAGCCCAACAGTGCAACAGTGTCTAGAGCCTTCTCCACGTCAGGGTGAATCTCACACACCCCAGGTGCCTTGCCACTGCACATCTTTTTAACCATCTCAATGACCTTCATGAGAAAGACAAGACCTTTCCTGAAACCTCCAGCTCTTCCCCTTCACACACGATGTGTCATTAGGGTTCAGAGGTGTTCGTTCCACTGTCCGACAATATCCTCAGTCCAGTGATCAGTTTGGCAGGGCTCTGTGTTTTTTCAAATTGTTTTTTTCTGTGTTTAAAATGTCATTGTGTCACAGTTACGTTGCACAAACAGTAATCATAATAAGTTGCAGCAATCTATTGGTGAGGCGTGCGATAAGCTGCCAATGTATGGGTGCAATAAAGGACAGATGATGCTTGGTTAGTGGATAGATGGACTGTGACCTTATGCTACTGCACTGTATGTTAATCACCATAAACATTTCATTTATAGTAGTAACACTCAGCACTGGGTGACTGTCTGTTACCATAACTTTCATTGACAGCAAACAGACTCACACACACGCTCAAACTCATGCTCATGAATCTCTCAGACTTAGGCTTGGATGGCTCATTGACTTGCCATTAAAAGAAAGGGCCTTCATTAGTTAGGATGTCCCTCCTCAAAGGATACCAACTGTGCAAATTTTTGTGTGCGCATGTGTGTGTGTGTGTGTGTGTGTGTGTGTGTGTCTGAGAATTGTTGTCTGAGACATATGCATCTAACCATTCAACCGGTCTCCAGCACAACACGCACCCGCGAAGGCGTATTCATTAGCAGGAGGGGTGCCATTCCCCGGCACTTGGAAACTCAGTGGAGCGTTCATGGCTGTGGCTGGATGTAGAAAATAAAAACATATTGGGACAGATTCAGATGAACAGAATGGAAGAATGCAAGCGGAACATTAAAGAGCATTCCAGAACAGAGCGTTAGCGAGAGACAATCAGCTCCGGTCAGGGACAAACAGGATCGGAAATGAATTCAGGCAGAAAGCTCAGGCATTTTCCAGGCTAGAAATTTTACAACAGCAAGGACGAATAATGACAGAAATTATGTTCAGTGGCTTGGACATAATATAATGGTAAGTAAGCTTCTATGTCAAGGAGTGATTCTCACCGCTTTCTGCTCTCAGACTGAGAACGACGGTCATCAGTCATCACTTTAATATGTATTGCCTTGTAGTCGCTATAATATATTTAGATTAGTCTCACCTGTGTTCATTGATAAAAAAAAAAAAAGAACTAATAGAATTTGCTGCCTTGCATTTGTATGCCTCTGTGAGAACCCATCAAGCAGCCTACTCTTCATTTCATTACATTTCTTCCCGCAATATCTGAAACTGATCTGCTGTCAATAAATGCCAAAATGACTTGTCTTGTCTTGTAGATGCTTCACAGTTAAAGTCAAAGAAGTTTAGCCCGTAGAATGCTTTTATTGTGTTGGAGGAAATGTTTCATTTGCATTAAAACAAAGTAACTGAATACAGTTCTGATACAGGGTTTGGAGAGTGAACAGTAAAGTTAGAGGCTGTTATCGATGAGATACAATTACGTTGGATAAAATGTATGAATTGTCCCCTGTGAATTCCCTATGCTGTGAATCCAGCGCAGAGATGGCGTACTTCGCAACTAACCATTTAAATATTACATAAAGTTACTGAATGTAAATACACTGAATGACTATTGCGGAAAAAATACTCACCATAAACAGCATTAAAACTTTTAGTTTGGTAACTTTAAGCCTGCATACTAAACTCTGATTGGTCGTCTGTTTCTCCGATCGGCAAGGCATTGATGGCCCCAACATCAGACCTATTTGAATCACTGGACATATCAGAGAAACTGGTGGTGTTTCAGAGGCCTGTAATCAGCCTTATGTCAGCAAAGGCCTGCTGTTCAAGATAATTAAACCCAAATTAAAGGGATATGGTGCTGTGATGTCAATGCACAGTATTTTTAACCCTCACATGACCAGCTCTGCAAGACATCTAATGATGTGTGTTCGCAAGTTAGAGTTTTTCCTTTCTATGCCATCTATCCCATGAATGCAGTATTACGCTGAGTAACTACCTCAGCTTTTTAGTGTTCACATACATGTAACCTTGTAAAATGTAAATTGTGGACAGAACCTTGGCATAATTAAACAGCTGCATATTTAAACAGTGTTTAAAGAGAGATGCCAGAGCAGGAGGAATGGATAAAGATAAGCACATGAACCACCACCAGTGCATAAAGATTACAATCTCTATGTCTCCCCTCACACCACTCATCAAAACCAAGCTCAGTATAACGATGCTAAAGCTCAGGATTAGTCAAGAGGACAATACTTCCAATGGGCCAGGGTGACTTTTGTTTAGACGCCCTGAAACGTGGCTGTTAAAGAATAAGTGGATCGTTGCAGTGGCAGATGTTACAGCACGAGTCGTCCAGCAGCAGCATGTGCTATCGATGTGGACGATGATCAGGTCACATTAAATTTGACAGATGCATATAGACATGGTGACGCTGTAATAGAGACACCTGCGCCGGGTTTATGCTTTACTTGATTTAATGGGTACCAAGATGTGCTTTCAGGTTAACGTACTTTCACTTTCATTGATGTGACTGTTGTGACACTGTCACACCAGCATTAAATGAGGGTTCCTCTCTGGTAGCCACTTCTATACTGGTGTCATATTGAAAGCTATTAAAAAGACAATTTCTACAGACTAGGGCTACACTATATGCAAATTGCAAATATTTTGACAGATATCACAATTATGATCTGAGTCGCAACTTCAGTGTAAATGGTCATTTTTGCCCCGCTCTTCAAAGCTGGCACAAAAGTAGCACCTAGTGCCCGACCTCAGATTTTCTAGGCAGTTAAAGATGCAATATGTGTACGGCCCATAATTAACAGGGCTTTTAACTGCGGTATTAAACAGGCGAGTTAATAACATGTCGGGCAGGAAATCCAAAGTGTGGGATCATTTTGAGAAGGTGAAGGACGAACCCAAGGTGATATGTAAACTCATCTTCATTGGTCAACTACATGACGCATTATCTGAATATCGTAAACATGCAGGCAACTAGTCGACGAATGGCCCTAAATGACGACTATTGGTTGATTAGGAAAATTCTTAGTCATGGGCAGCCCTATGTGGAATATAATTTGTAAGCTGGTGCATCTCTGTATCACCATAACTCTTAATTTACAATGTATGTTGTGACACATTTACCTGTAGCTCCTGCGATTTAAATATTGCACTTGACCACATTGTGATTTTGATAATATTTCGATTAACTGTGCTGCACAACTCCAAACTGCGCTGTACAATAAGTGGACTTAGTTCATGTAGTTCATAATTAGAAGGCAGATAAAAGAGCTGGAAACTCCACAGACTAGGAATGATTAAGATAAGAGCTTAGCCACTTCTGTGACATCCATAGATCAAGGCAATAATACAGTGACTCTCCTATTTTTCTGCAGTGATTTAGAGGAAAATAATATTGCAATTATAAATTCCCCAATCACAGATTTACAACCATAAAACACAACACATAACAAGATGCAGTCAAGTCTTCAGAGTGTACTTGTCCTGAACATATTGCACAATTAGTTTTGAGATAATTAACACAGCAATTTGACACGCAGCCACTTCAACATGTAAGTAATGAAAAGCAAGTAAACAGTAGCCATACACATGCCTGTATGTACACACAAACACAAACAAAAATATAATAAATGAACACCCCCACCACTTCAGACACAGGCACAGGGGGATAGAGTAAAACTAAACAAACCTTGGAAGTTTTGAAAAGTAATAACTCCTTGAACTTGAGACAACAAAACAAAGCAGCCCAACCACTAAATGTGCAAATGAAAGTGGCGCTCTCCTTGGACAACAACCTTTTAACGAAACAGCTGTCCACAGCTGATCCTGAAACAGCCGCAGCTCGCCTTGTTAGGCAGCAGACCCTGGCTGTTTGATCATGACCTCATACACTGACAATGCCAACGACAAACCGCAAGTGTTCTTAGTATAGAGCAGAGTGACCAGGTGAATCCAGGTGGATCTCTTTTTGTTTTAACCTTAAACCCACTTTAATAATCAGGGGAAGAAGTGGGCAAAGTAGAAGAGACAGGATAAATAAGGATTAAAGCTACAAAGACACGGATTGTGCACAAGCGAGTATTAGGAAAAGGCTTCTGACAATTTTGCACATCAAGATTAAGTCTCCCCATCGGGGCATTTAGCCAGCATTACAGCTGCAGCAACCGCTACACTTTAAAAGTGGTCAGGCCTGAGTGCAACCTGTGTCTCAGAGAGTAATTCACCCTTTGCTGTGGCCTCTTAACTAAGAAGATGTGCTCACAGTATAATGTATATCTAACCACCTCCTGCAAGTGTACACAACCTACAAGAGTCAGTCAGTAATTTGACATATAAGTTACAGGTATATTTATATATGCAACATCTGAGTTTGACTTCAAGCTGCACTAATCAATATTCATATCAGACATTGACTGATTTATCAGTATGGACTCTGGAATCTGTATCAATAGGATGTTTTAAACTATCGTTATCAGTGGAACTTGGCTCCAATAGTGGCCGCCGGCTGCAGCATCCTTCACCAGTCATGTATGGACAACACCTTCTCACTCTGACCTTATCACATATCATGGACTTCCCACGTCCAAATGCAATGTGCAAGGTACCCTGGGTGTATTGGTTGTTGACGTTCTGGGACACTGTGTCAAGTTCTGCCTGTTATGCGCATTGTCTTCTTTCAAAATACACTTCCGTTTTCATAGGAAATTCAAAGTTTACATAGTCTCTTTCAAAATACACACACCATGTCGGTACAGCACCAAGAATTGACGTTTTTTTTTTCCTTAAACAACAAATGCACGTGGTTGGGTTCAGGAAAAAAGAACAGGCTTCGGATTTGTAATGTTACGGGACGGAAACATTGCTCTCCCGTGTGAAAGTAAGTATTTGTTGGATCCATCTACCACCCCTCCCCCCTGCCTCACTCGTACTTTTGCCGCCTTAACTTTGGTTCTTGTCCTGCAACATTTCGCCCTGACGCTGCTGTGCGCCGTTAAACTATAAACTTAACTATTATGCCGACATTGACGGACAGCTTTTATTGTCGTGTCTGATGCTGCAAGTTACTCCCCAAGTGCCAGATTTCGACGATTTTGGAGTGAGACCAGGTTGGCAGGGACGTACATCCCTGACCGGAGATGAAAAGGGCAGGGTTGTGTTAAATCAAGCAAAAAAGAAGCGGATCAGAGGGTACAGCTCCAGAGAAAACAGGTACCACCCGGTGAGTGTGTTTAAGTGTGTTCTTCATTTTAAGAAGTATTTACACTATTTTTTTGGCTGGACTGTAGCAGCCCTGTAGGGCCAACCCTGTGGATTGTTTATTTCTGACACTGTCAGAATTTTCTGTCGGAAGGGGGTTAAACTGGCCTTTAAAAATCATCTGTCAGTCGACCCCTAATTTATATATTACCATGGATCAAATGACAAAGTGTCATGTAAAATGGATTCCTCCTAGTGACGAATATCGACGTTCCTAGCAAGTAATTTCCCACATGTTTAAACGCATGTTTACACTTAAACTAGCTAACAAGTGTAAAAGTCACAAAACACAATTTAATCTACAAGGTTAATAAACATTGTCTAACAAAATTTTGAATCTATTAAAAGAGCCATATCAACTCATTAGTTGCATTTTTAAAGAACCAAGAAAAAAAAAAACATGACAGCAACTCACTACATAAAAGTAAACAAATAACATTTAATTACTGAGTATACAACATCCCGAATCATCTCCATTAAAAAACACACTCATGTGATAACTCTCTTGAACATGAGTGTACACACAAATTCATACACATACATACACAAACAAACAACCAGGCTTCTCATGATCTCCCGTGCACCCAAAAGCACCCTTCTCATGCAGCCTAGCAAGAAGGGATCCAGTCAGAGCAATGTGTGAGACATGCTTTGCACGCTTAATGTCCGCAGACTAGTACCAGTCGTGTGGATGTGCATGCAGTTACATCCATGGGAGCGCATGTGTGTGTAAAAGAGAGAGAGAGCGAGAGCCATTGATGATCAGAGCTGGTTAGTCTCACATGTCGACCCGAACTCCTCTGTTTCCTCCTGGTACCTATAAATAATAAGTTTAAGTGACTAGCATATCTGGTGCGGACTAGCGAAGGCTGCATCGTTTAATCGACTATTCAACTCATCGCTTACATGCTTAGTGACAAACTTGCAGAGAATTATTACCCAACGCTGCAGTTCCCTTTAGCTGCGCTGAGCTTCTCAGCATCTTTCAGCTTACTGTTGTGGTCCCTGTAGCCCACAACTTTAATGTTTTTGTTCTGTTCTCATCGGCTCCATTTGCAGTCACAGCAGGCGGCAAAAAGAAACTCACTGTACGCTACCTGCCCACCACCAAACAGTACACACACAAAGCTGGAAAACATAGCGGAGCATTAAGCAGCTTAAGAACTAGACTCTTCCTTCCTTAATGTGTTAATGTTGTGTGGTTTGAATACTGCATTATTGTTTATTAGCATATTAAGCTGTGTAGCTATACTGAGAGAACTCTCAGTTAATCTGGCAGATAACAGGCATCAATCATGGGAGCTTTAGAGATGGAGCTCTAATTTTGTTCACATTTGGATCACAATTTGCACCTTTAACAGTAACTTGCTGAGGCCGCACTTTACTCATGTAGAAAGTCTTTGATGCTTTTGGGTTCAAATAGTTTTGGCAACACATTCTCTGTAACAACCAAACAATTGCTGTTGTTTCATCAACTGTTATTGAATCATTCTAATTACTAAAATCTTGTTCAGTCTTTTTTTTCTTTCACTGAACTTCTCTTCTGTTTGCCAGCTCAAATTAAGCAGCATTCTCTCGTCTTGTCTTAACATTCTTTTCTACTTCTCCTCTGCCCTCAGCAGATTCACTGTTATTTAGAGTTCATCCACTTCTTGATTTTCTTTTTCTTTCTTTTGATGGTTTAACTTCTGGCGTAGCTAAACTGCATCCTCCTCCAATATTTTTAGTATTTAAAGAGGATGACTAAGTAACTGCCAGGGCCAGAGTGTGTTTGTGAGAAACTGGGCTACAGTCTTTCAATGCAACCTGTTGTGAGCAGGAAATGGTGCAAGAAAACTTTTAGCTGAAATTGAACATGAGTGGTATTACCTGGTAGGGGTGGGAAACACCAGAGGACCAATGAGACGATATTATCATGATACTTAGGTCATGATATGATATTATTCCAATGTGCTGAGTACTGCAATAAAATATATTGCTATACATTACATTTTTTTTTTATGTAAATTATTTCCCCAAAGAAAAACTTTGTGAACATCAGTTTAACCTCATAAGATAAAGTTTTGAGTCTGTTCATCTGACTTCAATCATTTTTATTGCAGCAAAATGTGATGCGAAGCAGACTGACTGACATACACCGTCATAAAACCTGTCAGAAATGCTGCGTACACCTGACAAACTGGACTGTGGGCAGATTTAATGCCTTCTGCAAGGCCAGATTAAGGGTGTGAGCGAAACACTTAACATGCAGGTACCCCACTAACTAAATGGCAACACCCATGTTGGAAGCGTCTGTTACGACGACAAGGTTGTTGTCAGCAACCCCCCATTCTTGAGCTGCATTTTGCAGGAGGTCTGCAATGTTTGCTCCAGTTTGGAGAACGTGACTCAGCAGTCGCCAGTCCTCTGTGAGACAATGTGCCGTTATAGCCACATATGAATCCACTGAACTTGAAGTCCAGACGTCACAAGTTAATGTCACTCTTCCTGCTGTACTCAAAGATTCCTCAACTTCATCCTTCACTTCTCTATAGAGCTTGGGTACAGCTGTGTCTGTGAAAATATGTCCAGATGGAGTGGCATACTTGGGTTCCAGTGTTTTTAGCATGTAACAAAAGCCCTCATTTTCAACAACGCTGTATGGACGCAGACCTTTGCACATGTAGGTGATGGACTGTGTTATTTTCCTCGCTGTCTCAGAGTTGGACGGTAGTTTTGTCAAGCTTAGTGTGTCCAGTGTTGGTTGATTTTTTGGTGGAGTGGGTTTAGCATTAGCTTGGCCATCAGCGGCTAACGTGATCTCTGGATTGCAGCGTGTGAGGTTAGCCCTCATGTTTGTAGTATTTCCGGAGTTTTTTTTTTTTTTTTTCAAAAGACACTGCTTCCAAATCGTATGTGTCATATCCATGTCCTCCTTTGCTTCTGCATTAAAAAATCCAAAATAAGTCCAGATGTTTGATTTAAATGGCAACAACTTCCTGCCAGATACCGCTAACTGAGACCTCTGCTGACCTCACCAGGGAAAAAAAAAAACATCAGCACCATCCAGTGAATCTAAAAAGCAATTAGGCTGTGTCAAAATGTGTATTTGCAAAAATCAATGATGTATAGGATAAAAGATGGACACTTGGGGTCTGTACATAGATACTATTTTGGAATTCTATGCTGTATTGATTTTCTCCCAACCCCTGGTGACTTTTTTGATGGAAAGATTGACCCTTCATATATGTGAGTCATGCAGTGCACTCACACCAGATTAAAGAAGTCTGTTTCTTCATATGTGATTGAAATGTACCGTAATAAACTATTCCCAAGAAATTATGTTAAGCGGGTTCAAAGAATAAATGTTCCTTATCACATGCTGCCATGCATGTCATCCATCTCATTATCATTTGCATTTTCCAAGGATGTGAGTTTGCTCTTTCTCCAAATGGTCTCCATGCTGAGTGGGTGGATGAGCCTCGTGAATTTGCTCTTAAAATGCTATCAGAGTTCTCCTTAATTATTTCCACTGCAGCCTCCATAATTCTCAAGCAGAAGAGGCAGAGAGAAGTTACTGACGAAGTAAAAAAGAAGAACCCCGACCCCAGGGACAAATGTTGACAGATGGCCTCTGTGTTTGGTCATTTGTGGTGGATTCCTCTTAGACTTTTATTTCACATATTACAAACGTGACAGATTGGCAGATTGGCTTGGCAGATTTAAAGTAATAGCTCAGGAATTTTGGAAACACACTTGTTTGCTCCCTTGCAAAGAGTTAGATGAAAAGATCAATATCACTCTCCCATCAGTGCGTTACTTATGGGTCTAGAGCTGGAAGCTGATTAGATTCAGTGTTTCCCCTATAACTGGACAGATTTGGCAGGCCTCCAGGCCAATGGGAACCCCCTCTAGGCCAAAAAAATGCATTTTTAATACCAAAACTAACACCAAATATCTGTCCCAGTGTTTCCTTTTTATTCCTTCTGTAGTGGAGCTGCATCTAAACCGTTGGTAGGCTGCTAGTTACAAAGAGGACTGGTGGTGAACAACATGCTAATGTGCTGACAGAGTGTGTGTTTTGGTGCTACTAGCTGAGCTAGACCAGAGAATATTTGGTTAAAACACATCAGTGATGTTGTTTTGCACTCATTGGTCTCTGTATACACTCAACGGCCACTTTATTAGGTACATCTGTTCTTTGCCCATGCAATGTCCCTTCTTTGTACTGGTTGAATTTTATTTTATTTTATTTTCAATTGTCTCTTGTGATTGACCAATCTCAATCATTATTGTGTCTTACTATGCTTGTTAACAAACCCCATGTTTTTACAATATGCAGCTTCAATATTTTCAACGTCAACTGTTTGCATTATCCTGCCTGTTAAGTCTCGTCCTGTTTGTCCAACTTTGTCCTGTCTGTCCAAATTTGTTCCGTCTGTCCAATCATGTCCTGTTTGTCCATATTTGTCCTGTCTGCCTAGCTTTATCTTGTGTCTTAAGTTTTATCCATTCAGCCCTGTCATGTAACGTCTTGTATTTATTTTTGTTCATTTATTTTTTGTTTATTTTTATTATCATTATTATTCTGTTTATTTCTGTTATTCTCTGGTTTTCTTTTCCTTTCTTTTTTTTTGTTTTTCACATGGTAATAGGTATGTTATACATCATGTTTCAACAATGTACAAACCTATAAGCACAAATAAAGGTGGAGGAAAAAAAAAAGAAAAAAAAATTAAAAAAAAAGGTACATCTGTTCAACTGCTCGTTAACACAAATAGCTAATCAGCTAATCACGTGGCAGCAACTCAATGCATTTCCGCATGTAGACTTGGTCAGGACGACCTGCTGAAGTTCAAAGCGAGCATCAGAATGGGAAAGACGGGCTGGTCCGAATATTTCAGAAACTGCTCATCTACTGGGATTTTCACACACAACCATCTCTAGGGTTACAGAGGATGGTCTGATATAGAGAAAATATCAGTGAGTGTCAGTTCTCTGGGTGAAAATGCCTTGTTGATGCCAGAGGTCAGAGGAGAATGGCCAGACTGGTTCAAGATGATAGAAAGGCAACAGTAACTCAAATAACCACTTGTTACAACCAAGGTATGCAGAAGACCATCTCTGAACCAACAACACGTCCAACCTTGAAGCAGATGGGCTACAGCAGCAGAAGACCACACCAGGTGCCACTCCTGTCAGCTAACAACAGGAAACTGAGGCTACAATTCACACAGGCTCACCAAAACTGGACAATAGAAGATTGGAAAAACGCTGCCTGGTCTGATGAGTCTGGACTTCTGCTGCGACATTCAGATGGTAGGTAGGGTCAGACTTTGGTGTAAACAACATGAAAGCAGGGATCCATCCTGCCTTGTATCAACGGTTCAGGCTGCTGGTGGTGGTGTAATGGTGTGGGGGATATTTTCTTGGCACACTTTGGGCCCCTTAGTACCAACCGAGCATGGTTTAAACACCACAGCCTACCTGAGTACTGTTGCTGACCGTGTCCATCCCTTTATGACCACAGTGTACCCATCTTCTGATGGCTACTTCCAGCAGGATAGCGCACCATGTCGCAAAGCTCAGATCATCTCAAACGGCTTTCTTCATCACTGTACAGTGTTTCCCCTACCATTATATTAGGGGGGCGCCCCGCCCCCCCGGAAGGTCAAGTTAATTTTATTTTATTTTATTTTCTATATAGCGCCAGATCACAACAGAAGTCATTTAAGGTTACATTTCCTATAGAACAGGTCTATACCTTGTCCCTTTATTAAACTAACTAAATAACCTCGTGTTATTTATCTTATTTACACCACAGCATGTCACCTCTGTCTCTACATGGTCGCACATTTTCAATTCCCTTCTGCTCTCTGTATCGTGCACGGCGGAGTTCTGCCCCAAACACACACACAAACAGACACGTGCGCACACACAGGTGAGCACACAAGAGCGCAGCTCGGGCCGCATTTTCCCGACCGAACCCGACCTGAGTCCGAGACAATTATAAGCGAGCCCGACCCAAACTCAACACAGTTTGTTACCTGACATAGTTATTGTCATGAACCGTGTGTAAATGACCATCAAAATGCTGCTGTTACTCACAGTCAAACATGCCGCTTGCACAGCAGCACGGCACTGCACACACTTAGTTGGAGCGGAGCCTGTGTTGCGTTCAGGCGTTGTCACTTAAATAACAAATTCCAGCATTTGACCCCCCCCCCACCAAAAGCTGTAACCCTAGGGGAAACACTGCTGTCCTCCAATGGCCCCAACAGTCACCAGATCTCTATCCAATAGAGCACCTTTGGGATGTGGTGGAACAGGAGATTCACATCATGGATGTGCAGTTGCCAAATCTGCAGCAACTGTGTGATGCTATCATGTCAATATGGACTAAAATCTCTGAGGAATGTTTCCAGCACCTCGTTGAATCTATGACACCAAGAATTAAGGAGTTCTAAAGGCAAAAGGGGTCCAACCTGGTGCTAGCGAGGTGTACCTAATACAGCGGCCGGTGAGTATTTCCTTTTCAGCTAAGTGCTGTGAAGTGGATCCAATTAATGCTCATGTGAAGAGTGGTTTATATGGATTTCAAAAAGTAGGTCTAACTGATAAATATTTGGAAAGGTAGACTGTTAAATAGTTAAAGAAATGTTTGTGCGGTGGTAAGTGGTAGAATGACTGCTTTGTTATTTTCCAAACTGTTTAAATATTTTCTTAAGAACACAAATGCTCTATGGAGCAATAGAAAACCACATGTGATCACAGGGACTGAAAAAAGGGCTGATCCACCCTTATTTGCTGTGATAGAGTGCAAGCTAATTGAATATTCAGGGTAATGACTGTAAAGTGTTTAAAAGGTGCATAATTCAAATTTGTCATTAGCCTGCTTGCCATACTACAGCTCCTGCAGCTCATGCTAACAACCCTGCCAACATTATTTCCTGTCTAATCAGCGTTTTGCCACAGCATGTTGGTATAACTGACCATTCCACTTTGGCCAGTGACTCTGAAGCCTGCAGAGTACATCATTTTGAACACACAGAGTCTTCAGCGATGGATTAATCCTTCATGGTGAGTTGCTGTTTGTGCATACAGTATATACCAGGACAGTCTGACCTTTGTAGTTGTAGTGGTGATGGATGCACGAGCAAATTAATAACAGATAGAGGGCAAATCGAAGATGGGCTACCATTCGTTTTTCAGAAATGATCTATCTCCTGACTCACATGTTAATGCACACAGTAACACACACACACACACACACACACACACACACACACACACACACACACATAAACAGGTCCACTCTCTGCCGTCCTCCCACATACGGAGTGTGCAGTTCATCTCCCTGTTAGTTTGTCTCAAGATTTCTAACCAGCAACACTCTCTTTTAGTCTGTATTTCTGCAAGTCCGCGAGCAAGTAGCTACTGTAGGCACCTACAGTAAAGTCTATACTTCAAATATACACAGCATCACATGGATTTGCCTGCTACTATTGATGCTGGGTGACTCAAAACATATCTGTGGAGAAAAACAATTCATCTACATGCACTCTGAATGAACCCTGTCTCTCTCTCTGGGCTCCTTCCTCAACATTTTCCCTTTGAAAACACTAAATGGGCAAATGAGATGACTGCAGGGACGAGAGCCGCCAAGAACTGTCAGGAAAAAAGTGAGTGGAGCATGTTCACATTTGAATGCACAAAAAATCTCTCTTTCATCTCATTTTAGATAAAAATTACAGCAATGCTGGACCCCTAAATACATGACATCATATCTCATTGCCTTGGTTATTCAGTCGCCCCGTTTCCATGGTGTCTCATGGGGAAGCGATTTCAAAAGCGGATTTGATTGGTTGCTGGGACTGTTTCCCTCTGTGCTGCTAATTAACAGTCTCGTGGCTTCCCTCAGGTCTGTAGTGAAGTTAGTGGAACAACAGGCTTTCATACTGAAACACACACACACAGGGAGAAAAAAAAACACACATACACACACAGATATGTTCTCACAAGCACACACTCTTCTCCAGTGTGCTGCTGGTGTGTGTGCCGTCAGCAGGACAGCTGCTCTGTTGTGCTTTTATCATGCGAGTTCAACTTAAACACAACTGTCTCCCTCTTCCTCTCTGTAGTTAATGTGTGGTGTTTTTTCTCCCTTTGTGTGTCATCACTTCCCCCCCGCCTTACTTAGGGATGTAATCAGGGAAACAACAAAAATTAAAAAAAACAGAGAAAAAAGCAGGGAAGTCAACTCCCATTGCAAATTTATGGAAACCGAACGTCGCAAAATAATACAATCCTGGAAAATAAAAGCTACTCTGTCTTTTGCACAGCTTCACCCTGTTGTTTCACATAATGATAGCTGCATCCTGCTTCTCTTCATCCGCCCGTCTCTGCCCTCTAACTCACTTTTTCCTCCACAACTCCCTGTCCACCTTCCTCTGTCCATCACTCTCCTCTTCGCTGCCTCTCCTGTACTCTGCTTCTCCCCTCCTCTTTGTAACAGTGTTAACCCTGGAGTGTCTGGGCTAAATTAAAAATGCAGCTCATGTTTCCAGAAACATATATACAATACTCTGGTGGCATACAACTCTGCAGTGTGTGTAGGAAACATTAATAAGCATTGGGAAATGATGCAGCCATGTGTGAATATTATATTAAGGCAAAGGTCTATAATCAATACACACACAAGGTCAAATACTTTCTTTAAAAGGAGCAGTTCAACAAATATGCTAAGCTAAGACAACCTCCTATCAGTGTAGCTTAGCATGAACACAGGAGACAGGGAGGCAATTGAAAGTTTGTGTATGCATACATGAGATTTATGAGGATGTGTGTAAGCCTGATTCTGTTTTATAAATCTCAATCATTCATAAGCCTCATTTCTACGCCCACAGTTCACCAACTATGGATGTAGAAACACCCTTAAACAACCATTGCATGTTGATACTTGTGCTCCTCCACCACTCATTTATCCGGTCTTTGGAAAATATGGCAAAAAAAAGTCCAATTTCATCTGTGTCGTATTGGCGAGGTTCTCCAACGGTGCTGTCGTTATTGTGGAAATTGGTAGCATCTGTGCGACTAATTCATTACATCTCTCTCGTAACCGCTTACCCTGTTAGGGGTCGCAGGGAGGCTGGAGCAAAGGGCAGGGTACACCCTGGATAGGTTGCCAGACTATCACAGGGCTGACAACCATTCACACTCACATTCACACCTACGGACAATTTAGAGTCACCAATTAACCTGCATGTCTTTGGACTGTGGGAGGAAGCCGGAGTACCCGGAGAAAACCCACGCTGACACGGGGAGAACATGCAAGCGCCTGCACGGAAGGGCACCCTCACCCCAGGGTTTGAACCAGGAACCCTCTTGCTGTGAGGCGACGATGCTAACCACAGTGCCGCCCTCTGCAAACCATCATTGAGATAAAATCTTAATAATCATAATAATTAAATATCGGAGGGATGATCAATGACTCACTCATAGGGCTCATGTTGATCTTGGCTTTACAAAGTGTGTCACAGGATGTCATAACATAATCACTAACAGCGAAATGAATGATGAAATCTATCACTCATAAATAATTTAATATTAAATTCATAAAAACGCCTTTTATTAACATTTTACAGAATGCTGTGCAACCTGCACAAATAATTACACAATCAGTAAAACTGACAAACAACCTTAAAAAAATGTAAACATCTCTGAGCTCATGTTCAATATCCTCCTTACCATATCACCTAACCTGTCATAGCTAAAACCCTGTGTGCGCCTGGTCTGAAGAATGTGTTGCACACATTCTCACCGCACATTCCTCCTTTATAAACACCAGTTTATGTGCGGGAAAAGGTGTACCCATGATTTTTGTGCACACACATTATTTATGATCTGGCCCCTGGAGTGTTTTTGCCAGTGGAGACTTCAGGAAGTAACTCCAAAGAAATCATATTTATTTCTTTAATTCTTCTTTTTTTGTGTACAGACATGAGAATGCTCTCAACTTCCTCATTTAACTCTTGGTAAGAGAGCAAATGAGAATATCTTCCAAAATCAAACTATTCTTATGTGTACAAGTTAAATATATGTATGTACATCTACAGCTGAAACAATGAATTGACTGAATTAAATAAACCTGTGCACTAATTAAAGCCTCATTCCACTGTCTGTTAAATGCTCAGTATTTACAGACAGTCACATCCTAAAATATGTATGACCTTCCTCTGATAACTAATAACCTCATTAGCATCTATTAGTGTCAGTTTGATGCAGTGTTGGATCTCATTTCAGAACGAACCCTTCCCCGACATTAAAGGCAGAGCTCAATCTCACAAACAAGATCTCAGAAGCCTTTTTTTTCCCTTCTGATGCACTCCCTTGCATCATGCCCTCCTTCAAATCAGTGTTTATGAGGATCTTATAAAAAATAAACTGCCATTCTCTGAGGGTGCACATGATGAAACAGATCATTGTCAGGTATGATGGGATTCATATTCCGAATCAATAAGGGCTCGTACATCAGGGCACAACAGCTTCTAAACTCAGAACTCTGTATGCTGCAGGTGGTGCATTCAAGGTCCTGACTTTTGACTCTTTCAAAAGGAGAGAAGAAGGCAGGTTAGGTGAGGGGAAAGCGGTGTGAGTGAGAGGTGAAATTTAAAGGAACTCTGTAACATCCAGAGCATTAATGTAGCAACAAACAGCTATTTCCTAGGTAAAGATATAGTCAGAATTCACAACTTGGCGAGTTTCTCACTAGATTTAGTGACTTTGCAGACCCTCTTAGCAACTTCTTTTCTAAATGGCGACTTGTGACACATTTAGCGACTTATTCAGACCATCAGGGGAAAAAAGTGTGACAGACGTACATTCAAATATATAATGTTATATTTCATTCCCATGCTTGATGCTCAAAGGAATCACAGTCCACGGCTCCTCTGCTGAGTCTCCCTCATCTCCTTTAGGCACAGGTGAGCCAGGCCGTGCAGCCGGGAAGAGGCCAATCTGCATCCTTCATGACTGAGCCTTCATTATGTTAGCGATCTTATGCTCCCAGTTTGGAGAAGCAGACAAGAGAACCAGCACAGTTAGGTTAGGTTAGGTTAGGTCGGGCTGCAGAGTAACACAATAAAGTGGGATATATAGTTGTGTGTCAGCTCTATGCAGAGCCTACGTACGTGGCCTATGGCATTGTGAGCACTTGTACTTATGTGGTTGTGTGTCTGTGTCACTCTGCAGTTACACCTCCAAAACACTAGTCAGCAGCGGGGTGCACTGCATGAAAAGAGGGATTTCCGTCAGTATGCGGCACTGTAAATTGCCGTGGAATTTCAGGTTTACGGCTGATTTACGGCAATTTACTGGCAACACAGAAAACTGCCGGAAACTGTCGTAAATTGTCGTGGGCCTTGCTTGGCAGTTGTCCCCCCTTCCCCTAATTCTAGGGGAGGCTTTAACATGTAAATGAACATGCTGTGAGCTATAGAAATGCAAACCAGGGGAGCAGGGGGGGTTTCACTCCCCACACAGAGGTGACATTTCTCTAAAAGGTATTAACTTCATTCATCTCTGGTATAAATAGATGAGGCTTAGTATAGCCTAATTATAGACTCTTAAATTTTAGCTTGAATTGATTTATTTCATGAAAGTATGCTAGATTAATTACTGTGTATGGTCATTAGCAATGGTCAATGTTCAATAAAAAAGATACACAAAACAATTTATTTCAACAATTAGTTTTAACCAGGCTTTGCCACAAAGGTCAAATGTGCACTCCATGCAAACAACATCACAGTCTGCTAGAGCTCAACCACTGTGCACAGTGGCATGACTGCAGTGACCTCTTCCGTAAACAATGATCATGTGATTGGAGGAGCCCGACGAGCCGTCTATCCAATCACGTGCGAGCTCGGCATGATTTAAACGGAAGACCTCGCAAGACGAGCATATCAACAGTCCTGTTTTTACTCCTGTATATTCAGACAGTCTCCTCCATGTCGCGTGTTTTTCGCTGCTCTGCTGTTTCGTGAACTACAATGTCTGGACAGCGTCTCTCCTTCAACACCCGGAAACTCCTCAGTGTGGACGAAGACACAGCTGAACGCTATCAGTGGGCTGTCTGCCAGCTTGCTGTGTTTGCTGCCGATATGACTCAGCAGTTCACCGCAGTAAACTCGTGTGGAGGAGACTAACTAACAAGAGGAGACGGTGCACAATCCCCAAACGGCGGTAAGAATATATTTGGTGACTGCTAGCTAAGCTAAAAGTAAAAGAAGTAAAAGAAGCAGAACCAGTCTAAGTTTGGTTATTAAAGTGTATTTTTTGGTCTTCTAATTTACAGGAAGCAGTACGCCGTCTCCACAACTCGGAGACAAACTGTATGCACTACGAACCGGAGCGAAGGTAAGTTTAAAGAATATGCTTTCATTGTGCTGTATGAGGAAACGTTCAGATGCATTCTTGACCGATCTTAACCGTCCATTTTGTTTTTCACAGACTGACCTCTCCTCATAACAAGGCCGTGACCTGCTATTTACTGAGAGCTCTGTCTGCAAGTCCGGATTCACTTGATGCAGATAATGACGCCATTGTGTGTAAGTGACTTTTACTGTTTATTTATTACTTTTTACTGTGACTTTTAGATCAGACTCGTTGTTGGTCAGTGTGACTATTTTTCAGGTGCATTAATAGATGTGTTGTGTCAATATGCAGTGCACTGCGCAGTACTTATTGTTTTTACTGATTGTTTTTACAGCTACTGGAAGTGAGACACAGTGTCCTGGCTGAAGACGAGGTGGACCTATGGAAGTGCGCCACCATAGACATGATGTCTGATGAGGAAGACGGCACACTTTACGGGGTGTCTGGGTGGATTGTGCGACCTCCGTCATTCCGCAGCAGGAGCTGACTTAACTCTGTGCCACGCTGCAGTCAGATTGGAGGCGAACCCGAACTACAGGGCAGCACCACAGATGTCTTGAGCACATGCAGACAGATCGCCGTCAGATGCCTACAGCTCCGAGGCGGCGAATAATAGACAGTTGATGGCGCTGTGTGATTTTGATTTGTTGTTGAAATCTCCTATTTGTAATTGTACATAGTTGTGTGATATAAATAAAGCTCTTTATTTGAATAAACATGTTCCTCGCAAATGTTCCTTTACTCAAATTCATTCATGTCCTTGATGGTAATAATAGTGTAGCCCATAGGATAACAATGACATGAATATACAACATAATAATAATTTTATTTAAATGTTTAATAATAATTATACATTTATTATAATTATTATATTACAAGGGTTATTATTTTTAAATAATTTTTATATTTTATTATTGTAGGGGAGGGGTTTACATTTATAATGACCCAGAGTGACCAATAGGGACAGATCTGCCGACCAATCACGAGTGATGTTTCTTGTTTCAAAGTAGTGGTTTCATCCAGGAGTGAGGAATTTCAAGCCAGACGCGGCTCCGCTGCTGTTCATATGCTAATTAGAGCCATTAGCACCTCCCGGGAGGTCTCCACATACGTCATGGGTCCTTTTTCGACAATTTCTGGCACCCGTAAACGCCACGTTCGCAGCCTGTAAATTGTCGGAAACTGCCAAAAATGAGTGAGATTTCCGGGCGTTTACGGGGACGAAAATCCTACTTTTCATCCAGTGGTGTCTGTTAAGAGCTGTTAAGTTTTGTTGATTCAAAACACACCCAAAACACACATTAAATATGGCTTAATGCCGCCCATTTCAAACACAAGCCCACAAATCAGCTTCATTATACCGAACAGGATTCACAGACAAAGCACTTGTCTTTATCTGGACACATTTTCCCCACAAATACAACATGCTAATTGTTTCAGCATAAGCCTATGGCATTTTACATTGTATAAATTAGCCTAGCAGCTAGCAGGGACAACATCAACATTTAACAAAGGTAACGTCACAAAATTTGGTTCCATTACAACTCAGAAGGTTCACTGACAAAACAACTCTTAACTATACTAAACACATTACCCAAACAAATACAACATGCTAACATTATTAGCGCAAGCCTACAGCATTTTACATTGTATGAATTAGCCTAGCGAGCAAGACTTAAAATGTTATTTTGTGGAGGCTTCACTGTCTCGACAATTATTTTTCTATTCTGGAACATTAAAGAAAATAAAAGCTTTCTTTCCACTGATCGAAAAAAAAAATAGACAGGAGGTCTGTGTCACTCCAATGTGTAGTTACATTTCAGGGGACGTGCATGTCAGGCTACATTATGTAACGCAACTTGACCCTATATCAATATAAACGGCGTTGTCTAAATGTATATCTTGCTTGAAAATATATTGATATTTTGTACAAAGTCATTAAATCACCCAGCCCTACTTGTTACGACATCAGAACGGTTGCGTTATGGAAGCGTAGCAGCCACCCTTTGGTTCCCACCTGTTGAAGAACTGTGTGCAGAAAACTCATTTCCACTGAAATTGCATAGTGCTCCTTTAAAATGCAGTTAAAGACACGCGAGTATTAAATTGGGAGACAGAATAAAAGACGGTGGGGAGCAGGATGTGTGTGCATGATTTTGAGCAAACGGAAGACAGTTTTCACAGCCTGTACAAACATATGGATGGGGGTTAGACAAAGGGGTACGAGAGTGCAAGATCCAGAGAGGCCGGACGGACAGACGGCAAGAGATATACAGCAGGTTGGGGAGATAATAAAGACATGAGGAAAAGTGAGACAGCAAAAAGGATGGAGGCAAGGAGGGGGATGTTTATCCTCCCCATGATCATGTAGCCGTCTGTCTCTCATTTAGCCCAAGGTTCTGATTAAGTCGTTTGTGTTTAAAGAGGAGGAAGCCTCTAATTCCCCTCCTTTCATCTAATTTAATTATGTGCTGACATTCTCCCTTTCTTCCTTAGAAGGATAAAAAGCAGCTTAAGCTTTTATGTGGAGCTTTAATGACAGCGGCGAGGAAACTTTACTCGCTGATTGCTTAGCCTTAAGTGTGTTTAGCCTTAACACAGTGCAGCACCAAACACAGTTGTATACGCGCTCTCGCAGATACACGTACTATATTCCACAAAGCTATCCCACACGGGCTCACGGGTGGCTTGTATACACGCTTTTCACACATACACACAGCGTGAAAGTCTTTTTATGTTGAACTAAAGTTCAGGCAGGGTGCTAGAAACACAGCGCTCTGTTTAACATGCAGCTGCATTACTGCCTTTGGGTGCATTCACGCTGTTGTGTTTTGAAGTTGCTGGCATGGTGGATCAGTGGATACACAGTTGCCTCACAGCAAGTAGGTTGGCTGGGGTTCTTCTGTGTGGAGCTTGCATGTTTTACATTTGTTTTTGTGGATTGCATCCCACAGTTCAAATAAAAAGGGAGGTAAAGTAAATTGGAAAATGTAAATTACCCAGAGATGTGAATGTTTTTGTGTGTTTCCATGTTAACCCTGTCCTTACAACTCTCGAGTGTTAAGTTTGCATTAAGCGCAAACAGCAGCACGAACAAATTTACACAGTAAACAGAAGCGTATCAGAATACAGCGTGATAAAACACATAAGATACCAAATAAGAGCCCGTCTCAAAGGCTCTTTTCTGCGGAGGTAAATACTATAAAAGCCCCGGCTACTAGAATGTTCTGGTAATCTCATGTACAAAACATGAATGGCTTGCAGCAGGACTTATAAAAACTGCAATCTCTCTCCAGTGTGCACCCTGCCTGTCACCCCAGTACATACTGGGATAGGCCCCAGCTGCAGGATAAGTGGTTTAAAAAGGTTTAGGGGAGAAAAAAAAAAACATTTCAGTCAGCTCTCTGTGGATTTGTTATGAAGAAAGAAGGTTTCGAAGCTTTTTATAAAGCCGCACTGCGAAAAATTCAAAAACTCAGTAAATGCTGTGCAATGTTTCTAAAAAGCATCGAGAATGAGACTATATCAACAATAGCATTATATTCCTGTATACATCTTAGATGGATGAGTTACTACTTGTTCTGGTGTGCTGCACGTTGGCCAGCTGTCATAATTTCTGTTGAGTTTCCTAAAAGTTACCCCAGTGTACTGTAGGTAGAGTAGAAAAGTATCATCTAACTATCCATAAAAGATAAATAAATAAATCTGTAAGCATTTCTGGCAAAGATAATTAGGACAGCAAACAGAATTTAGATACAAACACTCACGTGAACTAGCAAACGCTTGCATTTTCACAGACACACACACACACACATTCACAGGGAGCTTCGTTAATACTCTGGGCATGTCTACACTTCACAAAAATAATCATCCCATTCCCATCAAAAAGTAAGTTTGGAGACATTCATCAAACTACTGTACAGCATCGGCGTAACAGCCCTCAGCAAGAAGTGTATTGTAAGAATCAGCTGTATAAACAGCGCTACACGGGTGGGGCCCAGCCAAATCAGCAGAAATATCTTTAATTAGGATGAGGGCTATGGGTATAGTCACACAGACAAACAAACAAGCCATTAATCACCTCATTGGCAGTCTCACACACACATTTTTTAAGAGGGAGACTAGGTGTGTGTGTGAGAGGACAAAGTCAGAAAGTGAGAGCAACAGTCAGAGGAGGAAAAAGAAGAAAAGAGCGATGTGAGAGGAAGACGATGAAATGATAGAAGGACAACAATTTAAAAGAGGCCATGAAGAGAAGAGGGACAGTGAAAGGCCAAGTGTTATAGGGACAAAGAAAGGACTAGGACTGTCCCCTAATAGTCGACCAAATGTTAGTCGAATAGAAAGGTCATTGGTTGGCAAGATTTCATTGGTCGCTTCATCACAGAAAAAGAACAACAACAAAAAACGAACAAACCTGAAATTCTACCAGGAGCTGCGCCTTGTCAAAATGAATCAAAACCTATATGACCATCAAACCAGTCACAGCCAACAGATATCTTTCCCTTCTTCTGTAAATATTCAGTCTGATAAATACAGAAACGTTGATCATGTTAGTGCAGGGCTACCCAGAGCTTTACATCTGTCCCACAGACGATAGGCCTACACACTTATAAACAGCATCTGGAAGAGGATCAGCTCTGCACTCAGGATTTCAGGTAAATAGACTGTATGATGCTTGTTAAGGTCACTGAGCAACCTCAGACGCAACCTACCACCATACTCTTGAAAGCTGGCACACAACAGGCACAAAAGTAGTGCCCAGCACCTGACCTTGCGTATTCCAGGCGGTTGAAGATGCAGCATGTGTACGGCCTCTAATTTACAGGGCTGGTTCCTGTGGTTATTCCACAGGCTAGTTAATAACATGTCGGGCAGGAAATCCAAAGTGTGGGATCATTTTGAGAAGGCGAAGGACGAATCCAAGGTGATGTGTAAACTCATCTTCATTGGTCGACTACAAACATGACGTAACATCTGAAACATAGAAGTAGCCACATGCCCATTAGCCCACAGCGTCATTAACAGGCGGCTCGCTCAGTGTGTGACGTGCACTTGTAGATAAAATATAGGCCTATATTAATGAAGGTTCATCAGTACAGTTTTGTATTTCTCTGTAATGTAGCACGGTGTTAACAATGTTACTGATACTATTCTTTCTCACACCTTCAACTCAAACCATTGTGTTGCCCCGCCCAAGACATATAATCTAATAATTAAATCAATATCGTAAACATGCAGGTGACTACTCAACTAATGACTCTAAATGATGACTATTGGTTGACTGGGAAAATTCTTAGTCGGGGGCAGCCCTTGAAGGGACAGAGACAGTTGGGAAGTGGGGGGTTAAATGATGAATAAAATATAGAGAAATGTAACAGAGGAATAGACTACATGAAAAAAAGGAGTGAACTCAGTTTGGTATATGCAGCTGCATGTGTTCATATGTTATATAGACCAACATTCATCATCGTCATCATGAGGAAGTTAATGAAGCACAGTAGCTTAGGGGCAGGATCCCTATCTGTGTGGATGGAACATTATTCACGGTTTAGCACTCCCTCACATAAACCTCTGTTTCTATCTGAGACACTATCATGCGTTTACATATAAGACCTGCCAGCCAACATTTACAGGTATTTACATTAAGAGCCAGCTAACCCCTGAATCCCTCCAGGCACAGCTGCACCACATTCCCACTGTGATGCAGACATACTTTGTGATTCCACCAGATGTGCTACACCACATTTCAGGAGCATCCCTTAAGAATCCTAGAGGCAGCTCTCAGCTCTGCTCTAGAGCTGCAACACTTCATTGATTAGTTGTCAACTATTAGTTTAATTGCCAACTAATTTGATAAGCAACTGATTGGTTTGAGTCCAATAACGATATCTTTGTGTTGTGGACAAAACAAGACATTTGAGGATGTTATCTTGGACTTTAGGAAACTCTGATCACTACTTTCTCACATCTAATAGACCAAACAAAAATCACCAGATTCACTGACCCTTCTCTTCTTCGCTAAAAGTATGCATCTAGTCTACCTCCAACAGAGTCACAACATGTTGCACAGAGCAGATCAAGCTGGGCAGGATATGAAACATCAGGATCCGCTCAATTTTCCCAAATAATCACCCTGTAAATAAGAATACTAAATAATTATGAGAATGAATGCATTCACAACTAAAACCCAGCCATCAATCTTTGATCCATGTTGCTCATAACTGGACTTTGAACAGTATTAACTTTGTCTTTAGGCTACAGCATAACAAAGAAGTAAATAACAACATAAACACCATTAAAACAGACAACAAAAGAAACCATTTCAGGACACACCAGACTAACTTACTTGTGGTAGAGGCATATAAATCAAGATAGTGACCACAGCAACAACATCTGCAAGTCTACAATTCGGACAGGCAAAGCGCTCCACTTCTGAAACACTCCTGACTGTGCGGAGAACTAAACCAAACTAGGCCAGATTGTCCTGACCTGGGCCAGAAAAATAGGCTGGCACACTGATCAGCTCTTTGTCAAAAACACTTAATAAGAGCTATTTGTCTCAAAAGCACTGTGAGGATACTGGAAGCAGGTAAATTCAATGCAAAAGAGTTTATCTGTGCTCAAAAACAGCAACAGACAAACTCGAGTCGATGATACGGAACAAAGACTGCCTTTGCATAGCTTTGTACTTCATTCAAGTCTCAAACTCAGTTCTTAAAATTTGACCTAACATGGGCTTATGGATACTGGAGTCACAAGATGTTGATTTGTCTTTTTTTAAAACATGTATTAGCTTACAGCATTATATAAAGGCATCACGAGGCCTGACCTTCTTTGGAAATGTAGGTACAACCCAGTCCTCTTGCTTACCACATTCCTGAGTTGGCTAGCTCCCTCAGTGGAACTCTCCAACATGTTCTCATCCAAAGTCCTCACACGTCTCTGCTTTGGCATCTGCTGCTGACTTGAGAGGATGGTCGCTACCAACACAGAGACATCAACAAAAACACATGGTTAGGTTTTGACAAAAACACCATGGTTAGGCTCTACATTAATGAGGGAAACAAATACCAGGGTGAAAGTCTGGGGTTTGTTGGACCCATCCGCCACCCATCCCAGCCACCATATAGGGACTTTCCAGCTCCTTATAGAACGTCATTATAGGCATTACAGGCCATCCACGACAGGTGCCATCTGGCCAACCAGCAGTGCATCATGACACTGCGAAAGGTAACGTCGTCGGTGTGTCATGCCCCTGCAAAGGGTGGCTCTTAGCATCAGGTGTTTGCCGCTAAAATCACTGACGAAGCAGTGGTATTCTACGACTTTGGTCCACTCTTAATATCTTCTTTAAAGACATTTAACAAGTTTTATTCTTCCATTACATTCAAATCTCATTCAAACTATATTTTTAGAAAGTTTTAATTCCTACAATAAAGATATAATTCAAAACACAATGCTGTTGATTAATCATTTGGTTCTCTTCTTTCAACATTTAACTTTAACACAAACTATTATAATTGAACGGCTCTGTTCTCCTATTTATTGTTCACAAAAAAACAGCCAGAACGCTGTGCTGCTGTGCCTGGTGGAATCCACAGGTTAATGTTAGCTTGAGTGACCACACACAGCACAACAAACGCGCCATTCTCACAGTGATGCTGCAGGGTTCACACATCCTCCAGCTCCGAACAAAGCAAGGTGAATTCTGAAAGCAGGATTTCTGGTGGCTAACGTTAGCAAGCCAGCTAAGAGGACACAAGTGTAAAGAAAGCTCCATTAAGATGCAGACATGAATGATCTGCATTCTGCAAAACCCTGCCCCAAAAAAAGCGCTCTTTGGCTCTGGAGTAATCGAGCATACGGTCTATCTTTAATCCAAAGCCACTGATTTTGCAGAGAGGTTACGTGTTTGCAGCTGTGATTACCTCTTACGGCCACTGTGAGTGGTCTATAAATCCACTTAGAAGTCATAGAGTGACCTAGTAGTAGGTGTCTGTGCATCCATAGGTACAATCATTAACTGACAGATAATTCAGCATACTTTAAATGGTGCAAAGATGTAAACAAATACAGGCCAAAAAACACTGGGCTGAATAGAGAAAGCCCCAATACGCCTACATGTCAGTGTTTGCATGTTTTTCCATCAGCCAAAAACATGACTGACTTACTCTGTTTTTACACAAAATTCAAATTTCACACTCACAACAAATAAAAAAAAAAAAAAGAGTGACAAGGAGCTCCGCCCACATCAGAAAAAACTCATTTTAAAAGACGAGGATGTTGCTTCAAACAGGATTTAAATTTCAGAAGCAACTTTGCTGAAAAACAGCAGGTAATTACAGCTTTAATCATCGCAAGCGTTGGGGGTGAAAAATTACCCACATACACACTCCCGACAGGATTAATCATATGCAAATAAACAACATAGTATGCACACAAAATTTACTGCACTGCAAAATCATTTTAATGCAGCATGCCCGCGCTTCTTCAGCATTAAAAATATTTCTCTTTCTCCATCCACTACATTTTTAACTCTAACAATCTGACAAGCAAAAAACAACACCTTCTGGATTCTGAAGTAAAATGCCGTCCTAAAAAGTGCATATTTTTTATAACTGAACCACAGATAGGCGGGACACACATGCACACACACACTGTACAGAGGAGAGGGACTAGAAGTCTAATGGGACCTGAACAAGGGATTCCTAACGAGGAGCTCTAACAGGTGTTTCTCATTAAAGCTGGAAGAAATGAATCTAGTGCAGGGAGAGGCAGAGGGAGAGCCGAGTGTGAAGAGTGAAGGGGAGAGGAGAGAAGCAAACGATGAGCTGATATATTCCCGTGTTATTCATTAGTGTCTTACAGGCTGCTGATATTAATGATTCACTGTCCATAAGATTTCCCACCCTCGCTACACACACACACACATACACACATACAAGTGCAAAAAAAAAACAAGCTCAGGCTCACAACTAGCTTCTACCTCACTCTCTCCTCTTCTCTCCTCTCTGGCCTCTTCGCTCTCAGCTAAAAAAACAGATTTGTCTTTTAATCTCAGCTGCCTTTTTTGTTTTTGTTTTCTAATTTTGCCTCATATAACCCTCTGTTTTTTGTTTTTTGGTGATTCTGCTGCCTCTCTTTTATGGTTCCCTCTTGCTTAATGTTATTCCTGCCATCTGTGGGTGAGTGTGTGTGCATCTGTTAATCCACAGCAGGAGTGGGTCAAGAATAGACTGTAATTGATGGAACTGCAACCAACAGGTTGCTGACAACACGTCGCTGTGAGCAACTAAAAGCACATATGAGCGCACTCCTACACACACCCTTACCTTCTCCCTGGCATGTGTGTTTTTTTTTTCTCCCATGGCTAGACATTTTACATCTACCCTTTACCTGTCCTAATTAACCAGCTGGACCGATCCATCACCTCGGGAACTGCTCTGATTAACCCTCAACGCCCCAAACTCGCCTTCTTTCCCCCAAACCCCCTCACCTGCCCTCCTTTGCTCACCCCCCACTGGCAACACTTCAGTACACATCAATGCCTCCGCTCCATTAACCGTTATAGTGGACTGTGCCAAAGCCCACGTGCAAAAGAAGAAGGAGGAGGAGGAGGATGAAGAGAAGGGGGGCTCTCATTAAACACAATAGGCCCCGACAGAATCAATTACAGTGATGTATCGATTTGTCAGCGGGTCCCAGTGGCTCAGTCAGGGCTCCGGGACCTGCCGGCGAACAGGAGGGAGTGGGGACAAATGGAAGGATTAAAGGGAGAAAGGAGTGGGGAGGTGGAGAGATGAAAGGACAGCAATGGAGACAGACGTATGGAGAGGGGAAATTTTCAAGAGGAAGGAGAGATGGAATTGAAAAGGGCGCATTGGTGAGGAAGTGGGGAGGACTAAAGAGGAGGAAGTTAGGAAGAAATGGTTGAAGGAGGTGGAATAAGAAAAGCGAGGCGGAGAAAAGAGGCAGATGGAGGGTGGGAGAGGCGGAATATAGACCTGTAAATGGAGGGGGGGGGGGGGGTGGAAATACATTTCCTTTTCAAACTACGAAGCCTTCTCTCACCAAGTGCCGCCCAATTTCTTTCATGTCCTCCGTTCACCTTTCTTTAATTTCTATCCTCCACCTCCTCAACCTCTTGTTCTTTGTGTTTTCCCACTTCATCTCCCTCTCTCCTCCCCTCCATTATAACTTTCTCCACCTGAACTTTCCATCCAGGGCATGCTGTACTTCCATCTCCAGCGTGCGGGGGTCACTTAAGCACAGACAGGGCTATAACCTTGAAAGTAATATCGAGCCACAACTAAGTTAAAGAAGTGTAGGCTGCAACATGTGAGGACGCCGCAGGGACATGGCCGGGGAGACATAATAATACTGTATGTCCACGAAACGGGGATTTGTGTTGATTAAAGTAAGAGAAATATGGAATCCTTTGGGTTCTGGTGTAATAAAACTTTATAGCCGGCTTGAGACAGTTTTATCTATCCATCCATCTATACTGTAAGATAACTCAACTTATGCCTTTGGTGTATTTTTATAAGCATATAGGTGGCGTTCATACGTACACGACCGTTATTATCTTCCGCTATTTGCCAAAGTCATCTCACACCTGTGTTACACTTTGCTGCTACGTCTATTCAGAGCCAGGGAATAATAGGGCAGACACATACGGCAGCCCGCACAAACTAAGTAGCTACGAGGCTTTTTATGTTTCACAGATGACAGACAGCACGTATTCTCCTTCTCCTGTAATGAGGCAGCAGGGCTCCAATAGACAACATGGGACATGATTAGATGGCACATTCACAGCAAATATGCCTCCAACTTGACAACCATAGAAGGAAAGGAGCCAGTCATTCGCACGGCGGTGTAGATGGCGTGCTTAAAAAGGCGTACAGGTAAAATGACGGCGTATGCGTCGCTCATGGTGTGTTGTCAGGGTCAAGGGTAATCATGTTGTTGTTGAGCAGTAAAGACAAGCACGACAAGCTGGGCAGAAGTGCATTCTCTGTGTCTGTAATGACAGACATCATACTAGAACTAGAGGATAGAACATTTTCTGCCATTTTGATTATCATAATAGGCCTTTCATGTTTTTTCTTATTTTACCTGTAAATGCTCAAATACAGATGTGAGTGTGTTATAACCACAGTGATGTGTGAATTAAATTGCTTTTTTTGTCAGCCACAGCCGTCTAAATTAAAGGATCCTGTGCTCCTGTGAGGCAAAAATCAAAAGTTGTTTCATGAAGGCACCCTCTAAAGCAGGCAGGTCACTTTTCTATGGAGATAAATTTTTCTCAAATTATTTGTGTGAGCAGTTTGAACATCCATGTGTAATTGTGTGATCTGTAAATATAAATCACCCTTTACAAATTCAATAAAAGATTTGTAAACCCCCAAAATATTTTGCAAATATCAAACAGATCTGCAAGGACACAAGCAAAGGCATAGACAAGACGACCTGCTGAAGTTCAAACTGAGCATCAGAATGGGGAAGAAAGGTGATTTAAGTGACTTTGAACGTGGCATGGTTGTTGGTGTCAGACGGGCTGGTCTGAGTATTTACTGGGATTTTCACACACAACCATCTCTAGGGTTACAGAGGATGGTCCCAAAAATCCAGTGAGCTGCAGTTCTCTGGGTGAAAATATCTTGTTGGTGCCAGAGGTCAGAGGAGAATGACCAGACTGGTTCAAGATGATAGAAAGGCAACAGTAACTCAAATAAGCACTGGTTACAACCAAGGTCTGCAGAAGATCATCTCTGAACCAACAACACATCCAACCTCGAAGCAGATGGGCTACAGCAGCAGAAGACCACACCAGGTGCCACTCCTGTCAGCTAACAACAGGAAACTGAGGCTACAATTCACACAGGCTCACCAAAACTGGACAATAGAAGATTGGAAAAACATTGTCTGGTCTGATGAGTCTGGATTTCTGCTGCAACATTCAGATAGTAGGGTCAGAATTTGGTGTAAACAACATGAAAGCATGGATCCATCCTGCCTTGTATCAACGGTTCAGGCTGCTGGTGGTGGTGTAATGGTGTGGGGGATATTTTCTTGGCACACTTTGGGCCCCTTAGTACCAACTGAGCATGGTTTAAACACCACAGCCTAAATGAGTATTGTTGCTGACCGTGTCCATCCCTTTATGACCACAGTGTACCCATCTTCTGATGGCTACTTCCAGCAGGATAACGCACCATGTCACAAAGTTCAAATCATCTCAAACTGGTTTCTTGAACATGACAATGAGTTCACTGTACTCCAATGGCCTCCACAGTCACCAGATCTCAATCCAATAGTGCACCTTTGATCATGGATGTGCAGCCGACAAATCTGCAGCAACTGTGTGATGCTATCATGTCAATATGGACCAACATCTCTGAGGAATGTTTCCAGCACCTTGATGAATCTATGACACGAAGAATTAAGGCAGGGGGTCCAACCTGGTACTAGCAAGGTGTGCCTGATAAAGTGGTCAGTGAGTGTGTATATGTATTTGCTGATGCATTTCATATTTGCAGAATATTGTCTTTGTGAAAGGTGTTTTAGAACAATTTTCTTCTTTTTTTAATCCAAAAACCTTATTCCTTCGTTTTTAATTTATGTTTATGTATATATTTCATAGTCGCGGTAAAGCCAGACTAAAAGCCGATGGGAAGGCCTTATAAGCTGGCATTTACTGTGACAAAAAGCCAGTGTTTACCGCGACTTTGAAAGCTACTGAAACCACGTAAACACACACTTGTGTACCAACGAGGCTGTTGTATTTTAGCAGGATCTACTGTTATGCTGCCTATGTTAACGAGCAACACTGTGTAACAAAACCCAATGAACCAAGTTAGCTTTAGGCTAATTTACGCAGTACAGTTGACTTACTTGCCGAGGAGAAAGCTGGCAACTTCAGCGTCCCTTTTCCTTCCACCTGGGGAAGACTAGCCCGATGTTAATCCTCTTTTTTGAATGCTCCGGTCACGCTGCCTTTTAAGTTCCCTTTGTCGCTTTCTTGGCGATGATGGAACGTCTCCTGTGCTGCTGCTCCATATGCATGGTCCTGCATTATGTTGCAGTAGTGCAGATTTTCAAACTTGCTGGGGTAGTAAGCCTCTCTGCTGATCTTCTCCTCCGGCGTCTCAATCACTGAGGTCATTCCTCCTCTGCGCTGGCTCGCAGGTGCTATTGGTGCTGTTTGTCCCTTGCTGGCAGCTGTCTTAATGCATCATGCCATACGCTGCCACCCACTGGCCAGGTGTTGTCAGTGCAACACAAATCTCTCAAAACCAAGATGGCCGACAGAAAGCAAGAGATGTTGTGCAGCTCAAGAATATCTTGCCAGTTCTTCTAAAACAGGAGACCCTGGCAGGTAAATAAAATCTGGAAAGATCAAGTAAAATCTTAAGAGTTGTACAGTTGTTAAATTTTCCAGGAAAATTACAATAAATCATCCTTCCACTAAACTGGACATCATGCATTGCTGGCTATATTTCACAGTTAATACTATTACTGCTTCTTTGTTTTTTGTTCTACAGTGACTTTATAACTGTAAATAAACTGATTTATGTTATTGGAATGTAGAGTTTTTGTAACAGAAACAATATTTTGACAACATTTTTGTTATTTTTGCAGAAAATGTTCATTGGAAAAATGACGTAGTTCAACAGGTGAGGAGTGAAGAGGAAGGAGTTGAATGAGGGAGGGAGGAACAGGGGGGAGAAGCTGAGGAGTCACAAGCAAGGTTCAGCGCCTTTGCATGGCACTGAGCAGTATTAGAACATGTTAAAATATGTGAATGCACTGGTTTTTATGTTTTATATGATTTATGTTAATCTTTAAATTGGTTTGTATTTCTTCAGTTGAAAACTTAAATGCATGCTGTCCACCCAAGAGGACATGTGATGAACACCTTAAAAATCTTGACTAAGGTCGTAATAATTCATGCATGAAAGGCAAGTCAAAAATATCACAATATTTAATTAACCTCCCACCATGTCTCCAAAATCTCGGCTGTGCGTTCCAATAACCTTACTACCATACTGTATAGTATGCCAGGAAAAGATTTCCCAATATATAGTATGTCAAATGCAGTATGCCAAAAATACCTGGATGTTCTACTACATCCAGCATGCTTTTCTGGTTATTCTGACCCACAGTCCTCTGCGAAGTCCTCGACTGAGCTGTAAATAAATGACAGAAGTCACAGTGATGGATGACAGCGTATTCAAGTAACTGATAACTAGTAATAGAATATTGATTGTTTAAGTGAACAAAATGATCATAAAAAAAACAATAGGACATTACCACAAAAATAATGATGACAGAGAACTGCAGATGTAATTGCACTGTTGCAAGTATAATATGTTAGACTCTACAATCTGTGCAGTTAATTCTGTAAAGTTAAACTACACACAGGGGGCGGCACGGTGGTGTGGTGGTTAGCACTGTCGCCTCACAGCAAGAGGATTCCTGGTTCGAGTTTGCATGTTCTCCCGCTGTCAGCGTGGGTTTTCTGCGGGTGCTCCGGCTTCCTCCCACAGTCCAAAGACATGCAGGTTAATTGGTGACTCTAAATTGTCCGTAGGTGTAAATGTGAGTGTGAATGGTTGTCTGTCTCTATGTGTCAGCCCTGTGATAGTCTGGTGACCTGTCCAGGGTGTACCCTGCCTCTCCCCCCTGCGACCCTCAAGAAGGTTAGAAAATGGATGGATGGATAAACTACACACATATGTAACAACAGCAGAGCTCTTCAGATTGACATCCATACCTGGCGAACTTGGTAAGAGGCCACATACTTTTTAAGGGCAGCTGCAGTACCTACTAAAAGTAAAAAGAGAAAGTATGTGATTCTAAATGCACCCTAGGTGCGTACACTACAAATTAGCAACAGGGAATATGTTTAAAATAAATATAATATTTAGGAGAACACTAATAATTCTATGAACGTAATAAGGACAGGTTTTATTCAGTACCCATTTGTGGCAACTGAGGCATGACTAGCTTTGGTTAAGTTAAGGAGAATCAAAGCACTTATTTAAACCCTCATCCTACTGACTGTGGTACCTGCCTGCCCTTAGAGGTATCCTTTTTGTCCCATCTCACAGGTTCTTTATTCTATCATTACCATTTGTCATCACTTTGTCATTCAGTTTGTTCCTAATGACTTTACATCATTGTGTTCTGTCTCCCTTTTAATTAGTGTTTTCAAAAGTACCAATGTACTGGGGTCCTTGGGGACCTCAGTCTGAAGCACATTTCTGTCTGTACGCTTTTAAAAGATGAAACTATTTATGTTTGCCATGGGTCCTAATTAAAGTATAACATATTATCAGAGGATTAGAGGCACTTAATCAGTCATTTTGAAGGACGCAGACACAGATTTCCTCATGTGCTCTGCTGAAGACTTTAAACACTGCTCTTGTTAAGATAAGATGATGTTTAAAGACAGCTAACTGTAACTGAACTGTAATTATTCTTAAAAAATAATACTCGTTTTTTTCAGTTGACAATGAAAAGAACAATAAACGTTATTTATATAGCACCTTTCATAGAAGAAATGCAGCACAAAGTGCTTTACAATAAAGGCAGCATAAGCACTGAGTGCTTCACATGAAAATAGACATAATTGACATAAAACATTAATGATTCATAAAATCAGAGTTGCAAAACTATAAGTCATAAAATCAAGTAACAGTAGCAGCAGTGTGAAGTGTAAAAAGAAATAGTTTCAGACCTGTATCGGGAAAGTCAGAGCTAGTTAAAGGCTAAAGTGAACTGATACGTTTTTAGCTTTCTTTTAATATCAGCTTCCCTGATATCTATAGGTAGTGTTCTCCATAGTTTTGGGGCGCATCCACGATCTTCTTCTGGCTGTTGTTGGGAACCTCCAATAAACCAGCAGCAGATGATCGCAGTGTTCTTGGAGGCACATAGTTAACAAGGGAGTTAGCAGTGTAGGGCTTTGTATACAAGGAGGAACTTAAAGTCAATTGTAAATGTAACAAGAAGTCAGTGCAGAGCAGCTCAGACTGGCCTGATGTGCTCTCTCCTCTTGGTTGTGGTTAATAGCTGAGCTGCAGAGTTTTGAATGTGCTGAAGTCTCTCAGTGGTGTGTTTTTAGGAGGCCAGGAAAAGTGCGGTACAGCAGTCAAGTCGGCTTGAAATAAAGGCATGAATCAATTTCTAAGCATCATTTTCATTTAGAAATGGTTCTACCTTAGCTATGTTTCCGAGGTGGTAAAATGATGGGACACTACCTTGTTAATGTGGGACTTGAATCTTAGATCTGACTATCAAACCGAGACTTTTCACCCCAGATTTAATCCAGGGAGTTAAATCGCCCAGATTATTAAGCAGCATTGCTCTTTTTCTTTTAGTTAATCACATAATTAATAATGTTTTGAGAAGAAATGAGTTAACATTTTGCTATGATGGCTGTCTCTTACAGTTTACAGTAGTTTATTCATGGAACCCCACTTGGTCATCCTTGTTAGGATGAGAGTTAAGGTGGTGAGGAATTGTGGACCTCAATAAAAATGATCAAAATCAAACTGACTTTAACCAAAACCACCATCTTTTTCTGACCTTAACCAAAGAAATATAGCAGCCTAAACTTGTTCACACATGTGGGATGAAAGATGCAACATGTCAATGTCCTGCACTCTATGCAGACTCAAGCCGATCTCACTCCGAAGTCGTCGAAATCTGGCGCTTGGGCAGTAACTTGCGGTGTCAGATACTGATGAAAATAGTCGTAATCTATTGGTTGGCGGCATCAGGGTGAAACGTGGTGGGACAAGACTGAAAGTTAAGGTGGTGAAAGGCCAAGTAGGGCGGGTGGGAGTGGTGGTGGATGGGTCCAACAAACACCAACTTTCACCAGGAGGAGCGGTGTTCATGTCCTGTAAGATTATAAAGCCAAACCCTGTTCTTCCTTCCTAAATCCTACCACGCATTTTTGTTACCTAAACCTAACCACATGCGTGAGTTGTGAGTGGAAAAAATGCCAATTTAAATTGTTGTACTGACGTAGTGCTTTTATTTTGAAAGAGACTGTAAAGTTCCTGTGAAAATAGAAATGTATTTTGACAGAAGACAATGCATGTAACAGACAGAACTTGATACAGCATCCCAGAACATTAAGTCACCCAGAGTACCTTTCACGTCATATGTGGATGTGGAATCTCCATGACCAAACGTCCATATGTGACGAAGTTGGAGTGAGAATGTGTTGGCAGACAAATCACTCCAGCCTCCTCCCTGTGACTTATGTGCAGCACAAGAACTTAACTGGACTGCAAACATTTTTATCAGTGAGCATGATCCATGCAGCAATTCTGTGCCCTCCAAAACATATTTGACCAAAGCATTCAGTAGTAAATATGCATAATTTGTTGGTGATGGGGTTCCTACAGAAAACATGACACACTTTGTAAAGAACAAAAGACTTTAAAGACAGAAAATACTAACAAAGAATTCCCTTGAGTGTTCATGAAAGGGCTCAGAAGAGAAGGAGTAGGTAAAGCAAGCCCTTTCTACATTAGGGGTGCCCTATCTTCCATTTTACCCATTTCACTTTTTATTTGTAGCCTCAAATTGTCACACATGGATGCAGCTGCTGTCCCTCGCAGCTCACTGTAGGTGACTTGTGAGACTCTGTGAACAAGCGAGTCCTTTCAGGGCTTTCTGGGTGAGGAAACTTGAATGGGTTTTCATCAGAAAACAAGTGGACATGCAGCCAGGGGCAGAACAAAATGTTTCCACCATGCAACTCGCTGTCAAAGAAAATGCCAAAACCAATACGAACCAATATAACTAATATGGTAAGAATCACAGCGAGTGTTGGCGAGACAGAGAGGGGGATAAGGGAGCTGCGTTCTGCTATTAGATTTACCACGAATGTCCACTGTGTTAGGTTTAAAAATGAGAAAAGTACATGATTTCGATCAGTATGTAATGTAGGAAAAAGTTTCTAAAATCGCCCAGCCCCCCCAAAACAACAAGTTGGTTTCATAACACAGCATATTTTTCTGTCTAACACACCCAGTCTGAACTCCAGTTCCGGAGAGGGGTCAGTTAATATACTGCAGTTAAATGTCAACTCCTCCAGTTTCACTGTCTTTCTGACAGCATCAACAACATCACAGACAACTCCAAATCTAACAAAGGTCAGGCCTCTTTTTCCGTTCTCCTTCCCTGTTTGTATGCATGTGTACGTGTGTGTGTGTGAATGTGAGAAAGAGAAAGACTGAGAGAGAGAGAGAGAGAGAGAGAGATGGAGAGAGAGAGCGCAGATCTCAGAGTTGTTTAAAACCAGCCTAGCGGTTCGATATCCATCAGATTTATGTCTCTGTTATTTTCCTCTCCTAAACAGTAAGTGATAAACTCAGTGAAGGACACAATAACAAAGATCTACCTTTTCACCTCTCTCCCTCCTTGTCTATCTCTCGGTCTTTCTCTCTCTGTCGCCGCGCTATCAATCAGTCTTGTGGTGATTGCTGTTGGATTACAGGGCTTTTGCTGTCCGCTTCTAGCGATTAACGTCGGGACAAATAAAATACCCTTATATCCCCTCACAGTGACTGAGGTAAAGAGCAGGGCAGCATGCACTGATGCTCATATTCACACACATAACCACATGCAGTGCACAAATGAACCTTAATCTTAAATTCAATCGCGCAATTTGTACCTTTGACATCCTGCCTCTGAGTTTCTGTGCGTTTGGTTGAGTAACAAAAGCGTGATTTTCTCCCTTGTCTACCCGTTTGTCCTTGTTTGATCCTCAAATGCACATCAGGCTAGAGATAAAGCAGTGGATGGTGGGTTGTGAACTCAGCTGAGGATAGTGGCAGCCATGATAGATTAGGACTGGATGTGGGGAGTAATGCAAAACAGCAGAAGTGAGGGAAAAAAACACACACACACACACCAACATGTACACATTCACCACAGAGACGACAAACCAGTTTCAGTGCCTGGTGTTTATCTTCCCCCAACTCCTGCACACACATACAGACAGATGGCAACAGCAGCCATTGGCACAGTTCCTTATTCCCTCCCTTACAAACATAATTTATCACCTGCAGCCGCGTCTTCAGTATGTATGTGTTTGTGTGAGACTGTGTGTGTGTGTGTGTAGACAGTCTGACCTGATCCAGTGCCACCCTAACCTTATTAAGAAACAAACGGAGGCAACAGAGAAAAATATAACGTGTTTTAATCCCTGTAGGTAAAATTGTCACTGCAGCATTGTCACTTAACACACACATACACACACACAGACAAACACACAGTCAAGAGATCCAAGCAGACTCCTGATGAGTCTTGAACATAACTCGCCATTTATCCTCCCATCAACTCCCCTCCTGTCTGCATCCTTTGCTTTTCTTAGCAGGTGCTTTATACCTTCAGCTAACCCATCCACAAGCATGTTGCTCAAATTAGTGCACAGAAAACATGGACACACACAAAAAGAGACACAAAACAGCATTTAATTGACATCCAGCAATACATTTATATTTTCATCTATTTGCACAACAAGCATTCTGTGCAGGTTTAGTATAAGCAACATCTGCACCACATGAACACAATTTAAATTACATCCATTTTGTGTTTCTGCTCACTTCAGTCTCTTATATCTCTGCGTGCATGTCCTTTTTTTTCCTTATTTAACAAGCAAGTGTGTGTGTTTTTATGTGCATGTGTGTGAATATCTCAGGGTAGTGAGAGGACACTCTGCCGGTCTCTCTGTGCAGCCGCCTCCTCATCCTTTTGTTCCTCGCTGGCTCTGCCCCTGCAAGACCAAATCCACCAATCAAAGGCAGAATGTACACACACAGCACTCAAATACCTGCCTATGATTAAAGGACAGATGTACCGAGCCTTTTGGAACTAGTTTCAGATGCAGACATCATAGCTTTTTTTTTTTTTTTGCTCCAGGAACATTTGTGATACATTCAGATAGACCCACCAGTCGAAAGTGCAGTTTGTGTGGTTTTCATCGGTCATCACCTGGGTTGTGTTTTGACAGCAAACTGAATCCAGTACTGAATTCACCTACAAATCCAAGTTGTCTGACACTTTGATTTTTGTGTGAAATTATTTTCCTCAAAAGAACAGGAAGACAGGAAGTTGAAATGTTGTTAATAAGAGCGCACTGACCATTTAAAACACTCACATACAGGAGGGTCAATTAACTGCACCAACGGAGCCTGCATATGATTTTATTAAGACATTTAGGAGATGCCTCTCCCAGTTTGCATCTGACTATGAAAAGGCCAAATTAACTATAAAGACAGCAAGTACATCAGTGTCATCCACACCGCCCACCTGATCTGACACGGGTGTCAGAAGAGGGTGGCATCAACTCAGCCTCCACTGATCCTCCAGCAGATGCTGTGGCCTGAGTTTTACTGTTAAGTATTTTCTTTTGTCTAACTTTATGAATAAGTCCACACAGGCTCTCAGACCAAAGATTCGCAACGAGACAAAACCATTTCAGAACGTTGCAGAGAAAGTTGCAGCAGTGTAAACTGGCTGTCGGTGTCACCTGCAACTCAGCTAGTCAAATCGCCAGCAGCTGGTTTTAGAAAGTTAAGCATGTCACCTGTGTCTACAGCCAATCAGCTTGTAGTGTTCACAGCGTGTTCACTTGCTGCAGCCCCGTCCCCACTGAGCATGGAACGGTGGGTCGCTGCTGCTGCTCGCTAGGTGAGCCTATGCCCCGTCTACACACCCATTCGAATTGACTGATAAATTGGCACTGGTTATATATATTTTTGTGGCGTATTTATTATTACAGTATATGAATACAGTCCATCTGATGCTCATTTTGTTTGTTTTTCACTGTTTCATCACGCCTACAAATGCACCTGTCATCTCACTTTCACTATCCTCATACATATGTTAAGAAGCTACAAATTATATTCAGCCACAAAATAAGCCTTAAAAGCTGAAAAACACAGCCCCTCAGACAAACACAACAAGCCGAACAGCATCTGAGAAACACTGATTCATAACGTGAAACTGCTTAAGTCACTGTTTATACTGGTTTTAATCACCTGGTTTGTTTGTTTTGGAGAGGAAGAAACCTCTGTGGATAATTCGGCTCCCAGTGAACTGAAAGAATCTCAACTGGAAGTGCAGCCTTGGCACATGGGAAAACTTTCAGCTGGTTGCAATCTGCAATCTTCTCCACTAGATGTCACTAAATCCTACACACTGTTCCTTTAATTATCAATATCTCTCTTGAAGCATCACTACATTTTGCTTTGCTTTTCTTTTCTAAGCTTGATGACAGCTGAATCTTTGATAAAGTCAACAACTGACTGTTGCCTTTTAAGGTCTCCTGAAGTTGCAAAATTCAACAAGTAAGCATTCCCACTCACTGTTTGTGTCATAACCTACGGCTACTGTAAGTAATCAAATTCATGCACATTTCGTACCTACTAATACATTTTATATTTACATATGGATTTCCAGCCGTGAGTGTAACCACTAACGAGAGGGCATTTAGCTGACATTCAGGTTTTACAGGGAGTCAGTCAAAATAGTCACAAAGGTGTATGTTTTTAATATTTTTGAAATGTATGCAAAATAAAAGCACAGTTCAGCCGAGGTCTGAGTGCAGCTAAATGTCAATATATACATGCATTTAAATTACATTCAGAATATTACACTCCCAAGGAAGCAAACACAGCTCAGCTGGTGATGGTGACTCTAACTTGACCTTTTTGTTACCAACCACCATCTAAAGCTTCTTGCTAGGTTACTATACTGTAGACTCTGCACTGTATAAACTGTAAAATCAGAATACACCCAATTTCTAAATATTAATGTGATACCGCTGTGCAAGTACGCACTGACTGAAGGTTAGATCAAAGACAGCCAGAGGACTGAGGAAACACTACAGCACAACCAGACAGCTGGAAGCAGTTGAGTCACAGATAGATCATGAGTTGTTGTCTGGATATGAGGTAAGCGTACGTTAGGTCACAGTCGACGCACATGCTGCACGTAATATGCTGTCGCACAGCATTCACTCGTGTTTTGAGTGGGTGTACTTAAGAGTGCTCTATTACTGGACTAGTCACCAAAATAAATGTATATTTTATAGGTTTTATATAAGACTAACTTACAAACCCACTCAATATTTCCTGATAATACTCTATTTTATATGATGGTGAGCAGCAGGGATCAACCTACAGTAGAACTCCATTATCATGCTTAATATCATGCATCTACTCTGCGATGCACCTGCAGCTTCCACTCAACATCTGTGAGTACTTGGTGGCTGAGAGGAGGATTCAATTCAAGCGTCCCATGGGGATGCTACAGTAAAGCTATATTAAAGGGGCAGTTTTTGAAATAAACCTTTTGAAATGCGACTGTGTAAACAACATTTAGAAAGGACAAGTGCAAAGAATTAAAAATATACTGAGCAGGATTTTCCTGAAAACCAATATATGGACTTATATAGAAGTAATCCCTCTCAATCATCACTTATGAACCATTAGAAATGTGTAGCAGTGGGTTTTTCTGCAGAGGCTTTGCTCTCTGCTTGTACTTTCTTATTTTCCTCTTATTTTCTGTGTTTGGAACATTTTTAGAGTTGTAACCCTCGGGTGCGCACCAA
Source organism: Cephalopholis sonnerati (assembly GCA_019142605.1). Classification (NCBI taxonomy): domain Eukaryota; kingdom Metazoa; phylum Chordata; class Actinopteri; order Perciformes; family Serranidae; genus Cephalopholis; species Cephalopholis sonnerati. The sequence goes on from JAGQAX010000013.1 coordinate 38,651,841, forward strand.
AACAACCAGACCAAGACCTTCTTGAAGAGGTCATCTCGGTCTGGTCACAGACGGATTTTGGTGCGATTCGTTTGTAGTGGGAACGTGTTCTGACCTGGATCTGAACCAACTGCAGTCGCATGACGCATCATTTGGGTTAAACAAGCACATACTGTATGCACATTCAGCACATCCAATGCATCAAAACATTGTTTTCTAGTCGTTTTTAAACCAGCACGAAAGGACCAGCGCTAAAATCAACCCGCGTAGTTGTTCCTCCATTGTGACATTAGAAAGTGTCATATTTATCTTGCAAGTGTACTCTTCTTCAATGTTTTGTTTACTTTCTGGATTTCTCCCACATGTAAATTCTGACCAATCAAGAGCAGCTTTCTCACGCAAGGCGTATTTACAAACAGTAACCGACAATCCTGCATGATATACCTTTAACTGAATATTGTTGTGACCAAAAACTGCATGATGGGAGAAAATGTGAGTAATGAAGAAGGTGAAGGTGGAATAATAAAAAAAAAAAAAAAAAGACACCTATTCAGCTATGCCAAACTAGTCGGATTAAGTGCAGTGTATACATGTTTGCATGACTGCGTGTGTGTGTGTGTGTGTGTGTGTGTGTGTGTGCGTGCATGTTTGAAGGATGTACAGAGCTGTTTTGGGAGCCCTCTGTGTAGTATGTGTTAATCCAGTTATTACACGTCTCAATGTGATATTCACAGTGCTCTGCTCAGCACAAGGCCTCTAGCGCAGATTATGCCCACTACACACACACACACACACACACACACACACACACACACACACACACAAAACATCAACAACGCACAGACACACACACCCACACGCTAAATTTCGGAAATACAAGAAAAATACATCAACACTCTCTCTCTGTGTCGCACACATACACACACATTAAGCACCACATTAAGGCCCGATACCCAACATGCTGTCAAAGCTAAAGTCGTTCTGCTGGCTAACGATCCATTACACACTCCATATATCCGACAGAGAGAGGGATTGACAGAGCACAAAAAAAAAGAGGGATTACCCCCCATCGTGACCACTGGAATGGTGGAGGAGTGCAGAGGGAGAGGGAGCAATGGATTACATGCCGATCATGGTGAAAAGACACAGACAAGAGCAGGAACAGAGACAGACAAGGGCAGGGAAAAAAGCACATTTGCTTTTCAGGATATCAAATTGGAATGGAAATTTTAACAGCTACCTAAGCTTCAGACGGTACTTTTAAGTTTTAGAAGGTAGAACTTGATATATTAACTTCCCTATTGGTCTGGTAACAATAACATATGAGGCTCTTTTTTCATGAACCCAGCGGTACTGCACTAATTTAGTTAGATTTGACTGTCTGACATGCAAAAAGTACTGCTGACAATGTGGGACTTAAATAGTTTCTCATCTTCATATGGCTACATACACATGACCCTGGTGATGATCTGTAAATAAATAGAGACTTTAAACATAGCACCTTTTGTTTCTAGGTACAACACTATAAAATTCAGGATACCAAACTGGCAATCTTAATAAACAGGAGGGGGTTTAGTTTGTGTGTGCATGTTACGTACCATGTGAGATAATGATTTCCATGCTGATCTTGACATCTGCTGTTTGCCATAGCAAATACTGAAGCCTGCGTTTCTGTATCTGAGGTAGAAAACAAGAAGGGTTACTGCTTATGGCCTTAATTATTTTTTTTTTTTTTATTTTTATTTTATTTTATATACCCTTAATAGTGCCACAAGGGGAAATTCCAAGTTCAATTAATTAACAAAATCACAATTGTAGCTTGTAATTCTTCAAACACTATTATGTTTAACATAAACACACCCTTGTTTGGTTGTTTTAATGATTATAAAACCTCAAATACAGAGTAATATGTTGATCACGGTGGCTATACCATGATGGTGTGTTTATATATGTGACTTGTAAATGCTCTACCCTTTGCCATGAGTCTGAGTTCCTGCTTCAGACTGTGGAGTGTGTGTTCAGTTGTTTCAGAGTCCAGGTCAGGGTCCTCGCAGCCTGTTTGGTCCACACCACAGATCTCCCTTATCTCCAGGGCTGCACGGGACAGCGGACGAAACGCTGGACCCAATGCTGAGCCCAACGTGGGACGGGATGCAGAGAATGGAGGAGAGGGGGAACGGGAAAGGGAGGGAAGACTTGAGCGAGACAGGGTTGGTGTGGACTTGAACCTGAACAGGTCAGACCCTGAATAAAAAAAAGAGAATGAATGTTTTAATGCACAGAAGGATAGATGGACGAATGTAGTGATATACAGTACGGGTATCTTACAGAAACAGCTACAGAAAGTGTGAGTGCAAGAGAAAGATAACAAGAGATGTAGAGGAAGACAGGGGAGGGGTATGCAGCTGAGGATACAGGGGAAGAGGGTGAGAGACAGAGAAACTATCACAACAGTCAGTGGAATGAGTGGTGTCTCATCCCACTCCACTGCGAGCCACATCAAATTGAATCAGATTGAACATCCATCCCCACCTGCTCACTGTAAATTACATCGAGGCCCCCATTGAGAAGCTATGATGGTGTTGGTGTGCATGTGCGTGTGTGTTTGCGTGTGTGCGGCACACTGATTCCTCATGCTGCGTGCTGTCTAACCAGTTTCAGCTCCAGTGTTAAGTCTTTCATTCTTTCAATCTTCCATTGTCTCCTTACCTCTCCCTCCCTCCTCCCCTCCTCCTCCCCTCCTCCCTTCCTCAGTGCCTGGCTCTGTCTTTCAGCTGGCACAGAACCTCCACTTAGTGTTTCACAACCACCTGCACTGTCAAACTAAGCGGCATGGGAGGAATGATGCATGCAGTACAGTGTTGCTTACACATGTGCGCTCACACATACACACACCCGCAGACTCAATTTACTTCAATTCCAAAGCAGAGAGGACATAGATCTAGGTTTCAGTTACTGATAAAGCTTGCTGCCAGATTCAAAATGTATTCAGTAAAATGGGTGTGAGATTAGAATTTGATCTCTCTAAATTACCACTATTAAAAGTTCCTACAGAAGGTCAGATTTCAGGTGTAACTGGGGTCTGGCTAAAATAAAGAGTGAACTGCAGTGAACTTGAAAAGGAGTCCCCTACTCACGAAGATGCTCAGGAGCACAGAGCTATTTCAAGACATTTGTTAATGGCACATGGGAGCCAAAGCACAGATGTTTCGGCGTGAAGCCCTCTTCAGTGTGCCGTCAGACAGCACACTGGAGCGGCGCACTGACAAAACAGCACAATGAGGCACGCTGAGTGAGGCAACTTGCCGAAACGTCTGTGCTAAGGCTCCCTCGTGGAATTAAAAATATTGAAAAAATGCTGAGCACCCAGGAGTCCTTCTGATGCTGTAATCAACTGTGTTGAAAAGGTTTTGAGCTCCTGAGAGTTTTTTTTTCAAGTGTGGACCTCCTTTCAAAGTGTTCAACTTTATCTACACCTACTGAGCACAACGTGGGCCTCGGTGCTTTAAACTATTTGCTTTAGATGTGAAAGTGTGAATGAATAAAGTGAAAGAGAGGAATAAAACAAAAAAAAAGAAGACTTCCATAAATGCAAAAAAAAAAGTTTGAGGGCATGGCAGGGAAGAGTGGGCAAGAGACAGCAGGGTTAAATGGTCTTAAAGTGTAGAAAGAACAGAGTGGTTAGAGAAAATACTTGTATTTAAACACAGTGGATGCAGTAAAATGAGAAAGGCAGCCTGTTCTCATGCACTGTTCTTACATTTTTCTATGAATTGTAATGCACCAAAATTTGTATACATCCCACATAATCATGAGCCAGTAATTTGTCTATAACCCAAGTAATTTGGAAGGCTGTGATCACGTGACCAGTGCGAAGAGGGAGTGGCTCCCGCCTCATGTCCAGAGTGGGATCAGCCTCTAAAGAACAAGAGGTGTGGTCTCAGATATCTATAAGTTAAAGTCTATAGCTGCCCCAAATGCATATTTTTTCTGTACAGTTGGCTTGGGTGCACAACCTAAATACATCTCTGTGTGTTCCCAGTGGACCATAATTTGGAGGGTCAGCTTTGAGGTCTTCTAAATGGTTGAGATTTAGGATTATACAATATAAGATTCTGTGCAAAGCATGTATTACTCCTGTTAGATTATCTAAGATGGAAGACAAACGTCAAGATTAATGTTGGCATAATTGTGGCAACCAAAGTTCTTTATCCCACCTGCTCTGGGACTGTCCAGCTGTTAAAACACTCTGGTTATAAGTGATATCTCTTATGTCAATTTCCCAGTGTGTCCCAAAGTATGTTTGCCGGGCTTGAAGTTGGATAATAATGTTGGAGTAACTGTCGAGCGCCTAAGGAAACTGGGTTGCTTATCTACTAAGTGACCAATTCTTCTAAACTGGAAGGAGCGTAAAGCAGCCTGCTTCACATGGGACTCTCGGCTGATGGAATACCTGGACTTAAAAAACATGGTGCACAAGCGGCCTGCTTGTTAAAAGGCTTCAATAAGTAGCTTGAAGACCACCGGTACACTGTCTGCACATTTAAAACAGTAGTCCCCAGCTTATAAGGCTGGTATACAATGGATGTATGAGATTCAATGTATGTTACATATGCTACATGAATGTCACCCTTGCACCCCCCTCCAATTAAACAGTTAATAACAAAAAACAGAAGGTGCGCTGCCAAGTGATCCGATTCGGACGCAGGTTGGGTTGGTGGATGGGTCACAAAACAGAAAGTTCCCCCGAGACTTTCCCCAGGAGTCCGGTGTTCAACATCAGCATAGTCTGAGTCATGTTTGAGTCACCATGTTTCTTTACCTAAACCTCACCATCGTAACTTAACTTGCCAAACCCTAACCTCCATAACTTTACGTTAATTACATAACTTTTCGTTAAGAATGTAAAATTATTTGTAGGGCACAGGCTCACAGGAAGGGAATTCTGCGAACTGATGAGCAGCATTAGCTACATCACTGAGTAAAACAGATTATCGTCCTGTCTCTCAGGTGTCTAAGTTTGTGTGTGTGTATCAGCATAAACAGATTATTGCAGTGTTTCCGGGATCTGAGCGAGAGAAGTGATGAGAGGACACATTCCTGGACCGACTCCCAATCCTGCATGCGTGTGTGTCTCTGTGTGTGTGTGTACAGTATGGCCGTACGTGACGTGTGTGTCTGTTTGTGTTTGAGAGTGATACAGTATAATCTCTTTCAGAAACCTCCAGTGCCAAGACGGTGTGGCTTTATGCCGAAGTGAGGTGTATTAATTGTGTATGAAATGGAGTTTGGTATGTGAGTTAATAAGTGAGAAGTAGAGCTCAGCGAGCTTGAATAGTGTTCACACAGACAGCACACACGCGCATGCACCTACCAGATGTTCCCAGTTCATTTGCTGATATTTCTCCTCTCCTGGTGGGTCTGGTTGAGTGAATTTGAATTCCACTTGGCTGCATGTGGTTGTCCTTCATCATTCTGAAAACCAGGTGTTCCTCAGCGTAGGTACCGAGGCTGCTGCTTCGCCCAAAACCCTCTGACCCTAAAAAAAATTAGAGAAAAACTAAGAGAGGGGGCACAACAAATCTGAGTTGAGAAAAAATAACTCAGGAAGAACAGTGTAAATAAATGTCTAGAAACATAAAATTTCTTTTACAAATATTTTATACAGGAGACTGTCAGATTCTCGACTGACCTTGTTTTAAAAGCATCCCACCACTCTATCTATATTTACATTCTTTATATTGCCTTTTACATGCATTTAGAAACATTTGGAATATCTGAATAGACGATAAATGAAACCTGAAGACACAGATCATGCAACATCACGCTGCTATCAGTTTTGACTTATGGCAAGTAAATGGAAATAACATTGCTATCTATCTCCAACAGAGTGTGATTTTGTATAGATCCAATGCATGTAATAACTTTTTGGGAATGATAGTGCACCTATGTTATACAGAATATAAAGCTGCTGTGTGAGTTATAAAATACAGTTAGCCATTTTCATTGTTGTCCATGAATTTAAAGAGTAAAACTGGCATCATGGTCACAAATGATTGTCAGTCAGCATTGCTGTCAGTCAGTCTCTTTTTAAATCTACCACTATGTAACAAAAGTCAAATCCTAAACACAGAAGCTTTTAGAAAATCACAACATATATTTATTCAATATATAGTAGGAGCAATAAAAAAAAAAAGACGCTGTTGTTAAAGGTTCCACAACCTCTTAACACTGTATGACTAAATAAAAATTATGTGGTCGCAGTTTTGAGGATATTTTTAACATTGTAAGTATAAGTATGTTTGTTTATGGACAATTGGTAAGTACGTCAAGTAGCGTCACATTACGCGGCATAAGAACATAAAGTACTTAAGTACATAAAGTAAAATAATTTAATGTTGACGTAAGTCTAACATGGGGCATGGAGAGTGGTCTCCTGGGTGAAAGCCCTGTGTTTGTTTGACCCATTTCTCCATACGCAGACTTTGTCGCTTTTCATTCCTTTGGGGTTGTAACCAAGTGGCAACCTCCGAGGCTGATAAAGAAGCAAATGAGGAAGTGCCAAAAACTGCAGGTCACAGAATGGCCCAAGTGGGCCCAAAATAAAGTCAGTCCCCATAGATGTTAAAATGCTTAACTTTACAGCAGAAATAAACACGTTTACAGCCTGGTACAAAAAACAGTTTTGCTCTTTATAGTTAATTTCAATATTCATGTCATGATACACAGCTGGTTGCTGTTATAGTTTGACGAGCGCCGTTAAACTACAACGGATCACACACTCCAGCAACAAACCAAACCATGTGCATTTGTTGTTGAAAGGGGAAAAAAAAGTCAATTCATGGTGTTGTACCAACCTAGTGCATTTATTTGAAAAGAGACTGTATGTAAATGATAAATTACCCGTGAAAACTAAAGTGTATCATGAAAGACGACAATGCTTGTAACAAGCAGAACTTGACATGGTGTCCCAGAACGTCAACAACCAACGCACGCAGGGTACCTTGCATGTTTTATACCATCTATGGTAATAGCATTAACCATCGCTCACTGCCTGATGTTGCTGAAGCAGGGATTTCATGTGTCTACCACAGCAAGCATCCTGACTGACTTTTCATTGGCATTGTTACTGTGGTGCTGGCACATCACTTTAACACATGCAACCACCATATAATGCAGTGTTAAGAGGTCATGGTCCATTCATATATTTCTGTGACAGCATGCTGATTAGCCTATTGATACTAATAAATATATGAATGAATTCAAGCAAATTTAGCAAACGACATGTGATACATTAATCCATTTGTCTATTCAGCAGCAGCATCTGCACCAAACCAATATTGCTTAACAAGCCTGTTCAGCCAATCCTGACAGCTGCAATGCAATTACTGCTGTTTTCTTCTTTCTCTCCAGTGGTTACCCGATCAATTAATACTATTGACTGGATGGAGAATCTACTAACTAGTCTAAATCAGCTGCAAATGAAAAGTGGGAAGGAGCAGAGCAGTCAGACAGCTTCGAAACTCACAAAAAGAAAATGGAGCAGGTTGAAATAGAAAAATGACTCAGAAATGCGTACAAAGATACCACTAGAATTCTGTCTGCATTTCATGGATCTGTCGGCTGGTCCTTGATTTCCTCGCTGCTTGTCTGTCTCCCTGTTTGTCTCCTTTTCAGCATCATACCGCTAGTTTCTCCATACAGCTGCATCTATCGCTTCTCTCTCCGTATAAAGGTTTGGCCATTGTCCTGCCTGTCTGTCTATCTGTCTGTCTCTCTCTTTGGATGCACACGAGACAGAAACTGCACACTAACAACCTCATTTTCTGACTGACCGGGTGACAAGGAGTAAGAGCAGAAAGGAGAGAGAGGTGGAAAGGTAGAGCAGGAGACATATAAAACCTGTTGGATCCCAGCCCTGTCTGGGAAAAAAAAGAGTAAAATAGAGGAGACAGATGGAGGGATGGAGGGACATAAATGAGTGCGGAGTGTTGTCAAGGTGATATTCCTCCTCTCTAACCTTTCTCTCTCATTAACTTTGGAGCTTTAACGATGGTGGCAGAGACAGTGCGGGGTTTGACGAGCGGCTGGCTGCATGGTGCGAGGAGGGTAGTGGTGCCCTTGTGGGAGTCTCTCACTGTCAACCTCATTCATTTAACGCAGACTTGACAATGAAACAGTGAAATGCAGGGCTTCAAGACTTGATGAAAGAAAAGGTTGATGGGATCATTTTGTGCTGTAGCAATTTACTTATGCAAGTAAAGTATGAATTAGAAATCCTTGCTGAATCAAAGCAGTACAGCCGCTGTTTGAAATGCATGCAATTCAAAAGCCTTGGACAAGAGTACAAGGTGTAAAGAGCACCACGATAAATTATAGCGTGTGATTCGACCCAAATATTATTATTTTAACTCTGATGCAATTTAGAGGTGAGGGCGAGATTTCCATCAGCCTTGTTGAACAGTCGCAGAGCCTCAAAGTCATGGCCAGTTTACAGATCATTAGTACTTAAAAACGTTATTCTTTACACTCACGCTGTGGGTACAAATACTAAATCTATCATATACCTTAGGGATACTTACCTCTGTGGCAACAGCGTGGTGTACCAGACACAGTTAATGTCAAAAGTTTTAAAAAAACCCAACTTGTAACAGCATGATTTGTCTGCTGTAGTTCAAGGTGAAACTTGGTATTAAAAGAAAATGAGGAGGGAAAAAAAATCCCAAAACCATTTCAGTATTCTCTTGCAGACAAAGCATAGTGATAGAAAAATAATGGAACCTAGCAATAATGACTGATTAGACAATATGTTTTCAGAGCCGTTGTTAAAGAGCAATATACGCTTATAATATTCTTCTCAAAGGTTAAAAACAAAGTAAACTTTGCGTGCAATGTGAAGGACACAGGCTTTGTTATGCAGTCTTTTCAGCTGAGGAAGAAACAAGAAGAAAAGGCTGTCGATGTGTCTTTGTGATAAAATATGGACTTTCACAAGTTCTGGGTAAACTGTGTTCACCTATAGTTCTAGAAAATGGAGAATATTTCACTAAATATAAAAAAGAAGCATACAGGCTTAGACACATGTGCAGGCAAAGGCATACACACATAAACACACACACACACACAAAATAAAAAAAAGGCGTCTCAGGAAAGCTCCCCTTGGACCCACCAGTAGTAAATTATCGGTGTTGTCCCCCATCTCTCGTTTTCCACCAAGCAGCCAGCGCTCCTCTGGGTTTAAAACTCATTTTCATCTCTCTTGTAAGCTCTACGTTTTTACATATTTGTTCTAAATCCTATTATGAGGCCTTTGTGATATGAATAACGCTTGCAAATTGGAAAGTATCTCCAGGCAAAAGTTGGACACAGAGGTAATCTTCACAATCTAATCTCTTGAAGCACAAAAACAGTAACGGCACTTTCTGATGTAGTTTATAGGAAAACATGAGCCAGTTTGAAGACAAAAAAATCTCAGTACAATAGGAGCATAAAAATTCATGCACACACACGTGTACACCTGAAAAGACTGCCCGTCTATGACGTACCTGTTGGGTCTGAGCGATGCGGTAAAGTTTGGCATGTGTGCAGTGGGTCATGGCGTGTGTGCTCTGGTGCTTCGCAGTGACCAGAATTCATGTCCAAACCCAGAGGCGGCAACCCATCCAGATCACAGAACTGCTCTGATCCAGACCCAACACTCTGCTTGTGCATCACCTAAGGGGATATGGAAACAGATGGAGAGACACAGGAGAATGAGGGGTGGAAGGAAGGAGGGGGTAAGTGGTATAAAAAAAGGGGATAAGTGGAAGGAGTGAGGCAGAAAGACAGACCATGTGAGGATGAGATGGAGAGATGATACACAGAGAAATAGATTATGGAGGGAGTTGAGGAGAGGTGTATTGGGGGACATGGGAATAGAGTGAAGAGAGTACAGGGGAATAAGGAAATAAGAGTTTGGTCTTGAGTTTCATTTCAATCCTAACACAATCAGTTCAAAGGACAAACTGAAATTCAATATCAATTTAACTTTTATTAAGACAGGTAAGTGTGTTTAAATTTGTGTTTTTCCATTTTCTGCTGTGTGAATGCATATTAATAAGCCGGTGTCTTTCACTGGAGATTATTCCCCCCGCTCCCTGTTTCCTTTGTTTCCACTTGATGAATTGATTTTTAATTAACCCCTGGAGCTGCTGAGAGCATCTCACAACAGCGTGGTGGGTTAGCTGTTTCTTCCCGCGCAAGTGTCCTCCTGTGAGACGGGGGGTAAAATGAGCAAGCTCTGTTTCGTTAAGATTAGATCTGATGCATTAGCATGCTAGCCGTAGCATCGCAGGACACTGCAGATGGGCCAGGAGAAAATAGGAAGCAAGGCATGTGGGAATAGTGTTGCTAAGGATGAGGAAGGAGCAAGGATGGAGAATGACAAGAGGAAGACCGGGCCGAAGAGAGAAGAGAGGCATAACAATGAAATGGCAAGAGACCAGACACAATGGGACTGTGTAGCCGTAAAAATTGGAGTTGTGCTTGTGCAGACCAATGTCTCCCCACTACACAAAGAATGCAGAGGTTGACTAGCTGCCTGAACTAAAGGGTAAAGGTAAAACAAAAGGTGACAGAGATTAGACAGAGACAAAAAGATGCACTTAAGGAAAGATAGGAAGAGAAAGCAAAACAAATACATGGAAGCCTACAGAGGAGAAGAGATTGAGTCCAAAGAGAAAGAGAGAGCTGGAAAAAATTACTATCTAATCATTTTAGGAGCAGTTTGATTCAGATCCAGAGGCCACAGATAACCACCAGCTTCACAATCATGAACCTCATTTTGCTCCAGCTTTTTAATAAAGCACTAGCCCCCCTTATTTTTTTTTTCATTCCCCTGTCACAGTATAAAGGATTCATACCATTAAATGGCTGATAGGTCATTTGGGACCATTCAAGCAGTGTCTTTTTAATCCACTCTGTTTCTCTTTTCTTCCCTCAGCGGTGTGCACCTTTAACACCACTGCCTTGGGTGTCTCTGAGCTATAGATGAATAATGTAAAGTAATTAGTGTGATACAAATGTTATCTAATAGATCAGGTCAGCTACAATAAGAAACTCTAACTGTATGTCACTGAAGTCTTCTCATTCTATGGAGCCATTATGTCCAGTCTAATGATGCGGTTCTCTAAAACTCCTAAAACTTGCCCATTTATTAATTTTATTACCCGGCTTGAAAGACAAACTCTAACATATTGGTGTATAATGATTACAGCCTATTTGGTAATTCTTTCATTGGTTTGTTAGCAATCAAATATTTTTCCCCACTGTAATATCAATTATAACTTTTATCAAGTGAAGAAGTTTGCTGCAGCCCTCATTTAATTATACAAGGCATTCCATTTTTATGCAATTAAAAACTGCGTGTGCCAATAAATTTCCCTGTATTAGTTTTGTGCACCTCTGCATTAAGAAGGAAGGGGTATGCTGGCTTCAACAGGGCGGCTGTGAGTGAGACATGTCTTATCAGAAGTAATGAGTTGGTGTCGCACACTTTGAACAAGTAACACAGGAACAATGATTTCATTCTCTCTAATATTTCATCTAAGTGCTTTTTTCTTTTGGCATCTTCTTTTGAAAGTGGTTACCAATGGTTGCAAATGGACTAAATAATGAATTCAATTTAGTAGGCTTTTGTTAGTAACGCTGGTTTAAAGTGAAATCGCTTCTGTATTGATGCCTGATTGCCAGCTTGGCAACCCCTGATGAAATGTACTTGCATTTGAGCCCCGTAAATGCAAAATATTTCTTGTGCTCCCCATAAAATAGTGTCATTTGGGGCTCTCTAGACCAAGGTTCTTCCTCCAAGAAGCAAAAAGCATGTGGGAATATGGAAACATGTTACCATGGATGGTTCTGACAGCTGCTCTTGCTCATCAGTCTGCAAATCTTTTTCTCTGTCTGCATCTGCTTGAACAAAGGGATCTTCTGTATGAGATGTGGCAGGATTCCCTTGCTCTTCTTCTCTGGATCTCCCTCTTGTTAAACGTCTGTGAATCTGTGCGTCTTCGTCTGAGGAGTCTTCCTCGTGTGGAGCTGGACCCAGGCTATCAATGGACATTTCATCACCACTGTCTTTATGAAAAATACAGACATTTTTAAGACTTTTATCAACATGTATGATCTACATATGGCTCAGTTGTACTTTCAATGTGAACAGTACGAACACATTGACTGTCCCTGATTCATCAGGCTTTGAAACACCGAAACAACATTTCCATCTCTAACATCCTTTGAAAAATTTTAAACTTGATGTCCTTGACATTACCACGCACGCATCAAGCTCTAATAAGCTGATAAAGCAGGCTTTCAGTGCCAAACTGGTCAAAGAGCTGTAGGAAGTGAAGGATGAGACGGATGCAAACGATGAAGGAAAACACAGAAATGATGGATGAATACAGGAAAAGGGGTAGAAGTGTGAAGTGTGACTAAAATGTGAGAGGTAAAAGCCAGAAGAGGAAAAGTTAGGCAGGAATGGGCCATTTTTGAACATCGCAGTTTACAGTTTTCCTGTTTCTCTTTTTAAAGCTCAGATTTTAGCACAATTTTTAATTCTAAAGAGACAGTAAAATATCCCCAGATGCTTCTGGAAGAAGAATTGCCCTCAGCAAACCATGGCCTATGCACAAACATTCATAACTTCTGGATGTGCACAGATACAGACACACATACTGTACAGCGTAGTTTAGCAATTCAGCAAAAACACTTCAAACAAATTGCTCTCACATGTGTGTCTAGTACTCAAGTATGAATACATGTGTGTGTACACCTGCATGTATGAGTCAGAGGCATGTATCTGCATCAGTGAAACCAAATGCGTGTGTGTATTTGTGTACTGTATACTAAAGGGAATTCAGGGCCATTCTTTATGGTGTAATTACCTTCCGGTCTGTTGTAGCATTATGTCAAGTATTTACTTAAAACCCTAATCAATATTAAGGAAAAAAAAGAGAACACTTTTTATGGTTGACCTAAATTGGCTTTGACAGCCCACTGGAATAAAAGGAGGCCATTATTGCTGAGATCTACAAGCATTTTCTTCATATAAACTGCCCGGCCTTCGAGAATTGTGTTCAGGCAAAATGTAGCATGACAAAGTGTTCTATCAGGAATCACTTTACTGCGAAGACCTGTGCTTCCCCATCCATAATTCTTCTTGTTTGCTTGTAGCCCAAATCTTACATCTCCAAAAATACAGTTTGGTCTCTGAAATCTCACCAAATAAAAGTGCCTTGAAATGCAAATTGTATCACATTGATGTATGAGATACAACCAAAAATAGAATGTATGATGGAGGCATACTGTTTGTAGAAATAGTATTGGAAATTACAAAGTAGTAGTGAAAATCAAGGATGTTTAGTTGGATTGGTATATAGAAAATTTGAGATTTGTCTACAGAACATCTAACTCTAGCCGTGTTGTTTTACTGGCTTCAAACAGTTTTTAACACTTATTTAAACTGGCTACTTGGAATTAATATTTCATCTGAGCACTGTTTTCTTTTGGTATGTTCTTTTGAAAGTGGTTACCAGTGGTTGCAAATGGACAAAATAATGAATTTAATTTAGCAGGCTTTTGTTAGTCACACTGGCTTAGAGTGAAATCACTTTTGTATTGGTGCCTGATTGTCAGCTTTGGCAACCCCTGATAAAATGTACTTACATTTGTGCCCTGTAAATGCATAATTTTCCTTGTGCTCCCCAGAAAATAGTGCTGTTAGAGATCTCTAGCTCAAGGTTCTTCCTCCAAGAGGAAAAAGGCCTCTTCAGAGATCACCCTGATAAGAGTCGCTAGGGTCGAGAACTTAGAATCTGCCCACTCCACTGAGCTTGAGTTGCCTGATTCATCTGGCAATGTGACATGAAACAACAGTTTCTTTGTTAAAATAAAAATAACAACCAAAGTCTGCCGCAGGGGGATTCAATTAGCTGTGCAGCACCACGGGCTGGACTAAGGACTTACTTATGCTCACCATTAGATATAGAAATGATGAGGGACAGAGCCTTTTGTCTGTACTCTGAGTTCATTTCGTCTGTATTTGTGCACTTTTTCTGAAAGCTTACAGATATGGACAAAATGGAGCAGTACCGCGAGAGATCATGGAGGCAGTGAAGCATAGATCAAGCACGATACGACCGTAGGAGATGAAATTTAAATAATGGCAGAATGGAACAAATTGGTAATGTACTGAAAAGAGTTCTCCATCCACGTCAGGATGTATACAATAGCTGCACAGAACATGTCCATCTAAGATGCTGCCTCTGTTTTAAGGAATGATATTACGACTTCCTGAGTCGCTTCGCTTGTTATTGTGTAAAAGATTTGACTCTACTCTGTAGTGCCATCTATTGGCTGTGTCTATGCCATCTTAAAGGATTCAAGTATGAGGGCAGTGATGTTTCTGTTTGAAATGGAAGTATCTATTTTTGTACGTAAAGTGGGTATAAAATAGCCTTAACACCGTCGTCAAGTTGTTGTCAAGCGACATGCTTAAACTAATAAGGAGTAATCACAATGGTAAGCGCTACAGACAAGATAGATGCTGCTGTTGAGGATGGTCTAAATCGACATGAATTCTCAATATCGACCAACGATGTAGTTACATAAGCCCAGCAAAACAGGTATACTGACATGTATTGCCTTTGCGTGAACTTAATGACGTTAGATTCAGGGGCATATTTTGGTCTCTAGTTACTGGTTAGGGAAAAATCAAACCCCTCTCTATGGAAACTGGTTAGAGTGGACGCAATGTCATGCATTGAAGTTGGAAATGGAGTGTAAAGCCTTGAAAATTCTCTCTGAAATCCAGCAATGGTAAGATCCTAGCTGATAAGGAACACACATAGACAAAACAAGACAGACATGAGGAACCATTATAATACAGCTGAGTCACTGTAAAAGTTTTGAGTATAGTGTGGGTGGCTGTTAAATAAGATGTTTGTAAGATGTGATGACAGGAGTGATGAAGGTCAAAATTCTAGCACTTGTTCCATAGCTAAGAAAGTTAAATTTATGATTCAACACACTTCAGTCTATTATCATGCTCCTTGTATGCCTTTGGGTTCAAGTCGTGTTCACTGTTAAAACACCTATAGCCTTGGTTTTCGGTTTTTGTTAAGAATTCAAGTGATTGGGCCCAAACAAATGCGAGGCCTTGATAATAAGGTTGTTCTTAAAAATACAACCAGCTGTTTGAGTTTTCATGTTCAAGACTGCCTCCTAGTGGTTGAAATTATGCTAGAGTCCCACTCTGACGATTTCAAGATCTGTGCCATGAGACTGTTTTAGAAAATGCTGAGTATATGAAGAAATGTTCTTTCCAAATCACATGATCTTAGTTTGAGCTGTTAATTATATGAGGTGTAAATTGGCAAATGCTTTTGAATAATGAGGAGTTTTTCATGGAGAACTGAATCTCAAGAGGAACCAATTGAGCAAAGAACTGTATTTTTGGCACATACATGAATGTAGGAGGACTGAATTCTGATTGCATGTGTTGTTATTTATGGAAATAGTGAGGAGCTTTGTCTGTACTCTTGGTGACAGAGAGTAGGCGTGGCACCTGATGCTGCAGTTGTAGTCACTGCCCACATTAGATATACACTTTGAGATCTGTGGCTGAAGTCCAAAACATACTACCCTCACAGAGCAGTGATGCCTAGGGCTAGGTGTCATTGAAAAAACTACAACACCAGTACAAATACCAATACCCTCCAGCGTCGCTTCGCTTGTTATTGTGTAAAAGATTTGACTCTGCTCTGTAGTGCCATCTATTGGCTGTGTCTATGCCATCTTAAAGGATTCAAGTATGAGGGCAGTGATGTTTCTGTTTGAAATGGAAGTATCTATTTTTGTATGTAAAGTGAGTATAAAATAGCCTTAACACCGTCGTCAAGTTGTTGTCAAGCGACATGCTTAAACTAATGAGGAGTGATCACAATGGTGAGCGCTACAGACAAGATAGATGCTGCTGTTGAGGATGGTCTAAATCGACATGAATTCTCAATATCGACCAACGATGTAGTTACATAAGCCCAGCAAAACAGGTATACTGACATGTATTGCCTTTGCGTGAACTTAATGACATTAGATTCAGGGGCATATTTTGGTCTCTAGTTACTGGTTAGGGAAAAATCAAACCCCTACTTGGTACTGTTTTTTTCAGGCCATACCTTAAAGATATTGAGAAGCCCTACTGGTGCATCATGCAATTAAAAAGATCAAGTGTGGTGGTAATGATACAACCAAACAAGAAAAAACACCTGGCTGCATGCAAGACAGATCAAGCTTGGGACAAACCTGACTAGCAGAAACCTACAAAGACTGGACAGACTACACATTAAGATTTTTTGACTAATTTGCTCAGAATTTTTTTCTTTGTCAATCAGGAAGAAACCTTAAAACTGAGAATATACACAAGACACAACACTAACAGCTGGAGTTCCAATAAGAACAAATCCAATAAGAATGCCAAATGCTGCATAGTTTTAAAAAAGTTGGACAGCACCCAGCAACTTGCACTGTTTACAAGCAGGGTGGTTTGTACTGAAAAGGCCAGAGAGGAGGTAAAATATACAGTTTGGGTAGGATACTGGATAGAGAGCTGTGGGCAATGCAAACTGTATAGTCTACAGAGGGAATTGGAAGTAGGTAAACTTTGTAAAATGAAGCTAACATAAGGTTAAGCTATTTATATACCGGTATGTCTTTCTGAGGCAACACACATAAGTGTCATCATCAGCCAAATATCTGAAGACCTGAAGACTTAAGACTAGAGTCTTTACATATCACACCCTATGTGCCTTATTTAAATGATCTATGGCATATGGTCTAATGTGCATAGCAGAAATGCATTTAGGCTATGTCCAACCACTTTGCTAGTTAAATGTCACACAATCTGGGTGCAAGTTAAGGCACAAGGGGCAATGGGGTTGCTTTTAGTCACTTGATTAATAATAGGTTTGTTTGGGGTGTAACATAAATTCAACCAATCAAAGGGTCATCCACATTCCCTTTAAAAGCCTGGTGTGCCTACACCTAGCGCTCTGCTATTTACATGGTAGATTTGGGAAACTGGACAAGCAAGCAGCCAACCATGCGTCATTTTAAGACCTGCTTACCGCAGTGCATTTGCTACTTAAAACGTTAGTGCTGGCCACAAAAATGACAACCGTCTTGGTTTGAAACAAGCAATGACAGTTGTGCTGAGCTGTGTTCTGCCTTGCACCAGGTGCAACATAGGGCCCTTTATGATTTTATCTGCTGACTGAACACCAGTTAACCAAGACTGAAGCAGACCTGGGGGGTATTCCATCAAAGTCGCTAATGATAGCGGCGCTTAAGTGATTAAGCCTCGTTTGAGTTAGCATCAGCTTCCACCTCAGGCTGAAGCCGTTCCACTAACACATTTCAGCCGCGCCTCATCAGCGTTAACTTCAGCCAGGCTTATCAAATCTTTCATTAGGCGCGCGCACGGGGTGCATGAGAAGCCCAGAATATGCGATTGTCGAAAACGTGATCATGTCGAAAAAAGACAAGAAAACTAGGGCTGATTTCTTCAACAGCGCGGAGCAAAAGCTCCTTGTGGAGCTTTACGAAGAGTATAGAAACGCAATTACCAGAAAAGGAAATACTGTTGCTATTGTCGAGGCAAGAGATGTGGCGTGGCAGAAGATTGCCGACCGCTTAAATGCATAAGTTAACTTTTACATCAATGTTTAATGTCTTATGGTTAGACTGTGTTGATCAAACACAGTATGTCTTGTCAGTAGCAGAGAGGAGTTGCCAACGTCATTAACATGGGAGACCCGGGTTTGAGGCTCAATACCTGCACAGTATTAATTCATAGAAATTTAATTCTGCAAGGAAATGTTATTTGGTTTACAATTTTTTTTAAACGTGTAGTGTACTTTGCACCAACTAATATGCCAAATAGTGTTATCTCTGCACAGGAGTGGTGTCAACAATGTTAAACGCACGGCTGTGCAGGTGTTACTCCAATCATATGGACAAGTGTTAATGTTAGGTCTAGCTGATGTTAAAAGTTCTGTAGGCTACAAAGTTATGATGAATAATTGTCGGCTAAATGGCATTTCATTTCACATACGTGTAATGTGTGACAAACATAAGCTATAGGGTGTTGGTGAAAACATCTAAATAATCGCTGTAACACATTTTGATGTAGTGAATGATGCCATAATCTGGATTCAAACCCCAGATGACCGCATATCAGTCGGGGGATGACACCACTCTACTATCGGCAATTTTGCTCCCAGAGGAGAAGAATTTTAGTATTTCAAGATATCATCACGACAATGACACTTTTTTTGAATTTTGATCCTTGGGAATTCGACTAAACTAACCAAAATGTGCGGTGAATTGCTGAAGTTGTTAACTTCGTTTTCGGACAACACGGATAACCAAGCAAAAAGTGTGAGGAACTGTTTGTCTGAGACTCTGTTTACTACAGGTACATATTCTTTGTAACACCAATTCATTAAGCCTGATAGTTAACCTGCCACGGAGCAGGTTAGTTCAGGAGCATATGTTACCCCAGTAACTCAGCTGAGGTTCCTGTTAGCAAGAGTCATGGAATCCAACTCTCTCTAAAACTAGCGCGGCTTATCGAAGTTAGCTGGGATTCGCGGTTAGCTGGTTTGATGGAATACCCCCCTGGTCCAACTTGGCCCAATCAGTCATCACACTCAAAACACATTCATAACCTGCTCAATAGTCATAAATTGAAATCTTCAAAATCTTTTTGACACATATGAAAAATGTCCCAGCCCAGTAAACTTACCAACCATTATCAACCAGTCATTATCAAAAAAGTAACTATTGTGTGTTTAACTTTCACTCTTCTCACAATCTAAGCATCAGTAACACACACACACAGTTCACTTACCTATTGATAGTTCCTCTTCCTGCTCCATTTTCACAGCTGAAGGAGGATTCTGGATGGCATTCAAGAGATGAAGTGGAAGTGGTGAGACACACTGTGTATCCTGATGTGATTTATGGTCACCAGAGATGGGGACAGAGGACATAAACACTGGAGCTGGAGTTGACCTGTGTCTTGAATATGCATCTGGATGGGACTTGTTAAATAGAGATAAACTGGATGAGGTTTTCATAGGTGGACTTGGCTCTAGCTGCTTTGGTGGTGGGTTTGGATTAGAAGACACAGGTGACAGAGGCAGCCGGAGCTGATTGTCTGTTAGGAGAGACTGTGGGTCACAGAAGTCATGTTGAAATTGCCTAGGGGACTCCAGATTGCTTGGGGTCGATTGGGAAAGCTTCAGTGATGAGATTGGTTCCTGGCATAGCTGGGGAGATTGGAGTTGTTCTGGTAACAGAGATGAGTCTGAGCCTTTTTGTAATAGTGTTGAATGGTAAACTTTAGGCAATAAGGTGGAGTCAGAGGAGCTTGATGGTGAGACTGTGAATGTAGACCTAAGAGGGAAGGTTAAGGATGGAGAGGAGGTGAGATGCTCTTCTGGGATTGGGAATCTGGCGCTAGCTGAGGGAGAAACATCAGGCAGATATGAGACAGAGGAATGGGAGGATTTAGGGATCTCAATTTGGGAATGTGCAAAAAAGGACAAACGTTTTACTGATCCATGGCCAGGTTTTGATTTCTGGACTTTGGGGGAGCAAGTGGGCTGTTGTGATGTTGAGGTTGGTGTCTTGGTTGATGTCTTTGGAGTCCTGGGAGTGGTGCAAGTTGATGGTTTACTTTTACAGGACAGTGCTGTGTAAAACACAAGACAAACAACAATAAGGATATTAGATGCTTTTGCAGGGATGTGGTCACATAATTTTTTCATTCAGGTTTTTTTTTTACCAGTATTGGGATTATTCAATTTGCCCTTGACTAATGCTGTGCTGCAAGGCTGAAATGCTCAGTACTGATTCACCACTAACATCCACTTTTTTTCATTTTATTTTCCAGTGAGCCCAATATTCAATACACTTGCAACTGACCTACATGTGTCAAAGACAACAATGTGCTAACACCTGGGATGTTCATGACAAAACTGAGCCTCACTGACTTGAAGGTATTTATGCAGGATTGTCAGTTACTGTTTCTAAACATGCTCTCCTGCAGAAGTGAGCCAACCCCATATTTACTCTCATTTGGCATTTTGTCTCCTTACATTTGTGTGTTTTTTTGGTGCTGTGTCTCTTGGATGCCTGCTGCTTAGGGTCTGGCATCTGGTCGCTACCTTTTTACAAAGCTCCAACCTCACCTGATCGCTGTGCAGGTACAAAACCATAAACATCTCAAACACAGAATATTAGATGAAAATAAGAAAATACAGACAGAGGGCAGAGTCTCTGCAGGAAAATACATCACACACTTCTAGTGGGTCATAATTGATGATTGAGGATTACTTTTGTATGAGTCTATACATTGATTTTTGGAAAATGGTGGCAAAACTTTGCCTTGGTCTCCTTCAGCCGTTCATGTCGCTGCTGCCAAACTTTAAATCTGTTCTCCTCTCTGCTCCTGTCCTCAGCTCCCTCTTCATCTCATCTTATTACCACCATTACTACCACCAGTGTCTAATCACGAAAGACTTTTCACATTCCTCATACTTATGTGCACATGTAAATAAATATTCTTTTCTCTCAGAATGAGTCTCCCCTGATTGAACTGTTAAATGGATGCAATATGCAGCCACAGTTATTTTTATTTTTGATTAAACAATAATTGAAGTTCTGTCTTTTGATCTCAACTCCTAAAATGCCAACATTTCTTCAATATTTCCATAATTTCTAACATCTATAACAATATCTAACATTGCATCTGTTTTCTATGGAGAAAACTGTAAACAAAACATTTCCCTTTTACTCATAAATGCTAATAAAAAACCCCACAAAGCTCACATTTTGTCGAGTGCTCTACTTCTGAACTCTGGGGCTTAGATACATGGAGCTTCTGATCTGCTTTGGCTTGTGCTGGTGCTCTAGGCTTCCTGGGTGGTTGTGCTGGACTGGGAGAAGAGGAGCTGATTCTTGAGGACCCACTATTGGTTAAGGAGGCTGTCTGGGGCACCAGTGTTTCCTTACTCAGGACCTGCTGCACAGAGGAAAACCTGTGTGGGAAACATTTGTGAGAGTCCAGTCCATTTTTTCATGGCTGCACATAGCTTCACTGGCACTACAATTATTATTATATACTTCAAAAATATTAGCAACCTTGTGAAAGTTGTAACAGATTATGCTTCCTAGAATTCCTTATTAAGTACTGGCTGGATTTTACTCTATGCTTGTAATTTTGTGATGTTTGATTTTCAGTTCAATTCAATAAGCTTTACTGGCATGGCATTTCTTTTGTGTTGCCAAAGTTGTTGCCAAATTACAATTTAAGACAGTGGAAATTCAAAAACAATTAACAACAATGTATTATTACAAGTGCTCAGACATACATTTTAAAGGAAAAAAAACTCATTAAATGAAGGAGTAAATAAAAAGGCAGAGTGTGATCTGTGATGAGATGAACTATATGTTGTTGTGTTGGTTGTCTCTTATTGTGACATGCACTGACATATGGTGCTGACACTATTTTCTCAGCTTATTGACACCAGCCTCCACAACACTGCTCTTTCTTATGTGTCGGTCAAGATGAATCATATAGTATGATATGACTAGATCATCTTTTACTTTGTCTCAAAAGGAACAACGCACAAATTCAATCAAGCGACACCCACAGTTCACCTGATTGTTGAACAACTCTTGTTACTTGTCTGTAAATGAAAAGTCTTGTTCTCTCTCACAGTTAAGTTTTTGACACATGTAGCCAGTTAAGCTTTTTTACACATGCCAGTGTAAACGTGATAGGCACCTGTGAGATCACAGTACTTTTCTGAAAATGTAGGCTCACGTGCTGCTGTTGTCTTTCCTCTGTTCAGCATCAAATCCTCCATTTATGTTTCTGTCTCTCTGTAGAAAAAACAAAAACAGACATGTGAATGAGACAAAGACAGAGATGGAAAGACAGAATATGCTGATGTCTGTGAAGCCTTGTGCGCAGGTGTGTGTCTACTCCCGCATTTGCCTTGTTCGAGTTTCAAGTGTGTGTTCATGCAGGTAAAGCACGTTTGTTAAAATGAAATGCTTCAGTCATTCTCACCTCATCCAGGACTTCTATGACGAGGCACGATTCAGGTGTAGTAATCTGAGGCTCAGCCCTGCCCCTGCTGACAGGGACGGCAAACAATGATGCACAGTAGCGACGAAAATCCTCATCCTGAGCTATAAACACACACACACACATACACACAATCAAGAAAGGGTGTAAGGGAAAGAGCCGTGTTATCTGTTGCAATATGAGGGACTCAAAGTATTTGTTTTTGTTTGTTAGTGTTTATGGATGCTTTCCATTTCCATCTTTTATCTATTTATTTATTTTTTTAGCTATTGTGAGAAGAACACACAAAGTCACAGAAATAAAATAATCTAATTAATTAATGATGAAGTTAAGGTAGATTCAGAAAGTCATTCAACATTTGCATTGACAGGAGCATTAATCATTATACTTGCATACTGGCCAATGTATCAATCACAGGCCAAATCTACATCCCCTCAGCATTCTGCTTGACCCACAGGTCAACACTCGACTATCGGCACTTAGCCAACTTACCTATCAAGCTTTTGATTGAGCACTGAAGGTGACTTAGTGCAAACTTCAATGATAACTGATGGATACAACTTTGATGAAAGCTGAACAAGAATCAAAACTTTATTTGTTTTTATAACTTAGATCATTTAATTAAAAATATTAAAAACAAAATTTACCAGTTGAAATCTAATTTCAGCAGACGCGTATTAATCACTTATTATTTGTTTATTCTTCACTTTATGAAGTGACCGCCAAATGTCAGGTCAAAATTACTTGAGCTTTCAGAGAGGCGCTCCTCTGTCAGTTTTAATTAAAAATAGCCAGTCAATTAGAGCTGGCTAATGCGATTGTTTACAATGGCGTAAATCGAGTCGTAAATTATAACAACATAAAAAAGAAAGTCATGTGCTACTGAGTGGTGTTTCAGGTGCTTGTTTCCAGAACGTCTTATCATTTTTCTCCCTGTGAGACACACCATCGGACATGCCGGGACCCTTGATACCAATCGGGACGTTTTCTTCTCTCAGACCCTCCTCCTCGAGGAATGAGAGGTCAGGGTCACAGAGAGCTGCACGCTTGGGTGTGTATTAATTTGTTGTCTTGTTTTGGTTGAAAGATGTTGCTGACACAGCAGGGGATGGACAGCACTGAAGACAGCAGACACATGGTGATCTACAGTCCCTGTATGTCTGTGTGGTTATCTGTGTTGATTCTGAGCAAATATCTGAAGATACCTTCAGCTAGCATGGTTCTTTTAAACTCGATAGACACATAACACATTGAATATTCAAAATATTATTTACCATGCTTCACAGTAATTCCTTCCTGACAATAAAATGATAACCCTCTACGATGAAATCTCCTTTTCTAAGCCTGTAGTTGTAGTTTCTACAGTCCGTCTCTTTCGATCATCATCGTTGTTTTACCACTCCAACTTACCTGTCTGTGCCACCTCCCTGTCTCCCTCCCTCTCATACTAACAATCCTTCTATCACATCACCACATGGGTCTGACAGCTCGGGAAAATGAGAATTTAAAACAAGGGAGAGCTCCCCACATGATGCCGGAAAACAGCTTTTATTATTCATGGACACACACATAGCCCACCCTTTCATATTCAAAGACAGGAAAGGAGGAGAAACTCCGCAACCTGTTGTAATTGGCATGCGTCAGAAAAGTTTGAAGCAGGTGGAAGGAATAGTTTATCAGCTGCTGAACAGCTCTACATTTCCCAAAGACACCGCTGTCTTCCTCACATCTGCATATCGCTGACACAATGGAATATCAATTATTAAACTGCGAGCAGATAAATGAAATTCATGATGTGAATTACTGTGTTTTCAGTAGACAGGGATGGGTATATTTAAGAGCTGGAGTAAAATAACCACATTAACTATGAATAGTTTGAGAAAGCCACAGAGATGTGACGGAACACGAAATTGCTTGAGATATGTGCGGATGTAATGCCGAAAAAGTGAAAAGAAAACAGTTTAAATGTCCCGTCCTGTTTACCCTGTTCATTAAACTGTATGTAATGTTAAATTGTATGTGTATATAAGGTATACGCCATGACAAGAATGGGTAGTACAGCAGGTTTTTCTCACATTCTTGCACCACAAATGTACATTAACCTGCAACATCATGTAATACAGGTTTGTATTACATGCACAGCTTAAGACTGGTATGCTTATAGTATTTGTTTGATATGTCTTTTGATACAACTCTCTGTGCCCTTGGAAAAAGTATGACAAAAGCGTACCATACTCTGACGCCCATAGCCAATTGTCAACTTTCCAGGTCAATGTTAGGTTAATGAGAATTTTGCAACTAAGAAAACTGGGTTATGAGATAGAGAAGGTTGTAAAACCCTCCTTCAAAGCAGTGCATGCATTTTCCACTAAATATAACCGCTTGCAACAAATGATCTAATCCTCTGAAGTAAATGACTCTGACTGAACTTCCAGCTTTCAGCCTCATAAAGACCGAGATCTGACAGAAGCAGTCTGGTCCACTAATAGCTTTCTAACCATTATAAAGTATCCAGAGGTTATTCTTGAATTTCATGTCTGTGTTTTCATGCGTCTTGTGAAAAACAAGAATTCACCTAAAGTTCATTGTTGCGTAATCAAGTCCTTTGTCAAAACAGATGTTTTGTTTGAGGTCATAAATGGTAGCTAAAAGCTTGTTTAGAGAATCATCAGATGCGGGAAGAAAGAGAGTGATTTGTATGTTTGGAATGGGATTTTATACAAGTGCAACCCATGGCTGGATGGTAGGCATTATTAAAGATGCTGAGGCAGAGAGAGCATGAAGTGAGAAAAGTACAAAGCTGCCTATCTATAAAAGTTGTAATACTTAGGAGAATGGAGCTGTTTTAAGCTGTATGGTGTTACTTTTTGGACTTTTGTAAAGGCATCTCTGATTTATTAGATCAGGCACGGTGGAGAGCTGCAAGAGATATTGTTAATTTATAATATTTGCCTTAGTCTTTTATGGACAACAGTTACCATGAACCTCTGAACTTTACTGTTTCATAGTTGGGTGGTTGTCACATATTTAACATTTCTATAGGGAGCACAGGGAAGCATTTTGACCTCAAAGATTTTAAAAGAAACAACTATTTGAGATAGACAGCTATGGGGAAAGGGGTAAGCAGGGACTTGCAGATCCTAACAAGGTCGGGATTGGAGTGAATCTTGATTGATGTGATGAGAGGCAGTTGACAGCCCCAGGGTCCAGAGGTTTGAAAGGGGAGAGATAACCGTGGTCTGCCCATCTCCTGACAGCCTCGGCTGGGGGCCAGAAAGCCAGGACACTCCCCTGACTGATGAGCTCCAGGCCCTGAGCTCCAGACTACAGGCCAACCCCCACTCCCTCTCCCTGCCCCATTCCTTACCCAGGCAGAGTGCAACCTGTCAGGCATGAGCCGCCTCTAACGGCCCTCTGCCCACACAATCACAGCCAGTGATTACCCGTCACACCACCACAGATGGATGGGCAGGCACTGATATGTCTGACCCGCAGAGAGGGAGAGGTTTTTTACTTTTGCTGTTGTGTGTTTGTAAATGTGTATATATGCGTGTGTGTGTGTGTGTGTGCTCCGTCTGTAGCTGTTTTTTTGCATGGTCTAAGAGCCTGTTCGGGTATGTATATAAGAGAGGAGGTATGTATCGCAACAGCACACAGCTGTCAAGACTGTGTGTCAACATCCTGTTTTAGTGTCAAAAGGTGCTGATGGGCGTACAAGTGTGTGTTTGTGTGCATGTATGTGTGTGTGTGCATGCATGTGTATTACCTGTTAGGCTGCATATAGTCTCCTCCCCAGTGTTTGTGTTAGGTAAGGATTCTAAATCTGTACCAAAGGCCAACGATGGACGAAAAGTTTCGATTGGTGTCCTGGAAACAAAAAAATCAAAGAACAAAAAATCAATGAATAAACACTAAATGAATAAAAAATAAAACCTAAAACACCGACTCAAGGCCAGACCTGGATGAGAAAATACTGGGCTGACTAAAAGTTGTCTTATTTTCCATTTTCACTCCTTTATGAAGAAACCAGGATGGCTGAATGGAGAGATAGATTCGTGCATACCGACTGGCTTTGTTCTCACTTTGCTGCAGCCCCACTTTAACAGTCCTTCACATCATCTCTCTTTATTTCCCCCCTTACCTCTATTCCCTGCTTCCTGATCTAATATGGCCAAAGTGCATGTCCAGCGAGAGAGACCTTATGAGAAGCTCCAGGCTGCCCACAAGGGGAAACTGAGGAAGTTACTTGTAGTTTATATCTTTTCCTCTCACTTAGTCCATTTCCTCAATCCTGGCAATGTTTATATTTCTCCGTCTATTTAATACACTCAGATGTTTTTATTTAATCCTGCCCCTCGCATCTCTTTTCTTTTCCCTTTGCTCCATCCATCCATCTTCTCTCCTTGCGTACAGTACTTTACATGCAGTAGCTTCACTACCCCGAGGCTGTTTGCATTTAAGCTTTTGCCAGAGCGCAGGAAAAAGCAGCATGTTGCTCTTCTGGGGTCCTCTGGGGTCCTGCATTTTTTACCTCCCTTTGGAGATACATATTTGATAAAGAGGCCTTCAATTGAGCCTGGTCATCCACAGAGACAAAAACCAACCCTGGTGAAGTGTTCTTCAGGAAGGATTTTGAATCCCAACCAAATTAGCCTGCACCCTGTAAGGAAGAGCTCGAGGAGAGTTTCCCTACAGTAATTAATAAAGTGACAAATAATTTATAAGTCTCTCTAAAAAAAGGAGAAAGTGAGATACAGTATAACTACGATGCCATTTAGAGACGAATTATGGAACCATAATAGTGATGTGTAAGATGTGCTTTCTCAGTTTGTCAACGTTATTTATGATACTTCAGAAACAATACTTCATTTTGGTTTAAGCATTATTTAAACACCTCTTAGACTAATGGAAATATCCTTGTTTGATGCCCCCCCTGCAATAAAGCCAAGCTAAAGCAAGAGGGATTTGACAGCAATGAGCCCTTCAATAGGACCATTATTGCTGCTATATTTGCCCTGCGGACAGCGGGCTAGCTCAATCAGATTTGACATTTGTGCCAGAAGTGCTTTGTAGAAGTCACCACATCTATCAGAGGTGATATTTCGACCATTACTCCAACTATTTAAGCTTCTATTTCTGTGCTCAAAGCAAAACTTTGGCTCTAAGTGACTGTATGGCACAGGTCAAATTAGCTGCGTCAGACCAGGCGGACCTGCCTTTTACTTCAGAACACAACTGACAGTTTGGAGTCAGAAAAAAAAAGTGTGAGGATCTGCAGTCTCCCCGGAGAAATGATGTAAATGTATCGGGCGTGACATACAAACAAGAAGAAAACAAGCCACTGGGCTTAACAGTTTTGTTGATAGAGTTGTTTCGAGGCATTCTGACAGCTATGTATGCTCGAGCATAACAAAGAGAGTTTCTCTCTTTTTCAAACTCATAACCTAATGGCCCTGCCCTTATTTTTTTCTCACACAGACATGAAACAACATCATCACCCCACTGGAGTCGTGTTCAGGAAGCAAATAACAACTCTACAGCCAAGCTATTTGTGTTTTGTGCAGGCAGGTCGTCATGTTTTATTGTGTGCAGGCCTAAATGGTGGCCCTTTAAAAGTCTCTCTCTGTGTCTAAAGTAAACATACACGCCTTGTAGATGACCTTTACTTTGAAGGGATTAAAAATAACAATTTCCTTGGAAAAGAAATACCTCAAACCACATCAGCTCATATTTGGGCTTCAACTTGGCCCCTACCTACAGACATGGGTAGGGGCCGGCTCAGATCTCACTTCTATGCCTGTGCAGACTTTTATTTCAGGGTTCAGTGCCTTGATCAAAGATACTTTGACTCTGGCGGTTGATGGAAGCGTGAGTATTCACTTACTCCGCCCACACTGCCCAGCCAGCTCAGGAAATCAGATTGATGCACCCCCGGTCACAAGCTTGCTTTCTGTAACTTGCAGGCCACCCACAAATCTAAGAAGGTGATAGAGTTTATGACTCTAATATAGCTGAGCACTTTTAGCAAATTCCTTAAAACTCTTTCCTCCTCCACGCTCCCTCCTTCCTTCACTCTCTCTTCCATTATTATAGAGGCTTGTTAAAATTCAGCCTCCCACTCATTCTTTCTGCCAGCCAGCCAGTCTCTCTGTCTCTCCATTAAGCTCTGCCACCATCACCGCTGCAGGCTTATTGCACTCTAGATTGGCTCTCTAGTCTATTCCACAGTTAAAGGCTGCTACAGCTGGGGACTTAGAGCATTCCAGCTCAGGCAGTCAGCGGGCCTAAAACTGCACTCTGCTCTCCTCTCCTCTGGCCTGCTCTCCAGTGGGCTACTCAGCCCAAAAGGAGCCGCTTAAATAAAGGGCTGTAATAATGGGACCTGCTGAAGCCAGGCCCTCAGGCAGTCTACTGCACAATAAGTGCTGAGAAACTGCTTTGTACACTGGTGGCTTATGTAGGCTGACTACAGAAAGGCAGGAGAAGCATGTGCAGCGGCATGAAAAGGTGTGTGATCTGAAAATTGTGTGTGCATGTGGATGTATTTGTGTGCTCGGTAATGGAAGTGGCAACAAAGAGAAGGTGTGTGTGATGTGAGGAGGAAAGCTTGTTGTGAAAACAGTGTGTGTCGTGTGGTTCTATCCGTGTTTATAGTTGTACAAGTGGTGACCTCAACAAGTTGTCACTAAGCGACCTCTGTATGTGTCTGTTTAAGTGTTGGCATGTATACCAGAAAAAAAGCACAAAAACAGCAACGTCAAAATGTCTAACAGATAAAAAAGTAAACAAATACAAATCTCACGCACCTAAATATCAAAGAACAGTGTCACATCCCATTCCGGCTGTTAATGTTGTGTTCTTGTTTTCATTTTTTCAGTAATTCTTTCCTGTTTTATTTTGTTACTCACTTTCACATGCCGCACTTCCTGCCCCTGTGTGTTTCCCACCTTCCCTGCCCTGATTAGTTTCACCTTTCCCTCATTACCTGACTCTCATGTAATTAGACTTTGTGCTTTGTTTACAGCAGATATTCTTCACTGTTTCTAGCAAGCATTCCAGCATTTATTCCTTGTCTTTTCTGAGTGTTATTCAACCTGTCGTCTGTATCTTCATTCAGTCTCTTGCCTGGTGTTTTTTTGGATACCTTTGCCTTTACCCATTTTCTGGACTGACTCCTGTGTACCACACTCTAAACTCTTCACATTTTAACTTTTCATCGTGTCCTTGAGTTGTGTTTTTGAGTCCCACCTCTGCTGAAGCCAGTGTTTCGTGATAAACAGTTGGAATGAAATCACATTAAGTTCTTTAAGCTTCGCTCCAACATATGTGTGGTGTTACAGTTGTTAATATACAGTAACAAATACAGTGCTACTCCCAGTTCAGGAAAATTTACCTGCTGCTCAGTTCCACAACGTGCCAAAAATGGAACCAATTTTGGCACTCAAATTACCTCATTTTGTTTCACTAAGTCCTGGCTCATTAGCTCGCTGCTCATAAATCTCCACTCGTCATATGGGCAGACATCACGTCTTATATCCACTGCACTATTCAACACAACACTGCAGTCTGAACTTGACATTTTCTATGGTACCCAATCAACTTGAGCCTGACTAATCATGAACACAGTAAGTGTATTACCTCTAAGCTCTATAAGAAAAAGTGGTCCCTACTAGAATACTTGGAAATCATCCTGTTTTTGTGAAGAAGCAATTGCAGCAGCTTAGAAACATCAGTTGGCGCTAAGAAGGGGACAGCAAGAAATCAAGGTAATGGAACAGCAGGGAGGGACTGAGGAGTTGTTCATGGTGTTTCTTGAAGTTGATGGAAAGGCCACTGGCACGACTAACTTTTGAGTTCACGTTTTCCTAAGAAAGTCTATTTATTTTGTTACTTATCTGTAGACATTGCCTGAATGGATCCAGTGTAGACGCTTTTAGACAAGCTGTCAGTGCATTCTGCGTACTGAGTATATGAGTGGTTACGTCAAATTAAAAGCTGTTGTAAATGCATAATAAACACATGCGTACAAACATAACTGTTATGCATTGCTTAGCAACCACATTTTCTTGGTGTAAAGGCACAAAACAGTTGAGTTTTCTCTGTTTTAATGTAGGAAGGAATAATTCTGAACAAAATAAGATATGTTTTCAGGCATAATGAAGAGGGGGAAAGCACAGCTTCTCATGGAGCCTACTATTTGAACCCTTTATAGGAGCTCTACATGCTTTCTAATATGTATGTGTGGTGGATGCACATTGCTATCTGTGTGTGTGTCTGTGTACCTGCGGTGCTTCTTAAGAAGCAATCTTTCCATGTAGGTAAGGCTGCTTTCTTTGAACTCCACCCTGACAGGTGCCCCTCCTCTCCCTCGTCCTTCAGCTCCTCTGTCTTGAGCGACGTCAGCCTGGGTCGCCATAGCTGACACAGATACTGGAGAAATACGGGGATGGAAAGATCAAACAAAAATAAAGTTAAAGTAAGAGAGAGCGAAAAGGAGGAGGGGACGGCCATAAGGAAAGAAGGAGTCAGACAAAAGTAGAAAAAGGGGGGGGAAACATCATTCGCCAGCATCTCAACACCTTCCTCAAAACACCTCCCCTCATGAAGTGAGAAAACACCTTGTCACCGCGCCAAGAGTGCCAAAACACAAACAGACAGGAGAGAGCCCCCTGGCAATATAAAAAAGATGTACACAATACAAAAGGAACATAGGAAGCGCATGAGAGAAAAGGAAAGATAGAGGTAAGAAAGAGAAATGTTATGATTGTACTCCAGACACTTTGGCAGTCCACAGTGGCGCTTTAAATTGGGCCTGGGTGCCATTGGCCTGACAGAAATAATTAGGGCTGGAGGGGCTAGCAGCAATTTGCAGAGCAGAGCGAAGGCAGAGAGGAGCAGAGTCTGTCCAAGCAGTAAAGCAGAGAAAATAGGAGTCCTAATAAAAAGCACAAACACCTAGACACATACACACAGAACCTGGAATAATAGCACTAATAATACACACCCGCATAAACCCGGACACACAAACAGTGTTGCACATGCGCACACGTCGAGACACAGTATGTGTGGAAAAGGCATAAAAATTGCCTGACGCAGTGGAGCTTGTACACATACGCATACACACAGCTGAGGCGATTAGTGCTGTGGTGTGGAGTAGGGCCACCCCTAACACTCCTCTCATTATCTCAATATGCAACAGCCATGGATTACCCCTCTACTGCAGTGGTAAGCACTTTCTGTAAGGCCTCAACAGATCAGAGCACAGACAGGGAGAGGGGGAGCAGGAAAGCTGAGGAGTAGGTAAAAATAGGGAGGGGAGGAGGAGAAAGGGAGAGCTAAATAGTATAAAAAATAGAAGAAACACTTACTCAAGTATTACTGTATATATACATACAGTACATTACTTAGGTACCTGCACTTAACTTAAGTGTTGCATTTGTGAGGGAGACACTGTAGTGCTATAATCGTCTGATCGCTATTGTAGAATTAGCTTTAACATGCGCAACAAAGAAGAAATCTCATTAAATATGACATTCTATATATTCCGCTGCATGGAATATTACACTAAGCACCACTTAGACCATCACAAGATACCATACTGGGCGTGTCAAACGTCTTCAACTCTTCAGAATAAGTACTGTAATTTTCTGTTTGTACTTCAACTTGAGTCATTTTCTCAATGCAGAGCTGCTACTTTTACTTAAAGTTCCACTAATTAATATTTTATGCTACTAATTAATCTAATGGCAATGTGTGATGTGAAAGGGTTCATTCAGAGTGACAAACAAACACAGACTTACAACCTAACTCCCTGGTGAGAGACTTACATGAGAGGAGAGTGAGGAGAAGATACTCCACCCTGGTCTCAACACAAATTCAACACTATCCCTTAACAGGGGAATTATTTGTTGCAAGAATCTTGTATTGCACTGCACTCCATCACACAGGTGTTCATGATATCTTTTCTCACCAGTACATCATTTTGTTATTTATTACCTGGTGGTACCATAAGCCCACACAAAGGCTATAGCCCACAGTCATAGCCTGTGTGTGTGTGTGTCTGGGGCTGTACACATGCTGCATTTTTTGTGCCCTCAAATTCATTGTTTTTAATGTAGACACGCAGCAGGTGTGCTCAAACACCAGAGCAACACCATCGCTGTGTGCACACGTTCCCAAGCGCCTATTTACATTACACTTTAACTTTTGGAACGCAGCAGGGCACATTGCATGTCAGGTGACCAGGAACAACCAATCACAGCTGATAAGACAACTTTCCCTTCTTCCGAAAATATCAGTCTCTGGTAAATATGGACGAGAAGTTAATCATTTTAATGCAGAGCTTTACATCTGTCAATATTTTTGGCCTAATACACACTTTGAAGCAGGATTCATACTTGTGCAGCAGAATCCACACCATAGCCTACGCACTTTGCCTGCGCCATTGTGAGCATTTATACTTGCATGGTGGTGTGTCTGTGTCACTCTGCAATTACACCTCCAAACCACTAGTTGGTGGTGGGGTTTCTGTGAAGTGCTGTAAAGTTTAGTTGATTCAAAACACACATTAAACACACATTAAGCATGGCTTAATAGAGACAATTTTCAAACACAAGTACACAAATCAGCTTCACTATTACTCGCAGCATTCACAGACAAACACTTGTCTTTATCTGGACACATTTTCCCCACAAAAACAACATGCTAACGTTATTAGCACAAGCCTATAGCATTTTACATTGTATAAATTAGCCTAGCAGCTAGCAAACTTTTTCACTTCTCTTATGAAACCAGGGACAACAGCAACATTTAACAAAGGTCATGTTAGAAAATTCAGCTCCATTACAACTCACAAGGTTCACCAACAAAACAACTGTCTTATACTAAACACGTTTTCCAAACAAATATAACATGCTAGCATTATTAACACAAGCCCAGGGCGTTTACATTGTATATATTAGCCCAGCGATGAGTGGAGATTCTCAGCTCACATGAAGCCAGGATAAATCACACACAAGACTTAAAATGCTATTAACTGTCTTCACAATTTATTGTTTCTTATCTGTGAAATTAAAGTAAATTAAAGCTTCATTTCCACCGATGGAAATGGTTTCGGCATACAAAAATAGACAGGAGGTCTGCGTTGTATTTCTGAGGAGGTGCACGTTACGCCGTAGGTTACGGCATAGGCTCTACATTGACGAAGGTACTGTATGGCGTCGATTCAACGCAGCAGTATAAATTCCGCCTTACAAAACAACACCTGGAAAATCAGCTCTGCACTCAGGATTTCTGGTAAGTAGGCTATGTGACCGAGCTGGTTATTGTCCCTATGCAACCTGCCTCCATTCCCTTGAAAGTTGGCACAGAGTGGGTACAAGAGTAGCGCCCAGCTCCCAACCTCGCGTTTTCCAGGGGGTTAAAGACGTGGCATGTGTACAGCCCCTTAGTCTGTTTGCCTCCATGTATGTGCGGTTCACCTGGTCGGATGGGTGTCCACTGTGCACCCTCACTCATGGGTACTCCTGCTTCCTCAATCTTCTCTCCTCTCCACTGTCTGAGAACTTCCTGGAAAGATCTCGCAGACTCCTCTTCATTGTACTCTTCTCTGAGAAGAGAGGTGGAGAACCCCCTCTCATCCTGCCTTTTCTGCCCGTCTTTAATCAGCTCAACCTTTTCCTCCTCTCTGTGATTCACAGCCAGCACCTGCAAGAAAGAGTATCTCCTCATTTTAATTAGTGATGGATAGCCAAAACATGATGTAAGGTTAAGAGGCTCGACTAATGTATATGTATTTCATTACTCAAGGTTAGCTTTACCATAAATCCAACACTGGTCACACAAATCTTGTTTTCTATAATATACTAACAGCAAAATCTCATTTGTATGCCTGTGTACTTTACCTTTGCATGACTAAATATTCATTGGTTGATGAGTGCAAACTAACGAAAGGGACAGTTAATGAGATTTTGAATGCCTCTGGACATTACTGCCTGCTGATTCTGTAGGCAAGGGCGAGGAAAATTGTGTTTTTAAGTTTGCATGCATGCAAGCCTGGCTGTGACCTTGGCTATACCTTTGTTGAGACACCATCAAAAATTGATGGGGAATTTTCTAAATGCATCTATCTTCATGTTAGACCTCTGAAAGTAGCTCGGTTGGAATAAACAAAAATTTAAAATGTTCTCAATGCAGTTCATACTCACAAGAAAACACGTCAAAGGGTGTGATTGAACATAAGGCCATGTGGTTCTTATTCATGTACATTCATTTTTCAGAGTAATATTCATCAGAAGTAAAACACTCGAGCATAATTTATCACATTACATACATAAGAGTCACACTAAACAAGTAAAAATTAGTTGGCACTTGGCAATAGTTGTAATTTTCTAATCTTCTGAAAACCATGGTGAAAAGACTAAGATGGCTCCTCCTCCTGAGCCCTCCTCTATAAAACATAAGAAGTAGTCTTGGTATTTCAAACAGGAAATACCTCATAGGAAAATTGGGTGTGATATTCACCCATTTATATATACTTGTAAAATGACGGTCTCAAAAATCTGGAGCAGTACACCGTACAGTGGGTTCATGTTTTTACATATTCAGCATGTTAATGCTAATTGCGAGTAATCAAACATATTAACCTCCCTGTTAACTCAGACAGTTGTAGCTGCTTCTCAGGTTGCTGGCATTTTGATAGGTCTTGACTCTATTCCACATCTGAATTAATATATCAGTTGAGCACTATTTTGACATGAAAAGTATACCGATCTTCTCAGTACCGTCTGATCCCAACTGTTAGAAATGACTGCTGTGTGAAGAAGGTCAACTGAGCTCTGTGGTGTAAAGAGTCTGAAATGTCAATCTAACTGTTTTTGCCAGACCTAGACTGCTGGGGGGCATTTTTTAGTCCAAAGGTACATGCAGTTCACAAGCCTGCCTGTAGATATGGCCTGTGGATATAGCGTCAATTAGGGTTTGTTTGAAGGCTTTTCAATTGACTCACAGGGTGCAGAGGTAAAACTCACACGGTGCAAAGGCTTGTTTGACATGTTTCTGCTGTATTGTCACAGCAAGTGAACTATACATGGGGAGAATTTTCATTCATGGGTCAATAACCATTTGAAAAAAAATCACATATTCTTACAAAATAATTGTTGTCAAAGGACATTTTTTTGTAATTTAAGATTCCACACTGATCCCTAATGTAAAATTAAAAGCAATTAAACTTGAAATAAGCACAAAAAGCAGATTTGGATGACAGATAAACCTGAAGTTGTGAAAAAAACTGTATTCTTGACTTCTGATGTACTGATTTAACCCAGCACTTTTTACATTTAAAGCTTTGACCTGATGCTCTTGTCCAGAGTGAGCTTCACTTCTGTTGTCAAAAGCTAACAACAGTAAGAACCAAAAGAAAGACCACATACTCAGACAGCAGTGTTAATACACTGTCACTGAAAAAAACATCTTTCATTCACAGCAATGACTCATCGTCTTATGCTTTCTTTTTGTGTTTAACCAAAAAGCCAATACAACCTTGTCCAGTGACATCCGAGCAGGATAATGTGGTATATTATTATTTTATGTTATTTGTGTGTTGCTTGTAAGTCAATGAACTATGTATATGTACTGTACATGCTAATTAAGTAAGTCAATGCATTTCCACACCACTGTATTTTTCATCCTAGACTCAGCCCTCCATCACATATACAGTGCCTGCAGTAGTGTTTGTGAGTAAATAAGTAGCAGTAAAGATTACCACCTACCTGGCTGGGGTCAGGGTGCAATTGCATAGGTTTTGCCACAGCAGGACTTGTAAAGGTCTCGGGATAAGAGCTGGGGTTAATCTGTTTCTGGAAGCAGCTGACAACTTCTCGAGTGCTCACATGGGTCTGTAAATCTGTCTGTAGAAGAAGGCCACGGTATATAAGATTAGATCAACATTGTTGTTACTGAACAAAACGGCAGCAGCTGGCACTTTGTTAGAGAGATATGATACTTTTTTTTATAAATTCCCCCAATAAAATAAAATAAAATAAATTGAATTTGAAGCAAGTGGGAAAAAATGCATGAATTGTATTAAAGCAGCAGATAATGCAGCATAAAACAAGACATTAGTCCATTATTAATCCAAGCAGTGCATTCATTCAAAGGCTGAAACTGAAGCAAGCCTTTGAACACTAATTGTGCAGGCCACAATCTTTGATCACACATATAAATGCATGCACACGCATGTGTGTTTAGCAGAATGCATGAACAGACATATGTGGACATGTGCACATACACAAAAACACACACAGACCTCATACTTAAATAACATAGTCAATGTTAATTGTTTTTTGTCTCTGTTCATATTGCGGTCTTCACTTTGACTTAGGCTATATCCACACGAAGACTTGTCTTTTTGAAACCGCCAAATAAAATGATTGGATTGCAATAGTGTTCTGTAAACATGGCGCCGACTTCAAGAATGGAGGCGTCAAAATGAAGCCGGTTCAAGCCACTGAAACCACATGAAAAGGCTGCAGTATATATGTCAGCTAGGAGATGGCGCGCCACTAAAAACCGGAGCATACAGCTCTGAACAGGAGAAGAAGATGTATGCTTGCGCAAAAAGCTTGTGTGGTGTATACAAACGGAAGAGGAAGAAGAAGATCCAGAACAAGCACAACAAGAAAATGACGAATTCCAAAACACAAGGGAAAACGGAGACTTTGGCTCAGCAGTTTGCAGGAATGCGAGTCTGTAATCTGCCATTGTTGTTGTTGTTGTTGTTGTTATTGTTGTGATGGGACGGCTTCCTGCCGGGGTTAAGTCAGAGGTTAGAGAGGTGGGGCTATGACATGATTGCCGGCCAAAAGTCGCACATTGGCTCTACACACAAAGACACAAAGGCTGCATCTTCAGATTTGTGCACTCTGGAACCCCGCTTCAAAAAGATGCAGTTTCGACCTTTGGAAATGCCGGTTTCATATGGGTGAAAGGTCGAACCGGTTAAAAACTCTGGCGAATTCACCCTGACATGGCTTCATGTGGATGGGCCCTCAGTCTTTAGCCATATTTTACTGTATATGTTGTGTTGTATTATTGTATGGAATAACTCCATGCTCAGTAATCTCACACAGGCAGAGTCACTGCCTGTGTTGCTGGAGGAGCAACCATGCGGCCATCTTGTTGACGTTGGGATGTATGGAGAGTTAAATCATTCCATAACCAGAAGCCATGGATAACCAGAACCATCCGTAAACACAGACAATAATAAAGCAGCAACCAACAGTGTAAGAAGATGCAAAAAATAGGACCAAATTACAGTGCACAAGTTAAAAGGAGCTGATGGGATCACGTTGCTCTGGAGATGGTAGGCTTTTCATTACTTGTGGTGCTGTCGTCAGTGATCAACAACAAAGAATTGTCAAATTGTAGACAAGAGATGAATGAGTCAAAACTTTTCCACAAATTTTCGTATAATTAAGATTATTACCAAGTCAAGTTCTACTTCATTTACACTAACGGCATGAAGGCAATGAGATGAGGCCACTATAGACAGCTGCCATGAACCCCATTTAGAGGGTACAACCTAATCATTTTAAGTGCCCATACCTACATCCCTAACATAACCTTGAAAGTCACAATGATGAACTCGTTTTATAGAGTTAATGTATGCACTTTTATTTCATGTAAATGAAACCACAGTGCAGAAAGGCACTGGTCACATGACCAAGTTGGTACCACACTTTATTCATATTGCCTTTGCACTACATCTTATTTTAACCACAAAGCCATAAGGGTCTATAGATAAAAGCCATCCTATAACGCATCACATACACATTGAGTCTCCTTGTCTTCCTTGAAAAAATTAATTTACATATATGTGATCAGATATCTCCATAGTTATGGACAAGAGCAAATGGGAAGCACACTGCATGAGTGCTGATTGATTTTCTCTATTCCACAGGCTGAATTCATTATTCTGATCCATTAATCACCACAGACCAGTTGGGCTGTTTAGGTTAACCCTTCTGCAGACTATTATCCTGTCCTTGAAGGTGTCCAACAGAAATACGCAAACAAACGTGTCATGGAAATGTGGAGGAACTCAACAATGGTAGATTGAGGAAGACAAAAGTCAGGCTAGCCTAGGCTACAATATTATTTTGTGTTATTGTTGGTTATCGCTAGCCCTGAAGCCCCCTCACAGATATTCATGTGACGTGACAAGACATGATCTGCAGGTCTCAAGAAACCTATTGAGCATAGAGAAAAGTTTTAGGGATCAATTTCATCCTGGAAACACAATCAGATAAACCCCTTTGGCCCAGGGACCTTTGTTTATGCCATGAAACTTTGATTTGTGGGTGTGATATCTGTCTCGCAAATAAGTACTAAACAGAAGACCTCTTGCAGCAAAAGTTCACCCTTAGGACTGACATTTTCCCCAGGACAGAAGCACAATCATATGTTTTTCGTCTCCTGGTCGGGAGCTCTTTGTTTACGCCTGTGATGGATTCTGCATCTGGTCTTGAACAGTTGCACAAGGTAATAATGTCATTATAGATGGATGAATCTGTGTACACCCAATCTGGCAAAGAGACAGACTTGTTCGTGGTCTGAAATATCTCTGGTCTCACTGTTGATGAAAGTAGAGTGTAGTTCATTCAGTGACACTCTCTATGCTTGTGTTGAATTAGTTCATTCAGTATCTTGTGGGAGGGAAGTTGCCCATGGCCATGAAATCTTTAAGAATCAAATCTTTGTCTGCAAACAATCCCACAAGCCCGGGGACATTACGTTCCTCATCTTAACACCCTCTGATGGCAAATCTTTGCATCGCAGGAGGTTTCAAACAATGCAACCTGCTGAAGTCTTCCTTCTTGCTCTGTTTTTCTCTGTGGTTTTGGTCACCAGCCAGCTGTGCTTACAGGTGCACATCAATGGACACTTAAGTCCTCCATATGCTTCGAACTAAGAGCTTGTGAGATCATCTAAAAGCATCTGAAACTGCCTATCTGCTGGCACACTTTCAAGAGGCTCAGTCTGACAATAGCCTGTACCTTTCCCAACTATACAATCCAACAATCATACCAACTTTATGTCATAACAAAGCGTAAAGAGGTGTAAGAGTAGCACCTTCTTTTTCAAACTCGTTTTTTTCTTCTTCAGACAGCTAGGTATGTACAACCAATTGCAACATAATGAATGCCTTCCAGCAGACACTATTTAAGTAGGACACATGTTGCACAAGCTCTAAAAAATGTGCCATTTACAGTCCCAAACAGTCTGTATTAAAACAGTGTTTTGGGCTTATTCCTTTCTTTTACCAGAAGATAAATGGAGGGTCACTGTTTCACTGGCAATGGCCCACACATCTGATGAATACCTGCAGTTACATTTTCAGTTGCTGTGCTTTGAGTAGCATACATTATATTCGGTCTTCGCGTATATTGTTGTGGGGTTATGGTTAGCTCTTGCAATGTATTGTGTTGAATTCTAGTGTGTAGTTCCTCTTGTGAATTTGAATTGACCACTGCCGAGTCAAAATCAGCGAAATAGATCACACCTGTAGCATAGTGACAGGAGATTATTACTGGCAAGACAAAACAGAGCGATAGATTGAGGCAGACGGGCAAAGAGAAAGAGATACAGACGGCGTGAGACCTGGGCCTGCGGTCCCAGGTGAAGACAGTGTGCATGTGGTGACTGATTTGTGTGTGTATCTCCTTCAGCACACCTATAGCCCTGCCTTGATGGATTCACAGTGGACGCGGAAGAAGAAGGCTAAGCAGTGTTAGCAGACCATGGTGACCTCAGGCATCAACAACATTGTTCCCCCACACGCTAGCCAACTGTGGAACCGCAGCTTCGAGACAACACAGAGACAGAGGGAGCAAAGCAGGCGGACGCAGTCGCAAAGTTGAATATGAAAGGCAGTCCAAGGAACTGAGCCCACAAGTAATTAAGGGCCTATTCACCCAGGCAAGCCACACATGGTCTGAACGGCTGTGGTACGCTGCCCAGACAAAGTGTAAGGAGCCTACAGCATGGGAGGGAGGGTGAGGAGTAAAGACTAGTGCTGGGCTTGTTTTCTAACACCGTTTTTCTTCCACCAGATCTGGTGAGGACGCTAGAGGACATGCTTCCTCACTCAACTAGCTGCTTGATGGGCATAAACAGTTACCATAATAGCAGTTACAGAGTTATAAACTGTAGAATAGCTTGTTTACAGTGGCTGGACAAGAGGACCTGCAATGGTCTCTGTGTCTTACTCACACTTTTTATCTTATATTTATGGGTCTTTTATTATTTTTTATCTTCTTTTACTTTTGTCATTTTGACACAAAGCCTTGTTTTGCTGCTAGTTTTACTAACCCAGTATCTGCACAGTATTTCTGGAACAATTTGTGAATAAATTATTCAACTTGACTCTATGTACACTTGGGTAATTCCTACTGCCCACCACTGTTTTAAAATTGCACGAGTCCTTGGCTCTTTCCTCGGTGGCATTGTCACAGCCTGACGTTTGGCAATGTGTTGGCTTGTACCCTTGATTCTCTGACTACAGTACAGTTTTTTCTGTGCACAATTCAGAGTTGACATAAATGCAGGGAGTGGGGATTTCTTCTCCCATGATTAGCATGATTACGGTGGCCTTGGGTGTGTGATGCTGTGCTGTATGTCCGGGCTAAGATCTGTAATAAATTATTCAAATGACATTAATCCACACACTCAGATGGGTTTGTGCTCATAACATCAGAAAAAAATAACACTGGCCTTGTATCTAGGAACTCACTCTGGTGCTACCTAGAATATTTATGGACTGAAGGAGAGGTGAGTATTAACCACATTCAATTTGGACAACCCATACTATACCAGCTCCATGATAATGTTCAGCAGTTGAACAACACCATTACCTTGACAAAGGAGATGAATGAGGTTTGCAACAAGTGACTATTTAAATGATATCAGATATGTGTGCTAATTCATTCATACATTCATTATCGTAACTGCCTGTTAGGGGTTGCAGGGGGCCGGAGCCCGTCCCAGCTGACATTGGACAAGAGGCGGGGTACACTCTGAACGGGTTGCCAGACTATCACAGGGATGACACATAGAGACAGACAACCATTCACACTCACATTCACACCTACGGACAATTTAGAGTCACCAGTTAACCTGCATGTCTTTGGATTGTGGGAGGAAGACGGAGTACCCGGAGAAAACCAGCGCTGACACGGGGAGAACATGCAAACTCCGCACAGAGGGGCTCCCCCACAGGTTAGAACCAGAATCCCTCTTGCTGTGAGGCAACAATCCTAACCACTTTACCACCGTGCCACTGTACCACATTTAATTTGGACAACCTATACTATACCAGCACTAAGATAATGTTCAGCAATGGAACAACACCTTTACCTTGAGCAGTAGATCAATGAGGTTTGCAACAAGAGACAATGGAGTTAAACAATTTCAGACCATTTAAATCCTATCAGTTATATGCTAATGTATATTTTAAATATTGCTATATGACTAAAAATCACCTGACATCAGAATTGTTTTGATACTGCATACCACACCCATCTGGTACTTCACACTGGTTAAGCTGAATCAAATACCAAGAATGCTTTGCAAACATTAATTGAGCCAGGTTTGTGTGCATGTGTATGTGTATGTGTGTGTGTGTGTGTGTGTGTGTGTGTGTGAGGCTGGAAACACGATCTGATGAGGCACTGATGAAAGCCCCAACACAGCATACTGCTGAAATTAATATTCTTTTTGTCTTCCTGACTCTCATTCGCTGTCTCTCCCTCCCTCATTCTTTCCAAGGCAAATGAAACAGGATTAGCAGAGGAGAGAGAGAGATGCCTGCGTCAGCTGCATGTGTATAATCCCCAGTCTTTATGTCCTGCCAAAATACACAGTTTTGCATGTGTGATTGAATAAGAGTCTGCATGTGTGTGTGTGTGTGTGTGTGTGTGTGTGTGTGTGTGTGTTTGAAACTGAGAGAGCAGAGATGAACACTGAGGATATATGTAAGGAGAAAGAGAGCTGTCCTGTGTGGTTTCACAGAGCTCTTTCTACATGTGTTTGTCAGTATGTATGACTTTGTTCCACCTTGGTGGCTGTGCAGTAACATACTAGTCACTTGACTCAACCAGCAGTCAGGTAAACACAAACACTGAAGAATGAGCTGTCTACATAAGCCGAGCTCCACTGAATAAGGGCTGGTTAATGTTGTGCTGCTCTGTGTATAATCATACAAAAATAGCTTCTACGTAGCTGCACAAAGAAATGTATAGGTGCATATACAGTCATAGAGACATGTGCATTAAATGCACACAGTATTACACGTATAAATCACCCAACGTACAGTATATCCACACAGCCATATCCATGCACACACAAAGCCCACATCGCAGCACAGTGGATCTCTCTGTGAGCACTTCTAGATGAAAATAATATCACCCAAGAACACAGTAACATGAAGAGAAGCTGGTAAAAATCACACATATCCTAGGAGGGGAAACAATGTACAACTAGCAAAAAACAGAAGATGCACGTAAGCCAAGAGTACATGGATGAGCTCCATAAAACATAGAAACCAGTACACACACACACATACAACACCAGTCAGTAGCCGTAAAAAAAAACCCCACAGTGTGTAAATTTAAAAACATAATAAGCACAAACACAGGTGTGGGGGGAAAAACTTCATGCTACGGAGACTCGTGCATTACACATGAGTACCTGAGCTGAATATGTAAAGACTTTTCAAAAATGTGCTTTCTCTCTAGTCACCTGCATGACAGCCAGTTTAGCTTAGTTAACTGTGGAGACCATAGCGGCTTGGTCTTGCAACTAAATGGGTTACCACTGTTATCACAGGTGTAGACCACTAGTTTCATCATGATATGACATTACATTGACTCTTTAGACAACAATACCATATTCCGGATACGATTTCGATTCTAGCGATCAATACGAAACAATATCATATGCCAGTTTAACACAATCGGTTCCAGAAGAAGCTGCCACCCCTTCCTTTTTTGCTTTTTGCCATAAAGATAAAAATAAGCATGCATGTTTTTTCAGCCTAGCAATGTTGAAATGAAACAGCTAATGTTGCTGTAGTGAGACGTTAGTGGAGTGAGATGCCCGGCCAGGCAGGTACATCCTGTTTCTTGAGTATTTTACGTCATAACAGCATTGTTTACACATGACGTGTTTTGTCTGTCAACCCTAATTTTCTCCATATTTCCACACTGCTTATTAATTTGTGAATAAACAACATTACCCTTATCGTCTTTTTCTTGGCTGTTTACCTGCTGCTGTTTGACTGTGAAACAGAATTTCAAAATAAAGGTATATCCTGAATATAATTATAAGGATCAATGTTTTTTTTGACTTTGCATCGATGACATTGGATTATTTATCACTGAATCGATATTTAATTCCAGACTGATGCATCATTACACCCCTAATGGTAAGCAGTGGACCTGATAGCAGGTTGGCATACCCTTGTGCTTCTAAAGCTTTTTAGACTGGGCTAAAAAAGAAAAAAACACATTGGTATACTCTCCAACTTTGAAGAATGAGTTCATTTGAGAAGCAGCTGTTTTAAGCAAAGCCTACTTAAGGAAGCAAATTAGTGCTTTTGATGTCAACGAGGCAACATTATGTTTACTAGCTGGTTAAAACTTCCTATCTCAGGCGACAGACTGCGGAAACTGAGCAATATAAAAGAGTAATGTCTGCTTAACACCCCACATTATATAGTGCACATTTTACATGATTTTAATTTAATTTATAAATAAGGTCATTTGAAAAATCCATACACTAAAAGGGGTGTTTTAGCAAGTCAGCACACTGCATCTTTTTATGAGCATTTGGTATAGCTTTGGAAAAATGAGTTTCCCCTAATAAAAATGCTTCCCATACAAATTTGGTTTGATAGGACATTGCTTAATAAATACAA
The DNA here is from genome assembly GCA_019142605.1 of Cephalopholis sonnerati. Lineage (NCBI taxonomy): Eukaryota > Metazoa > Chordata > Actinopteri > Perciformes > Serranidae > Cephalopholis > Cephalopholis sonnerati. Next base: position 38,695,985 of record JAGQAX010000013.1, read on the forward strand.
CCCATTGTTTGAGAGAGCGCGCGCATGTGTGTGTGGTTACAGCTTGTGTCCTTTATTCTACTCTGCACAGTGAATTTACAGCATATAGATCTGTGTGTGGTTATGTATATGTGTTATCTGCATATATAAGCACTCACTGAGGGGGTTTGAGAATTGCAAGTTTTGTGAAGATTTGTGCCTGCAGATGTTCATTTGTTAAATTATCATACTATTTTTCTATCATGTAGGTAATAATCGAGAACAATTTATACTTCCAAAAATTCAGACATCATACTAACGTCTAATTACGGCAGATGAATCATCTGACTGCTTTTATGTATTTCTTTATCGAGAATAACTTCATAAATGAAGGCGCAAACTAGAATCTTTGCATTTGTCATCTATGTCCCCTTATGATCACCATTAGTCAAATTACTAGACATATTCTTGGCAGTTGTGCTGCAGAATCTTTTTCCCTTCATGTGGATCCAACACAAGTGTGTTGGCTTAATTAAACTCTTTGACAATGACCTGCTGTCTTGTCTCTCCGTCTTATCTTTGACTGAAGACTGCTGTTGCTGGTCTTGGGTTGACTGTTGCCTGAGGCCTGTTCTTTGCTCTTTGTCTCAATGTGAGTGTGTGGTTGTTTTCGTGTGTGTGTGTGTGTGTGTGTGTGCCTGCATATGAGTAACCAGAAAAAGCATTTGTTATCAACCAATTTGCTAATGAGGGACATCCATTTTGTTATCAGGTAGAAGGACACAGCAAACCTGCAACAGCACAACACACACAGAGACTTATACGCACGTACTGTGCAGCCTTCCAGATAATTATGTGTGTGTGTGCATGCACATACAAAAGTGATATCAGGTGCAGAAACACAGAACGAGGGGGAAAAAAGACGAGAAGTTGAGATAAGTAGAGACGGTAGTCAGGGTTGCAAGAAATGCAAACGAAAGAATGAGTGAAGCAGGAGGAGAATGGGATCAGAAGGGGTATTATTGAAAGTATCTGTGCAGGAGAAAGAGAGACAGAGAGAAACTGCAAGACACACAGTCACAGAGAGGAGAGGAGATAGACTTGATGCTCGTGGGACCGTGCTCACCTGCATGGGGACCATTCTGTGGAGCTTCAGTGCTCCCTTCTGGTGGAATCTGGTAAAGCAGCCGATGCAGTAGTCCTCTGTGCATTCACTACACATCTACAAAAAAACAGGGATACACAGTGACATCAGTGTGTGCATGTGTGTTTGCATGTATGTCTGTGTTTGCATGAATGCACGTGTGTTTGTGTGAACATGGAAGAAACAGATGTGAAGACTGGTGTGTTTATATGTTTGTGCGTCTTAAAGAAGCAGAATATTAAAAAAGAGTGATCATGTAAGTGCATGTGCAGTATGTGCACGTGCATGTGTGTGTAACGACCTGCGCTGACGAGCAGAAGCTTTAGTAATGTTTGTTACAGATTTACACCTAAAGTCGGATATCTTTCCCTTCTCTACCTCAACCTTGCCAAACTTTGACAGGAGGGATGAATATTGAAATGGATTCTCTGGCAGGATGCTGCAGTGTGTGTGTGTGTGTGTGTGTGTGTGTGTGCGCGTGCGCACAAGCTTGAGAAAGAGAGAGAGAGAGAGAGAGAGCATGGAAGGGACTGCCTGTGTGTACATGTAATGCATTTGTGCTAAGTGTGTGTGTGTGTGTGTGTGTGTGTTGTGTATTTGAGTGTGTGTGTGTGTGTGTGTGTGTGTGTGTGTGTGTGTGTGTGTGTGTGTGTGTGTGTGTGTGTGTGAGTGAATGCATCTTAAGGGAGGTCATTATCATTTCTATCTGTGAGAATCCGGTCTTATTAGTGGGAGAAAGTCCTTGCATCAGCATGTTGGGGAGATAGGCCTAGACCGGGTGGCCAGAGCACACAGGCGAGGCCAGAAGGAGACAGTGAATTAGAAGGGAGGATATGTGGAAAGGGGGTGGGGGCGTGGGGGTGGGCAAGGCCTCTTAAAATTCATAAACAACAAACAGTAAAGAATCCCAACATTTGTTTGGTTCCCTCTGTTTAACATGCAGGTTTATTTTGCGGGTATGGCCCACGGTTTCATCATCAATACCATGTCAAATTCAGAAAGTATAGCTAAGTGCGCTCTGTGTGGGAGCAGTACAATTCCCACAGTGGGACTACTACAACTGTTTTTTGTGACTGTGTTTTTCTGAATCTAACAACTTATATTCCTTCTAAGTCCCTTTCTAGCTCCCTTTTCACCTGATATTCAATACTTAATGTTATGTATAATTGAGCTAAACAAGGCAATACAAGAAACAAAACCACTGCAGTGTTCCATACAAACTCACTGTGGATTAACAGAGGTCTTACAGTGCAAATTTCCAACCAGCAAATTCACCAATTAATCCTGTTCCTTTCTTTTTACTCTTTTATCTCATCTTCTGCCCCTTTTACTTCATTATGTATTAATTAATGCAATTATTTTTAACATTGGGTTCAGTCTTTGTTGCCCTTTACTTCTTTCTCACACATATTGGCTATTGTGTGAGTGTTTGTGTGTGCAGTCACATCAGTGGCACCACCAAGAGGTGGCCCGGGGGGGGGGGGGGTCCTGTTAGGGGTCACGGGAGCCTGGAGCCTATCCCAGCTGACATTGGGCGAGAGGCAGGGGGCAGGGTACACCCTGGACAGGTCGCCAGACTATCACAGGGCTGACACATAGAGACAGACAACCATTCACGCTCACATTCATACCTACGGACAATTTAGAGTCACTAATTAACCTGTATGTCTTTGGACTGTGGGAGGAAGCCAGAGTACCCGGAGAAAACCAGCGCTGACACGAGGAGAACATGGAAAACTCTGCACAGAAGGGGCTCCCCCGGGATTGCAACAGGAACCCTCGTGGTGTGAGGTGACAACTAACCATTTAAAGGTCATTAAACCACCTAACATACGTATATAAAGATTAATAATAGATCAAGACAGGTTTGCTGTGTAATTCAAAATGTTAACTTCAACGTTAACGTTAAGAAACCAATTTATATCAGTGTGCAAATCTTTAACCCTCATACTGACAACATTTTCAACTAACCTCCATACTACAGCAGCATATTAGAATTCCTAAAATTCTGTTACTGCTTCTCATTTTGTTGTGCCACCCCAACATTTTCGTGTCCCCATATAACCACCCCTATGAAAAAATTCAGGGGGCGCCACTGATTCACATGCAAGTCTACAGCTGCGACATTGCCCTTTAATGGTCCCATAAAGCAGGGCCTCATTTCCCCTCTCAGGCCTGAGGATAAATTACAGCCACTCCCCAGGGACTAGGCATCCCTATCAGACTGCAAGCAGCATATCACTGCGCTCTCCTGTGCTACACAGAAGGAAATGAGGTCCTTTTTTTTTGCCTGGATGACTCTGGAATACTGCACATGGCTAGACGTGCAGTGTGTGTGTGTGCACATGTGATTTTGGTAGAGTCTGCACCAGTATGTGTGAGTCATAGTTTAAAATAAGCCCAGATGTGTATATGACTGTGTGTGCCGTGTGTGTGTGTGTGTGTGTGTGTGTGTGTGTGTGTGTGTGTGTGTGTGTGTGTGTGTGTGTGTGTGTGTGTGTGTGTGTGTTCACTTATTTGTGTGCTTAAGTGCAGCTCCAGACAGAATGGCAGGGACAGAGTCGTAACGCTTTCCATTATTGCCATCATTATAGGGCACAAGGGCTATCCAAAACGTGTGTGTGTGCGTGCGTGTGTTAGTGGACTGTGTGTATTTGTGTGTGTGTTTAGCCTATGTGCTTGCCCAGACTACTGTAAGCATTGCCATTAAGCCCATCACTATGGGGCATCGGGGGCATTGGGCCCTTCATTGGACAATTCAGCGCCATCATCATCAAATGCACTATCAAGCAAATTACCACATTACATTTTAACGTAATGTGTGTGGTGCACTTAAAATAACTTATTCCACAACAAAAGGGGCAGAAAAATGGTGGCTGTCAGCTCAATCAGTTCAACCCCTCCTTCTCCTTCATTCCCTCTATCAATCTCTCCCTCTCCGTCATCGCTCTCATTCCCTCTCTTACTGTCTCTCAGAGGCATCAGTTATTCAATACTAAACTCTGCTGGCTTCACGGTCAGATGTAGGATACGAATTACACACCAGCGGCCGAGGATCTGGAAGGCGGGGATGTGGGAGTGACTGGTCATCAAGCATGTATTACTCGGCTCAGTTTGCCACAGTCCATTATACACACACATACATGCACACACTAACACACACACAAACACACAGTATTCATTTCTCTCTTTCTCTCTTCCTCTCGTCCACACGTACAGTTGCAGGCCACGGTCCCTCCTCCTGTGCAACAGTGGATGAAGAGCGAGGAAGAATAAACAATGGTGCCCTCAGAGGTCTCGAGTATCGATGAATGGATCTGGCTAAACTGTTATCAGTGCAAACACAAACACACAGATAGACCAACAGATAAGACAGCAGAGGCACGGAGAGAGAAAGAGAGAGGCGGGGAGAGGAGAGGAAAAAGACTGATAAACATGATGGAGGGAGTGACGAGAGAAAGGGAGACACAGGCAGAGATATGACATGATATGATGGGAAAAGTAGAGAGAGGAGAAAATGTGAAAGAAAGAAAGAAAAGAAGGATGGATAAATGATACACAGAGAAAGAGGCAAGCAGGATAGGTGATGGCAGGTATTTGAATAACAGAGGGAGATAATAGCTGATGCGGGAGTGAGAGAAAGAACGGAAATATAGAACAAGACAGAGGGCAGAGGGGAAGGTAAAGCACCAGAAACAAATCAACACACAGACTAATGGAGAGTGATTGGCATGTAGAAAAAAGAGAGATGGAAAAGAGATGGAAAATGAGAATTTCTGAATTTTAGCTATGAGTGTAGGTCAAGCAGTTTGACTCCTTATTTGACAGCCGGATGCTAAAAACTCTGTAGATTCACCACTTAAATTTGTGTATGCAGAAAGGCAGAAATATGCATTATTTTCATCCAGTTTATAAAGCTTTATAAAGCTGCACAAGCCTCATAAATGGATGTAGAAACTAGGGTTGCCCCCTTAAAGTTGAAGATTCAAATCATCAGTCGGAGGCCCCTCAGTTGACTGAGATTCTTCAAGTGGAGGCGTCTTTTTGTCAGTCAGCATGCAGTGTACTTCTGGGAAGTTTCAGTCCCCAGATTAAGCTGCAGAGTGAGTGCTCCTCGCTTTCAAGCTGCGCTCTTGTACAGGCAGCTGCAAACCCAGACCCACGGTGAGTCTGCCCAGTGAGGCTCTGAGATAAAGTTATCTTGTGTTGTGTGTTTCTTATCTAGTGTAGGGCTGGACGATATGTCCTGAAAATTATATCACGATATTGTTAGGCTGTATCTCGATACACAATATATACCTCCATAGCACTTCATTAATGCTGGGACTGGGAGACAAAATCTAACATAACATTTCTGACCATATACCCTCTCTGATGTAAAAAAAAAAAAAAAATTGTAGGGATGACTATTGCAGTTTTTTTTCCAGAAGAAATTAACACAATGAGATTTTTGATCAGTAATCATCTGTAATGGGGATATAATGACAAATGGGTTAAGGAAAGTTATTATAAGTCTAGTAAGATGATAAATTTACATCACTTTACTGCAATCAGTCTTAAAAACGAGGGAAAGAATACCATTTATGCCACATCACGATACAACGATTTAAGGCGATATATAGTCTCATATCTCGATGACGACATATCTTCATATTGCCCAGCCCTAATCTAACGCTGACAAAAAAAATGTTGTTGCACATGTCCAATCTGTCGTTAGCGTAGTCAACACACATTAGCTTGAAAGGCTAACTTGGCATGTCAACAAGATTATGTGAATGTCACTGTTGCCCTAAATGTCTGTTCAAACTCTCAAACTCTATATGAAAGTCCAATATTCCTATTAAGCATCCAAATTCGATTGGACTGCCACAAGTCCTGTACAGTTCTTGTAGAAACGCCCTAGACAAATGTTTGCGTATCGATATTTGTGCCTACTGCACCACTCGTTAAGCCTGTCAATAAGAAGAATGGCACAATGCAAAGTCACAAGCTGTGTCACGTTCATGACGTTCTGGCAGATCAACAGCTGTCATTATGAACAACCATTTCACACAGCTGTACTACTTATAGCGCTAAAACCAATAATTCATCACATCACCTCCACTAAACCTTCTCAGTCATCATTATTAAACATCAGAAAGATGTTCAATGATTAATTTATACAGTTATTATTGAAACAGACTTTACAGAGTGCTTCCCAGGTCAGAATAAAATGAAAAGATTAACAGGGAAATAACAGCTCAAATGTAAATAAAAAGAATGCTAAATTCCTCACTCATAAATTATTTAAAATTAAGTTTATAAATGTGCCTTTGACATTGACATGTTACAGAAAGCTGTTCAGATACAACCCATACAAACTGTGTATTACTACGAGGGTGTGGGAAATGGCATATCATATGGGTGTTTTTGTGCTCTTGGTGTTTTAAGCATGCATAAATGTGTACACTATCAGTGTAACATCAATTTCCAAACAAACCTACAAATAAAGATTTTATCTGAGCTTGTTGTTCCTCATCAGAGACCTAAAAAATGCATGCCTCCAGAGGAGTGGTGTTTGTCTTTTTATGTCAGTTGAAAAGCTTGCCAGGTGAATGTTTGATGAGTGTTACTGGGCTTTCTATCCAGAGACAGAATTCTTAAACTGCCCAACGCTAGAGTTGCAAAGATTTCAGCCTCATGGTGTCTTCTGTGTGTGTTCACTTGTTTGTGTGCTCACCACGCCTGCAGTCTTGACTTCACACTGTCCACAGTATTTCCCCTTCAGCCTATTCTTTCTTGTCGTCCGAAGACTGACAGCAGGGTTTGGAGGTGGAGGTGGTGGCTGAGGTGGGGCTAAACAGAGCAAGTATACTGTTGTTAACACTTGGGAAGGGGGTAACTTTTAACTTTATGGACATTGAAAGGATATTTACATAACTGACTTCCTGCCTGGTCCAACAATTACTCAGAGGCAAACAGAAATAGTGTCAAAATACAGTGTATACAGCAAAGTTTCTCAAGTATCAGAAGTGCTTGTGGTTTTCATGCAAAAAACATGAACAATTAACATGCTTTTCAACTATTTGTAATTATCAGCCACTGTTATAAAAGGTATTATGTCATAAATAACAACAAAACAAAAAGGATATATCACCTATTACAATTATGACTTCATGTATACAGAGACAGTCCCTTTAAAGGTGCATTTATTTTTGCTATATACATTTAGCACGAATCAGCACATTTTAAAACATTCTGATTCAAGGTGTGATTTTGTGCTTCGGGCATGTTCAAAACATTAATAATTCTGCCAAGGTTGGCTACTGGTTACAGAGATCAATCTTTAACAAGAGAACCCCACAGTCAGGCCCCTGTGATGCCAAGTATCCACCTCACTGAAGTAACCGTGAGCAAGACACTGCACCCCTACCAGTTCCCAGGGCACTGCTCTGCAGCTTAAATGCTAACCTCCGTGTGGAGGGCACAAAGAACTTTAGTGCAGGGTAATGTTTCAAAGGACCCACGATTTTTGAGAACACCTCCGTGTCAAGCCGACCTGGTGCAGGTAAGCCACAGTTGAAGCCGAGGCTGTGACTATAAACTACTCACCTGTCAGCAGTTCATCCTTCAGCACTCGGATCTTCACCTTGCCTGCTGACAGCTGTTGGGGAGACAGGAAGTAACACATCAGTGGCAACAGTTTGTGTGAGCTCTCTGTTTATGTGCTTATATATTTATATATAGGTTTAAGTTAATTTGGTATGGATGGTATGTTTGAAGCAATACAAACTTGAGGAATTTCAGAATAAAATTAGTAATAACTCTTCAGTTCTTCAGTTCGGTCAGTCTTGTTCCTTTTTAATCCCAGGCAGTGTAAACTCTAGTGTGAACTCAAAGGCCTAAGGGTTCCTCCCCTGAGATAAAGGGTACAAGCTTCTCTAATCAAGGTGCAAGTGCAATCTCAAGTCTGCCATACACAGTGCACTTAATGAGTAGCTCTACACTTTCAGTATGTTTATGATCCATAGTGCATCCACAGTATATGTATGCAAACAGAAATGAGGAGACATTTATTGCAGCGAATGTAACCCTTAAGGTCACAACCCACAAGTAAAAGCTTCTCAGAGTTTCAGGAATGTTGTTTGAGAACAAGAAATGTAAATACTTTCCGGTGTTAATTAGCATAGCAACAAATATGCAAGGTTAAGTCACCACAAGTTTTTTTTTACCTTAAGATACTAGCCTCAAAATCATTTTGATGGTAAACTGACTTGTAATAAGGAGAATGGTGCCTCTTAATTGCCACTCCACTGCATGAATACCTGTTCCAGTACTATGCTACTTTGGCGAGCAGGTAGGATCCCCCAGGAGAAATGTGTAACACGTTACAGCACCACGTCATACACCTTTAGCTAGCTACAAGAAGAAGCTAGCCTGGGATTCTTGGTACGGACATTAAGGCTGTTAGCATGGCATGAATTAGAATTTGTAGGAGCAAAGTAATGGAGGGTTGCAAACTGTTTTCACTGTCCTGGCGTACACTGTAGTGATCTGTCTAACAGCTAATAGGAAAACAACGACAATCCAACAACAGTGTACATCCCTGCCAATGCCTAGGGTTTCCCATACTCCCAGACTCAGAGCTGGTGGCAAGCGGCAGCGCTCAGTCTAACCTGTGTAACAGCAGCAACAGAAAGTTCGCTGATCTGGCAGGGAGTCGTGGCAGTCTGGCATCCAGGGTGTTTGCATGGGCTTAATTTGTGTTCCTACAGCTGCTAACTGATGGTTTGTATTTACAACAGTGGTGTACAACTTCGAAAGTAGGGACGCCAAATCGGGAAAATAACAATTCTGGCATAATGTTGCTTTAACATATCAACTGAGGGAGATTAATTATACGAACATCACGTAGATTCAAGGCTATCAACACAGCGTACACTTATGAAAAAAGTAACTCTTGCATACTCACTCAATGCTACACAAGTTTAATGTTTCGTTCCTACTTGCATATTCCTCGGGTCAAAATGTTCAAAAAGTTGAAATTACACCTACGTTTATATATGACGCACACCAATGGCTGACAGGGTCCATGGTGGCTGGTGGGTAACCATCTAAACCACTGAAAGTGGTAAAACAAACAATCAGCAATTCAATAAAATGCAAGGGAAGGGAAACAACAGTAACGCAAAGGCTGTTTTTCCTGTGTACTTTCTTTTTAATCTGTTTTCTCTGTATTTTCAAAGTATTTTCAAGGTATTTGATTGGATATTGTTGACTGTCAACTCTTTATCACCCTTAGTGGTTTAGATGGGCATCCCAACCTGCTACCATAGAGCTCTTCAGCCTATCAGTGTGCATTATGTATAAATATAGGTGTGGTTTCAACTTTTCGAACATTTTGACCTGACAAAGATCCACGTAGGATCCGAACATTATCTTCATTAAACTTGTTTGGCATGGAATAAGTACACAGCCATTACTCTTTTTCCTCAGTGTACGCACACATCACACACACATCTGCAGATGTATAATTCGATTTCTTTTGTACCTTTTGGAGTGTGTTCTCCTTGGTCTTCTTGGCGCTGTTTGTTACAGCATTGCTGTTTAAAGAGCCACGTTGGCCAGACTTCCATCTATACCCTCCAGAATGCCTAAATAGACAAAAAGACAAATGCGGGTAGAGAGAGGGTTTGTCTGTGGCGGGGTAAGCCAACAATCTTGAAATACAATCCCTTTGACTTTGACACACATACTTCATCTACGGTATCATAGCTACCAAGAGCTACCAGTATCAATGGCTATCACATTTCAGAAACTGTATATCTGTTTCTGTCCTTGATTTGATATGTTTATGCCTTTTTTTCTTTTGCAAAGACATATGCATGTTCATGACATGTAACAGTCACTCTGGTATTCATTTTACATTAGAGGATATGGGTATGGAAGCTGAATACATAACAGTCCTTCATAAGCAACAGAATGCAATATAAGCCTATGAGGACTGAAGAACTGTTCACGTAGCATACTGTATATATGAATAAAGCATAGTGAATGGAGGAGATTGATTTCTTTACCACACAAAAAAATAGAAAAAAAATCATTCTTAACCTGTATTAGACTTGTACGATTTAAGAAAAAAAACTGCAGTGCTAACACCTTGCCACTCCTGCATTTTCAATAGGGTGAACGTGAAGCAGGATAGATTTAACAAAAGTCAGGATTATTGCATTTTAATCCATTGAAGTACCAAAGTAGACTGAAGCATTTTAATAACAGTTCCAGGCTTTGAGTAGAGGAGAAGGCACTGATGTCAAGAAAAGGAAAATAACATCAGCATGAAAAAGGTGTAACAGCACCACGTAACTTAATCCCTAAATCCATGAAGGAAAAAAAGTCAAAGGAAATTAAGAAAATCACTTTGTTCTGTTAAACAGAGCAGAGTGTTTAATTTATCACAACATGGTCCTTGTGTTGTTAAGAGGAATAAGAACAGCAAGGCAGAGCTCTTTGCCACTCGCGTTGACACACAAGAATTTGGCTCTACCAACATAAATGATGCACATATACAATGTCACATGGCCTAAATTTTTATACTGTGTGATTCGGTCAGAGACCAAGGGATTTTTTTCACCTTGCTGTAGACAATAGAGGTCTATTGAATCTCACACATTAAAACAGAACATGAAAGGTTAACGGGGTTATACCTGCTCATAAAAATACACACAGGTATCGATACAGATAAAAATACAAGGACATGAATGCAAATGCAAACACACATGCATGCACATACACACACGCTCAGGCAGGACGCTCCTGTCAGTTGCAGAAAGTGAAGAAATGGAGAGGGATCCTCATTTAAACGTGAGTTATTCATGCTCATGTTGTTGAATTATTTATGCTATTTATGCTATTGTGATGTCTGGCTGTCTTTGAAAGAAGTTTATTTTGGATTGAGCTGGCAGCCTGTCAAGGCACAGGAAGTCAGACTCTATTTGTGTGTGTGTGTGTGTGTGTGTGTGTGTGTGTGTGTGTGTGTGTGTGTGTGAGTGCGTGTCTCTCTGCATCTGTGTGTGTATGTGATGGCAAGAGTTGCCAACACCCCTGACGCCGTCGCTGTGCTGTGCTGACACTGAGGGTGGGCGTCAGGTAATCACCCTAGCGACATCACCTTGGCAACTGGACTGTCGCTAGGGGAGACAGTTGAGGCACACCCCTGTCGGTGCAGGATGACAGGGTGTCCCCTCAGGACAGGCAACCTGGAGAGATAAAGTGTGTGTGTCTGTTTGTGCACCTCTGTGGACTTTGCATTAGTGAAGATCTCATTATCCACACAGATACACAGTCAGCTACACCCTCACACATGTGTGTATGAGTAAACAAAAACACACTTCGAAATAATAATGGCTTAAAGTTGTTTTTAGAATCGTACAGATACTGACACATTCCCACAGTAAATGTTTCTCTGTCTTACAACCACACGCACGCACGCACGCACGCACGCACGCACGCACACACACACACACACACACACACACACACACACACACACTAGCATCTCTAACTATTGCACTGACTGTGAGTGGTGCCGGCAGACCACTTTAAACTGCAAAGATTAATCAGCACAACCAAAGTTCTTTCTTATCACTTTTAACTAACAATACCAGCGTGTGTGTGTGTGTGTGTGTGTGTGTGTGTGTGTGTGTGTGTGTGTGTGTGTGTGTGTGTGTGTGTGTTTCAGTGAGTTCGCGAGAGAAAGAGATTTTGTCAGTCTGTGTAAAGCCAGTCATGCAGTGAGAATGACATGCAGTGACCTGACCACACCTGTTACGCAGAGAAAATCACATAAATAGACACGTGGACGCTCGCACGTTGCCTTGCACCTTTCACCGTCTTGTGGATGGATAGCAGACGACAACCTCTGAGTCACAACTTGCATATTGGAAACAAACATCAAACGCGACACCAAATGCCACCTCGTCAAAGAACATTTCTTCATCAAAGTCAAAGCAGACGAGACGCAGTGAGGAGCACTGTTTCACATTAGCTTGGAACGAGCTCACATTTGGAAGTGATAAACAGATACAGTATATTGTAACGACAGAAGAAGAAACGGCAAATGATTTGACGTTAACCCAAGGCAAATACAGATGGGGCAAATACCTTGACACACTCGTGTCTACCACAAGGCTATCACCTTTAACTGACCCATCTCACCCAAAGGGAGAAGTGACAACATCTGCGCCCTGCATGTGCACACATACGCAAATGCGCACACACACTGACATCTAAGGCAAAAGTAATCAAGTCTACTCTCAATTCCCTCTCTCACAGTGTGAGACGAGAGGACAGGGCAAAAACAGAGATGGTCGAGACTGGAGAGAAACTTACCGAAGGCGAGAAAGACTCAAGACATACACCGATCAGCCAAAACATTAAAACCACTGACAGGTGACGTGAATAACTTTGATTATTTTGCTCCAATGCATTGTTCTGCTGGCATTCATGTGGATAACCCCCCCATTGACAGTGGCCCCCTGCAAACATCGCTTAAGAATGGCCCAAGGAATGTGACAAAGACCTCAAAGTGTCAACCTGGCCTCCAAATTCCCCAGATCCCAATCTGAATGAGCATCTGTGGCACGTGCTGTTACCCCACCTCACAGCCCACTGAATTAAATGGATCTGCCGCCAATGCACTGTTGCCAGACACCGCAGGACACTCCCAGGGATCCTGTGTCCATGCCTCAACAGGTCAGAGCCAAGCTCGATCCAAGGAGGCCCCACCTTGGATTAGGGGTACATCTGGGGTACCAGCATATCACAAGAATCCTTGAACCAATTGGGACATGAGAAATTTAGAAGCCAGGTCTACTCCTTGAGCTTTGTGTCACGCTCCACACTACTTACTTACTTAATCCTCTTCGTTCCCGGTGGAACATAAGGCTGCGACCATCTGCTTCCATCTGGTCCTATCCTGTGCAGCACGTTAAGTTTGCCGTCTTCAGTTCTGAGGTAACAGTTCTCCGCCAGGTGGTTTTTGGCCTCCCTTGCTTCCTCTTTCCAGGTGGGGTCCATCTCAGGTCTACTTTAGGAATGTGGTCTTGGTCCATTCTTAAGACATGTCCAAGCCATCTGAGCCGTCGATTTTTAATTTCCAGCACCACATCGCGACAGTTTGTCTTTTTGTACAGGTCCTTGTTGGAGATCTTTTCTGGCCAAAAGATGCGACATATCTTCCAGAGACACCCAATGTGGAATGCACTGATCTTTTTCATGTCGCTCTCAAGCACTCGCCAGCATTCCGAACCATACAGCAAGGACTGACTTACGCTCCACAGGTCATTTCTAAACCGTTTTTGTAGTGTGGCATGCTGCTTTTTTCTGCCGGGGGTCCACTGCCACTGGGGAGTACTGTTGCCATGAGGGACGGGGCACTTGGTCTGCAACGGTGTTTGAGTGGGTGGAACATGTCAGGTGGTATCCATATGAATGCCAGAAGCAAAGGTTTCCCAGCAGAACAATGCACTGGAACAAAATAATCAAACTTATTCACCTCACCTGTCAGTGGTTTTAATGTTTTGGCTGATCGGTGTAGAATCCTATAAACACAAATGTTAACACAGTGTAGCCCAGCATGAAAAGTGTAAGGTCACAGAGTCAACACATGTATGTACATAGACTAGACAGGTGCTAGGAGGAGTAAAATTAAAATAAAAAATGGCGATAAAAACAATTGGAAGAACCTAAAGGATGGCAAAAAAGTAAAAGTGGGACAAAAGAGCCAATTGAAAGAAAAGCACAGCAGAGAGACAACAGATGAAGCAGGAAAAAGAGAACCTCAACTGTACTTTTAGATAAGGCGAGAGCTCGTGTCTGTAAGCTTTGTAGGCCTAAAGACAAAGCTACATTAAATCTGTGATTCGGGCAGACCAAAACAGTGAATGATGTAGTGTGTTTGCCCCAAGCCACCGGACTGGCTCTATTATCGCCTGTGTACTCTTCACAAACTGATTATACCGCACCACCTCTCAGCAAACTGAATTTGTTCGCCTATTCTTTGGGTGCATACACAAGTGTGTGCGTGTGTGTTTGTGTGTGTGTGTGTGTAGCCCGACTCTAAGACAAAGACGAACAATTCATCTAGTCCGGGAGCTCTGCGATCTAAGAGACAAGCAGAGGGAGAAAAACAGAGTGGTGCATAACACAGACACACAGTACACTGCACAGCCGGAGCATAAATCATAGCTTGAAGATCTACAGTAAAGGCTTGTCAACGATCCGCTCGCATGTTCTGAGAGGAAAAGACAAGTAAGGGAGGAAGCTTTGAGAAAATCCAGGTAACTTTCACATCATACATCAGAACACCTGATTTACCGCCAAATGCCCATCCTTGCCTGCTCTCTCCCGTGTCAGTTAGAGGGGAACTGATGAGAAACTCTTTCAACTTTTTCATTAGAGGTGTACCAATTAATTGATTCAAACTGTTTCTGGGTTTCACATTTGAAAGACTGCGGCATCACTACACACAGCCTTCAGATAAAAGGTAAGAGGGAACTGCAGCTGCATTCAAAAGCCTGACAGGACATGTGTATTTGTGTTGTTTTAGTACCAAATAATGTAACTCACTCCATGACTGCTCCTGCTCAGGCCCAGTTCTCCTACAAACTTTAACTCTACCATCAATCCTCCTTTGCTCACTGTATGTATTATCAAAAATGTAAACCAACAGACAGCAAATAAACAGACTGGGTTTGGACATGCTGATTAAACTATGGCAGTACGTTAAACTTGAAAGGCAGTAGTTAAATATAAAGGTAGCACATCTAATCTCCTGACCCGTCTCAACTGACACAAATAACTTGCTTTGAGTCTCGACTTCCCCTCTTCATCTGCACCCAGCAGTCGCTCTGGAGATGATAAAGGTGTTAAAATGTTCGACTATGCTCTCCTTGACAACAGCTCTGCGCAGTCGAGACAGATTAGTGACACCACTGCACATGAAAACAAATCAGCAAAGCATTATTAATCAACAATGCTCTGCGTGAAAAGAGAAGTTGACTAATGATTTGTTCTCAACAGCCAAGTAAAAAATAGAAAAAAGAATAATTCTGAGTATGATGTCATGTCTTGTCTCTCAGCCACATTATATATGAGTACAATATTTCACCTTGCAGTTTGTCATTTGGCCGGCTGAGTCTTTCTCCTACACACATACACAAATTTTCAGATCTTTCCTCCTCAAGCTGGCTCACATACACACACACACACACACACACACACACACACACACACACACACACACATATATATGCTAAATCTTTAGTTAGTAATATTTCAAAGACATGGGGCTTAAGCAGGATTCCTTTTGAGTAGCGTACTTTATTGTGTCTTTACTGATTAAGGAACACGAGACCGAGAAACCAAAAATGTGCTGTACTCTCTGTAACCTGCAAAGTGTTAAAAAATAACACACACACACACACAAACACGGGTGCCATTATTTATAGAGAACTAGAATCAAAAATACACACAGGCAGCCACGCACACACCTTGTCGTATCTTGGGGCTGCTGGAGCGGTAAATGTTGCAGTACTTCAGTGTGACAGCAAACACTGTGTTTATGTACTTATCGTTTGTGCAGCCTGGACCAGACGGCCCTCTCCCCATACTGATGTATGGCTTCTTAATTAGAGCTGGGCTCCACTTAGAAACAGAGCAGTAGTCACACACACACACACAGACACACACACACACACACACACACACACAAACACACACACAAAACTCATCTCCTAAAACAGTAAACATTAACCTACAATTATAACCTGCAGCATGCATTTCCTTGTTTGTGATAATGTGTGAATTTCAGCCAATACAAAAACATCCTGTGGAAATAGTGATTCTCACCTCCACTCTAAATCACTACTGATACTGTAATTAGCAGTGCTGCCTGTAAAAGAGTGTGTGTGTGTGTGTGTGTGGGTGTGTGTGCGCAACCTTTTTCTGGCTGTTACTATTTGAAGGAGTCTGTGTGTGATGTACGTACTCTGCTTCTCCCTAAAACTGTCCCTGAGTTATGCGCTCGTATAATTTGATATACACCCCCATTACGCTGTTCTCCATAACTTCGCATTGGATAACACATCTCTGAGTTATTAATGAAATGAGGTAAACTGGGAACAGAGAATAAAACAATCACATTAATAACCAGTGTTTGTTTGCATTCAGCAAATTAATTTCCTGCTCGCACAGGCTGGGATGCCCCTCAATCTGAATTTGTTGGATAATAGTCATAGTAATGGGGCAGGTACATACTCTGTAATGAAATGTGGAGAGAAAATAAATGCTATTTTGTGTGCGTGAGTGAGCTCTCCAATCCATTTTAAATTAATGTGAAGATGAGCATGCATTTTTAATAGTCTTACACACACAGACACTCACACACAGACTTGGGCCAGTTTAATTTGAGGTAGCATGTGTTTCTGTGGTTCTTTTGGCCTCTCCCCTGAAATGTTGTCCAAATATATTCAAGACTAAATAAAGTCCAAAATCCAATCCTATGGCAGGGTGATGCATTCACTTGAGAATAAAATATGTCTGCCCTGTTTTTTCTGAATTAGCTATAATTTTCTAAAAATTACAAGAAAATTTTCAAGGAGAAAACTCTCAATTTTATTTTATTTAAAAAAATATTATCTAAGAATTAGGAGAAAAAGAAAACTTTTTCTGAATTAACAAGATAATAATCTTGTTAATTTTCTTGTTAATCAGATTTTTTTCCCCCATTTAACTTTTCTCATTATTCTGAGATAATAATCTAATTAAGTCAGAAAAAACAGGACATTTTTTTTGTTTTGTTTTTTCAGAATCTGAGATAATAATCTTGTTAACTCAGAAAAGCGGAGCAGATTTTTTTTCTCAAGAGAATCCATTACACTTCTGTATAATCATAATCAAAGTCCAACTTTTCTTATTGCAAAATGTAAATAAAATCACAGTAGATGCACAGCTGACTGTATAGGTGTGTGTATGCATGGGTGCACGTGTGATTGTGCATGCATGTCAGCCTTTCTATATAATTCATTCACGCTAAAAGCCCATTATTCTGTTACAGTAGATACAGCTCCATGACAGCCAATACACTGACATACTGTATATCTACAGCCACTTTAGTGCTTATCAGTAAAAACACGCCCGCTTTTGTATTCTGCCCACCGTTGATCATCACAACAGAATAGCAGACGAAACATAATCTCTTTTGTCATGATGACACCCATCATTTGTCATTTGACAAGTGAGAACTTGGAAATAGGATGAAATGTAGGAGAGTAGCGGGAAAGTCTGTTTCAATTGATCAGTTTGCACAGTGACTCAGGCAATTTCATTACGTGCTGTCCTGACCTTCTCCGGAGGAAAATACATCTACCTCAAAGAGAACATGATCACACCGTGTTCCTCGCCAAGTTCAGCCTTGACTTGTGTGAATATGGACAGGTCTCTGTTATATATGGGGGAAAAATGTCAGACGTTATCATATAAGAGATAAATGGATGGATGGAGAGAGAAAGAATAAGAGGCCGCTCTCCGTCTGCGTTCTTGTCTGTAGTTGTTTGTACAGTCAGAGTCGGAATAGTCTTCCAATTTAAAGTCTACATCTAGTCCTGTATAATCCAAACGACAAGAGGTGTTCCCAGAATGCATTTTGTGCCAACCACTGGCAATGGCGGAGATTTTGAGCCATGCTCAAATCTGGTGTAATTTTAATTCTGGGGCAGCTGTTATGTCACTTTATTAAGTTCTGATATTTTTCAGATGATAGAGCAGCCATTTAGATTTTGAGCATGTGGTCAATTTATCCAAATAATGCCTTTTTGGAAATTGGCTCCACCATTTTGGAGATGTTAGGTCCCATAAGGCAGTGCAACTGGACAGTCATCTTGGCAGCTAGCAGCCCAGCTCCCGAGATGACTGTCCAATCAATGTCTATCATCTTCCTTTACTAGCTTGCCACAGGCTCTGATGTCTCTGTAGTATTTTGATATATGATGTAACTCCTTTTGGGAGATAGAGTTTGGCCTCAGATGTGAAATGTAACATTTGTTGTTGCTGTACTAGTTTGTCTGAAGATAGCCTCAAGGTTCATGTTTTTATTTAACCGTAGCAGTGCTGCCTCCATGGACTTTAGGATCCGTTAATGTACAATGTCAATAAAAAAATAATAAATATACATAAATGAAAATGAATAGAGGCAGGCTATATTTAGACAAGCTATATTTGGAAAACGGGCATCTCACTGTCAATTAGGTAATTGTTTATTATGAAAAAATGTGATAGTGGACCTATTGATTAACCTTTCCCTAAGCCTTGCCCCATTATGATGGTCCGACACGCTGTTGGAGTAAGCATGGAGCCCACACTGTAACTAACAGCACTCCCTGATGAAATAATATCATATTTTTGGAAAAATGAAACAGTGATTCCAGAGAGAAGCAGACAGAGGGGTCTACAGTCTGTGTTTGAAGGATATATCCAGGATGTCAAACTGACTCAGCAGCAACAACAGGTTAAAAAGACAAAGATAGTTAGAAGCTAAAGCCCAACTATAGGCTACAGATCACAGTGTAAAAGTGAACCACCACATCACTGCTGATCGACACAGAAGACAATGAATATAAAGGGAAACTTTGCTGATATTGAACCAGCTGTGTGGCATCGCAGTGTGTGCAGATGAACAGGGCTTGGCCTTGGACGTTCGCATCTGGACCTCCACCGCCGGACAGGCAGGGACCTCCGGGGAAGGTCAAACAACATTCATCTGGACACACTGCGATGACACACAGCTGGTTGAATATCAGCAAAGTTTCCCTGCTTCCCTTCACTGGTTCCTGTACAGCAGGGTCGGTCTTTGTTTCACTGTTATAATCATTAAAAACCAAAAGCAGCATGTGTATACATTCAGCGGCTATATCGTCAGTAGCTAGCTAGCTAACCCTACACTTTTCAAGGTTTGATTCTGGTTTTGGAACAGGGAAGAAACGTATATCTTTTTCCAACCTCTCCAGGTAACGAGTATCTTTAATACACCACGTGCCCCAGGCACAACATTTAGCTCCAAATCCACAAAACCAGCCTGAAAATAAAGGGAATCTGAAACGACTGCATTAAAGTCAATGGAGCACAGCTGTGTTGTTGTCGGAACCTGGTCTCAGCCGGCCCGATGCTACGTAATGATTGGCCAGTCTGCATGCTGTGCCAGGACTTAGTGAAGTGTCAGTTGAGATTATTTTGTCACAGTACAGTTGTGAGGTGTAATTACCAGAGCCGAGCTGAGCTAGTGGTGTTAGCACCACTTTAAGTTGAACTTAAAGTTCTAACTCCCAGGTACAAAAATCCAAACTTGGGTTCCTCTGTATTGAGAAAGGCCTGTGGTTTGTTGCAAATGTTTATGCACATAGCTGCAACACCTTAAAAGAAACTGTGTAAAAGTTTAGCCTGTAAAGTTAAAATTGTCTTCTTTGTCACAAGAGCATGTCTTGTTTTATTTTTCCTTCTTTCAGATGACAGACTAGCAGCATTTATAACTGAAGGACATCTGCTTGTGATCTGGATGCTCACTGAACAGTATCATGTCAATAACATATGGTTCATCTGTTTAAAAGTGCCAGAACAGCACACATAACTGTCTGACAGTGAAAGTTACTTCTCACTTTTATCACTGCCTGTTCCTCGCCTCCATCATTGCCTTGGCCTCTCAATATGAATTAAATGTATGAAGTTATTCATGGGAAAAAATTCTAGGCAACACAGCATCTATGCGCCTTTTTAAATCCCTGCAATTACTGTAAAGGTTGTGACAATAAATGTATGATACACAACAAACAAATTTAAGCCTTATTTAAAATATAGCAGCAATTACACGAGCCAAACAAAAACATGTCAAGCAGAATACACTGCAGACGGCTACAATCCGTTTTGGTAATGACTGGGAAAAAATAAGGCAAGAAAAACTAAAAACAAATTTACTACTTGGGTCAATACTTGTCACGTTGAAGTCATTTTATTACCTTTGTTTTAAAGCTCAGTTTAGCATCAAATACTTCCCCTTACTGCATTATTATGCTGCTCCAGTGAAGGGAAAATATAAGTAAAGTTGCATACAAGTTGTTAGGACAAGTTTCTGTAGGGCTCCACTGACCTTTAGAGGAGTCCACTATATGGGCACAAGCCTACTTCATCTATGAGGGGCTTTTTTTTCACTTCTCTGACTGCTCCTTTTTTCCTTCCACTGCAACCTTTTCATGACCTTTATAGGTGGAGAAGTCATCGACCTCTCCTTCTCTCTCATTTAGTCCCCTCCTCCATCTGTCTCTATTACTCAGTGTCTCTACCATCTTTGTTAACTGCTCTTTTACAGCTGCTTTTTACCACCTTCCCACCTCCCTCACTGACTCCTGTCCCTCCATTAGTCACCTACTCTGTTCCCCCCATTTAGCTGTGTGTTAGCATCTATATGTTAAGCCTCTTATCTCTCAAATCTCTATATTTATGTCTCATTGCTTCTTGCCTGTGTAGCCTTTTATACAAGGCAAAATTAAATATCTTCTCAATGTAATCCGGCATCATATAGTAGTTTTTGCTTTTGTGTGGCTGTCACAGGTGGTTACAACTCTTTAGTCGGGTTCACGTGGCGAGGCCTGACATTAATTTTCTGTTTTATTTTGTTGTGGGTTACAAAAATGAAAGTGTTTTGATGGAAATGACAGAAAAAAAACTATGGTTTTAGTTTAAAAAATCACTTAAAAGGAAACAATAGAAACATATTTGACAAGACTGACAACCAAGGACAACAAAACCAATTTAATTTATCTTAATTCAGCTGAGCATCTGTCATTACCAACACTGGCTGTTTTTAATGAAAATGTATACACAAAATTTAAGTAAAACAAATGTTTTAATGCTGCTTGAGAAGTCTCCGTCAAATCACACTGACTAAGATAATGATACAAATCTAATATCAGCACATGCCAAATCAAATACTGTATATAATCCAGTATTCAGTTTGATTTGAATCAGGCATGTAGTTGTTGAGATATCTTGCTCTGGGTGTAAGTGTCAGATGGTCAGACAGACTGACAGATGGAGAGCTTCATACCAAGAGCCCTGCTGCTAGTGGGGTTTACAACATAAAATCCGGCTCATGTTGAACTGCAGCAAAATAACAGCTATTTTAGGTGATGACGTGCAATAGAAGGAGATGTAAAAATTTCTGTACAATAGGGTTGCAGTGATAGTCTGGTTTCAAGATATACCGTGACATAAAAGTTGAAGATTATCATACCTACCTACCAGGTAGTTACTGGTAGGAGGCCCTGGGGAAGACCCAGAACACTCTGGGGGGTTACGTATCTCGTTTGTCCTGGGAACACACATACTTCCATTAAAAAAATGTTGTTTTTTTTAATGTTTTAATTATAAGAAAGAGTTTGTTTGGCTCAAAAAAACCTGCTGTTTTCATTTCTTCAAGGATCATTGTAACCCATAATAATAATAGTAGCAATAATAGTAATAATTGCATAATACCATATGCCATGATATGGTGAAAACATGATACTTTCTAAAATGGTTATCATACCATACCATGAAAATCTCATACCATTGCAGCCCTGTTCCCTCCTGTGTTTTCTGTCACAGCTGCTGCAGCTCACCCTGCACAAACTTCCTCACTATCCTCTCTCCTGCTGCTTTTTTTATGTCTTACTCCATTCTCACCCTCCCACCCACCCTCGGTCTGCCCCTCTCTCCCCCACATAACCTCTTCCTCCTCTACCTCCGCCTTTTCTAGCACACTAACCTTTAACATGGATACTCACCCTCTCTCCTCCTTCTCTTTACTCATGCTCTCTTTCAATTGTTGCAGCTTCTCCTCCATCTCTTTGCTCTCCTGGGCCAGAGTCACCGTCTCCATGTGCTGTTCACGTAGGTTCCTATGGCAACATACACACACGCTCACGTATGTGCAATCAATCAACAACAATCAATCATACAAATGACCTGCTCCGTCAGATTGGACGGCCAGGCTTTCATCAGTACCTTCAATTCATCTACTGCACTGGCAGATCCCTGTCGCCATGACTGATCAATACTTTAATCAATTAGTCACTGGATCAGGGTACCACTAAGCCAGACATCAATTTAGTCAATTACCTGTTGGCAAATGAGAAACTATGTACAGTAAGGAAATGGACTCAGTTTTGTATTGGACAATATGATGGAAACAAATACACTGCACTGGGAACCATCAGAATTTATCTCGCCCAAAACTGCATTTTGTGAAATACTCACTTTGTGGGCAGAATTTGAATGGACACAGATGGAAATAGTATGGCAGCCAAGTAACTATAATGGGCTTCTACCTGCCTTAAATCACATCATTGATCTTATCTCATCTTACCTGGCATTGAGCTTGACAGATTTGGCCTTGTTGTTAGGAAGCACCACAAAGTCATTTAAATTCATGTCTCTTCTTTGTGAGGGCTCAGGTATTCCTCCTGCGTCTCGTGTTGTGCTTTTTACAAAGAGCTGCTTCTGCAATAAACAGTAACAACAACGGTAATTGCATAAAACGGGCTATCATGCCGTGCCCGGGCTAAATCAAGCACTGCCATAAATGAACAAAATAGCAAGGACAGATTTGCCCAAATGTATATGAGGCCATTAAATCAAGAAATCTTGTTTGTTTAAATTGTATCTGGCAGAGTTATATGCTTGACAAATGGCTGGCAACTCTTTTAGGCAGTAAGAGCCAATTAAGGAAATTAGCCAGTGAGGCAGATATCATATATTCTTACACAGTAATAGCAAGACAGCTACACCTGATAGCAGCTGAACTGATTGCAAAGTGACATTAGGTGGAGGTGATTAGCTACTGTAAGCTTCTGTAAGACCCTCACGTTTCACCTGCTATAAGGCCCTATATGAAACCTTCACCCACCAGACTGTAAAGCAGCATGGTAAAGCTTACTGATATCATAACTTTAATGATCTCAGCTTGAATGACAGCTACCTAACAAGCCTTTCTCAGACAGGGTGTTTTTACTTTTCACAGCAGTGAAAGCACAGTTGTGATCAATAACATTAACGATGGCGCAGTTACATTTGAGTGTCCCTCAGAGCTACATCAGTAATACACAATATAAGGGCAAAACTCAAGGATGCAGCCTTGATTGATATTATTAATCACACCTGTGCTTTTCCTACCATGATGTGAAATCGACTGCCAGTGAAAAAGGTGCATTGCAGACATTCAGGTGACAGACACACTGTGGCGTACTGAGGCTTTTAGTTCTTCTTGACAACAGCAGCTTTCACAGCTGCAGCTCAGACACAGTGACTTGAGGTGAGGGAACAAACCCCCTTGGCAAACACAGTGTACATCCTTAGTTTCTTTGGCAACAATGGGTGAGAGTACATCACCGTGTTCCTAGTTCACTCCTGTAGCTCAGCTGTCTTGGTCCAAACCAAAATTATAACCTATAGCTTCCTTAATTTTTGTGTTAGAGCTCTAAAATTTTGGCTCTAAGTACCCTTATTTATCTACTACATATAGCAATTTGTTCAACTTCCTTAACTATATCACAGAAGTCATTAATTCATGTCAAATGCAAGGAGTTCCAATGTCACAACCTGCCCCACTACCTGGGTAAGCTGTAACACAACCTGAGGTCTGCACTACAAAGTCAGTTTAACTTACCCAGGATATCTTCTTGTTATCTGGTTTGACTAACCCTAACACTGGCCGTTGGGATAACCAGTGCTACAAAGCAGGTTATCAACTAGTTCAGTCAACTCGGGTGTTCATATCCAGCCGCAAGCGTGCTAAAATGAAAGAGGCGGGGGTGTTAATTATGAGCGACAACATCAGAACTATGAATACGGTAGGCTACTTCATATGATATGAGATGAAACAGTACCGTAAGTATTTGTGGCAGCGAGACAATAAAATGTCAGTGGTGTGAGATGTAAACGATTCTCTTATCTTGTAACAGATATGCAGAAATTTTGGAAATACTATCAAAAAAAGTCACCATGGGCTGAAACTTAAATTATGTGTATGTATTACTGGATATATGTGACATTAGTATATAGTATTCTTTGCTATTTAGTTGGACGATGACAAAACTACTTTGAATATGTCACAAAACACTTTAATGTAATGTCAGACTGTTTCTGCTACCAAAGTAAAGGGTGGAAAAGTAGCATAGTTAATGACTGATGAGGTCTATCTCACCGAAATGTTGCATTTATAATAAAGGGAGCCAGTTAACAGTGTGTGGATTATATTCTAATAAAATATATATTTTTCCCAGTGCTTATGACACAGGTGTCTCATTATTTTGAGCTGTAGTGATGAAATCCGAATGTAAAACAGCAACACTATCACTGCAGACTAAAATAAACTTTGACATAAGTTAAAATCCTGCTGAAATCATGTGTCTTGTGTTGTAAAGGACCCCTCTGTTTGTTAGAAGCTCTGTTTTAAAACCAGTGGAAAAAGAGCCCTGGAACAATGAAATGAGATACTATTACTACTGACCTCTAACAACATATGTGTGTTACTCTTATGGACTTTTGTCCATGTATACTTTTTCCTTCAGTGATTGTTCAGAGGTCAGGGTGTTAAAAGGCTGTGATCCTTTACCCTAAAGTTAACCTGCTCCAGAGCAGGTTAGCTGTTCAGCATAAGTTACCACAGTGATTTATCCCAGTAAAAAGAGAGCCCTGAAAACCCAGAGTCAATCCTTACTGTTTTACCCTGCCTCAAGCACACCCCTACCAGTATTTTTTCACCAACTCGTTTTGCATGCTGAGAAAAAAGAATAAGATAGATAAAGAAAACATGTTTAGTTATCACTGGAGTTAGCTGTAACACTTTTTAAAAGCTGTAACATCCATCCCCGCCCCTGTCAGCCAGTGTTAAGTAACCTTATATTTTGCCCAAGAGACCACTCTCTAATATAAGGTACATAGTTACAATTTTAACAGTATCAGTGCTAATGAAAATATAGAGTTGATCCAAAAAGTCACCTCAATATCTGAAAATCAGTATGTTGGCTGTTAAATATATTACTTCTTTATACAGCTGTGTAATTTCAGGTCAGGAAGGAAGGGGTCATACAATATATGCTTTACATGACTCATAGGTCATCCCTTCTTGGTGAAAGTAGTGCTGTTATAACCACCCCGGTCTCTCCTATAGCACTTGAACGTCACACACTGCTGAGAACAACGTTACTTCATATAACTTACGTTTTCCGTGAGTCTCCTTGTTTACCAGCTCATGGTAGCACAGTCATTCTTTCACTTTTCAATTCAGCACGCTTTACTGTTATGAAATTAAAACTTTTATGACACTAATACACGTTTTGTATGTTAATATTTCAGGTTTTTGCCGGCGTCATGCTCCCGTCTCTGTGCTTGGGGCGGTTGTGTTGAGCTGTCGTTACCGTGGCAACCAACTCTCGCGATAGCCCCGCTGCTGGTAGTTTACCGGAAGTCGTTTTATTTCACTTACTGCTATCTGTTAATTTGTCGAGATGAACTTTTTCCTGCCTGAATGTGTTAATTGAACTTCAACTCTTTGGGAGAATTATTACAGTTATGCCTCTGTTTGTTCAGGGAATAAACATCGGATTCAAAGACATCAAGTCCCCTATTGCCTCAGTAATCACGGGCAGCGGGAATTCCCTTCTAATTAAAATCCTCCCAGCATCAAGATAAATGTTATAGCTCTGATTACAGCTTTTGAACCCTCGTTGTTTTTTTTTTTTCAACATACTTTCATGATGACAAGCATTAGAGATCAGAGGCACAATAATTTCCCATCCGCCCCATAAGATAAATGTGCTCGAATGAATTTGATAAGACCAAAGTGAGAAATATGAGACTGTTTATGTTTGTTTGTCAACAAGAAAGCTTAGCCACTATATATCTGTTTATTACATAAACATATATAGTGTAAACAAATGCAGAGAAATCCCAATTCTTCAACAGTCAAAAAGGCCATAGAGAAGAAAACAGATGGACAGAACGTGGAAAGCATAAGGCAGAGAGAGCACACTTCTCCACCCTTCCACATGCCTGCGTGGAAAAGGCAAACCTCTCTGCCCTTTCATGCGCAGCAAAGACCTCCCAGGAACAGAACAGATCAGCATCAATGACAAACAGAAATTACATTGATATCAGTCAGTCACAGCATGAAAAGGAGGAGCTGGGCTGGAGGCGGATTGCAAAGCAGCTTGCAGAGGAAGCAGCAACAGTAGGCAGGCCAGAGCAGTTTAAATAGGGCGCCCTGAATGAGATTCACTGATTGGTTGCATAGAAAGGAATCGTGTGCTCTATCAGCTGACTCCCTTCCATCAATCAGCTGCTCCATCAGTTGATTGGGCTGTCTGAGATGAGCTGATGTAGCTCGGATGTATGCTGAGCTTGGCACCGTGTCCTGCCTGAACTAACGCTATGCTCACTTTAAACAGTGGTAGATACTTTGTGTACAAAGCTGCCTCAGAGGCTTTTCCACACTGACTAGAATACAGTTCTCTGAAATAACAAGAAATACTTACTGTGGTCATATTTAAAGACATTGAACATCGTCCGCCTCTCGCTCAATATCAGCGAAGCACCTTTCATACAAGAAATGCAGCACGAAGTGCTTAACAATAAGGGCATTATAAGCACCGAGTCCTCCACATGAAAATAGACAGAATGAACTTCAAACAGACAAGGCAATATAAAAGGACTTTTAAAACAATTTAAAACTATAAATCATAAAATCAAGTAAGATTTTAAAAGAGTTGTAGCAGCGTGAAGCGTAAATAGAAAGTAAACGTGTAAAAAGAGAGAGTTTTAATCCTATAAAAAAAGTCAGAGCTAGTTAAAGGCTAAAGTGAACAGGTACATTTTTAGCTTTCATTTAGAAATACTTAGCAAGCTAGCTTCCCTGATATCTATAGGTACAGTAGTGTGTTCCATGGTTTTGGGGTGTAAATGACAAAGGTTGCATCCCCGATCTTCTTCCAGCAGTTGTTAGGAACCTCCAATAAACCAGCAGCAGATGATCGCAGTGTTCCTAGAGGCAAATAGTTAGCAAGGGAGTTAGCAATGTAGCTCGGCCCCAGCCCATTTAGGGCTTTGTATACAAGGAGGAGGAGGAGCTTAAAGTCAATTCTAAATGTAACAGGAAGTCAGTGCAGAGCAGCTCAGACTGGCCTGATGTGCTGTAGCTAAGACACTGACAAAACTTGAGATTTTAAATGGTTTGTAAGGCAGAGGATGATTTAATCTGCCTCTTCAATAGCTTCCACTTTAGTGGGAGTGGAAAATTATGTCAAAGACACACATGTAATGAAAGTGAGTAGTCGACTGACTGAATGTGGAAACACTGTTGAATTTGTATCACTGGCTGATCATCATTTGTTTTGTAAATGGATAAATGTTTTCAGAATGTTTTTGCACAGGGAAAAATGTGAGGGCGTTGTTATCTATAGTGTATTATGCAATGGTTTTACTGGTCCGGCCGACTTGAGATCAAACTGGGCTGAATGTGGCCCATGAACTAAAATAAGTTCGACACCCCTGGTCTGGTGAATAATGATCCTCTCTAATAAGAGGTCTATAATAAGTCCATTATTTATTATTATCATATTTCTTTGTGATGTTCTTGCATACACCGATATGCCAAACAGAGGTGACTCAAACAGACTCAAAGGCTTTGTTTGTGCATACATGCTCTGTCCGCACTATAGCAGTGCAGCCAGGCAGTCATCCGTCTAGCCCTCATCTGTATTCCAGGACAAAAGAAACTTTCTGACGCCATTGCAAAAGCAGTCCTCTACTGCAGACCATGCCCCTTCCACTGCTACTTTTATTCTGTGTCTCTATCTTCCCTTGCCATCCTCCTTATCAAACCACAGGGCAATTACAGCTTGGCAAGCAGCGAGCACACCTCCACCTCATTCCTAAATCCTGCTTTCTCACTCTCTCCCTCTGTCTCCCCCTTTTGTCTGTCTCTCTCCCTCCCTCTCTCTCGTCTTCCTACATTGTTGGCGTATGACCTATTGCTCCTGCCATCAGGGAAGCGTGAGTGTATGACTTATTGAGCGTGCCTCTGTGTGTGTGCGAGCGTGGATGGTCATTTAGGGTCGTGACCCTCCAGCTGGATTCTGTCTCTGCTGCTAAACGGTGACTCTCTACCTCTCTTTCTCTCTGCCCCTCTCTCAGCTCTGCCCGCATAGACAGCTGGGCGTGTGGCGGCATACCGATGAGCGGACGAGTGAGAAGAAGAGCAAGAAGGAGCAGGAGAAGGAGCGAGGGATATAGAACTGAAGGGGGGTAGGCAGGGAAGGGGGGGGGGCATAGCAAGGGGCCAGAAGGCTCATGGAACAGCAATGCAAGAGAAAGAACAAGAACAAGAGAGCGACAGAATGCATGAAAGGAGGGGTACAACAGCAGAGCAGTTGCAGGAAAAGGACAAGCGTTGTGCTGTGAAATGTCAGGGCTATTTAATTCATTAGGAGGCAATGATTATGGCGCTGTACTGAATGTCATCTGCTGGGTTAAACCTTCCTCGGTGGCCTCATGCTGGATATATATTGACTGTTTGGCAATGGTTGGAAACCTTTTAGCAATGACAGAGTGGCAGCAACAGGGACAGAGAGAAAGGAAGGGGAGAGAAAATAGTCAGCCAGCCAGAATCAACAGCATTTTTGTCACTCATGGAATGCACAGGGGGGTTGTAGATAATCCTAGGAGTATATTGACGAAATAATGGAGAAATTGTTAAATAACCTTGAAAAGAGGTGGTTGGGAGCTTTTACACATTCATCCTCTATACCTACTTATTCCCACTCAGAGTCACAGGGGGATGGAGACTACCCCTGCATGCACAAACGGCAAGGAAGCAGGTCACCTGTCCATCATAGGATTAACACTTTATACGGGCAAATTCAATCTTCTGCTTCACCTGATCTGCATGTCTTTCGGGGGGAAACCAGAGCAAGCAACCGAAAGACAAGAAGGACATTCAGAGATAAACAGCTGATCCAGGATCTTCTCGCTTTGACTTTCAGGCAACAGCATTAACCACTGAGCCAACGTGCTGCCCCCTCGCTGAAAACGAATGGTGGGGAAATCATTTAGCCTCATACTAATTGGATCCTGCCCTGAAATTATCGTACCAAATCAAACTAAAGCGCTCTGTATCAAAAGGAATGTGTGATGTAGTAATTGCAGTCAACTCAACTAACCTGCAGTGAAGTGCAGCAGAATGAGGAATCGGTGATACTGTCAAGTCAAATCATCGGAATAAAAAGGTACAGAAGGAAGAAAGAGACAGAGTGTGATCAAAAACAGACAATAATACTATTCTGGGTTTATGCTTTAAGACAACTAAATGGCCAACTACTTCATAAGCAGCCAAGAATAAGACATATCTGAACAGCCACAGCTCTCATGATGCAGTAGAGCCCGTGAATCTGTAGTATCTGACAAAGATAAAGTAGTGTAGGTGAACAAGAAATGAAGAATTAAAGAAAAAAGCGAATAAAACAAATGAATGCTGTACATGTCTGTCAGTATAGTCCCTGATGGAGCTGAACAGGGACAAGGAAGTGGTGCCGTCTCAGCTTAAAGTGATATCCTAAGAGACTTATCAATTGACAGTAACACACACCCCAACATACACCTCTACGCCAATAGAGTTGTCCTTTTTCACAGCAGACATTTTGATGTCTCACAGTAGAAAAGAACAGGTGTACTTAATAACATTAATGATGACTGAATTCCATTTAGATGTGTCAGTTCCAGGGACACAGTTGTGCACAGTTGTTTGCTTATTGTGATGCTTAAATGGAACCGAGCCATCACAAAGGCTGATTTATACAGTCGTTGTGCACAGGCTTAAGAGTAACCTCCACCAGCGCTTTTTCTGCTATGACAAGTCAAAGTACCTGCTGTGAAAGTGGCCTATGGAGGTGAACAGATTTTATTCGTGGGGCTCACGGCATTGAAGAATTACATTTTAAAAATGTAACACCAGAAACAAGGTCCCACATATTCCAGATAATCCACAGATCTCACTGAGCAGTTTTCATTGCCACTACTTTCTTCAGAAGACACAGTACCTGAGAAAACTGTTCTGTCCAGAGTAACAATGGTTCTGGGAAAAGATGGGGCTGATGAATTGCCTCAGGGACAATACAGATATCTCAAAACCTGCTCATTTATTCTGGTTAATTACACTTCAGGTTGAAGTTGGGTGAAGCTTTGTTGGAAATTAAGTGAGGGCACCGAAGTCAACATACCAAAAAGAATGATAAGGGTGTTGTCCCACCGTCAGGGGTGGAGCAGGCACGTGAGGGAGATGTGAATGAAGTATGGTCTATACAAGCTCACACAGCCCTGAGAAGAGGACTAATAAGCCCATAGAAGTGAAACACCTGTGTGGGTAAACACTGCATAAGTAAGTCCAGTTGCCTACGATATAGCACTTAGCACTGCATAAGTAAAGCCTTCGCTGAACTATAGGCAGCAGAAGACATTTTTTTACCTGCCATTGTTCAGGTTTCCATTTAAAGGTAGTCCAGACTGTAAATAAATTTCCAGAAAATCTGCAAAAGAAAAAAAATTTTAGTTGTGTAAATATTAGGAATGGGGCAGTTGGTGGCGCTATTTCTCTAGTCCGGTGCAATTAAGCCAATCAAAGAGAGGAGGGCACAAAAACATGACGTAGAGCACCAGTCCAACCTCAAACATTGGAAAACTATGCAGAATGATGTCAATATGCCATTTATGTTTGTTATGTAATAATTCAATTTTCTTTTTTCTTTTTAGTTTTTTTTAAATATTCAGTAGCTATCTAAGACCAAATGATATGTTTTTCTACATAAGCTATAAAATCTTTAAATAAACTATAAAAACTATTCCATTGACTTTATAATTTCTTACTTATATATTTTGTCAGATGCAGTGATGATTGCTGGGTAATATGTATGTTGATGTTGTCCAGTGTCAAGTCTCTATTCGTGTCAAGACAATACATGCACAATAGCATGCACTATAGCCCGTCATAATAGTGTGCATTGGGGCCTTACCTAACTTCCTTACGCCACTGATTGGAGGATAATCTCACGGTTCATCTACATCCTCATATTTTCAGTGGTGTCGAAGCTTGAGTGACAAATCTTTAACTGTATCATATTTTACTTCTAAGTGTTCCTGTTTTAGCTAATTAATGTGTTCTACATTTTAACAGTTTTTATTCATCATTGATGCATTTATTTTACATTTTTAATTGTGGTTTTATTGCTTTTTACTTCTTGTTGCCACTTTTATGTAAGTTTCTCTTTGTTTGTCTGTGTCTAAGTGATTTTATTTTATGGCTACATTGTAATGAGGTCTCTACCTCAATGTATTTCTGAGTTAAAATAAAGGTTGAATGAATGAATAAGTGAAAATAAGTCACATGCTACATGTATGGCATAGTTTATTCTGTCTAGGTCTGTTTTTCCATTGTGCTGTCACATTTTGCTTTTACTGATATACATCTTTCCACCTCAGCCCAGTGTAAAAACTGAAAAAAATTGACATTTTTCCAAATTTTCCAAATTCATTCAGTGTGCAAACTGAAAATGCTCTCAAAAACAGGTCAATGGACATGAACTAAGAGTAGGGAAAGCAGAGGAGTTACATTAAGAATGGTTCCCTTTTATTCAACAGACTTTTTGCTCTGCGGACACTGACTTAGAGGGAAAGGCACAGGCTAGCCAAATTTTTGTTCACATTTACACTGTTTTGTTAGGGTATGGTCCCACATGAGCAAATGCAGGTAAGTGACCTTTTTCTCCAAAGCAATAATGTGGGCCGTGACAGTTGTGACATACACACAGAGAGCTAGCTTGCTAGCCAATGTTTGCTAGCATATTGCCAATAAATACTGTGAAATACTGTTTTTTTTTATTTTCTGTTTTCTTACATTCCATGCCTGTCTCCCAACTCACTGCCGACCACGCAGCATCTTTCATGGGGGGCAGTTTGTATTTTTCATGGCCAATATTAAAAAATATCAACTGATTAAACACAGCAAAAATCTATTGCTGTGTCTCAAATCATGTACTTCTGTACTTACACTTAATATTTTGAGTGCATAAGTGCGTTCACACTGAGAAGTTTGGAAAAATGCAGCGCACTAGGAGTACCTGAATGGTGCACCCAAAATGGTGTGCGGTGTGTGTGGAACTATGGACACTTCTCGCCCTCAATGGTCGCCATCTTGGCTATGTAGCGGAACTTTTCAAACTGGAAATGGCGGCTGAGGACTGTGCGACCGTGAACGCCGCTGCATTGTACAAATGTAAGTTATACATGTGTTTATTGCACAAAGCACCACTATAATGTTGTCGGATATAAGCCTGCAGTATGTTTATTCGGTTAATTTAGCAGTCTGTAATGAACCGTGAACGATAACACGAATGCTAATGCTAGTTTGCTAACTAGCTAACAGCTGCACATTTCCGGTCGTCATTTCCGGTAAGTGCACAGCGGCTCCATTTGGTTTGAGACAACACTACCCTGTCGAAATTCGCACAGTACAGCAATAAGTACATAGTGCACATAGAATACTACATGGAAGTGTACTAACAGAAGTATGTGATTTGAGACACACTATAAGTCTCCTCCACACATACTTTGCAATTGGTTGAGGCTGCGACTTCGTCAGTCAAAGTTCACCAAAGTTTAACTCCATGTGATACAAAGATATGAATTTGGTTTGCTGCCTTTGTTTCATTCACCCCTTAGCTTGCATTAAATTAAAGTGAAGAGGCGAGGAGACGAATACTGACGATATTAATTCCACTCATGTGTGACTGTACCCTTAAGTGCTTCAGTAAGTCACAGCAGTGAGACAGCATGTACAATACCACGGCCCTGAAAGTAGCTTACCCACATGAAATTTGCTCATTATTTATGTTATCAGTTACACCTGTGCTAATTTAGATCAAATCTTTATTTCCTTGAGTCAATTTCAGAAAGACTTTTATGGTCAAATGTAAGCTTTCATTTTGATGTCATACACCAACTTTCAACATCATCAAAAACAGGGACTGGAGTGCATTTGAAGATATGTAAAACTCTGCTCGTGGCTGATATTGTTGCTCCGCACTAACAACCCACTGCGACTGCAGTGCTCCTTTGTTAAAATCAGATATTGTTAACTTCTGGCAATAGATGTTTCAAGGGCTACAACCATAATTTACTCTCACGGCTGTGTGGAACATCCAACCCCATCCCATCCACCAAAAATAATGAGATTCCTTCTCACTGAGGTTCTCATCACTGAAAAAAAACCCTCTCAGGCCATGACTGAGAGAAGCACTCAGTGGACATACCAGTCTGAAAAGACGTGAGCTTTATGATGGAGGGGGGGGTTAGAGAGCCATGAGCAGAGAATGAGTTTCAGTGCCATCACTATAGGCCCCGATGGGACGAGAACATGGACAGGAATACTTTGTCCAAGTCCTTGACATCATGAAAGGAGTCCAGTATGCTGACTCTCCTAATGATGTCTTCATTCTGCCCTGGCTTCCCGCGGAAGGTCCCACCGGGTGTGTGATTAGCTGGTGTGTATACTGGAGGCTCATATAACCTGTGTGTGTGTGTGTCTGTGTATGTGTGTCCTGCCATTTGATGGAAGAAAGGAGGAAATAAAAGAAACAAAACTGAATAAAAAGAGCAATAAAGAAATAAAAGAGAGGTGAAAGATGGATGCTGACTCACAAAAATAGCAGTGTGGTTAAGTCTATGACATTTGCTGTGGACTAACTATGTGCTGTATATATTTAAAAGCCCTATAGGATTGACACTGACATCGGGTACATGAGTGACAGAGAGAGGAATAAAACAGACAAAGCACAATCCACAGGCTACGGAGACAGAGTATTTGACAGAGAGCCTGACCAACAGACAGCGAGGAGGTGACTCTATGGATTGAAAGGTAGATAGGAAATTAGAGAGGAAGAACAGTGAGAGGGAGTAAGCGATAAAGACAGTTGCGGTACAAGTGAAAGGGGGAAAAAAAGGAGAGCTACGGAGAGATGAGAACATCGAGGTGTCAGAAACTGATGGCCAGCCAGTCACTGGATGTCACTGAGAAAGAGAGGTAATGAGAGCTCTGGTGGAGGGTGGGGGGGGGCAGAGGGACGGACGCGAAGGCCAAGTGAGAAATTGAGAGGTGGAGTGAGGGAGGGAGAGATGTATGATTGTGGGAGATGGGTGGGGGCCACGGGGGAATGCACGCGAGTGGCTCTTCATCATGTGGAGTAGCTTAAGCTGATGGCTCTGTGGCACACCCCTCACACACACACACACACACACACACACACACACACACACACACACACACACAACTGCGCAGAGACAAAGCACATACACAGAGATCAGGCACATCAGTCAAAGCTCAGATGAGTTATCTGACAGTTAGTGGGGCTTAAGAGTGGTTGATGGCAGGTAGTGATTCTACTGATGACCCTGACGATCAGCTGATAAAATAAAAGACAGATGGAGCGGGAGATGGTGAGATTAAAGCAGCAGGGTTAAAAGAAAGAAAGACAAGACAGGTAATGACTGTTAAATACAATCAAAAGCATTTGGATGAAAACAGGCAACGTGTAGAAACACTAAAAAAAATAAATGTACAGTTTTGGACGGTACAGTAAACCACAATCCTCCCTTGGACGTTGATGAATTGCTAATTTTGGCTCGGGCTGAAGGTTTGACAGCGGCGCTGACTTGCCTTGTTAAGGCTGCGTCGAAATAAAATTATGTGTCATTCCTTCTTTATATTTACCCCCATTCTATTATATCCAACTCTAGGAAAGGTAGTGACTGTGACAGTAAGTGCTGCGTAGGAATCTGGGTCAGACATGACGTTTAATAACCAGGGAACAAGCTGATACTGTTTGATCACATCAGCCTATTGTTCTGCCATGGATTATAGAGACAAATGGTGGCACGAACAAGATTTAGAATAGACAATTTTCCCTCCAATGTCTGTAAAACAATGTGCGTGGGAGCACAGGTAAAATAAAACTCCAATACCTTTCACTGCTGGAATTTTTTTTTTTTTTTTTCTTACTTGATCACTCTTGCGCACCCTCTCTCTCGCTCACACAAACACAAACAGATTTCTGCAGGTACACGCACGCACCTGCACAGAAGCACACAGTCACAGTTGCCTGACAGTGAGCTGCACCTCTACTGCCATCTACAGCTCATATGTGGAACATGGCCTGCATTGATTGCACCACAGTGATGAGAGCTACGGCCTGAAGAATGATTGTTACTGCTCAGGCTATCATTATGATTTTCTACATACAGGTGGGGGAGAGGGATGGTCACTATGCTCAGGAAGTGCTCAGTTACTTTTGGGGATGTGATCTGCACAATATATCATAAATGACATGTAATTTATTTCCCACTCGTTTGTCATGAGCACATTTATAACTTATAAAGTGCATGAGTGTGGTGAGCATGAGGAGCAAGGAAACAGTTCACATCCATCACGCCTGTTTCTTCTTCGGTGTTTATCCCTATGATTTAATGACTGTGTGTGCGTGTACACTGGTGTGCCAATTCTGTGTGAGCTCTATGTACACAGCAACAGTGTCTGACTGATGCCTGTGTTTGTTTAATTGTATCTGATATGATTGTTTGAACCTGTCAGTTTGTGTTTTCAGTGGATGAAGCAGTTTGTACTGTTCACCCCTGTTTTTGTAACACTGATAAGAGCTGGAATGTGTGAGGGTTTCCTAAATAGGAGATCATAAATATACTACAGTACATTCTGTAGACAGAGAGAGATATTCTGATTGTGTATGCAGACACAAAGCAATGAAACTTCACTCTGTGCCAAGCACATAGCTCATAACTCAAATCTGAACCAAAAGCATTGGACAAGACCCTCCATTTTAAAAGTGCACTAGTTTGGCATTAGTTCAGTCTTTTATCTGATGAGTCAAATATCTGAACTCTGTTGAGGAAATAGTTCAACATTTTTGAAAAATATGCAGGCTTTAATTGCTTTCTTGCCAAGAGGTAGAGGAGAAGACCAATAGGTCTACCACTCACATAGCCATTAGCTTAGTTTAGCTTAGCTTAGCTTAGCTTTGGTGTAAGAATGAAGGAAATAGCTAGCCTGGCTTCATCCAAAGTTTAAAAAATCCACCTAGCAGTGCCTCTAAAGCTCATTATTTACCACGTTGCATCTCATGTATTTAATTTATTTAATTTGAACACATAAACAAATCTGAAAATGACCATTTTCTTTTTGGTTTTTATTATTACTTTGACGTTATTTTATTTTTTCCCTTGTTAATTTTGGTCTTTAGTATTACTTTTATTTTATTTCATGTTTCCCTTGTTTTGTTTTTTGTTTTTTTTTTGGTTTTTATTATTATTTTTAATTATTTTATTTTCCCCCTGTTATTTTTGGTCTTTAGTATTACTTTTATGTTGTTTAATTTTTCCCTTGTTTCTTTGTTTTTTTTAAAAATTATTTTAAATTATTTTATATTTCCCTTGTTATTTTTGTTTTTTAGTATTATTTTTATTTTATTTAAACATGAAAACCTGATGTACGCATAGAGGTTTAGGTTTAATGTTAAATGCCAAAAAAGTAAATAATAAAAAAAAAACATTGGCAGTGTAAATGGGAGTTCTACAGTGTATATGTTTCGTGATGAACAACTGTTTGTCTGACAAGAAATACTGTATACTGTACTTGCGGCATTTAACTTTCACATTTCTGTTTTTGTAGATAACAAACAAGACCTGGTTGTTGTGTGTGATATGTTGACATAAAATGGCAGCAAGCCCAAGATCCTTGTTTTGCTACTTTAACCCTATGTGTCAGGATACTCCTTGCCAAATTTCATACTTGTATTTATGCCATCATAGTGCCCTAATTTTTGCATTTACATCATTTTGCCAAAAACATGTCCCAGAGAACATCACAAGGGCTAAACCTGGCTCCTGGCCTATATCTAGTATTGTCATATCACATCATCCATGGACTTAACGTGCTGCTGTTCAAACTGAAACCAAACTTTTCTCTGGACGTCAGCTTTTGAGCCATGATAAAGGCCAAAATGTGGCTAGCAACAGACTAGGTATGGCTCGTTGTTAGCAGAGATGATTGCTGGAAATGCCTTTTGCTACATTATTAGCGGGTGTTGATGACTTTCGGCCCTCACTGACAGGTTAGGAGAGGTGAGGAGTCAATGACAGAATAAAATAGAGCAATCAGTAAAATAGGTTTTTCAAAAGTTGTGAATCACCGCAACCACGAGACGTCCTTGAACGCACAGACATAAATGCGCAAGATGATATTAGGTTGATAGGTCCTGTAGTACGTGAGACAGATACAAGCACATGTACGCATGATGCATGAATCCCTCTAAGTTTGTGCCTGGCGGAG
Organism: Cephalopholis sonnerati; assembly: GCA_019142605.1. Classification (NCBI taxonomy): domain Eukaryota; kingdom Metazoa; phylum Chordata; class Actinopteri; order Perciformes; family Serranidae; genus Cephalopholis; species Cephalopholis sonnerati. Next base: position 38,733,595 of record JAGQAX010000013.1, read on the forward strand.
GTAATAATGAGCTAAGTGGGGTTTTTTTTAACAGTGGACACCCAGGCTAGATGTTTTCCCTAGCTCCATACTAAATGCAGAGACTTAAGAGTGGCGTCAATCTTTTTATTTAACTCTCAGCATAAAAGCATGGGGTATTTGTCAGAAATGTCAAACTATTCCTTTAAGCACCGACAAAATCTGTGTCATTAGGGAAAGCTGTGCATGCATTACAGTCAGTAAAGTCTTTTTTTCTCCACCAGCCCACAGGCTTCAGTCATGCCTTCCCTTTCCCACCTCCACCACGGCAAACACTGAGGCATTAACTACTGATTTGTGGCAGCAAATGGTATTTAATTAGCTTTGTTGATCTGTGCTCATTTATCCAGCCTCCAAACAATCCAGATTTTTAGTTAATCATCACTGTATCAGGCCACACCACCTGCTAATACTGATTATCTATGGATTAATGGCCATCTAAACACATCTTTCGCCACACATGCACGTGTGCAAAAACACATGGAGGAATCCAGAGACACGCAGATTTCTTGCCTTTTTCTGTTTATCATATAGAATAATAGTCACGATCATACACACACATACACACACACATAAACAGAACATACATGCATACATAGACGCAGCACTTGGGATGGACAGTTTCTGTCATCGCAGCACTTTCCCAAACAGGCTCTGATTAAACAGCAGCTTAGAGCGCTTTAATTTCATGGAAGAACAGACAGCGAGAGAGGGAGCGATGGAGAGAGACACACAGAGGTGTGAGAGAGGAGGAGAAAAAGAGGGAGACAGAGAGAGGGCTACAGATGCACAGACAGGGGGGAGAGAAAAAGAGGGAGGGTGGAGGGCTGATATGAACAGAAAGAACGAAACAAGCAGCAGCCAGAGAGTTGATTGAAGGGATGTATGGAAGATGAGAGAGACGTGGGACACAGTATAGAGAGTGATTACGTAGGCCGAGGAAGGCAGCGATGATGGACAGGATATGGGGGAGAGAAAGAGGACATGGAGGGGTGTAAGGGCACAGGAGGAGGGAGATAAGAAAGAAAGAAAGTGAGAGAGAGATAAAGGAAGAGATCTGAGAGCTTGTCCGGAATTTAAAAAACCTTGAACAGGAGGTGAGGAGAGGTTGGGAAAGATATACGCTGCAGGCAGGTGGAGGGCTTCAATATTTCAGTCACATCAAAAATTTAAATCCCGGCTAAAATCTGTGAATACTGCGTATTTGTGATTTGTCTTATGTCCTGTCACACAACATGCATTCTCCTCTTATCTCTATCTCTACACACACGCACCCTATAATACTCTCGTGACACACACATGCTTCCAGTTAGCGGCTGAATGGAGAGCGGAGGGAAATTATTAGGGGATATCAGCTATGGGGATGTGACCACAGGGCCAAACTGTCACACCACGTTCTGAGCCCAGACACGAGTGAGCGGGGGTGCGGGGAGAGCCTATAGCACATGAAAGGAGTTAAGCCACCAGCCAGGAGCTGTTTAAGTGTGTGTGTGTGTGTGTGTGCATGCGTGTGTGTATTTGGTGGAGCATTTCCCTCATTTCAGATGCACTATTCTATAGATTTCCACACTAAAGTGGTTCAGTCAAAGGGTTTTTAGCATTCAGAAAAGACAATGTAGACTGTGCAAGTGCACACACACACACACACACATATACATAACGGGCTTCTTAAAATGCAGGGCTTTATAATATATGTTAAAGTACTCAGAAATCCATTTGCTTTGAAGAGCTCACAGTGGCCTTAAGGAGAACTGAGCAGTCGCTGGCTATGGTACCAGAATAGTAATAATATATGAATATTTATGCCACATTCTCTATTCTGAACTGCCTATAGATGGCACGGGACCTTTACTGCTCGAGTGTCGACTACACTTATGTGTGCAGAAGCTGAATTGTGCACAGAATATGGATACTAGGTTCTGTGCATGCATGCTACACCTTGCCTTTACATTCTGAGAGTTGACAGTATTAATACTGCCTTAGATGTTTCACTGATCTGAGGATAGACATCAACATCAAACCCTAGCTTCCAGGCTATCTAACTGTTGAGTTTTTGTAACTTTGAATCTTTTATATTTTTTGATCTTCTACAGCTGTTGGGGCCAATTTGGCGATTGCACCAAGTGAAATGATGTTTGAAAAATGTTTCTGCAAGTAAGATGAGAAGCTCGACACTGTCTCCTGTGGAGTGGAGACAGAAACAAAGATGAAAATCAGGCAAAAAAAAATTTAAAAAGTAGGCATATGGGCAGGTTGGTGTGGAGGTCATTAGCTTAGCATTAGCTGTAATAATATTAAGCTTGAGACATCAAGGAAGATATGATGAGAAGCCTCCTAATTAAAGATGGAGTAAGCAATTCTGGAGAAATATTGTTGGTATTTAAACTCAACACCCAAACAAACAGACCCTTTTACTGTTACAGTATGACGTTTTTTGGTGAGCGGGGCTTAGCAGGAGGCAAAACAATTCTCAAGATGATGTGAGTGGTGCATTAGGAAATGCACATTCCCAGTGTCAGAGCGCACTCTGGCACAAACAAGACCGTTTTGAAAATTCTGAGCGCTATCAGAATGTACCGTTCAGTTATCCAGAGCACCGCACTCTTGGAGGGGCAGAAAGCACTCTGGGTGCTCTTTTTGGGGAGACGGAGCAGCAGAGCGCCAAGTGGAGTGAATGTGTGATTTACTTAACCGTTGGTCAGTTCATATAGAAATGTAACGCTACATTTCTTTGACCAACAGGGCTCTCATTTTAGTGTAGAGCATCAGACTGAATTTACAAACGCACCATGTCAGGTCACTCACTGTCCAGGACCGCGAGTGTTACTTGAATAAGTAAACACTGACCAATGGGACCAGACTGGCCGACCCGTATGCTCTCACTCAGTGGATGGATGATGTCACAGGAAGCTTTGCAGTTGATCACTATGCCAGTCTTACAAAGGAGGACAATACTTGAACGGTTTCCTCCAGTTTGTTTTGCTATCAAAGCTAATGTTAGCTAATGCGCTAAAAAGTTAGTGTTAGAGAAATCCAAAATTCCTCTTAATACCTCCTCAATTTCTGATTAAGTGGACATGACAACCCTTAATACACATAACGAATAACAATAAATACTTTAATCCTAACCTGATATATCGTGAGCATTTTTGATGATTGCCTCCTTTTGTCTTATCGCATTTAACAATAGTTGTCTTCGTTTTTGCTGACAGGCAGTGGCGGCTGGTATGTGATCAAATTTAAGTTTTGAGCCATGACTCCTTCTATTGTGGCTCCCAATAACACAACAAGACAACATTTTAAGAGATCCTATGTAGTCTATAGCCCTGTTGTGGCGAGTCGTGTTTTGCTTCGAGCTAATAAAATGATGTCATTGTGACCATGGTCCTAAAAGGGTCTATACACCCCGCCCATCAGTGAAACAGGTGTTGTTTGGACCCAAATGCAGTACACAGACGCACAGGAACAGTTGGTAATGACCTTTATTAGTACCACAGCTAACAGGGTATGCAGCAGGCAGAATTAACACAGAATACAGTTTGTTCTTCGGGCTGAGAGCCCTTGCACAGTCTCTGGGGCTCAGAGGAGGGAAAGGGGGGCGACTGGGATCAGCCGCGGAACCGAGGGGAGGCTTCTGAGCCCCCGGTTCCACACAGTTCAATTCTCTGTCGTAGTGAGGGGAAGAGATGTAGCTTACTTCAGCCGAAGAAGACGAGTAGGGCGCTCTGCAGTCTGGGGAGCTGGCTGCACATGCCGTGAGGCCGGCGAGGAGTGAGCTGAAGAGAGGTCGGAGACAGGCGGGGGGGGGGGGTCGTAGCCAGGTGAGCAGTCAGCGAAGACAGAGGCACCGTTGGGGAGCAGGCAGGAGAGGAGACGAGGCCAGGCGGAGGAGTCAAAACCAGACGAGCAGACAGATACCAGAGACGCAGAGGCAGAGCACGAGGTCAGGGACAGAAGGCAGGTGAGTTTACCGGGAGGCAGACGAGGATGGCAGGTCAGGGACAGGCACAGTCGACACCGGGAGAACAGACAGGGAATGAACGCTGGAAAGACTCGCATTACGCTGAAGAACAATCTGGCCAGGAGTGAAGGTGCTGGAGAGACTATATGCAGGCCTGATTGGCATGAGCTGCAGCTGTGTGGGCAGGTGAGCAGAGTTGGGCTGATGAGGTGGGAGTGGCTGACAGGTAGAGTGGATCAGAGGCAGGGAGAGTGGAAAAATACTGAGGGCAGAAGGGCAACAGGGAGAATGGAATTGTGACAGAACCCCCCCTCAAGGGACGGCTCCTGACGTCCCAAAAAGACAATAACCAGGAAGGGAGGGTGGTGGGGGTCTGGGGGAGGGCTAGTATCCCTCAGATACATCTCCAAGTCCACATCATGAGCTGGGTGGGTGGTGGGGGCCTGGAGGAGGGAGTCCAGATCAAGTGGTGGTCTGGAGATTGAAAGGTGGAGCAGGGGACCTCCTGCAGGTGAGCCAGGGGGCTGGACAGGGGTGGGGCAGAAAACCACGGGCAGACAGACTGAGGGCCAAACATCTGGACAGAACCACCCAGGAGGGTAATCAGGATGGGCGGAGCAGATCTTTAGGGCGGTCAGGAGGATGACCAGATGGCTGAACCAGAGGGCAACTAGCAGGTTGACCAGACGGAGCAGATCTGGAGGTCGGCCGAAAGGCCGGCGTGACAGGTGGAGCAGATCCAGAGGCCGACTTGACAGGCGAAGCAGATCTGGAGGCTGGCCAGGAGGCCAACTTGACAGGAGGAGCAGAGCTGGAGGCCAACTTGACTGGCGGAGCAGATCCGGAGGCCACCTGGGAGGCCGACTTGACAGGCGGAGCAGATCTGGAGGCCGGCCGGGAGGCCGACCTGACAGGCAAAGCTGATCCGGAGGCCGACCCGACAGGCGAAGCTGATCCGGAGGCCGGCCCGGAGGCTGACGTGACAGGCGGAGCTGATCTGGAGGCTGGCCAGGAGGCCAACTTGACAGGAGGAGCAGATCCGGAGGCCACCTGGGAGGCCGATTTGACAGGCGGAGCAGATCTGGAGGCCGGCCGGGAGGCCGACCTGACAAGCGAAGCTGATCCAGAGGCCGGCCTGACAGGCAGAGCAGATCTGGAGGCCGGCCCGGTGGCCGACGTGACAGGCGGAGCAGATCTGGAAGCCGACCTGACAGGCGGAGCTGATCCAGACGTCGACTTGACAGACGGAGCAGATCTGGAGGCTGGCCAGGAGGTCGATCTGACAGGCAGAGCAGGTCCGGAGGCCGGCCTGGAGGCCGACCTGACAGGCAGAGCAGATCCAGAGGTCGACTTGACAGGCGGAGCTGATCCGGAGGTCGACTTGACAGGCGGAGCAGATCTGGAGGTCGGCCAGGAGGCCGACCTGACAGGCAGAGCAGATCCAGAGGTCGACTTGACAGGCGGAGCTGATCCGGAGGTCGACTTGACAAGCGGAGCAGATCTGGAGGTCGGCCAGGAGGCCGACCTAACAGGCAGGGCAGATCTGGAGGCCGGCCGGGAGGCCGACCTAACAGGCGGAGCAGATCCAGAGGTCGACTTGCCAGGCGGAGCTGATCCGGAGGTCGACTTGACAAGCGGAGCAGATCTGGAGGTCGGCCAGGAGGCCGACCTGACAGGCAGAGCTGATCTGGAGGCCGGCCGGGAGGCCGACCTGACAGGCAGAGCAGATCTGGAGGCCGGCCGGGAGGCTGCTGCGGCCGAGCAGGAGCGGAGACTTGAGGGTGCTGCGGCCCAGCAGGAGCAGAGACTAGAGGGTGCTGCGGCCGAGCAGGAACGGAGACTTGAGAGTGCTGCGGCCCAGCAGGAGTCGTGGGGAGCAGAGGCAGTTCAAAAACTTGGGACTGTCCCAGGTCAGCACAGACAGGAACTTGGGAGCACTGTAGCTCAGCAGGATGGGTGGTTGTTGGCCAGGCAGCCAACTGGACTCTGGGTGCAGGAGTCGGCTGGACCGCCGAGTGGACTCTGGGAGCAGGAGTCGGCCGGACCGCCGAGTGGACTCTGGGAGCAGGAGTCGGCCGGACCGCCGAGTGGACTCTGGGAGCAGGCGTCGGCCGGACCGCCGAGTGGACTGTGGGAGCAGGAGTCATGTCTGCCGAGATCCCTGACACCGGAACAGAAGTGGTGTCAGCCGAGATCCCCGACGCCGGAACAGGAATGACGTCAGCCGGGACCCCCGACACCGGAACAGAAGTGGCGTCAGCCGGGATCCCCGACGCCGGAACAGGAGTGACGTCAGCCGGGATCCCCGACACCGGAACAGAAGTGGCGTCAGCCGGGACAGCAGATCGAGCAACCGACTGGATGCTAACAGGCCGGATGCTACAGGCTTGAAACTGAGGCTTGGTCAGGTTGCTGGCAGGACGGGCTCGGGATTTCTTCCCCCATCTGGAAGTCTGGTTGAGGCTCCGAGGACCCCCAAGGGCCAGGCGGGTTCCCCAGAACGGGTTAACAGCTGGGGTCGGCTCAGGATGTGGAGGTTGCAGGCTAATAACCCCAAGTCTAACTGACTTGGGTGCAGGGTGAGAGGCAGGTGTGCCAACAAAGTCCTTAACCCAGCTGGGTAACGAGTCTTTTAGCCAAGGCCTTAGGGATACCTCCTGGCGTGCAGAGGACAAGGCTGCCTCTCTGTCCTTGTCACTCGTAGCATAACGACAGTCATTTTTTAAACACATGAGTCTGTACGTAACACTATGAAGGTCTCCGCCTGAGTCCATGAAGGGCTGGAGCCTTCCGTGGTGGTTCCATGGAGCGAAGGAGTGTGCTGGGTCCATATTATGGCCAGATTGTACTGAAACGGGTGTTGTTTGGACCCAAATGCAGTACACAGGCGCACAGGAACAGTTGGTAATGACCTTTATTAGTACCACAGCTAACAGGGTATGCAGCAGGCAGAATTAACACAGAATACAGTTTGTTCTTCGGGCTGAGAGCCCTCGCACAGTCTCTGGGGCTCAGAGGAGGGAAAGGGGGGCGACTGGGATCAGCCGCGGAACCGAGGGGAGGCTTCTGAGCCCCCGGTTCCACACAGTTCAATTCTCTGTCGTAGTGAGGGGAAGAGATGTAGCTTACTTCAGCCGAAGAAGACGAGTAGGGCGCTCTGCAGTCTGGGGAGCTGGCTGCACATGCTGTGAGGCCGGCGAGGAGTGAGCTGAAGAGAGGTCGGAGACAGGCGGGGGGGGTCGTAGCCAGGTGAGCAGTCAGCGAAGACAGAGGCACCGTTGGGGAGCAGGCAGGAGAGGAGACGAGGCCAGGTGGAGGAGTCAAAACCAGACGAGCAGACAGATACCAGAGACGCAGAGGCAGAGCACGAGGTCAGGGACAGAAGGCAGGTGAGTTTACCAGGAGGCAGACGAGGATGGCAGGTCAGGGACAGGCACAGTCGACACCGGGAGAACAGACAGGGAATGAACGCTGGAAAGACTCGCATTACGCTGAAGAACAATCTGGCCAGGAGTGAAGGTGCTGGAGAGACTATATGCAGGCCTGATTGGCATGAGCTGCAGCTGTGTGGGCAGGTGAGCAGAGTTGGGCTGATGAGGTGGGAGTGGCTGACAGGTAGAGTGGATCAGAGGCAGGGAGAGTGGAAAAATACTGAGGGCAGAAGGGCAACAGGGAGAATGGAATTGTGACAATCAGTGCTCCTCTAGGAGGTCTGGTAATATCTCTGTTGAGCGCATTCCCTTGACCTGCTTATATTTTTGGTAAACAGTGAACTGAACACACCACTTTTGCGAATTGCTAATGGAAAATTCAGACAACCCAGCTATCGGAAGTGCTGAAGCCAATTAATGTGGATATTTCAATGACTGAAATAAGTACAAATTGCAACAGAAAAACCAGATCCACACTGGCAACAAATCTGAAATGACACATTGGGTCAATATGTCAATCATCTGCCAATAAATAATGATCCCAAGGTTTTTTTCTCATTTCAAAAACTAAAAGAAACTACTGTGAACTTTTGTGAACTACGAATGTGAAGTCATTCACTTTTATCTATGTGAACTGAGCTGAACTGAAGCTAGCTCTTGTGACAACAGATTCTCCTCACAACTGGTGAAATATGACACTTGTTTAGTAATGCTGCATGTCAACCTATGATGCTCTGGGTACCCCTCCACCGTTGGTTTTGGATACTCATAGACGGCATGTCAATTTACGCTCATCACATGCATTGTGTCTTTCCAAAACATACCCCAATTTTCACAAGAAATGTACTATTCTCCTCGTTTAAAGCATAAAGTCTCTTTTCAGACCAGGTGAAGTGTGAATATTCACAACACTGCTGATATTCGTGTTTCATTACTATCATGGTGTTGCTCTGTTCCTCATGGGCGAGGAGGAGGAAGAGGAAGAGTAGCCAGCATAGTGTTGTGTAGCTCGGTCCAAACTACTGTGTGTGTTTTCCATTTACAGAGCCAGGGCTGTGTACAAAAATCGGAGTTGTTGTTTTTTTACCACACACAGGAGAGACAGCCAGCGGACTGAGAGGAGATATGCACAGAATAGAGCTACTGACTGCACCTTTAAGGTAAGGAAACCACATGACACCTGGTGTGTCTTACAAACACACACATACGCAGCTAAAAAGGTGTGTCAGGCTGCCCGCTAATGAACTGCAGGTGAACATGAAACACCTCTCTTCATCACCTTTACTCCTCTATACTCTGTTGTCTATTCATCTCACTGCCTCTCTTTCCATCCTCTCCTCACCTCGCTCCCTTTATCTTTCTTTGCTGTTTATCTACAATTTCTCTTTCGCCCCTTCCTGTCTAACCTCTCACCACCCTCACATCTCCTTCAGCTCTCCATTTCCCTGATTTCTATCCACCAGTCAACCTCTCATCCTCCTCTCTCCATCTACTGATTCCATCCTCTCTCTGTTTCATCTTCTCTCATCTTTGCCCTCTTGTTTCCTCTCTCATCGGCTATTCCTTTACTTGTTTCTCTCCATTACTTTTTTTCCCATTCCCTCCAGTCCTTCTTCTCAGTCCACACTCGTCCTCTCCACACTTCCCCTCATCTCACATACATCCCTTTTCCTCTGCCCTCCCTTCTCCACAGTTGGGCAGACTAGGGTAGATAAAGTGGAAAAGAAACCTGTTTTGACTAGTGAGGGCATCAGTATTTACAACCAAAGTGTGTGTGTGTACCTGCTGATCAGTAGCAGCCTTACCCCAGGGAAGCAGCACACAGTGTCAAAGTGAATTTATTGCCCTACACCCTTCTCAATATTAAGACTGTTTAAAACGGCTGTTTAGCATTCTGATAGCATGCGTCTTCCTGCTCTGAGTCAAATGTCCCTGCCTGCACTGATTCAACCAGATATGCACATAAACACACACACACAGAAAACACTCAAGTGGATACATAAATATAGTCATGCTCCCTTGTACACACACACACACACACACGACATAGTAGGTACAGTTTAAAAGCATGCCGATGGATTGTTTTCATCAAAATCTTTTGTCTCAGGTTGCTGTCTTTTAGATACTTTCCTGCTTTAATTTATCATCCCCGACATGGTGCATTAATGGAAACACTCACCTACACACACATACACACATTCCTTCCTCTCAGGGGGGCAATAACACAGCACATAAGCCTGATTTGAGTGACCGCCATTCATTACGCTGTAGTTCCTGTACATAACATGCTAGAATGGGTTGAATAGCCTCTCTCAATATTCCCCTCTCTTCCTCCCTCTCATAAAAAATACAATATCCGGTCATTTCCATCTTCACAACTGCAGCAGTAATCATAATGCAATTAAAAACTCATTCGGGCTACATCCGTGTTGAATCCCCTGTTTGAGAAACACGAAAATAGAGCAGATAGGGAGACAGGTAGGAATTAGAGAAGTAAGCAGGCAGACAGATAAGTTTACTAATGGACGTACAAACAAACAAAAAGTTAGAACAACTCCACAAGTTAAGAAAACAATACACTTGTATGCGATCCTACAATCCCTCCAAGGCTATTACAGAAGTTTCATTGTTCCACTCAGGTGGCCCTGAGGTGCAAAAATATTTAAAAATATTGTGTTTTCTATTTTGTAATTGCGCGTCATTCACTGTTGATGTGTTTTGCACCTCAGGGCCACCGTAGTCTGCATTATCAAAGCAGCAGCCACTGAGGAAAAGTACAAAATATGAATAATAATAATAGTAATAATAATAATAGTGATTGAAGAACATGGAAAACATGAGTTAATTAAAATACAAGTAAAGGCTGCTAATAATGTGACAATAACTCTTTCTAATATGCAGGTAATGCTAAAATCCTTCAGCATGTGAAGATATTATTTCATATTTGCAGGCATGAGGAGTTTTGAAAACTGATTACAGCATGTCATGGTCATGGTTTTTCCAATAACTACTTCTGTTAAATTGCTTTGTTTCCTACTTTATTAACTGAGCTAATGTTCTGGATTCAATTCAAAACAGTACACCAGAATTATCACAGGTAATATTAGACAGATGAGTCTAATCTGTAGATATGTATCACTGTCATCTAAATATGTTCTGGTTTTCATTCATCACAACATGGACTCTTCTCCTAATAACAAAATCCAAGAGAGTAAACTCTAACAAAAAAGGATGTTTGCTGCTGCTTGATAAAAAAGTTTTGGTTTGAGAAATGCCCAACTCTAGCTCCAACAGTAAGATCCATCAGTTCTTCTCTCTGTTCCTTGTACTACAAAAAACAACAAGAAATATTTGTTTTCTAACACTGACAGGCCACGCTGCCCCAAAAAATGGCCTGTGCTCTTTAGATACCTAGAATAAGTCAACCAAAGCAAACAGTGGAAAATAAATGATCAGAAGGTTTGTAAAGTTATCTTGAATGTGTTTTCATTAATTTGACAAAGGCTGCAGTTGTTTAAAGATGATGTTTATTTATGGATTTGTCCACCTGGCTCCCACTCGCTTTATTTTTGGCTTCAGTTCTTGTGTCAGTTTGGCTCCAAAGTGGAGCTTTTGGACCACGTCTTAATGTGGCAGTGTTGTCTTTATCCTGCCTTAAGATGTTAAACTCAAAGAGTCTGGACTTCAGGCGATCAGTGAAAGCACAAGAGGATTTAGATACAAAGCTGAACGTACGCTACATAATGCTTTAAAGTTGCACGGGTTGAGACCTTTGAATCCGTCCTCTCCACTGGGTTGACTGATGTGTCTGGCACTGTGACATGCAACAGTGGTTTCTCGATTAACAATCCATTGATCCAGTGAGTGCAGCGGGGGACTAATGATTAGTCAATCAGCACCACGAGCTGGACTAACGCTGGTGTCACGCTGTTGTCAAGCAGGGCGCCAGAATTAATGAGGAGTAATAACATCAATGGCAATCGCTATAGACAAGATAGACGCTGTTATGGAGGCTGTTCTAAATTGACATCCCTTCTGTACATCGCCAAGCATTGTAGTTTGTTTTGACTTCACTCCACTCCTTTCTTTGCCATTGTGGGTCGATGATGAAGCCTCTGGAGGCGAGGACAAATATTTCAGGCTGATTTGGTGTAGCTAACAGATATCTGAGCCAAAACATCCTCTTTTGTGCACCAGTCATTTTAGCTCATCTCTATGAACAGACATCAGCATATGAATGGAGATACATTTTATAACAGCTAATATAAAGCAAACTTGTCATCAGACAATAACCAGTGGATTCTGAGACTGCCAATGTGTTTTGCCTCACTACACGAACCGTTTACCTGCCTTTCAAGCATGTTTGGTTGATACTACTCAGACAGCAAATGGACTATAAACGGAAACCAGAATGCATCTGATACCAAAATCTTGTACTTGCCCACAGATTCTCCACACTTATGTAGAATCTGTTTATAGAGTTTACTCCTGTCAAAAATCAGGTCAGCTGATAAAAAAAAATCCAAAACAGGCAGGTAACTCAAAGTCCAAATGAAAGAAGAACCAAAACTTAACTGAAAACCAACCAGGGAAGAACGATGAACACAGGGAAGAACTTGGGAAAGAAATCCAAAATGGAACACGAGAGACCAGGAAGAAACAACACCATGAAGACTGGGATGAACAAATGAATGAAGGAACTGACAAGGAACAAAGGCAAACACACAGGTATAGAACGAGACACAGCTGGAGCAGGAGGACACGGGCAAAAGGAGGGAAGTGGGGATTGGCCAACAGCAAGGGTGCAGTGGGGAACACTTGGGGTGGAGCAAACAAGACAATACAGAACAAGTGTGAAGGGAAGACTCTGGGAACAGGGAAGGACCAACAAGACAGGTGTGGGAAAACACACAAAAATAGGAAGTAAAACCAGACATGACACATAAGGAGAGATTCTACAAAATAAAACAGGAAGCAGATTAAACATGAATAATGTGAAGGAACACAAACAGAAAACTCCATAGGATAACAGAATATAAACAAAAACCCAGGATCATGACAATTCACTCTTAAAACCCAGGCAAAACCAACATGCTAGCATGTAGCACTGTGGACTTGGACCAGAGACTTTCTTTTAATTGGGTGTCTGCATGGGCATATGGCTCCCTTGCATATCCTGTACCTATTTGGAGTGTTTGATCTGCACATCCACTGAAATTAACGCTATACATATGCAAGATGCAATACCCACATGAATAGTAGAGGCAGTGTAACATACATACTTGCCATTGTCACAATGTGCTTGATTTAGGGGTCTTTTACATACCATCTGCCATGGCACTGGTGTCGCTTTTTGTGCCATGAGCTCAGAATTAACAATATAGTAACCTTCTCGAGTGTTGCCATGTTTATAGTTTACATCATGCAAGTCTATACAGAGGTTCTATATGGACTGAGTTCTGTGATGTGCCCTCTGGGGAAATCCTCAAATCTTCCAGCCAGTTGTCTACAAAAACGCATTGTTAAAAAGCAGGTATACCTCCTATCTCAATTTAAAAATGGCATCAGATTCAGGAGGATATGTTGGTGTGGTGTTAGGGAAAATCAAATCCCCCTCCCCCACGGAAATCAGTTTGCGTGGAGATGTCAAAATAAGGATGGAAACAGAAAATAGTGAGTTGATAATTCTGTCTGATATCAGGCGAGCATTAGAGGTAATGAGTCTCTAGATTCTGCTGTGAAAATTTAAAGTTTTAGAACTGGGGACACATGTCTGAAACATTTCACATCCAAACATAAAAATGGGAACATTTTCACTTCGGAGGTGTTGTTGTGACATCTGTCCTGCGGATGAGTTGTTGCGTTGCACCCCAACAATCTACATATCTGAGTCATAACACCCGCTCTCAGTAAATTGGCTGGTAATCACACGAGAGTGAAAGAGTAAAAGAGAGCCGGGCTTGCGAGAGCAAACGCTGAGGGGTGAAATACTGTATCTGAAGTGTCAAATGTTCATACACTGTCGTGGTATTATGATAGCTCCCTTGAGACATGCGTGGGAGGTACATGTGTGTATGTGTGTGTGTGTGTGTGTGTGTGTGTGTGTGTGTGTACGTTCCAGTTATTAATCCGTATGACAATAAATCTTATTTGTGGTGGACGCTAAAATTAACCAGGCAACACCAAGATGAGTGCTAAATTACATGACAAATGTAAATTTGATTTATGGTAATTATGCTGCAATAAGGCAGCCGGAGCTGCAACGTGCATGCAGACCCAGACTAATTCACCTGCCACAAAACTCATACATACAAATGAAGCTATCTTAAAAAATACAGTATATGAACAGAGATTTATGCATCATTCAAATAGATAAAGCAATATAACAACCCTGGGCTCCTCAGGCCAATTAATGCGAAGAAAACGCATGGACATATATACATACTGTGTGCACATACAATATACTGTATATATGCAACAACCACAACCTTAGTTATGAGTTCAAATCACCAATAAGTGTACATAATTCTCTGGAGGCAACATGTGCAGGCACTCGTGTAGTGGAACTGCGATTTAATGGTTTCACGAATTAAATAAACATGCGTTTGATGTATGGACACACACGAATGATCATGAAGATGCATGCACACGCTATAGAGGTGTGTGTACAGAGTGTGTGCCCATGCGTGATGTGATTTCAACAACTTGAATGTCACCTCAAAAACTGACCGAGACCACTAAATTAAAACAAAGTCACGGTGGAAGGCATGCAGATTATTTGAAAACACACACACATACACACAAGATAACTGCACCAAGAGGCCCCGTACAGCGGTGCACTTTAATCACCGAGTTCATCTCATTTCCTCTCCTCTCTCCTTTATCACTGGCTTGGTTCTTATTCATCTTCATAAGAAAGCCGAGGAAGAGGAGCCAGCTCCTAATAGCTCACTGATTTACATGATGGGTGTTTAGCCCCATAGACAAACTCCTGGGAAAGGGGACGGGAGGAAATACAAGTACACACAAACACCTTCGCACACTCTCTCTCTAATACACACCAACACACAGACACACACACACACACACACACTGGGAGGATTGTAATTTATTTTCATATTACTAAAACAAAGAATTAGAAGCAGATACAGACACTCGCACACACACACACACAAATCTATACCCAAACACGCACATAAAGAGAACAAACAAGGCAGGCCCTGCTATAAACAGATGAGTTAGCACTCGCGCGGTGCTTTGCTTGTTTAGCGTGTAACTCAATTTGAAATGCTAACACTGCTATAGGCTCAGGGGCATGCAGCGGCAGGCTAGCATCATCAGCCCACTTCCTGGCAATTTAACACCACTCTTTCAACACAGAACAGTTGTGCACTGGCCCCATATTTTACACACAGCAAATTTAATTAATTGGGCATTTTTGAGCACTCATCATTTGCACACTGGACTCACTGTGAACACATGAAGAAGAAGAGGGGAGCTGGTTGTAATGTACCACATGATATTAAAGAGTGTGACCACAGTCTCTATTTCTGACTCTGTGTGTGTGTGTGTGTGTGTGTGTGTGTGTGTGTGTGTGTGTGTGCTGTAGCGCTTACATTAATGATAATGACCTCTAGCTCAGTCATTAGTATCCATCATCAGCCTGAGATGTGTTGGGTTTGGAGGGAGGGGGATAATGACAGGGGTAAAGGAGAGGAAACTCGTGACTAAATTGGTCATGTGTGTAAATTTGCACAGTGCACATAAAATAAAGCAGGCAGGGTCCACTTTAACTGTGGAAAAAATCCAGTTCTATGCAAGGATTGATCAGCAGGCAGGTGTGGAGGGATACACTGTAAATACAACAGTAAGTTAAAAGTAAAAACTACTAAGTTTCATTAGTATTGTGGTGAAAACACATTTTTTTGTCCTCCGTTACTCATAAAAATCTACAAGATTAAAAATGTCACAGACTCTGAATGGACTCAGAATTCTGTGTTATCATAAAGGTTGGTATTAATGATGAGATTTAGGGGAATTCCATGTCAGAAACAGCCAAGCGCTTTTTTGTGAATTCATTTATTCTGGATGTCAGTGTGAAAGTATGGCCCAACCAATACTGGATTTTTGAGGCTGTTTCTGATATTGTTATTTGGGAGTTTTAAAAAGTCTGACAGCAATATCAGTCATAAGTTTTTTCAAAACATAAACACACAACAGTTTTTTTTTTGTTTGTTTGTTTTTTTTACATACTGAGTGGAAAATTTTGCTGTCAACTTCTCTGATGAACAAACATGGGGACACTGCTTCTATATGGGCTCAAACCTCATTTCTGTCTGCAATTTCTTGTTGCTTATCGGCCGACATATACACCAGCAAATGTCTGCAAAAAGCTGATATAGACCCCAGGAAGAGTAGTCGTTACTGCGGTAACAGCTAATGGGGATCCTGAATAAAGAGTCAGCTAATATATCAGACTACCTAAATATAACCTCTATAAAAAGATATCTGTGTATGTATGCAGAATCTGTAGCTATGGTGCAAGATTTTGGTATCTGAAGTGAGCTGGTTTCCCTTCATAGTCTGATTGTAGTCCCTTCATGGTCTTTTTTTATAGCCTTTATTTTGATTTTTCCATTCAAAGGAAAAGGTGCAGAGTTACAGTTGACATCTTTCACTCTGAACCCTCCCTCCCCCTTCCCACCTTTCCTCCCTTCCAAGGTCAACACATATACATGTACATTAAACTAGCAGAGACTAGACAGAAGTCCAGTCTTAAATATACTGTACATGTTCATACAAACAGAGCAATATACAGAACAGGACAAATGGGGAAGGAAAAAAACTGTGCAAGATGCCAGTTTATAAAGTGGTCAGATTGTAAATTCTCTTCTATAATGTCTCAATGCTATGATTACGGTAATTAAAGGGGCACCAGTATATCATAATATTGAGATTTATCTCAAGCAAGGAACAGGGTTCATACAGATCTTATCAAAGGGGACCTGCCTGTATAAAAAAATGTCTGAGATCTTACCTTTTCTAATTTAAGAGTGCTCATCCTCTTTCTAATCCGTTGTATAAATAAGGGAGGCTTTGTTGATTTCCAGTTGAGTAGAATAATACTCTGCGCCAAGAGAGATGCAAATGCTACAGCATCATTCTGATGGTCTTTTCATGGTCTGCATAGTATTGGCCAGTTAGGTAAACAGTCTGTGTGAAGAGATGGAACGCATTGGACGAAATGTGACCTCTGAACCCATCGTCCATGGTCTGACATTGATTTCTCTTTGTATTATTATTTTTTTCCTTTAAATGTATCTGCATTCATATGCAGATATTTGTTTATAAAGATTATCCAAAATGACTGGCGCACAGAAAAGGAGGCCTTGGCCCAGATATCCGCTTGCTACACTGGATCTCCCAAAATATTGGCTGTTGCCCCTCTGAGGCCTATTGTCATCAGACCGGGTTTAATGTTTACCATGTTCAACATCTTATTTAAAATGCAAAGTACAACTGAGGCCGATGGGAATGTTGTTAGTTTTGCAGGTATTTGGTCACAAATCAAAGTATTGAAAAAATAGAAATTTGGACCTAATAAAGGCACCAGATGAAGTGTTCATCATAACCAAAGTCACCAAAGTAAGTACATTTAATGCTGAGGGAACCATGAATGTCTGGACCAAATTTCATGGCAATACATTCAAAAGTTGTAGAGATATCTCAGCCTGGATCAAAGCCATGAGCCAATTGACCGACACTGACGTCAATCTTAGCATGGCCCATAAATACATCTTAAAATAACTTTTCATTCTTCAAACTCACAGCCGAAAACCCTCTAAAACCACGATACAGAATTTTCAGATGAGAAGCGCAGGAGCACATCAAACCTTAAAACCTCACCAAAAGAAGTGTGAATCTGAATCTTTTAGGAAATAGAACTGTGCTGACAAATGCTTACATTTGTGAGTGCATATGAAGCTCAAGTGTAAAAGATGATTTCTATGAAAATAAGGGTAGGATAAGCCCGGAGGCTGGCGCAGGCACTATGCAAAAGGATGTAGAGGCGGATAGGGAGGAAAGCAAGACATGGAGTAGTGAAATCAAAACGGCGAGGGCTGGATTTGACTGGAAATCTGATTCCACGTTAAGTTTCTTCAAAGAGTTGGTAATAACTTCTGCAGAAATCATAATCATAATAAAACACATTTTTACTAAACACTGCCAATCTCGTCCTCGTACTAAAACTGTTCAACCAATTAATTACAAGAACCGGGAAGAGGAACGGGTGATTAGGCCGCAGGAATTTTCGATAAAACTGAGCGAAAGAGTTTTGCAGGACTGACAACTCTACATTTATGTTTGTTGGCTGTTGACGATAACAGGTGGAGCTCACAGCAAGGGCTCCAATTAAAATCAAAATCAACCTGCCTGCTTGTAATTGCTTCTCCACATTGCAAGTGTGTGTGTGTGTGTGTGTGTGTGTGTGTGTGTGTGTGTGTGTGTGTGTGAGAAGTTGGTGCTAAATTTAACGACATCTGAATTTCACAGGCTCGTTTGGTTATTAGACGTGTTCCTAATGTTCACGCTTTTAATCTAGTTTGTTATAATTCCGAAGGATCTTTATGGCTGTGTAAAAACACAGATTAAATCCTGCACTTTCCACTGCTGAATGTGTGCGTGTGTGTATGTGTCAGAGGGCAGCGTGTCTTATTTCTCCTGTGGATACCAGAGTACTTTGTGTTGCCGCAGAGATTAGAGTGAGCGCCCAGACCCATCAATATCCATGACTCCTGTATTGCTCGCAAACACACACACACACACACACACACACACAGTGATGGAGTGAGCGGAACAGACTTGACGCTCTCACTCACCGGTAAATGGCTGCTCTGATGGACTGAG
This sequence comes from Cephalopholis sonnerati, assembly GCA_019142605.1. Taxonomy (NCBI): domain Eukaryota; kingdom Metazoa; phylum Chordata; class Actinopteri; order Perciformes; family Serranidae; genus Cephalopholis; species Cephalopholis sonnerati. The sequence continues at coordinate 38,751,913 of JAGQAX010000013.1, forward strand.
GCTATTCAGACGTACACACGTATTTTACACACACACACACACACACACACTCTCACACACACACACACACACACACACACACACACACACACACACACACACACACACACACACGAACACTCAGCCAGTGATGGAGTGAGGCCATTCCCTCTCCTCACCTCATGCCCAGTAGCTGGCTGGCAGCCCAGTGTAGACTTGCCAATTGGCCCTTCCACCAAATCAACCACACCAACTTTTCTGATGACCTCAGTACAGTACACACACACTCACACACTCACACACACACACACAGAGTCAGTATTGACCCCCTCTGTTGAATCCTGGTGGGCACCTTTTCACAAGTTAGATATTCTTTTAAAACGTGGAGTCCTTTGTCATCTGACCTGCCCTCGGGCTCACTGAGACACTTAAACTCTCTCTCTACTCCACGTCGACCATTTTCATTATCCTGAAGAAACTATTACACTGTAGATTAATATTACATTGTTCTTTGATTGCTTATAATTTTATGGTCATGTAATGAATATTTGTGGGCTTAGGTTATAATCACAAGGATTAGATACTAGTTTTTTTCCCCTCATTCCCTACAGACACACTCCATGACAGAGCTTTGATTTCACATCTAATCACAGCTAAATTCGAACCCTGCGTGTAATTTTTTAGTCTAAGTTAGAGCATTAGCACCATTCACCCATTCACACACAGGAGGTTGAGGCTACCATGCAAGGTGCCGGCTGTAATGTTCTTATTCTGCTATGAATAATACAGCTGGATGACACTTCATGCTAGTGTCAGCTAGCTGTTTATTGTAACTTGCCTCATGCTCGTCAAAACATTCATATTCTGCTTCCTGCATATACCTGAGGTCTGTATGAGGTCTCTCTAAATGTTATACTGCCATCTACTGGTCACATCTTTAGCACCAACATTACATCCCCCCTCCAACAGGTGACGTTAACCATGCTTGTTAAACTACAAATCTTGAGGTGCTTAAACTCTGTTATCATCATCGTTAACATTCACATGCACTCAATTTCAAGGGTGTAGTTTTTGTTTTAACATTGAGGGGACTATGAAAGGGTATATGGGGGCATTAAAAACTTAATGTCCTGCTTTCTGGTAGACTTTTCTGCCCCATGTGTATCTTTTCTTCACCAATTTATGATGTAAATCTCCTTAATTTTGTCAAATAAATGTCCTTTGCTACACCTATGGTGAGTTTAGCAATTGGGGTTCAGTATCTTTGCCAAGGACACTTCGACATGTAGACTGCAAGGGCCAATCTTCGAAATCTTGACCTTCTGATTGGTAGGTAGACACTTCAGATTTGACATGGAAAGCATTCCTGCCTAAAATCGGCATGTTAGCATTGCCATTGGGAGCATGTTAGCATTTAGCTCAAAGCACCACTGTGCCTAAGCACGAATTCACAGAGCTGCTGTAGACTCTTGATCCTCCTCAATTCGCAGTTACTCAATTTACGGTGAAGAAAATCTAAGTTATAAGGTCAGATTATCTTTAACCACACTGTTTCTGGCCAAGACCGAATGCTGAAGTACTATAATTACTCAAGGCTGTCCGTCCTGGAAGAGGGATCCCTCCTTCAGTTGCTCTTCCTGAGGTTTCTACCATTTTTTTCTCCCCGTTAAAGGCGTTTTTTGGGGGAGTTTTTCCTTATCTGCTGTGAGGGTCCTAAGGACAGAGGGATGTTGTATGCTGTAAAGCCCTTTGAGGCAAATTGTGATTTGTGATATTGGGCTTTATAAATAAAATTGATTGATTGATTGATTGATTGATTGATTGATTGATTGATTGATTGATCAAGTCTTTGGAGTAAGGCATCTTAGCAAGAGCTCATGCCAGCTGGACTCTGAATAGGCCTTGTGAAGTCTGATTGATGTGTTGTGCGTGTGTATGTGTGCGTGTATGTATATGTGTGTGTGTGTGTGTGTGTGTGTGGCATTAAATCAATAAAGCACCAGTCACAGAGATGGCAGATAGAGCTGGGATCACTTTGCTGTCTATTTTCATTTGGCGTGAGGTTCCAGAAACTGTGCTGCCCTGGCATTCATTTAAAAGTCTCAGTCTTTGCTTATTTTCCACGTTGTGTGAACACACTAATTTAAAGCTTAGAATTTAGGGGCTATACCAGCTGAAATGTTTGTGTGTTTTTATTACATCAGAATAAGTCGTTTATATCTACATATGGAGCAGGTCCTTGTCGATGGTGTCCGCCATGTTGCACCACCATGTTTCTACAGTATCCCAGAATAGACAAACTAAACACTGGCAACACATTCTCACTCCAACCCTGTCACATATCGACGCTTGGTCATGGAGCCTCCACGTCATACAACATCCAAATATCATTTAAGTACAGTCTCTTTAAAAATAAACACACTTTGTCTGCACAGAACAAATTGACTTTTTTTTTCTTCAACAACAAATGCACGTGGTTAGGTTTAGAAAACAAAAATAAGTGGTTAGGGTGAGGAAAAAAGTTTGGCTTTATAATCTCACAGGACACTAACACTGGTCTCCCGGGTCAAAGTCGGTGTTTGTTGGACCATGCCAACATTAAAGAACGGCTTTTTTGTGTGTGGCTGATGCCGCAAGTCACTGCCCAAGTGCTGGATTTCAACGACTTAAGAGTGAGACCAGGTTGACACTGGCTCTAGACAAGGCTGTTTGCGGTTTTGTGTTTTTGTGTCAGCCATTGTAGTTAGCAGTTAGCAGCCCCTGTGCAATGAACAACAACGGAAAAGCAACACAGTCAAATAAATATAGCCCAGTCAGAGACATCTGTAATTCTTAGTTTAATGAAAAATTTCAAAGCCCTTATTTTCATCACAACAGCCCCATCAGTATTCGTGACATGAAAATCCATCTCAGAGATCTAGAAAACCAGGGAATCAAACCCTCTAATGCGTGATGTCAAATGTATGTACCAGCCTGAAGCTACTCCATTGGCAATGAATGGGAGGACTGAATTTGAGAATGCAGTGGAGACTGCCAACTTCTACTGACTTTTATATTACAGCAGCGCAATCACTTTCAAATCACACGGCACACTCTAACTGCCTGAAAAAAAAAATGTTTCTGTTCTCTAAGCATTGGAGTAAAAATCATAGACTTGGGAGCATCACAAATGCTATTTCATTCTTTGGGGCTGTGAACAACAGCAATGACTATTCACTGTTACACACCACACTGTGCTGAGGAATAGAAAAAAAAATGTGAAAAAGCTGCAATTTAACAGCGTTTTTGTGACTCACTCTCATGACTATAGAACACACAATGGCTTAGTTCTCTTAAAACAAGTATTGTTGTTGCTGTTTTTAGTATTTAACTTGCCATATACTTTTTTAACTTAAAATAAAAGGTAAAATGTTTCAGTTATTCCTCCAAAATCTCACTTTAAATCATGTCAGGCCCTCTTAAATATCTCCAGGATAATTCAAAAGCACTGTGCAGTTTCAAAAGAGTGATAAAAACAAAGCTAAAGTTGTACAAAAGCAGCACAATGCACTTTAAACACTCGACTCTTCACTTGAATAAAAGTTTTCTTCTGTCCACTCCTGCCTCCAGTCCTCTCCCTCTTCGTTTATCCCCCCTTCTCCAACTTCTGCAGAGGTGTCGGGTCCCGGTTCAGGGAGTGTCTCACTGGGAGCCGGAGGTGTCCTCTTCCCTCCCTGGCCTCCCTGGTCTCTCTGGTTCCGCTCTGGTTCCTGCTGCAGGTGCAGGGGTCCAGGTCTCTCCAAGCACCACTGCTCCTCCTGTGGATGACAGACGGCAGTGAAAACAAAACAGCAGGAACATTTTGGGATCAGTGCGAGATGACCTTGCAACCACGAGATTGCTGTTTTGAATCCACAGATTAGCTGTAAGGATTTGGGGACTTAAACATGCAGCTGCCCCGAGGAGCCCTCGTCAAGCTGCAGTGGGAAGCTCTTTAATGTGAGTCACTGTTTCTGTGTGTTCTCCTTGCTCCAAAACGTATTCATAATTAAAAGTGTATTCTTTGATAAACTGATGTGCTGAATAAAGATGTAGTCTTCTATTATCAGAATTCACCCCTGATAAAAGTTAGACAAACAATGTATGAATCCAACAGTATCTAATGAAACAGAAATGTGACAAAGAAAACACTAAAAGTAACACAAACTAGCTCAGTTGTGTGTGTGTGTTGCTCAACGTGAATTTACACTGTGGTTTGAAAACATGCATATTCCCTTTATTGTATACAGTGTATGTATGTAGGTGTACACGCATGTTTGTTTGCCTTCATACACATTCTTCTTTAAGTTGTGGTTGTATTTTTGTGTCTGTATGTGGGCACATGTGTGTGTGAGTTTGTGTGTGTGTGTGTGAGCCCGAGGCAAACTGAAATGAAGCAACACTCAGCAGACACCGCCCCGGGCTAACTTAATATGGGCCTCCTTTGACAGAAACGCGCACACACACATGCCGAACTGTGGCTCGATGCTGGGTTTCACATCCATTTCGTCAACTGGATGCTACCACCCACCACCAGCATGCCGCAGAGTGGGAGGTAAAGTTTTTATCAGAGCCATCCCGCACCGCTGTACATTTGAACTGTGAGGATCTGAGGCCGTTACCTTGACAGCGTTGTGCCGAACAATATCTCTGCCATCCAAAACAATTTGTTTCAAACAGGCAGGATATGTTATGTGACTCAAACTGCTGCAGTGAACTGAAATGACCTGCATTTATGTGTGTGTTTGTGTACCTGTCCGAACAGACCGACAGTGTCTCCAGGTAGGTAGCTCAGAGCCACCCTGCAGTCCGATGATGCGGACAGAAGGAGGAGTGTGTTGCTGTGGAGACACATCTCCAGGTGAGTCACACGATCAAGGTGAGGGCGGAAACGACACAGCAGTGTTGGAATTTCTTCTATTATTCCATCATATGGCTCGAGACAATAATGCTGAGGGACAGAGGAGTGAAGCAGTGGGTAACTTAGCAGGTAATGAAAGAATGGACACATTCTGACTTTATGACAACTTCAGAGGAAGGGAGTCACCTTTTTTTTGTCGTGCCAGTAACTCTGAATGAGTTATGGTCTTCTTTGGTGCACATGGTTTCAGTAAAATGAACTGAACGGTTGAACTGTGTTGGATCTAACTAAGCTAATGATGTGTAGCATCTCCATATTGACAAAAGTTTAAACATTTATATCTGTATGTACGATCTAAACAGCTATCTAACTTTAGCTCAAGTGTGTGGCAAACAACCTGTTTTATACATCCAAAGAACTTCTATAAATAAAATGAACTACTTGGCAGCCAGACCAGGCATCTAATTGAGACAGGCCTTTATTAGTCACAATGTGTGGCCACACCAGGCTCGTAAAAGAGATGGACGTTTAATGGGGAATAGGCTTTTGATTGAAGTTCCACGGTATGCGTATTATTTGTATTTTTATTTCTTCGAGAGCAAAGCTTTGAGGGTTAGGACTGATAAATTAGATTTATTGTCATTTTTGGACAAGTAACACATCACATGACATGATTTTGTCTGCTGATAACACCATTAATTGTGCATCACTTGCAACTGCTCTCTGCTCCGTCTCATGGTATAAAGATATTGTGCTAATGATATTACAGCGCACGCACACCCACAAAGTTTGCAGCTGAGTGCAATTTGTCCTTGATTTCCATCTGATTGCTGTTATACATGTGCATAATATAAATGATGCCAAGAACACAGTAGGTGGAGAAGACCCTTTGACAGCGCTTTGAGAATTACACTGTTTATTCAAGTAATATTTGTGCAGGTTTAGCAGCTGCTCTTGCAGGATGATAATGAGGATTAGGACTAATAAATATGTTTAGCTGGGATTGCTGAAGTGTAAACTTCCCTAACTTCACTAAAAATAAGGACAGTTGTGCCAATGTTCCCAAAACTTTAATATTATCTGGGACCACGGTGGGGACAGTGGCCATTCTTATCCTTAACAGGGGGGAGTCTTAACATAATCTGTAGCCCCACAAAATAATGTAACGTTAGCTAATGATGTTCTCCAGTCCTTGGCTTTGGAAATAAAACTGCTACAGAGTTACAACTGTTATAGCAAGCTAGTTAGCTGTACATGCTAACATTTGCAGCTTACATCTGAGCAGATAAGCACATTCTTTTATCCATTTCTTACATTTTTGCTTTTGTGTTTTTTGGTTTAAGAAAAGTGATTAAAAAAAGAGACACCACCCTCTTATAGCTCCATGAACCCTGCTTCAACATGTGCACAAATCCAACATCTACACTTGCTCAGCTATTATTGGACAATTACCAATTCAGGAGTGGAGTATAAGTGAACAGTCAACAAATCTTTATGGAAATAAAAATGAAACACAACCTTTATCCGTGTCTGCTTTGCTGCAAGAAAAACATACAGTCCATTTATTTTAATTAACACAAACTCTACTTGGCATGTTGTGTAATATGCAAAATAACTACCACAAACAACTGCATCATGTTAGGACAAGACCTGGTACTGAACTGCGAAGTCCTTCGTCTGAGAGCACAACACTGTATACTGAGCAATCATGTTAGTCATCCAGCTGATTCCAAAGCATGCTCCAAACTTGCCAAAGGACAGGATTTCTACCAGAGCACTGAGCTTGTCCAACGTCTTCAACTCTGCTACATATATACATAAATCACCATAAATTAAACTGGAAGCCAAATGAGACGCAACCATCTGAATTCATCCCCTCTTATAAACTGTGACAGAGAGTTGAGCTGTGAATATTGTGGCAATAATACCCGAGAGGGTGTTCTTTTACTGCGATTATGAGCATGACAGTGATGCAGCTACGCCTTATACCGATGGCATGATCTAAGTCTTCATAATCAAGAGTCAAAAAGTCAAAAGGCCTCTCTGAGGTACCAGAAACTCTTCAGCAACTCAACATGTGTTATGTATGTAAAGTGTTCATGTGCTAGAGTAAATCTCTACTGAGCTAACCTATCTGAAATCACTGATAATTCCAATTTAATGTTTTTATCCGCTCACAGTGGAAGGGTGTCAGCGTGTTTTCCACACATTTCACTGTCTGTTAAAATGGAGATGCCAAATGCAAACAATACTTCTCCCACTAATTTAAACGGCTTCTAAAATGTAAAATAAAATACCACAGAGGATGGGGACATTACCTCCTCCTGCTGATGTATCAGTGGAGATTTTCTGAATGATTGACTGGTCTGCTTGTACTCCAGCGTCCTACTGAGGCTTCAAAATGACAGCACTGTCAGTCATTTTGAGGAGAGAACAACATGTCCGATCTAACGGAAATATGGAGGTTCAATCTTTCTTTATTGTGTACTACAGTCTGCCTCTTGATCTCTGTACCTCCCTCTGGCTTTGTGTTCATCAGTCTCCATCACTCTGTCTCTTGTTCTTACAGTGTGCGCAAACATCATGGTGTTACGTACTTTCAGTGTAGTCCACTGCAGCTAATACACAATACATAAACATACTTACCTGTATGTCCCAAGTCTTGAGTGTCCCCTCCCCATGGGCTGTGACTAAATATTTCCCACAGGGGCTGACAGCTGTAACAATAGAGCCCAGGTCCTTGTTGTGAGCTGTGAACTGTCCCACCAGACGGCTGTGGACAGTGTTCCAAAGTCTGACCACACCTGACGCTCCACAGGACACCAAGTCTGCGCCACCTGAGGGAAATGAAGTAATATACATATCGGGAAAAAAATAGATGCAGGACTTTTGTAGAGCATGGACGGATTATGAAACAATGGGTCCTGAGCACAGATATGTAAAATGCCCCAATATCTCCTCTATGTAAGACAGTCTTTATGGTGGTTTTGCCTCTTGTGTCTCTTTGTTGTCATTTTTTGTGGTTGTTTTTCCCCATTTTTATGCCTCAACACCAGTGATAGACTTGACTGGAGTTGTTATGCTTTCATCCATCTCACTCTTGTCAACTCGTTTTCTTAAGAATGCCCCTGTGGGAATTCTTCAAATTTGGCACAAACGTCAACTTGGACTCACAATGAACTGATTAGATTTTGATGGTCTTAGGTCAAAGATCAAGGTCACTGTGACATTGCCTGTATGATTCTTGTGATTGCAATATCTCAAGAACACCTGGAAGGAACTTTTTCTTCTTTTTTTTTTTTTTTCCAAAAAATTAGCACAAACGTCCACTTGGACTCAACAACAAACTGATTAGATTTTGGTGATCACACATCAAGATCAAGGTCACTGTGACCTTGTCTCTGTGATTCTTGTGAATGCAGTATCTCAAGAACACCTGGAGGGATTTCTTTTCAAATTTGGCACAAATGTTTCCTTGAACTCAAGCATGAACTGATGAGATTTTAGTGATGAGAGAAGTTAAAGGTCAGTGTGACCTTGCATTCATCTCATTCTCATGAACCCAATAACTCAAGAACACCTTGAGAGAATTTCTATAAATTGGGCACAAATGTTCAGTTGGACTCACAATGAACTGATTAGATTTTGGTGGTCTTAGGTCAAAGATCAAGGTCACTGTGACCTCATCTGTGTGATCACACCTGGAAGGAACTTTTTTTTTTCCCCAAAATTTGGCACAAATATGCACTTGGACTCAACAATGAACTGATTAAAATTTGGTTGTCACAGGTCAAAGGTCAATGTGACCTTGCGTTCATCTCATCCTCATGGATGCAATAACTCAAAACACTTTGATCATGATCTGCAAATTTGGCACAAACATATAATTGGACTCAACAACGGACTGATTAGATTTTGGTGGTCAAAGGTCAAGGTTACTGTGACTTTGCATCCATCTTATTCTTGTGAATACCATATCTCAAGAAGGCCTTCAAAAAGTGTCAAATTTCAAATTTGTCACAAGCGTAAACTTAAACGTCAACTCAAGAATGAATTGATTAGAAGTTGGTGGTCAAGGGTCAAAGGTCAGGGTCACAGTGACCTCACAAAATTTGTTTTTGGCTATAACTCAAGAATTCATACATGGATTATGACAAAATTTCACACAAATGTCCAATAGGATATAATGATGAAGTGACGACATTATATATTTCAAAGGTCAAAGGTCAACTTCACTGTTACATCATAATGTTTTCCAAAACACCTTTCTGGTGAATATTGTACAACATAGCTCAGGGACAGAGAGGGGTGTATTTGTTTAGATACTGAATTAGTGTGTATGAACAAACATTGGTGGGGTAGGTCCCGGCCTCAAAAATGAGTTGGATCTGGGACACTGGAGGCTCACAGAATCGCTGCTCTACTGACAACAACTCTGTACTGCTAGGCACGCACACACACATCCTTGCCTCAGTGAGTCTGAGCAGCAGGCATAAAGGCCAGGCTGATTTTTTTTTTTCTTTTTTACCAAGCAGCTAAACAGCTACAGCTAGCAGAAGCAGCAGACACTGCAGGAATAACACTGAGGGAAAAAAATCAAATTGAAATAAAAGCATAAGCAACCACGGGTATAGTTAAAATAAAGAAAAACAAAGTTCACAGCTTCAATTGCTGCATATAAAAAGTAGTTAAAAATGGGAAAACTTGAAGTAAAACTCACCACATCAAACAATCATTGATGTGTAGCTACCGTACAGTAACTTAACACAAGATACCCGGAGCCTCTTTGCAATGTGTAAACACTAGTGTGCAACTGTGTATTTCAACAACAAAAACAGAGCTATATATGCAGTGTATTTGGCGTTTAAGAAAGGCTTTTGATGGTGGAACTCTTTCAACTCTGAAGTTACTTCACTGTGTTTGCATCAACTATAACTCTTCAAATCGCAGGCTCTCACATAACAACTCAAACTACAGTATACAGGCAGAATGTGTTTAAATGGGCTTTAGCCCCAAAATAAAAAGGCAAAAATGGGCTTTGGCCTCAAAATAAAAAGGCAAAATCACCCCCTGGTTTCAGATTTGGAATGGTTTTTATAGCTATAATAAAACTGGCAACATTTTTGGAAAAGATGACATGTTAATTTGAGCAACATTGTGACTCAGGTCAAAACACGTAATGCACCGGGGTGAAAAGAATTTGCTTTGTAATCACTGTTTTTATTTTGGGTGTGCTCCTGAGGCGATGCTGCCAAACATTGTTACTCAAAGATTATGCATCTTACAGGGCCTATTTTAACAAATAACACACACTCTAAGGTTGATAAGGATTACACAGTTGCTGTGTAATTGTCAGTATTTCACCTGCAGATGCAACAGCAGTTGTGCGTCCTGGTATAAAGAACAGTGTAGTGATCGCATCTGAGTTATCCGAGTCTTCTTTGCCGTTCACACCAAGATGAGAATCGAGGAAATGACCTAGAAAATCAGAGTTGAGCAAAGCATTGAAAGAAAAGACTAGCAAAAAGACAAACCACAGGCAGAGGAGCGAGAAGCATTTAGTCTTACAATTGCAAATAACGTGTTTGTTGAATTTAGTGGCATCTGTGTGTGAAAGTGAGACTTCTTGCCTTCTCTGTGTTCAGCATGTGGCCGCAGTTTCCTTAGAGCTTTTTCAGTGCTGTTGTTCCACACTATAATCTCTCCGTCGTAGCTTCCTGCACACATCAGAAATGAGATGCAACAAAGTGAGAGAGCTCACGATAAACTCTTAAAACTGCACCCTGCTTTTTGGCGTTTATGTATCAACAAAAACTAACAGCCTTCCATATTAACTAAGTACGCTGAAACAGGAAGAGTATTTTTTAAAATAATTATAAACAATTAACACACAAACTTTCTGTCCACACACACACCCACTCTCCTCGTGCTGCTGAATCATGCAACCCAGCCTCCAAAACCACTTTAAAGAAGATAAAACTCAACATCTGTCCCCAGCTACCATCTGTTCCACCACTCAACATTTACCTCAACAGAAAGTGCTTTTCAAATAATCTACATTATATATAAGAAAGTGTGTGTGTGTGTTTATTATATGAGGCAGGAATCTCATCAGGTGGTTCGGCAGTTGAACAGCAGGAGTTAATGAGATATGTGAGGAGTGTGTTAGCTAAGGGTGGGAGCAATAGGAGGTATAAAGTTTATGAGAGTGTGGCTTGCCTGCATTATTCATGCATCCCAGGGCTAGTGTCTGTATTTCAAGTGGCTTTTATCATGCTGTGTGTATGTGCCAGACAGAGATGGAGAGATAAAGGGGGGTGAGAGGGTGTAAATATCCGCATCATCTATACAATGTTAAGCTTTAAAGAGAAGCTGGATGAACATCACCTTCATTACTTTTTACAAGTTCCACACATACACAGCACAAAGGCCTGGTGAGACTGGTGCAGCAGAACCAGAGACATCAGCATTTTTATTTCATGCTTTCTTCCCTCTTGGCAAAACCTGATGTCTACATTACCCACAATGCAACAGCTTGGTCCCTGATTGTCAGGCTCTTCTCAAGCACTGTTTGTATGTATACCCACAAAAACCTGCACCACAATTTGTATATAACACATCTAATCATCAACCAGTAATTCTTGTATAACCCATGTCATTGGGCTGCAAAAGGCTGCAATCACTTGACCAATGCACTGATGGGAGTGTGGAACTAGTAAAAAGAGCAAAAGTCCGCATAGGGATGCAGACTGAGGTGGTGAATGGGTCAAATAAACCAAGAATTTTCCCCCAGGAGACCGGTGTTTCGAACCATGAGAAACCAAGGGAACTTTGAGTTATTTAAGGAGTGTAGTCACCTTGTTTCTCTTCCTAAACCTAACCTATACGTAACTTTACGTTAAAAACGTAATGTGCCAACATCCAACCATGTTTCTTTTCTAAACCTAACCTATGTGACTTTGCTTGCCCAAACCTAACCTCAGCATCTCTACTTTAAGTACCTAACTTAACATTAAGTGCATAACTTGAAGAAGCCATTTATCGGGTGTTAATTTGTTAGATATCATACCAATGGTTGTGTGAGGAAATGTTGAGATTGTGACGCCAGCAGCAGCTAATGTAGCCTCAAGTGAAAAAACCAGGCTACAGAGGTCTGATACAACACGTATTCACTCCCAACTCATCTAATATGGCAGCTTGGTCAGTGGCTCTACACTTCAAACTATGACACATTAGATACCCCTCTAGCATCAGTTTTGGACGCCCAGGGCTAGTGCGTAAATTTCCTCTCAATTTCTTTACATGCATAGTCTTTATAAGAAAAAAAAAATCAACTTAGGCTTTGTCACCAAAACTACTTCAGGTTTAGGCAACAGGACTACATGGTTAGGTTTAGAAAAAAAAGATCATGCTTTGGACTGTGGCAGAAATTAAATATACTGTAATAAGTATGCTGAAAATAAGAGTTGAGGTGTTTTCATTATCTTGGAAAGAGCTGTTTATTTCTACATAGGGAGCAGGTCCTCATCCATGGAGATTGCCATGTTTCTACGGTAACCCAAAATGGACAAACCCAGGACTGGCTCTAGATAGGGCCATTTTTATTTTTGTGTCGGCCACAGTAACTAGCAGCCCCTCTGCAACAAGCAGTGTTTTACCAGTTTAAATCACCTGGTCCATTTGTTTTAAAGAAGAGACCTCTGCGGATAATTCAGCTCCCAGTAAAAACCTCCTGAACAATGAAAAGTGAAGCAATTCTAACCAGGAGAAGTTTCAACTGGTTGCAGTCTGCAATCCTTATCAGTAGATGGCAGTAAATCTCTCCACTGCTCCTTTAAGTAAGTTAATGAGTATGTATGTCACAAGACCTATGTGATGTGTGTCACATGTCACGTGACGTAAACTACATAATGTAGTTACATTTTTAAAAAAGCCATGTTTCACGCAGGACACAAACAGCGGTCTCCTTGGTAAAAGTCCTGTGATTGTTTGACCTGTCCACCACTCTCTGTACTCGGACCCTCTCGCTCTTTCTACTACCTCAATGCCACAGATAGATTTACACTGGAGTCAGCTGACAGCCTAGTGTATCTCATATAGGCGCTGTAGGGTACAGACAGCCACTGACCAGGCTGCCATATTTGATGCCCAAAAATGAGACAGGCCGTCTAGTAAGCTCACAACCACACCCAGATGTTTCAGTCTTTAGACCTAACGGACGCTGACTCAGGTGACATCACTTGAGGACATTATCAGACATCATGCAGCTTCCTCAGGAGCCTCAAAAGACTTTACACACCTTTCCCTTTGACTCACTAACTTGTCAAGAAAGAATTTTAAATATACGGTACATGTAAATCAGAACATCCTCCGCTTGAAAAAGATGTCCTTGCTGTCATTCAGTGTTCTGATGTCTGCGCTCACATTTCCATTTCTAAAACATTTTTGGCTGTCCATCAAAGTTCAGACGACTTGGTCCTTGGTCGCTTGGAAGGTGTTCAGCCATGGAGGATTATGGGATCCGAGGAAAGAAGGAAGAGGGAAAAGGGGGGGAGGTTGTGACTGAGGGAGGTACACAGGACCCCTGTGTACATGTGCCCTGCTGGGCGCGCGCGCGCGTGCGCGTGCGTGCGTGCGTGCGTGTGTGTTTGACAGTGTCTGTGTGTGAGAAGCCAAGCGGAACCTAGCAAAGACTCTGAATATGGATGAGGAGGCTTCAGTCCCACATCAGCCAAATGTTTCTGCTGCAACTTGATTCAACTTGAGACACAAACAAACAGATGCATGAACACACATAAAAACACACATGCACACTTAGTCCTGAGTATGTGTGTGTCCAACAGAACTTTAAATTGACTTTTGTCACTGGTGGCCTTGATGTCACTGCTGCTTTCACTTGGCACATAGCTAACACATTATTTGGCAGCACGCATGCTTTGATGTGAAAACAGCATTACTCACTGCAACTCTGAAGAAATGTGCTGGCAACTGAAACTAATGCGTCATCGCTTTTAGACACTGTCTTTGTGCTCGAAGGATTTGGGCAAGAAAGAATTAGCAAAAATAGTTAAAGCAAAATATAACACAGCAATAGCTCACATCCACCTTTGGCTTTGTGGTGTCTCGAGCAGATAAGTGTGGAAACGTTGGGAATCGGGACGTGAATGTGATTCATCTTTTTTTTCACATTTGCCCAAAGGCCAGAGAAAAGGAGCACAATACATTTATAATATTAAAGTGTAGGAGGAATTTATGAATGAATTACATCATTTTTGGGGGGTAGTTGGATTGGTATATCTACCAGAAACTCTGGTAAGATCACAGGTTTGGCACCCATAAAATCTTCATACAAATCTCGTCTCTTTTTATGAAATCATAAGCCAAAAATCAGGTGGAATGCTGCTTATACTGTAAGAAAAAACACTATTTATGAGGTGAATCATTTGAATTCATCAGAGTTAGAGAAAAAAAACACAGATAAAGGGGGATTTCTCGCTGGAAAACTGTAAAAGATTCAATCACAGCTTTTGTTTTGTCAATGTCTTGCATCAGCTATTAATAAAAGGATTCAGTGATTCGCTTTAAGCCCGAAAATGCAACCACGCTGTCACATTTCAGACAGCTACGCAAATAAACACACCTTCAAACACACCGACGTACATAATTTTATTCTCTCTTTCTAGCATATACAACCCCCACCTCTGCAGCCTTACAGCACACACATACACACATGTGCTTAAAAGACAGAAAGTACTACTGAATGTCTCATTTCCCCTCATTCCCACTGTGAGAGTTCTAATAAACATAATTTAAATTGGACATTTGGATTAAATTGGAGGTGGCGGGTGCAGCGTTTGGCTGCGTGTGTGTTGGAAAGAAATGCAGCAGGCTAACTAGGGAGATGAGGTAAAAAATAAACAGAAGTGAACGGGGAGTGTCACTTAGAGACTGGGAAAAAAGAGAAGAAGCAGACAGAGAGAGGAGCTGAACACACCGACAAAGAAATTGGGGAGCGAACTTTGAAGAAGTTTCCAAGTTCACAAAGTAGCTCCTGAATTGCGCTTTTGTTCCAGCTCCAGCTATTCATTTCCTTCCAAACCATTTCTCCCTCCAGCTTCGAGAACACCCATTCTTATCTACCTTTCCACCTCCATCCCTCACTTTATCGCTCTCTATACTTATCTCTGGGGTTGACGCGTCCCAGAAGGCCAGAGAGGGTCTGCACTTTATGTCTGCGCTCTGCACGTAGAGGCTGCAGGTAAACTGAAACTGAACTTTTAGTGTGTGAGCCAAAGTGATACAACTTCACAAACTGAAGAGCATACTGGGGCAAATTGGGTGCAGAGTGTTTGTAGTTTGATGGTTATAGAAGTGGACCAGTGACTGGAGGATTGCCAGTTCAATCCCCCAGGCAGAGAAATCTAAGGATGTGATGAGTGCTGAGGCGCCTTGATGGTATTTTAAAGTATCCCATCTTTGCATACTAAAGACCTTCACAGACTGGGACATTCTGCTTATCTTCTGATAGGGTGTTGATTTTTACGTAACTTTGTTTCTTTGATTAATGGCAAGTGTCAGTCTTGGGTAGCTCGATGTGACAGCTTGGCAAACCACATGAATCGCCACAGGGTTAAACTCCCGAATCCACAAAATCATACAAACCAAAAAGAAACAAAAAAAACAGTGAAAATCATGCGCTCAAACTTTGGAGACAGGCTCCAAAGTTTGTATGAGCTCAGAAGTGGATGAATTAAAAAAACAGAATGATTGAAAGAAGAGAAAAATCTCCTCGTCTGCTCTCCCATTAGCCAGAGGGGCCGAATGTTTCTGCATTTTAATAAGCGCCGGTACAATTTTAGGACTACTACTGATTTTACATGTGTGAGCCATTTGCATTTCACACCACTGAATCCATGCGCTGATCAGCTGCCTGATCATTTTGATGGTAATTCTGGATAATTTTCAGCAATGTATGATTTTATCTTTTTTTCTCCTACACTTTAACTCAAGGAACACCCTCGGTGAGGTAATAAATATAGACACAAAAACACCCACCCCTGCTGGTCCGACAAAAAAAGAAATTTGTTGGTCTGAGTAATTGTCCCTCCCAGCTCTCTGTAGGTAGTGCTTAGTCATGGTTATTTTACCTCTTCTTCTCTCTCTGTGTGCACAAACACACACACACACACCTTGGAAGAAGTGTTTGTAGCATTTTATTGGAAATATATCTTGATCTCTCTCTTATTAGAGGAGTGTGAGTGCTGAGTACTGTACGTGCTTTTTTTTAAATCATATATACTGCTTGACCTTTTCAGTTCACCTGCCTTTAATACGGCTCTAATTAAGAATTTAATTAGGACAGAACTTGCCAATTAATGAGCTCTGACATGTAAAGGTTTCGGCCTGTGGTGGAAGCAAATGTCAGCTCGGAATAGCAAAAAAGGAAAAGAGTGTTGCTCCTCTGAGGACTGAAATACTGATTTACAAAATAAACTGCTAAAAAAGCATCTAATATACTGTATCTGTCTGCTGTGTGGCCAACAAAAGACAACAGGGAAGAACTCTGACTTAAAAGGTTCTGGCAGACGTGTGAAAAACAGACAGGGTGTTTCTAATTAGATCTTTTCAATTCACTCTTACTGTTTTTTTTTTACTGTATATATAATTTGAATGTTGTTGACATTTAACTAAAAATGCTATGATGCATGGTGTAAACACACTTTTGAGTTGTAGCATGCACTCATAGGTACGCAAAGGCTGTAAAGGCACACATGCAAACACAGTTGCTCTTTTGAATGTGAATGCTGAAATACAATAAGTCTCTTTCTGCGCACACATGTGCACATGCACACATGAAAGCAGAGAGCTATTTCCAGCAGAGAGACGTGCAGAGCACAAGTCCTTTGATAACAACACCACTTACTTTAATCAGCAGATAACTGCCCCCAGTTTTGTTTTGGTTTTATATTCATTTTCATTTCTTAGTCTTTATTTTTACCCACTCTTTCTTTCCTCTGCATGAACCCTTACTCTCGCTTTAAGGCATAAAATTGTATTTGGGGGAAGAGAACACGTAGAAATACAGGAGCAAGCACGTACATGCACCCTCATGTCATTTGGTTCACTTCTGTTCAAACCTAAGTTGACTTAGTACTCACAATAAGTCAGTTACTTAACAAAGTGTGTTGGTGAACAGTGTGCCATCTTTACATTTACTCTGTCTTTTTAGTTTTCCTGTCAGTATCAAAAGCACCAATCATGCGTACACACACACACACACACCCACACACACACACACACACACACACACACACACACACACACACCTGTGACCAGAGTCTGTGGAGGCTGGAATGCAGCACAGAGCACATCACTGCGATGCTGAACGCCTCCCTTCCACTCTGACGGTTCGACAAAAGATTGCGAGAAGGAATGCAGACGGAAAACTGTTAACATCCTACAGAGAGAGACACAGAGAGGAGGTGGTGGTGAGGAGTGGGGAAGGTATAAAGGTGTGATACATACACAGACTTTCTTTACGGTATATGTTCATGTAAAACCTGGTTCATCAACACACACAAACACACACGGTTCACACTACATTTTGTTTAGCATGAATAAGTGATCTGAGTTAATCTTATATATTACCATAATTATCCTTAATAGTAGCTGTAATAGTAGCTGTAATAGTAGTAGTGATGGCAGGGGCAGTATTAGTAATAGTATTATTAGTAGAAGAACAGTAGTAGTCTTAGTAGTACTAGTAGTAGTAATATTAATCTTGGTGGCAGTAACTGTAGTCATAATGAAAGACGATGTACCAGTAGCAGTGTTAGTAGTGGCAGCTACTGTACAGTGATAGGAGTGGTAGTTGTAGGAGTGGTAGTAGTACTGTACCAGTAGCAGTATAGGTAATGGTAATAGTAGTGGTAGCAGTTGTACCAGCAGTAATAGTAGTATGTATTACCAGCAGCAGTGGGGGTAATTGGAATAGTAGTCGTAACTGTTGCAGCTGCAGTAATAGTAAAAGAAGTGGTAGTAGTGGCAGTGTTAGTAGTAGCTGTAGCAGAAGCAGCAACATAATAGTAGGAGTAGATGTTGTAGGCCTACTAGTAGCAGTCAAAGTAATAGTAATAATACACCTAGTAGTAAAACTGGTAGTTGCAGTTAATAGTAAATGCAAATGGACTGCACTTTTCTAGTCTTTCTGCCCCTCAAAGCGCTTTTACACTACATCACATTCACCCATTCACACACGTTAACACACTGGTGGCTGAAGCTACCAAACATGGCACCACCTGCTTCTCAGTAACCATTCACACACTCTCACACACTGATGGAGCAGCCAGTGGGAGCAATTTGGGGTTCAGTATATTGCCCAAGGATACTTCAACATGCGGACTGGAGGAGCCGGGGATCAAACTGCGGATCTTTTGATTGGTGGAAGACCCACTCTACCTCTGAGCCACAGCTGCCCCATAGCAGAAGCGGCAACATAATAGTAGCAGTAGTTGCTGTAGTAGGCCTACCAATAGCAGTCACAGTAACAGTAACAGTAGGCCTAGGAGTAACAGTAGCAGTAGTAAAGGCAGTGATAGCAATTGTAGCTGTAGCAGTTCAAGTAATAGCATTAGCAGTGAGAGAAGTAATAGTAGAGGCAGTGGCAGAGGAGGTGCTGATTATAGTAGCAGCAGTAGCAGTAACAGTAGAAGTTGTAGTAGTAGTACAACGTGCACATGGTGAGATTAGACATTTTAAACCTGGGCTAAGAACTTTTAAATTTTCTGCCCTAAAATGAACAGTTTCGATTTTCTCATATTTTGGACCATTTGCAAGTGAGACAGATTATTACCAACAGATACTGTATTTAGCATATTATGTAATACACTTTATTTTCTTATGCATCATCCGTATAATGTGTGTGCTTATCAGTATAAATTGTATTTTCCCTGCAACAGATTCAAGCTTTGCCTCAGCTATGTATCAAGGCAGCATTTGAAATAAACATGGAAGCTGTGCTCATACACCACAGTGCTACAATAGACACCATGCATATGAAACAGGGATTTTAGCACACCTGCTATATGTTCTACTTGTTTAGTCTTTTGTTATATCTCATGACAGCACTTTTCTTTTCTTATTTGTTCTTGTTGTGCTGGTTGTGTACGTGAACTGCAAAAAAAAGATGTATTGTTGTTTCAAACTGCAGAATATGTGTATCAGTTGGATGTGGATATTTCAACCCGCATGAGATTGTATGAGCAGCAGAAGGCAATCAGACTTTGAATTAGATACCATGCGACACAGCACTATATGGATTAAACTGTGGTCTAGGTGGATGTGAAGAAACAGGAAATGATATGAGTGATGAAAGTCATAACGGCAGTATTTTCTTTTACTGCTGCTGATCTGTCGTCTATGTTCTCTTTACCGCTGTGACACCCCAGAGAGCAAGACGGTGTGTGTGTGTGTGTGTGTGTGTGTGTGAGTGAGTGTGTCTGTGAGTGTGTGTGCATGTGGAGAGGAGAGAGAAAGAGGGAGTCGTATAACTTGATGATAGCACACTGCTGAGTTCAGCTCACTGGGTGTGAAATGATGAAGATGAAGATGAAGAGCAGATGTGATGTGGGTATAAAAAGAAACACACTCACTCTCTCCCACACACACACACACACACACACACACACACACACACACAAATATGAGGTAGCGATACTCGTTAGAGTCCAGATGTCTGGTTGGCTCTGAGTCGTTGGCAGGCAGAGGGAGCAGGAGAGGACAGAAACACACACACACACACACACACACACACACACACACACACACACACACACACACACACAGTATTTCTCACATACACACATATTCATTGTGACTCTTTGACAGGTGCAGTCTCTTTCATACACAGTGTGCAAACATACACAGTCTATCAGGGTGCTGCTGCATCAAAACTCATTATGCTCACCTGGGTCTTAAATCTGCACACAGTTGAAGTTTTTCAGCATCACACATTTTGTGTTGTTTCCAAAATTTGAATGGCACACAGGGCGGGTAAACAACACATAATAACCACACTTTAAGACATGCATTTTAAGTACCTCTCCCAGCCCATCACCAGTATACTCCTCTTCAGCAGCAGGACCTGTGAGATCTCCACAGCCCGACCCAGGCCGGCATTCATTCTGTGGAGGCAGCGGCCATTGAAGTCCCACACCTGCAGCAGAAATAATACTCAAAGCACTATCACAACACTAAATGTGCTTAATTCAAAGGTGCTGTATATGACATTTAAAACTATATCAGCTAACAAGTATTTGCTATGTACAGATATACTGGAGTTATGGTGTCCTGTGTGTTGTAATCTGAGCGTCTGTGCTTGTTGCATTTTATCCACTGGAAAGGCTCCCTAGAGGGCACTTTACCTTGTTTTATCTACCATATTGGCAAGAGGACATTTGTGCAGTGGTTGTCAATGGAACGTCACTGTGGTGATTTCTTTTACAAATGCCCCTTACTCTTGTCCATTTGTTTGTTAGCTCCTGTACAACGGTTTTCTACCACTGCTTGTAAAATGATGTAATATATAGCCTTACCTAAAATAGATGTAGCTAGCCGAGCCATGTAGCCAGTCTGACTAATTGATAGAGCCATCTAACCATATTGTTGCGATTGTATATTGAGGTAAAGCAGTCATATATCAGACAACATGGAACTTGTTTGCTAGGTCAAGAGGACCATAAGCCTAGTTCAGACCAATGATTGGGGACGAGACAAAACCGTTTCACAACGTTGCAGAGAAAAGTTGCAATGGTGCGAACTGGCCGTCTGAGCTCGATTAAAGCCGCCTAATGGTGTCACCTGCAACTCAGCTGGTCAAATTGCCGGCGGCTGGTTTTAGAACATAAAGCACGTCACCTGTTCCTACAGTTAATGGGCTTGTAGTAAAGCCCACTGGTCAATTCAAAATGTCTGCAGACGGTGTGTTCACTTGCCTCAGCGGGTGCTCCGTCTCCACTGAGCCCTCTGTTTCTGTCCTCACGGTGTGCCGGTGTTGGACGGTGGGTCAAAATGGATGTGTTTATGCCCCGCCCACACACACATTCTCATTGACTAACCAATTGGTGCTGCTTACTTATATTATTGTGGCATATTCATTATGAATACAGTCTATTTGATGCTTGTTTTGTTTGTTTTTCACCGTTTCATCACTACTACAAATGCAACTATAGCCAGAATCTCACTATCTATTCTATTCAGCCACAAAAAAAAAAACGTGAAAAGCTGGAAATAAGAACAGTCACAGAGATTTGTTGTATAGAGATGATACACCATCTCATCTAGTTGCATTGGTGTAGAAGAAGTCCAACTGCGCATTATTTCCAACAAGTGAAGTCAAAATGTTTCAAAATTAGATTAATTTTTGGCCGCCCATGTGAGGACACACACGATCAAGTCACTATCCGACTGTAGATCAATCAAACGTGACAGCTCAGGTAGTATCTCACACTGCTTGTCCAATCTTGGATGATGACGCAGTGTGGATCTGTGTGTGTTGTGGCATTTAACAAAGACACACTGATTGGCCCAATGGGAACACTGTAATTAAAAGGTCAAAATTTCAAATTCTGAATGGCCCTAACTGCTACACCACGGGTTCAGTGTTGATGAAAATTGGCGAGATGATGCATCTTGTTCCAATTTGTCCCAAGGGGTGCCTGCTTCTTCTGCTGAGGACGACTTGTGTAGTTGTTTCAAATGGCACTGTGAGTGTATACCTGACACTGCTTGCACATGCACAGGATGCACATGGCTGCATCCTCACAAGGGCTCATGGGGTCAGAGAGCTGATGTGGTTGATTATATTGATTATAATATGCATAATTATTTTACTCATCTGTTGTGAACAATTGCACCGAGCTCC
Organism: Cephalopholis sonnerati; assembly: GCA_019142605.1. Classification (NCBI taxonomy): domain Eukaryota; kingdom Metazoa; phylum Chordata; class Actinopteri; order Perciformes; family Serranidae; genus Cephalopholis; species Cephalopholis sonnerati. The sequence continues at coordinate 38,773,692 of JAGQAX010000013.1, forward strand.
GAGTCATTATGCAGTGCTCGAATGTGGAGTGCAAATACAGTCACAGAGCACCACTTGTTTGGAATACCAACCAAATTTGAAACTCATAGAAAAAAAAAAAAGCTGTGCTAGACACGATTCTGCCCAGAGAAGACACACATGCTTGCATATGCACACACATAATTAGAGAGGGTACAGACAGAGGAGGCTATAACTGTTTTCTAAAATGGAAAAATGTGAACAAACACTCATTATGCATGGTGTCAACATGCATAACCAAACACACTATCTCGCTGATTCAAAAGCATACAGTAGCACTGAGATCAAAGAGTGGCTGATGGTGTGCCACTTCTGTTTGAGAGGCATATGCCGATATCTTTGTGGTGCGCCACTGCTGATTATACATAGGCCGGCCTTCACAAACATGTCACTAATTTTTCACTGACGCATACCATTTTCTGAGGTACCTTGAGACTGTCATGCCACTCTTGTGGCTTTACAGCTACTGACATAAGACTGTCACACCAGTACAGCCTCCTGATACACATGCAAATGTGATACAAATAATCTGATTTTACAACATTTAATGCAATAAATGTTGTGTTTTTTATCTTTTAAAGATAAAAAAAAAGATTAGTGGCTGGTAAATGCTGTGGATGGGAACAAGATACCAAAGGTCTACAGTGCCTCCTCCTGGAAGATGTAGAAACTTGCCCCTTCTGCAGAGTCATGCCAAAGTTGGTATTTATTGTAAAACTAAATCTGGTGTAATCTATACAAACATTCATTATCTTAACAGACAATATGCCAATCATAACAGCGGTGGCATTCCAGTGGAAAAAGCCATACACTGCTGGATCAGGAGTGGTATATTGTGAACAACAAACAATATCCAAAAAGAGCTGAAGATGAGATTCTGAGTGTTTCTATGATTCACAGTCTGAGCCGGAGCTGTGGGCGCAGCTTTCAACATGGAGGCGGCTGAGTCGGCGGGTAGCAGCTAACAGTGCTAGCAGCTAACGGTGCTAACAGCACGAACAGTGTATCAACAACAACAGTGCTGACAGAACTGATGGTGGGAAAACAGGAGGGTGAGCATTACGCTTTTTCGCTTTTGCAATGCTAGTGTCACCATTATCAGCAGTAACCACCCGCTACCACCACAAGTGCTGTGCAGAGCGGTGGCAATTAGCTAGCCAGTGGAATACACACACACAGGACTCACATGCACTAAAATGCAACTGCAAGACTGGCTACCACTACAAAGAAGCTCAGATTACAAACACTCAAAGGATGTGTGACTTCATTGTCTGTTCAGGATGCCATAACTCCACTATATCCTTACACAGCTAATAATTGTTTGCTGCTATATTAACTCTCTGAATGTCATACAGAACCTTTAGGACAGTGGTTCCCAACTGGTCCAGCCACTGGGTCCAGATTTCTCCTTAGTCAATAGTTCAAGGTCCACACAGTTAAATATATTCAGCGTCATACTTGTGTTTGGTCATGTCATTGAGCTAGTTTGCTGTCTCTGTCAAGTAGCTGTCTGTTAGTCATTCACTCTACAGCAGGAAACCATAGCTGCCAACTCTTACGCATTCGCCGTGAGAGTCACGCCATTGGTTGATTTCACACGGTCTCACGCCACACCTCCAATTTCTCACTCGAAAAAAAAAAAAAGTGCTGAGAGTTGTTCCACTCCTGTATGGTAAGTGGCACCACCTTTACATAACTAGGCTACTACTACCTACAATGATGAATGATGCCCTCCTGCTAGTAAGAAGAGGAAAGAAATATTTCAAGACTTGAAGGTATGTTGTCAGAGCTTTGACAAAGCTCTGCAAATGCAATTATTGTTCCCAAAATAGTATTTTAGTGAGATCTTAATCAAAATATATTCAACCATTTCAACCATGAATTTTGCTTTAAATCCAAAATGGGTCTTGTGTCTATAAAGTAATAGGCTATATGCCACATAGGCAAGTCCTAGTTCCTGTATTTAACTAGTTCAGTCACTCTGAGCTGAATGCAGGTTCACTTGTGAAGGCCCTGCAAGTCAGGGTGGCTTTGATGCGGGGGATCAGGATTGCATCTACCAAATCAGTTGACAAACAAAAATTTTACGTGCAGGCCTAAACGACAAAATTGTGGTCGGCCCTGCTGAATCTCACTCCAAGGTTTTTTGAGAAGTTGGCAGCCCTGAGGAAACAGCACTTTAAAATAAAAGCTTGGTGCGGGAAATTCACTGCACTTTAAAATAAAGTATTTTTTTTTACAAACTTGACATGTTTGTGAGTCACTTGCGGTCCATTCAGAATGGACCTGTGATCCACTTTTGGACCGCGACCCACCAGTTTGGAACAACTGCTTGGTTCCCTCGATCAAGCAAACAAGTTCTATGTGATCTAATTTATGATTGCATGCACAAATTATGTGCCAAAAAAATAATATGGTTACAACAACTTGGTTAGATGGCTCTATATTTTTGTCTTCATTTAGTCAGAGTACAGCTATTTCAGCTATGGTTGTGTACAAAATGAGTTTACAACCAGTGGTAGGAAACTGCTGTACATACGCTGACAAGAGAACAAACACAGAGAAGTCAATATATTTATTTCAGGGGCATTTGTAAAACAAATCACCACAGTGATGTTATAGTGACAGTTGCTAAAGAAGTGCCCTCTTGGATGCCGTTATGGTAGATAAGATGTGGCAAGTGCCCTCTAGGGTGCTTTTCCAGTGGATAAAATGCAGTGCTGTGCCATATAAGTTACCCTCTGTGACAGAAAACTTCTGCACCTTGGTGCCCCACCCCATAAATCTGGTGCCCTTTTCATATTTTTTCCGCCCCTGCCCCTCAAGCAACCACACAGTAACAAACTACAACAATCCAGTGAAGTGTTTCAGTTTCAGGAGAAATTACAAGTTTAAAATTCTTGTGATTTCTAACAGTCTGCCACTTCACTTTCCTCTTCACATCTTGTCGTCAAACTCATTTCAGAGTTGGCATCTGTATGAGGATTGACCTGCTGCTACACGGTTCACAGCTGAACTAGTGTGTGTGTGTGCGTATGTGTGTGTGTGTGTGTGTGTGTGTGTGTGTGTGTGCCCACCTACTTTGACCTCTCCGTCAGCGCCTGCAGTAAACAGCCGGGTCTGCGTACCATCCAGGGCCATGGCAGAGATCTCGGCGTTGCCGTGGCAACGGTGGAACTGCTTGACCTTTTGGCCCGTGTCAGCCAGCCAGCAGATCACAGAGGAGGCAGAGTCACTGCTAACTACCTGCAGAGAGGGAGAGCAAGGGAAAGAAAGGGTATCAATCATTAAAAGGAGTTTGATCCTGTCTGTGCTGCGAGAACGGCAGGTTCCACTGATGTATTCTTTAATGACTCTCACAAAGCCAAACAATTCTCCACACTTCGTTACACTTTATTTTAGCGCTGAGTCACGTCTGAGGAAAATATGCGACTAATGCTGCTGTCAAGTGGGAATAAAAGCAGGGTGAAAAAAAACAAGAGTGAATGGATCTTTTTAAAATGAAAGATGTTCATATTGAATATATTAGCTATTTCTTTACTTCTTACACTGAGTGGGGAACTCGTGTCAGGTGTTTAAGAGAAGGCCACAGGGAACAAAATCAGGAATAGGTCATGATAATGACACATACATTTAAAATAAAACATCAATGTCATGTCGGCATCCACAAAAGTTTAATGAAGTCAGCACATTTAGTGATACAAACATAGCCAGCAATTTCATACAAGGTTCATTCAGTAGCAAACTACCAAGGTTGCTGTCTCTGCCCCCTTGATTTACATGTCTACACTAACAGTTGTCACAGCAGCCACATAGACACATCTTAAAGTTTGCTGATGACTCTGTTATTGTTGGCCTTCTTGAAGGGGAGGTTCAGGATCATGGGTCGGTGATGGATGACTCGGTGCGGTGAGTCTCTCCTCCTTCTAAATGTGTCAAAAATAAAAGGCATGGTCATTAATTTCAGAAGGTCACCACCAAGCCCACTGCCATCTGTTGTAAAAGCTGTTGACACTGACCTAGTGGGTAGCTACAAATATTTGGGTATTGTTCTTGAAAACAGACGTTGAAATTCCATGTGGATCTACCTCCCAAACTCTTTTGACATTGCTTCTGAGGTCATGACTCTCTTTTACGAATTTTTTATTAACTGTTTTAACTTTTTGTGTTATTGCTCAGTTGGGAAATCTCAATCGATCCAGTAAGAATAGACTTGGAAGTCTTGTCAAAGTGGTCAGATTTCACAGAGGAGGCCGAGGGAGGAGTCAGATCAAACTCTTAGACAGTTATAACAAGCACGTCCTTAGAAGGGCTAATGCTAAACTCATCCATGACCTTCCACTCATGGATGACTTTAAGCTTTTTGCCCTCTGGACGTCGTCTCAGGGCAGCTGTTACGAGCACCAAGAGATTTCACGTGTCCTTCATCCCGAGTGCTGTCGATACGCTTAATAGCAATAGCAGTCTGGCTGTATTCCTCGCACACTTGAACTTTGCACTCTTGTACATGTGTAGCCTACTTGGTATGATGAGAATTTCCATTTCCCTGCTATGGCTCTGGTGATTTAGTGGTTTTCAGACTTTTGTGCCCAAGGCACACTAAAGGGCAAGCCAAAATCTCAAGGCACACCTGTATTTATATCTATGCATAATAGCTTCTATAACGTGTGTTATCACTCTAATCACGAAATAAAACAAAAAACATAAGAAAAAAAAAGGAGGGTAGCTTTCATGATACTGTTTACTGACCGTTTTTTTCTCTTTTCTTTAGGTGGTAGGTTGTCTTTGCTGGTGCTCTGTTGTAATTTGCTCTGTGCAATAAAGCAATCTATTGTCCCAATTACGGCTTTTTCCTTTTAAATGTTATCATCCTTTACACTGGCTGCCAATCAGGGCTTTTGATGTGTCACACACTAAAAATTCTCATGTGCAAACGGCAACAAATAGGTTCCCCATGAAGGTTTTTTTAAATGAAATGAAATTAAATTACATTTTTTAGCTAGAGTGTGGCTCTGTATTAGGAAATGGGTGCTCACGACATACTGATACAGTCAATTAAAAATTATTTCATAACTTTTGTACAGGCCCAGCTAAATATTTCAGTAATAATCTGTGGTTATCACAAAATCCCACGGCTGGATTGGCATCACGGCACACCAGTGTGTCGCGGGACACCAATTGAGAACCATGGATTTATTGTGTCGATGTTTCTTTGATGATGACCTTTGTGTTCTGTTTTTATGTTTTTATGTGAACCCTGGCTGCAAAAGAAATTTCCTCAATAGAGATCACCTTGAACTTTAAACAAAATGGATGTAAAGAATGAATAAGAAGCCTTTAAAGGGTTAAAAAAACTGATGTTTGAACATGTAGGCAAACTCCATCTACTGATGAAGAGCGTGTGGTATAATTGAAAGCCCTGGAGCAGCTAATAAATGGACTCTAAATTGAGACTGCATTGCCATTTACTGTTCGGTCCAGTTTATAACAGCTCTACTGGCTGCCTACTGCTTGCATATGTCTCTGGATAAAGATCATTAGATCATCATTCATTCACAGTGAAAGAGAAAATCAATGAAATAAAGTCTCAGGGAGCCATTTGACCTGCGTACCTGTCTGAACAGACTATTATACAGCACACAGGTAACAGGGTGCTCATGGCTGCTGGTTCGCTTCTCCTCCTTCGTGGTCTCCAGCAGGAGAAGCAGGCTGTTGAAGGAAAGCAAGAGGAGTTGACGCTCCTCATGAAGAAACAGCAGGGTGTGTGTGTCCTCTTGCGTCTTTGGGAAGACACCAGCCAGACGGTGAACACATTTCTGAAGAGATACATCCCATAGACACAGGACCTGGAAAGTTTATGAGAACATTGTGTCACATGCACAGGAAAAAACAACAAAACTTCAGAACTGTGAAAGCCAATTAATATCACAAGACGTTATCATAATCAGAGAACAAATACAATAAGTGCCAAGAAGAATGGTTACTCTAGAACGTGCCACTTAGTCAGAATTCACAAGGACTCGGCCATATTGCTTTACGGCACACAACAAGATGACTGTCGCTGTTCCAGGAACTCTTCCAGAGGAATCCGAGGTAAAGCTTTTCAGAGTTTGTTGCAATGGCAGATGGTGTTTGAGCAGAAGGCAGATGGAACATAAATCACTTCTAAAATATTCATTATCTTCAGAAAAGCCAAAGAGAAGGCAAACATGCACAGTGCTACAAGGGGGAGAGGAAAAGCAGCACAAGCACTAGCATCCTCTTTGTATCAGAAAGAAGAAGGATTTAAAGATACGGTCTTCATTTTGACAGACACGGGCTCTTATAATGGCAACAGTGTGAAACAGGCTACCAATCATCTGCACCGTGGCCTCCTTCCTCTGCAGCAATTATTGCAAGGTATTACAATTAATATTACAGTGATAGGGCTCTTTATCAGTACATTATCTTCTCTAGCAGAGCGCTGCTGCACACAGAGACACACAGACTCACACTCCTACCTTATCTTTGGAGTAGCTGAGCAGCTGTTGCTTGGACTGCATGAACTGAACTGCGGTGACGGGGCTCGTGTGCCCGACGAGCCTGCAAACCGGCTCTGAAGACACATAAGGGTTCCACAGCAAGACCTGATGATCCACACCTGCTGTGGCTGCAACCAATCAGACAGACCCAAATTAGCAGAGGCGCTAGCTGCAATTAATTACAGGAAACCATACTGTTTTTAGTCCCCTACAAAAAAAAATCAATGAGGCATTTGATAGTTTTGATGCCTCTTTGTGCCTTTGTGTAAGCACAGAAAAGATTCTTTTTCACCATGCCAACCAAACACATAAAAAGTACACACATGTACAGTTTTTCTGGGGAAAGTTATTTTGCACTTTTTTCACCCTCTCAGACAAATTTGTGATTTCAGGCTACTTAAATCAAACTGTCTTGAGGATTAACTATTCTCTAGTAAGTATTACAAGTCTGACTGGTAGCCACCTATTAAATTGAGTTCACGATGGTGGTCCATGTCCCACACACCCCTCTTTGTAAAGAAAGAAGTGACTCGTAGACTCCTGCTTTCCTTTTCCCTCCAGCCGATCACCATGCTGCTCTGCGGTCTGGTGCTACAGGACACAAAAGCTTCCAGTGAGCCCAGGTAACGTACTGCAGGAAGCAGGAGAGAATCAGAAAGAAAATTAGGTTCAACAGATAGAAAAACAGACAAATAGGGAAATGAATTAACTCTTCTTCTTTCCTTTGTTTTAATTTTGTTTTATTGTGGTTGCTGTTCACTCTGGTAGTCATTATAACTGGAAATGTATTGTTTATAATGCATGAGCGCTGCACCAGGCACTCATGAGACAGCTGGTTTCAAATGTAAAACTGCAACTGACTTCTGAAAGTACAGATCAACTGGGTAACATGTTTTCTTGGCAGCCCTGTCTCCTAAAAAATTATGCCTTAAGTCTGGCAATTTGGCCATTGCCATGTTGTTTTTTTTGAAGCCAAAAGTGACCATATTTTGACAAAGGGTTGAAGGTGTAGAAGAGCGACTGGTGAATCTGGCTCATAGACTGAAGTGACGCCTCACAGATAGTCTGTCACTCAAGCGGCCCCAACCTTAAATATGTGTAACTTTATGCCTTAATAAAATGTAAACAGGTGAGCTATGTAGAAATTCACCTCCCATAGAGCTAATGTTAACATTAGCTATAGAGACCAGTTTTTAACATGGGTGTCTACAGCCCCGTTTCCACCAAGCAGTACGGTAGTAGGGCTGCAACAATCGATAGTCAACGATAGTCGACTAATTGATCGATAGTCGATAGTCGATAGTCGATGGTCGACAATAGTTGACAATAGTCGACTAATCGATGACTAATCGACTATTAAAATAATCGATGACTATTTTAGTAGTCGACTAATCGGTTTGAGTCATTTTTCATAGAAAAGTACTGTAAAAGTACCCCAAATTACTCTTATTGCAGCTTCTTATGTTCAAATACTGGCAGCTTTACACACTCTCCCATGACGGTGAACTAAAACCCTTTGGCGTGAGTACGAAACAAGACATTAGGTGACATAATTTTGGGGTTTGGGAGAGACAGACTGACATTTTTCACCATTTTAACACATTTTTCGATAAAATGACTAGTCGACTAATCGAAGAAATAATGGACAGAGTAGTCGACAATGAAAATAGTCGTTTGTTGCAGCCTTATACGGTAGAGGTCAATTCAGTTCAGTATGCCTTTTTTTCAGTTTCCACTGTGAAAAGTTGTGGATGGTACAAATAGAACCGTACCATACCATCCTCATTTTCAGTCACCCTTCTGTTGGGGTACCTAGCGCACAGGTCCAGTACTAGAAGGTGGAGCTATGAACTCTGCAGTCCATCGATTGGTCATTAAAGGACAGTCACTCTGCTCAGGGCTGAGTCGTGGCTGGTTTTTCAAGCTTATGTAACCACTGTTCATACCGTGGAGAGTTTTATTACTGTAACTATAAAAAGAAATTATGTTTTGCTGCCTCTTGCAGCAGCTGGGGTTGGAGAAAAAAATTAACTTGTGATTTACGGTGAAACATTTACTTGTAATGTTACTCAATGCATGAGTTGACAAGGTGAATCCATCAGCACACCTTAAATTTTACTGTGACAACTTTGACATCACTTTAGTTTTATTGTCTCTCTTGGATGGCATACACTTTTAATCATGAGTGGATCCACAAGCGTTTACAACATATATTAATTTTGACCAGATTATGTGAACTGCATATATCCCAATATTCACTCTGAGAAAAAAAAAGTGTCGTGGAGCGTTGTTCCTGTGGGATCCAGCAACACTAAACCCCTGAGCTTGCCTTAGAAGGACTAAATGCACAAACCCGGCCCACTGTTTTTAAATATCCCATGGAGAGAGACTCACTGCAACCTGTTTTATTTTGTTCTGAAAATGTCGGCGTACAACCTCATTCTGTGGACGATAAACGAGGTGCAGACTGATAAAGGAGGAAATACAGTGAGTGACAACAACTCCGTCCACATGAAGGAGTACTGTTTGCAGTGGAAATGCTAAGTAGACCTAGGGTTCAGGTACTATGTCTGAAGTGTTACTACAATACTGAAAGTGTTTGGCGGAAACTGGGCTTATGGTGATTGACTCACCTTTGGAGCCAGCCTCAAGTGGCCATTTAAGGAAGTGCAGTTTTTGGCACTTCTGCATTGTCTTTATTTTCATATATAACTATTTTTTTCTTAAATACTACTAATTTGGAGCAGCAAACAAGTTTCTTGAGGGCAATGTATTGCTGAATGAATCATGATTTCTATTAATATAAAGAGAAAATGGTGCTAATTAATGTTAGTTGGCAAGTCACAAAAATTTGATGCTGAACGTATCAGCAAAATGTTAACGTGTTCAGTTGTTTTCTGCCAAAATGGACAATCTTTATAAATTATCCACTCATAGTGACCCCAGCACTAATTTTCTACTATGATTTTTTTGATTAACTTTTAACTGAACCTTTCCCAACCTTAACCAAAGTGCTTTTGTTGCCTAAACTTAATCAGACAGGAGACTCGAAGCAAATCCGAGATTCTGGTGTCACAGTCCTGCACTTTGCCTCTGTCCACTCTGAACATGTTCTTGCAAATGGAGCGTGGTGCATACATTTAATTGACTCAAAGAAACATTATCTCTGGACATGATCTAGGCAGCAGTTAAGTTGTCACTACAACATAATTATAAATGCAATTTGGTAATATACAAATATGATTTCTTAGAGACAGGGCTGGTCTTAAAGAGAAATCTACACACCCTGACTTTGGGGGAATGTGTAACCGAGCAGAGGAAAAGTCTCCATTTGACAGAGGACAGTAGGACTTCTTAATTAAAATGTTTATCTGCACAGATCTGATTTTAAGTTTCCTCATGCAAACTCAGTTTAAGAGAGGAAATAAGGAAACAATCATTAAATGAAGGCCACTGGCTTCCGAGCAGCCCCTCTGCGTGGAGCAATAATGCAGCAGAAGTTACCAGCAGAGGGAATTATTTAGTTTAAACTCTGACAAATTCAATGTAAAAACAGCATTGCAACACATTGTGATGATGACACACTGTTCATTAGTTACTCCATCCCTCTGATGCCAAAATGCTTTCAGTACCACAACTCTGAAGGACATCCACTCTCTGAAATGGCTATGCTAAATGTGCATTGACCGCAACCCTGCTGTATAGTAAACCAACCAATCCGCAGGCGCTCAGCACAGCATAGAATTAGGGCCGGTTTGATTTGCTCGCTGGTATTACAGAAAATGTAATGGATCTTGCATCACCATCCGTCTCAATTAATGCTTTGATTGAGAACAGCTAAATTGGATGCCACACGTCTCCATTAGAGGCTGCCGTGCTTTCAAATACTGCACAAATAAGTACGAGTTGCGAGATGGCATGTGACAGTCGCAGGTCAGAGGTCGGCTGCATTGCTAGGCCAAATAATTACGTCTGATTGCATTTCATACACCACGTCTTTTCTCCCGCCTGTGAATTAAAAGATCAGAGGATTTTCAGACAGCGTTGCATGACTCATCATTGATTAATGAGGCCTTCTCTCTTTCACTGACACACACAAATCATAAATCAAGCTATTTGTGATGCAGATACACATACATAACATCGGCTTTAGCCAGCGTTGTATGTAATGTCGCACTTTTATTGCTGTGAGTTTAGAATTTAAACAGCGAGAGTCATTTACATCAAAGCAAGCCTCTTTTATCCTGCAACAAATCGCTGCACATTTTAGGAGATTTTACCAACACACTGACGTTTTTCCTTAATGTTCTATTTCACTTCTTTGATCACAACATTATGCAGATATGTTAATGCTTTTCTCTCACACACACACTTCCCACAGTTCTCCTTCCTTGTCCTTTCGGCTCTGTGTCCATCCCAATTTCCTCCTAATTTCCTCTCACTTTTCCTCTCAGTTCCACCGCCCTCCCTCCTTCCTCTCCCCCCTCCTCTCTCTGGTGGCCCGTGAGCCCGAAGGTTTGGAGGTCTGGATAACCAGCCATGGCTAATGGTACACAGCCCACTCATACTGCAGGGTGGGCAACTTCAAAAGAAACAGCACCAGCACCCCAGAGGTATGCAAACACACATATACAGTCGCACAAGCTCCCTTCTTTCCTTTCTCACACTCTCAAAACACCACACACACACACACACAGACACGCACACACAGCAAACCTTAGTATACTCCTCTTGTTGTTCTGCATGCATGCGCACACACAGCCTGCAAAAATTCAATTAAGCAACGCTTTTAATGTTTTGGCAGTGTCTCCTCTGTTTCCCCCTTTTTTGTTTTCCCTTTGTTTTCCCATTTGTTGTGGTTATTTATATGTACTTTATTCTTGTTTTCCCCTTTATCAGGATCTCCCCTTTCAGCCAAGCGAGTCTCAGAGCGCTGCCTCGGCTGAATCATTATCAAACAGCCCAATGACTCTTCAGAGGGGCTCTATGCGAATGATGCAATTGCGATACAACTAAGCGACCTCTTTGTTACCCAGGCTGAGCTCAAGTGGGGGAGTCTCAGGAGGCCAGACCTCAAGCCCATGACTTTATGCCAATAGTCAAAAGTCTGGCTATGCAAGACTATAAAGTGGATGACTCAGGACTCGCTGCATGTGTGTCGGTGTGTGTGCATCGGCGACAGAGACACACCCAAGCGTTTCCATGGTGTTGCATAAGCCGTTATTGTAGCGATAATGAAAATGTGAGCAAGCGAGCACAGGCAGTGGCTCTCATCGCAGGTGTCAAGGTGAAAGTGTGTGTTTGTGAGCGTCTCTGTAATCGGAGCCACTTTCTGACCTGAGGCCTCGCGTGAATGCAGTTAATACAGGAATGAAACATAGCAAGATTTAGGGTCCCATTAGCGACTATGAAACACATTTAGAAATACCAGCTTTTTGATATTTTGGCATGTTGGAACACATCTTCTATTTCTGCTTCATCTACACACAATATGAAATACCAGTGTAAACAGAGAAGTGTGGATGGAGACAGTACAATGGAACTTGTGTGCATCGGGCTGTCATCAAAAAGAGACTTTATATATTTCATCTCTGATTTTATTTCATGACGGAACATTTAAGTTTAACTTTTTATATATGTGTGTGTGTATTTCTTACCTTTTCTAACCCAGGCAGGTGTGTGTGCTTGGTGTGTCACAGTGTAACAGCAGTGATGCTTTCCTTCGACGAGGTCATCCCACAGGACGATGTCTGCTGAATCTGAGTCCGTCCGCAGGCTGAGTCTCTCAAACAGAGAGATCTCAGCTGAGGTAAAATATAAAGCACTGACCTGGGACAGCACACACATATGTACACACACAGTTATGGAGCAATGGACTAATGAACACATACAGAGGGACTCCTGACTATAGGGCTGGCAGGATATCAGATTTTCACTACGCAATTATTGTGCCAAAAAAGATTCACACACAAAAAAAATACAAAAAAATAAATAAATAAATAAATTACAAAACTCTTGCTTAGCAAAAATGGTTACTTCTATCAAATTGTTTATTTAAACTAGTATGAATATTTCTTGTATTAAAAGACGACACAACATCTTTCTTGATCATCTTAAAATGGATTCACAACTTAATTCATTCATTCATTTAAGAAAAACTGTTTTGATTCTTTTGATTGGTGGACCGCTACGGACTACAGGAACAGAAATAATCGAGGAATGGACACAAATTCAGACTTTTTGACCGCTTCAGAGGTAGTAAATTACCACTTTTCTGTCTATCTTGTTTATCATGCCTGTAAATCTAAATGATTTATACTTTGGTGCTCATAGTTACTGTAAAATGAACCGAATGATTAAATTGTGGAGAATATAACTAGGCTAACAATGTGTAGCATGTTCATATTGAGAAAAGTTTAACCATCTCAAGTGGGTAGCCAACAGCCTGGTGGACTTTAAGATATTTTACACATTCAGATTTCTTTATTGTCATTGTTCAAACATACAGCAAAATTCAGGTGCACTCAAGGACCAAGCTCATATACAAAAATAAATAATAAATAGTAATATAATAGTACTGAAAATAAATAATAATTCTTTGGCATTCAAAGAACCAATGACAACTAGACCTGGCGTCTAATTTGAACCTGCGTTTACAAAATGTGCAGCCACGCCCAGCAAGTAAAATCAACTCGGTGTTTAATCACGGCTTGGCTTTTAGTTAAGTTTTAATTTTTAATGGTACACTCAAAATACAAGTGTAGGTAGGTGGAGGGGGAGACAAAGCGAGAACGGAAAGAAGAGAAAATTGAGTGAAAGAGAGGCTTGATTATTTAAAAATATATATTGTCATATGTATATTATTAACATGACATAAATATTTTATTTTTGAAACATCACAGTTATTCCCAAAAATGTGCTATCTGTGCATCACCTGTCCACCAATGTCTCCTATGGTGAGGACAGCCTGATCCGGTTGAGAGGGATCCACCCAGTAGTCTAAACACCAGGGAGTAAACTTCAAACCCTGGAGAAGAGAAGAAGTGACGTGTGCAGTGTTATATGACACGTTCATCAGCACTTTATCGAGTTATTCTATAAATACTCGGGGTGCTCAATATTTGAGTGCAATGGTAGGACATACTAAAACCAACAGAACCAAAAAATTAGACTATATATGTAGCTCTTACCTGGAGTTTATATTTGCAGCTGAAGTCCGCTTTTGGAAGTATGTCATAAAAACACACCTCCTTACTTGTGAAAGACACAGCTATCTGAGGATAGGGAAAAAGGAGTGAAAAGGTGTTGATTAGGGACAGAAAGACAGTGTGATCCAACAATGATTTGATGCCTACAGTAACTGGAAGATCTTCATGTGTGTTATGTAACAGAATCATATCAGTTATCCACAAATCTGTAGTTGTAAAAGTATTAATTAATAATTGATTGTCTTATTACTGAAAAATTAATATTTATTTTCTAAACATTATGCAATGACTTCATGTCTGCGATGCCATTAACCAGTGTGAATGATTAATAATTTATGTATTGAATGAAATGCTTGTTTACCTCTGTGCAGTGCACTATCTGCCCTAATAACAATGCTATTTATCAATTATTAATTTAACCGTTTTCAGTTGTGTAAACTCTGCTACAAGACCCAGAATGTGGCAACATAACCAGGACACCAATCAATTATTTGACTGGCTGATCAGCTGTTAGTTGTGTGTGTTTCTAGAAGTGAAAGTCACCTTGTTTACATTGTGCAGCAGCACCATGTCTGTGACCCAGAGGTCTTTGGGTGTGACCGTGCTGTTTTGCAGTCGATGCGTGTGCAGGAGGGACATGTCCTCTCTGTCCCGCAGCCCCACAGTTCCTCCTTTACTCACGGTCAGATACTGACCTGCACTCTGCAGGTACAACACCTGGGGGGGATTAGAGGACATCACAACACAACAACGTTTAACCCGGACAAATATATGGATCGGGCAAAGCCACAGAAAGACTCTGCTTACTTTACACTTTGTGAAACTGACCTTCAGCTTTAATGCTCTTTGTGATTCAGCACAAAACATTTTAATGTGACATTAATTAGTAAAATGGGGGCTGCAACCTTGAAGATTAAAATATCCTTATATATAGTTATACATAGTGTCCTTTCTTGCCATAAAACCACACTATGATAATGACTTCATCAAACAAGAGCTCCACCCTCAATCCTCCTCTCATTGTGAGTGAAAGTGAGCAGAGCATCATGTTCCTCTGTGCTAAAACCAATAAAACAAAAAGGATTAATGAGTGATGCCATTTTATTGGCTAAGCTTCAAGGAGAAAAAACTGAGAGCAGCAGAAAAAAATGCTCGAGCTGACTGTGTCTGATGAGAGGGAGACATTGAATATCTTTAATGAAAGAAGAGGTTTATTAATACTTACAGAACAGAGGTCAGGGCTTAGATGTACTACTGATGTAATTACTGCAGACTGGGTCACTTTCCCACAGCCAACTGCAGGTTTTGTAGGATCTCTCAGATTGGCATGTCATGTATTTATCGTTACTTATTGTAATTACCTATTTATCAAGAGCAGGTGAGTCACTGGTACGATGAGTTTCAAGTGACTTTTTTTTTTCTAAGATGTACCAAATGGAGCAGCGCTGGCTTCTCTAAAAACTGGCAGCACATTGCCGCTCACATTGTCATGTCTGTGTGGGTGCCTTTGTCATAAGGAGCCAAAGTCCTGCCCACTTTTCAAGCTAGCCTGTCCAAATGAGACCATTGTTTTAGTGAGTCTACCTGATTCTTTAGTCTCATTGGAGCTGTAATTGGTAAATGGTAACAAAATAAATATCGTTTTATCCTGGTAAAAAGGTGGCAAGGTGCTCAAATTCTACTGTTAATGGGAGTATATGGTTGTGGATTCCCATTTACCCTACAAAACAAATACCCCTGTATATTTCAGCTGTTCAGTAAGAACCATTAAAAGAAACGGGGAAGATACATGGAGTACCAAAAACATGTAGAACAAAAGCTAAACTGGAACTGGAGCAGGACTGAATTATGATTACGTCAGGTTTAAAGCAGCATTAATTGATTTCTTGGGAGACGCGTCATGACCACATCAATATTATCTTTGAAAGCTGTTGTGGCTAACATGTTAGCAAAGAGTGGCCTGCAGACACAGAGAAGCAAGTGCTATGCCATTGTGTGCCCCATTAGTCCGAAATATGTCCCATTGGACCAGAAGCCTATTTTTCCGACAGCCTGTTATCCCCAAAACAGATGCCTATTGCTCCTAATTCTCCAAAAATACTGACTCCCTGCAGTTAGTTTCAGTTTCTCAGCAGT
This sequence comes from Cephalopholis sonnerati, assembly GCA_019142605.1. NCBI lineage: Eukaryota > Metazoa > Chordata > Actinopteri > Perciformes > Serranidae > Cephalopholis > Cephalopholis sonnerati. Next base: position 38,789,575 of record JAGQAX010000013.1, read on the forward strand.
GTTTGAGCTACCTATTCTGGGTGTTTTTTCCAACCCTTTGAGATGTTCGAGCTACCGATCTCTGGCAGTTTTATTGAACCATCCCAGTGTTTCCTGGGGGCATTTCAGCTACCAAACCCAGGTGCGTTTACTGTCCCTTTGCAGTGTTTCTCAGTGGTTTCACCATCCCTCCATGGCATTTCTCAGCAGTATTTGAGCTACCAATCCTGGGTGGTTTTACCGAGCCTTTGCACCATTTCCTAGAGGCATTTGAGCCACCAAGGCAGGTGGTTTGTACTGATCCTTTGCAGCATTTCTCAGCTGTGTTCAAGCTACCAATCCCAGGTGGTTTTACCAACCCTTTAAGGTGTTTGAGCTACTGATCTCAGGCATTTCTAACAACCCTTCCCAGTGTTTCCTAGCGGCATTTGAGCCACCAAACCCAGGTGTTTTCACTGACCCTTCACAGTGTTTCTCAGTTGTGTTCAAGCTACCGATCCCGCATGGTTTTACCAACCCTTTGTGTCATTTCTCAGGGGCGTTCGAGCTACCAATCCAGGGTGGTTTTACCAACCCTTTGCAGCATTTCTCCATGGTATTGGAGCTACCGGTATTGGGCATTTTTACCAACCCTTCCCAGCGTTTCCTAGTGGTATTTGAGCCACTGAACCCAGGTGATTTCCATCAACGCTTAGCTATTTTTCTTTTGTACCACTACATATGTGTGTTCAAGCCAAAACATGACCTATGTGTTTCGGAAAAACTGGACTTTGGAGCAACAGGCTTTTTCTGGGGGGGACAACGGATTGTTACAGAAATGGGCTCTCAGTCCAACAGGACATTTTTCGGGATTTGGATCATCAAAACAATGGGCAGTCTCCGAGAAATATTATGTTGAGAGTCCAATATTCACTGTTCTGTTTTGGTCTCAACCAACTCCTGAAGAGGGATTACCTGGTTACTTAGGTGCTAAACACTCTGAAACACTTTTTCTTTGGTACTAAAAAGGTAACGTACAGGGGGTTTATGTGGACCCAAGGGAAACCACACTGCGTGATCATTTTCTCTGCATTTCTCACTAGATGCAACCCCATTTACATTACACAGTCATTTTATCTATTGTTGAATACAAATATCGATGAGTGCAGCTTTAAGTGTATTTTTCACTCCCCTGTTTAAGTTGTGCCACACTTAACTTACAGTGTTACAAACTGAAATTAGAGTCTTCTAAGCCCCATTACTCTGTCTGCCTCTTTAAGACCGATCTAAGCTAAAGGGGTCAAAACCTTTGAGCCATTTGGAAAACAACTTACACAACATTCTGACATTTTGACATTCTCAGGATTGAAAGATTAAAGTGGTGAGCCATCACTTTATCCACAGCAGTAGGCACTTTATACTGGCCGCTTCATTTACATATTAATTGATAGATGTTAAACTTAAAGGAGTCCAGAGCCATTTATCTCAAAAGAGGTGGGCCTTTTTGATGAGCAAGACCCTAATACTTTCGCACTTTTCCTCGCACAATGTTTAATAATGTGGAATTCCACCCCGTCAGCAGAGTTTTGGATTCTCCAGTCAGTCAATGTCAAAATGTTTTTCAGATAATATGCTGCAATATATCATTTGTTTAAAATGGGCAACATGTCCCAACCCTCATAATGGACTCTTCTTCTCTTATTAAGCCCCCAAGAGTTTGGTGACCTTTTTACCTTTTGAACTGGGTCTCGATGCGGACAGGTCAAAGTGCGTGGTGGCTTCCAGCGAGGCACACTGCTGCTTCTGGTGTTCTTCACTTTATCAGAAAGCTCCAGCAGCAGAAAGGAGCACAGGCCTCCCCAGTCGACACGACCCTCTTCCTTTACAGCGTCGATATCCAGAAGGAGGCCGCAGTGCTCCTGAGTGACAACCACACTGTCAAACAGGAGGCCATATTCCTCCTCGGAACCACGACCGACTGATGACCAAGCCAGACTGACGAATTCAGCTCTGGACAAGGAGCGAGGTGCACCCGAGGGGTCCTGTGGGAGACAGGAGACACTGCACAATGTCTGCACACTGATAAACAGAGTCGCTTCAGCATTTCAGACACTTCTCTGGTTTCTAAAGCATTTCTTATGAGACCTGGAGGTGCGGTACTATGTGGCACTGGCAAACAGAGATATAGTATTAATTATAACACTCTTTTTTAGGTGTTTCTCGTGTGAATTAAAGGTGTTGTAATATGAGACTATGAATAAACACTCACCAGGAAAAGGCCCTGTAGCTTTCTATAGTCCTCAGCGTTCATCCTGCTCTCAAGCTGTGCCACCTCCATTCTTGTTCCCATGGTTACAGCTGAGACCTGTCAATCAATCACCTACATACCAAGGTCAGGAAGGTACAGTAAAGCATGTCTGTGTGAGTCTGTCCTGAAGACACACAGTAAAATAATAGATCCCCCGCTTCTTTCTAGGTGTTACATGATGAAACAAGATGTTCCCAGCTCAGGTAATCCCTTAGTAACCTTCTATATCTGTTTCACAGCGTGTTGTCATGTCACATAATCATGCGGCACAGTCACAGCAGCAGCAGACTTCCTTTGTTGGCTCTTTTCACTCTATCCAAACATGTCTACACTGAATGGTGTGCAAAGGTCTTTCATTTTCAACAGAAATTTCCCCCAGCTCAGTGGCTTTCAAAGGTGGGTGAATAGGTCCCTCGAATGATGTCTTGGGAACGGTTCGAGGAGGCAGCGGGTTGCCAAAGCATGTCAAGTCCCTGTTATGTCAGGTAATGTGAAATAAAATACTGAATCAAGTAGGTGAGTGCCGTGAATAATAGTATGAATACAAGGTAGGATTTGTTAAATTAGCCTGTTAGGTGATTAAAAGCATGTTTGAGGTCTGAGGCAGAAACGTGAGATGATGAAAAAAGTTCTTTTTTATGAAGCACTAGAAAGGAGAGAAGACAGCAAACCCTCGGTTTCATTTTCAGCCCCACATAAACGTTTATGAGACAAATTCACTAGAAGTGGCATCAAACCGAGCTGAGATTTAGATGACAGAGTGTGTAATGAAAGCAAAAATCAATGCTTTGCTGCAGCTATTATGTTTTTTATTATGCTGATTAACTGCAGCATGATCTTGATATGATGGCTTATCCACCTCTTTATTTACACTGACAAAAAGTGTTCAACTGAAACAGATATGCCGCAGTAATGACTGAAAAGACATCCTGACTTGTTTAGTGGCAAGAAGCTGGCGTCAGTCTTTATGAGATTACACAGTTCCATAAATTAACACAAAAAGAGGCCCATATTTTGAGCTCATGGACTAAAGACACTAGTGTTTGAACAAACATTAAACATATCCAACATTTATAGAACTGCTTTCAATCATGTGCATTTTACAACACAACTTAAAGGTCCAGTGTGTAGGATTTAGGGGTATATCCTGGTAGCAGTGGTATATAATTTATACTCACCGGCCACTTTATTAAGGACACCTTGCTAGTACCAGATTGGACCACTTTTGCCTCCAGAACTGCCGTAATTCCTCGTGGCATAGATTCAACAAGGTGCTGGAAACATTCCTCAGAGACTTTGGTCCATATTGACATGATAGCATCACACAGTTGCTGCAGATTTGTCAGCTGCACATCCATGATGCAAACCTCCTGTTCCGCCACATCCCAAAGGTGCTCTGTTGGATTGAGATCTGGTGACTGTGGAGGCTATTGGAGTACAGTGAACTCATTGTCATGTTCAAGAAGCCAGTTTGAGATGATTTGAGCTTTGTGACATGGTGCATTATCCTGCTGGAAGTAGCCATCAGAAGTGGTCATAAAGGGATGGACACGGTCAGCAACAATACTCAGGTAGGCTGTGGTGTTTAAACCATGCTCAGTTGGTACTAAGGGGCCCAAAGTGTGCCAAGAAAATATCCCCCACACCATTACACCACCACCCTGAACCGTTGATACAAGGCAGGATGGAGCCATGCTTTCGTGTTGTTTACACCAAATTCTGACCGTACCATCTGAATGTTGCAGCAGAAATCTAGACTCATCAGACCAGGCAACGTTTTTCCAATCTTCTATTGTCCAGTTTTGGTAAGCCTGCGTGTCTGACCATTCTCCTCTGACCTCTGGCATCAACAAGGCATTTTCACCCAGAGAGCTGCTGCTCACTGGATATTCTCTCTTCTTCAGACCATCCTCTGTAAACCCTAGAGATGGTTGTGTGTGAAGATCCCAGTAGATCAGCAGTTTCTTAAATACTAAGACCAGCCCGTCTGGCACCAACAACCATTCCACGTTCAAAGTCACTTAAATCACCTTTCTTCAACATTTTGATGCTCGGTTTGAACTTCAGCAGGTCATCTTGACCATGTCTACATGCCTCAATGCATTGAGTTGCTGCCACATCACTGGCTGATTAGCTGTTTGCGTTAATGAGCAGTTGAACAGGTGTACCTAATAAAGTGGCCGGTGAGTGTACATAACCTGGTTTTAATTAGTTTATAATCACCGGAAAATAAGAATTCTTCTGTTTTTGTGACCTTGGAAGCAGTCCCCACTTTGTAAAGTCAACTTTTAAACTTTGCCAAACTCCCGGGACTGTCATATGATGCCATGGGGCCCAAAAATACTTTTTCCCATAGATTACACTGTGAAAGAGACGTACGTAAATCAGCGGACACATTTTTTTGAGCATCACAACCCCTACAAAATGACTAATTTCACTGTCAGGATTTGATTTATTTGGTCGCAAAACATTTTGAAAGTCTAGAAAAGACACAGAATTAAATAATTTTTATCCTCATTCAAGTTAGCACAGCGCCAAACTGGGAGTTAGCTGTATGGCTGCCTTAAGTCTCTAGTGTGCCTCTTCTATGGGCCCCGCAATGCGAAAAATCCATTTAATTTCATAGTGTGGAAATCATGCTGTTTTATCAGCTTTCATAGGAAGGAGAGGGGGACCACCTCAAATGATGAATCCACTTTTCTTTATACACTCATGAGCTGCTCCTCTTCCCCAGAGTCCACCATGTTGTTCTACAGAGGCCGAAAATGGATAAACCTCACATTAGCTCACCAATAGATGCCACTAAATCCGACACACTGGACCTTTAACAGGAGAAATATATAGTATAGTTGCCTCTCTCTTCCTCGATGGCCCCTTAAGGTCCAGTCAACTTTTTCCAAACTGTCACTGCTGGATTTCTATCTGGAATTCATTAAAGTAGTACAGAGTATCATCCACTGCAGTCAAACTGTCCAAAAAGCCATCTCAGCAGCAGGCTGTAACTGTATAATGACAGCCTCTTGGCCTGGCAACATCACTGTCGAGTTAGCTGTACCTTCCCTGGTCTCCCAGTGTGTACACATGCCTCAGTCAAGCAGGTTTTTAATCATGAAGTCCATATCATAGAGCTGAACACACTTTCTCAGTTAATAACAAATTCAAACTTACCCAAGATGACCAATTTCATCTTCTCAGTCCACAACGGGTGTCCACAGAAAACTGTCCCAGAGTCCCCGTGCTCTGAGGTGTTGAAACACCATTTTTTAAATGTATGACATTTCAAACAAATCCTCAGCCGCTGGTTGGTCCGTCTTGGCCTTGACTGGGTCTTGTCCGTAGGAGGTTCTTTGTGTCCAGAGGTTTGTCTAAGCCGCCGATGTCTGAGAAGCAATCAATGCTACCAGCCTTGGCTGCAGCACACACACACCCGGAGAGAGTTAACTAACTGCCCCCAGTAGCCCAGACAGTGGCAGAGGCCACACACACACACACACAATTCTTTTCTTTTATTATCCCTCACTCTCAAAGACTCAGACTAAGTTTCCTGGCAACCAAGTAGTCAAAAAGAGTTGTGTTTGTGAGTCCAGGCCCTATCGTCTGTATGTAACAATGTGTGTGTGTGTGTGTGTGTGTGTTACTTCTATTCACAGATTAGGCACTGGAGAGAAGATAATCTGTGTGGGGTACAATTACCACCCTACCCAGATACACACACACACACCATAGCTACAGCAACACAAATAACAACAGCACTGGTATTCTACTGCCGCTCATAAAAGTGTTTGTGCATTGAAACAAGTAAAAAAAAGTACAAATGTGAACCTGGACCTGGACAAAAATAAACCGCACACCACCAGAGCTTTATAGTGCCATTAAAATGCCGCTGAGAGAACTTCCTGTGGGTCACTCGTAGCTGCACGCACACACATACACAAGAAAAGAGGGAAAAAAGTCTCATTGGGATTATTTAAACTGAGACAAATATGACTGTGAGCACCAACGCAGACAGAAACTATACATCCAACACAGATATGATCGCTTCCCCTTCCTCCCTGCTGCTTCAGTGACCACGACCAATCCCTGTGAGTGACTTAATGGCCTGGAATAACTTGAATTAGCTGATTACAGCGGTCGTCAACGCTGACAGGATCAGAAAATTAGGTCTCAGCAATTTCAATAATAAAGCTTTAAAAATTAACTCTATCACAATTGGATTACAGTGGTGCATGTAGGAGCCAGTACAGAGCCCAAAAATAGCCCACCACAAATCCGCCATGGAAAATCCACTATTATACAGGGAGAAGAATGAAGTTGCTGGAATGGGGGGAAAAAAAATTGTACGGATCTTAGTACTGGGAGGAAAGCGGTGCATGTGAAGAAAGAGAACGCAAGGGCAACTGAGCAGAAATGAAGCACTTTCATACAACAATGGAGATCCGAAGAGAGACCCACTTATGAAAATCTTGCTCGATTGACAAAACTCTTTTAATTTCCAATAAAAAGAGAAAAAAAATGCATTCTCAAGTCAACCTTTGCGACTCTTGTTTAATAGTCCTTGAGGAATTTTATTTACATTGGTTCGGGGAATGTTGCTATGGCAATGAAAGTATCAGGAAGACAGAAAGACAGAGAGAGACATGATACGTTCATGATCAAATACAGTCTTGTAAGCTTATTAAGATCAAAATCTGCTGCTTCAAATTCTTAGAAATCTGAATGAAACTTCAAATACATCACTAACCATCAATTAAGGATTGTGTTTTTCATGTATTCATATCTTTAGATCTAGAAGTTGAAAAGAATACCCACCCTCAGTCACTGTGAGTGTTACACTTGATCAGTGTGAGAATTTTTATTGAAGTCCTGTAACTTCTGCTTCTGAACCAAGTCTGTGTCTGGCGTTTGTCGCAATGACCTTCAAATACTTTTGAATTTGGACTCTACAAGCCGACCTGTTTTTCAGCACCAGGTTGTGCCCACAATTGCAGCTGTGCCCTTGCACTCCCCTGTGTGAGACTGTGCTACAAATTGGAGCACGAAACAAAGGATTTGCTCATTGATGGAAAGTATCTGACATTCAAACAGATGTCTGTGGATTTCTGAAAAAAATCTTTGATCAAACACCGTGATGGCTTTGCTGGAAATATCCCAGTGTGATGTCCTGCCATCTATGGTTAAGTTTGCCACATTTAGAAGAGGGGGGGGGGGGGATGAAATTTCACCAGCAAATGATAGACTGAAATGTAAGGTTCAAAGAGTTTCATGGTGGATTTGAATTTTTGTAAAAATACAGGATATAAAAATGAAAGAAATTCACACAGAATTGTTTTTGCTTTACATCAAATGATGATACTGTGGTTGAACTTCTCACACCTCATGTCACAAGTCAGCCCTGTCTCCTGGAAATTACATTTGTCCGTAACTAAACTACTTTATTAATTATGTTGTTGTGGCAACGTCCAAAGTGCAGCACCCTGACACCAGAACTTCAGGTCTGTGTCCAGACTCCTGTCTTTGGTTTAGGCACAAATGCTCTTTGGTTAAGATCAGGGACAGATCGTGATTTAGGATGAATGTTCATAAACAAACAGTTAAAAAAAAGGACTTGTCTTCATTTTAGGTAACAAAAGCACCTTGGTTAAGTTAACGGAAAGATCATGATTTTGTTTTTTTTTAAATGTAATAGCAATGACTCTTGTCTTAAATATGGGCATGAATGCTCTTTGGTTAAGGTTAGGGAAAGATTGTGATTTTGATCAGCATTAATAAAAACAGTAATAAAAAAATAATGCTGTAGTCACTACGAGTGGATAGTGTATTGCATGATTGCAGATTTTGGTGGACAACAACTGAAATACATTGTTAGTAAACACTTAACTGATGACTGAAATATGTTTTCAGTGACTATTTTGCTGATACATTCTGTATCAACATTTTTGCAACTTGCCAGATTCGTTAACTAGCAACATTTCCTCATTATGTTAATAGAAAACATCATTTGCTTGGCATTAAGTTTCCTTCAAAACATATGTGCTGATTGAAATTAGTTGTATATAAAGGTAATTTTTAGGAGACAAGGCTTCACAAGTAGCTATTAGCAGTCCCAAGGAAAAAAAAAAAGTCTGAAACCACTTAGTCTTTGTCCGTATTTTACTATATATGTTGTATTATTGTATCAAGTTACTCCATGCTAAGTAATCTTAAACTCACTGTTTTAATTTTACAGCCCAACCAGGGACAGGGGTTGCAAGTTAGCATTGGCTAGAAACTTGTATGCATTGCATCTACTTTGTATTTTACATATGAAATAATCATGTAATAAAGTAAAATAAAACTGACAAGCAGCAAAAAAAACCTGACAGTGTACCAGGGTTGTAGTACTGAAGATGAGTCTTGGTCTTGACACCACTTTTTGGCCTCTTTTTAGTCTCCATCCTGTCTTGGCTATGTTCCGAAATCCATACTGCCATGAGTACACTTACACACAGTACACTGTCCGCACTTACAGAGTGCACATATTTCAGCGAGTAAGTGCTGTTCCGATTCATTACTCTATGGCGCACTTACCGGATGTTATGATCACGACTATGGCTGTGACTTGTTGACTTGTTGACGTCACCCGCCAACAAACTGGAACAGACGCCAGGTCAGTGGTTCCGCCCACTGACCTGTAAGTGGTCCCGCCTCTTCCGCTACGTAGCTAAGATGGCGGCCGTCGAGTACAAAAAGTGTGCAATGTTCCACACTCTCAATTTTGGCCGTTGTGAGTACACATCCGGGTCTTTTAGGTACACTTCTTTTTCGCCGCAATGGTAATGTGAACGCCCTCTGTACCTAAAGTGGGTACGGTAAGTACAGAAAGTATGGGTATTGGAACAGACGGTTGGACTTGGTCCCAGACAAAGACGACTTGGGATTTTATTTCAAGGCCACAACTGCGGGGATATCACTAAATTGTCTGTGCAAAAAAGGAGTGCTGAATAAAGACGGTTAAGCTGATTTTAGCCCTAGTGTTTGATGGTGTTTGTTTGCTCATAGAAAACAAAGAAAAGCTCCCACATGTAAAATTCCCATCTGCAATGCCTTTTGATTATTTTATCAAGATGTTGCTCATGTTGCACTTATACATACACACATATATATCATATGGCAATAAAAGAGCTGAATGAGGAGGAATCTTCATTTGTTTTCTGTATGTGATTTTAAGGAAGAGTTGATATTTCAAATCAATTTGAGGAGTGCCTGTGGTTTGCATATTCAGCATTTTATTGTAAGTGTGTCATGCAGTGTGGGACTTGCACTTGTCTTGGTTTGGTCTTGACTTGGTCTAGGTTTAGGTGGTCTTGACTACAACACTGCAGGATACATACACATCACAAAAACATGTGAATGAGGTCATTATGTTAAGACTTTGAAACTCACTGGTGATCTTTAATATAGTGGACTATCAGTTGTTAGTAGACAGTCAAAGTGAAGACTTTCCATATATTTCTGTCACTAAAGTACAAAGTAAGACAGCCCAGCTCACCTGGATAGGTTGTGTGTATGCTGCACTGGGTGAAGCAATGCACACTAGAACAGTACAGGGCAAAAACAGCAGACATTTCGAATGCCTGAACGTTTCTCCACACATTGTTTTCTTGACAGAATCTGAACCTATTAGATTTAAGGCGAATGTGATGTATGCTGATAGCGGCAGGATATTATCGCCAGGTACGTGATTCCATCCTATAGTTCAAGATTATCTTTAACAATGGAAAACTGACAATAAGAGAGTAAAAGTGCAAAAAATGTGGGAATGTGCTTGGAAACTGAGTCCCACTTTTTTTTCATTGTACTTTTTTAGACTTGCGCAATCACCAAACTTTTAAGGACATGGGAAATAATCACATTTCCCCAAAACTTTTTCAGAACCACAGAGCACTTAACAGAGAGGGAAATATATAAAGGAGAGAAGAAATATCGACTTAAGAATCTGATAAAAGAACAACATAAAAGAGAGTTAAAAATCCCTGGCAATTACTGTCAACCTGATTCGCTTTGAACCTCAAACTACCTGATCTCCCCTCAAAGCCACAGAATTATAAATTATACAACCCAAAATAATAAAATGTCTTTACAAATTACAAAGCCTCATATCACCTATTCTCTAATGAAAGCATCTGTGTGTGTGTGTGTGTGCGTCTTCTCGGGCTCCTACACCAGCGTCTTGAAGGCCCCCAGTATCATGTTGGTTTGGTGGCACAGCCGGTTGGCGCTGACAAACACGTTTATTACTCTGGAAACAACCGTGACAGAGACACAAGGACACACGTGTCAATCATACAGCAAAGAAACCATGACAACAATATTAGGATTGATCACTTTGATCTGGCTGGAATGGAGAATGTCAGGCTTCAGAGAATACAAGCCAGCGTGAATCCACAGGAAATGGGTCAAGGGAATTATTCAGTAATGGTGGATTTGATAGAAGTGGGCCTGTGATCAAACGACAACCATTTACATGGTGGTGACAGTATGTGTGTGTGTGTGTGTGTGTGTGTGTGTGCGCGAGTGTTTCTGCGTGCTCACATGTGCAGCTGTTAAAATGCGTTGGTAGAAGTGTGTGCATGTGAAAAAGAAAAGGCTGAATGATTGAATACGAGGACAGAAAATGAGGAAAACCTCCTGAAACAGAGAACAAACTAGAAACAGTATCTTACTTTCCATCTCCGAAGTAGGTTTTCAGAGTGACACTGAAGCTCTTGGAGTATTTCACAAACTCTTTCTTCTGCTGTTCCAGTGCCTAACCAATAAATACAGACATCCTTTCAGCTCCACTTATCTCACAGAAACTATGTTTGTTTAAATGCAGTTTGTCTTCTTCATGTATCTACTTACTCGTCTATTCTGATACTGGTATTTCTTGAAGACGGTGTTAACTGTGTCTAGCAGCTCCTTGATGGCACTGGCGATGTCTCTGTGGGTAACACACACACAAATAAACGCATGTTAGCAAAACAATATCTCCAAATCTGTCTGTTTTTGTCAGGCAGTGATACCCCGATAACTACAGTTTTCTTGATCCTGTTCGTCTCCTCCTTTTCTTTCCCTTTTCTCACGAGCATGCTTTCACCTTCAACTTTCTCTCCCCTCGTATGCACTTGAAATCTGCCGTTTCATAACTTTAATTTTTCAGCATTCCTTTTGAATTGACTTCATTTCTAAGCCCTCCGCTGGGTAAGTAACTTAAGCAGTGACTCACTAAGAGTATTGAATTCGATCAAAATAATGGCAAAGTGGGCCAAGAAAATGAAATGTCTTTCACTTTCTCTCTGTAGTATGTGTGCGCGTGTGTGTGTGTAGTGCAGTGGACAGGGATATATAATGGCATGCAGGAACTTTACAGTTTTGTCATCACTATTCTATAACATAAAAAGACATGTCTGATACTAACATCAGCATCTATGTGTGTGTGTTGATTTCTAAACACTTTAACCAGTTCACAGGCTGATGATGACTGTGAGATGGACCTGCACTTGTACAGCCCCTTCCTAGTCATCTGACCACTCAAAGCGCTTTTAACAATACGAGTCACACTGATTCACACGCATATTTACACTAGTGGCCGAGGCTACCATACAAGTTGCCACCTGCTACTCAGTTTTAACGCACTCACACACTGATGGAACAGCCATTGGGAGCAATATGGGGTACAGTATCTTGCCCAAGGATACCTCGACATGCGGACTGCAGGAGCTGAGGATTGAACTGCTGATCCTCCGATTACTGGACGACCCGCTCTACCTCTGAGCTCCTTAGAAGACCTTTGACTTGGCATGGTTGCTGTTCCCAAGGTCGCTAATGAACTGCCATGCTCGACACTTATGTTGCAAATTAAAAAGAGAAATTGAAAAATTTTCTATTTGACGCAAACGCTGATTTTTATTTTTTGACCATATGTAGACACAACTGACCAGTTGGAGAAGAAAAATGGCAAATTCTATTAAATGTCATAAACCCTCTGAATGTACATAATCAAAGTTAATTTCTAGAGATGTTCTGATAGCGTTTATTTCTTCCTGATACTGATTCCGACACCTGAACTAGGGTATCAGCCAATTTTTGAGTACTGATCCAATTCTATTGCATAAAAATAATAATACTTATAATTAACAGCTGTATATTAGTAGCCTATTTCTGCTACAAGAAGCCAAATAAACTATGTTTAAGTGGAATAACAACTATTACATACGCGCACATAAAGGACATAATTTATTATACTCACAATATTCGACTCATAATTTCTGTTGCTGCCCAAACAGCACATATCTACTGATACTAGATCAGGTAAATCGATGTCATGGTAACATAATGACAGCAACTCCTTTCAACACAATTAAATGGATAAATATTTACAGTTGGCATTCATTGTTGGATTTACTAGTTTTATAAAGTCTCTAAAACACAGCTGGATTACAACGCTTCTGAGACAGATACGACTGCACTGGAGCTCTTGTTAGAAAGCTACAATGGTGACAAAGCAGAGGTCATTAAAGTAAGTTTCGAGAGTGTAGTGTTATGAATATATTCTACAAAAAAAGCAAAGTGTGTACTTTGATGTCCCGCCCTATATCACATAGATGATTTCAAGAGGTTTAAAGTTCATTCATTAATTATGTGGTATTGGTTCAGTGCAGAGATTTGCGTACTAACCGATACCTGATCTCAGATTTTAGGCAGAATTGGAGGCATTTACGGTACTTGTATCGGTATCGAAACAACTCTATTAAATGCTCTAAGTCTTTCTTTGACCGTTTACATCCCTTATATTGCACACAAACACATAGGCCGGCTCTTTAGCTAAATGAAGGTGCTGCAGTGACACAAAAATCATATCTGGCCTCTCAGCTTGTGATGTGGAGCTCTTGAGATACGCTCAGACAAAACGTGTAGCATGAACAGGACCACTGGCCTGTTCATGCATTCTCTGTTTATTCACCCCGTACAGCCAATGTACCAACAATACAGATGTTAGCTCTAGCTAGCAAGGTATGCACTGAAGTGTGTGGACTATGTGTGTGTGTTTGTTTCGACTCAGACTGACCTCAAAACTCTTCAGGAACTACTGAAAGATTTTCAACTTTGTGCCATTATGCTGCATAGAACAAATCTGCATTGATTCGCATTCTCGCATGTAATTCATTTGATTTTGTATTCAGTTGTGCCTCATCCAAAACTCACTTCACACAAAATATAATAATAATAATTGTTTCCATACATTGAGGGTCATTATCACATCATCAATCTTTAGTCTTAGCACCAAATAATTAACTGCGAAAGATTTTAAACACCTACTAGAGTAATTGGCAAAATACTCTTGAGGCATTTTCTAGCGAGGTATACAATAATTATTAATATAAGAAGTTTGACTGAAACTTTTATATAGAATTAAACCTGGCGTACATCACACACCCGCACTCACACTCACACACTGAGCTGTCTTACTTGATGGTCTGTAGGAAGCCTACTCTGTCATTGATCTCATCTGGTATGGTGCTGAGGATGTGTTTCAGAGCTCGGGCCCTCTCGTTCAGCTCCTGGAACTCTGGCTCTCGCCTGTCAATCACAAACTCTGAAAACACAAAGAGAAAGAGAAAAATCACAAACACCTCAGACCCCAGCGTGTCAATTCACATGCAAATACCTGCAGGGGACACGAGAACGAAGCCATTAATAATGGCGGTCTGCTGTGCAAATGTATAAAATTAATACGACATCAAGTATACCTGCATGAATGTGTGCGCACACACTTTAAAGTGACAGTGTTTAGTTTGTTAAGCGAAGGCAGGATTAAGGCACAACTTGGGCTGCGCCACGCAGGAGGTACATTTAAAATTCATCCAAAGTGTGTGTGTATGCATGTGTGAATTCATTACTACCATCAATCACTGTACACAGCACAAGGAATTCAATTACAGACAGAAACGGAGGAACATTTGAAAAAGGAGAGAGCAGTTGATTTGTGGAGAAACAGCTCCTCCCAGTGGATGACTGGGATACCTGAATAAGGGCAGGGGCACCACAGAAACCAAAGTTAGATTGGTAGAGCATATGCTGACAGAGAGTTAATATGTCTTTCTAGTTATTGCCCTACTGTAAATATCATGCTTGTGGCTGTCCTATGCGTCACATCATATTCCCACCGTTCACTGAGCATCCTACCATCCAAATCATCTGCAGCCATGCGAAGTAGACACTCATGATAGTTGATTTTCACATTATTCTTCTCCAGTATCTTCAAAACAAAGTCCTGGGTCAGTCCTGGGTTCTCCTTCTCTGCCTAAAAACACACAAACACACAGCAGTCCCAGTCAACCTTGGTCTCTTCTGGCACTAAAATCTCTCAAATCTAGAAACCAACAGAAAGTTGATGGTCTAAAATGATTTAAAACGTCCAAGTATTGGCACAATTATTACAGGAAAGATGGCAGCTCATCCCAAACCAACTAAAAGAAAACTTTTCTTTTTACCTTTATAATGGCTGCTCTCAAGGTCTGCGCTGCTGATGAATTGACTTTCTCCAACTGCAAGTTACAGAACACAGACACACAAACATAAGCCGCTGGTAGAAAAAAAAAAACATAACACAAACACACATTTTTGCTCTTATCGTGGCCTCTCTTCTGTCCTGAAATGTAATTCTGCAGAAAGCACATACAAGCCAGGAATCCTGCAGTATCAAAGGACACTATGCTATTATGCTGTGAAAAGCAGTGTTGAGTCCGTCCATCTGTAGACCTGAAATTTATTTCATTCCTTTGAGCTGATATTCTGGTATTACAGAGCTTGCCACCACTTTAAACTATAAGTTCAGTCTGTCAGTTTGGCTGCAGTGGACTCACACGTGTGGCTTTAAAATAAAATGTCCTCAAATCTTTAATTTTTCAATCAAGCTTCACTAAAAAAAAATATGAAATATTTTTAAATTCCAGATGAAAAACTAAAAATGACTGCAGTAATCAGACGTGAGATGAGCCGACATGAGACTTCGGGCTATAGTTTAAACTTTGTTTTCACTACAAAGTTGTATGTAAGAACAGAAAACAAGACTATACAGGATTTTTCACCAAAACAAACAAAAAATAACGATGTGTAGACTCGTACAAAAGTAATCCCTCTTAATCTCTATGTGTCAGCCCTGTGATAGTCTGGTGGCCTGTCCAGGGTGTACCACGCCTCTCGTCCGGGATAGACTCCAGCGCCCCCACGACCGCCAATAGGATGAGCTTTTGGGGGAAAATGAATGAATAACTGAGGATGCAGAGGTTTAACAGGTATAATGTCGACCATCTTTGTTTTGTGTGTTAGCATGCTAACGTATGCTGATTAGCACTAACCCCAGGGTATACATGTATGCACATACTAACGTGTATAAAAAAAAAACAGAAAACATATGCACAGAAAAACACTGCATAAAAATAGTAAACACAATAGATGTTTTCCAGGCCTCCACTCAACTCAACTCAACTCATGTAGCAGCTTTCATATAAACATGCAGCCCAAAGTGCTTCACATGGCAAACTTGAAAGACACAGACACACTTTAAAGATTAACACAAAGAACTATACATAAAGTATTGCAAGACTAGAAAATTACAACAAAAACACAATAAAATATTTCTTAAAAAGTCACAAATCCAAACAAACTAAAAAAAAGGTGAATAAAAATGTATTAAATAAAGAGAAAATAAATTAATACAATAGAGTAAAGATCAACAGGAGGGGCAAAATGAGGTAAAACCCAATGATTAAAACTTAAAATGAACACTGTCATGTTACTCCAAATTAAAAAAACAGATTAAAAAGAGTTTTTAATTTACTTTGAAAATACAGAGGGAGCTTGGCGTCCTAATATCCAGAGGCAGTGAGTTCCACAATTTAGGGCCATAAAAACAGAAAGCACTCTCACTGCTACTTTTATGGGACACATGAGGAACATTTAAAAGTAAAGCAGTGGAGGACCTCAGTGATCTGGCTGGAACATAAATGAAAATAAATCTCTGATGAATGGAGGACGAGGTCATTTAAAGCTTTATAAACAAGTAAATGAACTTTAAAATCAATTCTAAAACATACAGGTTGTCAGTGTAGTGACTCAAGCAGTGGGCTAATGTGATCCATTATCGGTGTTTTAGTTAACACTCTGGCTGCTGCATTCTGGACTAGATGTTTTTTTTTTTATTGACTTTTTAGGTAGTCCTGTGAAATGGGGACTGCAATAGTCTAAATGGCTGGTAATAAAAGTGTGAGTGAGCATTTCAGCATCTCTTTGGGTTAAAAAGGTCTGATTTTAGCGATGTTCCTAAGATGAAAAAAAAATGATGTTTTGATTACCTTGTTAAAAAAAGAAGTAAAGTTTAAATCCAAGTCTAAAACCTTCATGTTTTAATGTGCTTGCTAAGGCAGCCAAACACTGAGTGCAGTTTTTCTCTTACTGCTTTGAGTCCAATGAAAGAGACAGGCAATGAGAGCATGCAGTGCATTATGGGCATTTGGTGTCACAGAGATGTACATTGTGTGTCATCAGTGTAAAAATGGCATTTGACATGATGGTGGTTAATAATGTTTCCAAATGTAAACATATAAATGAAAACTAAACTGGGCCAAGAATGCTTCCTTGAGGAATACCACATGTCTCTGATACACTAGCACCTGAGCTGACAAAAACTATTAGATATAACTTAAACCAAACTAAAACACTGTCAGAGAGACTAACCTATTTCTTAGGTCTGTCTTTTAAAACAGTGGTTTCCAACTGGGTAGGTCGAAGGTCTTTGCAGTTCAATATATTGAGCGTCATACCTGCATTTGGCCATGTCGTTGAGCTGGTTTGCTGTCTCTGTCAAGTACCTGTTGTTAATCATCCACTGTACAGCAGGAAATGGCCCCTTAAAATAAAAGCTATGCACCAGAAATTCACTGTACTTCAAAATAGTGTGTTTTTTTTACAAACTTAACTTTTGTGTGAGTCACTTGTGAGTATCCTTGAGCAAGATGCTCAATGTGTGAGTGTTCCACAAAAAACTGATTCACCTTGTATGGTAGCCTTGGCCACCAGTGTATGAATGTGTGTGTGAATGGGTGAATATGACTCATAGTGTAAAAAGCGCTCTGAGTGGTCAGAAGTCTAGAAAGGCGCTATACAAGTGCACATCCATTATACACACTAACGCATGCACACACACATACACACACTTGATCTCCGTGCCAAGTTTCAACTAACTAGGGCAAAAATTGTGGCTGCCAGGGCTGGGAAACTTTTTGTGGACCCACCAACTGACCGGCCGACTGACAGAGCGAGCTAAAGAGCTGCTGGTCACAGATAAAAAGTCTACATACCTTTTAATGTCTCCTCTTTACTCCACTTTTTTCCCTCTTCAAAAACAAACACACTTTCTCGTCTGGTCTCTCTTCCTCTGTCGAGTCGAAAATCAAGCTGTAGCACATGGCGTTCACCATAGAAGCCTGAAGAACTTCCATTGTGTTGACTGGATATGCAGTGTTTTCCTGCTGCATTTGTTTTCAGTGTTTGTGTTTTTGCCTTTGCATCATTCCTGTATTTGTAACATGCTTGCTGTTAATGTTTTTGTTTTGGCCTGCTGCTGCATTTTTTCCAAGAAGTACCTTCTTCCTAATGGAAATGTGTTGGGCTGTTGTCAGCCACCATTCAAACACACACTACATAATGACAATGACAGCAAAAGTCCTTGCTCGCACTTCTTCCTTGTGGTTAAGTGAACATTAACGAGGAACATTCAACATCTACTGTTACCTTATCTCTATTCAGCTGCATCATAAACATCTGAACCTTGCACAGAATCCCATTCAGTTAACCTCCGACAACATTTCCTTTAAACACACATTACACTCTCTTCTACTTGACCTGAGGATTTAACACAATTCACATCCAAATTTTCTTCACTTAAACTGTAACTCTGCATTCTTTACCTGGTTAAGGACAGGGAACATCACAGTGTAGACAGCCATTGAGGCTATTGAGGCGGTGTCGGCTTCATTCTTCATGTGTTCCATGGTCATCCTTGACCAATCAATGGTCCTTTGTGTATGTGCGTGTCCACTGATGCCAGTTTCACCTCATTCAATCAGTCACAGAGGCTGACAGAATGGGGACAGACAAGGACCTGAAGAAGAAGAAGAAAGCAGGACAGGTGACCAAGAAGCAATAGACAGATGATGGTAGATGAAAAATCTGCACCATGATTAAAACCAGGAATCAATCAAACACTTTAATTTGGTGTATCTGAGTGTCCTTGCATTGGAAAGAGGCAGACATAAAATTTGGTTACGAAATGAAGTCATAAAGCCATTTTATAATAATTCCAACAATGCACCAGCTTTATTCCTTCGCATAACATGTCATAAAATCCCGTGTGAACCACTTCCCAGAAAGCCTTTCAGTCACAGACATGATCATCACATAACAGCCATACTGCCGAGGAGTGTGAGCTTTACTGTCCCACTGGGTGCAATGGTGACAAAACTGGCATGAGTCATACCTGAATGAGGAACACCCTCTCCGATATTACTGCTGCAATAAAAATATCACTGTGATAAATATAGAACCTTGGCACACACTGTCAGTGATTTTTCTCCCTCAATCTTGTCATAAGGAAGGAGTGAATCCTGGTGGTTAAAATGAGAGACAAGTATCTATGATATCACCTTAATACTTTGACATCTCTTTCTGTGTCTATCTGACAGCACCAGGACCAGTTCTTCCTCTGCCATTGTTTGTTGTGTGACACTTTTAAAGCATCCATTATGACGTCGATCTTCATTCTACTCATCATACAACACATTTATCATAGGGCAGAGTCACTCTCTTACATACCAGGTTTTTTTTCATGTGTGTGCTTGATCTTTTCAAGAATCCAGTGAGTCATCATGCAAAGACCTGACATTAACTACATTTAGCTGCTCTGCACTGACTCCCTGTTACATATAGACTTGATTTTGAGCTCCTCCTCCTTGTATACAAAGCCCTGCATGGACTGGGACTGAGCTACATTGCTAACTCCCTTCCTAACTATTTGCCCACAAGAACACTGCGATCATCTGCTGCTGGTTTATTGGAGGTTCCCAGCAATAGCTGGAAGAGGATCGGGAATGCAGTCTTTGTCAATTACGCCCCAAAGCTATGGAACACACTACCTATAGATATCAGGGAAGCTAGCTCGCTAAATATTTTTAAAAGAAAGCTAAAAACGTATCTGTTCACTTTAGCCTTTAACTAGCTCTGACTTCCTGTATCAGGACATCAGAGCTAAACTCTTTCTTTTTACGCTTCTCACTGCTGCAACTCTTAAAATCTTACCTGATTTTATGATTTTTAATTTTACAACTTTATGTATGATTTTATGAATCAGTTCTGTGTATGTTCATTCTGTCTGTTTTCACGTGAAGCACCCAGTGCTTACACTCTCCTTATTGTAAAGCACTTTGTGCTGCATTTCTTGTATGAAACGTGCTACATAAATCAAGATTATTATTATTATTTATTACTATTACATTTAAATACTTACCAGTATTACACTATTATTCAAAATATGACTATATTCCAAATTTGGTACGGGCCGTACCTATATTCCGAATTAGGCCATACTCTGAATGAAGCATATTTCAATTAGGAAATGTGGGAAATGCTTAAATTATTTGAGTTTAGGAGCATTCTTATATTTCCTACACTGCATTATTTTTAGGTGTGCCACATGGCGCTCTGATAGGCCTATTGTGCTTGCTGAATAAAATAGGAATATGAATTGGTTCTATTAGTTACACCTGTGATTAATCTAATATGACAAGTCAAAATATCTGTCAGGTCAACTTCTTGAGTCATATATGCAAGTGGCGACAGCAGCAAATGAAGCTCTGGCAAAAGTTCAGTCAGGAAGAAAGTACTTTTCATGCTCTGTCTGAAAGATTTCTTTCTCACCCTGCCATTCACTCCTTGCAGGCATGCTTACTACTGTCATTGTCTGGGTGGGTCAATTGATTCATTAGCTGTTTTTCAGCTGATTCACAATCAGCCAATAGCACAGCGACACACCTTCTCTGTCAGCCTATTATTTTACTGCTCCTCATTTAAAATATGGTTCTTTCTCTGCTGTAGTTCTTCCACGCTCCACCTCCCCATCACCACCTAGTCTTTATGGATTCATCTGCCTCAGCAGCCTCAGAGCCATCAGCCACCAGCACCTCCAGTGTCTGTACTCCATGCTGGGATTTATCCTGCTGCCACTCAGATGTCCCTCAATCACAAAATATCTCCCTCTGGTGTCCAAGTGCCAAAAACTCCTGTTAAATCTCAACCTGTACACTGATACTTTGAATTTAATGTTATCTTTACTTCATTCTTTTATCTCTCCTGATTGAAATGGCTCAAAGTTCACAACAACAATTTTGAATGTCTGGTTTATTACCATCTAACTGAGTTCAAAGCCAACATGGCACTTAGAGCTCTCTAAAACACTCCACTGATAAGATTAGGGACATAAGTCACTGTGACATCTACAGGCTGACACAAATAACTTTGCTGTGATGGCATTTTGAAACAAACTATTTTGTTTCTTCCTGAAATTTTATGATAAGCACTTTGGCAGCCACTCTGTTGGTGAAGTTATTTAGGTTAGTTTTCTGACAGCTGAGACAGAACTCCCTTTTCCCATCTCATTAAACACACCACCTGTGTGGCAGTGATGCCAGGTGATGTCACAGTTTATAAATTAAACTAACTAAAAAACTATATCCTCTGATGGAGAAGGGTCACAGTTAATACACGACACTTACCTGTGCTGAGGCTGTAGCTAATGAAAAGAAGAAAAGCTGTGTTTAGTGTTAGAAGAGAGAGTATTACCCACAGGTAGCGTTAACACGCTATCATGAGATTAGCAGTTTAGAGCAGGTGCTCACCTCCGTCTGTAGTTCACCGGCGCTGTGTCGCTAGTGTCCGGAAATATAAAAGATACAACAACAACATACATGTGCTGCAGTAGTTTCCTCCACTGAGCCCTCCGTTTATGGTTTGTGCTTCATTCAGGAAGTTTTGTGCCAGACAAAGCTGGAGCTGAGAGCCGGGGTGGGCGGTGTTAGGAGCTGTGTGTTGGTGTCACAGGAGGAGAGGCTGGTTGTAGTTCTTTCGGCGAGTCGCCTTCATGCGTCGTCATTGTAATTGCCACCACAACGGACTGCAAGTCCCAAAAAGGTACAGGTGGTGTATTTTTTTTAACACATCTTTATTGAACAGAGTGATTAAAACAAAGTCAGATTATAGAGAGCAGAAATACTCAAAAATACAAGTGACAGACTGAAATCTAACAATAAAGGAAAAAAGGGAGGCAGCATTTAAGATCAAGTAGTAGACAAATTACCAAAGTTCAGCTCATAATAATGTTCATGGAATAGTTAAAAAAATCTATCAAAAAAAACAACAACTTTTAAGCAAGGAGATGATTTTGCAAATTTACATGTGTGGTTTGTGTATAGGAAATTACCCAGCAGGTTCATAAGGTTTGTTATGAAATTCAATGAAAATTAATGTATTAAAATTGCTTTCAAAGTAAAACAAAAAAAGTAAAAGATGTTCTTTGATGTTTACAGAGTGGTGACCAGTATCCCTTAAAATATATATTCCCAAAGCTACTGTAAACAACTATAAAACAAATGTTTCAATTCTAAAATGAAGCCCTCTATCTTGTTAGAAATACATAATTTGAAAGGGCAAAGCCTTCTGCCATTTAATGCCATACATGTAGGCTATGTTGTGTTAGAGTTGCAGACCAATTTCCCTCTCAGTGAGAATTTCTTTTTAGAAGAAAAGCATTGTCTCGTATGTTTAGCAACTTCAACTTAATTTTGTTCCTGGAGGGCAATTAGCCCTACAGCAAGTAAAAGCACACACAAAAAGACAAGAGTGAACACATATATATACCCAACAATCAGGGGAGGTGGGGAGAACCAAATACAGTGAGCTGAAACAACAGTGGACACTAGAATACAGTCATTGACATGTACTAAAAAAAAATCACAGCAAATTGAATTATTATCAGTAACTGAGAACAACCTGCAACATGGATAAGATTCTGTTTGTTTGTTTTGTGTGTGTTTGTTTGTCTTTTTGGCTTACAATGTCATTCTGACAAACATGTATTCAGTACTTTGGTGAATAATATAGTAGCCTATATAGTTAACTATCTTAGGGAGGTGTTAGGTTAACATGAAAACATCAGTACATTTCATACACTACAGGTAAGACATAAATGACAAAAGTTCCCCACATTAACACACATTATATTAGTTCTATGTCCTGTATACTCCACCGGATCTCCTGCTTCCCTTCCAAGTCATGCCAGCCATGTTTGTTTGTTTGTTTTTCTTTTTTGTGGCTATAGCTGCAATAACAACAGTAATGATGGTCTATCATTACTGTTGTTATTATCATTGTATTACTATTATCATTCAAATTTTTGTGTTTATCTTCTTTCATTTGTTATTTATTATGTTGTTGTTTATTATTATTATTATTATTATTATTATCATCTTCATCATAGTCACAAGGTGGTGTATTTTAACCCCTGCCTGGGACACAATTGTTAACAGGGCTACGCATGAGTATTATTACACTTTTCCACGTCTAGAGAGTACAAGCTGTGTTCTTTATTAGTCTCTGGTCCAATTCAGTCTTCAGTGATATATTTTAATATATATTTAGAGTTAAAATAACAGCACACTAATGAGCACACCATGACATTAACTGGTGCACTGTAGGACAAGATAGTTATCTACCACAGAGAGACACACATAAACAGCGGTATCAAGAATATTTTTATCAAATTGCACCGTTACAAGCTTAATAGAAGTTACTGCAGAAATATACGTTTGCTAAAAAAACAAGGTAATATGTAGAGGAGGCTTATTTCAGGGCTGTCAGGTGAGCACGGAGCCGCCGTGAGGAGGAGCGATACAGCAAAGGCGGAAGCAGGAAGTGGTGACTCCTCTTGTCTCACCTGCATACTCTTTGGTCGACGTTCATTGGACCAATGGACGCGGAGGGGGCGGGGTCTGCGGCAAATGAACAAGCAGCGAGCTGCGGCGCTGGAGGAGAGCAGCAGAGAGAGACCGCACACATCCATCCATCACACCTAACACCGTTTATCGGTAAGAGCCGTTTTATGCAATAACCTACAACTGGTTCAGTCACTGAAGCTGCACTGGTTTACCCCAATGGCATGATGGGATAACAAACCTTAACTGCTCAGCTTCTCTAAAACACAAAAATAATTAGGCTATTTCTGAGTTTGTGTGTGGAATTGTTTTTTATGTAGGTGTGGGAATGTGTTGGTGTTACAGGATTATTTTTATGGACTAGTATAAAAGGATTATGATGTTATAATCAACATGTGTGGGCTTGTATTAAGGGGGCGGGTGGAGACGCACATTGGAGCCAAACATATTTCTTCAAGCCTATTGATTAAAGCCGTTAACCGTGTGTCCACCATCCAGTGCTGTTTTTTTTATCGGTGGTTTACGATTGCATTGCTTGTTTTTGTTTGTTTGTTTGTGTTGTTTTTCACTGACAACATGCCCAGGCGTTGCAGTGTGGTGGTTCTTGTCCTTGAAATACAGGCAAAGGCGCAGTGAGTGAATGTGTGTGAATTAACGAGGCAGATTGTAGTAGCCTGGTCCTACCCTATCCCCACCCCGCACACACACACACACACACACACACACACACACACACACACACACACACACTTGTTATTCCCTCATGCAGGTCTGTGCATGTGTGTTTTCATGGTGGTTTTTGGAGAAAATCCATGTTGCAACCTGCAGATTCAGCTCAGATATCTACAAGAGAAACACAATACATCTCCTGTAATTCAAAGCAACAATATCATGATGTAATTATATGTAAAAATGACATTGCACCCCCTGGATAAATCATTGGAATTTTATCTGAGGGGGGAGAAAAGAAATGACATGTCAATAAAAAACAATTTAGTGTCTCCTCCTGCTCATGCCTCATTCTCTCAATCCACCTATGATCTCTTTATCTCTGCAACTAAGATAATGACCTCCTAAATCCTCATTTGGCAACATAGTTTCAGCAGCTCCATATTCAGAAAAGCAGCATCCCTTTCAGTCATAATCTCAATGAATTAATCCCATATGCATCTGAATTACTGGTTAATCTCCTCTGATATCCTGCTGTATCCTCACTATCCCCTCCTATGGTGTTAGCGCTGGTGTGTGTGTGTGTGTGTTCTGCCTGTTCCCACCGAACGCTGCATTAATTGCATTTCAATAATTAAATGTCTTTCAAATCAGTCTAGCGAAACAAAATGAGGGAAGGGAGAAGCAACTGAGTGAGTCTGAACGCCCTGTGCGCAGCCTGTGCACGTGTGTGACTGCCAAGCATAACCTTGTTTGTGTGCGTGTTGACGCTTTTCTGTCAGTTACATATTCTGCTGCGAGAATAAAAGGAAATTTGCAATAAGTACTGCAGTTGACTACAGATACGTCATCTCAGGCTCGACTGAAACCTGGTATTTAATGCAGTATGAGGTGAGAGGGGAGAAAAAAATCAAACTTAATCTGTCTTTGTCCTCCTTAAATACTTTTTTGTCCATGGTTACTGAATCTGAATTTACTGGAAATGCAGTGGAACAAAAGGCTGGCAGTGATTGGCATGAAAAATTGCGTATTTGTCCTCCAGAAATGGGATTCATAAACGAGTAGCACATTGAAACACAGCATAGTAGACGACCTACAGTATGTATTTAAAGACATGAAGAGAAGTGGGTTAACTACATTCCTGCTGCCTTTATTTCCACTTTTCCCTTCACTTTCCAAACAGTCGCACACACTGAGGCGCAGCACCTGCACATACGCGCTCAGGCAGCAGGTTTGTCCCCCCCGTACATTCTGCTGCAGCAAAGACACAGGGGATTAGTTTATACCTGGCCAGATAGGAGGATGAGCGCAGGGAGAGATTCAGAGGGAAAGAGGTCAGGAGTTATATCAGGGAGTTACAGAGAGCAGAGAGAGGAAATCAAAAGAATGGAAATGAATTGTTTATGTAAATGAATGCATCAAATGGTGAGTGGTTGATATTTAAAATAAAATACATACTTGTTGGAGGAAAAAAAAACATTGGATATAAACTGGAGCTACAACGATTAATCGATTGATTGACAACCATTACATTATTGGCCTAAAACAAACCTATAGAATCTGCTTAATAAATGTGAGGTAACAATTTGCTCTCAGTTTGTTTGAGTAGATTTCATCATGTCTTGAGTCCAGACTTACCTGAATTTAAAAGCTATGACACACTCAAATCTATAAGGTAAATTCATTCATTCATTTTCTGTAACTGCCTACCCTGGTATGGGTCGCTGGAGCCTATCCCAGCTGACATTGGGTAAGAGACAGGGTACACCCTGGACAGGTCGCCAGACTATCACAGGGCTGACTCATAGAGACAGACAACCATTCACACTCACATTCACACCTACGGACAATTTAGAGTCACCAATTAACCTGCATGTCTTTGGACTGTGGGAGGAAGCCAGAGTACCCGGAGACAACCCACGCTGACACAGGGAGAACATGCAAACTCTGCACCAGGAACCCTCTTGCTGTGAGACGACAATGCTAACCACTGCACCACCATGTATTGGGTAAAGAATACCTACAATTTTTCAATACATTACACCACTGATAACTCATAAAAAGTGAGTATTATTAACTTTTGGGCCCAGCCAGCCAGTGAATTCAAACCCAGATCCCTTCAGCTGAGAGGTGACAGTGCTAACCACTATACCACCTTGCCACTCAGAGACTATACTGATCATGTCAATTTTTTTAATTGACCAATTGACCGCACCTAGCTCACCTAACTAGTTTGTGTCCTCTGAGAAACAGAAACCAAAGAGAAGTATGCTTTGTCTGAATGCAATTCAACACTCTCCGGTCCAACACATGAAACTGACTTCGGTGTTGTCACACGGGTGCTGACACATGCAAGTATTGCAGTGCAGGGAGTGTACAGTATCTTGGAGTGTGTTCGATCACTTTTTTTTCTCATGTTGCAGATGTTACTGTTAACAAATAGGTAGAGTAGGTTTAATTTACCCATTATCAATTATTTTACTTGTTGTCTAATATACTTAATTAAAATTAAAATGATTCGCATGTGATTTATTTACCACCCTAGTCATCTCACTAAAACTCCACAGCTCAAATACCTAATCCGAGGTTTCTACCATTTTGAGGTTTCTACCATTGTTTTCGTTCCCCGTTAAAGGTGTTTTTTGGGGGAGTTTTTCCTTCTCCGCTGTGAGGGTCCAAAGGACAGAGGAATGCTGTATGCTGTAAAGCCCGCTGAGGCAAATTGTGATTTGTGATATTTGGCTTTATAAATAAAAGTGAAAACTGAATTGAATTTTACAGTGCAACTAATTTGGTAATCAAATAATCATTTGAGTGCATTTTTAAGGGAAAAAAAAGCTGAAATTTTCTAATTCCAGCTTCTGAAATTTAGATTTTTTTCTGGTTTTATTACTCCTAAATGACAGTAAATTGAATATTTTTGGGTTTGTGGACAAAATGTGATCATTCTCAAACGTCATTTTGGGCTTATGGAAACACTTTTTGACATTTTTCAACATTTTCTGACATGTTATAGACCACACCACACAACTTATCGATTAATCGAGGACATTATCTAGAGATTAATCTGCAATAAAATAATAAAATGTGCTGTTATCTCACAGCAGAAACCGCTAAAATATAGAGAACATTATCTGGTAAGTTCTGCCAAGATACAGATTTACCCTCTAACATTGAAAAATAACCATTTTGAAACAGTACTTCTTTTGCAGCTGGTGGATATTATACTTGTCTTCAAAACTCTATTCAAGATTAAACAGATTTTAGGGAGTTTACTGCCATTTCACAGCAGGCTTTTCAACCTTACACACTCTGTGCAGCTCACATCGACTCCCTGGTTTACACACATGCACAGACACACACACATGCAACCTGGTATCGATTGATTGCAGATTGATTGGTGGCACTGAGGACTGGGGCTGAGTGAAGAAGAGGGACGATGGCGGGGGACAGAGACAGATCTCTCTGTGGAGGACAGTGGGATGGTTTGAAGTGATTTGGTAATACCCATATTTTCCCCTCGCTCAAACTCCACGGCTCAAATACCAAATCAATTTGAATTACTCTCCTAATTGTCTCACTTGTCACCATCATTGTCTCTGTCAATCTCTTCTCAATTTTCACACCTGCTCGCCAGCTAACCCTCCGCCCTCCCCCCGAAGCGAGCAAAATAATCACAGTTCAGTTTGTGAGCGAGTCAAACACTTTTATCATCACCCTGCTGCCTGTGCTCTCTCCATCTCCATCTCCATCTCACCTGGCTATCACTTCTTATTCACCATCACCCGCCTTGTCTCAATCTTTTTACCCCTCCGATCACACACACGCACGTGCACGTCTTCCCCATAGGACCAGTTGATAGTGACCTTTCCTGTGCTCCGATGTCTCCCTGGTCTTTAGTCCATTTGAAAAAGCCTCCAGTCTTTTCACTTTTCCCACTGACCCCAAATAGAGGCCGATCCAATTACAGCTCAAACCTCCTAACTGTGCTCCCACAGCGGCGTAGCTGCTAGTGTGTGCGTGTGTGTGTGTGTGTGTGTGTGTGTGTGTGTGTGTGTGTGTGTGTGTGTGTGTTTTTCTGACATAGAGAAAGAAAAGAGACACTGTTGAGTGTGTCTTGGCAGAGTGTGGGGAGCAGTCAACCATCTTGCCATGCCATGCAGGGGGTCGTTAGATATCATTGGCTCTGAGTCAAAGCTGGTGTCTTCGTGGAAGCTGCTTCCATTCAGCTTTTCAGTGCTCTTCCTGTCCCCGTGTGTCTGTCTGTCTGTCTGTCTGTCTGTCTGTCTGTCTTTATTTGCCCTCTTTTGCTAATGTCCAACCCATATGTCGTCTTTGTTTTTGTTGGTTTCTGTCTCTGCTTTTTTTTCTTCTTCTGTCTCTCAGTGTATTAAACTGTCTTTATACCTCTTTATCACTCTGTGTGTGTGTGTGTGTGTGTGTGTGTGTGCATCTCCCTCTGGGTGTCTCTGTTAGCAGGGATTAATAAAGGGTTGTTAACCTCTGTTTGCCCTCTGTGGAGTGTACAGTGAGCATCCTGGGACTTGAGGCAGGGTCCGTAGCACGTTGTGTCATTTTCTAACAAGCTGCTGAGGTAAGGATGAGCTGTAGGTGAGGTATTTTATCTGCCACAGGGACGGACATAAACTGCAGGGGTAGAATTTGTTTAACTGGTTGTTTCTGTAAGTTTAGCTGGTGCTAATGATCTATTGCTACACCCAGAGCTAACACCAGAAACCCCATGTATTGTGCCATTGTTGTGTGGGTGTGATTGAAACCCAAAAAAAAAGGAGGGCACTTTGCAAATGAAACAGTCCCTCCACTCCATGATGCTGTAGAAGTTGTAGTTATTCAGCTCTTCGATGAATCAGGGTTTCTTTCTCCACTGCAGCACGTATCTCTTGTTGGCTTCTCAATTACAGAATAAATAATAATCTATAACACATTTCACACTTAATTATAATTTCCTATGCATGAGGAAATTGAATTTATTGAATTGGCCACTTAACAAATGAAATGCTGTAAATGAGCCAATCCTGAATTTGCTGGAGAGACAATTTCTACTGGAATTTAATGTGTTTGGAAGCGATGGAAAAGTAAGGTAAAACTTAAATGTCCCAGAGGGGCAATCTGAGATACACACAGGAGTCATGAGTACAACAAAACAGACAGTACAATACACAACACACAGAATCCAGTATCACACACATCTGAAACTCAACAAGGAGGGGATGTTGAGAGGCTGAGCTTGAGAGATGACCCTCTCTAAAACTAATCTAAAATAATGTTAGATAATTAGAATAATTGCAGCATGGTGGTGCAGTGGTTAGCATTGTCTGGGTACTCCAGCTTCCTCCCACAGTCCAAAGACATGCAGGTTAATTGGTGGCTCTAAATTGTCTGTAGGTGTGAATGTGAGTGCGAATGGTTGTCTGTCTCTATGTGTCAGCCCTGTGATAGTCTGGTGACCTGTCCAGGGTGTACCCTGCCTCTCGCCCAATGACAGCTGGGATAGGCTCCAGCACACCTTCGACCTCTAACAGGATAAGTGGTTACAGAAAATGAAGTGAATTAAAATCATTAATCATTAACTTTTTGGAGTATTGCCACATTAAACTTTATCTCAACATGACTTCTCTCAACAACAAAAGCAGTTTTTTAGCCACGTGATTCTATTCAACACATCATCACCATTCAGTCCGCTGATGTGTCGCTATTCACCACAGCAACAAGCGTCGTTGGGACCTTCGGCAAGAAGGGCACTTATTGCCTGTCCATTATTCTATGGGCGGCAGCTCAGATATTATGTTTTCTTTTTAATACAAATACCATCATGTACCTTGTACCGTGGTGAAATATCAGGAAAGTAAGAAAAAATAGATACCGCCCAAGTGGGGGCATAAATATAGACTGGCTGTGCAGTTGCACTGGGGCCTCTAGAGAGATTAGGCCCTCCAACAATGTGTTGGGTGGCGAATGGGCCCTTATGAGTTATTGCCACCTTGAAAATATGCCTGTGTTCAAATAAGAGCTCTCATTAAATTAAAAACAGAGCCATCTGCTATATATGCCCTTGAAAAAGGCAAACCCATCTCCATCATGTTTATTTTTTCTTTTTTGTAGAATAATCAATAGCACCTAAAAACAAAACTGTAGGCGTATTCTGTAACTGTAAATATCCTATTTTATAAATCAACCATTAAAATAGTTAAAATAAATTAAAATTGCTTCTGTATTTTTTGTTATATAAAGATATATAATATGTATGTTGGTGTTATCCAATGTCAAGTCTCTGACTATGTAAAGTGATTATATGTGCACAATAGCATGCACTAGGGCCCATCGTAACTACCTTATGCCACTGTGCCCAGGCCCACTGTGATGTGAATCACAGTAGGAGGTATATAGATAGCCATCCTCAGCTGATTTCCTTTATCAGCATCACTTGTTTTACTCCTTTAGCATCACCTCCACCAATGTCAAAACTGCACCGCTGGTCACAGCTATACTCCCTTTGCACAGACAACATTTTGACATTATCACAGTAGGAGAAGCCTGAGTGTAAATAATAAAATTAATCACGGATGGATCAGAGCCAGAGCCTCGTTAATGTTACACTAGCAGCAAAATTGACAGTCGCCAGTTTTTAAATTACAGTCACCTTGGGTCTGCAGATACAAAGATGGCCTAGTTTACTGTTGTTTTGATCTGCAGGCTTTTTTGGCTTTGGAACTGGCTTTATATTTTATTCTAAGATTTACACTTTAATTAAAAAAAGCTTCACAGAAGTTTATTTGCTGACACGTTGCATTTTTTATATTCAAAACAGAAATACCTGTGTGAGTATGGGGGCAGTAGTTGTTGCTTTAGGGGAGCAGTTGTGTGCTGCTTTTGAAGATGTTAAACCTTAGAGGATTTTATTTAAATGATGAATATGCACAGTTTAAAATATTGTAACGTCTACAAAAATATGTTGAAATGGAAGTTAACTTAACTTTAAAAAATGGCACAGTGGTGGATTTTTTAAATCATAGAAAGGTAATAATTAGAATTTATCTTCAAAAAGACGAAAAGTAAAACGTAAATTCTGATATTTTTTTTTTAAAGTTTTAGATTCTACCATCACAGTGTGCACTGTGTCTCATCCATTACATCTATATGATGGGTCATCCCTTCCTGAATGCTCTAATAACATTGCATCAGTGGGTTTCTCAGCTCTGGAGATGATTGTAGAGTAAATAGTTGCACTCAAGCACTAATTAAATTGTAATATACCTAAACCTCAAACAAAACTGTTGCATTATTTTTACCAAATTTTGCCTCTAGATGAGATACAGTGGCCACGTAGCCACTTAGCTGCTGTTGCCTGGTTGCTACAGTAGGTGCAAATAGGGGGCAAGAGCAGAATGGACAACTTGATTGATGGGTTTTATCCACTTTATTGGGCCCAGTAATGAAAGTCCCCAGCCGCCATAGGGGTTTAGTGTTTCCTTTTTCCTAGACTCCAGTGGAGTTACAGGCTCTACCCAGCGGTGGGCTTTATTGCAGCCTCCTTGTGTAAATCTTTTGCTCCGTCTTGGGAGTCTCCACATCAGCGGGTGAGCAATAGGTGAGAGACGGGTGTCTAATCAAACCGGGAAAAAAGCGAGACACAGACATGAGTGATTTGAGATTAATGATGTAGGTTTAATCATTTTCAGTGTGTTCATGAGCCTTTTTGCATTTCACTCGGTTCAAGACCAGAACAATATGTAAAGAGCAGCGGCGATGGCGCCTTCAAGGAAAACTTGAAACTCATGAATGATAATCAGACTCCATTATCTCTGTACTGCAAAGCCCTTTATAAGTTAGACATCTTCATGGCGCCAGATTACTTTGCCGTTTTTAACAGAGCGTCCGTCGCAGAAATTCAAGGTTTTTCGGGGCCAGAGATAATCACAGACATCATTCTCTGCAGTTTATTCCCAGAGGGATCGGCCTTCATGAAATGGGATGTTAGCATTTGCACAGAATTCGTCAAAGCGCCCACGAGCTTCGGCAGTTTGGAAGTGTACTTAGAGCCTAAGTGAACCAGTGTGCTATAATTTGAGCGGAGCAGAGAATTGGGTTAAAGAGGGAGATGCTGTTGGGGGACTTTGCTACAGCTCCACTGCGATCGCTTCCAGAGGAAAGAAGAAGAATAAGAAGAGCTGGAGCTTGACTTGTTTTTTGCAAAATTACTGAGTGCAGTCAGTGTACTGCATGTGTGTCTGGGGAGAGAGTGAGTGTGTGTGTTTGAACCAGACAATGTCAGGGAGTGCATTGAGTGACAGAACTGGAGCTGGTGTGAAGAGTTCTTGCAAAGAGAGAGGTTAGTCAGAAACTGCTGAGTAGTGTGCAAAAAAAGGAAAGAGAGTTTATCTGGCTATATGGAAGGAGGAAGATATCTTTAAAGGGTAAAAAGTCTCTCTGTCAGCTCTGCAAAACGAAAAATGTCCATCACTTGCAGTTGCCTTGGTAACCTTGGCTTGGAAGTGTACGTGGAAATGTGTACTTCAAAGTGTGTGTATGTGTGTGTGTGTGCCTGTGGATTTGAATCGTGAATGAGGATGCCCACGTTTAATAAATTCCCCTGGCCTCTGAAGCATGCCGTCTCAAGGTGTTGGGTTTAAATGGCAGTAAGGATTAACGTACGTGCCGTGGATTTGGGTGACGTCACATTTTAATTGTGGAAATGTCAACTGCCGATCTATTCTGTCCGAGAATTAGGATTACACAGAGAGATTAGAGGCTGCTTTTAAAGGCCAGTGAGTTTAATTGCACGGAATTAATCAAGTTGTCAGGATTAAGCTCTTGCAACTTAAACCGCGAGAGATCTTCTGACTTATTCCGTTCTTTAAGTCACGAGAGAGCATTTTATAGCTGAGTGTTGGGTTTCCCCGCTTACCTGGGAGGCATGCTGAGAACCCCACCTGAGCAGAATGGAGCCAAAGTTGGGCTCAAAGTCATCAATGGCTGCAGACAACGTGCCACAACTCAAAAGGTCAGAATGGTGTCACCGTTACAAGTAATAGCCAGCCACCCATGGTGTCATTATCCACTCACACATGCACACTCGCACACAGACACACACAGGTGCACACACAATGATGCTCCACACTACTTTCCCTGGCTTAACTGCATGGCTGGGTCTTTCCTTACAGAAAACGGGGCTGTCTGTCTCAGAAAAGTTCAGCTCCCACAGCTCAGAAGGTCAGGAACATTACCTCCATTTACATCTCTGCCAGCCGCCCCCTCCTTTCCCTCAGCCTTTCTTACTCTCCCTGGATCTGTCTCGGTCTCTCGTCAGTGTCTGACGCACGACATGTGAGAGCAGGTGAACACACGTGACTAACCGTTTATTAACCACAATACATCAGGTTTGTGCCTTTGGGTGTCGTTTGATTTTTCTGGTAAAATCTATTTAAAGTTGTGCATCATTAATGCAACAAGCCAGTTTCCGAGGCTTAAACCGCATCTTCCTGCCTGTTACGTTGATGGACCATCCTGCTACTGAATGAGTCAAATCTAGCCCAAATAGTATGGTCAGATTAAATATCTTACATTTAGTAATCATAGGGACAGAATCAATATGTCAATAGATGCATTGAACAGCAGGCTGGTGTTATTCTACACTTCTGTCAACAAATTCCACGAGGGCAGTCCGAGGCCACCCTATTGTATCCATACAGACAAAATGTTTACATATGACGTTACATGAACAACAAAGAGTCATGTGACTCCATTCTGTGTGAAGAAACTCTGCAAACTGAAATGGATTTCCATTTGCTGACTCAAGCGGATGCAAATCCAGTCTGGAGTTTGGTCAGTGCCGTGCTTGTCAGAAGCAGTTTGTCAGAATACTTACAGATGGAGAACAAACAAGATGAGTTGGTGACTGTCAGTTTAGAAGGACATGAAGTGGAAGTGACATGTGGCGCTGGTGTTTCGCAAGAGAATGAGGAATGAAAACCTCAAATCTTATGACCTAGATGCAGTTCATTGTAAAATTTAGGCAGCGCTGGCCAGAGATATTATCTTAAAGGTCCAGTGTGTAGGATTTAGGGGCAACGATTGGCAGAAATGGTATGTAATATTCATGATTTTATTAGTTTATAATTACCTGACAATAAGAATTGTTATGTTTTCGTCACCTTAGAATGAGCCATTTATCTACATACAAAGCCGTGTTGCCCTGTAGTAGCCCAGAACGACAAATCAAACATTGGCTCATTTGCCTTTTCGCATCAACCACCATAATTCACCATAAGAAACTGTTAGAAATCCAACAGCCCAGGGCTCCCAGTAGGTTGAGCAGGCATCCCATGTACAAAGGTACTCTCCTTGCTGCAACGTCCTTGGGTTTGATTCCAACCTGCGTGTCTATCCTATATAATAAAGGCATAAATATGCCAAAAATAGTCCTTAAAAAAGGATCCAACAACCCATTGGATTTTATTTGACGATTTATGATATGTAAACAACTGCTGTGTAAATGATTTACTGTGTTAAAGTAGGTTACCCAAGCTACCCCCGTTGTGGTTCCATTAACACTGACCATTTCAAGATACAACGACCAAAGCTGATTCAATAAATGCCACTGTCAGACAGAAAAACCAAACAAACAACTGTGAGGCATTATTTTTAATCCACAGATCAATATTGTCCAGACAGAAATGGTCCTCATACAGTTCTTACACACTCAGTGGACCAGATGATCTAAATCCAGTGAAATATTTAGTCCAAACACATTATTATGGCCACAAACTGCTGTTGCATTCTTTCAAACGCTCATATTTCTCCATATATTATCCAATATTTCTCTGTTCTGCATGTAAACAGCCGACCACGCAGATGTCAAAATGGAGGCAAACTCCTGGTCTTTTCATTGACAACTCACTTGAGGCAATAGGAGCTTCCAATGCTGTTGCTATGGCCTCGATAGCCAACAAGGGCTTGTGTTGAAACAGTGTGGATTTCTTACATTTTTTGGATTATAGCCAATCAGTAGTTGGCGATTGGCCTGATGGCTTGTGGGCCTTGTAGTCAATGACACACCAAAGCGACAGAGCAGATTTCCCACCTCCCTGTGCGAGTCATCTGCAGCATCTTTTTTCACAAAAAACAAACAAATAACCAAACAAAAACAAGAGTACCTGGCTGCAGACCTCCAACCTCCACGGGTGACAGGAAACACGTCACCTCCATGGGTGACAGGAAACACGTGACCTCCATGGGTGACAGGAAACACGTCACATCCACAGCGGAAGATGTTCTTATTGTATATTTCGTAAATAATAATGATTTAAAAAAATACTTACTGCGTTAGCTCAACAGCGGAAGATGTTCGTATTCCATGTACTCGCGTTTTGGTTTTGCAATTTTAACAAATAAATTATAAATAAAAATATGAATGAATAGTAACACATTTTATACACACACACACACACACACACATATATACCAGTGTACAAAATTATTATGACGTAATAATTATATACAATATAAAAATGACAAAATAAACAATTTCCTATAAATAATACAATAATTAATAACAAACACATCTTTTGTTTAAGGTAAATTGATGATTAAAACCTATAAAAAATGACTGTAAGTGAAATTACATTTAAATAAATTGAAGTTTTGACAGCACAATATAGCAGTTTTTCATCCAAAATTGCTGTGATTATGTGATCCTGCATAGTGATGTATGAGGATATATGTGTAACATATTTTTTCTTTGCTTGCTTGTTTGTCTTTTTCCCTCTAGACTTATTTGTTAATTTTTATTTATGTATTGGAGTCCACCTCCAGATTATATATATTATGCTTTCAAAAAGCAATAAAAACTTGAAATTAAAAAAAAAAAAAAATATCAAAAATTGCATGAGACATATCCCCCTTATTCATCAAAACAAAGAGAAAGAAACAAGACACTTCACTACAGTTCAACATCATATTTATTTTTCACCATTTTATGGTCCAAACAACTAATCGACTAATCAAGAAAATACTGACAGATTAATCAATAATCACAATAAAAGTTGACTGTTATTATGGGCCAAATACTGGCCTAGCCCTGCTATATCTGTCAGTATTGGTACCGGTGTATATTTTGTCAGATATTATATTACAGAACATGCAAATTGTTGTTCTATAAGCAGTATTTTATGCCTGTATGTTTTTGATCCTTTTTCTTAATTCAAGTTGTTCTATTTGTTATTTTTATTAAAAATACCAGTGAAAGTTGCCTGTTGTAGTACTGTACTGGTACAGATATGACAGTGTCCTGGATGAATGTGTAACAGCCTCTCACAGCCAGGAATCCAGACAAAGTTCAGCTGTTGCCAACCCAGGGAGTAAAGTACAACCAGGAGGCCATCACTTAAAGCATCTTCCTGATAAATTCTCACCCACATCTTACATAAGTGCACTAACATACAGACTGCATCAATTACAACACAGCTTTTCCATACAGTCAGATATGCATCCTTCTGCGAGATGTTTTTATTAACATTAACATTTTAACAAACAAATCAGAACTTTCTTCCACTGGCCATGATGATCTCTGCATGGTACTGACTTAGTCCTTGGGCCTCCAGTACTTTGATGGTAATCTGAAAAACAGATAGTGTAAAAGACATTGTGTATATTTCATGTACAATTTATTCTAATCTAATCCTTACACACTAATTTATTCTAATCCATATTCTTTTTATTAACATTAGTAGTAGCATCATCATAATTCTATTTACTTGTTTGGAATGTTTGATATAAACTTGTTGTAGCCATGGATACAAAGAGTAACGGAGGCAGAGTACACAAAAAAGGAAACCGGAGTGTACTTTGTCACATAAAACAGAAATAACTTTTGAGTGCCCCATCAAAACAAGAGTACGCTTACACATGGGTTTCCTGGCAACCGTGGAGGTTGGCGGTCTGCAGCCAGATACTCTAATATTTCATAAATAAACTTTGTGTTTATTTTTTAAATTCATGTACTAACTTTTTTTTATGTGACAATTTTAAGAATAAAATAGTTACACGGGAAAAAAAAACAAAAATAAGAACATCTTCCGCTGTGGAGGTCACGTGTTTCCGGTCACCCATGGAGGTGATGTGTTTCCTGTCACCCGTGAAGGTTGGAGGTCTGCAGCCAGGTCCCTCTCAACAAAAAATTAATTCACTGTGTTGAAATGACAGACGCACTTACAGTGATTCTGACTGCTGAGGAAAACAAAAGTTACCTTTCATACGAGGCCTTGTACTGTACATGTATTAAAAATGGAACAAAAACAGCTTTACTTAGGTTACACCTTGGACAGGCGTTTTGGGTGAATTTAGGTGAATTTTACAGGATATTATTAAAGGTAAATTATTTCTTGAAAACGATTTTCTAAACAATAGTGCATTTTTGGGAACTGTTTTCAGCTGCAGTTTGACTGCTGTTTTTGCAACAGGAGGATAGTGTATCTGGGATTGAGTCAAAAGAAACCACAGTGCCCATGTTCATGAGAATATGTTACCCAGTAACACTGTGGCTCTTTGATGTCTTTTTAATAGTTTCTGGACAACAATGGCGGTCTGTGGCAAAGAGGAATAATCTTTGGCTGCATAGACACAGAGTACTAGGATCCATTCATTGTTGGTTTTGGTCTTTTCCTGGAATTAGTTGACAATAAGAAATAATATAGAATATCACCAGGTTAATCCTTTAATGGATTTGACATTAATGCGTCCCCCGGGCTGGACTGGCTTTATTTTGGAGGGGAAATTGTTTGTCACATGCCATCGCACAGCAGAGGAAAGGACAGTACAGAACAGGATGGGGTGCTAATTCTCTAGCTGCTGCCCATTGTTGTTGTTGTTGACACTCAGGTACATTGTGACCACAGTCACCTGCCGTCCCACACATACAGTAGCAGCCAGCAGATTCCAGCCGTGCATGGGACTGCCAGCTGAATCCTTTATGCAAACTGTATAATGACAACAGCACAGCACAGAGACAAACAAACAAAAAACAAACGTCCAGGTGTTATTCCACACTTTATTGCCGTCTCTCGATATCTCCTGTCTGTCTCTCGTCATGCTATATATCATTGACTTTATCTTTTTTTTTGTTTGGGCAGCAGAAAACAATGTTGCCTGGCAACAACAGCACCAGAGAGATGGCGCAGTGTGTGTATATTTCTTGTAATTTTAAAAGGTGTAAAGGGAGGGTTAAAGAGACTGAAAAGGTAAGAAAGTAGAGAGATGAGAGGGAGGAAGGGGGTCGGCGAAGATAGATAACATATGGACGAGAGGGAGATGAAAAAGGAGGCGAGAAGTGTGATGGCATGGAAACGCGAGGCGAAGGATGGAGGATGGGGGGGAGCTAAGGGCAGCTTCCTAATCAGTCATTCTGAACAGACAGACAGAAACTCATCCATTCACATTCAGAGGCTCAAACACAGAGAGGGAGAGAGGCAGATTTTGAAGGAAAGAAGCTGATTTAACTCAAGATGATAAGAATGGCCATAAAATATGTATGAGCTCATTTAGCAGATGTGCTCTGAACAGCAATAGTGACTGCAGTCAGCAGTACAGCTGTAGTTACCCCACATTCATGTTGTGTATATACGATCTCACTGCCTCTCTCCAGCTCCTTCTGGCTGTTATTTCTGTAACTGTGCACAACGTGTTTAACTCCTGACATGTCTGCTTTACATTTACCCTTTTTCTGTCCTTTTTTCGTACTTTGTTTAATCTCTTTTCTGACCCACTGCCCCTTCATCTAAATTCATTTAATCCTTTTTTTTCAGTTCAACCTCTCTCCTTTTACCCAACTGTTTTATTTTACAGCAGTTTTCAACAGCGTCTTTATGGGAAATGAGTTTAAGTTCACCTCTGCTAACAAGTAGAAGTTTTTACTAGGGCTGCCCCCGACTAAGAATTTTCCCACTCGACCAATAGTCGTCATTTAGGGCCATTAACTGACTAGTCGCCCTCATGTTTATGATACTAATTTAATTATTAAATGATATATTGTGGGCGGGGCAACACAATGGTTTGAGTTGAAGGTGTGAGAAAGAATAGTATCAGTAACATTGTTAACACTGTGCCACATTACAGAGAAATACAAAACCGTACTAATGAACCTTCATTAATATAGGCCTATATTTTATCTACAAGTGCACGTCACACACTGAACGAGCCACCTGTTAATGACGCTGTGGGGTAATGGGCATGTAGCTACTTCCATGTTTCAGATGATACGTCATGTTTGTAGTCGACCAATGAAGATTACATATCACCTTGGGTTGGTCCTTCACCTTCTCAAAATGATCCCACACTTTGGATTTACTGCCCGACATGTTATTAACTAGCCTGTGTAATAACCACAGGTACCAGCTCTGTAAATTAGAGGCTGTACACATGCTGCGTCTTTAACTGCCTAGAAAACGTGAGGTCGGGCGCTGAGTGCTACTCTTGTACCTTTTTTGTGCCACTTTTCAAGAGTATGGCAGCAGGTTGCATCTGAAGTTGCTAAGCAACCTTAACAAGCATCATATAGCCTATATACCTGAAGTCCTGAGTGCAGAGCTGATCTTCTTCCAGGCGCTGTTTATAAGTGTGTAGGGCTATCATCCGTGGGACAGATGTAAAGCTCTGGGTAGCAGAACTGTGATTGGTTTGTAACCTGACTCCTGTCTGACTGCTGAGCGTGGCCTCTTCTTGTGTCTGTCCTTTCAAATTAAATTCCCACATGGTCCGGTCATATAGGTTTTGATTTATGTTGACAAGATGCAGCTCGTTATAGAGTTTCACGTATGTTTTATTTTAATTTTTTTTCTGAGACTAAGCGACCAATGAAATCTTGCCAACTCATGACCTTCCTGGTCGACTAACGTTTGGTTGACTGTTGGGAACGGCCCTAATTGTTACAGACTAATTTTTAGAAATGCATTCCTCTGTTGTTTCAACAGTCTAAACAGGCAGAATGTTTGACTGACAGATGTTTCCTGTCTCTCTCCTCTGCTCCTTTTGTCATCCTGCATCCCTGCTCTCTTTAATCTCTGTCTCTCTCTCTTCCGAAATCCACTTGTCCTTCATCTCTTTTTCTCCCTTACGCAATCATCTTCTCTACCTTTATCTCTCCCCCCATACCTCCTTTCTGCAATCCTCCTCTCTCTACTTTTGGCTCTGTCCCTGCCCAAATCATTTTCTCTCTTTCATCCTGTCATCCCTCCATCCTCATCTGTTTTCCTTCCTTCCACACCTTTTTGGCTTCCCATCCCCCATCCATCCCCTCAATCAATCATTTCCTGGTTCATACCCCCCATCCTCCCTCTTTGCCTCATTAACTCCCCATCCTCTCTTGTTTCCCTTCTTCTTCTCCATCTCCTCTCTCCCCATCTATCTGTCCTTCATCACATTACACGTATCTTCTTTTTCTCTCCATCCAACCCCTTTCACTCCGCACATCCCTCTTTCACTCAGCTATCTGTGGTCTGTGCTGCGATGTTGATCCTGGGCGCTTTGTCCCCGCTCCTCCTCCTCTCCATCCTGTTGCCGCGCTACGGTTGCCGGGCGGCGGACATTCCGGAGGACACTATATCAGAGTTCTCAGTCAGACTGTACCACCGGCTGCAGGCGGCGGGGGATCAGGATAACATCATTTTCTCCCCGCTGAGCGTGGCTGTGGCCCTGGGCATGGTGGAGCTGGGAGCCAGGGGGGCCTCACTGGAGGAGATACGACAGGCTGTGGGATTCAGCCACCTGCTGCCAGGTGAGACACACGCTCGTACACACATGGTCACCAGCACCAGGGTCAGTGGAAAGTCTTTGGCAAAGGAAATTAAAGTTACAAAGACATATTTGATATTACAAGTTTGATTAAAGGGGCGCTCCAACGTATTACTGGTCTAATGAAAGATGCTATCCAGTTGCTTTGTGGGATGTAGGATCCAGCATTTTAGGGGCTTTAGGAACAATCATATCTCCCACCAACTTTAAGACAGTGCAAAATTAAATCACCAGAGTAACCCCTTAAAGGGACAGTTCACATTTTTACCTATAGTGCTATTTAGCAGGCTAGACTGAAGAAGGCATGCATCTACTCATGGATGAGAGGTTTGTGTGCGTGACAGTGCAAGATAAAAACATTACTGGCACCCCCCTTGGCTGAGCTGTAATGTTAGTTAGCTCAGTGGTGCTAGGCGTGCTTCCTCCTGCATGGTGATACGGTTACAGATAAAGTTTGGTCAAAAGAAAATAGTAGTGAAACTGCTCACAAGAAGATCTGTGGATTATCTTGAGTAACCAGGTCATGATTTCTGGAAAGAGCTGGGCTATTTGAGAGAAAGCAGACATCTCTAGGGCCATTATCTCTGACACTCTGCAACTCACACCAAAACAATGTAGACTGATAAATAGCACTACATGTAAAAGAAAAAATATATGTTTTTGATTTGGGGGTGAACTGTCCCTTTAATATAATAATATGAATTGATCTTTAGCACACGCCTCATTTAACATACACACAAACATGCACGTGCTGTACATGCACATGCTCCCACACATATAGTAACAGACAATGTTGCATCCCAACCAAGTTACCGACATACTTTATCACCCTATGAACATTTGTTCAAGCAGTCAAACGCCAGTTATCATTTCAATATTAAAAGGTGTGGTCATTTATTTATTTCTGTTTCCTGATGCCTATCACCATTCTCCAAGGTACATACATTTGTTACACATTCAAAACTTTGTACAGTGGTTTTAATGACCATGATTATCTTCACCCTGAAAACAGAGAGCTGACATGTTTTGTAAAATGTGAATAAATACACCAGTAAAACAACAACTGAATAAAATGATAAATGCGTGCTAACTTCCACTAAGATTCAGTTCCCACTGTGACAGAAGTGCTGCAAGTTTAAATATAGCACCCCAGGAATGAGTTCTAAAACCAGATAATGAGTTAGCATTTCATTTAGCTGCATTCACTTGTCTGGAAGTCAGTGGGATTTTTCAGAGGGTTTTTGTTTGGCTGCCTGAAATAAGGGATGTGACTTAAAGTCAAGGAAGGATCTGTAAATGGCTGAATTTCAAGGATGCTTCGTCATCAAATCCCGCCTAAGCACTGTTCCAATGTCAAGGATCCTTCCAATTCTACCAAGGACAGAGTCCTTTTCTCAGGGAAATTTCAAGGATGCGTTTCTGTATCCTCAGCAGGAAAAAAGTACCCACAAGTTTTTGCGGACAATTTACTGGAAGTGAGGGCGGGGCTCTGTAATTAAAGCTGCATCAGTGGAGCTCAGCAGGATTTAGATAAATAAGTCATTTATTCAGATAAATGTCTCCAGGAGGTTTTATTATATAAGTATGAAAAAAATTGACAGAAACTTCATAATTTACACTTTTCAATCTTTCCACTGCCAAATAATGAGCCTCTTAAAATAACGTGATTTAGATATAACATTAAAAAAACAGAAAAGTTTTTAAATCAATCATTTAGAGCAGTGATGGAGCGCTAAGTGTCCACCCCCGTCTTACGAAGGAAGGATCTTTGATTTTGAGAAACACCAAAGGTCTGTGGTTAACACAAGCTTGGGAAATTTTAATGGTTTGTTCTACGACATAAACTACGTCCAGTCGAGAATTTTTAATCTAACATGTCTTAAAAAGTCAATTGCTAACAAGCGGCTAAATGAGACTGCAGGACGTCGTCATGCTGAACATGGCTTCAGAGCCTCGTTATGGTAACGTTACATTATGTGACATTATGGTGTAGTTCATTTAATCAGTTTATTCATTATAACATTAGCTTTTAACTTCTGGCGATCGTATTTCTACTTTAAAAATTTCATAAAAGTGGTGTTCATTTATGAAGATTATCTTGCTGAACAAAATGTGTAAGTAAAATGTTTGTTTGCCACAGAGCGTATTTTCTGCAGTAATCCAAAATCCAATGGTAAAAATCCCAATGGCTTTTTGACGAGGGATCCAGGGCGACACTTACTTCCGTGTCAGACTACAGAAAAACATCAGCCCTGAAGCACTCTGGTTTAAATGTTCACAATCTGTGTCTGTATTTGAACACCATGTTTGCAGCAGAGATATAAAATGCGCATTAACCATTTGAGAATGACACAGTTACACTCCGATATAGAAAGCAACATGTGCTCCTCTCTCATTTATTTGTATTTCATGCATAATATTAGATTTCTATTATTTTCTATTCTATTGGTGTGTCATTGTTTAACATTACAGTATGGATATTTCCACCTCACTGTATACACACATGCAGTATGAATGTGTTTGTGTAATTGTGTTCTCCAGGTGTGGAGTTCTCTTTGCTCCAGAATCTGACCACAGCTCTGTCGGAGGAAGACACACACTGCGTGATCCGATTTGCCAACAGCCTCTTCCTGCAGGAAGGTGTCACCTTTAACCCCGAGTTCCTGCATCTGATGAGAAAGTACTTCCGGGCTGACGTGGAAACAGTGGACTTCAGCGAATCAGCAGCTGTGGCCGAGCAGATCAATAGCTGGGTGGAAAATCATACTGAGAGTGAGTTTGAGAGAGAGAAAGAGAGGAGATGAAACAGATGGGTTATAAATACATAAATACATCTATGATCCCAGGGTACTGTAAAGTGACATGGAATTGCATCATTGTTTGTTAGATCAGATGATCTTGTACAAAAACAAAATTTAGTGAATACATTTCCAGCCCTCAGTTGCACAAATCTCTATCCTCATCCTTGTGTGCAACTTCAAAAGCTGCATCACAGCAGGCGGTGTCCTCAGGCCAATGAATTTAATGTGGAGCCTATCACACTCCCTCAAGGTAAGATCCGTGAGCTGCTATCAGCGGAGGACTTCAGCAGCGTGACCCGCCTGACCCTGGTGAACGCCGTCTACTTCAGAGGCTCCTGGAAAAACCAGTTCAGACCGGAGAACACCAGAACCTTCTCCTTCAGCAGAGACGACGGCTCTGAAGTCCAGACGCTCATGATGTACCAGCAGGGAGACTTCTACTATGGTGAGAAGAGCTTTGTGAGTGTGTCTGCGAGTGTGTGTGCGTCTTTGGAATTGTACTAGTGGGCTCTTTTGCTGGAGCCCTTAAAATTCCTCTCATATTTCCTGAGGTTATTTAAAATGTTAATCTTAGATCTGAAATATTCATATTTTGAGTGTTATTCCCAGGAAAGTCTCCTCTTTGCTGTTCACTGAGCTCTGCTGCTAAAATCTTCTTTACTTGCAAAAATCTCCTCTGGTATGTCTGTTTGATTTAGTAGTATATTTTGAAGGCTATATAAGCTTTACTGTGACAGTCTGTCTAAAGTCATGTAATACTATATTAGCTTTTGCTAAATCTGCTCTGACAGTAGGCAGAACAAACAAGGCTGTCTTTCCACTCATTTTGTATTTCATTTTATTTTTCCCTCCTTCACACGCCTGTGTTCTGAGAAATGATTTATTAACTACCTCTAATTAGATTATAGGGCATCATATTGTGTCCATTATTATGCTGATTTACAATAATTTGGAGTCATTGTAGAGTAGGAAAATCATTGTGATACTAATTCTTTCAAGAGATCAAACAGCTGAAACAATACAAAAATGTATTGTTCAATATAGTGCTGCAGCAAGGCGTGGGACATTATAGAAAATAAATGTGTGGCTGTGGCTGAGCAGGTTGAGTGGGTTGTCCAATAATCAGAAGATCAGCGGTTTGATCCCCGGCTCCTCCAGTCCACATGTTGAAGTATACTTGAGCAAGATACTGAATCCCAAATTGTTCTATCGGTGTGGGGGTGTTAAAACTGAGTAGCAGGCCACCACTGTATGAATGTGTGTGAATGTGACTCGTATTGTAAAAAGAGTTTTAAA
Source organism: Cephalopholis sonnerati (assembly GCA_019142605.1). Classification (NCBI taxonomy): domain Eukaryota; kingdom Metazoa; phylum Chordata; class Actinopteri; order Perciformes; family Serranidae; genus Cephalopholis; species Cephalopholis sonnerati. Next base: position 38,834,472 of record JAGQAX010000013.1, read on the forward strand.
GGTGCTTTACAAATGCAGTCAATTGACCATTAACTATGTCAAGATCATCGTGGCTGAAATAGAAACGGAAACAGCAACTGAACATCACATAAGCAAAATCCAGGATCCAACAAAGACTGAACTGAAAACCAGGACTTAAATACAATCTAGTCTGACGAGGGGATGGAGTGCAGTTGGAGAAAAAGGGCGGAGCACTCAGGTGAGGGGAATTAAGTGACAATGCAGTAGCAGGGAGCTGATTGGCTGGGAAAGGGAAGGATTAACAAGGCTAACGCAGGGCAGGTGTGTCACTGGGTAAATGAAGGCAAGGCACTAATTAGTAGGAGTAAGGACAGGTGAGTGAAACTACTCAGGGCGGGGCTGACAAAGACTAAAAAGACTGATGCCCCGTTTACACGTACAAGGGTATTTTTAGAAACAGAGACGTAAACCTTCGTTTGCACCCTTCGTTTACACGCAAAAGGAGAATTCGCCTCTGAAAACGATGCTTTTTAAAAACCAGAGTGGAGATCTTGGAAAACTCCGGTTGCACGTTTGCATGTAAACTGAGCAAAACGGAGAAAACGCAGGCAGCAGACGTCACATTATGCGACAGAACTTGCACTCACCTCAAAAGTGCGACCTATGTTTACATGTTGCTATGGTGATCATAGATGCCTTCAGAGTAACAGCCGCATTTATGTTGGTGCAAGCCCTCGTCGTATGTTTGCATTTGCAAATACAGCTGCTCTATTATATCGAGGAGCAGAGATGGATGAGTGCTCGGAGGTCAGCAAAATCATATTTTCAATAAGTAGTCCAAGGTACTGCAAAAGTACACAGTAAAAGTACTTCATATTATTTGTACATGTTGTCCAAGAAGTACTCTGTCCAATAGTACAGGTGTCTTTGACTACTTATTGAAAATATGATTTTTATTAAAGATCACAGTGGGGTGAATGAAGCACATTTATAGTTGATATGAGAGACTTTGACATAGGATTACTGCAAAAGAACGCAGTAAAAGTACTTGATAGTAATAGGACATGTTGTCCAAGAAGTACTCTGTCCAATAGTACAGGTGTCTTTGACTACTGATATCAGGAAAGTTGTTTTATTTTCTTATTACATTCATTTCACGAGAGCCCCCCCCCCCCCGACAGCTTCAGCCGTGTCAATGCATTTACCGTAAGCATTAGAATACGTGCGCACTCCTGTCAGTGTCATAAAAAAAGTTGCCTGCACCCTGTATTACCTGTCCGACGAGAGTAGACTGCGTTTTCTAAAAACGGACACGTGTGCACGCAATTATTTTTGAGAACGGAGAGGGTGAAATGTCCGTTTATAAAAATAGCCGGCTACGTGTAAACGTAGTGTGAATCCAAATGTCCACCCTCTGGACTTGCGGACTGAGTTGTAGTTGTACGTAGTGTGAGGTATTTACCGTCATCACGCAAAGTCTGCGAGGGCAGAGACTGCAAGCGGCTGACGGATAGCCTTCAAGAATGTTTCACTTGTTGCCGTGGAAACATTCAACTATCGCTGCTGTCATATTCATATATATGTCATAAAAGTTGCCTACTCATAGGACCCTGCAGATACCAAGATATAAATCCCATGCATAGCCTTTTTTTGTGACTTAACATGTAGGTTATTAATACACCTCTATGTAACCTACAGGCTACACGTGTTCAAAAACAGAAATTTTGTAAATAAGGACAGGACTATAACTCAATAAATTGGGTATTTTCTCATATTAGAAACCTTCTTTTGCTGTTTAGCAGCCATTTTTTACGTATTTCACTGCACAGCCTGATAGGCTGAATATTAAAATGCATTTTCAGTCCCTCTACAGCCTTTACTTCTACATATCCCTGTATCATGAGATGGTTGAATATTATTTCTGGCCTACACAACTCAAGTAACATTTTAATAGGCCAAACTATTAATAATTATGTAATAATTGTAAATTGTAAATAATTGTGGGTTATTTAACCAGTGAAGTCTGCACACCAAGCGGATTCTCTGGAAGTCTGCAGAAAGTCCACCTGAGGCCCCGTGTCTGCAAGTGCAGTGAGGTCCAGACATTTGGATTCAGCCTGAGGCGGGAAAGCAACAAAGACAGGAAATAAAAGCAGACATGAGACATAAGGAGTGAATCTGCAAACTAAAACAGGAAACATCTTAAACATGAATGAACATGAAACAAGGAAGAATACAAACACACAAAAAAATTCTTGGAGATAAGACTACAAATGAAAAAACCCTGGATCATGACACCACCATTAATTTACTGTAAGTGTTTTATATCACAATCCACAATAAAATCATATATTTTCCCATCCCTAGCTCAAACCAAATAACAGTTTTCTCTGTATAGTAATATCACAAAATATTGAAAGATGTCAACTGCACATTCTCAGAGCCCAAGTTGACATCCTATAATGGCTACTTTCTGTCATACCAACAGTCCATGACCCAGAGATGTTCAGTTTACATCAATATGAAACAGTGAGAAGCAGAAAATACTTTTATTTGAGAAGCTGGGCTGTTTGCGATTTGGCTTCGTAGATGATTGAAATGATTTATTGGCTGTAAAGTGTTCTTGGTTCATTTTCTCTTGCAGATTTTTCTCCCCTTGTAAATGTGACATTTTGATGTTTTGTTGTTAAATTTCTAAATCTACGAAGGTAGTACATGCATCGGAGCTGTTGCTGTCCTAAAATACCTGTTGAAGTTTTCTATACCTTTCACACTTACAAGCTTATTTTATCACAGTCATAATAATCTGGATGCTTTGAGCTGGGAACACTGTATGTGTCACATATCTGTGTATTGGATGTTTTGCCAGCACTGTGAGGCGTGAGCCTGTTTGTAGTCCTGCAGGTTGGCTTTAATGCTGGAACGTCTGAGTGATTCCAGGCTGTCTTTTCCGCATCTAGTCTTTTTTTTTTTTTTGGTCTGACGTGCTGCCAAAGGCAGTTACATCAGGTTCTTACTGCACTGCTACTAAAGTTGGCGTGTTTGAGTTATTTTGGTGCAGTCTGTATGTGTGTAGTGAGCTTGCACACTTGCATACACCTACGTTCACAGGGTGCTCACATACTCATCCTCACATACTCAGGATCAAGGAGATCTGTGTGTGTGTGTGTGTGTGTGTGTGTGTGTGTGTGTGTGTGTGTGTGTGTGTGTGTGTGTGTTAGTGTGGTGAGCGTAGCTTGTGGATGCGTGTGGATGCAGAACAGGGACAGGTCCTTGGGGAGAAGTCTGCGTTTGCATTCTCATTTTGAAGCACAATCATGTTGGTTAAGTAAAATGTTTTGGGGAGCCACACCCCGCTCTCTGCCGCAATGTGGCCTCGCTCTGCATCAGCAGCCGCTGCACAGAACGCTACATGTAAGTTAATGGAGGATCATAAGTCTTTTTGTTGTGATTTTCCCTTTTAAGCAGCTTCAAAAGAAACAATCAAGTGCCAAGATTGGGATAAAGGCTGGCAGTGTTAATTGCTCCATAATCTCCATCTCACATTGCAAATACCTAAGTAAGTGAGGTAATCTTATATTTAGATTTAAAATCTAGTTGGACTTGTTTTGAGTATAAAAGGATTATCTCATCCTGACTAGGAAATACTGTCTCACTTAATTCAAGTAAATGTTTGTTGGCTTGTCTCGATTAGAATCTTTATCTGTGGGTTTTGTTTAATTAGGCACGAGGGACAAGTCTGTGAGAGATCCACCTCAACACTATCAAGATATCACTTTCTCTGCCTCTGTAGTGTATCTGCAAGAAGATACTATCTCTCTTACCGATGTTTGTGTGTGTAATCACATGTATGTTTTTTTTATTTTTATTAATTTAATCTTTATTTAACCAGGAAGTCCCACTGAGAGTGAAAATCTCATTTACAAGAGAGACCTGGCCGAGGTACCAGCCAATCAAAACACATTTAAATGCGACAAATACAACATATAATACAAAAATCCACAATGAAACATCAACTGTTCAAACATAGTGGCCTCTCAAGAAAAACAAGCACGTCTCTGTCACCACATTCTTTATGATGCCCTTAAATTCATTAATGGATATAAGTGTTTCTAATTTTAGATCATTTTTAAGATTGTTTCACATCGATGGTGCACAGTAGGAGAATGCGGTTTTCCCCAGATCTGTTAAAACCCTGGGCTCTTTAAAAAGCAACCACCTGGAGGAGCATAGCTGGGAACTACCAGAGCTGACACACAGAAGGGTGCAAGTTTATAGATAAAAAATATACCAGTGCTGTTGTCTGTGAGTGGACAGAGACGTCCAACCCACCAAATCATAAAGAAAGCAGTGATGAGTAAGTGACTTTGCATTTGTAATAAAACGTAGAGAGGCATAGTATACTGAATCAAGACTACGCAAAATGGAGGTTGCATGCATATGCAATATGTCACCGTAATCAGTCACAGACAGAAAAGTAGCCTCCACATTTTTTTTCCTTAGCAGTGACAGTAAAACAAGAATTATATACGAAATAAAAAGCGAACCTTCACTTTAAGCGTACTAACTAGAGCAGCAGTATATACATTAAATGAATTTGTTTATGTAGTGTGGGCCGATGTATTTGTATGTGTATATACATGCAGATATTATTCTTCACAGATCCCACGACTGGTTAACTGGGTTTTATTCAAGGGGTTATCTGCAGGTCTGAGAAGTGAAGCCAATTAGTGAAGTACTTTAAACCTGCATTCTTGCTATTGGCCAGCAGGGGGTGACTCCACTGGTGGTAAAAAAAAGACAGATTTTGGAGAAGTCTATAACAAAATGACCCTACTTCTCACTTGATTTATTGCCTTAGTTAACGTTTTCCTAATGAGTTTATGGTGTTAATCGCTAGTTTCAAGTCTACTTAAAAACAGCGTGATGTTCATTTTGTAAAATAGACAATAAAGCAGTGTATACTTTAGGGCGTGGCTAGTTTGTGATTGAAAAGTTGCTGCAACAGTAGTGTCTTTGGGTTGTCAGTGAGCTCCACCCTCTCATCCAAATGTGGTCACCGGCTCCAAAAAAACAAGATGGTGACCACCAAAATGCCAAACTTTAGGCTTCATAACAGTGGTCCACAAACCACTGAGTGATGTCACTGTTGCTACATCCACTTTTCTTATACAGTGTATGGTTTTATTTCCAGCCTGAAAACAGTGAAGTGCATTTTTCCTGCTGATCTACATACTGTACAGTGTGCATGTCATACACTTTCACACCAAGTGTAACTAAAGCCTTTAAAATGAAGCATCTGCGGTTTTTAATTAGTGCGTCAGGGAGATGACCACGCTCACTGTAATCAATACAGTCGATCAATATGCTTTAACATGCTGTTTGTGCTCCTCCTCAGCAAAGTTCACAAACCCATTACAGGAGGCATCAATACATACGTGTATGTGTGTGTGCATGGCTGCACTGCACGTATCTTTCAATGCCTGCATTTGTGTATGTTCCCTGCTCACCAGGCGAGTTCAGCGACGGCTCGCAGGAAGCCGGCGGTGTGTACCAGGTGTTGGAGATGCCCTATGAGGGGGAGGATATGTCCATGATGATCGTTCTGCCTCGGCAGGAGGTGCCGCTGGCTTCCCTGGAGCCTATCATCAAAGCACCGCTGCTGGAGGAGTGGGCTAACAATGTCAAACGGCAGAAGGTGGAAGTCTACTTACCTAGGTGAGAGATAACACTCAGAAACACACACACGCCCGCTACACGATATCCTCTGTTTGCAGTACCATTGTGCTTCTGTAGTTTTGTGTACCTGATTTACCTCAACATGCCTTGGTTACTTGTACATCACCCAGTGATTACCTGTTACAATGACATGTTGTTGTTGTGGTTGATGCTTATGTTTCCCAGAATGCAAAGTCAATGGAGAATATCCTTGCAGTAATTACTGTTTTTAATTTAGTCGGTGGGAAGAGCCATAAAAACAGCAATACATTTTCCTATCATTAAATTGATTCCTTCGTAATTGGAGCTCTCGGTACGAATTCATATTCAATGTTAATGTAAAATGGCCGTTCTTTAGACAGATTTAATGTACCGCAAATATTTAACATTGAAGGTGAGTTCAGTGATGGCTCACCGGAAGCAGGCGGTGTGTTTCAGGCTATTAAACTCACACACACCTGCACTGCAATTACATGAATAAGGCATGATGATGCAGGAATGTTAAATGTAAATTACCATGACACAGTGATTATCCCTGAAATGTTAAATGGTTGATTTCTCCTTAAAAACACACAGACAAAGATTACAAGCACTTACACACGCATTCAATGTGATGATAACTTACCTTTCAATATATTAGCTAATGCCACTGTGGCAAAACACAATTATACACAATAGAGTTTTATTAGCCACCTTAAATTTCTGACACATGCATACTGACTTTAAAAAATTCCGACTGCACTGTCCAGGTTCAAAGTGGAGCAGAAGATCGACCTGAGGAGCACTCTGCAGGAGCTGGGGATAAAGAACATCTTCACCAATGATGCCGATCTCTCCGCCATGACAGGTAACACTCAGCTGTATGGAAATCCACAGACACACATGCAGAAATATGTGACACATACCCACAGATTATCACATGAAGCACATACGGCACACACGGTTAAAGAAATTAGGTCCTAGAAGGGTTCAGCATGAGAAGTTCAGTATTTCTGTTTCTTGGCTGCAGTGAAGTTGCCTCCGGTACTTTCTCAGGTAACCACGGTAACTGGCACCGAGTGGGCAGGTCAGAGCTGTCACATCATGTGGTAAAAATAGACCCAGAGAGGGAGAGACAGATATATACATAGAGGCAGGGAAATAGAGAGGCATAAATATGTTGCATCTAAAGCAAAAAATAAATAAAATAATAAAGATAATATTCACTCTATGAGCTTCACATCATAGAGATCATCTGTGTCTTACCAAAACACATCCTAATAAAGAAAAAACACAGTGAAAGGAGCTTTAAAAACTCAGGATGCTTCATGCTGTACAGCTTGTTCCTACCAGTTATGTGAAGCTAGTATTGTATTGTGAAACACAGTCTGCAGGCTGCACTGGACCTCAGCACATCTTGTACTAGCTCAACTTGTACTCAGAGGACATGGTCTACTCTGGCAGGTAGGTAGATAAGAGAGGGTATTTTTAAATGCTTTTAATCAACTCATAAGGACGTTCTGTCAGAGCAGACTGCATTTTTAAATGGGACTGCTCTGGTATATATGTTGATTTTACTACTGTAATATGTAGGTGTGCTACACTTTACCCTCAGCTTTAAAGGAGCACTTCACCCCAAAAATGATCATTGCTATATCAGTTACTCACAGCGTGTTACATTGAATTCGCCGAGAAATTGTTTTTCTCATGTGCCTCCACAGCCCGGTCTCACTCCCAGGTTGTCAAAATTCACTGCTTGGGCCGTGACTTATGACGTCAGACACCGATGAAAAAAGCCACCCTAATGTCAGCTTGATACAGCTGGTTGCAGTTGCGCTCGCTGAGGTAAATGGTGTCTGAACTAGCAAGAAAAAGTCAGAGAATGATGTTCAACTCCTAAACAGTGCTGTTATGTAGACAGTTAAAGTGTGATCTTATTAATTTGAATATGTATGCTAAGCTAGTAAGTCCTCAAATGACAGAATAGGTTGTTTGCCAGTGACTCCCAAAACAACATCTATGACCAGACACAGGTGCTTGAACTAAGAGTTGTAGATTTAAACACAAATGGTTGTATTTAGGCACCAAAATGACATGGTTGGGTTTAGAAAAAAGATCATGATTTGGCTGTTATGTCTGTTATGTAATCAAGGTTATGAATGCAAGTTAAGTGACGCAGGTAACAAAAGTCAATGTATGCTTTCATACAGTATATGAAAATGTGAAAATGTCTTTCCTTTGACCCATGAATTCACCCCAACTTCCTCCATGCAGAATTTGTAGGTTTTATCACTGTGCCAAATGACTTTGCTCCCATCATTATAACCAACCCGGTCTCACTCTGAAGTCGTCGAATTCTGGCGCCTGCGCAGTGACTTGCAGCATCAGACACTAATGAGAAAGCCATCCTTTAATGTCTGCATGGTACGCGGCTGGTTGCCGTTATAGTTTGACGGTGCTCAGCAGTGTCAGGAGGAAACACAGCGGGACAAGAATGTATGTTAAAGTGGCGAAAGTCCGAGTAGGGCAGGTGGGAGGGGTGGTGGATGGGTCCAAAAAAACACAAACTTTCACCAAGAAAAGTGGTCACATTTCGTAAGATCGGAAAGCCAAACCTAGTGTGTTTATTTTGAAAGAGACTGTATGTAAACATTAAATTTACTTTATTTTTGAAAGAAGATAATGCATGTAACAGGCAGAACTTGACAGGGTGTCCCAGAACATCAACAACCAAAACACCCAGGGTACCTTGCACGTCATATCTGGACGTGGAAAGTTGAAACGTTGATATGTGACGAGGTCAGAGTCAGAATGTGTTGGCCACCACTGTGAAGGAAGAATCTAGAGAAAGAAAATTCTCAGTGATTGGAGTTAAAGGAGCCACGTTTAACAACAGAAAAAGTATACCAAAACATCCGTTTACAAACTCTCACACGACTCCTTTGCTAAAACCTTACTATTTAAAACACTTCTGCATAAACAGCCTCACTCACGACAAGTAGTACGCCTTGGCAAGCACATGCATTTGAACTCTGCTCATTCTAGTGAAATGTGTTTGGGAAGTGCTGAGCATTTGCCTGAGTAAATGAGACTTGGATTATACTGCAGGAGTTATGTACGAGCTTTTAAACAGATGTTTTGATATAATTTGCTGTTGTTAAAAGGCGGCCCCCTTTGACTTCATATACCATTTTAAATTCTCTGTTCACTGTGGAGGCGTGCAAGGCAAAAAGTTTTCTGCATAAATTCAATGTAACACATGGTGTGTAATCGATATATGAATGGTCATTTTTTTGGATAAAGTTTGCCTTTAAAAGTTGCTGATGCACGGACTAAGAGAGTGTCATTCTCAAACTAGACTCACATCACACCATAGTCACATCCCACACTGACTGATGAGTGCTCTAAAGACAAAGTGATGATCTGTGGGCTTTTGTGTGTGTGACAGATGGTAAGGACCTGTACATTGGGAAGGCGGTACAGAAGGCTTACCTGGATGTGACTGAGGAGGGCGCAGAGGGAGCTGTTGGGTCAGGTAGACGTCATCTTTTATTCTTCATCATAATCTCCCTGATCAGGTTCACTAAACACTGCCCACATCTGTGAGAAAAATAACTATGGTGTCCTCTCTTCCTCTCAGGAATGATCGCCCTGACCAGGACTCTGGTCCTGTACCCTCAGGTCATGGCTGATCACCCATTCTTCTTTGTCATTAGAAACCGTAGGACAGGTGTGTGTGTGTCTCTGTGCATGTAAATCTGCCTCTGATGTACAGTGTGTGTGTTCTGATCTGACTCTCTATCCGTCCCTTCCTCTCCCAGGGTCCATCCTCTTCATGGGCAGGGTCATGACCCCTGAAGTCATCGAGCCCAACGACCATGACTTCGACTCCATGTAACCGCGGTGTGAGGTCCCTCAATCTCAGTTTATCAGATCCTGACGTCATAAACGCTACCTATCCTCTATCGCCATCTCCAGCTGTGTTTTATACTCTTGGAAAAAAAAATAAAAATAAACTGAATACTATATGAAATATTATATATTGAAATATGACATACAACATATAATGTGACTGTGTTTTGATACTGGAAGCTTTAAACTCTTGGATACGGACGTGCAGAAATAGGAAGTTGTACATATTCTCTGGTGAAGGATGGTTTGTATATGAGAAAGAAGAACACATGATATGTAATCCACGCACAACCCCTTTAAGTTCAGCAGCTTCGTACTCACTTGCACCCACACACGATGCACAAAGACAGTTTTCTCTCTACTTCTTGAAAAAATATATTTACTCTTTCTTACTCCAGATGCAGTGCGTTATATCCCTGTACATTTGACATTGTGTTCTATATATACATATATACTCAGTATTTATTGCAGAATAAACATGTGCAAACATTTTGTCCCTATACGATGAATCTTAGTAATATATCTGTTCCAGACAGTATTCTAGTCATTTTTTACACACTGTAGGCACATGGCTAAACTGCTGATGAACTAATATGCCTTATCACATCTGAGTGGTTGATTAAGCCCCAGCTGGGCATCTCACAGGTGAGCAGAGGGGACTGCGTAACTAAGGCGGGTTGCTATAGAGATGGACTGGAGCATGCAGGCGCACTGAAAAAGATATGCTGCACCATTTTGGATGTACATACAGGGAGAAACAGTAACACCAGCTGTATTCAGTCTTTTACTCAATAAAAACATGAATGTGTTCCCATTAAAAAAAAATATGTCTGTGTGTTTACTTATGAGTGAAAGCTGTGTTTATGAGGACAGTACGCCTTATGTGGACCGTCCACAGCATTTAGGCTGGCATTAATCTGAGTGGTTCAGCTTCTTTAAATGAAGGATTTGGCAAGACTGAAAACCGTGCAATGCTTCAGGAGTTTATGAAACCATTTTAGAATAACTCCATCATGTATTCAATGCCTGAATATATAATGGAGTTTATGTAATGCCCCAAGGATGGCTGGTACTGTTGAACAGCCAACCGAAGGGCAGAAGTTGGCTGTTCGACCGTAACTCAGTTTCCCAGGGCAGACAATGTTCTGCCAAGGCATCTTGGAGTGGTTTCAGGCCTGTGGCATCACTTAGCTACCACACACACACACACGCACACACACACAAGGAAACAGATCATATCACTAGGCCAGGCAAGGATATACTGTGACCAAGGACGAATGAGACCTGCATGTTGATTCTGATAAATGTTACTTCATAAGGATGACTATGTGAGAGATAAGAGTCAGTATGTTCATAATGTGTGGACATTTATTTTAAGTCTTTCTATTAAATAGATATCCTGGCCTGGTGAAAGTAATAGGTAAATAAAATTACAATATATTAACTGCATGTGCTATCATTTTTTCAAATTTCCATAGCTGTGGTGGCAGTAACGGTGACACTGTTCCTGACATTTGTTTATATTCTGTTCTATAGCTGTAATGTTAAAGGAAAGTGTTGGTAGGACACCATTCATTACATCTTGTGCTGTCAGGAGCACGAGCCTCTTGTCCATGAGTAGATGCACACTTCCTTCTGCACAGTGATACAGTTCGCGGGTGTGGTTTGTAGACAGAAAATAGTTCCTACCTGAAACTGCTCATAACAGGGTCTGTGGATCATCTTGAGTGACTGGGTCATGGTTTCTGAAAAGAGACATTGCTGTTGAGCTTGGTGCTTTGAGCGCCACAAGCTGAGTGCCATGTAGTTCTATTATATCCTCCGGAGACCCGAAGTTTTGTTTGGTATGTATTTTTAATTTCTCCTAGCTATTTGAGATTAGTAGGAGCTGATAAATATAAAACTAAACCGTCTCAATGACCTTAAACGAGACGATAAGAAAGTCCCAATGTCATTAAACGAGATGACAATAAGGTCCCAAATGTCCTCAAACAAGACCAAATAAAGTTCCAATGTCCTTAAATGAGACATCAATTAAGTCCTAATGTCCTTAAATGAGATGACAATAAGGTCCCATTGTCCTCAAATATGACAATAATTAAGTCCAAATGTCCTCAAACAAGACCATATACACTCCCAATCCTTAAATGAGACAACAATGAAGTCCCAGTGAAGTCCCAGTGAGCCTCAAATGACATGACAATAACGTCCCATAGTCCTTAAACGAGATGATAATAAAGTCCCAATGTCCTTATGGGAGACAACAATAAAGTCCAAATGTCTTCAAATGAGACAACAATTAAGTCCCAATGTCCTCAAACGAGACCATAATAAAGACCTTATGTCAAACGAGTTCTTCCTAATTAACAGCGCCTTAGCTTGTTACTGTTGCTAAAATTCAAATTTGTTACCATATCAAACTACAAACATTATTAATCATAAAAAACAAGTTTGAACCATAAAATGTGATCAGGTTTTGTACCTCGTCCACTTTTGTGTCAGGATCAGCTGCAGACTGACTTGGCAGAGATGGCCGCCATCTTGTTTTTACGTGGATTAGTGTGTTGTGCTCTTACTACCACTAGATGGCACAAAAAAGAGTCCACAAATGAGGATAACAGGCCTATGTTGAGTAGAATAAAGTATAAGGTCAAGTTAACCCAAAATGTGACATCCTCATATGAGGACACAGGGTCTCAGGAGGATATTAGAGAGAAGCCTGACATCTCTACACCCGATACCTCCAACACCAAAATAATCTGGCCTAATAAATCACACTACAGGGAGACAACTATCACCCCAAAATGAATTAAACACTCCTATCACAACCAACTCACCTATTGCTGTCTGCATGGCACTGGCACAGTAATAGTAATACATTAGGAAATAAACCTTAATTACATCCCCGACAGATGTTCCCTGCCATTATATGAACATTTGTGCTGTGTGATAAACACAAACACCACAATAAAAAAAAAAACGATGCTTTGATATGACAGCCGCCATCCGTATCTCCAGTCGATGTTTCAGGAACACCAATTATCTATGACATGACTGTCACAGTAGATGAAACAGATCGTAAAAGAACAAAACAAATCCTTTCTAATGATGAATAGCAAAAGCAGATAGGCTATACGCTGCAAATGACAACTGTGTCTGCAAATAACCAGCCGAGACGATAGCTCTGCTAAACACAAGTTAGTACAATGTCAGGAGGAATTATTTCCACAGTCCCCTGCAGTACCAGGAGTTTTCATTTACCTCTATGAAATATCTAATAGCTTTTTCATCTCCTCAGTGCGCTCAGTGTGTTTCAGTGCCGCAATATCTTAAACACAACGAGCTGCATTGTTGAGGAACGACAGCCCATGGGTGTAGGAAGTCAAGATCTAAATTACTTTCACCAGCTGGTATGATAGCTGTGCCTTATGTCTTTATTGTGTGCCACTGAAAATCTAAATCAACCATCTCCCCATGAAAACATCCAGACAGACAGGAACAAAAACACAACATTTCTTGTTTAAACCATGCAGTATAAAGCAGGTATTGGTGGGCTACAGCTTGGAACAGACACAACATTCAATTACAGCTTTTACTTAAATAAATTTGAGTTCAGGACTTACTTGCGAAGTATTGTTTTAACACTGCAGTGTTACTTAATTAAGGATTTGCATATTATCCCACCACTGAACCCCCATTCACATACTTGTTCTATGAAAGCCAGTCTATCCTGTCATGGCCACCAGGAGGCTGAAGTCCCTTTTCAGTTACTGTCATTCACACTATGTGTTTACTTCTCTGTATTTCTGTTAGTATTCTTCATAAAAGGGAACTTTACTGCATATTAACTACATTAAATAATAACTTTTGTGTCTCTTTGAGGGCATTTTGTGTGTATTTGTAGACATTTTGTGTCATCTTGTGGTTATTTTGTGTTCTTTGTAGTTATTCTGAGTCTCTTTGAACTTCCTTTACGTCTCTCTGTGGTGTTTTTGTGTCTCTTTGGGGTCATTTTGATGCTTGCTGGTCGGTAGGTGTTGATTCAAGTGACATTCTGGAGATGAATGCACGTTGGGCCCCTGGGCCTGAGCCAGCATTTGTATGTGGGGTCCTTGTGGGCAGTAAATGGACTGAGTTATCAACAAATTCTTACTCCGACCTCGTCACAATGATGTCAGTAATGTTTTAGTCATGGACTTTCCACGTCCACATAGGACGTGCAAGGTACCCTGGGTGCGTTGGTTGTTGACGTTCTGGGACGCCGTGTCAAGTTTTGCCTGTTACATGCATTGTCTTCTTTCAAAATACACTTCTGTTTTCACAGGAAATTTGACATTTACATACAGTCTCTTTCAAAATAAATGCACTACATCGGTAGAACACTGCAACTTGATGTTTTTTTTTTTTTCAACAACAAACACACAGGCTTACACACAGGGCTTTAGGATCTTACTGGACACAAACACCGCTCTCTTAGTCTCCTAGTCGGACTTTCGCCTTAACTTTTGTCCTTGTCCCACCACATAAAGGACATCTTTTTTGTTGGTTTGTGACGCTGCAAGTCACTGCCCCAGCACCAGATTTCAATGACTTTGAGTGAGACCGGGTTCAAAAAATGGGCTCTATATGGGACTGTCCATGGGCTCCATATGGCCCCATGCCAATTGCTAACATTATCAGACACAATGGTGGACTCACAAATGCATAATGAGACGAAATCCAAAGTTCAGGATTTTTAATAGAGTCCGGGTCAGTACACAAAAGGTTGTCAGCACAGGCAGAGGTATCCAAATCAACAGCTCACTGGTCTAAATACAAAAAAGGTCAATCTCACAAGGAATACACACGAAGGACAAGACAATCTCGCAGAGATGAAATGGAAGACACGACTTACACTCTGACAGGGGAGATAGTGAGCCACAGGTGAAAGCAATTAGCCAATCAGGGCAGCAGGAAACTTGACGGGACATGGGGAAACAAACAACAGACTTTCAAAATAAAACAGGAAAAAGATAATCACATTCAACGCCTGAATTCACTGGATTTACTCAACTGGGCCCCTGATAAGTGACCCATTTTGGACCCATACCCACTTTGTACCTTGTTAGACCCAGAGTGACCCATTTGGGGCCCTCTTAGGCAAACCCACCCATGTGGGCAATTGGTATATGGGCAATAGGGAACTTTTTCAGCCCATTTACTACCCACATGGCAAATGTTGGCCCCCATGCTAAGAACAAGAGATAATGGAGCAGGAGATTGTAAGACACTATAAACGTGAGTGATTAATCAATAAAAATAACAGCATATCATATTGTATTGTGTGCCGCTTGATCAGATTTGCTCCAAAGATGGGCCTAAATAATTAAAGACAAAAACCTTATGACAAATTTAAGTTTTTATATTAACACAAAGCAAAGAGCATGTTTTATTTCTGGTCTCCTTTGTTAAAGGTAATTGAGCTGTCACACTTCATTTAAAGCCTGATTATTAATTTTCTCTTGGTCTAAAGAGGCTGAGTTGTGCAGCAGCAGTAGTGCCGTCCTTACGTCTATAGTGTGATACACCTGAACACTGTTGCCAGGCAACCCGGCAGCGGTGTCTCGCGTGCGGCAGCAGCAGCAGCAGCGGGCCCACACCGGTGTCAGTCTCCCGAGCCGGAGCAGACAGGACGGTAAACTTTCTCCCGGTGAATACTAACACACCCAGCGGGCTCCATGGGTAACAGCTGCAGCTTTACAGGGCTAAACCGAGCCGTTCAACATGTGTTAAAGACGGCCTGGAGGATTTATCACAAGACGCTGGGGACATGTCAGAAAGGTAAGACATTTGTATTGTGCTGGCTGCCTGTTTAATTACATTACTGGCTCGAGAGACGACGGAGGCCAGTTTTACTTTAGCCTACAGCCTCCAAACAGACAGGCCAAGCTAACAAATACACTTTAACAGTATATTTAAAAAGTCATAATTATTTATAGAAACCATTATATAGCAGCATAGTTTATGAACAGTATCAATTGCTGCTAGCTGTCCCCCACATACAGCGACTATTATAAGCTAATAGCACCTGCTCAGGTGTCCGCTGCTGCCATGGCAACGGGTCCTAATCTGCATTGTCAGGCCCAGTTCACCGTAACTCTAACCACTCGGCCGGTGGTCAGGGTTTCAGCACACACCAGGGTTTACATTACGAAGAGACAGCAGCCCAAAGACGCGATAATGTCCTGGTTGACCCCCATCTTTCTTCTTCTGTGTCTCTGTCTCAGCTCTTCAGGTGTGAACACTCTCAGCGGCAGCTTTCCCAAGTCCCACTCGTCCCAGTACTCTGACCTTGGGGTTACACACAGACCTCTCTCTGTGGACCAGAGTCCTGATTCTGGACTTGTATCTACACCAGTAAGTCACATACACACTCACACACACACAAAAAAATAAGCCAGCAATGGTTCATTGCCTCCTCCTCAAGGCATTTGCCCCACTCTCCCTTCATGTATGTACCTTTGGCTCCTCCATCTTACCTCTCCTGTGTCCTCCCCCTTTTTCTCTTCATCGTTTCATCTTCCAATCCTTCCTTCCTCCCTCTCTGAGCTGAACCTAATATTCTCAGTCTGTTCCCCTCACTCTCTATTACCCTCAGGCCGCTGGCCTCTCGCCTAGATTGCTCTGCAGAGTGATGTTTTTTTACCCTCTTGACTATTTGAATAAAGAAAGATGAAAAATAGCTTCATACCTAATCCTCCCTCTGTTCCATATGGAGTTTAGTATCTGTGGTAAAAACACTCACATGTACTCATGCCTCTGCAAGGAGTATAGCTTAAAATCCTGAAACAAATTACATCCACGGAATTTTATTTTATTTTTTTTGCAAAGTAGAAAATGGATGAAAATGATACTCATTTTGGGTTATTTTTATTGCTTGTGTATGTAATGGATGCTTCTGTTGTAGAAGTGAACCCATGCACCTTGTCATCAGGTGTTACATTAATGATAATAACCACCAGGTAGCATTGACATTATATCTTTGTTTTCATTAATATATTTAGACATTTTTTGCACATGAGCATAATGTAAAATATAGTGTCTTGATTTAATATATTTCCAGTTATTCAAGCAGTTGTTTAGTAGACAGAGTCACCCAGTTTTTCTGTTCAAATTATTCACAGTCCAGCATAATTTCATCTTTATATTTGACTCTGATGTGATTGTATTTTAACCAGCTTTGGAACATATGGCTTGGAGAGGCTGCATCAGTCTGTCAGGTTAAAAGCATTTTATCTTGTGCACTTTTTATATCATGAGAGCAGACGACCTGGGTATGTTTTGTGAGTGTCCAGTCAATGAGGAGTGGTGGTCAAGTGGAGCGGGGTCACTCCTGTGTCTAGAGTAACAGAGGATGGTGTTGGGTTACATAGACAAAGTAAGGGTGAACAAGATGAGTGTAAGGGGGTTGAAAAGGTCATGTTGGTAGAAGAGTCTAGTCCAGTGCTGCATCCCACTGGAGTTACAAAAACAGTGAACTCACTTGTTACAGTAGCAGTTTTATTAATAAGCAATTAGGTGTCTAAGAAGGGGCTCTTAAACTGTTTGTGCTGCGTACCACCTCAGAAAATATTAGACTTTACAAGTGCCACCATTACCTGACTGACCCTAGTCAGCTACAGACAGTGGCGCTGCCAAAGAGAGGGGGCAGCATTTGTATGAGGGGAGAGATATCTTGTGAAACTTAACAACCTAAAGCATACAAGCCATGTTGGTATAGCTTTTTGGGAAATAACGCTCCAAAGTTTGGCAAAATTTTGTTGTAGAATTGTTGTAGAACTCAAAATGTTAACTGTACCGGTATGGGTGTATGCACATCAAATAACTAGCAACATTACCTGTAAAATAGGAAACCAAAGGATATCATACACGATTCCTTAACTCTCCATATTGACATAGCTTTCAATTAACCTATAAACTTAAACCTATATTAACCTATATACTTCAACATAATAATCAGATTCCTGAAATTCAGTTATGGCTTTCAGTTTTTGTGTTCCCCATCTGGCCACCCCTTTGAAAAATTTTGGGGGTACCACCAGCTCTGGACAGTTCACAAAGGAGGCAGGTTTATAGGAAGATTATTTATTGAGGTAACTCATGTAATATCTACAAACTGTTTTGCTCTGTTTGCTACTAGCAGGTCCCGTGAAAACTCCATTGCCGCTGCTAAAGTAGCCACTAGCACTTGTGCTCTGTTCACTGGTTGTTGGCTTCAGTCTCAACAGGGCTGCTTTTCCTAATTCACACATCTTCTTTTGTGTTTGGGGCCAATATTGCAGTGTTCTTGAACTATTAATTTTACCTCTGCTTGCTATCTTACCATTGTTAAGCTCATAGCTAATCATGGACGTATATGTGCGCTATGATCATGAATGTGACTACGTAGCAGGCTGATAGAGTAAAAAAATGTCAGGAACTTCAAAAACTTATTTTAAATTACATTTCAGTGACATCAAAGTTTAAGTATTTTCATTTAGAATTTTGTAGTATTTTATGTTTTTTTAATGAATTTATTTCATTCTTAAATTTTTTTTTTTTTTAACCATTGTAATTTTCATAAATTATTGTTCTAGCCCTTAACTGATTTTACATTTTATGATTGTAAAAATGTATAGCCTATACGCTGATTAAAAAATGTTATAACATTTCATCAGCTAAAATGTGTTTAAATGAGACCTGGCGCCTCTTTTTCTCTTTTTCTTTGCCAAACCTCAGTGGCAGTGACTCGTCTTGAGTCTCCCTAAAAAAGGAAAACGGAGAACGTAATAGTGGGCGGGCAGTTTTGTGTTTTGTTTTCACTGCCAATGCTGCAAAGTTAAAGTAGCAAATAACGAGTAGTCCACTGTAGAGACGCCACCTTGTGGTGAAAGATATCAATGAATGCTCATTTGGAGCTGTAATTAATATTGATAGGCTAATTAAGATACCTTTGTTATAAGGCTTGAATATGCTTTGAGGGTCCATACAGATTTTTTTTTCCTCTTTTGGCCAAAAACAGCTCTTTTGATATTAAAGGTTGCCGACCCCTGCAGTAGAGGGAGCTTGAGGTAAGAATAACCAGAGCAAAAGAAAGAATTATATATATTTGAATGGTTAACATGGCAAGCACTGAGTAGATTCACTTGCTCAGTTTATTTAATGAAAGTGGCAGCTGGATCTGTTGTTTGATTGCCTTAAGTGTGACACCAGAAAATACTGCAAGTGGCAGGAAGTTCTGTAATGGCAAAAATATTTGTGTACAGATATTTGAAGGAACGACAGATAATGGATGAAATAAAACTAAGAAAGGAGGCTGTCATCATCACATGGTAAAACGTTAGTGGGTGTTTCGAGCATCAGCTAGTCTGAAGGAGTTTGAGTGACGACTCAACGCTCTCACCTTGTTAACACATGTAGCAGTATTGCTTAATGGCCTTAAAAATGACCCATTGATTTTGGCTACGTGCTAACTGCTCTCTGAGGGAATACAGTTTATGTTGCACTAATAGGAAATGATGGTAGATTAAGCTTTAGTGTGTCTCCTCTTCTTCCAATCACAAGTAAGACGTTGTACTAAATGGTCCAAAGGCTTCTGTGTGTACATACTCTCTATATATGTGTTGTGCACTTATGATTAGATTTGAATGAAACTGGACAGATTGATGCGTCTCAAACTTAAACACATTTACTTAAGGAGGGCACCACAATTATAGATCAATAGAAGCTGTCTCAAATCAGCCCAGTTAAGTTTTCACATCATTCATCCTGCTCTCTTCTTCTTTCTCCGTCAGCTTCCATCAAGTCGGTTCCGGTTTGTGTCTTGGCATCGCCTGGAGCAGTGTGATGTCACAGGTGACCAGCTGACCTGCCCCAGGGTCAGAGAAGGTCTGTATCACTCTGAGAAAAATCACTACTGTGAATAAAATATGCACAGCCTCCATAGTCCATCTGTGTGCTCTGTTTGCTGCAGTAACTTTGGATTAAATGAAACAGAAGGAGAGAAATGTGAAGTGAGTATTAAAGAAGGCAGAACAGTTTTTTAAGTCATGCACCGCTGCACTGAGAGTATCTCTTTGGAAAATTCTAGTTAGTTTTTGTGGGAGTAAAAAGAATCTTACAACAAGTCACTGCAAAGTTGGATTTTGTATTACGCTGCAGTGACCTGGATTAGTAAAGCTTATTTACAAATCAGCTTTTACACAGACCCCTACTTATACTTAAATGATGTCATTAAGCATTAAAAAAAGGAGAGATTCAAACATTAGTCTCTTCCATTGTTGTGTTGCTCACGTTTTATGTAAGTTTCATTTAATTTAGTAAATGAAAACTCACATACTGTGACAAAGAATCTGAACTGATAATGTTAAAACTGCCAGCAGGATTGGGAATTGTTTTTTCTTCACTTAATGGATGATAATGATGTGAACAATTTTATGGCACTGTCATCATGAAAGGGCCATCAGAAGAGGAGCTGTTTCAAAGAGAGGGGGATGACATCTGTTTGGAGAGAAGCAGGAGGAGGAGGCGAGAGGAGGAAGGGCAAAGCTGGGAGGAGAGACTGCAAGAGAACTGGGAAAACTGTCTGGTAAGTCAGCAAGCATTGTGTGTGTGTATATACAGTATGTGTGTAATGTTAAAGGTACACAGTACAGGAGAAAACTTAGGGATGGAGGGAAGAAGTGAAAGAGCAAAAGAGAGAAAAAGAAGCGGACTGTAATGGCTCAGCAACAAGAAGCACGCCACTAAAACGTTCTTGTGTTTGAGGTCAAAAAACAGGCATGGTTATCACCCAGGTAAACAGGCAAACTAAGACTCAACAATTTGTCTTTCATGCAAACAATCAGAATAGAAACAGACAGATAAAACAAAGGGCTGAAAACGTGGGGCAAATGCAAACTACACGAGAGAGAGTGGAAATGGGGTGTTGCTATATATGTTACTAGGCTAATTAGGTAAATGGGGAGCAGGTGAGTGTGTGGGAGGTGAAGGTCAGATGATATGAATGGCAGGAGGGAGTGGTTGGATCTGGAATGACAGGGTGAGTTAATACATGGAGTAAACAAAGTGAGCAACAGAATGAATGTTAGGAGCCGGCTATAGTTGTGACAGAGACAAAGGGATAAAGATCCTCACGATTTCACCACCTGTCTCTTCTCAGGAGTTAAATCTGTCCTACCAGGACTTGGGCGACCCCTTCCAGCAAGAGAATTTCCTCCGGATCCTCCGCCGGTTGATCCGTGTGGAGAAACTACAACTGATCGACAACTCCCTCACTAACCTGAGTTCTGTACGTCTGCCAAGGTATAAACCGCACCACCCAGACTGCACCACAACTCCCTCACCTGGGAAACAATCAGTTTAGAGCAGCTGTCTTGTCAAACACCTCAGTAACACTGCTGTTACCTCTCTCAGTGACAGCTTACCAGCTTTGAACTGTAGTTGGGAGCTTGGGTCGTTATTAGCTGGTAACTAGCCTCTAACAGGAGGAAGGATGGCGAGGCGTTCTGGTGCTGTTCACCAACAATGGCTTTATTTCAGTCTTCACCTCAAAACAACAAACATGGCCTTCTCATGAGGTTCAACAGTAGCCCTGAGCTTATCCAGACACTTTATTCTGCTGACTATCATCACTCCTTACCGCCTGCCGTCTTCACCATGGCACCCCGAGAGAGCAGCTTCCCTCCATATATACAATGAAGCACACAACACACCCTCACAGGTTACCCACAAGGTTACCGCCCTTCATGTAAATGACTTTTGAGCACTCTTTACTGACTCATTTAAATGTGGGGATTGTCAGATTGTTAAGGCTGATTTGCTATGCATGATATTTAGTTAAGAAATAACGTCTATTTCCTCTGTTACTGTGTTCCCTGCTGATATGACTGTCTGTTTAGGAAGCAGTACCACAAACCATGATCCCATAGTTAAGTTTCCTTTTTAAATGTTACCACAAATTGAATCTTTTTGCAGTTATTGAACCAGCTTTTTTCTTCCTTTAAAGGAGCTACATATGACATTTAAAGCATCTGATAGACCTTTTTAATGGCAGACATTTTGACTTGACAGAGTAGGAAAAGCACAGGTGTATTTAATGACATCAGTAATGGCTGCATTCAACTTATGGGACGCTTTGACACTGCATGTTGGCTCACTGGAATAGCTTACAGTGGACACTAATTGGAACTGAGCCATAGTTAATGTTATCAGTTTCACCTGTGCTACAATGACAACTCAAAATGTCTGCTGTGACAAGGGTCTATTCAGCTTGTCTGCACATGGTTCTGAACATGGAGGTGACTGAGCTGGCAGCTAACTGGCAAACAGTGCTAACAGTGCTGACAATGGCAATCATGCTAACAGAGTTAACAGTGTTAACCTGGGGGGGATCAGAGGATGGGTGCTCTGCTTCCGTGATGACACTGGAGGGACTTACATGCCCTGAGATGATACAGAGGGAGCATTCCACTATATCTTTACATAGCAAATAGTTGTTTGCTGCTATATTAATGCAGTGCATGTGGTACATAGCTCCTTTAATGCCTCCTTTATACAATAAAATGGTATTTTTTGACTCAGTTACCACAAAAAGCCCTCCTCGTGCTTCCTTCGGGCAGGTGCAGAATGCTAAACCTGCACCGTAACCACCTGGTGTGTCTGCGTCAGCTGCCAAAGCTCCCAGCAGTGGAGCACCTTTGTCTGTCTGAGAATGCCATCAGCTCCCTGGGGGGACTGGGAGCTCTGGGGAACAGCCCACTTCGCTCCCTCAACCTGACCCGAAACCCAGTGACCTTCACTCAGGACTACCGTGCACGGTGAGGAGACAAAGATGGTTGAGGGAGAGAGTGCTTCAAAGCAAGGGACAGCCACAGTGGGAAGAGAAGAGGCAGTGTTTGTGTCATCTTCTGTGTATTCTGCTTTTGTCTTTGCGCAGTGTTTTCCTCTGTTTGCCAAAGCTAGAGATCCTGGACGGAATTCCCAAGCTGCCAGAAGACTCTCTGCCCACCAGACTACAGTTCCCAGAAACCACCAGGATGTGCAACATTTTATAACCTTCTCCCAGTGGAAGGATCTGTATGGCGTCAGTACTCCTGATCCTACACTTGAAGCGATGACAAGGCTTCGGCAAAGTACTCTTTGAGGTTGCATTCAAGGTTTTATAGAGCTGTTAAATTTATTTGTGTCACAACAGTTGCCGAAAAACACTGACAGTGCAGTCACAGGAAGTGCAAGGCCATGCAAAGTGCTTTTTATATGTAGCACCAATTATGTATGTTGTCTCCATTGTTGGTATCTTTGTAAGTA
Source organism: Cephalopholis sonnerati (assembly GCA_019142605.1). Classification (NCBI taxonomy): domain Eukaryota; kingdom Metazoa; phylum Chordata; class Actinopteri; order Perciformes; family Serranidae; genus Cephalopholis; species Cephalopholis sonnerati. The sequence goes on from JAGQAX010000013.1 coordinate 38,857,368, forward strand.
AGATTTTTTATATATCCTATCTACATATTTTGATAATAAATAGAAATATATTGCAGTTTTCCAGCTGTGTTTCGGATCCATTTGTGTTGAATGCCGAGCAGCACAGAGATCAAATTGTTATGACGAACTCTCGCTTTGATGGAGGGAAAGAGAGAAAGAGACGGATAATCAGATTGCTACATGACTCATCTCCACCAGCTCGACATCTCTCAGGACTCCTCTGAGCCAACACATTCACACTCTCTATCTGCTACCAGCTGCACCGAACATACATCCGAGAACTTTGTCTTGCTGAGCAGAATAACAATCCGCACAGCCTACTACATTTTTTTCACGGATTCCTGAGAGTTTAATGTGTCGCTGCGTCTTTAGTGTACATCTGTTATATACTAGAGGAGAAGCAGGACATCCGCTTTCGAGGCTTATCAAACATTTAGTGTCCAGACTGCCCGGGATAATGGCCTCTTGTGTCCTCTGACTGACTGGGTAATGACCCGTGAGCCTCATGCAGCAGGTCACACACACTCACACACAATGCGTGTACATAAAGAGTAATCCCTGGTAGCTTGCGAAGCACTCACATCTGCCGAACGTAATACCCTCTAAAAGTACGTGTCGTCCTCTAAAGTGCTTTGATAAAACAAAAAAAATGGCGTCCATATAGTGTCATATATGCTGTCAAACACAGAGCAGAGTTGTGGGGGTTACACACACATTGCCCCCTCCTGTCAGCTGGGGTTAATTTATTCATACATTGCAGCAGTGTATTCTTTAATAACGGTTTCATTTTCAGCCCGCAACCTGAAACATAAACACACTTTGTTATCTGATGCTGCAGCACACAAGCATGAATACTGCCACACGTCCTCAAGCAAGCACCAAGTATGAACAAGGCACATACGCAAACACACACACACACACACACACACACACACACACACACACACACACAGACACACGCAGAGTGCTCACTTTCTCTTCCCTCACAGTAATGCGGAGAAACACAATTTAAGCAGCCGATATCTCTCTAACAAGCATACAGCCAGGCACAAACTGCCAGTTACATGCCTCATTGGGATTCATTTAAGTGTGGAAGATTGTTTGTGCAATTGCGTGTTACGCCTGTGTGTGTGTGTGTGAGGAGATAGAGACAGAACTTAGTCTGCGGCTGATGAATGAGGGATCATTACTGCTGCAGAGAGACAGTATAATGAGCTCACTGGATCCTCGTGTGCCGCAGACAGGATCCAGGGTCAAAAAGAGAAGCCGGTGTCTTCAAGCGATGGTTTCAAGATGTCGTCAATTATCTTTGCAGCACATTTCGATGCTATGATCTCCTCCAGTGTGGCAGTAATAGGAGAGGAGTTTGAGTTGATTTTCCAAAAATCGTGGGTGTAAAAAAAAAAACATCTTTTCATAGCTCGGAGCTTCAGCTTTCAAGTAAATCTCGCACTGGTGTTAAATGGAAGATTTGAGAATTGGTGGCAGGAGTCGTGTGGGCATGCGTCTCAAGATAGACTCGGCTCTAGGCTTCGACACGTTAAAATTATTCATGCCTCGTAATTCACCCATGAAATGATGACTGAGAGAGAGGGAGCACAAGAATGTGAGCAGTGTGGAGGAGTTATCATCTCTGCCATTGCGTGTCACTGTAAAAATGTGTGTGTGTGCATATGTACGTATGTGTGTGTCTCCATGTGGCCTGCTATTAGCACAGTAATGAGACACCTGTTACTCTCAAACTCCTCCAGCATCCCACAAGCCCCTCTGGGGAGATCAGCGATCTCACAACAGCAGAGGGATGATGACAAGAAGAAAAGAGGCGAGGGAGGAGAGAGATAGAGAAGAAGGGTAGAGAAAAGACACAGTGAGAGGTAGAGAGGGAGGAAATGGAGAGAAAGCACTGGGACGATGACAGGAAGTGAAAGGCAGAGCAGAAATAGAGACTGAGAGGAGGAGGGATGATGTGATTGAGACTGTGTGCTGAGGACAAATGTTGTTCATTAGAGGTAATTGCCTCTCTCAGTCAACCCCCTCTCGTTTGATTTTCATTTCATCCTGATTTGTCGGTTCATTTCCCATGTGAGCGAGTTCATGCGCAATCTTCTCACCTCGTCATCCTCAGCCGGAGAGGGGAAAGAACAGGAGTTGAGAGGATTTATACTTGGGAACATTCGTGGCTCGCAGTGCAGACGCGAACAACCAGGCGGCCTGTAAATTCAACTATGAATATTTATGATTTTTTTCCCTTCTACGTGATACATATTTATAATCATGTCTGTGTTTGAAAATAGACAGAAGAATTGCATGCAGCTCAAGTCATGTTAAGAATACGCCAGACTATCAGTTTTATTAGTCATGTCAGGCAACAGGACAACAACAGCAGCCGAGCATCCTGACAACTTCCTCTGCATCTTTCATGGAAGAGCGGCTGCTCTGTGGCGTGCTGCAGATTCACTGTTCTCATCAGCAGTAACACTCTGAGGTCCCTCCAGCTGACAGAGGAGTAAATATTTATGGTAACACTGCAGTCAGCACTTTGACATGCCGTCACTGGTAATGGGCCTACATAACAAGGTATGGTGACAAACATGGGCCAAAAGTTTTGTTAATTTTAAAAAGAAAATGGCAGATTAAAATCTAAAATATGGCAGTGAGAGCTTTAGTGTAGATCTTTAACCTGGAAAAAAAAATAGTAATGTTACCAAACAAAAAGTGTATGAACGAGGGAATGTTTCTCTTTGAATTATTATTTATATATTTATTTATTTAAATAAATTAATTAATATTTTCAGTCTTAGACCTTGTTTTTTCAGTTTCAAGTCTGTATTTATTTATTTATTTAAATAAATTCATTTATATTTTCAGTTTTAGACCTTGTTTTTTTTTTTCATTTTCAGGTCTTTATTTATTTATTTGTTTGAACAAATTAATTTATATTTTCAGCCTTAGACTTAGTTTTTTCAGTTTGAAGTCTGTATTTATTTATTTAAATAAATGTATTTATATTTTCAGTTTTAGACCACGTTTTTTATAGTTTCAGGACTGTATTTATTTATTTGTTTAAATAAATTCATTTATATTTTCAGTCTTAGACCTTGTTTTTTATAGTTTCATTAATTTATTTGTTTGAAAAAAATCAATTTATATTTTCAATTTTAGGCCTAGTTTTTTTCACTTTCAAGTCTGTATTTATTTATTTATTTATTTAAATAAATTAATTTATATTTTCAGTTTTAGACCTGTTTTTACTGTGTCAAGGTCTCCATTTTTATTTGTGATTAATCTGCCAATTACATTCTTAATTAACCAATTTCTCATTTTGCCTTTAAAATGTCAGAAAATATTTAAAATTAGCCATCAAAATTCAACAGAGCCGAAAGTGACTTGACTTGGAGAAAAAAAAACAAAAAAACGACTTTAACATTATAAAGCTATAACCTGAGAGAGTTTGATATTTTTGGACACAAACAGAAAAAATCCACAGTCTGATTATTTGACTTAATCATTCCAGAGGTCTCATTTATAAACATTGTGTACACACAAAACAAGGCCTGAAAGTGGCGTACGTCACTTTCCACGCAGAAGTTGTAACGTATAAAAACAGACGTGATGAGAGAAACTCTGACCTACGCTCACGAACATTTTGGAATTGAGAAATTAGCGACGCAGATAGTGAGGTGGAAGCCTGATTGTAGACATTGTCAAATATTTTTTGGCACATGTCCGTACATTTTTGGTATGAATTCTACACATTGTTTTATAAATGAGACCCCAGATCTAATACTTAAAGTAGACTTTCTACATGGACCAGCACGGTTACTCAGTAATATGTTTTAAAGACAAACATGGACTTAGATTAAAAAAAAAAATTGCTGGAGCGAGGGCTGATTCTAACGGCTGAGGACGAAAAGAATCAGCTTTTCTTAGCTTGTAGAGAGTTTGGACTGCTTCTGTCATGGCTGACATTTTATGCTAATTATAACTCAAAGGGACAGTTCATCCCAAAATGTAGTGAGTGTCGCTGTAGAGATGTCCTGCAGCCCTGTGCTCTCAGCAAAGACTTGCTCATCCCTGGAAAGTTTTTCCCCCCACAGGCAGGATGTCAGGTAAAAATAGGTCACAGCCCAACTCCTGACCCTGGGGAAAGCTCTACTTGCTACTCCAACATTCAACTAAGGCAGCTAACATCCTGAAATGACCTCAGGGCTTGAGTTAGCACTGCCTAATACTTTGCCCTTCTTCTTCTTCTATCTAGGCTGGTAGCTCCACCACACACAAAGCCTCCACTAGAGTCTGAGTGCTGTCAACAAAAATGTAACACACAGAATCAGACAACAAAGTCGCAGTTACCTGAAATCCTCTGACCTCTTTATTCCACACACACCATCCAGGTGGCAAACATGGTGCAATACAATCATGACCTCCTGCTTTTTGTATCAAATATAACTGGTGGAAAAATGTACAAATTGTCAGCAACTGTTTCTAATGAAATGTACAGTAGACTAAAGACTCTGCAGTGAATTGCATTAGGTTTGTGAAATGAATTCACACCAGCAGTTGACGTGAGACAGCCCTCCCTTTAAGGCTATGCTGAAGCAGTATGCAAGAGGCTGAGCACTAACTGGCATTTTGTCTCCTCCTGTCCTATTGAAATGATTCTCCATGTGTAAAAATGACTAAGACCTAGAAGAGGTTTCCGAGAATGGAAAGGCACATGTCAGTGTGACACTTTGAGCCCAGAGCGGCTTCACCAGAAATGTCTCTTTGACTGGCATTTTGCAGAAATATCCAGTGGAAATTCTCCTGCGCATCAGCTTCAAATAGTTGGTAAAAGCCATTTTGACTGGTTCAGGAAAAGAAACGTTGCACCTTTTTTTTTTTTTTTTCTACGATTGTCAGAGTTGTTACGCTCAAAAATAAATAACAGAAAACGACTTGATCTATTGGAATGCAAAATGTAAATTAAAATCTGAGCTCTACAAGAATACAACTGTTTGCATACAACAGACGTGTAAAGGCCTGAACATGAGGACATCTGAATAACATAATTTATCTTTGCTTTCTTTACAAATACTCAAAGACAGCACATGATAGAAATACATTCTCTGCCTGTCTGCTGTTAAAAAACAGAAGCAGGCAATTAGGCAGACGTGCGAGTAGACAGAAAAGCAAATGAATGAAAAAAAATATACAGTATACATCCCATTTACGCCTGACAAATTCTGTCCGTTTCCACAGTGTAAGCTGCTCAATTCCATCCACACAGTGTTTGGAACAGCATCCCATCTTCCAGGCATAGTATCCCAATGTTCCTAATTGGAACTCTGAATGGATGGCTGGTTTTATTCCTTTGGGAAACAAGGGGAAGAAAGATCCGAAAAGGCTCTGGGGGCAGCCGAAAAAGGCACCGCAACTGGTCAAAGTCTGAGTCCGTCTTACATCTCTGCCCTCCGATTGGTTCCCTTGTCTTGACCAGCCGTATCCTCCTCTACTTCCTCTTCTTCCTCCTCGTAATTCTCCTCCTCATTGTTCTCGGCCTCTTTTCTGTGATCCCCCTCCTGTCTTGGTCCCTCCTGATTTTTTAATTCGTCCTGGAGCAAATCACAAGCACACAACGAGACTGTTTAACACCCAATTTTTTTCCACCAAGATGAAAATTTTAGACATTTACACAAAGTCAAAACACAGTTTAACTTATGAGGTAATTATATTATTTCATTTCATGTTCACCTCTATGTCTCACAATGTTTTAAGATGCCTATTTGCATTATAAAGTGAATTCAGATTTCATGCCATTTCACAAGTCAGGGGTAGGGACAACCAAGTATGTACAAAAATATGCAAAAACATGTTCAGAGTTCCATTCCCATACAATCCATAGCCCCGTTTCCACCACGCAGCATGGTATGGTTCCCTTAAGTTCCGTTTCCACTGTGAAAAGTTGTGGATGGTTCCAATGGGACCGTTCTGTACCGTCCCCATTTTTGGTCCCCCCTCTGTTGGGGTACCTAGCACACAGATCTGGTACTAAAAGGTGGAGCTGTGAACACTGCAGTCTGTTCATTGGTCATTAGAGGACAGTCACTCTGCTCAGGGCTGAGTTGTGGCTGGTTTTGAGGCTTATGTTTGTATTGTGGAGAGTTTTAGAAGTAAACTATAACTATAAAATGAAAGGATGTTTTGCTGCCTCTCACAGCAGTCTGTGGTGTAAACGCTAAACGGACCTAGGGTCTAGGTACCATGTCTGAAGGGTTACTTTTGGTTCCAAAGGTATCATACTGAAAGTGTCTGGTGGAAACAGGGCTTGTGCTCTGTTCCTTTGTGGCAGGGGAAAGGTGTTAGCATACTAGCAGAGTTCTCCTGCTAACCTGTCTATAGGATTGTAACACAAAGAATTTCGATTCTCTTGAAAACAAATGGAAGCAGTTACACTTGTGCTCAGGTTCAACTGAAACACCTCTGCCAGACCAACTGTGCAGCTGCGGATGAATGAAGCTGAATGAAGTCAAAGCTCCACTGAGCTCAAATTACAGAGAAACATAAGTACGTTCACTCATTGGGTGACCGGCAGAGTATGAAACACAAGTCAGTTAGAGAAGTGAGAAGACTAAGGACCGTACAGGTACACAGTACAGTGTTCCTGGCAAAAAACTAGGGATTATAAATTGATTAATGTCACTGTCTAAGGAGGTCTGGAGTCAGTTACACAACAGGGCGTAGTAGGGAGGCAAATGTCTCGCTCAAAGCACTCCAGCAAGCTGGGCTGCAGGTTATCATAAAGTTAGTGTATTACTCAACTCTGAAGATCACCTCTTAAAATTACCTCTTAGAAATATCAAGACCAACCCAGCGTACATCAGCCATTTTACAACACTGTAGTGAAAATGTAAATACTCTACAGTAGCTCTTTATTTTTAAGTTAAAAAAATGTGTGCGTGAGCCTCATCATTCAAACAGATTTCCTCTCAGGACAAACTGAATAAACCAAGTCCAGGTGGTGACCTGACACACCAACAGACTCGACACCTGATCCCCCTCATTTAACAGGACACGCAGGGACAAGGTTCACGTTACAGGGACAAAACACAGGCAAGCACACACATCTTCAACCCTGCGTAGCGACACAGCTAATACGTCACTGTTGTTAATATTTGCAGATGTGATACCAAAATATTTTACTGTGTACAACACGTTTTTACTCTGTTTCTGGGTGTGATATTGCTTTGGACAGGAACAGATGAAATGTCCCAGAGTAGAAAAATGGATTCCGCAATAATGATGTAGAAATGGATAATAAGTATTATTGGTAGCTGCCTAGATGGCAACCATCATGGCTGAATTTTCAAACTGGGAAAATACATTAAGATGCAGCCTTTTAACACCTCGTCCTAACAAACAGTGAGGAGGTAACTCTGCGAGCAACAACAACATTCAAGGAGCCTATTGAGCCCTGAGCGAGCCTAAGGAATGGCTTGCTGTTGCTCAGAAAACAGGTTTGAGGTGCGCAAAGCTGCGCCAAAAAAAAGCCAGAGCAGTTTTTCAAACAAGGGACATGTGGCTTAGCCTGTTGGTTTAAAGGCGTTACACCTCTCCATAACTGGATGTGATGTAAATATATAATATATAATATATATATATAATATATAATAATAATAATAATATATAATATATATAATATATGTATATCCACAACAGGTATCAAACTTAACAAAGTATATATGACGAGGAACAAAGCAAGACATCCAATCACAAGCCACCCCATTTCCATGAACCCCAAATTACAACCGGAATATTGTCAATAGGACGGTCCTCCACCTCCAGAATAGCACAGAAATGACAGATGAGCTGAAAGTTGGGTTTAATATTAAAATTGAGAAGGAGAGATGCCTATGTAAAAGGCAGGTTCAGAATAAAGGGGTACTTGATCAAAGTATATACAGACAGTTTCAGTATTTAATGAAGATGTCCTAATGCCCTGGGTCTATATTGGTGAAGCGTTGTGCTCCTCCGACCTAATTTAAAAGCAACAGCTAGCCGTTGCTTAGGCTCACTCAGGGCCCCATAGACTTACTTTATGTTGTTATCGCTTGTAGTATGTCCGGACACTTTTCCCATTCCATCCACCAGTTTGCTTACTTGCTAAATGTCAGGAAGAGGTGTAACAGCCACTGACAACTGGATCCAAGAAAAATGGCTACAATTAAGTGACTGGGAAAATCTCCAACATCTCTTTTGAAACGTCAAGTTTTAGCATTATGTAGTAGATAAAGGTACAGTCTAAGTGACATGTCGCTTGTTTGAAAAAAATTGCTTGCCCTGGCTCTATTTTGGTGAAGCTTTGTGCACCTCCGACGTAATTTAAGAGCAACAGCTAGCCGTTGCTAAGGCTCGTTCTAAGCTTGATAGGCTAACTGAATGTTGTTACTGCTTGTAGTATATCCGGACACTTTTCCGCGTTCTGTCCGCATCTCCTGTGTCTTGGTGACAGCAGATGCACCATGCATTTCCAATGATACCACTTCAAAACCTTGAAGGCAAGTGTTCAGCAAGCTTTGAAAAAACCATTACCAGTTTGGGTTGAGGGAATAAAGCACTACTTATCGGTACATAACAATTTCCGATGCCTTGAGGAAAAGCCAGAAACCCACCTGATCTATGGTCTCCTCGTTATATGGGTCCTCTCCTTCCTCCTCCACCTCCTCCTCCTCTCTCTTCTGCCCACCAGCTATGTCCTCCTGAGCCTTCGAGACGTTAACAAGACAAAAAAATTACACACAAAAAAAAAAACATTTTAACAGTGAATATAAAAACATGATTGGTGTGTTATTATGGAACAGTAGGTCAGAACAAAGGTTCACACCTGAATTCTAGTAAGCTGTTCCACTTTACAGGTGTGTTACAGAGTTATGTTTTCCTAGTAGTTTGTGTCAGCCCCTGCATGCACATGTTGTTCCCTCATATCTCAATATGTACAACTGTTGTCTGGGCATGAGAGTTACACACCTCGTCCTCTGCTTCCTCCTGGTACTGATCATCCAGCGTGTCTTCCTGTTGATCTGGATTTCCAGCCATCTGAACACACACAAATCACACACACAAGTTAAAACACCCCGTAAAGATAATTTCTTTCACTAGACCCTGTGGTTTCCTTCCTCCCCCAGATGTCTCTGGTTCTCACACTCTCACAGCTTCATCATGCCACCCTGAGCAGTGTTTGTGTGTGAGGCTGTGAATGCTTCTCTCTCTCATCAGCCTCTGGTCTCCTTCCTCCTGCTGTAACCTGTTGATGCTGAATATAGTGTCTGCGTATGCGACCTTTGCCTTGTTTCGCCTCTGGCCTCTTACTCACCACCAGCTCCTCCTCCACAGCAGGTCGTTCGGGGCCCGGGTGAGCGTCTTTGTGCTGGGCTGGCGCTGCTGGCCCCTCTTCCTCCTCTTCCACCCCCTCCTCTTCTTCTGCAACCCTGTGCTGCGGGCGCTCGTCCTCGGCCTCCTCAAACTCGTCCTCTCCCTGGTTGTTGGGGTCATCCTCTGGGTCGAGATCACCAACTACAGCGCCCTGCAACATTCAGAGAGAGTGAGGAGGAGATGGAAAAATAATGGCAATAGTGGGTTTATATTTGCATAAGATACATGGTGCATTAATATTAGAACAAGAGCAAAGGATCTGATGAAAGGCATGTAATAAAACTGTAGTGTGGAGGATTTATAAGTGAATATGTTTGGCAGATAAAACTCAGATGCTGTATTAATTGCTGTGTTGGAATTCAGGAGCTTTAACACATCACTGGGTTGACTGACAAGTGGAAGATGGATAGGCGGGAGATGAGCATGGCAGTGGAGGACAGCAGGTAAAGAGGATGAAAGAATCGATTTGCGGATGGATGGCTGAATGGACGTATGACACATGATACGCCGGTGTGAATGTTAAGTGACTGAATGAGCTGAGAGGATAGACAGATGATGTGTTGACAGAAGGGGGTGAGCGGGATGGATAGACAGTCACCTGCTGATGTGACGGCACTCTGTGATCCACTTCTTGATTCTCCTCCTCCTCGTGTAACATGTCACCGTCTGTTAACACAAACAAACACATCCACTGAATGAAAACTAGGGCAGGGTGATAAACAGAATTTTATTTTCAATTATGAAAACAAGATAATCCTCATTAAATGATGATTGTTCTGTATTCCATTTCGCAGAGATGTTCTCCTTTTGTCTTTTGTTATAAATCCAGTGCAGCCCTCTCCTTTACAGCAGTGCTAAGTGTTCCCAAATTGCTGACCTTCTCGCTAGATTTAGCAACTTTTCAGACCCTCTTGTGACTTTGTTTCTAAAAATAACTGGCTACCACTGAAGCCACTGCAAGTGCAGCCTGTTGAGCTCTCATTACATTCAAGGCGGAGCTATCAGGATGGCTGCTAACATACTATTCACTGGGGCATCACCCAAATGTGTTCATTAGGGTAACAAGAGCCCCATTTCCACCAAGCAGTACAGTACAGTATAGTTCAGTTCAATTTGGTACAATTTTTTAACGTTTCCACTGTGAAAAGTTGTGGATGGTACCAATGGAACCGTTCCATACGTCCCCATTTTTGGTCCCCCCTCTGTTGGGGTACCTAGCACACAGATCTGGTACTAAAAGGTGGAACTGTGAACACTGCAATCTGATTAGTCAGTAGCGGAGTGTTACTCTTGCTCAGGGCTGAGATGTAGCTGGTTTTGAGACTACTGTTCATACCTGTGGAGAGATTTATTACTGTAACTATAAAATGAAAGGATGTTTTGCTGCCTCTTGCAGCAGCTGGAGAAAAAAAAATCAATTCATTGGGCCAACTGCTGGCAACTTTTAAGGTGGAATGTTAACTTGAAATGTTACTCAATGCATGAGGTGCCGGCGAGAATAAATCAACACACCTTAAATTTCACTGTGACAACTTTGACCATCACTTTAGTTTTTATATGACATACACTTTTAGTAATGAGTGGATCTTCAAGCATCTATATTTATCAATTTCGACCAGATTATGTGAACTGCATATATCCCAATCCTGACATAGAGGGAAAAAAAGTGTCGTGGAGCATTGTTACTGTGGGCTCCGGCAACACTAAACCCCTGAGCTTGCCTTAGAAGGACTAGATGTGGACCCACTCTTTTTAAATATCCCATGGAGAGAGACTCTCACTGCAGCCTGTTTTATTTTGTTCTGAAAACATCTGTGTACAACTCCGTTCTGTGGACGATAAACGAGGTGCAGACTGATAAAGGAGGAAATACAGTGAGCGCTGGACGGAGCAGTGAGTGACAAAAACCCCGCCTACATTTAAGAGTACTGTTTGTGGTGGAAACGCTAGAGTCTAGGTACCATGTCTGAAGGGTTACTTTTGGTTCCAAAGGTACCATACTGAAAGTGTTTGGTGGAACAGGGCTAAAAACACTGGAAGGCATTCCTTCCCTCCACGGTGTTCAGGCAGCCTCCCAAAGCAGATATGGACCATGCTAAAGTAATAAACAATGCTATACAGTGTTCATCACTATGGATATCTGACCACACTCGCATTGACTGTATTATGAAGACAATACCAAAATAAAGCACATGGTCAAAGTGCCTGAGCCCTGCTACAATGTGCCTTCACATGTGCATTTTAGTCTGTTGGGCCTGCCCTGTGTAAACAAGCACGAGCTGCCATTCAGGAATTATCAACAGGTCAGAGTCTTATGATGGAGAATTACATTACTGACATTTGTGTTATTTATTTTTCATACAATTTTTGTTGTTACTGACAATATCCCAATACTAAAGTGCCTTCACTATCATAGTAAGAATTATAGCTAATGAGCCACCTACATCTGAATATATTCATAGTTAAAAAAAACCCACTTTTAAATATTTTTTTAAATTAAATAAATGCATGATGTTTCCACAGTCAATAAGTAATCTTGTGAAATAACTGTGATTTCAATATTGACCAATTCTGATTATGATTTTTGCCCTGATGTGAACCAGCTGCTCCTGTGAACTTGTCTAATACCATCAGACAGTGAGAAACATTCCTTATGTAAATATTAATGCTATATTGCTAATATGATGTAATGATAAACATTCTTAAGTAACTGACTGCTGGAATTTATCCCAGTATTTTCTGCTGGCGATCTTCCTGTCTCACCTTCATCGTCAGTGTGACGGTCCTCTTCTCCTTGAACGATATCATTGTCCATGTTCTCATACTCGGCCCTCTTCCTAATGACAGCAATGACAATGACAGGGTGGTCAGAAGAGCACAGGCGTTACGAGCCATTTCACTGCAGAGCCATTAATATCAAGAAATATGCATGTGTACTAGAGTGTGTTTAAAAATGTACTGCTTGCCATGAAGCAGTTTTTGTTGAGCAGCCTTGTGAGCATTGCTCGTTTGAGCAATCGATACATATTGAGCTGTATATGATACTGTGTATTATTTAAACTGTTTTAAACTGCCCTAGTTTGCACTTTCATTTTCACACCTGCATATTAAGACCTGTAGAATTTTCCCCTTAGTCGTTGCTCAAACCTAATCAAAGCGTCAAATGTTTCTTTATGGATTATGGATGTTTGTGTTACTGCCAGGCTCAGAGAATAATTAGTTTGCTGAATGGCAAACATCACAGTATAATTACTGCATCTAGTTTGCGGGATGGAGACTTTGTTATTGCTCGGGTTAATCAGTGTGATGCTGGTGTCATTAAGTGCTATTTTTGTCATTTCTTTTCAAAAAGGTAATTACGAAAATGGCAGACAGTCATCGTTGACTGAGCTGTGGATTTTCAGTGTGGCCTTTGAGCTGATAGAGTTGATGATAAAGATGTGTGGAGTTTGCATGTTTCCCTCCTATTTCAGCGTGGGTTTTCTGTGGGTACTCCGGTTTCCTCCCACAGTCCAAAGACATGCAGGTCAATGATTTAAACAGGACATATGAAATTGCATTTACCTCCTTTGTACTGGCACAGCAACAGAAATCTCAGAGGCATCCTAAAGCCTGGAAACCTGGGTAAAACTGAAACTATCTGCTTTGCTAAATACCTCTGAGTTTGAGCATTTACATTTATTTTTGTGATTTGGGCTAAATTCCTCTGCACCTGAGTTTCATTAATTCCAGCCTTGATTTCAAATCTGACCTTTGGTGCTCCTCTCTCAGCAGCTGCTCCCGTCTGTCGGCCTCCCTGTGGTGCTGCTGCTCTCTCTCCTGCTCCAGCTTCAGCCTCTGCTCCCTCTCCTTTAGCACCTTGTCTCTCTGGGCCTGCAGGGCCTCCTGTCGCATCTGGATCTGCCTGCGCTCCTCGGCCCTCTGAGCCTCCAGGTGCTGCTGCTCCTGCTGCTGCTCGTAGGCCGACTTCACACGTTCCACCTCGGCGTGCGCCTCGTGCTGCAGCTGGCCGTCCTGATGCAGCCCCGGATGGGGACCCTTTGGAGAAGACAAACAGATGGAAGAGGACAAACATGTAGAGCAGGGAGGAAAATATTAGAGCAAATCAAACACACAGACCTGCTGCTAATTTCAGACATAAATGTGGACCTAAGGTTTAATTCATCCATTAGGAGAGTTTAAAAGATGAAAATGAAATAAAACAATGAGCACAGCACATAATGAGCAGGCTGTCATTAATCAAAGAAGTAAACAGGGAGGGAAGGCTGTAATTTATTCCGGCTCCTCTGGGAGTTAAGATAAATGATTAGCACTTCAATTTCAGCAGTAGCTGTGCCCCTGACATGGCAAGGACATGTGACTACTTTATGACTACATGATTTATGTTGCTCAAATTAGCTATTTCGGAAAAAGTTAACCACACCATATACAAGTCACTGTAAACTAGGATTGGGCCAGTGTAAAATTTTTTAATCCCGTTTGATATTAAGCTGAACACCAGACCAGATCAACGTACCAAATTTTACCACTGGATTTCGCACTAGACTCAGAAGCAAGTGCGACACGCAGCAAAACGTAATGACACCGTGTCCTAACAGCAAACAAGTGTCTGACTACTGTGTGCATCGCGTAACGTCAGAGCTCTGTCCATACTGAATACATCAAATATGCACTTCTGCTATGTCATGTAAACAAACAAGAAAACACATTTTATATTGAAATATTACAGGAAACAACACAAAATATAACCAACGGGAAGTAGCCATGGTTGTTATTAATGCTGGTCATGTGCCTTTCCAGCAATCACTGCTGATCTCCCTCTAGCCAGCTGTCTCCACATTTTGTTTTTTTGTAGTAAAAGTTGAGGGTATAGATAATTCCTCATTTCAACTTCCTGAATCAGTTGTTCCGCGTCAATTGTGGCGTGTTCAAAGGCAGCGACCGGAATAAATAGAAAAAGAGCGTCTGACACTTGGTCCTTTTCAGCCCTCTAAATGGAGGGCGCGCATATGTGAACACACCGAGAGAACTCAGACCCCGTACTCAGAAGACCTCAGGAGGTGGTCTGAGTTTGGTTCGCTTCAAGTCCGCGGTGCTGTTCACTTAACCCGTTCCTTGTAAACACTAAGCGCTCCAGGTTCGCTTTGCTCTTTGCCATTATATTTAGCGCTCTAGCTCACATGCTTTTGCACTGGGACGCTTGAAAAAACAGACAAAATAACTGTAACGCTTGCAAGGACTCAGGACAAGGAGTAGTTTGGTCCACAGAAGATACTGCGCGTCTCCAGATGTGAAATGTAGAATACAACAAACAGCAACAGTCTACAGCACAGAAACACTAAGTGTTTTCCTCTTATTTTAAGTTCATTGGAAAGAGAGGGGCTTCATAAGCGCACTGCAGTGCCACGTCAAAGTAAAACAAAACTATGTCAATATATATACTATACAAAGGCTATAGTGTGAACAGAAAGAGGACTGAGGCCCCATCAGAGCTGAAGTTGACCAGAAATAGAACTGAGACCTCTTTCAAATGAACTGAGTCTCTTTTCTGTTGGTCGACTTTTTGGTGCACTTTAAGAGGACTGAGTTCGGTTTGTTTACAATGGACTATATGTGAAAACACCCTAAAATTCAGCTCTTAACGGTGTACTTGTCACTTGTGGCCAGTTAGGACGCCTCTTTTGTTGGCTTAAATCCAAAATGTTGCCACACTGGTGCTCGGCTCACGGCCTGTCAGACACTAGTGGCTCCTAAACATAATATTGTTAATCATGTTGTCATATTGCTAATAATGATTCAGCACTGTGATGCTGTCAGCACAGGTTGCTGCTACCCTTTTTAATTTTCCAGAACATGTCATAATGACAATTACGATTGAGCCGTTTTGCAAAAAAAATCAAGCCAGTTTAAGCTGCTACATTGAATCAGACCCACAAAACCAGAACTCGACCCAACACTAAACTAGTAATACTCAGCTGAGATACAGAAAATCGAAGCCCTTTGGATAAAACTAACTAGTGTAAACCAGTTCTGACCGGTTGTTGCTGGTGTCTCTGTTGGTCCAGGGCGTTCTCATCTGGCTGTTCCTGCTCTTGCTCCTCCTCTTCCATCTGCTGCTCATCCTGTGGTTGGTCTGGGTCCTCCTCCAGCTTCTGAGGCTGTCCTGCTTGAGCCATCTCCTCCTCCGCCAGCTCCCTCCTCCTCTCAGCCTCTCCCTCTCTGTCCTCCTCTTTGTCTGACAAGGTGTGCTGGGACACGGTGGGGTGGGACTTGAGCTGGGACTGGGCATGCATCTCCTCCTCTTGATGGCCCAACTGAGGACAAAGCAACATGAGAAATAATTAGATGTGTGTTTTTATATTTACAGTATGCCTTTTCTCTTGATAGTAACGTGATTCAAAAACCCCACACATTACCCTGGACTCAGTGTCCTGGTGCTGCTGGTGATCCTGGTGATGGGCCCCTTGGGCAGGCTCGTCTTTGTGTGGCTGTTCCAGTATTGCGGCCTGTTGGTCTGCGTGAATATGGGACTCTGCTATGGCAGCTGCTTGCGGCTGCTGGGGGACATGGTTTTGTTCAGGCTGTCTTAGATTTGGTGCCCTGTTCAGGGACTCCCTCAGCTGCTTGTATTCATCCACCTGCACCTAAAGGGACCAACACACACACACACACACACACACACACACACACACACACACACACACACACACACACACAGGAGGGCTAAGAGAGCAAATCCTGGGAAAACTGTGTGATGATTGTGACAGAATACATTTAAACTGATATCCAGCCTAGTGCTAATATGATACTTAAGCTATGATACCTTACTCTGAAACATTTAAACATGCTTTTTAACAAAACCCTTGTTTCCCATTTTAAAAAGAAGCCAACAAACAGTCAGTGTTTTTTTTTGTTTTTTTTTTAATATTTTAAGCATCTATTGGAGTTTTCAAATTAAAGTTTGAATGTCTGGAAAAAAAAAATCCTCAACTGAGATAAGTGATTCATCGGACTGAATGTTTTAAGTCTTTTTTAACAGTCTAAGAAATGTACTATAACAGTGTACAAGCTGAAATAAATATTTTATTATTATGGTTATAAAAATGTAATTTATGGTGCGGTTAGATTGCTGCCAGACAGCCACACTTATACAGTGGGGTGCCTCCTCACTGTGCAGAAAGCGAAGAGCAAAGTGACTGGTATAATAATGTTGTTTCTGAAGGCTAAACCTGAAAAAATATGGGTTAAAGCAAAAATATTTCATTAGATAAAAATCTTGCATATTATTAACCTCAAAAGACACAGTTAAAAAAAAACAAGCACCAGTGTATCCAGAGATCATAAAATCAAACAATTCTGTACTATACAATAAAAGGTAATAAAATGACCAGAAATCATAATTCGGATTATTAGGTGTAAAATCATCATCATAAGGTCATCATCAGAGCAAGTCTCAATATCTGCGTCTTCATTAAATCAGACTGAATATGCCAGCTTGATAAGGTGTGTTTGCAGATGGGATTTCAAAGTGGAAAGGGAGTCAATATTACAAATGTGTGGGAGAGAGAGTTCCAGAGGTGGGGGACAGAACGACTGAAGGCTCTAGAGCCCATGGTGGTCAAGCGGGCAGATGGTGATGTGAGCTGGATTGCAGCAGAGGATTTAGGAGTACAGGAGGGTGTGTAGATATGAAGGAGTTCAGAGTTCAGACAGGTAGGAAGGGGCTTGATTATGAAGGCAAGAAGCAGAATCTTGAAATCAATGTGACATTTAACAGAAGCCAGTGAAGCTGCTGGAGAACAGCAGTGATATGATCTGTGGAGGGGGGTCTGGTGATGATACAGGCGGCTGAATTCTGGAGTTTTTGGAGACACAGCCATTACTCAGAAGCTAACATTACTCAGCCACTAACTCACCTGCATCTGGAAAAACATGCAGAAATTTTAACATTTGAACACTTTTCAAATCGTCCATCCAGTTTAGACCAGTGTACCATTAAAGGACACTATCTGTTATACACACACACACACACACGCACAGTCAAACTGAGCCTGAGGGTTAAATTCTAAAAATTCTTGCCAAATTCCTCCCCTCTCTCTTTATCTCGCTCCACTCTCTCCATTATATCTTTCTGGCTGATTGGCTGGAGCGTGCTTTAGATGTACTGCTCTGACAGCCCTGACTAAACTAAACCCCCTGGAGTGAAGCAAAGAGCTGTGTGTGTGTGCGCGTGTGTCCGTCCAACCAGAAGCACTGAAAGCAGGACAGGCTTTAAAATAAATTAGCAAATGCAGACAGACAGAAAGAGAGGGGAGAGTGACTGAGTATCTATTAATGCAGACGGAGAGGAGGAAAGCATTTCAAACAAATCAGCGGTGCACTGTATATTCAATAAACCATTCAGGCATTTCAAAGGTCGGTTTCAGGGAGAAACAGCAAACATCTGATCTAATTACCCAACAACCAAGCAACACCTCGGGCATCTTTATTTCTTCTCCACTGGGGATTGTACAGTCCGCTGCAGTAAACATTGTTTCAGCTTTCTTGAGAAGGTTAAAGGAAAGGTTAAAGGAAGTGTGGGAGGAATGCAGAGCAGGACGTACTCTCCAGATTGAAAGTATGACCTTGTCTTTCCTCAGCTTATGTGTGTTATTGACAAACTGTACAGCAGAAACAGAGACTCTCCATCACCTGGCTGTTTTACTCCATAAACACCGCCTTACTCTCTGTAGCTTCACTGCTAACATGCTAAACACACAAACCCATTTCATGTGGCAAATTAAAATGCATCTCTTTAGTCTTCCCATATGTCAAAGTCTCTTCCAGAGCCTTCAGCTACTCCAGGCGATAACACTTGCAACACTTGATGGAAAGAAAATTATGTGACTGAAATACTTGTGATGCAGCAATTTAGCATCAATCAGCTGTTGTGTTCAGTGACTGGAGTGAACAATGAGACTGTATCACTACACTGCCATCCTACCTGAGCTGCAGCCAGCGCACTCTTGTGGTCTTCCAGTGTCAGTGCGAGGTGGTCGTGGGCTGACTTCAGGTCCTGATGCCGAATCTGGACACACGAGTGCAACCAAGAGGCATGAACGAACCATTCATCTTTATGTAAGGCTTTAATTTGACATTTAAAGCAAAGTTTAAGAAAAGACAATGTGTGTTTTTCTCAATTTTACTGGCACACTTTCGCGCCTGACATCTTTATTTCCATTTCAGAGAAGCAAATTATTCGTACTGACGGGAAGTTGACAGATATGAGAAAAGAAACAGAACAGGTTAAGTCTCACCTGTGCGTCCTGTAGCTGTGTGTGAATGTCATGGTGGGCTTTCCTCAGCTGTTTATTTTCCTCTCTCAGGTTATATACACTATCTGCCATCACACAAATACCAAACATATTAACAGAGACGATCCATCTTAACACTGAACACATGAAACAAGAGTTATATTCTACAACAAAACATTTGCAAAAACAAGTAGAACTACTTGTGTTTTTCATATTTCTTTTTTATCCTTATGACTCGTGACAAATTCCGGTCCCGCTTATCAGTTCATGTTCTTCCTTGAATCACTGACCACAGAGTTAACATCTTGTATCACTATGAAAATTTAGTTTGAAGTAATAAGGCTTGAGGCAGATGGTTTTAAATAAATACCAAATGGTGCGATTTAACAAAACACTTTTATAGTGTCTATCTAAAAGCCTGCACATAAAACACTCACTGCTTCAGACATGCAGTATTTTATTATGTCAGAAGGTGGAGACAAAGTAAGACTGTTTAATAACAGCACCACTACAGAGAGCCACACTGCATTTGTGTGTGACTGAGTAGCGTTAAAATACAGTAACGTTTCTGTGTGTCCCCATCTGTACCTTTGAGGTGGGAGATTTCCACGTCTTTCATTTGCTGCAGTTTCTCGTAGTGCTCTTTGTGTTCGTCTAGCAGCCGGTTGTGGTCGTCGCCCTGGACTTGGTGCTGCTCCTGCAGATCGTAATACTGCTTCTTCAGGTCGTCATGCTGGTTCTGATGCAGACAGAAAACTACTGTCATCATATGACAATATATAAGGGATATATGAAGGCTCCTACAGCTTAAGTCAGGTTAGATTTAAGACTTAGAATGAAATTTTACAATAACCAAAATTGAAGAAAGCAAAAAAATATGAACGGACACATTTCAGAGTCCAGGGACATTGTACAGAAGGTCTCCTACTCCCTCATTCAACTTGTGTGATGGGTGTTTTGTCACCATGTTCAGACATCACAGTATGTGTGCTTTCTGTGTAGGCGTACATCTGAATGTCGTTCGGAAATGCGTTTGCTCCTGACCTTAACACTAACCTTAACACTGGTATCAGCAATGGGGGTGAAGGCGTTGTGGAGACGAGATCAGAAAAGTTTCTAAATGCTGGGCATCCATTCTGTACATTTGTAACATAAAACTTTGTGAAACTCAACACATTGCTGGCAAGTGGACTCTCTGGAAGGCTCGTGACTGAAAATTCCATTTTGTCTGATTTGAGGTATAGTGACAAATTTCAGTCAAAGCAAGTGTAATTTTTGAGATAGAAAAGTCAACTATGGCTTAAATTGAAGCTTATCAACTTCGGAAGTTTTCTATGTACAAGTGAAGCAGTGATACTGAACACACAGTGATGAAAAATAATCATTTTTAATGAGAGTTTGTCATTTTTTTGCTTTTTGGGAGCTGTTTTGTGTGATATGTTGAAATAGAAGCTCCAGAATCTTATTTTGCTACTTTCCCCTTTGTGTCAGGGTAGTCCTTGCCAAATTTCATACTTGTATAACTAGTTATGCCATCACAGTGCCCTAATATTTGCAGTTAAATGATTTTGCCAGAGATATTCCCGAGACCAAACGGCCCTGAGTTAGGGGTGCTCGTTATCAGCTTGTGATGGCCCAGGTTATAGGTTAACAGGAAATGATAAAGAAGAGAAAGCAGTAGAAAACATCATGAGGGCTGGACTTGGGTTCCTCAGAACTGACAAATATATGACATTAATGCAAAAGGCATTTGGAAATTTTGTTTTAATCAGATGTTACATAACTACTTATTTTGACATTTTACAATGCACCGCCCCCCTTCCTCCATCCGCACATACACACACATAAAAGAGAGGAAGGATGTAGTGTGGTAAGATCAGACAGTGTGTGTAACACAGACGACAGGAAGAAAGAAAGTTAAACACGAGGATGTCTGTGTGAATGACGAGAATAAAGAAACCTCCAGTGTACCAGTGTGTTTGTGTGTGAGGGGATTATCATGATTTATACCTTCAGCATCTGATGTTGCACTTGGAGAGTGTTGAGTCTGCCGCTGGCCTCTTGCTGTTTGAACATAAAAACAAAGGTTATGAAAAACTTTCAGCAGTTATTCAAAAAAAAAGAAACTTTGTAGGCTGAGATGAAATGAGTTATAGCTGATAGTGGTTGTTGTAGCAGCAGTATTTAACAAAGCAATGCAAGCTGACTGAAGATAATGGTCAGGTGATAAGAGACAGAGTATACTATAAGTTCAAAGACAGTTTTAAATGATGATACTTAGTCATAGCAGGTGTGGTTACTGTGTGGAAACATACCTTCTCCTTGTTGAGTAACTGTTGTGCGTCAAGTTTATAAACCAAATAATCTAGAAAAACAGAAACACCACAGGTCAACTTTTTTTTTTCTTACAAGATAAAGTAATTGTGTGATAACTTCGGGGAATAGTTTGCCTTAAATGGAAGAAAGTACAACACTATAATCATTCTGATGTCTTGTAAACTCCATGAAAACTCAAACTTCAGTCCATTCACAACAATGACATGCTGTCCCTGAATCATAAGTCCTCTGACACATCATTATCTTGTTTCAAAATAAAACACCCACGCTATTATACGTCTGCACCGCTCAGCTGCTGCAGAGGATGTTGTGGAAATGTTTAAAGGAATACTTCACCCACAAAATGATCATTTGTTTATCAATTACTCACCACGTGTTACGTTAAATTAGAGAAGAGAATGTTGTTTTTTTTGCATGCCTCTGTGGTGAGCAGGCAAAGAATCCAAAACAGGAGATAAGTTTTGATGAATTGAAGTTTAACAACAGAACTTATTCAAAGCATCAATTTACAAGCTCTCACACAACTTGTGCAGTATAATTCAAGTATGATGTCATGATAGCTTTATTGGTAGATTAATGATGTAGGGCAGGTGGTGGGAGGCAGGGTCAGCACTGACATCATACTTAGGGGTTGGTGGTTAAGACTCATTAGCAGCTCTTAGCAGCACCTGGGGGGAGAGCTGGAGAGGCCTTTGAGCTCAACGGGCACACCATGAGGGAGACGCCGGAGGCAAGACATTCAGAAGACAAAAGAGACTGAGAAAGCGTTTGACACGCCACCAGGAGTTATCCATGTAAATACAAATTCACTCTGAATAACCATGAAGAAGAGCTATCTGGCCGGCCGTCTGGTACAACTGAACAGCACCCGAGGGAGTCGTCTAGTCCGAGTGAGCTGCTCACGAGGAGCAAGAGCAGTGACCTGGTGGTGAGCAACCCACACAACTCCCCCAGATGGGAGAGGTCACGCTCACCCAGGGAAGTCCAGGCACATTTCTCACATCTAATGCAACATGTAGACAGAGACACTAAGTTACGGGCTTCCTCTACGTTTCTTCCTTTACTGTTGATGCATGCAAAAAAACTAGGGCTGTAAAAGTTAACGCGTTAATAACGAGTTAACGCAATGTCAATGTTTTTCACGAGTGATTAACGCACATAAACATTCTGTAATCGTGACCCTTAGCTCGAACCATAGTTTGGGAAATCAGGAACTGATGCAGCAGTAACGTTGGCAAGCAGAAACAAACATTCATGAGCAGAAATGGATATAGAAACAGCAAGTTAGGTTAACCTTTCCAAGTGTAAGGTTGGACACTACTTGTGTAATTATCTAAGTAATGTCACATTCAGGTCAGTATGTCCATCTGTTGTTGCTTGTTGAGCTCGACTTTTCCATGGTATGCTTTAAGCATATTTTTTGAGCATGCAGTTCCTTTGAGGTTATTCTGGAGAATATTCTGGACACTATTTGTCATTGTTCTGGATTGTTGTGACAATAATAAACATATATTTGCATAAAGCAAGCATATTTGTCCACCACCATGTTGATAATGGTATTAAAAACATGAAAAATATCCCTTTAAGGTACATTTAGAACGGATAAAAATCAATTTGAGATCAGTTGTGATTTAACTTTTGACAATCATGCATTTAAATAAAAATTAAAATAAAAAAAATAAAAAAATAAAACAAAATAAAATACGATAAAAATAAAATAAAAATATTTGAATGGAATGACGGTCCTAACAAAAAAAACAAACTTTTCTTCACAAATTAAATGTAACACAGGTTGAGTAATTAATACACAAATAATTATTTTGTGGGTGAAGTACTCCTTTAAGATGGGTAAAAACTTGTTAAATACTAGTACTATATTACAATTTATTTGCACATTACTTTTATTCAGCAGATGCCTTTGTTCAAGTTGACTTACAATAATTTCCCAAAGTCTGTATGGTTTACTGTAGATGTTATCTTTCTCACCTTCTTTGGCCTTTTTGTGCTCTAACCTCTCCTTCTGCAGAGACTTCTCTAACCTGGAGCGATGCTCGTACACCACTGAACACATACAGCAGAGATGGAGGGAGACAGAGGGGATGGATGAGGGGAAAGAGATGGAGAGAAATAACAGAGGTTTAGTGAGCAGTTTGAACTCTGTTTGCACCAGGTGGAAGGTAAACTAAACAAAAACAGAGCTGCAATACAAACATGTACACTGCACAAAACTTTTACACTCACAAAAGCTCAAACATGGATTTTTTAGAGAGCAGTAGGATGTGCATGTTATGGTTAATATGAGAGCCAGGTGTGATATTTATTCAGCCAGTCTCTGATCATCGGACATGACAGCTCCTGCCTCGGCAGACAGCTGTGGTATTCCTCACAAGGCCGGTGGTCCAGAGGTATTTACAAATACTACGAGTTCGGCTGAGGCTGCTTCTGCGCCTGGTGGGTGGTGTCTGCCGCGAGCAGTAGTACAATCACGAGGAAGTATATGTGATTACAGGAGAGTTTCTGAGAGTTGACTGAGATCCCACTTCAGCTCTTACATTCACTCATAATCTCTCCAGCTGTCCTCCTCTAAACTCCACACACTGTCACACAGAGTCTTGGTTTTTCCCTCCATTTTTCACCTTCGTCAGATTCAAGATTAAATCCATGAGATGGAAATAATCCCTGTGGGGAATTAGGGTCACTGTAGCAGCAGACCACAGACTGGAGATAATACAGTGTAATACATTGTTGGGAAGCTGATACAACAGATAGTTACACACACAAACAATGCAACAGATAAACAGCTAATGGCGGGTTTTCATGCTGCAGGTCTGTTTGTCTTTTTTTGCCAACTTCCATTCACCTGCTCTATTCATCCTCACATGAAGCCTCACTCATGAGCAATCTACCGAGTGAAGATTCTAGAAAACTCTTGTGAGCCGAGGCTCAGTGTGTGACTGTGCATATTCTGGCAGAAGGGAGACTGAAGCAAATAACAAACACAAAATCAAACAAAAGAGGAAGGAAGAGTAGAGGAGATGGATGGAGTCATACAGGAAGAAAATAATATTTTGATAAGATAATATTTAAACTGCAAACATCTAAACGCATCCTGCTCATACAACGCAATGTCTTAAGTTGAATATGCATATTACGCAATTTTAATATGAACTTCTATTCAGAAGATTTACATTAGTGACCACATTTACGTGCACACTAATCTTCCACTATTACACCGAACAAGACGATATTCTGAATTCAATACGAGTCGTGCAAAAAGCATATTCGGTTTGGATAATCTGAATAACGCCTTTTACCAAATTTAGCATTTTCTGATTAAGACATGTAGGATACGTCGATATTATTCAGGTTTTAAGAGCAGTCTTTTGGCATGTACACAGCACACTTAGAATATGTGTATCAATTGAGGTTTTAACAGACGATTGCAACACATGGTGTCTTGACTGTGTGCAGTCCACTCTGTGTGTTGTCATGAATACCCTGTATACAGGCCAACTTGCCAACAGTTTGCAAGGTTAGTGTAAGGATGCATGCTCAAAAGAAAAGTCAAAATTTCTAGTCAGAAAGAGAAAAACAGCTTTTAAACTTTATGAAAGTCCTGAATATTAACAGGTTTTTGGATGTGTGCAAAAAGTGAAAAGTGGAGGCTGTGTTTGCACGGTCCAACAAGTCCGCTTCTGGTGGAAAATAAAAATCTAAAAAAGTCCTATTTTCATGCAAAGAAGCAAATTAGCACACATGGCTCCAGTCGTTCCATTTTTTCAAATTTTGACGTGATGAATGACGTGTTAAGGCACCTTAATCAAAGTACACCTGACTGCACAGAAGCAGGAATATTAATGTAATCATTTTTAAAAACATGTAAACAGCTTAGTAGGAATATTGTCCTTTTGGAATAAGGGCAAAAACTGGAATATTTAGTTATAGTTATTTATTTATATATTATTGGTTATTTAGTTATACCAAACACACATCAACTCTCATTCTCATTAATGCTGTTGTCTATCCCTGATCTGAGGCTTATGCCATGGCTTGGTCTTGCACAAGACCCTGTGACCAGCACTGCTGTTGTAAGCCCACTTTTGTTGTGCATATGTATAAGTAAGTAAGTAAAATTTATTTATATAGTGCTTTTCACAGACATGGGTCACAAAGTGCTTCACAAGGGCAATATACAACAACAAAGAAATCATAGAGACAAAGTGACTGTGTGAGCCACGTAGTGAAAAGTGCACAACTAGCAAAACTATTTGCACACACACAAGAAAAAAATAAGTATTCACACTACACAAAATTTGAAAAAGTACATATCTGGTGCGTACAAGTTACCCAAACGCCTCTGTAAACAGGTGTGCAGGTGAGTCTTTAGCTGGCTTTTAAAAGAAACCAGAGTGTCAGCAGATCGTAAGGGAGTGGGCAGAGCATTCTAAAATGTAGGTGCTACGGCCACAAAAGCTCGATCCCCACGTGCCCCACGAGTGCGAGGGACAGACAACAAATGTAGTGCATTTAATCGAAGAGAGCAAGCTGAAAAACATGGGTGAAGTCGCTCAGCTACATAAGAGGAAGCCTGACCGATGCTCTGTAAGTAAGAATAAGAATTTTGAACTGGATCCTTTATTCGACACAGAGCCATGAATGAATTTTCATATAGGGGTAATGTGAGGACATCTATTTGATCTAGTTAGTAGTCTGACAGCAGCATGTAGTGTAAAGTTGCAAAGTTGTTACAGAATACAAAAGACTTTCAGTGCATTGATTTATTTACACTTTGATCACTGGCCTCATTCAACAATCAGCAATTATGAATAAAAGTATTTAGCAGATGACAGTGTCTCGCCCTAATGGCTTACTTTACTTGATTTGCAGGTTTACTAGTGTGCTTTTATTGTTTTGGCTCTGCAGATGCTCTCTAGTAGTAACAGAATGTCAAAATATTCAACATTCGCAAGTCACCCTCACATTTAAACAGAAATTAGTCAGCCATTATGAACGGTATTCTCACATTCACGAAGCAGAGAGAGGATTTTAAACCACATGGTTTGAGTGAGGTGTCACTGAACTCGTGTTTTTTTGGGTTTGTTTTATGTGACTCATTGTGTAACTTTGTGTTGATAATAATAGTAACTTCCATTAACACTTTGGTTATAAACACTCTGCGCAGATTTGTTCTATTAATATATTATTTCACTACTCCGACATGAAAATATGGACCCGCTCTAAATTCACAATTTAAATACAATGTATTCTGGCACTAATCCCCTGTCGTGGTCTGGGGCCAGCCTCTGACTCACCCAGCTTAACAAGAAATCTCTTCTTCCAGTTTCTTGCATGTTCTCTCAGACTCTCCTGCTTTGAGTTGGGGGGCTGGGTGTTCGTTCTAACTGATGATGTGGCTGTTCTTCCTCTTGAGCGCCAACTCAACAGATTCCAGGATAAAGCGTTAGCTAGACGATCTCGTAATAATTTCATCAAGATGACAAAACTGACAAGGATGAAGGGCAAAGAAAGGGAAGAAAATGTGGGCAGAGAGAATCAGCGCGAAGAAAAATGGAGAGCAAACCAGAGGAAAGCTCACACAGATGAGTCAGGTACAAAGAGGGTGAAGGTAAACAGAAAAAAACAGGAGAGACTGAAGGGAAACACACACATATACACACACAGAGTAAGAGTGAGAATGAGATTCAGACTTGATACTAAGGTGTATTAGGGTACCTAAACTTTTAAAGGACAAACATTAAATTCAAACAAACCTAAATAGCTTAACTCATCTAGTACTGAGTGCTCCTGCTTATTAGTTTGTTTCACTGACTAAATGGAAGGTATCAGGTCCAAGATTTCCACGTCCTGCCCCAAATTTCACCACAGTGATACACCAAAAGACAATGTGCTGCATTTAAAACCCTACTTTAGTCCAGCTGATGTAATACCCTCGAAATTTTTATTACAAGTTTGGAATGCGGTTGTCTCCCGCCTGCTTAATACAGTGAATACTTTCTACCTGTCTACCAGCTGTGTCCCTGACTATTTAAAGACTGCTTGTGTCCAGTTTTGTCTCAAATAATCTGGCCTTAGTCTCTCCATCTACGACCTGTTTCCAAACATGTGTTTATGGCTTTTTATGTTAGAAAAGACAGTTTCATTACAGTGTTAGAAAGCCCTGTCAGGCAGTGAGGCTTTTGGAAAAATCAAAGCAAAGATACCGCCTTGCTCTGAGGTACAAACGACCTTTTAATGACTACAGACGTTGAGGATTGCTCCATTCTTATTTTGCTAGACTTAAGTGCAGCCTTGAGACTTGACACACTGGATCATGACATTTGGATAAACAGATTTCAGCAGTGGGTT
Source organism: Cephalopholis sonnerati (assembly GCA_019142605.1). Classification (NCBI taxonomy): domain Eukaryota; kingdom Metazoa; phylum Chordata; class Actinopteri; order Perciformes; family Serranidae; genus Cephalopholis; species Cephalopholis sonnerati. The sequence goes on from JAGQAX010000013.1 coordinate 38,884,775, forward strand.
GGTTCCAGTAGGGATTTGAGTATGTTTGTCTGCTAGTTCAGTCATTCTTAAGGCGACAGCATCTCCTCTTTAGGGCCAATAATGTGCCAAAGAGTTCAATTTTAGGACTTATCTCATTTTCCCTGTATGTGCTTTCCTTGGGTCACATCATACACAGACATAGTCAGTATGTTTACATGCACAGTTTGAATGGGCCATTTAATTGGACTACTATCCTTGTCCCAGTATACAGGCATGGGAGGGTATGTCCGACTCTGCTACAATAGGTGGCAATATGCCCGCTTTCAGCTTGTTAATATTGGACCTTTTTCCGGTTGACCTATTACGTCACAGACCAAACAATCAACCAACAAGTAAGCTATGGTTAGCTCATGGCAAACTGGTACCATGGTGGACAACTTTACAGCTCTTTACATTAGGTGTTTGTGTGTGTCTGTGTGTGTGCATAAAAGTGGAGCAGCAGCCCCGACGCACAGACAGCAGGAGGAGAGACTGCTGCTGCATTATAATAAATTACACAAAATCATATCCAAGTAAGCTAACAGTTACAGATAAAAGAGCCGGTGACGTCAGAGCTTCTCAAAACTACCGTTGTCAATAATATAGCGCCATGGCCCATTTACTACTGGTGGAATTAATGGATTAATGGGGTTAAAGCTTTATACATCCGTGAGAAAAAGCCCATATTAGAAGACTGATCTCTGATTTTGTGAATTGATATCGGGACTTTCAAAAGAAGATTTGAATCAGATGAATCAATTATTTTAACCCAGCCCAACTGTTTCTTTCGTCCCTCCATAAATGAACGGCTCTGGATGAAGATTTCACCATGTTGTGACCGGCTTCTTCTTCTGTTAGGCATTGAATGATTTTAACTTCCGGGTCAAAGCCCGGGGCGAACACTGTGGAGCATAAACCAAGCACCTAAGCCAGTTTGAGTCCAGTTGACTATACACATGCAGGAGTAATTCGACTACCAATCACACTGTCTGGGTGTGTTAGTCCGACTTTGAAATAGAAATTTGAAATAGTACAATTTCAGTCAGACGAAGATGTTTACATGTATTTTAAAAGTTCGGTTTTAGTCTGACTAACCATTAAATTGATTTTCTTTAGTGTCAAATAAACATCCTGAGTGTTTCATGTCGTTGTTATGCACATGATGCCTACATGTCTCCATAAAGGCTAATGCCCCTTCTGATCTGTTCTATCTGGCTAATCAAATTTAGAAAAAAATGAGATTCTTATCACTGGCCTTGAAAAATACCTGCATGTGCAGATCAAGAAATATCTTGGGGCCATGCTAATATCATCAAGCCTGTGCTAAAAACACAGGTCCATATGTGAGTCCAGCCTCAGTTCTGAATACCATATCAGCAAGCTCATATCATCTAAATGAATGTATTGTTTTCTTTTGTGTGAAGCGCTTTGTAACACTGGTTTTGAAAAGTGCTTCACAGAGAAACTTTGTCTTTGCTATTATAACTGTATAAACATTGAAAAACACTGATGTTTAAATCTGTTCCCATCACCTATTAGACACTGTATTCACTGAGCTATCAGTGGATGCTGCCATGACCTGAGTTCAGTGTTGACAATACAAAGTTTTATAGGATTATGTGTAATGCTCCTATCTTCACATCATAAGACTGTAACATGTGACCTTCAGGTTTAATACCAAAAAAAATGGATGAAATCCAGAAAACTTCAAATAAGCTTCTTTCCAACTTACTTCTGTTAATACTAACTGACTGCATGTATTTCTTCCAACGTCTCTGAGCTTGATCATACGTATGATACATGAGATTAGGGAGGTTTTATTTTACTTGCTGGAGGCTCTGTACCCTCTGAGCAGTGAGAAGTGCCAAAGATGAGGCCATGTTGCTCTTAGCTCAGCTCCGTTTAGGCCACTCCTCACACACACCCTCTCTCTAGGGGACAGCATGGACAAGCAGGGCAACAGCTACAGAGAGGCTACAGTCTAAAACGGATGTTATTAAAATGTGCATTTGAATTATTAAAACCCACTAATAGTACCACAAGGCAAAGTCATAATTTTCATAGTTTATTTCATACAGAAAGTCAATGTGCCTCACTTAAACAAGTACTTATAAAACATAACAGGACAAGGTAAAGAGAGGAACTGGTCAAAATAATGAAATAAATATTCTACTTCTTCTTGTTTACTTTGCATTTCAAAGCAAGATGAAGTACAACCCAATCTCATCCCCAAACTCTGAACATATTGGCTATCGGTCTAATGATGATAAAGCCTCTAGTGCAGTGGTTCCCAAATGGTGGGTCGCAGGTCCATTCTGAATGGACTACAAGTGACTTGCAAATGCATTGAGTTTGTAAAAAACACACTTTACTTTTAAGTACAGTGAATTTCCGGCACAAAGCTTTTATTCTGAAGTGCTGTTTCCTGCTGTAGAGTGAGTGCTAACAAGTATGGCGCTGAATGTATTACACTTTATGGACCTCAAATTAATGACTTAAGACAAATCTGGACCCTGTGGCTGGACCAGTTGGGAACCACTGTTCTAGCGGATATGCGAGCCAAGACTTCCTCTTCCATGCAGCGGCCATTTCTGCTACTATATATATAAATGCCAATACATTTTTGAAAAGCTAATATAAAGCTAAACTGTCGTCGAACAATAGCCAATGGGTTCCTGGGACTGCTCTTCAGCCTCGCCCCACGCACTGTTTACCTGCCGTTCAAACATAGATGGTCAGTACTACTCAGACTACAACAGGAAACGGGAACACCAAAATCTTGTCCCGTCGCCTACAGATTCTGCTTACGTATGCAGATGTCGGTTTACAGAGATTATATAAAATATTGCAAGATGACAACATCACAAACTACGACCTAAAAAAGAACTTACTGAACCCACCTCTCATCACTGAATGTTCCCACTGTAAAATTAGTGATGTAGTACAGACTACTATTCCTTAAAAACATTCTTCACCAGCCCTTATCTCATTCAAATCTCAATGAGCATGAGAACCAACATTTATTGTTTGAGGGTTTCCCCTCAGGCCAATGGAGCGTTTCCCTCGAGGTGTGGTTAAAGTGCATCGGCAGAGCAAGAACAGAGGGCTCTTTATGGTGGTGACCTTTACTGGCCTACTGGTTGAGATGTGGAGAAGACTGGACTGGTTAGATTTGGCGGAGCTGGTGTGCACCGTGAATACTATCAATCACACAGGGAAATGGGCTCCAAGATTTCATCTGAGGAGTGTTTGTGTAAGTGTTCACACTTCTTCCCTTGTGTACACACAAACACAAGAGACCAGTGCAATTTAAAAGGCAGTGAGATTGATTACAGATCTTATCTTACTCCCATAACGCACATGGTTCATATATGCTGTAGAAGAACACCTTACAGAATGACTACTGTCTCCAACTGGTAATCTGACTCACATAATCTTCCATACATCCAAGTCAAGCCCCACACTGGGCCACAACACGAGCTGATTCAGGATGCACATCAGGTCACAGAGGAAAAATATGTTTTAGCAACCGCAGATCTTTCTTTATTTTTAACTTTCTCTTGTATGAGCAGGCAGGGGAAACTTCTGCAAAGCTGCCGAAAAAAACATACTGTGGCTTTCAAACTATCTCCTCCTATGGAAATTCCTGCGGCTTTATTTCTATTTCCTTCTCATAACCATAACCCACACAGGTACCACAGAGAGGAGGATTAGGCCCACTTGTGTTTACAGTAATAATTCTGCCTTTATTCACACAACTCAAAAATCCATTTTTCACATGTGACCCTAATCCTCTTCCACAGGACCCTTTATGCACGGTAGACCCATAAAACTTCACAGAAAACGGTTATTTTTAAAAAATTTTTTACATGAAAGGTTACTCAGAAGACATAAGCTAAGTGGCGTCAGTTTCCACAGGTTGGACAGGTGGGAACTCGACAAGAGACTCACTTATTAATCAAGAAAATAATGGACTTCAAGATGAGAGTGAAAGTGCAGAGAGATTTGGACATTTGAGACCCCTGACCCCAAAAATCTTACAAAAAATCCTAGAAACAAAGGCTAAGGTCCTGTTTATACAACGATTTCAACCAAAAACGGTAAACTTTAGTTGTGTTTTGGCTGATCGTTTACACGACAGCGGCTTTTTGAGTGCCTGAAAATGCAACGTTTCGAAAACAGGTTCCAGAGTGCAATTTTTGGGAAACAGCACCGTCTCTGTTGTCATGTAAATTGCAATATGCAGTTCCTCTGAAAATGGAGACTTTTCGCACATGAGCGATACGGTTCCAGTCGCTACGCATGCGCGAGAAAGTCGACCATCACAACAACAATGGCGGACTCCTGAGCTCTGTCTGTGCTGCTCACCCTGTTGAATTTATCAACGCTTCACCAGCAAAGTGTAGATTTACTGTAGCAACTCAACCTTGTCCAGACAAATGTTCGTGCGGTTGCCATTTTGTTTGTTTAAACATCACCACTCTGTAGAAGGAAGCGCATATGCACAGGCACATGTTGTTTCATTACAAAGTCACAGTGCCACCTACTGGCCTGGCATGTATACTACAGCGTTTTTGGTCATTTTTGCGGATCCGTGTGCACGATAATTGTCATCAAAACGTTGTCGATTGAATGCGGAAGTTTTTCAAAACGAAAATGAGAAAAGATTCTCAGTTGATTGTTTTTGTGTTAACATGGCCTAAAATAAAAAAAGTGATTTAGAGTTAACATTCACATTTGCCACTGGCTGTGTTCCAGATGTACGCAGCCAACCTGAACTTCTCATTATTGTTAAATAATACAAACAAACAAAACAAAAGTACGGGGTTTGTTAAATCCAAGGATAAAGTCAATCTCTAACTCCAAGACCATTAGCATTTATTTTATCTCCTGGTTAAAAACAAATAATTTCACTGTTGAGATGAGAGCACTCATTTCAATACACAGCAGGCGACAACAGTGTTGGTGATGTAAAAATATTACAACACTCATTTGGAGACGGCTGCAATTATTCCATTTGATTAATGTTTTGCAAATGACAAACACTGGTGTTTCTGTGTGTGTGTGTGTGTGTGTGTGTGTGTGTGTGTGTGTGTGTGTGTGTGTGTGTGTGTGCGGGAGGGGTTGAATGGGTGTTAAATCACAGGGACACATTTGTCAGAGTGCATGCAAAACCACAAAGTGCCAGTTGATCCTTTTAAATGACTGACAACTGCCAGCCTGTGGTTGTAGTGGGCGACAGTGAATCAATATGGCCGGCTCGCAGGCCCCAAGCTATGGCCCACCTCTAAATATAGGACACAAAAAACAGCAATCAACTGTCAGCCATGGATATCAAATGGCGCAGACTGAACGATCCATCACTTCACAATGAAAGTAAGGGTGTGGTGCACAAATTGAGAGATACAAATGGAGTTAAGCAACACCCGCTTTATTCAGAGTGTCACATTATACTGTTACACCTTCTGTTTCTGGATACATCTGCTTTGCTGCAGCTTTTTGAAAAATGAAATAGGATCCATTTGTGTTTTATGACGACCTGAAACTGACTAAAAGAAGCTGCTCACCTCGGGGAAAACTGATTCAATTGAGGTGGAAGTTTTACACTGCTTTACTTGAGGTGCTTTGTTTTTTATCTTGTTAAAAGTGGGGCAGCTGTCCGCCCCCACCCAACTATCTCTGTCTTACAAATGAACACAATAAAAAGTATGAATGCAAAGGAAGTAAAAACATTTCTCATATAAGGCTGCACACTTGGAAGTCCTTACAACTCCCACCAAAGCTATCAACTGTTAAACAACATGATATTAGTCACAGGGTGCTCCACATGACAACAAACACAGGCTTCTGTGAGACAAACATGACAAGTAGGAGCTTAAGCGCAACTTGATGTTAGGTCTGCTGGACCAAGCTGTAGACGACGATAAAAGAGATAACTGCTGTTTAGGTGGATCAAAGGCTGCATTAAATTAACAGGTCCACAGTCTGGGCTCAAACCCCGACACACTATGTGACTCCCTAATGTGGGCACAAACCTTGTCCTGAAAACATGAAGCCATGTAGGAGCAGGCTCTCCACCCAGCTGGTAATTTTAAACTCATGGCATAATGGCATGACACAAAACCTCACATCCTGTCAGCACAGCAGAGTGTGTTTACATGGAGGGAGTAAATATGTGAGGTTACTGTAGGGCAAGACAGTTTAATCTATGTAGCGGGGGGGGGGGGGGGGGGGGGGGGCACACAAGAAGCTTGTGAGGTTTTTAATAGAAACATTCTGTTGGTAATATAGGGAGACATACTGTAGCTCTAACCGTGGGAGTGTGTGTCACTATTTTAGAAACATGGCAATGAAGCAAATATGATAGCCAAAACTGATTTCCAAATATGAATGTTGCCGTTTTAGTCATGTTTCATGACTGTAATTGAGTAAGTGGTGAATCTGTGTCAACAGAGCTTTATAACAAAGGCATCTTATCACATTTTGAAGTGCAGCCAGGGATACTGTGAAAGAAAAATCCCTGATCCACACAAACTGGTATCGAATTTTCTTTAGAAATTTTGTATTAACGTTCAATACACAGGACTGAAACTAGAGCTGAAATGATTTTTTGATTCATTGATAAAGAGACTGACAGAAAACTGATCTTCAGCTAGTTTGATTTTCCATTAATTTCAGTCATTTTTCAAGCAAAAATACTAAATATCTAAAGTTGTAGTTGCTCCATTGTGAGGTTTTGTTTTCTTAGTCTTCTTTTAAAATTGATCATTTTGAGGTTTTAGACAAAACAAGCTTCCTGAAGACATCCAACTGGGTTTTGGGAAATAGTAGCGAGCATTTTCCACCATTTTCTAACATTTAAAATGATACTATTACTATTTTTTTAATAAAAATAATCATCAGTTGTAGCCCTAAAGGGGACCTGTTATCACTCCCCATCTTTCATATGTTTCTTATTCAACTTAATATCAGTTATCAATGTTTTATGCTGCAATAAATGGTTTGTTTACATCAGTAATGCATGCTAACATGGTACGAAAACATATGCAAAACACACAAAATTCTTATATCTCAAGTTGAAACCATTCAATATTAGGGGTGGGAGAAAAAAAAAATCGATACACCATAGTATCGCGATACTTTTTTGCAATATTGTATCGTAAGTATCAATGTTTTTATTACATAAATTATTAACACTACAAATACAAACATTTTGCAAAAAAAAAAAAAAAAGAAGTGAGACGAACAGACTGAAAACTTAATCGTATTAGATGTTGACAAAGTTTTCCTTTGGGGATATAGTTTACAGTTGAAAAGGGCAGTAAATCGCAATATATTTTACAGCAATACTCAGCATATCGCAACATTTTTGAAACCACAATGTTGTATCGTGACAATATGCTACCCTATTCAGTATACCCAGAGTAAATATGGTAGGACCTACACTGTTGACAGGGAGATTAGAGAACATTACAACATGACCACATCAAAACCAAAAGTGTTGCAAAAAAATACTGTCAACACACAATATCAGGATGCTGCAGCTGTGTACCCAGCTGCCTCATGCCTCAAATGGTTTCAAAAACAAAGCCAATCCTCTAAGTAACATTTTTACACCTTTGCTTGAAACCAAGGCGAGTGTGCCCTCTTTCCCTCCTCTGTTTCCCCAGCTGTGGCAGACAGAAGCAGATGTTCTAGCTGACCTCGTGACTTTAAGGTATCTGAACACTGTTGAGGTGAGCCTGGGGACACAGTGACTACAACCAGGTGTATGTTTTTGTGTGAGCACGCTGTGCATGTGAGTCTCTCTCGCCTCCGGTCAGCGGTAAACCTCACTTGTGTGGGGTCTAATTTCAGACTTACAGTGGGCCTATGCAAAAGGAAAGCCCATCCAGCCGAGTGAACCCTCTGTTGAACTTTACAGCTCAATCTGCTCAGACCTTAACCTGGTTTATCACAGGATTAGGCCACTTAAGGTCAAAGGTCAAAGACAGGCTCTTGCTAAATCGCTGCTTGCCTCGACAGTGTAGTTACAGTCCAGTTAGGTCAGACAGCAGTTTCAGTGAAGTCACTTTGGCATTTGACACACAAACACAAACAAGTGCTTGGCATTACAACCTCCACCCACTGTTTATTTTTGGATAATATGACACCAGAAAACTTCAACATTTTTATGGGTTTACTGGATGCCGAACTGAACTATGCTTGGTAATGAATCATAATAAATCCTAAAGTTTGGTTTAAGAAGTGTAAGCATTTCACAACAAACACGAAATTAATAAAATTGCAGTTTTGTTGATGGAGTCTGGCTACACCGAAAAGACACTGAGTTCTCACGCTCATCTCAGTCACCCGAAAAAAACTGGTGGGTAAAGTCAGGTCATTTGGGACATCATATCAAATGTGACAAATGAGGTTTACATTTTTGGCTCTTTGGAAATTATCAGCTAGTCACCAAATATGTATTATATTGTTTCTACAAATGTCCTTTACATGACATTAATTTATTGGTGAAAGATGTTTTTGGGTGTTTACTGGATGCCGAACTGAATTATGGTTGGTATTGACTAGTAATACGTCCTCAAGTTTGGTTTAAGAGGTGTAAGCATTTCACAACAAACACGAAAACAATAAAATTGCAGTTTTGTTAATGGAGTCTGGCTACACCCAAAGACACCGAGTTCTCACGCTCACCCCAGTCACCTGAACAAACTGGTAGGGTGAAGTCAGGTAATTTGGGACATCATGTAAAACGTGACAAAGTTTTTAATATAATATATGACATTAATATTTGAATATTAGAAGCCAGTCACCAAACATGCATTACATAGTTTCTACCAATGTCCTTTATGTCAAACAATAATTTCAGTGGTACATGACGTTTTTAGGTGTTTACTGGATGCCGAACTGAATTATGGTTGGTAATGAATCGTAATAAATCATCAAGTTTGGTTTAAGAGGTTTAAGCATTTCACAACAAAGACGAAAACAATAAAATTGCAGTTTTGTTAATGGAGTCTGGCTACACCCAAAGACACCGAGTTCCCACGCTCACCTCAGTCACCCGAAAAACACTGGTAGGGTGAAGTCAGGTAATTTGGGTCATCATATATAATGTGACACATAAAGTTCTACATTTTTGTCTCTTTGAATATTAGCAGTCAGCCACTAAACATGTTTTACATTGTTTCTGCAATGCCCTTCATTAGTCTAAGACGTTAAAACAATAATTTAATTGGTCCATGACGTTTTTAGGTGTTTACTGGATGCCGAATTTAACTATGGTTGGTGATGAATCATAATAAATCCTTACGTTTGGTTTAAGAGGTGTAAACATTTCACAACAAAGACGAAAACAATAAAATTGCAGTTTTGTTAATGGAGTCTGGCTACACCCATGCGCCACCGAGTTCTCACGCTCACCTCAGTCACCTGAATAAACTTAAATCACATCACCGTCACTGTGTTTACCTTGTAGCTGTGCCGAGAGGGACTCCTGATGTTGCTGATACTTCAGTGCCATCGCCTCCGTCCTCTTGAGCTGGTTGTGCATCTCATAGGATATCATCCCCCCGTACATCACCCCGCAGACCACGGTGACCAGCAGGAGACACTGGAAGATCCTCCGCTGCCTCCGGGAGCACACCCCGCTTCCCATGGTGGACCCGCACCCCTCCCCGCTGTCTGCGCGAGCAAACCCCGTCTCTGCTGCTGGAAACTTCCGACTCAACTTTTTACCTCCTGGTTTAGACTGCAGCTGACCCCGGTCTCCTCACTCCCCGAGCATTTCCAAGCAGAAGTACGAGTTAAGAGCTGCTACTTCCCGATGTAAACATTATTTTAGCAGCGCCACATCCACTCGCGACTCTCCCCTGTGACTTCAAAGTAGCCGCTCAGATTTTCTCTGGACTTCCCGTCAAACTCCTGCTCTCTGCTCAAATGCAGCACAAACCGAGGCTGGACACTCCAGATTTGCGTCCTCGCTTCCCCTCGCAGGCTTTGGCTTCTGCGACGCGACTCAAAGAGCCTTATTGCGGCAAAGTTGAAACCTCAAGTTCCCGACGAGGCCTCCATAGCACCTATAACTTTAGTTACGTGTCAGCCCAGCAGCTGCCTGCCATCCGAGTACAACTCTGGAGGAAGTCCCTCCTCCGAAAAATCATAAATTTCCCTATTCCCGCCCTCACAGGAAAACATTTGATCGATTGGTCGCCAGAGGTTTCGATCAAAAAGCAGCTGGGCACGAGAGGGTGGAGGCTTGTTTCCCCATCACACAGACCTGGTGTAATCTTAATATAAATCCTAAATAATTAACTGATCAGTGTTAAAATACAGTGTGTCACCCTGCAGCTGCTTTGAGTCAAACTACAGTGATTTCAAGCCCCCTTACTGATTTTAGTTTAGTTTAGTTTTTACTGTTACTCAAGTGCAAGTCCCCAGTACCTCATGCACACACTGTATGGATAAGGGAAGTCCTTAATTTTGTTAAACTGGAAAGAATCAGGTGTATAATTAGGGGCACTTATGGGAACACTTTTTCAGTATGTACCACAGCTTGGACTTTCCAGATGTTCTTGAATGATTGATGATCTATTTTACAGACATTAAGTTGTGATGTGACAGACAGTTGTCTGACCAACAACCATTATATTATGTTTTAGTGTCATCATATTTAATTTTATACTATGTTGTTTTGGTCTTTGTCTTGTTCTGGGTACTGATTTGGTTTGTAGTATTCGTCTTGTCTTGGTTTTGTACAGTTCTTATTTTATTTACCACTTACTTTTTTTCTTGTTTAGTTTATTTATTTGCACATACATGTATAGAAAATACAGGAAAAAAATAAATTAAATGTTAAAAGGTTGTGCAGGAGAGGTTAGAAACCAAAATTAGCATATAAAGATACCTCCCATATTAAATAATAACAATTATACTTGACATAACATAAAACTATTTTTAAATTAAATTATTTGTAGATTAGTTTTGGTTATTGCTGAGTACATTATATTGAAATATGGTGAAGTCAGGTAATTTGGGACACCAGGTAAAATGTGACAGATAAGGTTTTACATCTTGGGCTCTTTAGATAAAAGCAGCCACTCACCGAACATGTTATTTCCTTTATATGAAACAATATTCTTTTGGTCTGAGACAAATATATGTGCAGAGCAAAGATTAAAAAAAAAAAAAATCACTGGTCACAGAACTTGCCAGGAAAGCCACATGGCATGTTGATTTTCTGTTTCTGCAGCTAAAAAAACAAGGATATAATAAAAACAAAAATGATTGTAGAGTGTTGCATTTTATCAAATGTTTGACTTATAATCAAAATATTTTAATAATAGACTTTACTTTTTGATGGGAAAAGGTTTTGAGTGAGCACTTAATGGGACATACAACTATCAGACTCTATCACCACCTTCAAATCCCGCCTTAAAACTCACCTGTTCAAACTAGCATATTCACTATAATCTTGGGACTGGAATGACCTCACTGTTGCACTTTACTGTTTTATGCATTGCACTTTGTTATGTTTTTGATTGAGTGTCATGTTTTTATTAATTGTTTTTATTGTCCTTTTGTACGGTGACCTTGAGTGTCCTGAAAGGCGCCTATAAATAAAATGTATTATTATTATTATTATTAATGCATTCAGGTACAATGGGACAAAAAAAGTTAAGCTAAAATGGGACATTTTTCTGAAGTGAAACAAGCATTTCAGGCAACCAGCTGCCATAAAAACACCAGTTATGCCAAGTGTGCCACCCTGTCATATTACTGACATATACATATTTTAGTATTTTTGTCACTTAAAAATATTCTAAAAAAATAATGCAGTGAGTCAAGACTTAGCCATCATTGTTACATGTATGCACGTCCATCGTAGATGACATGGCACCAAGAAAACAGGCCGCAAAAAAACAGGAAGAACATAGCAAAAAAGTTGAACAATAATTTTGAATGACTAGCCACAGCTTACATGAAGGATTTAATTAATTAATTACTGAACTAACAATTGGATTTAACCATTTAAAACTAAACAAACACGACTTTCCCATTTTACCTGAACATGACATCAGAGTGAGGTCAGGGTACATGATGTGTTTGAAGGTCCAAACTATCTAAATTATTTTACTTGACAGCTTATTTTCTTTATAGAAATAAAGCAGAGAACCATAACAAGATATAAAAGCAACACTTGAGGTTGTCTTCAGAGTTTTAGGTGCTTTTCTTGGTAATCTACCAAAAAGTGTCCCAATTACCAGACTATTTAGTACATCTAACACTCATGGGATGAGGAATGTATTGAAACGTAACAATACCATCCAGCATAAGGTATTTATTTGCTTTAAATATTAACTTTAGACACATAAATGCGCAAAACAATTAACTATGTATCTATTATGTAAATAAACCTACCAACATGTCCAAGTATAAAACAGTAACATTAAAAATCATGTAGACATTTGTCAAACTGAGCAGAGGATACCTGTAGTCATAGATACAGGTGTAGGTGTTTCGGTAGGGACACGGGAGACACGACCCCCTCAATATTTAGAACATGTGCATTTGTCCCACTGCAATTAAAATCATGAGAATAGCAGAGGTTTGTTTTAACTAAATTAAAGACATTTACAAGCAGAAGAGGCACAAATTAGTGCAGAAAATAATCACCAGAATGCAGGAAATTAAGTGAGATGCAAAGTTTTCTGGCAGAGGACCCTCACTAGTTTCAAACGTGGAAATGAAACCTATGCTCTTGCTTGTAGTTTACACGTTTGGGGGTGATGAAGGCCTTTTAGCAGTGTGAAAGTTGCGTCTCATGCCATCATAGAAGAAAGCCCTCATAGCACTCATAATGTGACATATGGTTAATATCCATTGAAAATTATTTATTAGCTCTATTTACTTTATTATAGAAATGTGTCTTTTGTTTCTTTTCTCGTGAAAACATGACAAATATCTTGACTGAGGATTTACTGTGTGTGGCAGTTTATTTAGATTTTGTACAATATAAATACAGTAGTTTGACGTACAGTTAACAACATGATTGTAAATTATACTCAAAGAAAATAAATATATCATAGCAATAGTGTCACCATGAAGTAAAAACTAATAAACACTACATGTTCTACAGTATACAGTAATAACATATACAATAAATATGTAGTATCTGTGTCAGATTAAAAAAGTATATCAGGCTCATTTAGAGGGAATTGAAAAGGGATCAAGGTATAAATCGTGCAATACAAAAATAATCTGCAAAAACCTAAAATAATGTTACTCTTATTGCATATATTGGCAAATAAATTTCATTTTCAGTAAACTGATTCAGAAAAAATGCCTCAATATCTACAGAATTCCACATTATTTTATCAGCTGACGAGCTACGGACAGAAACAAACAAGCAACATATACTTCACAACTGTGATTTTCTAAAAACATTGTCGTTTAGATGCTACCTAATGAATTGTATAATTCACATTTTTATATGCAGCATGTGCTCGACTGATTTTCCTTTCATGTAGAGACAGACTGATTGCACACTAAGAGAACTAAATCATGTCCACACTACGAGGTAGAGAAACCTGCAGATCTCTGCACGTACAGTACTTTAGCGATGCACATGACCAGATGACACTTACACACTGTGTAACAACATTTGGCACAACACTGATGAGCTGTTAGTTTTGCTAATGATCTAAATTAATATCCAATAACTTCAAGTGCTCGTCGTTCAGTCTTTGAACCGCAGTGACGCCAATGAGAAAAAAGTGTTTTAAAAATAAATGTGACTTGACAAGAGCATCTTCTTTAAACAGGCGTGACAGCACAGAAACACATCTTAAATGTGCAAAATAATTTTGAGCCTCATTACTTTAACGAGTCTTCAATAACATCCCATTAATCTTCCTATTCTTAGATCCATCTGAAAATATTATCGAGCAGTAATGTCTTCTTTAATGAGTGTTTTCGGATGTCATGATGTTACAAAAAAGGATGCTATTACAAGAAAACAGTTAATGCTACTCACAGCACGAACAGAGGCAGACATGTTTTTAGGAATAAGAGAAGGTACAAAGAGGAAAAAGTTTCACTGCATCTTCTGAGTAAAAATGTGGCTTAAATAAATCACTGTAAATAGCTAATAAATTTCACTTAATTTAAAAATATTTTAGTTAAGAAATGGAAATGCAGTGCATTTATATTAAGACTTATTTAATTTAAAAAGGCACAAACAAGGTGTTTGTCTTGGACAGCAGATTTTGGACCAAGAACGCACATAAATGCAACATTTCTTGAAATTGAAATGAGGTCATAAAACACCTGTAGTTAAATCTTCACGTGGAGCAATGGCCCCCTGCACACGTTCACACACCGGCTATTTAACGTCATAGAAACTATGAGTCTAGTATTGGAACGTTTGGCTCATGACACATCCTGTTAGCCACAATTAACCATCTGTAAATGGCCACCAGAAAAGAAAAAAAAAAGAAACTTCATATTTTTTTGCACTTAAATATCAAATCAGGTAAGGCCCAATCACCCTAGTATAATACTGCAATCCTCTACAGCCGTATTTACCCTGTCAAAATGTGTAAATATAACAGGCACTTCATTCTCCCATAAAGCTTGCATTTGTGAAGAGACGTCTGGCATTAAGCCGCCTCCTCCTCTGGGTGTGTATGGTCCCATGTGGCCAATAAAAATACAGCTATTCCACCCAAAACAGAGTCAAGAAATCCCCAGTGGAGGAATGTATCAAAAATGACAGTACTCGTAACCAGAGAAAGATTTCATTGATGCTAACGTGCCTGCCTGGAGACTAACAGAGAGACGTGTTTCTAACGTGGTATTTAATTTAACAAGATCCCCGGTGTTAAGAAAAATGTATTCGTCAGATAGTGACTGTAGCTTTTCCTGTCCTGTAACCACAGCAAACCATACGAGTCGATCATGTTTGTCCTCCTAACAGCAGAAAATCAGAGTATAAGGGTGCACAACATGGCTGGTGATCAGTGACCTCGGACAGAATGATCCAAAACAAACCGAAGCCTGAGCAGCTCATTCTTGACTGGGTCGTCCATGTTGGTATCCATCCTGTGTCCTACAACACAGACAGCTCCACTTCCTCACACAGCAGAGGCTCCACCTCTGGGATGCTGAGCAGTGTGCTGCTTTTGGCAGAGTTGTTCTTCCTGTACATGACGAACTGGGCAGTCACCTGACTGAGTTAAGGCTCAATAGAAACATACAGAGTTAGGCCCCTATCACACAGAAAGCGTTTTGCCGCTTGTAAAAACAATGCTTGCAGCACCGTTTTATTGTTGCCAGGCAACCACACCATCATGTCCTTATACTAACTTTCCCATGAAATCAATCTACCGTTTTTTTTGACTGTTTTTACCCTTTTTTTCCACAGTAACTAGTATCTAGCTCCTAAAATGTTCAGACAGAGGATACTTGCTGTGAGAGGCTGTCAGCAAATTGTTTGTTGGGCACAGGGAAACGGAGATCTGTGTGGGTGCGTGAGACTCTATTATAAAGAGGGTGGATCACAGGAGTACCACCAGTTGGTCCAGGAGCTTCGCCTCGATCATGGCCGTTTCCGGGCATATTTCAGGATAACTCAGAGGCTGTTGGACAACCTTCTGTCTAACGTCGTGCCGTATAGCTCTGGGCATCCAGCAACTACTACAACCAGTTTAACCTCCATTGTTTACCAACTGTAAACTTGTTGTTGTGACTACTGCCTATCTGATTGGACTATGGGAAACAAAATGACAAAAAAAGAGATGACATGAGGCGTGTTTCCACTCTGAGATGAAGTTTTTTCAACTCGAGGAGTTCAGGGCGTTCCAGCAAAAACACCAGGCAACTAGAGCGCAGAAACGTGAGGGGCGTCACAATGCAAAAACAGCACACAAAAAGCCACCTACAGTTGCTAAAATGCTTTCTGTGTGATCAGGGCCTTACAAAACATCTTCTCTTAAAGGTCCAGCGTGTAGGATTTAGGGTGATATACTGACAAAAGGGAATATAATATAATATAATATAATATAATATAATATAATATAATAAGTATATTTTCCTTAGTGCATAATCACCTAAAAATAACAATCGTTGTGTTTTTGTTATCTTAGATTCAGCCATGTATATCTACATAGGGAGCCGGTCCTCGTCCACAAAGATCGCCACATTGCAGCACCATGTTGGACAAACCAAACACTGGCTCTAGATAGGGCCATTCTTATTTTTGCATCGACCACCATAGTTAGCAGCCCCTGTGTGATTGAGTGTTGGAAAAGCACAGATTTTTTACCAGTTTAAATCACTGGGTCCATTTGTTTTGGACACGAAGAGACCTCCGTAGCTAATTCGGCATCTGGTAAAAACATTCTGAACATATGGATCTTAAGTTATTAGGGAACAAAAGGTGAGCACACACAGGCTTGCGGCCTGTCTCCATCATGCCAAACATTGGAAAAACATTGATTTGTAATGTGGAACTGCTTTATTCAGTGTTTTTAACGGTTAAATCACCTGGTGTGTTTGTTTTGGAGAGTAGAAGACCTGTGCGGATAATTTGGCTCCTAGTAAAATCCTCCTATACAGTGAACCCTAAAGGAATTCTAACCGGGAGAAGTTTCAGCTGGTTGCAATCTGCAATCCTCATCACCCTAAATCTTTCACACTGGACCTTTAAATGGAATTAGTATTTAACCGAATAACAAATGCAAGATTTCACATGCAGGTATTATCAGAGGATCCAGACAGTCAGCTCGTGACTGAACCTGGTGCTTTAAAGGATACAAAAAAGTCAAGTATGAGGACTCCCAGGCTGCCGATGAGCCAGGCCAGGTGTTTGATGATGAACGTCTGTTTTGACCCCTTCAATGCAGGCAGGACCACGATGACGCTCAACCCATATGTCCCATTGCCCATCATGGCCAGGGCAAACAACAGGTAAGAGGTGCCCTCCGTAGACTGTCGCTGAAACTAGAATAAACAGAGTTTGCAGGACTTCATTAGTAGAACAAACAGCACCAGATCAGATTATTATTGTTATTACTGAAGCTTCATCTTCTTGCGTACACATGTGAAAACCATAGATTGTATATAAAGATAGACAGCATGACAGCTCCCAAAAGTGGAGCCAAACCATCTTGGTAACCCTTTCACGGATGGCTGCAGTACAGGTCATAAATCTAGCCCCTTGATGCTAGCAGATGGGGCAAGGGCCAAACTAAAATCTCAAAGTACACGTCTAATAAACTTTTCCCAAAGATGGTCTCTGTCGTTTTAGATCATTGCTATCACACTGATGTGTGTTCAAGTGTTCATTTTTCTCATAAGTTTGGTTTAATCTGTTATTTGAGGCTATCAAAAGGGGGTTTAACATCATTTTTGACAGGTTTTTGTGACAATTGGTGTGCTTGTGACTGAGTTGGGCCATGGTGCTGAGCCAGGCAACCTCAATACCGTGGCTCCACACCCTGATCACTACTCCACAGACACTGGCTCCAAATGATGTCACCTGCACAAGATGGCAGCCCCCGTATCCCTGAGGTTTTGGCTTCATTTTTGTATAGTGGGAATAGTTGGAGACGTGTTGTCCATCCTAATATACAGTCTATGGTGAAAACCTAACCACAAGGTTGGTTTCACTTGCAACAGTTAATTTGTCTTCTTGCGCTCCAAACAGATACAGCTGGTGTTATTTTATCTTTTTATAGCTATCAACAAATCCCCTGAAAGGATATTTACCAACATTGAGTTAATACTGTCTGTAGCACACAGATTACACAATTGGTTTATTCTAATGTAAAGGACGAGTGTAATTTCACACAAACAACAGGAGGGATGTGTATTCTGTTAGTGTAGCTGAAATTCATCCAAATAACAATCATCACTTCTTTCCATTATACATGACCAGGAAAGAGAGCATCCATCCAACATTGTGAAACCGAAGAAACATGTAACCATGACTGAATAATGGAGTTTTGTACTCTGTTGAGGCTACTGAGTTCAGTCTGTCCCCAAAAGTGTCACAGTAATTCTGAAGGTGGTCATAAATATTCATGTTTTGATCCATCAAACCAGATGAGCAACTTGCTACTAGGAATGATAATGGTGAAAATGTTTTGGGCTTTCTGCTGCAAAACACAAGCACGTTTGAACATGTAGGAATTCCCACAGGGCAAATCCGACTTAAACGATTTACAATAGTCAGAGAAAGCGTGTGTGTTTGTGCGCGTGTGTGCCCAGAAGTTTCTCTGGCACTAGCAGCACACTGAGACGATCCCCTCTGGTGATTAATAGCTGCAGTCGAGCCAGGATGTTTCTCCGGCACAACAGCACCATTGTCTTCAGCGTCTGGTTCTTATTTTGACACACATACCGTGTACACAAACACACAAATCCCACCTCCCTCTTCAAACACACAGTCCCCCGTTTATGACTAACTGACATATAATAAGTGCAGTTTTTCCACAAACCCCCCTTGGGACGAGACCCTGAGAAAGCTGTCCAAGATCTCCCGTCAGGATGCCACTGCTCACATGCAAATCAAACAAACTCAACGTCTCGACTGAATCACACCAACAAATTGCCACTTACGTTTTTATAGAGCTGGGGGAAACGGGAGCAGAGGTAGAAGATAGATGCCAGGTATCCACATACGTAGCCACTGATTTCCACTGATCTAGAGGTAGTTGGACTCTGGCAAAGATGAGGACACAGACAGAGGGAGAGAAGGGTCAAAATGTTACATAAGAAACAGGACAATCACAATCTCCAATCAAAAATGAATTAATGTGTCAAAAAACAACCCCAACTTGATTTCTGAACACTTAAATCAAATTCCTGCACACACACACACAATGGATGCAAATATGCACAGTACACTGCACACAGTCTACCTACCTGGGTGTCTAAAGTTGCACTATTGTCTATGATGAGTTTGGGTAAAGCCAGGAGAGCTAACGTAGCAGCGCCACACCACATGAAGCACAGCCACTTCAACACAGGGCTTTCTGGAGCACTCACACAAACACAAAGCAAAGAACTGACAGTGAAGACACACACAGGCAAATTACTCCAACATGAACTGACATTAAGCTGAGACTCCTTTACATTTACCTGTTGTTTTACACTTGACAAGTGCTGTATCAATGACATTACAAAGAGCCGCTTACAACAGTTGCATTAAACAAAACTAACACACTTCTGCTGGAGCTGTATATATGCAGATCTGTCTGCAGTCTTGGATGAGTCATTAAGCTTCACTTTTGGTTTTGGTGGTAACCACGCGAAAGTACATAACAACTGTAACTGTCCCTGTCATGTCTGAGGTCAGCAGGTGGCTGTCATGCAGCTCAAATTAAACATGTTGAGTCAACAGCAGGAAATATTTCCATCCTTATGATTAGGCTTTTCATTAATCTGGAGAGCCGTGATATGGTTGAGTCACACAGGATTCACAAGCCGGCTCCAATTTAACTCGAGCAGAGAAAATGTCAGGGCTTACTTCTGCTGGAACTGTTCTTGATCTTATAGTAGAGAAACTGGGAGATGAGGATCAGGTCTGTGAAGATGTAGAACACCACTGTGACTACCTGAGAGAGGGACATGGAAGAAAGGACATAAAAAATTTAGTTAAAAAAATCTAATTTTGCAACCTAACTAAAAACATTTGATGTTTATAAGTAAATTAGTTTCTGCTGTTTAGTGGTTTCCTCTGTAGAGACAGGAGGGCTAAGATAGCTAGGAAAAAGGTGGGTACAATAATAATAAGCTTTAAATGATTGTGACAGGAGTTGAGGTTGGGTGTCATTTTTAATTCAACCAATTCAGGTCAAGAGTCATCTCGAATCTGGGGGCTCATGCACACCTTCAATTACTTGTAGACATGTGCATAGGAGGAAATTGTCCATATGTGAAGAGAAGGGGATTCCTACACACTGTCCTTTTTCTTACAATAAACTTTATTTAAATACACAATGTCTCGGACCTTCATCAGGTTAAGTTTTACCTGATGAAATTTTACCTTACCTGATGATAGTCCAAGGGACCAAAACGTTGGGTATTTAAATAAAGTTTATAGCAAGTAATAGGAATCTGGAACCACTTATCCTGTTAGGGGTTGTGGTGGGGATGGACATTGGGTGAGAGGCGGGGTACACCCTGGACAGATCGCCAGACTATCACAGGGCTGACACATAGAGACAAACAACCATTCATGCTCACATTCACACCTATGGACAATTTAGAGTCACCAATTAACCTGCATGTCTTTGGACTGTGGGAGGAAGCCGGAGTACCCAGAGAAAACCCACGCCGATACAGGGAGAACATGCAGGCTCCGACCAGAGGGGCTCCCCCACCCTGGGTCCGAACCAGGAAACTACTGCTGTGAGGCGACAATGCTAACCAGTGCACTATGTGTCGCCCAAGTAATGGAACAGTGTGGGAATCCTCTTCTCTTCACCGAAGGTCAATAGTTATTGAAATTCAGAACCCCAGGAATAATGTGCCTTTGAATGTTCTTCTGTCTCCAGATGGGAACAAAATGGTTAAACGTCAACACTACATAGTTTTCATTTTCTGAAATATGCAAACTGACGGTGAATTTGAACACAGTGTTTGCAGTGCAAACACAAAAAACACAGCCTGCAGCAAAAAGAAGGCCTGAGCACAGGCTGTCTGAAATGAAATAACTCACGAAGGTCAGGGACAAGAAAGGAAATTAAATATGACTACAAATGAGATCTGCCAGGAACAAACAACACTGGGATGGAGTTACACACACGCACACTGAGGATGAGTGAATATGTGTGTGTTTACCTGAATAGGCAGCTGGCTGGTGAGGTAGCAGCCTGCGAAGCTGGTCAAGTCTCCACTGAAGAGGAAGAAAAGGAAGCCAAAAGACATGGCCTCCTCCACTTTACCGTTACGATAGGCCTCACAGACCTGCCTAGATAGATGGATGACTTTTTAGCCAGATTACTGGGTTTCACCTCAACATTTAACACTTGATTATTGATTGATTTTTATTTGTCATGCACACTTACATGTGCCCAACCCTCATGGGTTTACAGGCAACCATTACAATGACACCACAATAACAATCAAAAGTATATGTTATTTGACTACTCAGTCCAGAAACAGAATACTCTGCCTTCTATCCCAGGCCTGGCGAAAAAATTCAGCCACAAAAAAGGTTCCCTTCCTGAAACAAAACTTAACTTTTTCATGATCATCCAACTGAAAGAAACCAACATAGATAGAGGTAATTTTACTAAAAAGTATATTCCTTATGTCTTCATATACAGGACAGTAAAACAAGAAGTGAAACTGATTCTCAACTTCATCTAAATTATACAACAACCAAATTCTGTCCTCCTCTGGGGTGGGGTTAAACCGTCCAGCTTTAACGGCAAATGGTAGCGATCTTGAGCACAACTGTGCAGACAGGGATCTTTGACTTTTGGTTAGATTATACTTCACATAATGTTGCACTCTGTAGCTGTTCTTTATGAGACAATAAGTTATATATAACTTATATAATAACTCATTAGCTCAGGGATGACAGTGGGAGGAGTCCCCATTAAACATCTTTTTAGTGAGTCTCTGATCCTACATCTTTACGAGTCCATTCCAAAGCCGAAGCATTTGACATTTTTGTCTGATGTTTGGAAGTTCCCATCCCGTCTCCACTAAAACTGAAGTAAACTTATGGACCCCCAGGAAAGACTGAATCGCTCTATAATGCACTGTGTTACAACTTATATGTTCTTGGAAACCCCAAATACCAGAGGCACAGTGAGACACAGGACACACACATGAATTATAGAGCTGTGTGTAAGTATGAAACACTAGATTGCCACATTGTTTACATTTGTTCAGGACATGTCCCGGAGCTCTACCTGCTGACTGACACTTCATTTAAATTAGCGATATCAAACTCATATTAGTTCATGTGCCACATTCAGCCCAATTTGATCTCAAATCGGCCAGACCACTAAAACCATTGCATAATAACCTATAAATAACAACGCCCTCATATTTTTCCCTGTGCAAGTACATTCTGAAAACGTTTATCCATTTACAAAACAAATTATGAACAGCCAGTGATATCTAGAGAAAAATGTGTGAATTTGACAGTGTTTCCACATTCAGTCAGTCGACTAAGATAAGATAAGATAAGCAAGTCTTCATTGTCATTGTACAGACACCTTTACAACGAAATTGTGCTTGCTACATCTGAAAGGTGCATTAGAGTAAAAACAGAGTAACATAAAACATATAAAAAACAACTACTCACTTTCATTACATGCACATTTTTGTCATAATTTTCCACTCCCACAAAAGTGGAAGCTATTGAAGAAGCAGGTTAAGTCATCCTCTGCCTTACAAACCATTTAAAAGCTCAAGTTTTCTACGTGCCATAGCTACGGGTTCCACTCATATTGTTTTAAGATGTAAGTCTGAGATATATTATTTTGTACTGAAGCTGCTTTAAATAAGTCCACAGTAAGTATTCATTGTTATTTCACAGTACTGTATTTCAGTCAGGGTAGAAAAGCCTCTGAGGCAGCATTTCATATGAAATATCTACACTCAGTATCTATTCCTGACGCCTGGCACCTTCACAAGTGCATCAATACCAGGTGTGCAAAGTCATCTAGTGGGCCTGATTGGACCCTTTGGACTAATTAAGATGAACAATAGTAATCATCTCAGCTGTACTTACGGCAGAGTGGACAGCAGAAAGCAGAACATGGATATCAGTCCTATCACCACGCTGCAGTACTCCCACACATTGTCCACACACTCCTCCAGCAGGTAGAGGATCCACGGGGTCCCATTGACACACACGGGCCGGCCCAGAGCTGGAGCTGTCCAGTTGGAGGCAGACACCTCCACACTCTTCCCGGGGAAGCGCGCTGTGGCCATGGCGGAATGCAGGCTCTGTCCGCCGGGCTACCTGCCCCTCAGCTGCTGGGTCTGACCTCCTCTCCTCCCTCTGCCTCCACACTGTGAGTAGATAACTGTTTATTCTGGCTACGACACCCAAAGCTAATGGCAGCAGGTCTGACACACCTACCTACCTTATACAATAGATGTGTGAAGACTTGTTGTGTCATTTAGTCTGAAAGAGAAAGTAAATAAACAAAAACTGCATCAAGTACAGAACAAGAGAGAAGTGTTACAGCTGCTTTAATTAATCCCAAATTAGTAATGGCGGCTATATTTCTGTAAAACCTCTCATATTTGTGGCGTCTGCCTACTTAGAGCCAATGTTAGCTTAATTTGCATTAGCTTCAGACACTGTCATTGTCACTGTCGAGGCTAATTTGCATAGACCAGAGGAGGAGATGCTAACACACACACACACACACACACACACACACACACACACACACACACACACACACACACACACAGATGGATGTAATGGAGGTGATGTGAAGTGCTCACCTCACAAAATGGAGTCGGTAACAACTGCAGAGTGTTTCTGGTTGTTCGTTAACATTCCCCCCATCCTCACATGTTTCTATAAGAACATTATGGATTTGCTCCTAGCTTCATGTTCTCCATCGCCGGTGGTCCCCAAGTGATAACAGACATCCTGGATGACATGACAACATCCGGTGAGGAGTTTCAAAATAAAATCCGCACAGACAGTTATTTCTTATCCAAGTGCACATGGGACAGTAAACAGTGTAGGGGGGCAAGCAGTCACATCATCACTTGTAACTACGGTCTGTGTTTTACCCTTTAATGGGGTCATCATCAGCGATGCCAAGGATCTAAGGCAGGGGTGTCAAACCCAAGGCCTGTGAGCCAGAACCAGCCAGCCAAAGGGTCCAATGAGGCCCACTAGATGACTAGACCAAGAGGTGCCAGGTTTCAGGAGCAGGTTAAACAATGTGCTGCCTACTTCGTGTAAAATTTTGCTTCAAAGGCCTTTCCACCCTGACCAGAATACAGTTCTGTGATATATCAATAAATAAGTACTGTGACCATGTTTAAAGATACTGAACATTGTGCAAAATATTGTCAATCAGCAGCTTCATCTCAAAACAATCTGTATCAGGAAATGTATGGATACATGCACATGAAATGACAGTGAGAAGTAGACTGACTGCACGTGAAAAAACAGAGACATACTTTTAAAATTGAACTTGTTTTCTTTAGACGTCTCTGGCTGTGCATCTGTTTCGCCTGAATGTCTACAGAATATACTTTTAATTTTTTACACAAAAAAGGGGAAATATTAGAGCTCATGGTAGTTAAAGGTTATTGTGTGACATTTTTTTGGTCGGCCCATCTGAGATCAAATTGGGCTGTATGTGGCCCATGAACTAAAATGAGTTTGACAACCCTGATCTAAGGCATTCATTGATATCAACCATGTTATCCTACCTTCTCATAAAGGGGGGCAAATAATGCTCCAAAGTTATGCTGAATTTTTGCAGGGAAAAAGGAATATTGCCATTTTTCAAAATGGTGTATTCCACTACTTCTGCATACTGGGGTCCCTGAACAGTCTTGAAATTGCATATATTGGATATAACTAGAAAAACTGAAAATTGTCAGCCGTATACTCTTTACACTATTTCAGTTCTGCACACAATTTTTGACACCAATATTTGATCAAAGTAGCCTCAAGATCGACTGAATGAATGCAAAAAAAAAAAAAAGCTCACTCCTGAACCTGATGTTATGAATTAATACCTTGTAGTGATTTCCTCAATAAATATTTGATTTTACTTTTTTCCAATCATTCATTGGAAGGTGTTTTTTCAGCCCAGGACACACACGTGTCTACCTCTCCTTTTTCAAAATAAGGTCTTAACACAGAGTAGATACAAAATACAAGTGTAAATATGATTATTTGGACTGTATTTACAGTAAGAATTGGACAAATAAATAAGAAATCCCACCATATTCTGAGGGGAATTACTTGATTCTTTGAGGTATGAATGAGGGGCACACTTTGGAAAATGTTGTCCTCCTGCCCATATTTTGTAATGGCTGGCCTGACTCTGGTTAAAGTTAATTAAATTACAAAATAAATTCAGTTGTAATCATTTACAGATAGAGACAGTAATTAAGTTCCAGTTACTCATCAAAATGTTGGTGTGATAAAATATTATTTTTGGTAAAATTTTAAATGTAAAATACAACATTTATTTTGCTGGTTTGTATCTTTTCACCATGCAGGAATACCTTATTTTGTCACAGCCTATTCCCAGACATTTCTCAGCTTAATTGCCCAGCTTTAAACATTTGTTTGAAAAGTAGTGCTAATCACAAACTAATCAAGTTAATATTACTTTGATGAAGTAATTAAATAGGCTTCTTTTGACAGTTTTTTATATAGTAATTAGAAATTTGTAACCTATTATCTTTCAAAGGCCGTAACCTTCCCAACAATGGAAGGGAGATAATTAAGCCCAGTTTGTGATTAAATATATATACCTCACATCCTATAATTTCAGATTAAAAAGGTAAAAGACACCCTTTTAAAGTTGTCTGTGTGGTATTTAGGTACTGCAATGGCTTTCATAGGTGGAAAAGATATTCTCATTACGAAATGTCTGGAGTGGAGAATTATGTGCTTACTATTTCACATATTTATTTTAGTCTAGTCTTATAATTCCAACATTTCAAAGTGGGTTTTCATTGGCTAATGTGCATCAGTCCTACAGCTTCTTTAAGGTGACAAATCCTATGCTTTTATTTTGAAGACAAAAGTGCCTATTCGACCTATAGCACTCCGACTGGCCGAAAACTGCGCACATGTTTTCCAGCTTCACTTCCGATGGATGATGCCTGGGAAAATACCCCCACCTACTGATCACATGAACCCAACATCAGTGCATTCAGAAGGCAGTAAAGAGGACAAATAAATCAAAGTGATTCACACTTTTACAAGGCTACACTAACAGCTGGTGAAAAATGACATATCTTTTTGTTGGGCAGTTTCTCATTAGATTTTAGCCTACATTATTGTTTTATTTTGTATATAACAAATCATTGCTACAACTACTGATAGTTTAAGACATACTACTAAATGTAAAATGGCCTTTTATCTTTTCCTCCTCTCCCCACATAAATACTTCCTGCCAGCAGAGCCGTTATGGTTCCCAAGCAAACATTAAACAGTATGTCTGAGCTGGGAAAAGGGATTAGGGATAATTTACTTTGGTTTGGAATGCAGCCATGAAGTCATTAGGCTTCATCTATCCCTCTCCCTCAATCCCCTCTGTGCTACCATGCTGCCTTTAAAGGGTCCCTGTAAACTCCCACAATGAGTAGATCATAATTTCAAGTATTGGTTGACGAAAACAAGAGCAAAATGGACTCTGTAGCAAAAATGTTTGATTAATTTTAGAGGTTAGTTAACACAGAGGTGCCAAAACAGCAGTTACATAAACTGAAAACATGCGAGCGATGCTTGGAATAAGTTAGGAGTTAAATTTTGTGAGTTAAATGTTTAACAAAGAACAGATGCCAGATCAAAGTATATCAACTATATGATTAATGTATGGTGAGCTGTAGGGCTTTCATGCAGCAGTAACCATCCAAAACATTTACTGGAAAGTGACTTGAAGCTGAATTTGATGCATAGTTAGGTTTATTTATCCTAATAAAGACCTTACAAACAAATTTACCTAATTTGCAGTGACGCCTAATGAATTGGTCGTCTGTACCTAACCAGCTGAGGAAACTCCAGTATGAGCTACAATAGGTCACAAAAGTCATCCTATATTTCCCGAGAGCACTTGAAGGCAGCACCTTAACCTGTCCCTCCCTCCATCCACCTGTTGTGCCGCGCGCTCTCGTCAGCCGCCGCGCGATGGCGCGCTCACCAATGGTGGCTGCCGAGCATGAACATAAGGCTTTGCTCTGTGGGGGAACTTGAAGCTGTGCATGGGTAATTTGTGTTGCTATGTGCCGCTTCGGACCGAAGTCTAGAGGTACTGAGCGGAGCTCCGCGTCCACTGTCCGTGCGTCCTCGTCCTGCACGGAGCAGGTAAGCTGCCCGACGCTGTAGGTGTTAGGGACCGAATCAGGTTTTTGGTTTTTCTTGTTGCATGGCATTCCGTCATTAGAAACACAGACGCGTTGCCGGGTTTGAATGCATGAATGCCACCCACATTCCTTGATGTCGGGAAAGTTGACTGGATGAGGTGCGATCGGTGTGCAGGGACCGATGTCTCCTGCTCGTGCATCAAATACATTTTACGCGTCAAAAATAAATGTGATTGCACAGGGGAGCGTGCAGGTGGGTTGGAGAGGTGTTCTCGTGGGTTGTTGCTATAGACACTGAATGCATATAGTGTTATGTACTTGTTAATAATTGCATATGCACACAGTGTGTTTGCCCTTATATAAACAGGCTATGATACCATAGTGAATATTTAAAGTGTGGCACAGTCACACACAACACTTTGTGCTGGATATATTTAGGTTTTGTATCCTTGAGTACTTATTTTACACCTGCTGTATTTCCATGTAGTCTCTCCCTCTCTTCTCTCTCTCCCTGTATGTGTGTGTGTGTGTGTGTGTGTGTGTGTGTGTGTGTGTGTGTGTGTGTTTCGGTGTAAATACAGAGGAATGTGTTCTGAGATCTTGAAAGGCAAGTTCAGTCGCATTACTCACATTTAGTTTGTGCATTTTTTCTCCTAATGCTCTGTCCAAGTCGAAATCTACTGTTGCTCCACTTGTGTGTGTGTGTGTGTGTGTGTGTGTGTGTGTGTGTGTGTGAGAATAGAGGGGGGACTCCTCAAGGTCACAGACTTCTGAGACAGACAGATGTTGATTTCCCAGGAAAAAAAACGGACCATGTCCTGATTGTTTTCATGCATTATTTCTATGAAAAAAGGGATATTAAATTCTCTTTTCACTGACACTGTGAAAGAAATTGAACGTATATACAAAATTGTTGCCTTCTACATTCATTCATGTTTTCATTCATCTCCCATTTCTCAAATCTGTCATGTTCCAGCTGGAGGCTGCCAGCATATCAGATACACGGACACACACTTATTTGTTCACTTGCTTCTCTCCAGGCTGCAAAGATCAAATATTATTGTATTTTATTGTGTCATTTAAAGCATATATATTCATGTGCTTTACACGAGATTGCAAGTCTTTGATCGTCACGTGTCTTGGCTTCACAGAAGATGTTTTCTAGGAATGAGGACTCACTCAGTTTTTAATTAGAGGATGTGTTTATGTGGAGTCATCATTGCATTTCCTCGTGCTGACGGCATTTAGGTGATTCTCAGCTTCAGAGATAATAAGCTTGTTTATATTTTTAGGGAAACAACTCCATGTATTATGACAATGTTTTCCAGGATATGCACCTAGCAAGTGAAAGCTGCAGTGCATCATAGGCTGAATCACCTATTCAATCCACTTACTCACTCAGGAAGCAGGAAATCTAAATAATGCCGTGAATGCAAGTTACGAAAAGATGTCTAAACTTAGAAACATATTAAACATGTATTCAGGATATTTGAGAGCGGCTCCCTATTAAGAATGAGGTCCTAATATTTCATGCACTGAATCTGTTCCTTTAAGCCTGCACTCCTGGGTCAGACCTGCTAAAACCAGAACATGCTTCCGTTCAGCTCTCAGGGCAAGCCTGTGAGTTTGGGCTGCTGAAGGCAGCGGGGAGTGATGAATAATGAATGCTTTAGAAAATGTGCGTGTATGTTAGTTGGCTGAGTGTTGCCATAATGCACTACTCCAGCCGGCACTTCCCCTCTCCGCCATGGAAATCCTCTCAGCGGCCGTGAGTCTCGCAGCGCAGCGGAGCCAAACTTGAGAGCAAAGAGGGAGCGGGGGGAGTTCTTTTAGCCTGTAACACTTTAGGTTGGATTCAGTGCCATTTGACATAGTCATGCCAACAGAGACACACACACTTGCATCCACAAACACAGTGACACCAATTCAGATCAGCCTATAGGGACCTTCTGAAGAGGGGGGTTCTTTTTGTTATGATATTTTCTGTCCCTGTCTGAGACTCAAATTAGTTTCACCTTGGAATCCAGCATGGTGGGTCCCAAAAGATGTTTTTGTGTGACCAATCTGGGTTAAAGCTGAGAGTTTATGAAGGAATCCTCTCTGATTGTTGCATCTGTAACAGCAATACTTGGATTAATACATCAATTAGTCCATCAACAGGATAAAAAGCCGCACATGCACAGTGAACTGCTTTTAACTTGGTATTCATAACATATCTGCTCTCTCTGCAGCAGGCGGTGTGACATCCTTAAGTGTCACATTAAGTGTTCCTGTGGTCTTGCTCTGCTTTTGCTTATCAGGCTCACAGTGACCGCTCTGAAGAGTGAAAGTGAGACATGTGCTCCCTTCATGCTCACTCTCTGTCTCCTCTCTGTCTCTCCGTTTCTCCCATTCTGTCTTTCTTTATCTCTCAGTGGCTTCACTGTGTTTTTACAGTAGCTATTTTTCGCCAGCTCCTGTCATACTGTAATTCCCAATCGTTGCTCCACAGCTGCATAACTGCAGGGCATAAATAATGGAGAACTTTCCCTTTGTCCCACACACACACCCGCACATATAATACAGTCATATATTATGCTCATATGCTGAACCTCGGGGGTCTGTCGTTCAAGAAGTCTTAACTGAGTTCTCTGCGGCAGTGTGGACCTATTTCCAGAAGAAGTCCTCAGGGAATCTTTTCTTTGTGACTTTTATTCATCTTACTTATTCATGATATTCAAGGCATCGGTTACATAACTGATTGGCCCAGTTATAGGGAATGACTACCATCCAGCCTTTAATCATAGCATTAGTATGGACAATGAGTTTCTGCTCAGGATGCGACAGGAAGATATGACAGGAGATACAGTGTGGCTGTTCAGCGTGTGAAGGATTAGTTGTTGTGTCAACACAGGTACTAATTTCGGGGCACAATAGTGGACTGGGATGCTTCGCAGGTTTTTCAAGGAGTCCAGATGTGGTTTGGATTAGTGTTGTCGGGATACTGGCATTTCTTACTTTGATACATTACCTTAAAAAATATCAATATTCAATACTATTTTCAATACCACAGGGAAAATTGACATTAATTTAACATTTTTCTTAAAAGACAACAACTGTACTTTTCTTGGTCAGTTGCAGAGAGCAGCAGAATGACTGTAGTCAACATAAGAGAGAGCAAGAGAGCGCAGCTGGTACTGGTGTTTCCACGTAACCGGTGGACTGTGGTGTTGTCTGTGTTGTGTTAATATGAAGAGGCCCACACTGTGGATATCTTTGGAGGTGAGCTCCATTTATTTCTGACAACTCTGACAGCAAGAGGTAAAAACAAAATCTTCCATCAATTAGGACCATATAAACTCGAGCCCCTCTTCCATGGAGTACAACAGCAAAAGGGCGGCCATGTTACATTCAAGTTAGTATGATACTGGGTCGCGGGGGTGCTGGAGCTGATCCCAGCTGACATTTGGCATGAGGAGGGGTACACCCTGGACAGGTCGTCAGGCTATCGCAGGGCTAACATACAGTATAGGCTCACATTCACGCCTACAAGCAATTTAGAGTTACCAATAACCCTGCCCGCATGTCTTTGGACTGTGGGAGGAAGCCGGAGTACCCGGAGAAAGTGGATGCAGATTTGCAGGTTTTATCTGTTTTTATATCATTGTAATCTGAATCTATTTGGAGTTTTGACTTTTGGTTGAACAAAAAATCAAACTTTCAGCATAAGAAATTTGTGACAGGCAGTTTTCTCTATCTTCTGATATTTTATAGCCCAAATAATTCATCGATTAACTGAGGAAGTAACTGGAGAAATTATTGATAATGATAATTGTCGGATCAAATGAGCTTGTACATGGCTATGGCTCACTGTGGCTATTTAAGGAGCAGGTTATTTTTTGGAGCACATGCATACTCTTAATGGAGAGGCAAGTCATGAGTTTTACTGCATGCACTTACTCACGGTTTTTAATTCACACAGAGGGCTTCATTTCTCAGAATTTCCCTCCAACTTTCCGGACACCCAGCAACAAGTGCCATAAATGTTTGACTTTCACTCCTCAAATTAAGCTAACACACTCCAGCATGCAGTTTTGCATTTACTATTCTCACGCAGAAAGGTTATTTTAGTGCCAGTGTGAAACACATGCTTCTTGTTTGCATATTGTCAGAGATGCCCAAAACAATAAGTTAATATGCCCTCTTTCGAGTATAGTTAAGCTGACAAAGTAGCACAGCGCATACAGTGCCAGACCTTGTAGCCCCAATTAGAGCAAGCAGCAATGAGTGAAGCTCCAGAGGATGTCTTAGTCAATGACGGCCAGTTGGAAATCTTAATCTTTGTCTTACTAGTGTGAGGTAAGGAGCTTCAAATAGTTCTTTTGAAAAGCAGCTTTCCAGCAGGGTTGAAAGCCGCCCCCCTCTACACACACACTCTCAGATCCTCATAATAATTATGTGCATAAATAAAGACTGAATGAAAGATACTCAGTCAGATATGAAGCAGTTATGTAGAGAAAACACTGGAATGCACAGCTTTTTTTTCTTTGGTCTCTCCCTTTCACTCAGCTCCTTTCTAAAGTATTTGTGTGTGTGTGTGCGTGTGTGTGTGTGTGAGATGTCTTGCAGGCCGAGCAGGTGCACATTACACAGAAGGATAGGGCCGACTGAGCAGGGAGAGAGTGAGAGACGGGGGAGGGAGGTCTGTCTTATAGGTCATACAAAAGAGCCAGTGTTTTCTCTCTCAGTCTCTCAGAGCGCCGAGTGAAGACAGTAGTGGCAGTGGTGGAGTAAAAGGAGAGAGGCCCTTCGGTCACATTGTCCTCACATAGCCTCGAACCCTCTCACCGGCCCCCCAGCATGCACCCCCTACATCACCCCTCACCCAGTGGCCCACTCCTGCAACATGCGGGTGTCTGCTAGAGCTTTACATTCAGTCGATTTTCACAGGAAGAATTTAGGAATTTGGAGAAGAATGACAGGAAACAAGAAGAAAATAAAAAACGCAATTCAAATATGATGTCCAGTTAATTGTGAAACATTTACACGAAAGTATGTATTAGAGAATACAGGTGGAAAGAAGCTGCTGCTGCAAGTGTCTTTTAGAGTGTGTGTGTGTGTGTGTGTGTGTGTGTGTGTGTGTGTGTGTGTGTGTGTGTGTGTGTGTGTGTGTGTGTGTGTGTGTGTGTGTGTGTGTGTGTGTGCGGGTGTGTGAGTGTGTGTAAAGGCTGCATTCCTGAGCTTGCTGAGCCGTAGCTGGGTGATTAATAGTAACTAGCTGATTGTTTAAGAACTGAAATTCCTCAGGCCCATTTTTTCCTCTACTTTTACACACACACACACACACACACACACACACACACACACACACACACACACACATGGATGGACACACATACACACACGCTGGCACTCAGTCACCCAGGCGGCGTGTGACATAGTGAGAGCAGGCAAGGCTACAGTAAATAAACACAACAGTTCACTAGTGAGCGAAGAGAGGATGGCAGTGTGAAAATATCTAACTGTATGTGCAAGTGTGTGTGTGTGTGTGTGTGTGTGTATGAGTGTGAGTTTTTGTGTATGAGGCATTCAGGTAGAATAATGGCAGCTCAGTATGCGAGTTGTCTGCAGGTTACACAGGGAATTCAGGACAGCGAAACATTATCCACCTCTGGCTGTGTCTCTGTCAGCTCCTCTGTTGCTCCCTGTCTTTCCTTTTATTTTTTGTCCAGCTCTCATTCCTGCACTTCT
Source organism: Cephalopholis sonnerati (assembly GCA_019142605.1). Taxonomy (NCBI): domain Eukaryota; kingdom Metazoa; phylum Chordata; class Actinopteri; order Perciformes; family Serranidae; genus Cephalopholis; species Cephalopholis sonnerati. The sequence goes on from JAGQAX010000013.1 coordinate 38,917,553, forward strand.
CCCAGTGTTTCTTTTCTTGTGTTTTTCTCTTTGTTGTCACTCTCTGATCCTCTACATCTCTTTCCCTTTATGTCTGTTCTCCTTTCTTTCTGGCTTTCTTTCTTTTCCGTCTTTTTTCCTGGTCAAAACAAACTTTTGCCCCCTTTACTGATTGGACATATTAGAAAGAGCTTCTCAGTATAACACACTACAGTTCAACAGCAGCACAAACTACATCCTACAAAGTCATCATACAAGCCCTTTTTACACTGCTTTGAATTTCACGCTGTTATGGTGCCTTGCCTTTCTGTATAAAAGGTACAATCGCTGAATGGGGGGACAGATTTGTCTCACCTTTGAGCCATCATCTGTAAAAGAAACAGCTGTCAGGACGGGATCACGGGTGTGACATTTTGAGGATGTATTATGTGTGCAATCCACTGTGGGAGATTTAACAAGGAGCTGATAGTAGTTAGCAGCTAACTCAAAACAGCTGAAAATGTCCAAAAAATGAGAAAACAATGAGGTCCAAGTGCTCCCTACCCTCCAAGCAGAGGACAAGATCAGCCGCCATATAACAGGGATGGTAAATGATTGTTATTGCCATGTAAATGTCATTGTTCTTGTTTACAAAGATCTGCTGATGCGTGTGTTATATGTCACATCAGAGGCCTATGCTGGGGTGTTATACATCACACCTGTCACACCTCTGTCTTTACCACAATGCTGGCATGCTGTCTAAAATCACACAGTGGAACGGCATGATGCTGCTGTTGTTTGCCTCTGTGTAAAAATACAAAGGGGGCATGAAGAAGGGACTTCACAGCAGCCCTGTAGCATGATCTCTGTGTAAATAGTTTAATTTGACACCTCTGTTAAACAGTTTGAAAAGGAAATGTAACCCCTGTCATAACCTTCATGAAGTCAGGATTTATTGCAGGGCTGTTGTATTCAGGCTCATTTAGACTACCTTTACGTATGGAAATCAGGCCCACAGGAACACAGCTCAGCCTTGCTTCAGATTTTCCCCAGTGGCCACTTGCGGTATTGCAGCGAAGAAATCACCTGCAGCCCAAAAGGCATTTCCCCACAGACCATTGTAAAAGAGAGGTCTGTAAAACTGTTGAGAGGACACCTTGAACTATAATCAAGGTCAGTGACAAGGTATGACTCTTTAGTATTTAGAATTTTTGATCTGTGGATGTAAATTTCTACGAGCTGAGAAAAAGTGAGGTGAGCAGGAACGTGCAGGCAGGGCAGAAACAGTATTGCGCATATTCAGTGGGCCGCATGATCCTGAAGCTATAAACTTTTTGGGGCTTAAGCACCAGGTGAGCAACTCCACTGGGATGAACGGGCGCCATCTCTGGGTCTGTTATCTATTAATTATCCTACGTTTATGACGAAAATATAGTTTATTTTAAACATTGACTGTAACTGCCCTCATACTTCCATGTGTCCTTAATGTTGGCGTAGATACATCCACTACATGATGTCACTAGACGGCACAGTCAAAAGATTCTGACTACAGCAAGCATGGCGATGTTGAGGGAAGATGTTTTAATTTACCTTGTAATGGAGGCAGCATTACAGATGGTGGTGGTCTGTGAGGTTATCTTAAGTCTTATATCATTGGCAACTGGACTTGCTTGAGTTTCTTGAAGACATTTCACCTCTCATCCAAGAGGCTTCTTCAGTTCTGAACTTAGGAAGCCTCTTGGATGAGAGGTTAAATGTCTTCATGAAACTCAAGCAGGTCCAGTTCCCCACGATACAGCATGTAAGATTACCATGACCTGGATGACGGAGAATCTTCACTGATACTTAGTCTGTGAGGCCATTAAATACATTGCGACATCTGGACAGAGAATTCCCTTCATTATATTTCTAATTCATCCTGTTCAGCCATTTTTTAAAATGCCTTTGTCATGTCCTACAGTTGTGTCTCGCTATAGATATGCTACACTGCCCCAGATCTCTGGTGGTACTGCTCTGTTTTGACTGTATCTATAAGCTCTCAGAAACCATGTACACATACGGATGAAATGAACACAGAGTACAGACAGAGGGATCTGTCTGTGTCGTACAGATATCTAATTTTGAGCATAAATGAACCAATAACCTACAGTAGGTTTAGCCGGGTGCACCTAATCGACTCATATTGAGGTTATACATCTTCAGTTCAAGATAATAGAAAGATATGCAGTCTATGTACAGAACATGTGGCAGGTAATTGGTGACTGATACCTCTCCAACACACACACACACACACACACACACTGTACCTCCAGCCATGCACAGAAATAGCTCTGATTGCTGTTCTACACAACAAGGATAATAGGTGTGTGTGTGTGTGTGACTCTGTCTGTGTGTGACAGATAAATTGCTTCGCTCTGTGTTTATGGTTGTTTTGTTGTTTTGGTCCCAGCAGCCTGGCTCGGACCAATAAGAATTCCTGATGTGGTATCCTGGCAATGGGCGGGTTTCCATGGTCATCACCGGCTTGGCAGGAGAGACAACGGTCTCCCAAGTGCTCCGCTTTGTGCCTTCCTTTGGTCTAGCTTGGACTCGCTCCAACGTGACTTTCAGAGAAATGGTGTATGAGGACGAGATGACGTCTGACTGTAGAGAAAAGCGGGTGCAGCAAATAGACAATGATGACACAGATACATATGCTTAGCTGCTCATCCTCTGAAGGGAGGCGGCAGACAAACTGGAATGTGTGTTTCCTCCTTCGATAAAGACGTAGAAACATGCAGTTTGTGTGTGTGTTTAGCTTTTTATGTGGGAGAACAGATATGCTTTTCATTGTGTGAAACCAGAGATACAGAAACAGGCGTGTGTAAATTGTACATGTATGTATTAGTATGTAAGACTGCCCTCCGTCTTTCCGGTTGCCCCTCCTAGTGTTTAATGTTTAATTGAGGTTCACAGAAACAGTGATAATGGTTAACATAGTGCCTTTGAATTTTCACAAATCTAAGTCCATTCATAATACTTAAAGGTAGAGCACTGTTTATTCTCATTGAACCATTGTTTCATGCTAAATGATTGTATTGTAATCAATAAATACTGAAAAGCATCTTAGGATTATAACAACCTAAATACAGTCGAAACCTTTTTTGAAGATTCTTCATTTAAATACTGTTTTGGCCTTTCATCCGACAGGGGTCACATGTTTAATTTGATCGACCACGTTGTTGAACATGCTCTGAACACTGAGCCAAACAACATAACTTCACCCAATGACGGTCACCCAAAATGTCACTGAGGCTGCACAGTTAAAGCAAACACCTCTGTGAGCTGGAAACTGTAGTCACACATTCCCAGAGTGCATGCATGCATGCATGCGTGTATTGTGTGTGTGTGTGCATTTCGGTAGGTATGTATGATTTGGTAGCAGTGAGCCATTTAGTTCACCTATTAACTTACACTTGCTGCACCAAAGAGGAAAACAGAAGTAGAGAAAGCTGAAGGAGGGATGGACGCAGGAGGACAGTAGTGAGAGCGCTTGAGCAGATAATTTTGAGATAGTTTTAACATTTTTGTAGTGTGTGGGGCTGCACAACTTATTGCTTTTATTTTTTTTGAATCATTATCCCAATGCCAACTTGCGTGATGAACACACCATGAAAGACTAGTCAGTTGAAAGAGAGTATCAGTAGAAAGCTGCATTATAATTCTTTAGTGCCTTTTGTGTTCAGTTCAATGTTCAGTTTGTTCAGTAAATGTATGGTGGAGATTCATTTTTTTAGAAATTCACCAGGTGAATTGTATTTATACTGTAAGCAGCGGAAATCTAGAGCTGACACACTTTAATATGTTTACATATCACAAGTGATATTGTTATTGTGATATTCAAAGTTATCTATAGACTATATAAAGTAATGAACGTAGCTACCATGACGCCAACCACTGGTATGTGGGCTGCCATTTTGAAACGTCCAGTTCGGCATGTCGGACACCGCCATCTTGGTTTTCTGGAGCCAAAAGTGACCGTATTTGGACGAGAGGGTGGAGCTGACTGACAACACAAATTGACACCTCGCGCACAGCCTCTCATTGAAAGCAAGCACCCCCTTGCTCAACTGTAAGCCTTAATGAGGAGTAAATGGCTGACTTATATGAAAATTCCCTCCTGTGCAGCTGTCATGAATGTTGTAATTAGCTACAGAGATTAAAACCATTTTTCTTGCAGGCTTGTAACATGTTTATTTCTACTGTAACATTGGGCATTTTAACTTTGGGTTCTGTGGTAACTGACTCAATTCAGTGGCTATTTTAAAGGACTGCAGTTTTTGGCATTTCCACGTTGGCTTCATTTTACAGCTCTCGTACAGCTATCGCTTGTTTTCCTTATGTCGTGCAGCCACAGTCGAAAGTCATTTTTTACATTAAGTTTGTTTGAAAGCGAAGCACAGCCAGCAATAGTTACATTTGAGACATCTGGTCAACCAGTAGCTAATGCCACATAGTGGACATAGAGAGTTACAAAATTTACAGTACCTCTTTCCAGCTCCATACACTCCACACAGGAAATAATGTCCAAGTCTTGCATGCAGTGCTGTCGGCATGATGCGCGGCTGGTTGCTGTTATAGTTTAACACCGACTTTCACCTGGGAGAGCAGTGTTCGCGTCCTGTAAGATTAGAAAGCCAACCTTGCTCTTTTTTTCTAAACCTAACCACGTGTTTTTGTTACCTAAACCCAACCATGTGTGTTTGTTGTTGATGAAAAAAAAAAAGAAAAACGTCAATTCGCGGTTTCGTACAGCTGTAGTGCATATATTTAAAAAGAGACTGTATGTAAACGAAAAATTTCCTGTGAAAACTGAAGTGTATTTTGAAAGAAGACAATGCATGTAACAGGCAGAACTTAACACCGCATCCCAGAACGTCAACAACCAACGCTCCTAGGGTACCTTGCACGTTGTATGTGGATGTAGAAAGTCTATAACCAAACATTTATGTGACGAGATTGGAGTGAGAATATGTTGGTCGGAAAATGCACAGCCATGTCAGCCAGTATCCCACCAGTACCCCTGATGTGCAGCAAAGTTCTTAAAGCTTGCTGTTTCTTCTTTCTCCTCTCTGTTTGCTGAGCTACCCTAACCACCTGGTGGTAGTAGTTTCATATTTAACACACAGACATGAGAGTGGTCCCAATTTTCTGATGTAAATATTAGGAAGAAGGTAGGTCTATATAGGCATATTTTCCAAAATGCTGAACTGATCCTTTAATATTGTCTCGTATCCACTTCTGTTAGTGTGTTTCTCAGTTGTCCAAGTCTGTTTCTTGAGACCAGAAATCACTAAAACATCCCAAATTAAACCTCTCCAGCTTGTCTGACTTGCTCACATTGGGTTCTTTCACTCTCAGCAGCTCAGTCTATTTTTTGCCTGAATATTAATATTTGTATACAAAATGAATATCTCAGCATTTAGTTCTCTTTAGCTAATTTAATCTCCGTCTCATTTCCCTCTCTCTCCTTCAGGACTCTGCCGTAGAAAGACTGCCTTCTCCAGAATATGCCTTGTCTCCATGGTAACGGGCCTCAGGCAGACCCAGAAAAACATCGGGCCAAACTTGTCCACTCTTGTCCAACCTACCTGATCCTGGACTGTACTGAATGGGATTTAACGAAAATTTACGCAATGAATCATTCTTGAAATATTAGTTAGGTACTTTATAACTTCTTGTAGTTACCTTACCAATTAGGGTGCATTCAAGGACCCAGAATGCCTGAAATAGAGCTTGGAAATTTGTTATTTTAGAAAACATACTTTCTAATCTTTTGGGATCACAATGCAGAGGACTTTGTATACTCTCTAGATTGTCCCCTAAAACCAAGACTTTGTTTAAAAGTTTGCTTCCCTTGATAATTATGTCAAGGATATATTCAGTCTCAGTTAAGGGTTCTTAATTGGGCAGCACCAGTCTCAAACTGGTCTAAAAGGAGTCCGATACCAGGACCAGGATGCACCAGCTGTTTAGCCAGGTGCTGGGGCAGAGGGACCTGTCCAGAGCGGGGGACCTGTTTTCTCTGGAGGACACAGAGATCGAATCCTGTCTGTCTCAGGCTCTGGACCAGATCAAGGCCATCTCCTGCTCACCGGTCAGTAGGCGTGACCAACACGCAGAGATGACACTTATCCTGAATATATTCACTTTAATTAATTATACATGTTCTTATCCATAATTCATCTCTTTGTCCTTCATTTATCACGCCCGGTATGTCCTTAATTTTGTATGCTCTCACCGTCTGCTGGCTGACAGGACTATTTGACCAATGACAACGACCAGGCAGTGGTGGAGATTTGCATAACGCGCATCACCACGGCCATAAGGGAGACGGGCTCCATCGAGCAGCACAGCACGGCGCTGGTGGGGCTGTGGGAGTCGTGTCTTGAGCACAACCTCACCCCTCAAGGTGAAAACACAGAGGACACGCCGCATGCCAAGATAGCATCCGACATCACCAGCTGTATCCTGCAGGTACACACACACACACGCGCACACACACACACACACACACACACACACACACACACACACACACACACACATTGTTTTGTAGTGATCTATTCCAAGTACTTCTCTATTTGTTTTGCCTGAGGCTCAAACTGCACATACAGTACATACCTTTACGCATACCTGTCGACACTTGAGGAATTGAGTTCATGTGGTGTAAAAAGGCCACACTGGCACAAGTGTGGCACAAGTTTGAGGAACAGCCAGTTTAATATGAAGAGCATTTTAAATGTGTTACTGTGCGCAATAAAACTCTTTGTAATGTGATACTTCAGTGCTAAATGTGCACCCTAAACGAACATATTTAGAGTTCTTAACCTTGCTTCTGGACACCAGATGTATAGCAGCACATATAACCTGGTTTACAGTTTATACCCACCTCTGGACAAGAGGATTTACCGTACACCTAAAAATGGCCACAGTCTGATATGTATCAGTGCACATCTTGCAGAGCAAGGTTGCAGGCAGTGGCGTTAGCTCACTAATCAATCACACACAACTACAGATATGAAACACACATACCAAGGCACATTGTTCAACTTTATCCAAAAATGTCCGTCTGACTATGACGATCCTAAAATAAGTAACAAACTAGAGGTAGAAGCAGCTCAAGAAGGAGACAGTGAGACGGACATAATGTGAGTAACAGCAGCTGTGGCAGTGCAGGGGCATGTGTGGAGGAAGTCTTCAGATCTTAAAGACGTAAAATTAGCAATATTGCAGTATGCAGTTATACTCCTAAGTAAAAGTCCTGCATTGAAATTGTTTTATCAGAAAAAAGTATTCTAATTGCAGGAACAAGTTTGTTGTGAGTGTTAGACTTGTCTTTGAATTATGATATTGCTGGATAATTATTACTGATGCATTTTACTGTTGTAGCTGGTCAGGGTGGAGCTAATTTTAACTATTATGTATACTAATGAGTAATTTAATCCATGCAGTGTATCATGATTTATTATCATATGTTTTGATAGAAGTCAAAGTACACTCACCTTCCAAGACACCACCATGTCCCACCTCTTGTCACAGGTTGAATGTGTCTAAGTAATGAGATTTTTTTCTCTAAAACCTCTAAATTTGTTCAATCTTTAAAAACATTGGAGGCTTGATAAATTAAAATCTCAGAGTAAAACAAAAATTTCTGCCATGCAGTTGTACTCCTCCGTGCACCAGTCAAGTTTCTCTCACAGTTTATGTCTGTGTCTGTGAAAACATGGATGCTTCACACACATCTTCCTCCCGGCAGAAAAGAAAATCTTTACAATCAACACAGTTTCAAGGTGGACTCCAAAGATTAGTGTCACCAATTTAGTATCTGACCAAATGTCTCCCCTTCTGTTCCTGAGATATCTCACTGAGTAATGGCCAGAAAAGTGTATTATGCAGAGCCTTATGCTGTGACAGTGAAGCTGATATGTGACCTTTTGGATTTAAAATAGCATCACCTCATCATTATTTACTCTTAGACATTCTTATGACATTTTGTCATAATTAGCATATGATTTTATGGGCCATGGCCAAAAACATGTTTTGTGAAGTCACACTGACCTTGACCTTGACCTTTGACCTTCGACCACCAAATAATAATCGGTTCGTCCTTGAATCAAAGTGGACAGTTGTGCCAAATGTGATGAAATTCCCTCAAGGGATTCTTGAGATATTGCTTTCACAAGAATGAGACGGACGGATAGACATTCTGAAAACATACAGTATTGTCTCCGGCCACAGCTATCGCCAGCGCAGAGGCATAAAAAACAATGATTAGGGAAATGTTGCTAAATGGTTTTTTTTCTTTGTCCCGTTAATCATTTTACCAGCTTGGGAACCACAGGTCTAAACCAGCACCTTATGAAAAAAAGTGATGTCATTGTTTTATGCAGTTCTGTGGCTAATAGGAAAATATTAAGCTACAATCTTTAAACTAGTTATTGTAACTGTGTAACGGGTACTGTGAAGCAGAGTCTTGCATGGGTCTACTTTTTCAAACCCCCAACTGCCCACCCCCGTAAAGATCAGTACCAGAATCAACCCATTACCTGTAATTATATCCAATTCAAATCCTAACCCACCCTGATCATTAATATAAGTCCTGATTGAACACATACAGTGACTCCTTTTTAAAGTGCTTTTTTTTTTCTTTTTTTTTTTTTTTTACTATTTTCACTGTGCAAATGGATCATGTAACATCAATTCATTCATATTTAACTGTAGCCTATTTGGCAGAATCGATCATGTTGCTACTCACCATGTTGAGGTTGCTGTGCAGAAAGAGAATATCATCCACAGCCCCTGGTTTAGGCTGGGTCTTCCGTTCTTGAATCACAAGGCCAGCTGAGGAAAAGTCTCTTTCACTGGCAGCACTCGATGGAGAGCACAGGTTGTGTCGTAGTCTTTTACAATTTAAAAAAAAAAAAAAAAACCCTGGCAGCTGATTAGGATTGATAATATTAGCTGGTTTAAGGCATCTTTCATACAAGAAATGCAGCACAAAGTGCTTTACAATAAGGCCAGTATAGGCACTGAGTGCTTCACATGAAAATAGAAATAATGGGCATAAAACAGACAAAAAAATCAATATAAAATGACATTTAAAGCAGTTTAAAACATGGATTAACTGATTTATAAAATCATAGAGTTGTAAAACTATAAGTCATAAAATCAAGTAAGATTTTAAAAGAGTTGCAGCAGCATGAAGCGTAAAAAGAAAGAGTTTCAGACCTGTATCAGGAGAGTCAGAGGAAATTAAAGGCTAAAGTGAACAGATACGTTTTTAGCTCTCTTTTAAATATATTTAGCGAGCTAGCTTCCCTGATATCTAAAGGTAGTGTGTTCCATATCTTTGGGGCGTAACTGACAAAAGCTGCATCCCCGATCTTCTTCTGGCTGTTGCTGGGAACCTCCAATAAACCAGCAGCAGATGATCGCAGTGTTCTTGGAGGCAAATAGTCGAAAATAAGTTTAATACCTGACAATCGTTTTCATTTTTGATTTCTCCAGGAAAAAAAATATATTGTTCTCACTCACTGTCCAACCGCAATTAGTTCATTTTACCTGTGTCCATACATATAGATTTATAGAAATACATATTTTTACCCATTACGCAACTTTTCTGTGGGTTTCCCGACCTGATGCAAGACTCTGTGCTAAGTATAAGAAGATAAGGAAGACTGAGGGAAAGTGGGTGCACAAGTATAAATTATAACATCCATTATGCAACATATCCAAAGGTGAGTTTTTGCTCCAATACTTTATGTATGTATACCTTATGTATCACTGCCGAAGGTTCCTCAAAATGTAAATCAAAATCTTGCCTACTTCCTCAATCAGACCTCTGCAGCTAAAACGAAAAGCAGAGGGACTCTCACTCTCACCTTCTCCCTCTCTTTCCATTTCCTTCGGGAATGTGCTTAATACCATCGTAATGAGACTGATTCTTGAGGAAAGGCACGTACACACACACTCACACACACACACGGAGGTGAGACTAAAAGTTCTGACAGCTCTGACAGCAGCTCCTGGCTCTGATGTCTTAACTCCAGCAGTTATCAGGAAGCACTTCACTCTTCCTTTCTCCATCTTTCTCAATCTGTTTTCCTCCTGATTTCACTGTACCTACAGTATTCTCCCCGTCTCACACGTTCTGTCTTACCTTCTCTTACCCTCCAACTATCTTTATCTCTTCTCTGATCTTTTCTACTCTCTTTGTCTTCCTGTCAATTTGAATCTAGAGATGCACAAACACTCTTCTTACCCTTCCACTGAAACTCCCACAGAGAGGAGCAAAAAGTAGGCAACAGACTGCAGGAAGAAAGGTTTTCATTAGCTCGATGACTGTGCGCAACACACGCGCGCACACATGTATGTGCCCCACAGATCTCTGGCTTATGATGGCATAGAGTGTTTATCTTTACTTTTTATGGACTGCTTTATCAGAGCTGTGCTTCAGATTAAAGTGACTTTCCTTTACAAGATGAAAAGAGAGAGACGGCACAGATAAATAAATCTGTATATCCATATGTGAGAAACCTGTGGGGGCAGCCAAAACTGTTCTGTATGTTTACATTAAAATTAGGACCAGCTAAATGAATGTGGATAGATTGTTTGATGGATCATGCTGTTTGGTGGAATGATAATGTTTTTGTGGATATATTGTCTGCACTGCCATCTAGTGGCATAATAGAGGCATGACAGACACAGAGAGAAAGACTGAATTTATTTAAACTCTAAGACAGCAGTGAACATTGGGTTAAACTGTATTCTGGATATTCTGAAGTAGTAGTCGATTAACAGAGTTTGTTTGTGTGCATGAGAATAAAATCTAACATCCAAGCGGTGCTGTGAACATCGCAGACTAATGACACATCATAAAACATATCCAAAGGAGCAGATATAATTTATGTAATCACTGCTGAGGGTCTTAGAAATGTAAATGTGAATCTTGCCTTCTTTCTCCCATCAGACCTCCGCAGTTAAAAGGCTTAAAAGCAGAGGGACTTTCTCTCCTCCACCTTGTCTAGAAGGATAGTAGCCTGAGGGGGTCTGGATCAGCAATAATCTCATTTGGGGGTTTCTTTTCCTCTGTCGTTCTGTGTCTGTGTCACACACAAACACATGTGCATGTTCAAACAAACATGGTCATCAGTCTGTCCTGTTGAGGGTGCTAGTGCATTTCAAATCCCCTTTCTCATTGTTCCTTGTGTAAATTTCCACAGGGACAAACTTCTGCATGCGTCTGTATCCTCCAGTACAACAAACACTTCATACTTCAATCACATGGTAAATGTGAGCGATTTAAACCTGTCTTAAAGACTGTTTTAATCTTTCTGGCACTCGTACTGCTCGAGGAAAATGCTGCTGGTAGCTGCAGCTTTTGGCCTGAGATGACTAAAAATCTATTGGATGCGTGGCTCACAGTAGTGAGGACATTTTAAGTTCCCTCTGTCTGGTTTATTCAGTGTGAAAAATGACCATTTGTACGTCAGTTACTCACCCTGTGTTGCGTTGAATCTTTAAAGAAAATTTGGTTTTCATGCATGTCTCCATGGTGAATAAAGAATTTTAAAAAATTGAGGAATCATCCAGGTCATTCATCCACTTTCTGTTAGGAGGCTGGAGCCTATCCCAGATGACATTGGGCGAGAGGCGGGTACACCCTGGACAGGTCACTAGACTGTCGCAGGGCTGACACATAGAGACAGACAACCATTCACACTCACATTCACACCTACAGACAATTTAGAGTCACCAATTAACCTGCATGTCTTTGGACTGTGGGAGGAAGCTGGAGTACCCGGAGAAAACCACGCTAACATGAGGAGAACATACAGACTGTGAGGGGACAATGCAAACCACTGCCCCACCTTTGCCATCAGCAAAACTATATCCAGACATCTACTCTCTCAACTAATACAGTATAACCCAAGTCTCATTTATCTAATTGTATGCTCAGTACTTCCCAAGCACATGGATTTTTACTGATATCTTACTATTTAAAACACTTCCTCCTAAACAGTCTCGGGCACGGAGGAGTACCACGCATGCTGTGTATGTATATGGGAGTGTTTTAAATAGTAATGTTTTAGCTAAAAGACACGTGTTCGGGAGGTCCTGAGCATATGACTGGATAAACTTGGATTATGAGACTTGGATTTTACTGCAGGAGTTGTGTGAGAGTTCTTAAATGGGTGTTTTGATATAGTTTTGCTGTTACTCCAATTCATCAAGAACCCTCTCTGTATGGATGCTGCATTTACAGTGAAAGCATGCAAGAACAACAGAATTTCTTCTGATACACAAATGGTTCTTTGGGGGTCCAAATGTTCCTTTAACATCCTAATGTCAGTGCCTTCAAAGATGAGGCAACTGTGCATCTGTGCCAATGCAAATAATAAGAAATAAAAACCCAAACTGTTAGGACAGAATATTTATTTTTTCTCTTGTCACAGTGCAAACCCAGGACTTGAGAGAGCTGGATCTCCATCAAACAGAAAAATAGTTACTGTTAATATTAAACATTGTTTGGCAACTCTCTTCGTAAGACCCACTGTGTTTCTTTCTTTCCCTGAATGTATGATAACTGCTGTCTCATCAGCCTCCTGTCTTTTTTTTGTCCCCCCAGAACTACAGCTGTCCGTCAGTCATGGTGCTGGCTGTCCCAGTAGCTGTGCGGTTCCTGCAGCGAGGGAACAGGGAGCTGAGCAGGAACATGTCCAGTTATCTCTCCCTGGCTGCTATCGCCAAGGCTGATCTGCTGGCTGAGCACACGGAGGCCATAACACTCAGCGTGCTGGGAGGTAGGACACGCATGCACATGTTAAGACAGAGAAAAAGGATGCTCTATGCACACATTATTAGCAAACATGCACACATGAGGACATTTTAATCCTCCTGCTGCCACACACTGCAAGATATTGCTGTTTAAAAGGAGAAGTGAGTGAGTTTACCCATTCAGATTCAATGCTATGCAATACAGCTCCTCTCCTCTGCTTAGTTTTCTCTGCCCCAGATAGATACAGATCTTCTTACACACTTAGGAAACTGCACGTGGGCGTGTGCCTTTTGTCGAGACTATAAAGAGAGAGAGAGTTACAGAATGAGCTTTGCAGAAAAGCTCTGCACAAGAACGAACAGTAGAAGGATTTTCCAACAAGGCTGTCAATAACGTTGTTGTATTTCTGTAGTTGTTGTGGTTGACGTGGGTTTGGCCGGTGGAAGAAGTCCTTGTACTGTATGCTCTTACTGTGGGGGCTGTTAGCAGACCTGCAACAATGGGATCAGCTGCTTTACTGGAGTGGAAAAATGAATTGCTGTTGTAATCTGCAGTCGTAGTAGCAAACCGCAGTCTTAACCTACGCTGTGCTGAATGCGTTTATAATGATTGCCAGCTCATTGAGGATGAGAATGATGGTAAATAACAGCTGTTACAAATCTTTTCCCTGATGGGCCTTTGATGCAGTGTGGAAATGTAGACGTAAGAAGTAGTTATTGTGGGAGGAAAGGGCAACTGGTGCAGTTTATGTTGTTTTTGTCTCTGTGCTACATGAACAGTTTCTTCAACTTGCTTCTAGTTGCTCTATTTTTTTATTACAATATCAAAAATTCTGGTTCATTGCTTCCATTGATCCACCACACTGCTGTGGTCTTGTTCCATCTTGTCCACACATATTATTCTGTTCATGAGTTGACTCAACGTTTCCACTTATCTCACCTAAGTTTTGCAATTCACACAGCTAACAGATCATCTGTGTATTCAGCCTCATGAGGAATTTAACTCCAAACAGCTGAAGAAAAGTTAATGTGTTTACCCAATGACCAAATAATATGAACGTAGCCACAGTGTGTGAGGAGGTGCACCTCTAAAAGCAGAACTATGTGATCTGAAAATCCTCCAGGAGTGTAAGCTGAAATTGTCCTCAGGCATTGATCTGATCAGTATCCTCTTCAAGTTCCCTTCTTGACAGTTAAAGGGATACTTAACTGATTTTCAACCAGCTCAACCAGCTTTGTATCATAACAGTGTGGGCAGTATGTGTAAATGAACTGTGGTAAACTTCTCTCCATCGTACTAGCGCCCACATCCCCTCGCTTATCTCTCAGCTAAAATCTGCTGATGCAGACTTTTTGCTGGTTCTGGAGCGGTTGCTCAAACTACAGATTGCAATTCCACATTACCGTATGCCTGCCTCCACGGACACAGAGTATAGAGGGGAGATGCTCCCCTCTCTACGTCTTTCTTTCTCTCTTAAACTCAGACCAAACTGTAAAACCAGGCAGTGCTGATCAAATAAAAACAAAGTTTCTGTTACTGCGTTATGCACTGTTTGGCTGGAATATGAGAATTTGTATACAGTGGCCACTGTACTGTTTCCTGTATTGAAATAACTGAGATCAAACAGTGAAAATAAGCACTGCTGATAAAACATGAACCAAGATTCTGCTACTCATGCATTATACGTAACCGCTTATCCTGTTACAGGCCGAAGGGGGGCTGGAGCCTACCCCAGCTGACATTGGGCGAGAGGCGGGGTACACCCTGGACAGGTCACCAGACCATCACAGGGCTGACACATAGAGACAGACAACCATTAACACTCACATTCACACCTACGGACAATTTAGAGTCACCAATTAACCTGCATGTCTTTGGACTGTGGGAGGAAGCCGCAGTACCTGGAGAAAACCCACACTGACACGGGGAGAACATGCAAACTCCACACAGAAGGGCTCCCCCACCCTGGGTTCGAACCCTCTTACTGTAAGGCAACAATGCTAACCACTGCCCCACCATGCCACCAGCATTTCTCGCCTCACATGTTTTTAGAGAACATATTTGTGATTACCATTTGACTGTAATTTGAGATTTTTTGTGGGACACCATGTTGTTTCCTGTGGAAAAACGCTCAAGCTCGTGTTACGTCACCCACCAGAGGGAGTGTTCATTGGTCTGTTCCGGTGCAGTGTATTCTGGTAGTTGTAGGTTTTCTACCTCTTGAGCAAAGGTGACTGCCACAGCCCTTTTTCTCTGTTTTCCCTGGTCATAAGCATTTGTGTCCTTCTGCTGCACAGACAGCCTAGTTTATGAAAAGACCGCCTTTCCAGTGGTGAAATACAACTTAAAGGTCTGAGAGGGGAACCGAGCTGACCTCTGGTCAGTGGTTAAAGAAAGCTATAATTCCCTGAAAGCTTTTTTTCTGCCCTTTTAACCCCTTTTTTTTCCAAACAACAGATGCTTTTCAGACTCATTAGTGTGTTGTAGGTGTCTAAAGACCTGCAGTTAGCACTGCCTGATGGAGATCTGTTTACCCCTCAGGCCTGTACACACACGCACACACACATGCACACACACACACGCTCCATTTATACGAGGGGTTGCCATGCAGGGGTTCAGTTAATAGAGAACAGTTTACTTTCTTTATAAATAATTTAGTTCACATTATGTGAACATGATTATGTGTGGCTCCGTGTGCGTGTGCATGTGTAGGTGTGTTTTTCTCTGTGAATTATTCCAGGCACACACACACACACACACACACACACACACACACACACACACACACACGTATACACACACACACACACACACTATCACGTGGTGCTAATCAGCTCACCCAGCACCAGAGTGAGGCGCCCACCACAGTGATGCTCCCACCGAGCACATTTTCTGCCAGCAGCTTAGCACATGAAACAGCTTAGCACTCCGCTGTCTGGCTTATTTTACAAGTGAAGTTTAGCCAGGGTTTGGGCTCAGAGCGGCAGATAGTTGGAGGACACTTTACACCTTTGGTTCATAAAACTGTGGCTGAAAATAGAGATACCAAGTGGTTCATGCTAATGGAAAACAGAGTGCAGGTGTTTTTTGATTGGAGTAGTTACATGAGATGGATAAGACTACTTTTTCTTTTAGGTATGGTGTTGAAAACAAGTGCCAGTCAGCTCGACCTAATGTTTAAGTAACACTATGGAGCAATGTTTTTACAAGTAGGTTGGTGTTTTGCTTGTGTTAAACATGCACATGGGGATGCAGGTGACTCATCATCACACACAGCGTTACACTGGTTGACTCTGACTGAAAGCTGAATCAGCTTTGCAAAAGTTTTATGTGGAAAGAAATAGAAATCAGACCACAAAATTCAATGTGTCTCAGTGGGAAATGGTGATAGTTTGATGGAGCATGTTTACCTAATTGACAAGGTCCTAACGGTCTTGGTCCGGTTATTTTAGTGCTCACCCAAGTGCAGTTGCTGTGTTTACACCTGCCCAAATGAACTGCACTAAAGGGACAAACAAACTTGAGTTCAATTGAGGCGTAAAAGCACCCAAATACACATCAAATTCCTGGTCGTCAGCAGCTCAGGAGAGGTACAGTTATAATGTTTATGTCATCACGTTGACCCTGAATTTGCTTCCCAGTAGTCATTGCATGATATCACAGTTCAAGACACTGGTGTTCACCAACACACAGTGAGACCTGGCCTTGTTTGTGAACTTAGAGAGAAACAAAAATTTTTAAAAAAAGAGAGGAGAAATAAGGCGTGAAAGACGAGGAGAAGATGGGAGAGATAGAAAGTTATATGCAAATACACACTTAAGCTTCCAGTGGCTGTGATCCAGCTGGACAGGGGGTCATGAACTGATGGTGGGCCTTATTACAGCTGGAATATAAGACACACACACACACACACACACACACACACACACACACACACACCCATACTGAGAGTGGAGAGAGGATGAAAGTGAACGAAGCTTGCTCGAGGGCTTTATTAAAGTGAGTTCAGATTTATGTTTCCTTGGGCAGTTTTTAATGCAGCCTAGGCAGTTTCAAATTTTTACCCCCTACTGCAACCCACTGCTGAGACTCATCTACTGCGCTCTGAACATTTCAACCTCATGTTGCCTCTTTAACAAGCCTCTACTTCTCTTCTCCCCTCTGAAACCTCAACATAAACACAACACAACATAAACACAGGGCTACAAACACATGCCAAACTGTGCACACACACACACACACACACACACACACACACACACACACACACACACACACACACACACACACACACAGGCACACACAGTTCATAGAAGCAATAACAGATGACCTCTCTTTTTCCCAGCAGCCCCTCTGTTCAGGAAGTTAGCTGATGTAATGGGGGTTCGGGTGATGCTGATGACGGGGGTGTGATGAGTTGGTTACACGAGCTAGCAGATGGATGGACCGTTCATGTGTGTGTGTTTATATTGTAAGTTTGTTACTGAAGCCTGAGGTCACCACATTCATGTGTTTTCACTAATTTTATGTGTTTCTCTGCGCTCTGTACGAGTTGATGTGTTGGCTATATTTCTACTTTGTTGTCATACCTGACAGTTCAGTGTATGGCGAAGTTTACGAGGATGTGTGTGCATGTTTACAAGTTACAGGAAGCCGGGGGCAGGATGCAGCGTGAAGGTTTTATAGCCTGCTACAGTAAGCCACAACAGGACTCGGCCGTTATCAGTTGTCACACACACACACACACACACACACACACACACACACACACATATACACACTCTCACAACGGTACCTGCACACAGAAACATATGGCTTCGCTTTGGCCCCATAAGGATTTTAGAGCCTAGAGTTCCTTCCTTCTCAAAGTAAAATCTGATCTTAAGGTAACACTGTAGTTTGGAATGTGTCATCTGTCAAAGTTTTATGTCTTTTCTCGCTCCCCTGCTGCGAAACATGTGTACTTACTGTACTCTGGCTTGTAAGGTTAAGAGAAGGCAGAGTGAGGAAAGTTCGGGGCGGGCGGGTTGAGTGAAATCTGGTGCGAAACCTGACGTTTCCATTTCGTAACAGGTCACAGTTACAGTTGGAGACTACGCAGAGGTTGTAGCTGCGGGAGAAACCTGTTCTATCTCACTAATGGGCACGTAGCAGGATATGCCTCAGAAAACTGTAAGCACATGTGAGCATTGCAGTAACATGTGATTTGTCTGCAGTCGCAGATGTATTTTCAGTGTCTTTGTCAGATTATTGTAATCAAAAAGAGATCATGTATTTTATGATAGGGTCTTTACACCATATGTCTTGAATTTACATCGTCTGTACCATATATCATAATCTGCGGGATTCAAGCTTTGCACAACTGCTCTTCTGAGAATTTGGACGTTTTCCTGTTGCATTTTTTATGCAGAGAAACGTGCTGTTCTCGTGATATAACCCCCCCCCAAAGCTTTTTATATACTATAAATTTAAACGCAAGGTTTATGTGGTGAAGCAATTCTTTCTCAATAAGAATTGAGTTAATCTCAAATTAACATGACAAGGGGAAGCCCATGGAGATCAGCACTTGTGTTTTCCTTTAAAACAGAAATGCTCAACTTGCTTTGCTTGGGCTCCACTTTGCAAAATGACAGGAGGTCATGGGACAGTTGGAGCAGTCCTGCACAGGTCAAGTGTATACAGGGGTGTTTCTAGGATTTTGCCCGGACCTCTGTCGGACGGGCTGAGGGTTGTGGCACTTTTTTTGGGGGGGGGGACAAGCTCTCTTTTGATGCTTTTATACAGTCTGTCTGGCACCTTATTTGCATTCAAAGTACAAAAAAAATCCCAGTGTGAATAGGTTTATTTTCACTGTGAAGTAAAAAATGGTCAGAAGTCCAGTGTATCCTCATACAACGGTTCATATGATATCCTACAGTTTATTTATTCATTCATACATTTATTCATTTCCCGTAGCTGCGTATCCTTTTAGGGGTCTTGGTAGGGCTTTAGCCTATCCTAGCTGGTGGTACACCCTGGACAGGTCGTCAGATTATCACAGGGCTGACACATAGAGACAGACAACGAATCCTACAATTCGTATTATTCCATGTCTGTGCCACTAATTCTACAAATTAGTGTCCCACAAATGACATTATGTCCTTAATGTGAAGTTACATAACTAACGTTAAGTTAAGGGAGTGAGGTTTAGGCAAATGTAGTTACTCTGGTTAGGATTAGAAAAATAAACACAGTGAGGACGTACCTTAAAATGACTCATAAGTTCAACGGGTTCCAAACACCAGTCTCCTGGGTAAAGTCCTGTGTTTTGTGACCCATTCACTACCCCAACCTGTCTCCTATCTAGACTGCTCCTGACCGCTTCATTCCTTACTCTTGTCAGTGCATTGGTTATGCTATCTCAGCTTTCCAAAATACATGGGACATGCATGAATTACTGGTTCATCATTAAGTGGGATATGTACAGATTTTGGTGCATTACTTTTTGTAGGAAAACATACAACTAGAACATGAGAAAAGACTGGAAGCCCACCCGGCAACCTGTTGAGGGCCAGATTTGGCCTGCAGGCCATAAGTTGAGTATCGCTGCCAATCCATTACTTTTACAAGCTATGGATCAACAGACAATGCTACCACATGTCATCAGTTAAACTCTGTGTGTTTTGCTTTGAGCCTTATGACTAGAAGCCATCCATCCATCCATCCATTTCCACCCCCTTATCCCTGGGCCGGGTCGCAGTGGCTGCAGGCCAAGCAAAGCACCCCAGACGTCCCTCTCCCCAGCAGCGCTTTCCAGCTCCTCCTGAGGGACCCCAAGGTGTTCCCAGACCAGATGAGATATGTAATCCCTCCAGTGTGTTTTGGGTCTGCCCCGGGGCCTCCTACCAGTGGGACGTGCCTGGAACACCTCTAACGGGAGGTGACCAGGAGGCATCCTGATCAGGTGCCCGAACCACCTAAACTGACCCCTTTCGATGCGAAGGAGCAGCAGCTCTCCGAATGTCTGAGCTCCTTATCCTATCTCTAAGGCTGAGCCCAGCCACCCCACGGAGGAAACTAATTTTGGCTGCTTGTATCCGCGATCTCATTCTTTTGGTCACTACCCAGAGCTCATGACCACAGGTGAGGGTTGTGACATAGATGGACCAGTAAATCGAAAGCTTCATGTTCCGGCTCAGCTCCCTCTTCACCATGATGGTCCGGCGCAGCGCCCGCATCATTGCAGAAACCGCACCAAACCGCCGATCCATCTCACGCTCCATTCTACCCTCACTTGTAAACAAGACCTCAAGATACTTGAACTCCCTTGCTTGAGGCAGTAACTTATGAGTAGAAGGAAGAATAAATGTTAGCCTCTATATGTTTAAGATACAGATGCAGATGTATTGTCTGACATTGTAGCAGCGTAGGTGCAATCATACAGTATTTTTACGTATGACTCTTTCTACAACTGACATTGAAGTGCCTCTGAACGAGCAAATACAGCTCCTCTGCCATTGGTGAATGTGAGTGAGTGCATGGATGAATGCAAGGTGATAACTGTAGTCTGTTTTTAGAGTGTACCTATCAGCCATAAGCAGACTTAATTGTCAAATATGGTCTCGATAAGCTTTTGAAATGACAATAAAACACTGACATGCAGGGAATATACTATAACTTGAAATGTTTATTTATACCTCACACTCCAACTTTTATGCAAAACAGATTTATGTACAATATACATTCAGTTTCACCTTTTCACAAGAAGAACAAAAGCAATTTACAGTATAATACAAGACAATTTAGTTCAGGAAAGATTAGATTGTGTAAACATGGTCCTCAGTTTCTTTTATAAAATAAAAAAAAAAACAATGTCAATCTTGCATTGCAAATAAAACAGACGTACTATAACATTATGCAGTATCAAAAAAGAAGACACGCATATATTACCCTAAAATTAAATGAGAACAAACAAACTTAACTTACAAAGCACTGGAATTATGAAACTCATATGAATGTAAACACTTTGATGAGTACAAGTTTGGAAACGTAGTGTCTTAAAAATGCTTTAAAAGCTTTCACAAATTCAGATAAAAATTTGCAAATGAAATAAGTCACTAAAATCAGAGTTTTGAAGCTCTAGAGTTGCTGGTTTTCCATGCTTGAGATGAAAGCAAGTACAGCAGTTTTCAGTCACACAGGTATTTTGTACATCATACGTTGTGCTGTACATTACAACACATTACAAAAACATTAGTACGGTACCTCTGCTTTCAGTTGTAATGGGGATAGATGAATCTCCAACTTCTAGTAGTTGTACCTGCAAGACTGCAAAGGTGGAAAACAATTTTTATATTAATGTTTAACATGTTTTGCATTGATAATTGAATAACTGTAGTCGCCATTTCTGTAGAAATCTAGATAGAAAGAGAGAAAATACATCATTCCTCTAAAAACTACATCGCTCTACAGTTACAAGATCATCTCTTGTAATTCTCTGTGACCTCTTGTCTTCCTGCGCTCCGTGGCTGTCCGGTGGTTACTCTGTTTACTGGCTCAGAACCCGTTCACTTTAACAATAGACTCTTTGTCTTTCTTGCAGTCTAATTGAGTCTTTGGTAAATGTAGCACGTTTCCTGCTACAATACAAGTTTTCTAAACTGAATGTACATCTGTCTGTGGGTGTTTGTATGTGTGTGTGTGTGTTCAAAAGGTTCAAAAGGTTATGTTACAAAAATACACTTCAGTCTCTCACAGTATTGGCTTTCTCTCATTTGAAGTTCATTGCAGCATTAGGGTTCATGATACTAACAATGGAGATGATGAAGGAAATAACAGTCATGATAATAATGTAATAATTAAAACATTTAACTATACGGACAAAGATGATTAAAAGCAGTTGTAAGTTGCTCTCTTCATTTTCGGCATGAAAAAGCTTATTACGATGCTGCTGATATTCACAATGATGATGACGATTATGACAACGCTGACACAAACTTCCACCCCGAGTACGAATCTGTTAGTTGATGAACTGAGCGCCTCCATGTGGCACCATCTCCGACACTCCCCATGCCACCATGTTCCCCCTCTGCTCGCAGCCCTGCCCCTCCCGCAAAGCCAGCTGGGAAATCTCCTCCTCTGACAGCACCCTGTCCCACATGTTCACTCCCGTCATCTTCCCTGCGAACGCCATCTTGGGATCGAACCCTGTCTCAAACCCTGCCACCCCGCTGCTGCTGCTTATAGATGGAGGGCAGCAGCCGTTCCTCTCCTGCCCCAGCTGGAGTGAGCCTCCGTCGGGTAAGATGTGTCCCTCAGCCACACCGGGTGTGGAGGCCACCTTTTTCCCACCTGCCCACAGGGATGCCAGGCCCTGCTCAGATGACCAAGCCCCGCACAAGTGGATCCATTCTGATGTGCCTGGGGTCACCACGCCCCGTGCCTCCACCAGGTGAGCCTCTCCTCCGATGGTGAAGAGTGCAGAGGTCTGACCGAGCAGCAGCTGGATCTCATATGGGTTGCGACGGTTGCCGTAGGAGAACAGCACGGTTTTGTTGGAGACAGCAGTTGGCTTCACCCACATGCAGACGGTAAAGGAGGAGACAGAGAGAGGGACGGTCTGGTATGACTGAGATGTAGATTCGACGGGAACGCATGGGGAAGAGAAGCGCCATCTCACAACCTGGACAGAAAGAAGAGGTGATAATGTTGAGTGTCAGTGGATAAGAATCAACAGTTCTAGATGCAGCTGCAGATTGCCTTTTTCATTGTTGTGGACAACGAGATACAGACTGACGACATTCGCCCTTTGCCGTGATGTTTTGAGAGTCCTTTTTTTTTGTATTAGTGATAGATTTTAAATTTGAAACAAGTCCTTAACTCTTACTTTTTACTATTTGATTATTTAAAAACGAAGCAAGCCATGTCTGGTAGTTGTCGAAGAAGGCATTTAAGGCATTTCATTTGAGCACTTGGTTAGGAGACCTTGCCAAACACATTCTTTAAGTGCACCCAGTACAACTAAGTAAAAATTTCTGTTCTAGGATATGGATCTCATTCATACAGTAAGCTTATAAGTATCAGTAAATCACTGGTAACGCAGTCCTGTCATTTTGATATAAAGATATAAGTGCAAACTAATTTTTATGTGCATGGCATCTTTAACACATCAAAGGTCCATTTACCATTAACCATGACACTGAGAGCAAAAAGTCCATGAGCTTAACCACCAACAACAAATCTTAAGGTTTGTGAGCAAACAGTAAGATCTGTTGCTTTTTCTCACCGAGTCCAATGTGAGGTAATTATTATTAAACTGGAGAAGGCTTTGAATCGCCAACATTTGATGTCCTCAAGGTTGTTAGCATTTTATGTTCACTCAGGTAAAGTTGGGTGTGAAAGTAGATGTAATCTTTTGATTCTGATGTTTGCTGGTAGGTGCATGTAAATACAGAAAATAATTGGGCCTGAAATTGAACCCTGGGGGACTCCACATGAAATTTATTTTAAGAATGAGACTGACGTTTTGATGCAGATTGCACAAGACTTACACTGTTAAGTATAAGGACAACCAATGTAAAGCTACAGCTTGACTTTCACGGTGCAACCTCCTCAGTGAGACCACACTGAATACTGTTTTGAAAAAGTTAATTTAGATGGCAGTATCAGATATGGAAGTCTGGTTGATTAAATGACAGTCAAAGTTCAGTTCATGCTTTGAGATCATGAATCATGGGAGTTTTTTTTTTTTTCCTGCCCCACCAACGAATACACACACCTCCGTCTCTGGGTCAACTGGTTCATTGGTTTGTTCTGCTTCATTTCACTTTTTTTCCCTGTTCTCTTTTTAATCATTCAGTCATACTCAGTCACTCCCAAACACTTTCAAACTCATTCGGGATTGTCAAACCTGCTTTTGTAAGTAAAATAAGGTTAATCATCTGGTACCTAAAAAAAAAAAAAAAAAAAAAAAACACAGAGGGAAATTGCATGTGGTGTTTGTGCATATCCATTTGAGTGAGACTTTTCTGGCTAATTTATTCTCCATTACATAATGCAGTGTAAACGCATGTTGTGCTGATGAGCTCTGTTGGAGGTATAGTAGTATGGAGTGTGTGTGTGCACACGTGTGCTAACATTACACACATTGAATTCATGATGTGGAAAGCTCTTGCTTTTCATCCCAGTTGACATCCTTTCTTTTGCCTTTTTCATCACTCTCTTTTGAGTCGTCTCTTCATCATGTTTCACGTCCATTTTTCTCTCTAGATCCCAATTATTGATGTTACGTTTGTCTCAGGTTTCTGCCACTCAAAAAATAATGGGGAAAAAAAACGTATTGAACATGCTCTGTGTGTGTGTGTGTGTGTGTGTGTGTGTGTGTGTGTGTGTGTGTGTGTGTGTGTGTGTATTCATGATGGTTTCCATCTGGTTCTGCTTTCCCAGGGTGCTTTGGTGTGGTTTTTGTGGCGACTGGCTAACGATTACACCTCCCTCTGCTCTGTATGTAGGCCAGATTTACATTACTGGACTGTAAAGGTGTGTGTGTTCATGTGTGTGTGTGTGTGTGTGTGTGCATTAGATGAGTAATATAGCATATCCTGTTTTTGCAGCTTTTATTTTATTAATTTTAGGAAATATAAGTTGTCTTACTGACATGAGTGGTGACTATGTGGGACTGAACTTCCAAGTTTACTTACTCACACTTAGTCACTTAATCTTTAGAGTTACGTTGTTGTTGGTCAGCGTTTAATTCAAGGATGGACAGTAAACCAGAGTAGTAGCTCTACTAATGGAAACCATATGCTGTGGTGTCTTGAATCTGGGAATAATTTGTGTTCTCAGTCGGTCCAGCAAGAGTTCTGTATTATCCTTATCTTTTCATGCATGTATTGGCTTCTACAGTATTGTTATCTTTAAACATCCAAAAGTCTCTTTAAATATCTGTCAGTGAAAATAGCTTCTGGCTAGGTTTAGATTGATGGACAAAGTCCCACACTGCTTTAGCTGAGAGTTTGACCCAGAGTGTTTTTTTTTTCCTTGTGCGATGACTCAGAAAAATATGTTTATAACAGATATTAAACAAACAGAAATAAGAAGCAGTAAGTGAGCATTACTCAGCTGACCCCATATCTGCCCACTAGCCCCTCTTCTCCATGTCTGATTTAACTGTATTGACTCTAGCTGATGTTAGTGAAGGAAAAGGATAGGTTGCTACTTGAGGAGGACAAGACGCCTGGAGACATACAGAATAAGTGGAAAAGGTATTTAGGACAAACACAAGCTGCGTGTTATTGGACGTTCAGAAGCAAAGCCCAGCAGAGAGGGGGGTCTCATTCTTTTACTTGAAGCGTGACCTGAATGTGTCAATGCAGCAAAAAAAATTGAAGATGGAAGGTTGTTTGGGTGGAGAAACGTGAAGACAAATACAAAGAAACAGGAAGCAACAGGTAAAGACAGACACAGATATCGCTGATGGTAAGATGGATATCTCACCTGCGGGTAGGTATCTTTGCCTCGATGACCTCAGCACCTCCCCCAGTTCCACCCTCGTCTGTTGCAGCACAACCAGCACTCCGTCTAAAGCCACCTCGTGTGATGTGACCTCTTGCTCCCGGAGCCCTGCCCCTCCACTCCCTGGAAGCTGGGATCCTGTCTTTGTATTCATCCCCATCCCAGCTCCCGGGCTGCTGAAGCAGCTGGTCTCCAGCTTGGTGAGTCGGGTAGCTTGTGCTCTCGCTGCGTTGAGGAGCTGCTGCAGCATCGCCTCCAGGTGGATAGAATTCCCGACAGAATTCCCAGCAGCAGCAGCAGCAGCAGCAGCAGATGAAGTTTGATCTCTGGGTTTGAGGCGCTCCAGAGTTTCTCTGAGGCGGCCCTCCAGCTGCAAGGCCATCCTTCTTCCTGCTGTCTCCACTGCAACCCCACAGGAGCCTCCGTACTGGGCTACAAACCTGACCAGAAGGACCAGTGTAAAAGATTTACCCCTTTTCAAATGAAGCGCTTCGGTCCTCACCAGCTAAGGCTCATTTAGCACCAGAATGTGGCCTGAAACCAATCCTGGATCCCAGTTCACTTGTAAAACCATTTAAAGTTAAAGGAATTGATCTTATGTTGTAATTGGTTGAGTAATTGATCGGATGATCAACAAAAAACATAATTGGCAACAATTTCGATTAATCGTTTTTTTTTAATTAATTTTTAAGGAAAAAAGAAAGAAAAACACTGGTTCAAGCCTCTAACATGTCAATATTTGCTGTTTTCTTGGCCGTTTTTTGATGGATATAAAATGTCTATAAAGGTATGGAACAAATGATTGATGGATTGATTGAGATTGAACCTCTATTGATCAAGGACAGCAATACTAGTAGGCCCTGTTTACACTTGGCTTTAAAATGTGTCCTGGGGGAATGGATCAGAAGTGGACAGCTGATACACATCGCAGTTCACCCCTGTGTCTATCATTCATCTCTAAAGTGAACAGCTGACCCCTTGTGTTTACATTCCGTTACTGCCAACGTCACCTCCGCTAGAAGGTCAAAGGGCCCTGCACAGTTATTACATCAGTCTTTCACCAGACAAGCACCAGCTTTGTTTTGCATGGCTAAGAAAACAAATATGTTTTAAGAACCAATATACATGTATTTGTTATTCCAACTGTTGGTGCAGTGTCACCAGAACAACCATGAAGTTCATGCATTGATTTTATGATGTATTCCTTGTCTGGAGATGCATCAGGACACATTAGCATCATACAAAAGATATATGGTCAGATGCGTCCCAGACCAGTGGTTCCTAACTGGTCAAGCCATGGGGTCCAGATTTCTCCTTAGCCCACACAGTTTAATATATTCAGCATCATACTTGCGTTTGGCCATGTCGTCATGCTAGTTTGCTGCCTCTGTCAGGTAGTATCTCACTTCACAGCAGGAAACAGCACTTCAAAATAAAAGGTCTGTGCCAGATATTCACCTTACCTAAAAGTTAAGTGTTCTTACAAACTTGACACATTCATGAGTCACTTGTGATCCACTCAGAATGGACCCAAGACCCACTTGCGGACCGTGACCAAACAGTTGGGAACCACCGTCTTAGAACACCTTGGAAAACGGCTTGAATGATGGGATCACTATGCATCTGGGTGGTTGTTTACACTTGTATTTAGCATCATCCACTTGTGACCTAATCACCCAAGACCCATTTTTAAACCAGGTGTGAACAGGGTTGTATTGGACTTAAAGGTTCTAGACTTTAGTAAACCTCTGAATTACGGGTTAAGGTTACTGATTTTTAAGTTTTATTTGAGTTTCAACTCTGTTCACTTCACAATTTTTCGTGCAACTATCATGAAAGCTCCTTTCATCTCATTTTAGAGTGTAATTACTCGGACCGCTGATCCCTTTGTCCAACCAACCTTAGCATTTCTCCACGCAGTGACCCCATCTCCACCTTGATGATGTCATCTGCATACTGAAGCAGCATGTTCTCCCTCATCTGACTGTTCTCCAGCATCGAGAAGATTTTATCCCATTTGGTCAGGTCTGGAGAGCTGCAGGGGGCTGAACTTGGTGTGGCTAGAGAGATGGAGAAAAGAGAAAGGTTGGCAGAGGAATAAATGACTTGGGTTTCGACAGAATGTAGAGGAGGATTTCCTGTTTGACTGGACAGGGGTTTTCAAAGTCTAACACCAGGCCTCCCATGGACACAATTGAGACAGCTGCACTCACCCAACGCCCCCTGTCTACTCGAATGTAAAAAAACATTAATGGTGCAACATGAAAAATATTAACATAATTTTTCACTCCTACCATTGTTTTTTGAACTACAGTTTCCATGATGGTTTGGGAGATGTAATCAGGAAGTACAATGTTGCTGGGGGGTCAGCTACAACCAGCTAACCACTTTTTAGCTTGTATTTGTCAGAATTTTGGTAAATGGGCACCGTTTAAAATATGCTGAATCAGCAATTACTACTTCCTGTTTGCAGTGTAATCATGGCTGTACACACAACTACCACTGGAACACTTTGATACTGAAGAAAACTTAAAACCTGATGATTCTGAGGCAAGGTTTGGAGTTATAAGCAATGTCTTTTTTGTAATTTCCAAGCTAATTTATGCCCCCCTACTCCTGCGCCCCCTTGTGGATAGGGATCGAAGGACATGTCTTCCACCAGTGTCCAAGATTTAAACTCCACAAACACTCCTCTGTCAATGTGTTTACATTCTGCTCGAGAGCAATGACGGAGTGAATTTGTCCTGCAGTTACTGTTTGTATTTCTTTACCAGATGCGAGGGCAGGTGTGGCTTCAGAGAGTTGCACACAGGAAATATCTTTAACTTTTTTCAGCTGTGCTCAGTTGAACTTGCTGTGATCTTTCCAGTTTTGCCAGCAACTTCGGGGCCGTAATTGTAAAGAGAAAGACAAAAAAAGGATAACATGTTCACGTCTGCTGGTAGAGCTGAAATCTGTTAATGCTGCAGGATGAGAATGTCTCATGTGAGATAGTGGGAACAGTTGGTTGAACAGCAGGTAAAAGGAAGAGTACCGATGATAAAAGACAACGTGAGGTTGTCAGGGGAGAGATAAGAACGTGAGAAAGAGACACAGAAGCACAATTGACCCCTTGCTTTGCTTTTCCGGCAAGATCGTCAGACTTCCTGTGTGAGTGAGGAGGAAAAAAAAGGAAGGAAAAGGAAAGTTTCTGTTCACGCTGAAGAGGAAATGAAAAGGCTGAGAGTAGGGGAGACACAAAGCAAAGCCAGGGGACTGAGAATATGTGTCACACACCATTCTGATTAGCGTTTGAGCCCCTCAAACTCTGTTTATAACCTGCAGACATATTCTAGGGGGGCATATCATAGGACTGCGGGATTTGTTTTGGCTGCCTGTCCCCAAGGTTCAAGGTAAATTAGACGGAAGGTTCATGCACTCTGCGCAGGTCTGTCAGAGGTTTTAGAGGATTTTGATGGATCTGGGGGTAAGTAGAGTGTAAAATGACCTTAAACATTTGCTTGGACCTTTGAGCCTCTTGGTACTTTTGATCTTCGGAGTTTGAAGGCTTATGTAATCAATTATACCCCTGCGTTTACCTCTTATTTTAAATTAATGTGTTTTTTAGAGAGATTACCATCTATGAAGTTTTTCATCTTACATTTGTATTTCTGCTGTTCTTTAATGAATGAATTACATTTATTTCTGTGACCTACCTCTTTAAGAGCTAATCGCAGGTATGGATCTACTGTATATTTCCATACAGATTCAACATACAGGCAAATGGAGTAGAAGTACGGCCTGTGCCTTCCCTCTGCCACCAGTCTGGATTACTTATCTGCTACATGTTTTAGCCTGTCATTCATTTTAAAATGAACTGTGTCATGACCTCTCTCACATTGCCCTCATTAATTTAAATTCCACCCAGAGATTCAGAGATATGAGCAGGTCAAAGCAGTGATCTGTGTCTTCCTACATGCCCCTTCCTTCCTCACACACCTGCATACAAACTATATTTAACACACATGACCTGACTTTTTCCTCCTAGTCCAGCGAGCGCAGTATGAAGTGTGTTTTTTCATCCTTCTTGCCTTCACCTTTTCTTGCTTTGGCTGGCAGGAGCAATTTTTTTTCGTCAGCGCTGTAATTCGTGTGCTGGTATTTTACTATTCTCAGTCATTTGTTCAAGCCACTCTCATTTTCCCCTTCAATCAGGTTTAATCACATCATGGGCCGTGCCCAGAGCAAAGTTTCCTGCCTGTTAGCTGTTGGTGCTGCAATTATACCTCCTGCCAGCTTTAAAACAACAAACAAACGCAAAATGCAAGCTGTGCGATGCACGCACGCAAACACACGCGCTCGCATTTTCCCTTTCATGTACACACTTGAACACATTCTTTTCTCTCGCAAACAGGGATGCTTTCCAAAACAGCTGAGAGAAGAGTTTCGTAATTATATGCCGTAGTGTTTCAGCAATTTGGTGGCCAGTCATTCATGCTGTAATATGTGTCGGTCCCGGTCGGCTGCTGAAAAAGCCCTCTGCTTTTTTGGCTCAGCATATTCTTTGATGCTGCTTGTCTCATACGCAAACTCTGTCGCTGCCAACAGTCTGTGAACCCTACGTGCTGTGGTACTTGTTTTGTCTTTTTTTTCTAAGCTGTATTTGTAGCCACTAACCCTTAATTTTTTTTCTGTCTTTTTCTGCAACCTGTAAAGCGGCTACAGTATAACTGGACCCCAACTGTTCCTCTATTTCTCCTCCATCTCTCAGTTTGTCTGCTCTCTGTCATCTTATACTAATATTGCTGTGTTACTTTTTAAATCATAGTGACGACTACCTTTCGGCACTTTCTGTCAGTTTTAAAGGTCTGCTCGTATCATTTTCACCCTCAGGAGCATGTCCAATGTTGAGTCCTACTTTACTTACTTATGACAGAGACTGATCTCCTCTCACACAGCCCCATGCATGGATCCTACAGGAAATCGATTTCACGCTCTAGAATTGAATTAAAGTGCAACCATGTCCATCTGAGACCTTTAATCCGATAAATCACACGTGCACACACAGTTTAACACTTACGTTCTGGTGTCTCTCCATCTGTGATTTCATTGTAGTAACTTGTGTCAGCGTAGTTGACCTCAATATCATCCTCATATGCGAGAACCAGACACACGCACGCCGACAGCACACACGCTGCCTGGGGGAGCCTCCACCGGAACATGCTGCTGCTGCTGCTGCTGACTGAGCGTAGAGGAGTGTATGAGGCCTGTGAGTGAGAGTGTGTGAGGCTGAGTAAGTGTCTGTTAGGTTTCAGGTCTAACTGCTTGTCTCAGTGTGTCTGTATGTGTGTGTTCAGGTTGGCTGTGTGGCTCTAGGTCTGTCTCACTTTCTACAGTGCTGCAGGTCCACCACTCTCTTTTTCAACCCCTCACTCTCTCAAACAGTGTTTGTCCCTCCTCCCCATAATGACTCCCCACCTCTCTCCTCTCCCTCCTCTCCCTCTCTCTCATTCTTTCTCGTTAAATGCTGAGCAATCCTTTGGCAGGAAGCCTGGCAGTGTAGAGTTCTTCAACCAGAGAGGGGCTGCTTGCTCTACACACACACACATGTATATTACCATAGAATACTTATGAGAACTTTCCATTGGTTTACTTTATTCATCTATAAACTTAACCTGCAGATCATAACCCTCAGCGCTGCGTACTTACTCTTAAAGGATACCTTTGGTTTATTACAGCTCGGGTCAACTTACCGCAATAAATTTAATGCTGACATTTGGGAACAGGGTGACATTAAGAAATGCAAGCGGTCAGACCATCAAACAGATTATAATCAGGCCAACAGTTTAGCCAGACTATCAAAACCACTTCTCTTTTCAGGTTAATCCAGAGTTGAGTATCTGAAATGTCAGTTATCTCTCACTACACAAGAAAACGTTGTGTACGTGTGCAACTGTGGCGAACGCTGTCACACAGAGTTCAACCAGGATGTCTGTAAAATGTGATGTGTTTACAGTTTGGATGATTAATTCATTTTCTGTAACCGCTTACTCTGTTAGGGGTCGTGGGGAGGCTGGAGCCTATCCCAGCTGACATTGGGTACACCCTGGACATTTCACCAGACTATTGCAGTGCTAACTGTCTGTATAGAGACAGACAACCGTTCACACTCACATTCACACTCACGGGCAATTTAGGGTCACCAATTAACCTGCATGTCTTTGGACTGTGGGAGGAAGCCGGAGTACCCGGAGAAAACCCACGCTGACACGGGGAGAACATACAAACTCCGCACAGGGGGTTCAAACCCCCCACCCTGGATTGTAACTGGGAGTTTGGATAATGATTTTATCATCTGACTTTGGCCTCAGTTCCAAAAAGGTTGAGCTACTATGAGTACCTGATCACTCTGATCATGAGACTGCTTGCGATTCTTGCCCCATCTCACTTCTTTTTAATAACGTTGTAATTTCACCAACTTTATAACATGCAAGTTGCGATATGCACTGATCAAAATACATATCTGTGATGCATGCATGATGATGTTAGGGGCCTAACAATCTTTTTTGACATGTGGCGCTACCACCATTTGCATGCAGACAGTGCTTGCAAAATGCTTTTTTTTTCAGATCTTAACATTTAATTTGAGTACAAAAATATGTGCTCATCAAAGTAAGTGTTGATGAGTACAAAAATATGTTCAGTTAGAAAAGAGATCTTAGGATATGAAATACCTATTGATGTTAAGGTCCTGTATTTCAGTGCAATATGGGAATATGTAATAAATAAAAAAGACTGGTATCTGTGTAAAATACTGTTTATTGCCAACAAATAAAGAGATTCCAAAGAACTGGTGCAAATCTCAGTCTCTAACTCTTAAGCAATGGATAGACATAATCGAGGAGATCTTTATAATGGAAAAGATGACTTTTTCCCTGAGGTCTAGAGGAGGAATATTTCCCAGAAAATGTGAGTAGTGGACTGTCTTTATTTCAGAAGGCATGGACGCGGCTTCACCCTGACTGCCTGGACAGTAAAAGGACATTTAACACGTGGACTCACGATTACTGAACTGGTGTGCCCCCACACAATATTCTCTATGATTTTTATGTTGTGTCAGACATTTTAAAAAACTCTAAATAGTTATAAAAAAAATAGCTTACCCTAAAAAAAATAGAATCCAACTTGTAAACCAGAGTTATACTTCTATACACTATACACTTCTACCCGAAAACTAATCCTTATACAAACCATAACTATAAACCCAAGATCTTACTCCACATTGTCTTTGAGCCATACTCTGATCTAAATGTAATCCTTATTATAGGATTAACCTTAAAGTGGAATACCACCTAAATTAATATTCCCCATATATCATTTCCATGGCCTGTGAAAGTTCAATCAATTTTTGTAAACATGAGCTCCTCTGTGTCAAAGCCAGAAACCAGAGAAGTTAGTGTCAAACTTGATGTCATCAAGTATAAAGTAAGAAGCTACTTGATTGACAATAAATGGGAGCCTGATTTTGTGGATCCACATAATGTTTGTTTTCTTTTTTATACCCAAATGAGCTTTATTCTATTGCAGCATCCTCAGTTCAGAGACAGAAAATGTACCCATATACTCAGAACATTCCCCTGTGTGCTCTCTGTGTCATCTAGAAAATCTTTCATTTATTGTTTATGAACAATAAACAACACTTACACTTCATGACATCACAAATTTGAGTTTTAGCACTCACTTTGACACTTTGGACTGTATAAGGTTTGGAAATGTGCGCAGTTCCCCTTTAAATGCTGTTATTACACAAACCTATACAGTCCAACACGTGGGGAACATCCTTTGAGGAAATAAGTAAATGTTCGAAAATTTCTCTAAATTTCCGTCCTTGTGAAAACATGTGGCTCTCACAAGTACAGAAATGTAAGAGCGGCGCTCCAGCCTGCGAGCGAGGCGGTGAGTAATGCGTCGTTGGAGGTAGCCTGTATGTCGTAATCAGATATAACTGCAGCCCCTGCGACTCACAGAGAGAAAGAGTGAGAGGGGAAAGAGGTAATGGAAGGGGGAGGAGAAACAGAGAGCGCAAGCTTTCCTGATTTTTGCCCCATGCCGAGACCGTGTGTGTGCGTGTGTGTGTGTGTGTGTGTGTGTGCGGGTGTGCGTGTGCGTGCGTGTGTGTGGGGGGGGAAGTTTGAATGGAACCCAGACATCAGGGGTTTCTAAATGGGTTTATTGTTCTCCTGCTTTGCTGTGTTTATTTATTTATTTGTCAGCCTCACCATGTGCGTATTCCTGTGTATATACTGTATGTGCATTTATCTGCTGTGAGTGTATATATTCTCGTGTGTATGCGTGTGTTTTCAGGGGGATGGAAATAATGACTTCCTCATGAGATTTTAGGATTTGCCCCCTCTCCCGTTCTCATCCCACTCCCCCTCCCTCCAACTTTCTGTCTGTCTGTGTCCCTCATTCATTGTGTCTGTTTTCTCTCGCTCAAATACCAACTGAAACACACACTTGTTCACTTGTTATCTGTTGTGGAACAGCCTTTTCATTCAGACAGCTGCGCAGAAAGAGAGGAAGCTGTGTGAAGTAGCAAAAGCTGTTTCATTTAGCTCTCTATTGCCACTTGATAGAACACAATATTGGTTTAACTTGCTGCCAGTTCATCAAAGCTGTTGTATTTTCTTAAAAGAAAGTGTGAAATTCAACACTTTCTTTTGCAGGATTTCATTTTTATGCTCACCTGTCTTCTATGTGTGCATTTCTAGACTGCTGCTATCATCTTGTGGTACGTCCTTCTCAGTAAAACATCTTTAATGGTTTTTCTTAGGAGCTGCAGTAATATGTTTCAGACCGCCCCCCCAAAAGTTTGTCTAGTATAGTGCGTCTGTGCAAGCGGCTTATTACGTCCTATACATACCCTTATTGTTAGGTGGGGAGGATAGAAGGAAGGAGGAAGTCAGGTGATGTAGTATAAAAAGGCAACAAGGACGTCAGGGTGGATGGATGGGTCAAACAAGCACAGGACTTTCACCCAGGAGATTGCTGTTCGTGTCCCGTGTGAAACCAAAAGTCAATGTTACATAGCTTAAAGGAATAGTTAACCCACAAACTGACCATTTGTAAACTCTCAGACAACTCGTGCAGTGTAATCTGAGTTTTATTCATCCAGTCATACGCTTAGTACTTCCCAAACACATGCATTTTCTTTAAAACCTTACCACGTTAAACTGAACCGAAAATGAAATTTATCTATCCTTTTTTCAAAGCCAGACTCCAATATTAAAGATTTGTTCAGAAAATGCATGTGTTTGGGAAGTACTGAGCATACGACTTGATAAATGAGACTTGGATTATACTGTACTGCACGAGTTGTGTGAGAGTTTGTAAACGTATATTTTGATATAGCTTTGCTGTTGTTAAATGTGGTTCCCAACTAATCAATAAATTAATGTTTGTCGTGTTCTGCGGAGGTATGGGAGAAAAATAGTGAAATAGTTAAAAAGTTTTCTTAACAAATTGACATACAAAAGTTTTTTTTATGGGTAAAATACTCTTGTAAGTACATTATGTGAGTACATGTCTGATGTAAGTTAAGTATGTTATGTAGGTTATATACATTATGTCTTAAAGATATGATTAACCCAAACTGTGATCTTTTCTCCAAACCTGCTCCAGTCATTTTGGTGCCTAACTGTGACCATTTTACAACCTTAACCACCTTTAAGGTTGCGACCTTTAGTACGTGCATCGTTTATGGGATTTATTGTAATTTACGTATGATGACATATGATGATTATTTGGGATTCATATGAAGTTAGTTCAATCAGGAGAAACAGAAGAATGAGGTAAAGATAATATTTAATACAGAATATGAGTGTACAGATTAACAGACGATTTAACGGAAGTCTTTGGCGCTTGGACACCAGAGAGAGATGTTTTGTGATTCTGGGACATCTTAGCAGCACCAGGATAAATTCCCCCGTGGGGTCCAGACACTGGGGTTGGTGGTGGCCGATGACTCTGAGGATGCTGACGTGGATGAGGCTGATGACTCCGTAAAGACTAGGTGGTGATGGGGAGGTGGAGGGTGCGCACAACAGGCAAGAAAGAACCATATTGAAAATGAGCAGCAGTAAGATGATACGCTGACAGAGAAGGTGTGTCACTGAGCTACCTAGACAATGACACCTTGAGATAGTGAATGAGCGTACGTGCAAGGAGTGAATGGCAGGATGAGAAAGAACTTCAAGCCTGAGCATGAAAAGTATTGTCTTCCTGAATGAACTTTCGATAGAGCTTCGTTAGTCATCATGAGTATCCACTGCCAACAGACTCTGACCAGGCAAAGAAAACAAGCACCTCAACCAAGACCTGGACAATCTATTTTATCAATTTATGTTATTGGAACAACATTTTGCTCGTGAAGGATTTGTGACATAGAAGTGTACTCCAGTACACTGTGACATCACCGTTGGGTGTGGTCACAGGTACAACAAACTTTAAAGTTTCAGCCACAGAGGGCAGTGAAACACAGTTTTTCAGACATGTATTAAGCTACTCTTCTCCGACAGTGGTCAACATGTCGGTTTTAATCCTCATGTTCCTGCTGTTAACAATAACATTATTTTTTTGGACAGACTGTGAACCGCACTGCTCAGCCAGTCTTTATATTCTTAGGCCACAATTTTAAAAGTTGTGAAAACATCACATAGAGAGCAAAGGAGGACAGGCATGTGTCTCATAAATCACAACACACAAACAAGTGATGAAAACCTGATGAAAACATGGATTCTGATCTTTCAATTGATACCACATTTAAGACTGTAGATCAAGTAAGGACATAGCTGGAATTTTGGCAAAAAAAACAGTGGGAAACCTTGACTTTATGTGTTTGGAGGGAAATGAAATAAAATGAAATTTAAAGCTGTATTTATGCTGGACAAATGGTGGAGTGAATTTGGAATAACACACTTTTAGCTGGAGGAATTTAATTAATGTTATTGAATAAAAGTTAGAAAGGCATTAAAACACAGTGGCAGTGCCCGTACCTGGATTAAAAATATAAATCTAAGAAGGGTATATTCATATATAGAGGTAGACAGATGTTATATGCTTAAAGATAAAAATTAAAAAAGACCGCATGTGTGTGCATGTGTGTAAATGTTTCCATGTTTCTCCACCATATGACTGCGACCTGTGGTGGGAACCAAGCCAACTGGAAACACATCATACATGTTCCTCTGATGGACCAGAACAGAAATGACTTCAGTGTGTGCGCGTGTATGATATGCATATTTGTATCTTATGCAATGCATGCATTCTTTGAATGATATGACCTATACTGCAGAAATCATGAGAAAATATTTTGCATTTCATAAGATCAGATGTTACCTTGCAGGAGTCTAAACTTTCATCCATGATTCATCAGAGCAATCTGGCTCCACTGCCTATTTGCAACCTAGTCTTACTCCAAAGTCGTCAAAATCTGGCACTTGGGCAGTGACTTACAGTGTCAGACACTGACAAAAAAAGCCGTCCTTTAACATCGGCATGATGCGCGTCTGGTTGCCGTTTAAAGTTTAACATCAACCACAATTTTACCTGGGAGAGAAAACAGAAGTGTATTTTTAAAGAAGACAGTGCATGCAACAGGCATAACTCGACATGGCGTCCCAGAACAGCCAACGCACCCAGGGTACCTTTCATGTCATATCTGGATGTGGAAGGTCCATGACCAAACGTCGCTATGTGACGAGGTCAGAGTGAGAATTTGTTGGGGAAGGGGCTTTAGTGTTACAAGATACAGTGTGTTATAGTTTCATACCGATGTTTAAAAGCATTAGGTCATGAAAAAAGCGACGCCTTTGTCTAGAGCATGAGGAATGGAAAAGCATTTTTACAGTGTCACACAGTACATATATGATCCTCCATCTAGACAGGCTCAGTTTCAAGGGCCAAAGCAGTGAGTTCGGAGGTGAGATTTTCTTCTGTTGAAAAATTACAGCATTGGAAATTCATTCAAACAGCTCAAAAGGATAAGTACAATGAAAAGTCTAGTGGAAGGGGTCAGACGAAGCATTTGACTTCAGCAGAGTTTCACTTTGGCACAGGAGAATGTGGTTTGCATCTCGTCTCCTTGCTTGTAACCATTCAAGGCAGCTTTTCCAAAACTGAACTCAGCAGTTTTAGATGTTTAAACGTACATTAATACAGCTTCAGTTCATTAAGTGCTTATGCAATGACAAATATCCTGCGTCTTTGTTTAAGTATTATTGAAATGACTTTACACCAGGGGATATTATATCATATGACATCAAGCACACAGATGTGTCAATTACATATCCAGCTGCACTTCATTTCTGCTGACTCAGCATTAAATGTCAGAAATGCTGATTTATGCGTCTTGTAGGGATTGATCACAGTCTGAAAGCATCACTGATGAGTATTCTTAGTAACAATATAGGATGAGGAGGAGGTTCCATTCAGAAAGGACAGGACATTTTGTCTTTTACACACCAACAGAGAGTCTGAATGGGTGCAGTTATTTAGGTGGGGGGGTGGTGGTCACAGAGTTTAAACTTTGCAGGAGACACTGTCTGCGTGTGTGTCAATGAATTGCACTTGCGTGCATTTGGTATGGTGTTATGGTTTTCCCTTTATGATTTAGATGTAAAATATTATTTATGCGTGAAACATTTTGACATTTTCTTCCGCCCTCACCCACCTAGGGTTATTCGAGCTGCGTGATATACGACTTACGGGACGCACATACACGAAATGAGTGTTGGAAGCTACTACAGAAAACACGTTTAAGTCGTAAAGCTATCCAGAAACATCCCACTGGATATCATTTTTGCTGATCTCTGCATTTTTGTCCTGTACAATAACTTTGCTTGCATAAGTGTCTTTTGGCAGGTTATGTGTATTGCTGGATATTAATGGAATGTTTCTGTCTTTGTCCAAAACAGGGCTGCAACAACGGTCAATTAACCGACTATTAGAAAATTAATGATGCGATAATTATGATAAGTGATTCATTGTTTCAAGCAAAAATGACAAATGAAAAACGCTGCTTCCAGCTTCTTACATGTGAAATATTTTATGGTTTTCTTACTCTTCCATAATATGAAACAGAATTTTTGAGTCCTTGGCTTTTGGTCCAGACTGCAACATGTTTGCACAGTCATGGTTCCCACATGGTGAATCCTGATCACTTTGGTGATCTCCTGACTTTTCATCCAGCACTATCATCTGGTCAAAAATTGTAATTTGGCCAATATTTTCATGTAACACCAAATTCCTGCAAAACTGATGACATCCACATTAGCCTCAGCTGTACTTTGTTTTATGCTATCATACTAAACTAAGATGGTGAACATGATCGTCCTTTGTCCCGTCTGTTATCGCTTACCTTAACCGGCAGTGATCATTAATTGTACATCATTTATTTGTGTCATTCTGGATTCTGTGTGTACTGTCTGTATCCCAAATTGTCACTCAGAGTTTTAAAAGTTTTACCTTACCTGGTATAATTATTGTCTCTGCGAAGCATTAGCATCCTGGCACTGCCATTGTGGGCATGTTAGCATAATGATGTAAGCATTTAGTTCTCAGCACTTCACAATGTTGCTA
Organism: Cephalopholis sonnerati; assembly: GCA_019142605.1. Lineage (NCBI taxonomy): Eukaryota > Metazoa > Chordata > Actinopteri > Perciformes > Serranidae > Cephalopholis > Cephalopholis sonnerati. Next base: position 38,956,440 of record JAGQAX010000013.1, read on the forward strand.
GCTGTACATTTACTCTATGTTAAAAATGGCAGCACTGTGACAAGCATAGACTGTAAAAAATAATGGACACAGTTATCACATCACCCCTTGGTTTGTGGACTGCCATTTTGTTGCCCGGAGTTCAACATTTTGGCCATCACCACCTTGTTTTTTTGGAGCCAGAAGTGATGTTTGGACGAGAAGGTGGACCTGTAAATGAGCGAGGGGTGGATTGGACTGAGAAGCCAAGGACACTATCAGCAGGTGGCCTGTCACTTAGAGAGACTCACCCTTAATTATGTGTAACTTTCAGCCTTACTTAAATGTAAATGGGTGAGTTGTATAAAAATTCAACCCCCGTAGAGTTGTCATGATTAGAGACATTAGCTATAGAGACCAAAACCCTTTTTGTACCAGGCTGTAAACATGTTTATTTCTGTTGTTAAGTTGGACATTTTAAAATGGGGGTCTGTGGGGATTGACTGGCTTCTGGAGGTAGCCTCAAGTGGCCGTTAGAATAACTGCAGTTTTTGGCATTGCCATGTTGGCTTCATGTTTCAACAACACAAGACGCTGAGAAATGCACATTTGGTGTTTTTCCTGGTTGCCAAGAGTTGAAAAATGTTCAGCTTTGGGTAAAATACTGCACTTACCACTGTCACATTTTACCCAGCCATCCAATCACAGTGGGCGGGGGCGGGATAAATACCACAAAGACCAACCGTCGCATCTTACATGTAGAAGTGCTGAACAACAACAATGGATGAAAAATATGTTAATGTACTGTATATCTGTACAGCTAGATATAGATATAGATATAGGTGTTTCATCTATATAGATATTGATATTCCCTCATGACCACACACAGACTTGTGGTCCTTCCTCTCTCCTTAGGAGCCTCAGCCTTCCCTTCATTCAAAGGAAGGGCGAAAGCACGTACTCTGCCTTGTGCTGATATTTTTACTTCCATGGATATTCCATATCAAAGCAACCAGAAGCAACCAAAGTGCTCCCAGCTGGGTGTTACCTGAGGAGCGCTTCATGTTTTCAGCTGAAAAAAAGAAATGCTTTGGTGGACACAGGGCCTTGAATCTTCTTGACTGGTGGTCTGACACAACAAGACATTTGAAAATGTCACTATGGTTCCTTGGTACCTGTGATCGCAATTTACTGACTTTTTAAAGACTGATTGACGACTCGAGAAAATAATTGATAGATGACTTAATTAACTTAAACTTGTACTTGTACTTGTACCCTGCCAGAAAAGACGGATTCCTATTGACTTTTATATAGTCATTTTTTTATACAGTAGGAAACAAGGCTAAGTTTTAGGTTTTTGCTCTTCAGTCATGTGCTATCCCTTATCTCAGTTTAAAAATATGTTGAACCTAAAAGTCTCTGCTTAGCATGTAACATTGAGTTAAATTAAATATGCCTCTTTAATTCAGATTTAGGAAAGTTATTGATTTTGATACACTGGTCCCAGCGCTGTTAGTAATACCTTCACTTTATGGCTTTGTCATTGCTGTGGGATGTAATGGCTTTTTACTGCCATATTACGGCAAAGACACTGAAAATCATTTCTCCCATGACTCAAACTCTTTTAGCGTTCTCTCAGGTGAAAATACAGCCAATAGCTGTATTAAAGTCATTCTTATTCACAGTGTCTCCCCAGAATTGGTAAATGTTTTTTTTTTGCGACTCACCTAGGGATTCTTATGTGATGTACTGAAACAGCAAAAGAAAGCCATCACGTCCTCTTCTGCCTCCTCACATGAAGTTAACAATAGTTCAACAGACCAGCGTGTTCTTGAGGAAATGTCTGAGGGGACTTTCAAAAATGTCGCCTTTGTGTGCTAAAGAACCAAAGGTCATTACAGGATGTTTTATTGAGATTTGTAAGTCATGAGGATTGGTCGGGTGTAGGCTTTGTTGGAATGAAGGTATGAAGGTCAGATACTGTGCACACACCACACACACGCACACACAGAGGAAAGTGTGGGAAGACACACTGCGAGTCAAATCAGGTGGTTTCACAAAATAAAATATTGGTCAATAAGTAAAGTTAATCAGTATTTAAAGGAGTATATTTGTGTCTTTTGTGTACTGTCTGTGTTAGGACAAGGACACATATTATACATTAGATTTGCTCCTCAGGAAATTTTGAGTGTCAAACGCTTTTTTCCTGCGTTCTGGTGAATTTGTATGTATCAGTTTTGTCTTTTCTGCATCAGTTTAGGGCAGAAATGTGTTTGATTTCATCAAAATAGAAGTCCTCTGCACTTTCATGTTTTTATTGTGGAGGACAAATGCCAATATTCTAAATATTGAGGGCAGCGTGTCCCCTGCATCCTCCTCAAAATCTACACCTTATGTTTAGATGTGGGTGAGTGTGCTCTAACAGGTACGCTGTATAAATCCTCCTCAACGTGTTTCTGTGCAGACTCTCGTCTCCTCCTGCCTTTTAACATTCCTCTGAACAGACCTGTAAATGCTACAGCCTCAACTTTATGATCATTACCAGTTCGCTCTTTCTGTACATGAACTGTATCTGTCTCTTTTTTATGGTGATTTGTGTTGTAAGTGTAGAGATGGGTGTGTGAGTGTGTGATGTTGTGTGGTATAATCAAGGATTAAAGGGAAGTGAAAAGGACATTACAGGAGCCCGCGACCAACTTCGATATTTATGTGCGCTCTTCTTCCCTCCTCTGCCTCTTCACAGAACAGTACAGAACAGAACAGTCAGTCCTACAGGATCAAGCCTGTGGTTAAAGTGATTTATAGATGTGAATCACCTGTTTGCCAAACCATTTATTTAGGTTCCCGCTGTAAGATTTTTATTAGACAGACAAAAGTTCACCACGTACTGGCTGTTTGAAATCTTATGGAACAGATGTTAATGATATATACATATGATAACTGCTGTAATTTTGCTTCAAGACGTCAATGCAAAGGCAAATCTGCTGTCACTACTTGGATTGGAATTTACTGGATAGCAGCATGGCTCTTGAGATGGCGATGTCAGTCGGTTTGCAGGTCCATCAGTTTAGTCCAGAGTGAAATGGAAATGGATAAATAGCCATGAGAGTTTGAACAAGGATTTTGGTGATCCCTTGACTTTTCTTCTACCGTCATTATGATGTTTACGTTTGTGATTTTGAGTTAAATGTCTTGGGGCCCTGACACATCTAGCCAATGGTTAACCGTTGGTCAGTGTCAGGCTCTGTGAGCACTAGTCACCCTCGTTTTTCACCCTTGTTTCCCACACCATTTACACTAGTCTGCCCTTGTTGGCCCTTGTTGGCCTTTGTCACCTGGAGCCGAGTGCACCAGCTGGGCGTAAAAAAGGTGGTCTTAACTCTTACGCCGGACTTAACTACGTCCGACGTTGTGACTGGAATTTACACCAAGTGCACCAAGCCTGGTTGACAATGGTCGTAGCTGTGCCTGGTCTTACAATGCACGTCCATGTGAATACACGCGAATCGATGATTGTTGCCAAGCAACACACTTCTACTCAAAGCGCTCTCAAACTTGTCCCAACAAACAAGCTGGAAGAAGAAGAAATATGGAGAACACTAATCAAAAAAAAAGGAAGGCCAATTTTACAGGGCCAGGGACACTCTTCTAATAGCCCAGCATGCTGTTATCCGGTGTACATTGATCATGTCTCCCATTGTGTTTTGAAAGGCCCCGTTGGCGTAAAACCTGAGTGCAATCAGCACTTGCAGGGCGGGGGACAGCACCGAGTTTCTGTCAGACAGATGCTGCAGTTGAGGGGAGAGGTCTTCAATTAATTCAAAGAGCGCTTGTCTGCCAAAACGAAATCTCTCTATCAGCTCACTCTGTGTATACACATCGAGCGGGTTTTTCCTGTCACGGACAAGTCTTTGTCATCTAAATGCTCTCTCGTTAAGCATCCGGTAAACAAGACACCCTGCCATCCTTCTTTCTCTTTTTCAGCCGTGTGATTCCGCTAAAATTACCATGGCTACAAGTCCGAGTTTCCAACTTACGCCTGCTCCACACTAGGCGTAAAAGTTACACCCAGGCGGAACACATGCAGGGCCTAAGTCTAACTGGTGCACTCGTCTTAACCTTAAACTGGTCGTAACTTTCGTTCTAAGTCGGACGTAACATTACACCCAGGCGTACGCCTAGCTGGTGCACTCGGCTCCTGTTTTTTTGCCAATTCAGCATCTTGAAATGGCGTCAGAGCCGACAGATCCCCTCGGATTGTGTTGTTAATGTGCTAACTGGCTAAACTAGCACCTTTAATCTGTCATGTTGGCAAATTTGCATTGCCAAGAAGATGGATTCAAGATGCGTAGAATAGTGAAAGAGCCGCCCTACTCTACCTTACTCTGTCTCTGATTGATTTACCCTGATATCCTTACCCTAACCCTAACCAGTCTCATTCCTCTTGCCTAAACCTTACAAATCCAAGCAATGAAGGCAACAAGTACTAGTAAGTCAGAGGGAGAGTAGGGCGGGTCATTAAGCCCAGTTCAGACCAAAGATTTGTGACGAGACGAAACCATTTTCGAATGTTGCAGAGAAAAGTTGCAGTGGTGTGAACTGGCAGTCTGAGCTCGACTCAAGCCAACCGATGGTGTCACCTGCAATTCTGCTGGTTAAATCGCAGGCGGCTGGTTTTAGAACATTAAGCACATCACCTGTTTCAACAGCCAATCAGCTTGTAGTGAAGTCTGTTTGTCAAAATGACAGCAGATGGCATGTTCACTTGTTAAGGCTGAGCCCTCTGTTTCAGGACTTTAGACATTCCTCTTCTCCACGCAGCTTGGAAGTGGAGCTTCGCTATTTGGATTCAGGACAGCCCTTCTTGTTTTTGCTGTGTTTTAGCGTTGATGAAATCTGATTAACTACCCTTCATTTGTGACCTCTCATTAAATATCAGTCTATCATTTTATATCTCTGCACTTGTCAGACTGTCTGTCTTCACTCAGTATTTCCATCTGTCCTGTATATTTGATATATTAGTAGATCATTTCCCAAACATCAACACAACATATTATTTGTCAGTGGTTTAAATCCTGCAGCATCTGTTACATAATGCTCTGTTCTATATAACTTTTATATGAGCTCAAAAAGGTTGTGGTTACACATTACATTTACAGTATCTCTTCTTGTCTGGCATTTGGTTCACTGTCGGACACAAAAGCCATTGTCTGAAATCTTGAAATGTCACCAATAATGAACCTACCATCTGAAAACAGGGGTCTTTGTTCTGCGATGTGAATCATTTAAAGATGTTTCATACGTGAGTCAAAGGCTGTTGGGTAATGCCGTGGGTTTTGTTGGGCTGCGTGCTGATTTACAAATGCCTTTATGTCCACTTGTGCGTCATCACTGACTTTTTCTTTTTCCTGCATCAGCATGATTGAAGGAATATTGACAACAAATGGAGAAAGTTTTATTTACAGAACACAGATGTTTTATCATGACGGAGGATCTTGTGTGTTTTCAGTGGAAAATAACAGTTGCGGGCAAAATACGCATGATGTTACAGTACAGTTACACCACAAACAGCTTCAAGCAAAATTCCGGTTTCGGGCGACATGGGTCTGATTTTCATAGTTTTGGCTTTCAGTCCGTTTGTTAGTAATAAAATTATAGTCATTGAGTTAATTGTTGGAGTCTGGGAATGTAGTGACATCAATAACAAGAAGTCTGACGGAGGAAGTCTCCATCAGATAAAACTAATGCAGTCTAAAGCAACGTTTCAACCAAACACTTTCAGTATGGTACCTTTGGAACCAAAAGTAACCCTTCAGACATGGTACCTAGACCCTAGTGTTTCCACCACAAACAATACTCTTTCATGTGGGTGGGGTTGTTGTCACTCACTGCTCCATCCAACACTCACTGTATTTCCTCCTTTATCAGTCTGCACCTCGTTTATTATTCATGGAATGGAGTTGTACGCTGATGTTTTCAGTACAAAATAAAACAGGCTGCAGTGAGAGTCTCTCTCCGTGGGATATTTAAAAATATCAGGTTTGTGCATTTAGTCCTTCTCAGGCAAGCTCAGGGGTTTAGTGTTGCTGGAGCCCACAGGAACAACACTCCACGACGCTTTCTTTTTTCTCCAAGTGAGGGTTAGAATATATGCAGGTGACATAATCTGGTTGAAATTAATATATATAAACGCTTGAAGATCCACTCATTACTAAAACTGTAGGTCATATAAAAACTAAAGTGATGGTTAAAGTTGTCACAGTGAAATTTAAGGTGTGTCGATTGATTCACATCGTCACCTCATGCATTGAGTAACATTACAGGTTAACGTTCCACCTTAAAAGTTGCCAGTAGTCGGCCCAGTGAATGAAGTTTTTTTTTTTTTTTTTCTGTGACTACAGCTGCTGCAAGAGGCAGCAAAACATTCTTCATTTTATAGCTACAGTATGAACAGTGGTTACATGAGCCTCAAAACCAACCACAACTCAGCCCTGAGCAGAGTGACCGTCCTCTATTGACCAATCAACGGACTACAGTGTTCACAGCTCCACAGCTCCTCCTTTTAGTACCAGATCTGTGTGCTAGGTACCCCAACAGAGGGGTGACCAAAAATGGGGACGGTACGGAACGGTTCCATTGGTACCATCCACAACTTTTCACAGTGGAAACAGAAAAAAATCTTACTGAACTGAACTGAACTGTACCGTGCTGCTTGGTGGAAACGGGCCTTAATACAACAATCCTGCAATAAATGCTTTCTTCAATAAATTCTACCATTAAATACCATTTGATATACCATACATAATGCAATAATAATATATAATATACAGAGAGGTGTTTCTGTTATCTAGTCTACTCTCACTGGTATCAATGGGGTGGACACAGTAAAGGAGTGTGATGCAAAAGACTGGAATTTTGGGGGTTCTTTTTCAGAAAATTAAATCTATAATGTCTTGTATTTTGGAAATTTTTTAAGAAAAGATTCATGTCTCAATTTCTACTATTCACACTGGGCACCAATTCCTTGTTGTCTGTCTACTGTTTATATGGCAACCTCTTTCAACACCCAAATAAAGCTCACTGTAAGCAACTCTGTCTCTCTGTCTCTGCCAGGTAACCACATGTTGTTACGGGTGTTACCCTCAGTCTACCCCAGACAACCAGATACCATCCACTGTCACCTAGGCAACCTCACGGCGATGATGTCACAGCTGGAGTCCCCAGAGCAACAACACCTTATCAGACTGATTCAGATTGTTGCCGAGCAACATCCTCTAGTGAGTGTTTGTGTTGTTTTTTGTTTAGTTATAGTAGCAATAAGCTCCAGTGTACTGTGGGAGTCATCAAACTATTCGCTGTCCATCAAAAGACTGTGTTATTTTTCTTTTATAACTACATGGGTCAAAGTAAATTATCCCAATTAAAGCACTGTTACTTTACCAGCGATTGAAATACAACATTACATTCCTCATATGTTCTTAAACTTTTTGTTGGCACCATCTTTGTCAGCCTTGTAATAACATTTTCAAGAAGCCTTGTAAAATCTGAAATACTGTTAGCAGCCTTTCAGCAGCATTACATACAATAATTTAAATGATAATGAGGTAGTTACAGTACATCACACTGTGGTGTTATCTGAAAACAAAGCACGATCCAACTAAATCAGAAGTCTATGGCTTTGGCATAAGTTTACATTTAACTTGGCGTTGCCTTACAGTGAAGTACATGTGTGGCTTTTTTTGTACCATTTCAGCCCATGAGTCAAGCTTAATCAGAGCTCTTACCATTCAACTTTGCCATATCCTGTAATGAGCTCATGTTGAAATGCTGAAAAAAAGTCACTGGAACATAGTTCGAAGTGAGTAAATGTGGAGCAGTGCATGTGGAGTACACATTTCTAAGTAGGAATTCCCTTAATCCTGCACATTTTGGAGCAGAGCTGCTGATGTTCAGCACGAGGGGAAAGTACCACATACCAGGAAACAGAGCGCATGGTGGATAGTCTCACTCACACATTAAGCACTGGAGAAACAGAATCAGCCATCTGGAGTTATTCTAATCTCAACCCCCCGCACAGACACAAAATATTTCTGTTGTGGCTGCATCCGTCAGAAAAGTTACCAAATCCTCTGCCTCCTAATATTCACTTACTGGAAGTGACTGAAAAGATTAGAGGTAACAATTATTTGAACTTTGAAATTACATAACTTCAGTTTAATGGAGTGAAACATCTCTTTGATGAACAAGTAATGTTTGATATTAATATGATTATTCAGAACAAGTGACTCATAAACTAGCAGCAGGAGGGCCGGCAATGGTGGGCATTGTTAGTCTGATCCGGTCCAGTGTGACCAGTCCAGATAATGAGGAGGAACTCTTTGCTCGCTCAGTTTGTCCAGACAGTGCTACAGTCAAGCTTTTGTCTTTTGTTTTATTAGTCACCAGTCCTATCATCTCGCTCCAAGATCCCTCGTCTCACCTCCAGCCTTCATTAAAGACACATAGAGCCTCTGTTTGTTAGTGACTGGTGATGGCCACATGGTGACAGGGTTAATGCTATACTCGCAAATAATGACTCATGCCTTCATCCCTCTCTTTCTTATTTTCCTCTCACCTGTACAGATGTTGAGCCCTCAGGTGCCCACACTAGTCAGCTATCTAGGAGACCAGTCCCTGACTGAGGCCCTACTGGGCGCGCTCGTGGACGTGTCACAGGCCAGCCCTTCCTCACTGGTCAGCTTTCTGCCAACGCTGAGGATTGTGGGACAACAATGCCCCGCTCTCCTGGGTCCCGTGGCCAAAATCCATGGTGCCGTCGGTATCATTAGTGAGGTACAAACACACACCAACACACACACACACATACACTCAAAACACACACAAAATACCAAGTTTACATTCATTTACAGCAGTGATTTGCAGTTGATAGAGCAAGTGAAAGCGTCTGGGAGTCTTTTGTGTGGCGTAAACAAACGAGATATAATGTATTATTAGTGAGCTTCAAGGGGTTGGTGGGAGGATTTCATTACCTTCAGACAGAGCCAGGCTAGCTGCTTCCCTCTGTTCCCAGTGTTTGTGCTAGGCTAAGCTAAGTTACTGTTGGCTTCAGCTTTGTATTTAACGTACAAACATGAGAGTGGTATCGATTTTCTCATCTAACTCTCTGCAAGAAAGTAAGAGTAATAAGAGTATTTCTGAAAATGTTAAACTATTTCTTTAAAGAAAAAACTACTTTTATTCCCAATCTCCAATAAAGGAACATGGAGATGCAAGAGGTAAAAGGAAGCGTGAAGGAAATAAACAAAATGAAACAAAATCAGTCTTTAAGGGGTCATACACATGCCGTGTTTTTTCCCCTTCAAATTCATTGTTCTCAATGTAGAAGTGCGGCAGAGTGACGCCATTGTGGTGCGCACGCATTCCCAAGAGCCCATTTTCAGGGCCCCCTGAGATAAACCAAGTTCAACTTTTAGAATACAGCAGCATGCACCACATGCCATGTGTCGAGGAACAACCAATCACAACCAACAGATACCTTTCCCTTCTTCCGTAAATATCAGTCTGTGGTAAATATGGAGGCGAAGTTGATCATGTTAGTGCAGGGCTACCCAGAGCTTTACATCTGTCCCACAGACAATAGGCCTACACACTTATAAACAGCGCCTGGAAGAAGATCAGCTCTGCACTCAGGATTTCAGGTAAACAGGCTATGGTACCATGCTTGTTCGGGTTGCTTAGCAACCTCAGATGCAACCTGCCACCGTGCTCTTGAAAGCTGGCACAAAAAAGTAGCACCCAGTGCCCGACCTCGCATTTTCCAGGCAATTAAAGACGACGGCATGTGTACAGCCCCTAAAGCAGTTGCAAACCAAGTTTGTATTTTTCGTCTCAAATTGTTGCATGCTTAAAAAATACACCACGTTGTGTGGACTCTGAAACTTTTGTCCATCACAAAAGTTTCGGAGCAGGTTCGTTTCTCAGCATTTTTTTGCATTCATTAAAAGCCTTTCAAGAGTTGTTTGACCTGAAGCAGCAAAGAAAATGTGGCATAACCTGTGGGACACATACATCTGCAACAAGAGAGAGGAACAGGGCAGCAGTGGACAGCAACAAAAACTTCTATAACAAAGAGAAGGTATCGTCAGCCTGTCCAGGAATGCACAACAGCAATGATGATGTGTTAGTGCTATTTAATAGCCACACAGTATCATCATCAATATCATCAATTTTCACATTGAATAGAACAATAAATTACATTGGAGTCAGTGTGCAGGATTTCTTTGTGCACCAATTGTTTTTTTTTTTTTAATCAGATGGTGGATTTAAAAAACACATACAAAAAATACAGACTCAGTGTGCAAAAGCCATTTGAACTTCTTAGCTGGCACACAAAGGCACACACAGGTGGTGCGTGTTGTTTGTTCTCTGCTGCAAATGTCTGTATTGTCGAGGCTGTTTGTAGTAAACAGAGACAGGCTGCACAAATACTCACAATCAAGTAGAAATGTCATGGGAATAATTAATGCCCTTGATGTCTGCTTAGCAGTGGATATCCACACACACACACACACACACACACACACACAATGAAACACGCAGGAGTGATTATTTCAATGAGTAGGGAGGAACTGGCTGCGCTCTCACATGACTTGCTCTCTGTTGTCCTGCCAAGTGTAAAACACACTCACCCACCGGACTGGCTGGGCACATCCGGAGGTTTTAACTGCTGTCTAACACCTACATCAGTGTTCAGGAGCGTCTGTCCTAAACAAACACATGCCGACTTCCCAGAGAGATCTGTCTCTCTACAGCTTGATAGAGATAAGAAACACAACAAACAACTGTGCTAGTGGGGACATAAAAAAAAAATCTCCTTTAAAGGGACAGTTAGAGAGCGGCGCTGTCAGCCTAATGATGCAAACATGACACAATTTAAAGGAACATTAACCTCAGTAAAGGTACTTTTTTATAGACGTTGTGAGAAAAGAAAAATCATTTTTATTACCCAGGAGAAAATGTGTTCGTCAAAATGAGACAACCTCAATGGACTGCACATGTGTGGCAGAACTTCCTGGTGCAGTAGGTATTCATTTTTGAAAACACTACTAACTACAATCATGCTACAGCTAATATACATTTCTGGAAGACTTACAGTATCAAAATTTGTTTCAGTGCAGGCTAAATTTGTCCCGTGAGCCTCATTTTGGCCAACCCATGGGTTAAACACTTGGCTGCCCCGCAGACTTGGCTGCTCGTTTGCCTCTAATGGCACCTCTGACATAAAAATTGGTGTTTCAGCCATTAACTGACTGTTATTGGCCCCAAAAACACTTGAGCAGCTGATTACAGGTTAATTAGCCTAGAAACTGGAGCAAACTGCAGGGTGGCATTGCTGCTGACTGATGGGCTGGAGAGGAGCAGGTGATGTAGGCTTAGCTGTCTCAGACACTAACATGCACACAGGCAGCTGATAAGAACACACCTAGGGCCAGATCCACAAAGAATGGATTGCTCCTGCTAATAGCGCCATTATTTGTGCAGAATAAGCTCACGCAATCTGCCCTGTTTTAGCACCTTATCCTCAAAAGAATTTGCTCTAATCATATGCCAGCGCTAACACGCCCACAAAGTTTGCGCTGAGCGCAAGTGATACTCTCCTCCGATAAATCCTTACTCCTTACTACTTACATTACGGTGCTTTCGCCTGGCTACAATCACTGCTGCCATGCATAGCTGTCAAGTCTCCCGTTTTGGCCGGGAAACTACCGTATTTTACCCCTCTTTCCCGCCGTCCTCTTGTATTAGTATTCTCCCGTAAATCCCCCGTATTATAATACAAAAACAAACATTGCTGTGCCTCTCCAAACTGAACTGTCACTAGCAGTTCTCGCGAGGTTAGTGCCGACACCGAAAACAAACCCGGAACAACAAAAGAGAGAGATGGATGGATGTGACGAAGGAGAAGGCATTCCTGCCAAAAAAACAAAGAAGTCCTGTAAATATCTCGAAAAATGGGACAGCGAATTTACTTTCCTAAAGAGGAGCAGGATGGGGCACATTATGAACTGAAAATATGTTTAACCAATAAGCCCCGAGAAGCCGTGAGTTACAGTGATTTTACAACGGCGGAGGGGCACTGAACGCCCCTCAGCCGTTGTAAAATCACTGTAACTCACGGCTTCAAGGGGCTTATAGCTTTTATAAAACGGTTACCCTACATATAGCCCATAAAATAAACACACGAAAATAATCAACAATTTATTGGTAATAATGCAACAATAAAACTGAGAACTATTCATTCTTCCACCAAGCAAGATCGAGTGGACAGAATGGTTGCCAAGCAACACAGACGCTGCGGTCTACCAGTGGGTTACACTGATTTTACAACGGCATGGAACGCGGCTCAGCCAATCACATTTAAGGATGGGAAGCACCCGTTTTATAAACCATAAATAAATGTGCTTCATACACCCTTTGTGTTTTCATTTAGGCTGTATTATAATGTAGGAATGTTCACAGCATTTCAATGTCAACAAAGGTTGGCCTATCAGATTCTGATCACCTAATTGTAGTTAGTAAGCGGTTAACAAGTTGTTTCTAGATATCTTGTTCACCTGTCTTAAAATGTAAGGGATACTGGAGCTTCGTTGGAGTGATGGGACGGCTCGCAGCAAGCGCCGGAAATTTTCCCTTATTTTCTAATCCACAACTTGACAGGTATGCTGCCATGATTACCGGAGAGTCCTGGCATGACAGCCCTTATATAGGCTATGCTCCACAGTTACCACCAAGTGAGTGTGATTGGCAATCATTTTGCGTGAGAGAGAGAGTGAGAGAGGGAGAAAGAGAAATTGCGCGGATTTAATACACGGGTCTCACTGGCGTTAAATAGCACCGCTTTACTGCCCGTGGCAATTAGCGCTGGTCTTTGTGGATTAGGTGGTATTTGCAATGAGGCTTATTTGCATAGGAAGGGGGCAATTTTGCGCTGAATTTATGAATATTCCCTAATTTACATGCATGCAAATTGGACCGGCGCAGCTAGGAGTGGCAGTGCAGTTTGTGTTCAGTTTGTGTGCATTTCACCCTTTGCGTGTGCTTTGTGGATTGCACGCTTTTTTTCTCTCATTTGCAAAGGTTTAGCGGTCGCAAAAGCAGTGCAATCCTTTTGAGGATCTGGGCCCTAATGTTCTTATCAGCTACCTCACTCTGTTTGGACAGTGGTATCACTCTGAGGATGGTACAGTAATGTCAGTCGGTCCACCAGTTTGATCCAGACTGAAATATCTCAACAGTCATGGTATGATGGTACTTAAGTTTACACAACTGTTTCTGTTCTATGAATAGTGTATAGTAGTGGACTATGCTAAGGTTATGTTTATATTTACTTAATTTGTGTGTTAGAATACAGGCACAAGTTATTTACGCATGTAGAAATCGAGTCGGTAGTGGGTCATACGAGCTGTAATTTTGGAAGGACTTGACCTGCCGTTTTGTTTTTCTTTTTTTGTATCCTCAAAACACCTCATTCAACATTTTCCCTGCCTCATGTGAGTACTGTGGATCTCCAAAAAAAACGAGTCAAAACCAAGACACCTCACAAAGTAAGTGGCCTAGGAACTTTGGTATGTTGAGACGGCCACTGAAAATTTCCATGAAAGTGGGTTCGGACATTCACAGTCCCCAGATGATACATCCTTATCTCCCTTTTCCTTTAGGGCTGCCATGAGGCTGACATTACCATCTTAAAGTGAAACGCCTTAACAACTGTTGGATGGATCGCTGTGACATTCAGTTAGACACGAATGTTCTTATCAGGATGAAATATCTTTGGTAATCCTCTGACTTTTTATGTAGCGCCACCATCAAGTCAGAGCTCTAAATTGTTTTGTACAACCTAATGACATTCCCTTCAGCAAATGTTAGCATGCTAACACACGAAACTAAAATGGTGAAAACACAACACTTGCTTAACATCAGCATGTTTGCATTGTCATGGTGACGATGTTAGCATGCTGCGACCTCACAGCTTCTAATGTGTCTGGAGACTCTTGGTCTTGTTTATCCGATGCTTTAAATTAACACTCCTGATTCCTCTGTTTATATTATCTTTCCTTCCCATCTGAAAGTGGTTCAGAGTAGATTCTTCTGTTGGCTGGGCTTTAAAAAACCTACAGTACAGCACATAGCAACACAGTAAATGCTTGCAAACCTACGTGAACACAAGACTTAAGGCAGTGCAAAGGACGATACAAGACACACAAAAGAGTGTGTAGAGCATTCCACACACCATGGAATCGATAGGCACATCAGGTAAGCACTTCTGACATAAGCTCCATATGTAGCAAACCTCAAGAGGAAATACAAATGTTTGTTTTTACCTGTTATACAGTAGAGATTTGCATCTTCCAAAGCATTTTCATGATCACACAACACTATGCTACATGCGCTGTCTCAGCCTTTTGGAATCGCCGCCATCTCAGGTTGGAGATATATGTACTTTCCTTCACTGATATCAAAATGCTCTTTAACTAAAATCTGTTGTGCCCTTGTGAGACAATATGAACAGGAAATGCTAGCTCTGCTCTGAGCTGAACACAGTTTGTGGAAATACTGAATTTACATGTTTATTTTATCCAACACAGGGAACATCTTTCGGGAAAGATGTTCTCATTCTGGACAGTAAACATTTGTGCAATCACAAAAATAACTTGCAGGATGGAAACTGCAGCTGGATCACAGGTAGTAAAATAATGTTTTTGTGAGTGTACGGAGTGGCGAGGTCACATATGGGGCTAGCCTGACATATTACGTATGAGATAGGAATCAACTTTGTGCAGACGAAATACATGACGGTCCACGCAACACCATGCAATGATATTTAGGATGAAGTCACACATTGTAGTGGGTCTATAATGTGTGTGTGCCTTCATCAGAAGGTGACAGCAGGACAGGGTGAGGGCTGCACTCCCTCTTTCCCTCTGGGTCCATTTAAGGCAGTTTAACGACAATTTGGGGAAATTAAGGAAAGGAGAAAATATCACATGACTGTCACACACACACACACACACACACACACACACACACACACACACACACACACACACACACACACACACAGATCATGAAGCTGGAAACCATAATACAGTTTTCTATTACTCCAGGGCAACCTTTCCTCCTCAATCTTCTTGTCGAAAAACCTGCCAACCCAGCCTCAGCGCAGAAACAAATACATACACACATGCACGCACACGCAGTTGGTCAGACCTCAGTGTCCTGTCTTTCTTCACATTGGAACCATTTGGAAAATAACCCATGTTTTTCTGGGAAATGCCTCTGCAGAGGCCTCCTGGTGATGGCAGTGGAGAGTACCTCCTGTGGGTTTCGCGTTTATGCCACACACACACACACACACACACACACACACACACACACACACACACACACACACACACACACACACACACACGTGTGCGTGCACGCACGCGCACACACTCACTGGGGTGCATTTGTACTCAATTGTAACAAGATTGCACAACACTCTCTCAGGCTTCCTTAACCTCCTGAAGAGAAATGGTCTATATTGTGTTTTTGGACTTGTTGTCAGCGTGTAATGTCCGTGAAAGTACGCTGAGAAAAAGAAACCCCTGTATGTTGTAACGCTGTCCAACCCAACAGTCCTGTAGTAAAATCTGTTTTTTTAAAAACTAAGATGATTTTTAAAACACTTTGTTTGTATTGTTTTTACAAAATGCTATAAAAAGGTAGAGAAAAAATACAAAACAGAACAAAAACAAACAAAAATAAATGTACAAATAAATAAAAAGGTCCAGATTACCCCGTCTCTCAAGATCTATTCAAACATGTGACACAGTTAGTTATTCAATCTCTCATCTTGTCGTTGACATGTAAACACTGTCAGTTTCCCTTGACATCTCTCCTTTTGAGTCCTTATCCTGTGGGTTAGCAGTTCCATATCGTGTATTTTATTCACAATTTTCAGCCATTCATGGTTCTGCCTTATACCGTCTCTTCGTGATGGCCTTTTTACAGGCTGCCAACAAGATTTTCAGTAGGTATCTGTCTTCTCTTAGCACAGTTCCCCCCTTTCATATTGCCAAGGTACAATACCATGCACGATCTAGGTATATCATAAGCCAAAATTTCAATAATAACCATATGAACATTACCCCAAACTGCACAATTTCAGGACAGAGCCAAAATACATGAGTATGATCCACATTTATTGCCCCACATCTTCTCCAACATGGCTGTGCTATAGACATGTATTTGCTCTTAATCTGTGGTGTAATAAAGAATCTAATTATATTCTTCCAACAGTGCTCTCTCCAAGTACGACAGCATGTTGTGGACTGTTGTGTTCTCCAAATATGCAACCATTCATCTTCTGTAATATTCTCTCCTAGTTCTTTTTCCCATTTCATGTTTACATTAAGCGTCAGATTACCTCTTCTCTCTAGTAAACATTTATATAATGTGGATATTATTTTGTAATTCTTTGATTTGTAAACTCCAGTTATGGTTCTAATGTCATCCAGATTTACAGTATGCTTTATTTCCCTGTTATAAAAGTCCTGTAGTTGCAATTATCTAAAGTGGTCCTGGTTGTTTAATGCATAATTTTGTTTCAGCTCTTGAAAAGATTATGTTTATATGATGTTAAAGCTGTATCAAAAACACGTTGATTGGATTCTATGGTAACTTTTAAGGCTGTAGTTTGTGGTGATCTTGCTATACTGCATTAGTCTTTTTATTTTGCTCATTTTCATGTGTTCATTAAGTGGTGAAAAACATCAGAAACACCTTTCAATATCATGCAATCCAACGTCACAAAGTATACAGCCTCAAAATGTAACAATTAAACAATTGAAATATAATCTTTGACTACATGTAAACTGTTAAACATGTGGTACAATGTGTGTCACTCAGTTGATATCGCAGATTCCATACAGCAATAGAATAGAGCAGCGGTTCCCAACCCTGGTAGACAGGTTGTTTTACTTCCTCAGGCCTGTAAAATCTATTCAAGATAACAATTTAAGAAGGTAAAATAAATCATTGCTCGTAGCTAATAAAAAAAAAAAACTCACCGAAGGGGGTTGCAAGTTACAAGCCAGAAGGTTTGGAACAACGGACATGAAGAGATAACATGGCATGCAATCCATGTGTGTGATTTAAAGGTCCCGTATTATGCTCTGTTTTAGGTTTATACCTGTATTTTGGGTTTTTAGTAGGAAATGTTTACATAGTTTAATGTTCAAAAAACACGATTTTTCTCATATTGTCTGCCTGACTCTATATCCTGTGCATCTAGTATCTATATCTTATTGGTATTGGTTTGCTTCAGTGTCTCTGCATCATCATTGCAGCCTGGGGGAATGACTGTGGCAGCACCTTCAATCTTAATAGACCTTTATACTGAAAAGGCATTGCTAGGCAACAGCTTGTCCGTGTTTACTTCCTGTCAGCTGATGTCATTCAAAACATTCCAACAGGAAATACAAAGGGAATGTTTAAGTTTTAAATGGTCTATACCAGCGGTTCCCAACTGGTGGGTCGCAGGTCCATTCTGAGTGGACCACAAGTGACTTCCAAATATGTCAAGTTTGTAAAAAACACACTTTTCCTTTCAAGTACAGTGAATTTCCAGCAAAGAGCTTTTATTTTGAAGTGTGGTTTCCTGCTGTAGAGTGAGTGACTAATGGACAGCTACTCGGCAGAGACGGTAAACTAGCTCAAAGACATGTCCAAACACAAGTGTAACGCTGAATAAATTCAGCTGTGTGGTCCTTGAACTAATGACTATGGAGAAATCTGGACCCCGTGGCTGAACCAGTTGGCAACCACTGGTCTATACAGTCAAGTTGTGACATCACAACTTCGCAAAGGTCCTGACGGCTCATTTAAAAGCAAAGTGTCTGAATACAGACTTTGAGCATTGCTCTGTGGGTTGAGTGTTTTGATGCTTTCACAATATTTATATGACCCAAGAGCTGGGTAGTTTTACCTCTTCAGGGCTATAAAGCTATTCAAAATAACAATTTTAGAAGGTAAAAATAACTCTCCACTCACAGCACATAAAAATAAAAAAAAACCTCTGACAATGATTGCAAGTGAGAAGCAAAAAGGTAAAGAAAAACTGGCATAGAGAGAAAACATGACATGCCGTCCTTATGGGTGATTTAAAAAGTGTGAAGCCACTGGTGTTGAGCGTGATCATAACTCCAGGAAAAACATTATTTTTCCAACACAAAAATGAAGTATAACTTACAAATGTAACTCAAAACCTTCAGTAAAACATCATAATACAGTGGAGGTATTACAGGAGTCGTACCAACTGGTAAAATGAAAACAGTAGGACATACAGTATGCAATTAGTTATAAAGAAATTGACATGACTAAAATAATCAACATATTTGGATATATTTTTGGTATTTAGGTTTGCGTTTCTTTTTCTTATTTATCACAGGGTGTTAAATCAGTCGATTAATTTTAACATGAGGTTTTGATAAGGGAAGTGTGATGTTTTTTTGTACTGTTTCACCTTTGATGTGCTTTGCTGAAATTATTTCAGATAGAAATTTTCAGATTTCAAATGTTAAATCATCCCTTCCTTGATATATATACTCATTGTTGCAAATAATTAATGCGCTCTGAGATGGAAAGCACACATTCACGCACCTGGCAGTATCCACATGGGGCTTGTTGTTGTTAGCTGCCAGACTGCAGCTCCTAAGGAAGCAGAGAGATCAGCGCACTGATGGACAATCAGGGGAAACTAAGCGACCGAGCAAACAAAGATAGAATTTTTTGGTAATTCTGAATCATTCCTGTTTTTTTAATGAAGTTTTATAACATATCTCCTGCAAACAAACACATGTGCTACTGCCAGCGAGGACTGGCTCCCAGTGTTGTTGGAATTATGGTAATGGAGTGATAGAAGTGAGTGATCCAAGTTGTGTACCTCTCAGAGGATGTTTATGTGCGTGTCTGTATGAGGCAGAAACAACGAAATTCTTTCCCCAGATCTGTATCCTGTCAGATTGGCACTTTGGAGGAATATCTGTTACTCTGCCATAATTTTTTGGAGAACATTAATAGTTGTAATTAAATACAACAGTTTCTAGTTTTTTAAAACTTCCTGTTATTGTGCTCCGTTGCAGGATTTTGCATAAGAATCTGGCCATGAGTGAAACCAGGGATGTGTTTAAGACATCAAAAATCAATAACACGATCTGTGACATTTAATGATTAAGCAGGACCTGGCAGGCTTTAATAGA
Organism: Cephalopholis sonnerati; assembly: GCA_019142605.1. Lineage (NCBI taxonomy): Eukaryota > Metazoa > Chordata > Actinopteri > Perciformes > Serranidae > Cephalopholis > Cephalopholis sonnerati. Next base: position 38,975,699 of record JAGQAX010000013.1, read on the forward strand.
ATTACTGTAAAATGTCTCACTTGCAAACTGTAAATGATCCAAACTCTGCTCATGTTGTAATATTTGGGAGTTTTGTAGTGAGTCCTTAAAAAGTAAAATCATCTCAACAGTAAATGCCTGAACTGTGTGTACAAGTAGTGCACGTCCTGCACTCCAGGCCCACAAACTCCTAAATACCTACTTGGCATGTCGTTACAGTATAAAGTCAAGGTCTGCCTTTTCTGGTAGTTTTAGCATCCATGTATAAATATAGCATCCAGCAGAGAGTGCTTGTGAAACATGCCCAAACTGTGCAGTAAGTGCATTCTTGTCTCCTTGTTACAAGGTGTGCATGAGCTCTGTAAGCACAGGTTGGCTCTGTCTGTCTCTCCGTCCCTCCATCAATCAATCAGTTTGTCTCTCAGTCAGAGGAGGAGAGGGAGGTCTTTTTTTTTAGTCCAAGCAGTGTGAGTTTTTACAAGCATAGAGAGTTTTTGAAAGGAATCCTGTTTTTGTTTTTGTCCTCAGATGGAGGTTTTGTTGGCTCTGGTTCTGCCCTGAAACGCTGCAGGAGTGCTGTTACCGAATCGTGTCACTTTTGATCATCTGTTATCGTAACGATTCCTGTGTTGCCTGGTTTGCACCACTTTAGAACGTGTCTGCTTTTTATTAGGAGCCAAAATGGGTTTAAATAGGGAACAAACAAAAAGTACATGTTGCATTTTCAAGGCAATGTTATTAATTCATTCATTTTCCGTAACTGTGTATCCTGTTAGGGGTCACAGGGGTGCTGGAGCCTATCCCAGCTGACACCCTGGACAAGCTGCCAGCATATCACAGGGCTGACACACAGAGACAGACTATTCACACTCACATTCACACCTACGAACAATTTAGAGTCACCACTTAACCTGCATGTCTTTAGACTGTGGGAGGAAGCTGGAGTACCCAGAGAAAAGAACATGCAATCATCGCACAGAGGGGCTCCCCCACCCAGGGGTTCGGACCAGAACCCCTCTTGCTGTGAGGCAACAATGCTAACCACTGCACCGTTGTGTTGCAATGTTGTTTATGATATTTCATATTACAGAAAAAAGTGCATATTAAACAAAGGTGGACTTTTCTTTTGAAGCTACAACAACAGCATAACAAGGGGTTAAACCTTGTTAAGTATTCCTCTGTGACAAGGTGATCAGGTTGTGTATGCTCTGGATGCATTTTACACAAAAAGCAGGCTGCGAATGATGAAGTGTTTGTGCATGTGTGTTATTACAAAGGCCAATTGGGAGAGTAGTGCCAAGTTTGCCGAGAGCATGTGTTTGTATTTATTATTGTTTGTCGTGATTTAGAAACAAAAGTTGCACCAAACCCCCCATCACCCAAACTGCTTGGAAGTGTAAAACTAATGTGTATCGAATTAGATAAAATGCTCTCTTTTTTTTCCACCGAAACACATGTAGTGACACGATACTTTCGAGCACAACACTGGCCCCATTATCAGTCATTTTCAGTTTACTCCAAAACAACCAACACCATTAGAAAGAACCATTAAAATTGGTAATTTTTGTACAGTATAATAACTTGTTGGCAATCCTATCCTTTATTTATTTTCTTATTCCATTGTTCAGTTATATGGTGGAGCCAGCATTTATTAGCTCTCCATTTTTTATTATTTCTCTCTGTGTTGTCTCCTTTCTCCAGACTCATGCACACAGCTCGTTGGTCTACCTGGTGTCCTGTCTGGGCAGCATGGAGCACAGCTTTCACCACACACTGCTGCTGGAGATCAGAGCCCTGACTGACCGCTACCCGTCTTTACTTGGGGGTTGCGGTAAAGACATCTACAGGATGAGCAACTCGTTCACTGCTATAGCCCGACTGCTGGGGAGGAGACTGGAGGAGAACACGGCCATGCACTGCAGGTAAGGAGACACACATTTACAGAGTCTGACAGGCTGTTTTCTTCCTCTTATGTCTTTTTATTTCTTGTTTTGATAGATAAATATAAGGTGTTAACTACTGAAATTGCTATTAGGCATCAAACACTGTTGCAGACTAAGTACACCCCCTCATGGCAGCAGCACTCCCCAGTGGCAGTGGCCCTCCAAGCCGGACAACGTGCCATGCCACACTGCAACAACTGTTCAGGAATGGCCCAAGGAACGTAGAAAAGAACACGAGACATTGACCTGACCTCCGAATTTCCCAGATTCCAATCAGATTCAGTATCCATGGGACGTGGCGGCACTCCAGAGGTCCTGTGTCTATACGTCGATAGGTCAGTGGCCCCACTGTGGACTGGACTTGGCTCTGACCTGTTGAGGCATTGACACAGGACCTCTGGGAGTGTCCTGTGGTGTCCGGCACCAGGGCATTGGCGTCAGATCCTTTGAGTCCTGTGGTTTGTGAGGTTGTGTACCAGCACACCCCACAGATGCTTGATCTGATTAGAATCTGACTAATTTGGTTGACAGGTCAACGCCTTAAGCTCTTTGTCATGCTCCTCAGGTCATATCTGAGCAGTTTTTGCAGTGTGGCATGGTGCATTGTCCTGCCTGGGGGGGGCAAGCCATTGGAGAGTGCCACTGCCATGAGGAGGGGGGTACTTGGTCCGCAGTGGTGTTTGGGTGGGTGAAGCGTGGGAGCTTTTCCTCAATTTAAAAATAAGTGAAAGGTAAATAGCAAATTTTGAAAACTAAACACTGGTTGTCCAGCATGCACTTGGGCAGTTTGCAGCCGAGTGTTAAGCGGTCTGGATGAGAGTCAGCACCTCCAAGCTTGAGGCCATGGTTCTCTACCGGACACTGGTGGATTGCCCACTCCATGCTGGGAGAGAGTTACTGCCTCAAGCAAGGCAGTTCAAGTATCTCAGGTTCTTGTTGACAAGTGAGGGTAGAATGGAGTGTGAGATGGACTGGCGGTTGGTAAGGCTTCTGCAGTAATGTGGGCGCGGCGCTGGGGTGTTGTGGTGAAGAGGGAGCTGAGCCGGAAGGTGAAGGTGATTTACTGGTCAGACATCCAGAGGGAGCTCGGAGTAGAGTCACTGTTCCTTCGCGTCGAAAGTGATCAGTTGAGGTGGTTCGGGCATCTGATCATGATGCCTCCTGGGCACCTATTCGGGCATGTCCCACTGGTAGGAGGCCCCAGGGCAGACCCAGAACACACTGGAGGGATAACATATCTCATCTGGCCTGGGAGCACCTTGGGGTCCCCCAAGAGGAGCTGGAAAGCATTGCTGGGGAGAGAGATATCTTGGGTGCTTTGCTTGGCCTGCTGCCCCTGCGACCCAGCCCTGGATAAGTGGATGAAAATGGATGGATGATTGTTGTTTATCTACTTATTTTTTAGAGGCTTTAAAAGAGGTTAACAAATGGCAATGGATAAAGTGCTAAAATTGAAAACAGCTGGATTAAGGAGCAAAAATGATAATGAAACCAGTATTAACAAAATAGTTCAAATACTGATTCCTGTTGGAGCCCTGGTATTTGCCCAAAAAAAGTGTCTTAATTGTCTCTTCACAGAGAGCAGTCAAGAGTTTTGAAACTTGTTTGAAACTTCACAAAGCCAAGAGAAGTCTGAGCCCACACATTCAATTATCTTGTGGCACTAAAACCTAAAAATATCTGGGATTGTAATGACACACTTTAATTTGTAGACCATTAAAATGTTTTTCTTTATGTCGTATTCCAAGTCTGTCCTCCAGTGATTTCTTACATGCAATTGCTATATTTAAGTGGAAGCCATGAATAGTGCTTTAAAATGCAGTGGGCATGCAGAATATGGGAGTACAGCTTGTGTGTGTTTGTGTGTTAATGTGCACAAATTGACTGGGATTCATCTGGCCGCAGTGTGGGAATGACACGCACAGCTCTCTCCGAAATAAGAACATCATGTGCAGGATTGGAGGCTTCCAGAGGCTTTGCTTGGGGTCTTCTGGAAGAGAGATAGAGGGAACGAGGGATTGAGGGAGGCAGGATGGTTTATTAGCGAAAGAGCAGGGGGTGAGGACAGAAGAAAAACAACAATGGGGCAGTTGTAAGTCCTCTTTCAGCAAACAAGTGGACTGTTTAATAAAGTTATAAAAGGCCGCTCGTGGAAAAAACATAGGGAAGGGAAAGAGAGGAAGAGAGATGGAGGGAGGGAATAATTAGTTTGGTTAGAGAGCAAAAGAGAGGAGACAGGCACCATAGTGAGGGACAAAGAAAAACAAAGCCAAAGAGAGAGGGGAGAAGGTGAGATGTGGCCAGTGAGAGAGGGAGAGAGGGGGACACGTGGGGTGAGACACAGAAATAGAGCCAGTCATCGTGAGAAAGCAAGAATTAAAGAAAGGCTAGCCAGAAGGGGGAGGGAGGGAGGGGGAGAGTGAGGCGACTGAAATCCATCCAAATGTGTCTGTCCAGCTTCATCTCACGTGCCCACCACATGCAATCCAAGTCAACCCCTTTGCCCTGTGTGTATCTGTGTGTGTGTGTGTGTGTGTGTGTGTTTCACAGGGTGGACGAGGCGTGCCTGCCGTCTCCCTGTGCATCTCTCCCAGGGGGAGGAGGGGGAGGGAGGGTGTCAGAGCAGCGGCTGCAAGTGAAAATTCAGGCGTTTGAGGAGAAAATGGGGGAGGAGGGGGCGGAGGAGGAGGTGGAGGAGGACTCTCCTGCCCCCCAGCGTCGCTACAGCCTGAGCCAAGCCGTCAGGGAGGAGAGACGAGAGATGAGATTCAACAGGTCGGTTAGTGTGCTGGGTTTCTGCTCAGATCTGGCTGGATTGTAAGAATTTATTTTAATGAAGAATGGACTGTTATCTCCGTCGCTGTGTGGGTGGATTTTATTGATATCCAGTCAAATTAACAAGAGATCCTTTGAGCCAAGAAGACATTTCTCTGTTATCTGCTTATTGAAGCTAACCAAAGACAGACTTTCCAAAGATACTGAAATTCAAAAATTAAAAATGAAATACAGTAAAAATGTCCACATGCTGAGAACACACAACATGGAAGCTCAATCGTGTTGGATATCTTCACATTTTGTTTAGTGAGTTTGAAAACTGTGAGATAATGATACAGTTTTTGCTTTATACTTAAATACATTGAAATGAAACACACATAAGGAATGAACAGGTTAGGCATTTTTGCCTGTAGTTAAAAGTCCTTAGCAGGAAATGACTCCATGACTCAGCTTTTTGCCATCGATCTGGTCTCCAGGAAGTGGATCAACTTCCTAGGCCATTGAATTTAATAGGTACTGCTTGTCATGCCACATCGTACTTAAATTAAGGGACTGTGAAAGGTTTGAGAGTCCTACACTGTAGTACTCCTAGTACTCCTACACAACACCCCTGTAGCTTAAAGTCCTTACGTCAACAATATCGCTATAGTTTCATTTCAAATCCATAATGCTGGTGTACAAAGCCAAATAATGAACACATGGCTTTTCTCATACTTTCTGACTTTACTGTCCGTGGAGAGCATCGATTCCTGTTGCATGTGTTTCTGCTGTAGAAGTACACAATGTTTTGGCATCTCAAAGAGGACATATTATGCTCATTTTCAGGTTCATACTATAACACGTGCACATGCTTTAATGTTTAAAAAACCTAATTTTTCTCACACTGCCTGTGCTGGAACACATGTGTTCATCCTCTTTTTTGAAACACTGGTTTAGTACCTGTTTCCTTAAGCCCCCCTCCTGAAAAAGCCCAGTCTGCTCTGATTGGTCAGCTTTTGTATGTCTTTCGTATCTGCAGTTTCTGCGTCTCTCTGCATCATCATTGCAGTTGGGGGAAAAACTATAACAAAGTATAGTGGCACTTTTTACTGTGAAAAAAAATCACCAATCGAAACTTTTAAACCAAAATCTTTGCAACCAAAATCTTCCAGCAGGAACATGATCCGAAATCAAGGAGAAATTAACAACATTGGCAACCAAGATTACACGTTTCCCTGATGTTACAGCATGTGGCTACATATAGCAGCGTCTGTAATGTGAACACTTGCAGTAGCTATACATTGCCGTGTCTCCTGATGACACAGGGCCATTTGATGCCCTTTTTAACTGCATTGCAGACATCAAGTCATGGATGGCAGAGAATTTCCTACAGCTCAACCAGGACAAAACTGAGGTTTTAGTTATAGGTCCTGAAGGCCAGAGAGAGAAACTTATACCAAAACTACAGGATCTTAAACCAACCCAATCAGTAAAAAATCTGGGCGTGACTTTTGACTCTGAGCTAAATTTTATCCCACATATCAAAAATATGACAAAAATAGGTTTTTATCACCTTAAGAATATAGCCAGAGTCCGCCCGTTTCTCTCTCAGGCCAGTACGGAGGTGCTAATGCATGCTTTTATTTCCTGTCGCTTAGATTACTGTAATGCCCTGCTCTCTGGTCTTCCCAAAAAGAGTATTTTAAATCTCCAATTATTACAGAATTCAGCCGCACGCGTGCTGACGAGGACCAGAGGGCAGGAGCACATTACACCGGTTTTAGAGTCGCTGCATTGGCTCCCCGTCCGCTTCAGGATCAATTTTAAGATTCTCTTACTGGTTTTTAAATGTCTTAACGGCCTTGCGCCCTCTTATTTATCTGATCTGCTTTTACCATATCAACCCTCGCGGACCCTGAGGTCCTCCGGCACTGGCCTTTTAACCATACCAAAACCCAGAACAAAAACCCACGGTGAGGCAGCATTTAGCCACTATGGCCCCCACCTGTGGAGCAGCCTGCCGGAGAGCCTCAGGACTGCAGAGACTGTTGATATTTTTAAAAGAAGATTAAAAACACACCTTTTTAATCAGGCTTTTAACTAATATTTTAAACTCTTCTTACATTCTTATCTGGTTCTATCCTATTTTATGTTGCTTTTTAAGATGATATTAATCTTAAATAATTCTTTGTTTTTATTTATCACTGGTACTGTATTTATTCTATTTTAATTATAATCTTACGTATTCAATTTTTATTTATTCATTTTTTATTGTTGGTACTGTATTTATTATCTTACATATTTTTACCCTTTTAGCTGCTCATTCTATTTACTTATTGTCAGGGCTTATCCTATTTTATGCTTTTAGTCCTATTTTATGCTTTTAGTCTTTAGCTTTTAACTCCAGTGTTTCCTCAGGGGGGTCCTCCACACTGGGAGCTGTGTCAGGTCTGCTGATGGGGGTGCTGTCCTTGGGTTCCTTCGGCCCGGCCGGCTGGGGGTTCCTCCCTTTGATGTGGGGGTCCGCCTGTCTGTCGGAGTCGGGGGGCCTGGGGTGCTGGTCCCCCCGATGGCACGGCCTGCGGCTCCTCCCAGTGTGGACGGCCCCAAAGGTGTGTGTGTGTTTGTCTAGTATGGAGGGTGGGAGGGAGGGGCTTTCTTTGTAATTGTTTTCTTTCTTTAATTTTGGTAATTGTTTTTAATTCTGTAAAGCACTTTATGTTGCATGTCCTTGCAGGAAAAGCGCTCTACAAATAAAGTTGATTGATTGATAGCGTACCTGGAGCACATGACCATATAAAGAAATTCGTCTCAAGCTGATGTCATTTTGTTAAAAATACATGTTTACCTCATTATTTGACACTCTGGCATTGTGCACATGTGAGATCGAAAATAAAGAAAAGCATAATAGGTACGCTTTGTGTCTTAACATGACATTAGTTTGTCCTAAAACAAATCAGTATTGTATAAAATTATTGACATATTTGATTATTAGCCATATAATAAGTAGTCTGTTTAACAAGGAGCCCATTTGAATCAGAATGTTGACTGTCAATGCTGATGGTTCGTACCTGCTGTGTTATGAAGCGAATAGTCCTGTAGACCACTGAAAAGACTGGATAAAGTGTTGGCAAGCGTCTGTTAGCATGTTAGACTTGTGGATGTTGCTACATCATGTGGTACATTGGGCATTAGTGAAACAACTGGAGTTGGAGAGCTGAATCATTTCAGTGTAATTGATAGCTGATTTAAAGTTGTCAAAAGACAATAAAACAGATGTCCATGCAAAGGCTGATACTGACTACAAAAAATCTGTATCCTTAGCAAAATCATGCTTTTGTAACACATTCTCACTCTGACCTCATCACATATTGATGTTTGGTCATGGATTTTCCAAGTCCAGATACGATGTGTAAGATACGTTTGGGTATGTTGTTGGCGTTCTGGGGCGCCATGTCAAGTTATGCCTGTTACCTGCATTGTCTTCCTTCAAAATACACTTCCAAAATTTATTGTTTACATACAGTCTCTTTCAAAATAAACGCACTATGTTGGTACTATACTGCAAATGTTGATGTTTTTCTCCCTGGGTTTAGGTTACAAAAGCATGTGGTTGGGTTTAAGAAAAAAGAACAGGGTTTGGCTTCATAATCTAACAGGACACAAACACTGCTCTCCCTGGTGAAAGTAGGTATTTGTTGGCCCCATCCACCAAAACCCCCCACCCACCCTACTCGGACTTTCGCTACCTTAACTTTTTTGTCCTGTCCCGCTACGTTTTCCCCTAATGCCGCTGGCCACCGTTAAACCATAACAGCGACTGGCTGCGTATCATGCCGATGTTAAATGACATCTTTTTTGTTGCTGTCTGACACTGAAAGTCACTGCCAAATTTTGATGACTTTGGAGTGAGACTGGGTTGGCTTTTGTCCACAGTATTCCTGTCACGCACTGAAATTCAGATATTTTATTGTTTCCCACTAGTTGTTAGAAAATCATTAACTCCTTGAAGTTTTTTCTTCAGTTGTTTGCCCACAGAACCCTGGAAGAAATTGTTGAACATTTGCTCTACCGAGTCCAAAACAGAAATTAACAGAATTTAAGTAAACTCTGTAGTTCAGATTTATTATTTTGCACCACTTTGACTGCTTTTCTTTCCTGGTCATTCTTAGGTCAAAGAGCTTGGCCCTCCATGCTGTGCGCTCCCGCTCTATCAATTCAGACACCGGGGAGGACGGTGAGGGCTCAGAGTCAAACCCAGACAACATCATCTCCAACACACTAGTGAAATTGCACCCAGAAAACCAGGAAGCACCACCCACTGAAAGAAAACTGATGGGTGACAGCTCAATGCCTGTCTCTGCTGTCCTGGACAGAGGGGTCAAAGAGGCTGAGACAGGTCAAAGCAGAGAGAAGGATGGAGAGAAGGAGGAGCAGGAAGACGCTGACAGACTCTTCATCCATTTAAGAGACAGCATGGAGACGATCAGAGAGTTCTGTAGAGACATGGTGCGGCAGATCCCCATACCAGAGCAGTGTGTGATAGAAGGTAATGTGAACATGACAAACAGCTCTGTCAGTGCGTGCTCTCTTTGAGATCAGTACCAGAGATAATTTGATGACAGTGTTATTGGTTTGTGCAGAAGGAAGAAAAGTGCAGTACAGGGAGAGAGGCAGAGGGAGGGTTTGTGTAACCTGCTGAACCTGAATGAGATTACAGTCAGACGTGGTCGCTGGGGTTGATTAATGATGTGGTATGAATACGCCTCCTCTTTCCCTCTCTCCTTCCCACTTTCACATACACACACATCGGGTCCCAATTGGACAAGGATTTATTTCCCTCGGGTGAATAGTTTTATTTTAATATTGCATGTGCTGATCGGTGATTATAATCCCGTCCAGAGGGCATATGAATGTTATTTTTCTTCCTTCTACCACACGGGTAGTTACAGTCCTGAGTACATTTGTTGTCCTCTTATAATTTATATCCTGTCTGGACAGACACCTGATATTGTACATGGCTTCTTTGACTGTTTGTGTGCTAAGAGCTGTTTCTAGTTAGCGAGCACCATCAGTCCAGCTGGTGAAGAGGATTGTATGATTTTCCTGGGGAATATCTTTATTACGAGCTCCAACAATTTGGCAAAGGCAGTTGAGTTACTGAGAAGCACAGCAAACATCTTTTTTGCCTTCACGTCGGCGACAGCCATGCCCAGAGGTATTGTGTTTTCAGGATGTTCGTCCATCATGTTGTGAATGCAATATCTCAAGAACACCTTGAAGGAATTTCCTCAAATTTGGCACAAACATCCACTAAGACTTAATAATGAAGTGTTAAGATTTTGGTGGTCAAAGGTCACTGTGACCTCACAAAACTCAAGAATTCACGTGCTAATTGAGACCAAATTTCAAGTGTCAAACAGGATAAAGTGATGAAATGATGACATTTTATATCCAGAATGGGAAAGATCGTCTTCACTGTGACATCATAATATTCTGCAAAAACAATTTTTGTGCCATTATTCAATGTCATACGTCAGGAACAGTAGGGGCGACATTTGGTGAGATACGATACGACAAGATGCCATACGATACAGTACGGTAAGGTACAGTATATGATACAATACTATATGGTGCAGAACAGTACGATACAATATAGTACGGTACGATATGATACAATACGATACTATATACTAATACTAATACACTTTATTGTCCTTTTAGGGCAATTCGTCTTGGACTCAGGAGCAGCAAAAGCATTAGTTCTTACAATAATAGTCCAGAAAAAAAATGAAGCACACACCATAGAAACATAAATCACATAACAGTATTCATAAGTGCTATATCGCAGGCAACTGGACTTGCTTGAGTTTATTGAGGACATTTCGCCGCTCATGCAAGAGGCGTCTTCAGTGCTAACGGACTGGAGAGGAGTCGCAGACTTTGATCATGTCAGACCAAAACAAGTAAGTGAGGTGCGCCAGCTGGACACAGGAAGAAGGAGGAAGAAGATAACAAAAACAACACTCACCGGGTAGCGACTGCAGAGAAAAAGAAAACACCGTGGTGAAGATAGTTTGATGTTGGATATTCACAGATATTCACATTTTCATTTTGGGTTCAACACTGATTTCCACCTCCATGTCATAGGCAGAAAAACAATGAGCAACACAGGGTAGGGCTATTAACCCAATAGCTTTCACATAACTGGACCCAGACACCCCACACAAATGTAAAATGGTTTGTTGAAGCTTGTTTAAAAAATTCTTAGAAAATAATAAGTGTGTTTTTGTGAGTGTTTATGTGTGTGTGTGTGTGTGTGTGGGCGGGGGGTTAATAGCCCTATCCTGTGTTGCGCATTGTTTTCTGCCTATGATATGGAGGTGGAAATCAGTGTTGAACCCAAAAAAGAATATGTGAATATCTGTTGAATATCCAACATCAAACTATCTTCACCACGGTAAAGAGACGCAGAGGACGGAGCCACGGTGAGACAAAGTGTCTGCTCTCCATTTGGTCTGACAAAAGTGTCCATACAAGAACGCAACTTCATGGGTGGCTAACATCTTGTTGTTGTTGTTATTGTGGTGCACATGATATGACGTTGTAGTGTGCCACTAGGATGTAATGTCGGCGGGACGGAGTGTGATCGGATAGCAAACGGATCTGGATGTGGACACCAGAGACGCATATTAATACCAGGTATAAATGTATGTGGTCATACGCTATCCGATTGCAATCTGATTGCAAAAAACGCATGCTAATGCAAGGTGTAAAGGGGGCCACAGAGTTTAAAGCCTGCAACTCCGCACCAGTCCGTTAGAACTGAAGAAGCCTCTTGGGTGAGAGGTGAAACGTCTTCAAGAAACTCAAGCAAGTTCAGTCTTCACAATATTGCACTTATGATTATCATTACCTGGATGACTGAGAATCTTCACCGACTTAACAGTATTGCACATCAGCCATTCACAACCCAACACAGCACAACACGACCCCTAAGTCATCAAGTGACATTATATAAAATCTAAATTGAGATTTCACACAAATGCATTTTTAAAACGACTTAGTTTAAATTTGGGCATCCTGTATCATCTGCAGGATTACTGAACTAGTGACACTAATCTTGACTGCCCACTTTAAAGCTGTGCTGATTGTAAACATCTTTTGTGCTGTCGAGTTTAAAATGTGTGTGAAGCACTCGTGTTTTAGAGTATGTAGCTTCTTTGCAGCAACTTTCATGTTTGAGGCATTGTCTACAGTCATGGCTACATATAAAACAGACATGGATGGAAACTGTAACTTGACTGGCTGGCAGAGGCATACAAACATGAGGTGGTAATTCTAGTGTATTTTTTGTTTATCTCCCCCGAGAATATTAAATTTGAAGTTGAATGATGACATTAATTTTATTGTCTTTGTCCCTTGTTGACCTCATCAATGGGTTTACATTTAATGCAAACCACCATGCATAAAACAAACACAATGCATAAGAACATTTTGGTCAATATCTGATCCTTGATTCAGATTCAATTTATTGTTACTTTTGGCCTTTTCATGGGAAAAATATAGAGTACTGCCAGTCCTTTTATTCAGCTGCTGACTCCAGTGAACGTGTACTTGTTCTTAATCTGTAGGGAAAGAATGTAGTCTTATAATAAAAACTAAGAGCCAAACTCCATAGGGCTAATGTCACGGAGCTAATTTGTTAATGGAAATATTAATCAAGGTTTAGAGGCAGAGAATTGTTCTGAAGTGGGAAGGGTTATTAAATTCAGTTACATCTTTACAACACAGTCATGTTTAAGTAGAAACAGATGGATGTTATGCATACATATTTAGTATGCATGAAGTGCATGTATACATGGGTGCAGGTTTGTGTGTGTGCGCATACTTTCGTACCTCAGTTCAAGCAGTGTGTGCTGACTAGAAATGAGGGGTCAAGCGGTTCATGTGAAAAACACAACGTAACGAGAAACCTCTTACGTCTCCAAACTAATCTAATCCACTTTTTAAAACTTTTGTAATCCATTTTCACAATTCCCCTCTCATCCTTCTCATATTCAGGGATTTGATATTTTATTTTCATTCATGTCTTGCTTGTTTTCCATTTTTCAATTCGATGTGGTTCGTTTGAATTAAGACTTCATTGTCATCTTGTGCCGTAGCAGTGCCTGTTATCACCTTTCCCATATTGATTGGGATTTTTTTGAAGATTTGAGCCAGCCCTTCTTGAAATGATGAATCATACGGCTGAATTCAACCAAACACCGACATGAAATATGCTTTTGATACATCAGATGTACATATTTTACAAGGTAAGACACATTAGGACGTAGAATACATTGAGTTAGCTAGCAAGACCCCTGGCACCTTAGACACCTGATACCATGTGTGCAGACATTCACATGCACATATTCAGCAATACACACTAATTTACACACTTTAAATCACACACATACTTAAATAAATATGGTATTGAACAGTACAGTCCTCTCTGATTTTTTTTTTTTTTTTTTGGGCAATCTGCAGCAGAGAGCCCCACCTATTGGGACACAGCTTCAGGATTTTTTTTACATATTAAGAACAGAAAAGTCACTCTAACATTCACACGTGCGCACACACACACACACACACACACACACAGCACCAGACTCAAACGAGGCACTAGAGGTGATGATATTTTGATTGACAGGAGGGGATGTTATTGCTCCGCCTTTGGCCTTAATGTCATTTTAACTAAGAGGCAGCCAGGAGTCATACCTTACACACACACATACACATTCACACATACACACACAGACACACTCATACACCCACGTGTATGCACACACGTAAAACAGGAAACAAGACAAAAAAATAACAAACTCCTCCTTTAGCCTCTGGTTAACTGATTAAATCTAAAAATGAATGTAAATATACAGTTGTTAAACACATACACGTAGACACACATTCAACCCTACATCCATAATTGGTGCTTTACATAGCCTCTCTTAGTACTGAGTCTCTTAATGAGAATCAACCCCACAGCACTTAGGATATGATGTCACAGGTGGTCTCAGCTGGATGATGTCATCATGCTGCTGGCTGACCTACACTTGAGCTGCCGACCCTCAGTCTCAGGGGATGAGGATTACACAGAAGAGTGCACATGCACATGTATCCGCAATCCAAACATCTACACACACACTCTCACACGTTGACACAAAAATATACAGCGTCACCGACTATTGGATACAAACAAACTTTCTCAGAAACACATGTGCTAACGAATGAAGGAGGATAAACAGACACACGCTGTAGTTCAACACGTGTAGTTTTAACCATTTCTTTTTAAAAGTGTCTCCTATGAATTGAGATAACCTTGATTTTTTTTTTTTTTTTAAGGCATTTGAGTTTATCCCAAAGACTCCATGTCCAGAATAAGAAGTTAAGGTCAAGTCTGGTTGTGAATCACTTTAAACCACCTCTGTCACCTGAAGGGTAGATAGTTGTAGTTTAGTTTGTTTGCAGAGTTTCTATCATTTCTAACTAGATCTAGAAATGTTTGATTCCTTTAACCATTTTGAGAAAGTCACTCTTTCTTTGAGGGTTAGATGAGAAAAGCGACACCACTCTCATGTTTGTCTGTCAAATATAAGGCTACAGCCTGCAGCCAGTCAGGACAGCTCAGCAAAAAGAAAGTAAACAGAGGGAAACAGCTGGCCTTACTTTGTCCAAAGGTAACATACCATCACCTCCAAAACTAATGTGTATAATCTGTACAAAAAACAAACATTTGCTTGCCTGGGTCCACACCTTTGAATTTGCACACTCCACTGAGTTGAAGGATTCATCAGGCATTGTGACATGAAACAGTGGTTTCATGGTTGACAAAGCAATCGATCTGATCAGCGCCACGAGGGACTAAAGCTGTTGTGAAGAGTTCTCCTTAATATCGCCTGACATTTCAGTTTGTTTTTATTTAGCTCTGCTCCAAACCCCGACAAAACCAGCATGTTGGCATGGCTACAGTGTGTACTTTAAATGTTATAAGATGCAGGCAGATATGCTGGGCTCTAGTGATTGGTTAGGGAAGATCAAATCCCCCTACCCCACGCACATGGGTTAGAGTAGAGGCAATGTCAGAGTGAAGATGGAAACAGTTCAATCAGGAGGGACAGAAGAATGAAGTAAAGATAATATTTAATACAAAATATGAGTGTACAGATTAACAGATGATTTGTGTTGATTAAGATTTAACAGAAGTCTTTGGCACTTGGACACCAGAGGGATATATTCTGTGATTGAGGGACATCTGAGCAGCAGCAGGATGAATCCCCCCCCCATGGAGTCCAGACACTGGTGTCGGTGGTGGCTGATGACTCTGAGGCTGATGGCCGATGAGGCCGATGAGGCCGATGAATCCAAATAAAGACTAGGTGGTGATGGGAAGATGGAGGACACGCATGACTGCAGCAAGAAAGAACTACGGCAGAGAAAGAACCATATTTAAAATGAGGAGCAGTAAGATGATAGGCTGACAGAGAAGATGTGTCGCTGTGGCTGAAAAACTCACAGACCCAGACAGTGACACCTAGAGATAGTGAGTGAGCATGCATGCAAGGAGTGAATGGCAGGGTGAGAAAGAAAACTTTCACCCTGAGCATGAAAAGTATTGTCTTCCTGGCTGAACTTTGGCTAGGACTTCAAATTGTAATGAGCTGACAGTTCTGTCTGATATCAGGCAAACTATTTGCTGTTTCACTGGGGATTTGTGCCACACTGTTTCTCAGCTGGAAGCAGTTGCCAGGCGACTAATGGAGACTCCATTGCAAGTTGAGCTGTCATTTTTGTCCACATTTATAGCCTGCTTTTTGTTCCTAATATCTGTCAAAGTTCTTATTGATAAAATGTTTAGCTATTTAAATTTTGGGAAACTTTTCATTGTGTGGACTACTTTTGCCTTTGTTTGCTGTTTTTAATGGAACAGTTGTACCTAGCTGGGGTTGTAAGTGCACACAATCCATGTTCTTTGCTTTGAGTGATATCACTCCTCTCATCTAACCTTTCACCATAAAGTGATTAAACGTATTACCAACTAGAGCCCACCTTGCGATGGGATTGCTCCAGCCACTACACAGCGGTAGCACCTTCCCGCCTTCAAGGGCCTTTGCTCAAACCACGCCCTTCTTCAAACCTGGCCATGTGGTGGCGAAAAGGCCTAGAAATAATTGAAAGTTAAGGTCAAGTTAGAAGCAAAACATGTTTACTTAGATTGAATAACCTTGAATGGGACAGAGTAACAAGGACAGAGTGATCTAAAACAAACATTGTGTGACATTGGGGCAGAACAAGCTGTATTAAGATAAAATGCGTGCAAGCTCTGGAAACGGCAGGAAATCACACCCACACACACATACACATGGAAAGTTAGGTATGATGTCTATCTGAGGAGGAGTATAAGAATGTTTGGTGAACTTTTCTAGGGTGCTGTCTCATTGTTGCGGTATGTGAAGGCGTAAGCTGTGTCTTCAATACATCTCGCGAGGCTATAAGGCCGACCTCGAGTCATAGGGTCTTCCTTCAACAGCAATCATTGTGATCTTAACTACATGCCTGTAACAGTTTGTGAATGTGTCTCGCACAGTTGTGACATTATCGTGTTGACAAAATCTTACCACAGACAGACAAATATATAAAAACCTGCCAAAATACTTAAGATGGCTTCTGTGGTAGTTCCCGCTTCAACTGGTGTCGCTAGCACCTCATTTCGCCATGATGACACACACACAGACTCGTTGCAACAGCTGGTAAAAATTTGTAATCATTGCTTAAAAAGACAGAAGAAATCTTAGACCTCTTTTACCAGTTTACAAAATCACACCTGTGTGATGCTTAAAATTATTTTTAAACAGGAAGAATATTTTTCAGCTAAAAGAATGTTCTTATCATTTGACCTTTTCTGTCTGGCATAAAATAAAAACTAAATATTAAAATGAAGTACTCCATAAAATAACTCAACCATCTTATCATTTTGATCACCATTCTGATCTACCTGATGATTTCCACGTAAAACACAGAAACAGTTGCCCCTTCACTGGTTTCTTCTCCCTGGCGGAGAGGTGGGATTTTATGGGAGGTGGTGTTGGGAAAAGAAGACATTTCCTGATGATTTCGAGATGCGGTGTCCTTGCATGCTATGAATCACTCTGTAAATATTTTCCCAAGGTTACACAAGTCCATATGTGCAAGGGACAGAGAGGAGCCCGCAGAGAAAGAGAGCTAACCGACTCTGGTGTAGCATCTGCTAAATATGAATAATTTTGCCTTTTTAATGTGTGTGTTTGACAGATTCAAATCGAGGATGCGTGGCCAAGCTGTCATTCTCCTGTCCTCTTAAGGGCCACTACTGTCTGTACGCTAAGTCCTGTTTCAACCTGACCAGCCGACAACCTCATCTTTGGATACACATCATGCTGCTACACCTACAGGTGCACAGAAAATGGTTGCTCACTGAAGTTGTATTACATTGCAGCACAGAAAGGAATGTCTCTGTACTTCTTTTAATTTCGAAATAAAACCAAAAATATAAGCTTTGAGTTAAATGCTGATTCTGAAAGTTTCCTGCATATTTGGGAGCATATGAAGAGCTTTACAGTTGAGCTGAAATATCCTGGAATGCAAAATATGGTTGCATCTGTTCAAATATAAAATGGCAAACAACAGTATCTTTGTTTTCCTAACCTTTTTTTCTCCCCTACTTTTCCTCCATCTCTATCTGGGCCCTATGTCTGTTTTATGTTTTTTCTTCCTCCCTGCTGTTTTCTTTTCGCTTTCCTTTGACCAGAGTAAATCCAGTGTTGCCCTGTGCTCCAGGGACGAGTGTGTCCAGAGGCTCGCCTCTCTCTGGGAGAAGACTCAGCTAAAAGGAGCTCACAGCTTCCCCATTGCGATGACACAGCACACCACTCCACACAGAAAGGTACTGAACTACAGTATGTGCGTGTGTGTGTGTGTCTGTCTGTCTCCGGCAGGGTGGATGAAGTCATCAGTGGTGGAACAAAAAGAAACTCCAACATAGGAAGGTGTCAAAGTTCACCATCCACTTTGTTTAAATATGGAATGCACTAAATGGGCAGTTGTGTATACAAGGCCTCCGCTCACCCCGACTCCACATCTTAATCATGTCTGTGTGTGGGTGGGTGTGTTACTGTGTGTGTCCATTTCAGTGTCTGTTTTTGTTGGTGCGTGGATGTGGGTGGTGTTCCTCGTGCAGCCCCTTCATACTGTGACAAGCGGTCGTGGGGAAATAATTAGACCCACAAAGAAAATACAGCTGTCGTTTGTCTTTCTCTGAATATGTGTTGTGGCTGCAATCAGATGGACCAGCTATGGGTACCATATGGAGCATGAACGTACCCAGTTATTCGTAAACACACACACAATTACACTCACTAACTGTGCACAAGGAAGCAGTGGTGGGTGATGTATTCACATCCTTCACTTTCAGTATTAAAAGTACTCAGTGCAAGCAGATATCCATTTATTTTCATTCCTTTATACGTGGCCGGGTCGCAAGGGCAGCAGGCTAAGCAAAGTACTCCAGACATCCCTCTCCCCAGCAACGCTTTCCAGCTCCTCCTGGGGGATCCTGACGCGTTCCCAGGCCAGATGAGATATTCAATCCCTCCAGCGTGTTCTGGGTCTGCCCTGGGGCCTCCTACCATTTGGAGCCGATCAAAAAAAGGGAGGCAATCAAGAGGCAACCTGATCAAATGTCTGAACCACCTCAACTGGCCCCTTTTGCCATTTCGACACGAAGGAGCAGCGGCTCTACTCCGAGCTCCCTCCGGATGTCTGAGCTCCTCACTCTATCTCTAAGGCTAAGCCCAGACACCACACAGAGGAAACTCGTTTCAGCCGCTTGTATCCGCGATCTCATTCTTTGGATCACTACCCGAAGCTTATGAACTCAGGTGGTATACGGAACATAGATAGATTGGACTTTCGGCTCAGCTCCCTCTTTATCATGACAGTCTGGCACACCGCCTGCATCAGTGCTGATGCTGTGCCAAACCACCTTGTCCATCTCATACGCAATTCTATGCTCACTCATGACCAAGACCCCAAGATAATTTAACTTCTTTGCTTGGGGCAGTAACTCTCCCAACCCAAAGGGGACAGTCCACTGTTTTCACTGTAGACAACCATGGCCTCAGATCGGAGGTACTGACTCTCATTCCAGCTGCTTCAGTACAGACAGATAGCCCCTGTTATTGTTATACTATTACATATTATATCATCATATCATTATTACTCATGCATTGATGTAAATGCAGGATGTTACTATTGAAGCTCATTGGGATTTTTAGTTTAAAGGACAGCATCTAATGATCAATGATTGGATCAACTGATTAATGAACTGATTGTTTGGTTTGTAAAACTTCAGAAAATGGTGATAAATGCCCAAAGCGACACCATCACAATGCTTATTCTATCTCACTCAGGTTCTGCCCTCCATTAGACTTTTTGGGTAATACTCCTCAAATCATGAGCACACATTCGTGCACTGAATTCTTGTTCATGATTAGAGGAGTATTACCCAAAGAGTCCAGTAGAGGGCTCTGCCTGTGCTGATAGAACTAGGGTTACAGTATTGTAACCTTCATTTTGTCCAACCAACAGTCCAAACCTTGAAATTATAAAAAAAGAAATACACATAATTAAGAGAAAAGGCAGCAAATCCTCACGTTCAGAAGCTGCAACCATTTGCATGAAAAATTTCTGAAAATGTTATCAAAATAAATAAAATAAATAAAATAAAATAAATAAATTTATTTAGCTGTACTTTTATATACTGTTGGGTAGTTTAATATCAAAACATCACATGTTGTGTATTCAAACTCTTAATTTGTAAACAAGTACCTAAAATAAATGTCAAATATGTGTAGGGGAGTAAAAGTACAATTAGTTTCCTTTGAGCTGCAGTAGGGTAGAAGTATAAAGTGGCATGATAAGACAATAAGTTAAGTGGTGTTAAGTACAGGTATGTCATATTTCTACTTAGATGCAGTACTTTGGTAAATGTACCTAGTTATATTCCACCACTGCAGGGCAGGAAGACTCACGCTGTGTGACGCTCAACAGTTCAAACATGGTCATAAACGTCTGCTTTACTGTTTTCGCCGTATCAGTCTCCAGTAAAACCTCTGATTTACCTGCTCAGCCACCAGTAAAATATGCTTCCTGCTGTTCTCAACTGGCCCCAACTGGACCACTCAAACCTTAAAGGAATAGTTTTACATTTTAAAATCAGCTTGTTTGGGTGCTTAGGAGTTAGATGAGAAGATTGGTACCACTTTCATGTCTGTAGGAAAAATATAAAGCTACAGTCAGCAGCCAGGAAGCTTAGCTTAGACTGGACACAGGGGAAACAGCATGGCTGTCTCTCAAACACAACAAAATCCACCTATGTGCACCTCTAATCAGTTTGTTAAATCGTGCTTGTTTGAGTTGTGCACAGACAGAAATGTAAAAACCAACATGTGGAAGCTTGTGTGAGACTGTAAATACAGATCAATTGTTAGGTTAAGTTGATACCAGAATGTATTTTTGGCTTATGAAAATGTCTGTATTGTTTGGAGGGTTCATGAAATTGCATCATTGTAATGCATCAACCTCAAATGACACACAGTCACATTTTTGTCTGACACATGTAACAGACAGTCCTGCCAAGTACACAGCATAAACTAACACAATGACAGATTTTTGACAACTCTTTTTGCTTCAACACTAGGACAGCCAGTACTCTAGGACCCCCTATGGGCACTGCAACAGGCTGCCAGACCATCTTGTGTAATTTAATTGTTCGTGTTAACAAGCGAATCAATAATGCATTTGTTTGATGAGAGTGCTGGAAATTATGGGAGATAAACAAACTGTCACCGAGCATAGAGCAGGGCAGACAATCTTTTCAGTGTCCCGTGACAATTTACAATGTTTACATTTTTTTAAAAATACACATTGATTAATTTACTGCTGCATGTCTCCTGTTCAAATGTTGTGACAGCGCTGCACTCACTTTTGAGCATGCCTTCGGCGCATCTACATTGAAGATAATGGATTTGAGGGCACAAAAACGTAGCATGTGTATGGGCCTTTGGGCTACTTTTCTTTTTTTGCCTAGAGGCTAACCCTTGTGCTGTTCAAACAAGGGCTCTGGCGTAATAGTATACCTTTCAGAAGCTTTGTAATCTGGCCTTGATCTGTTACGTCTGTTTTGAAACATTGTAAAGTACATATATAATTATAAGCCCAACTCTGAATGTCCTCTGTAATTATTTGTCCATTTTTCTGTGTTGAAAACATTTGTTGTTGTTGCTGCCGTCCACTAGCAATCATCTGTTGACTTATCAGAGGCTGTGTTTCTGAGTTGTCAACCAAATCAACGTTGTCTCACTCTGAAGTCATCGAAATCCAGCACTTGGGCAGTGACTTGTGGCGTCAGACACTGATTAAAATAGCCCTCCTTTAACGTCGGCATAATACGTGGCCGGTAGCTGTTAGTTTAACGGTGGCCAGTGGCAATAGAGGGAAACGTGGCAGGACAAGAACTGAAATTAAGACGGCTAAAGTCCAAGTATTGTGGGGGGGAGGGGTTATGAGATGGGTCCATCAGACACCGACTTTCACCCGGGAGAGTGGTGTTTGCGTCACGTAATATTCTAAAGCCTAACCCTAAACTTTTTTCTTAAACCTAACCACATGCTTTTGTTGCCTAAACCCAACCTCAATTTGTTTTGTGCTGATGTAGTGCATTTATTTTGAAAGAGACTGTATGTAAAGGGTAAATTTCCTGTAAAAATTGAAGTGTATTGTGATAGAAGACAATGCATGTAACAGGCAGAACTTGACACAGCATCCCAGAACGTTAACAACCAACAACTTTTATGTCGTGTAAGGTCCATGACCAAACGTCGATATGTGACGAGGTCGGAATGAGAATGTGTTGACCAAAATGAAAAATGCAAAAAATGTACCTTAAATTTTAACAGAAGTATAACATGGCAACTGCGGTGGCAGCGAAAGGTTTGTGGGTTTTATTTAAACATAGTTGCATTATAAAAACCCAAATGGCCTGTCAGACCATCTTGGCGGTGCTAATGTTAAAATGGGTTCAGTTTCATTGGCCAGGGAGCACCAAGAAAAACCACAGAGAAGAGAAGATGAGATTTAACAGGAGAGGGGGAGGAAGAAGGCCACGACCTTTCCCTCCATCCATATGCTCTGCATTTCCTCTTTGCTTTCTTTCCCTCTCTATTAGTCCTACAGCTTCACTCCTGTCACTGTCAGCCAATCAGAAACACATGTAGTGGGAGACGGGGGAGAGAAGAGATGCAATGGGAGGAAGGCTATTATATATATATATGAGACATGAAGGTTATCGATTATGTCTGCACTGACAGGCAGATTTATAGGGAGACTATAGGGCTTTATGAGGCTTCAGAGATTTAAGAGGGAGTTATGTATGGCCTCTGACAACTTAGTTTAGTAGTTTTATCACACAGAGATAATAAAAAGCTGGTGTGAGCAGAGATATGAGGAACGGGTGGAGGGGAGGATGAGCAAAAAAGGATAGATGTGAGATTCTCAGGCAGACAAGGTTGAGCAATGTACAGTAACAATAAAAAGATAATGGGTTTAAACATGGAAATAGTAAAAGAAAGAGGCTTAAAGAGTCGGTCAGGGGTCAAGAGATAAAGATAAAACTATAATAACTTAAACAGGCCCCAGAAAGTTGGAGAGCTGCACCATCATTGTGTTAATCACAACAGACATTAATCAGTATGAGGGAGGAAAATGGAGACTCAAGGTTGAAAGAAAAGGAAATTCTGGGAAAAAATTAAGATAAAGTATGAAAGAAAAATGGAGAGAAGTGTCAAACCTTGAAGAGAGGACAGGTAGGAAAGTTTAGAGTAAAAAAAGATGGTTAAAGCAGAGGAAAGGACAACGTATTAAAGGAAAAGCACAAGTAGAGGCAAAAGGTGTTAAAGTTGGAGAGATTAAACACTGATGAAGGAAGAAGAGAAAGACCAAAATGAAATCATGGAGAGATTTTCACAGAGGATGTGGCAGGAGTAAAGAGGAAGAGATAGATGACAAGAAAGAAGACATGGCATGAGATATGGCGGGAGACAGAGCAAAGTGGAAGCCTGAGAGGGGACATATTTGACAAGTGTTGTTTCGCCGTTTGTCTTTCTTTAGCCCAGAGTGAGAGCGCTTGTTGATACAACTTTGGTGGAGATAAAGTTTGGAGTAAGAGGATGTAGAAGTAAGGCAGAAAACCAAGAGATAGAGTAAAGCTACAGACAGAACTGAGACCTAGATCAGATGAAGACATGTGGGGAAGGAAAGACAAAAGACGGGCAGGATAGGGAGACGAGAGTGAGTTACATATGAGAATTGTTGCCTCTTACTGTGCCTGTGTGAAATCGCTATAATATCATCAGACATCTGTGCCCAGACGGACCTAAAGATGAATGTTAAGAGAAACAAAAATAAAGCCTGTGCCTTGTTTATTGCCTTCATCCACTCCCCTTTCCAACACTCCCACTTCTCATCCACTCTCCTCTCTCCTGACTCACACTCCCCTCTCTACTCCTCTTCCTGCCTCCCCCTCCCCCTACCACTTCCCTTTCTATTTTTCCCCCCTCTGTGGTTAAAATGATTCAGGAAACCCAGTCCTCTCGTCTTCCTTAATGTCCTCTCCTTTTGTTTCATCCATTCTCTTTTCTTATCTTCTCTTGTCCCCTTCCATGGAGACCCCTCCATATTCAAATGACATCGACCAGACTAACATGTAGTCTAACTGACTTTTCACAGGTAATGCTTAAACTTTAAAATTAGTTGTGTGCCATGTCTTAAAAACATCATATGGAGGATTACCTACAAAACAATGCATGGACTCACACAAGAGTAATCCTTCTCAATCATCACTAATGACCCACTACAAGTGTGTAGCGGTGTATTTATCTGCAGAGGCTCTGCCTTCTGCCCAGATTTTCTTCTTATTTTACTCTGTTCAGGACGTTCCTGGGCACAGTGTGCAGGAGGTGAGGTCAGGACTTTATAAAAGGTAGCAACCAGGCCATAAGGAGCACGTATCAAAGTGAAAGCCACCAAAGTTGTGGACATAGCACCGAAAACAAAACAAAACAAAACAAAACAAAACAAAACAAAACAAAACAAAACGTAAATATAGCGAGGGGAAATGCCAAAGACAAAGCTTGAATCGGCTTCCACTTTCACTTTTGCTGGTGATACTGTTCACAGACAGTAACTGGAAATTACTGCTTAGTTTATCTTTAACTTATGTGATCAATTAGCAAGTGATTCTTTAAAATGAGTGCTTTAAAATTTGTAGTAAATTAACTTTTTTCTCAGTTTTTTAAAAGAGAATTCCACCACCTTGCTAACATTTGTATGTGGGCCTCATGTTGCTGAAAAAGTTAAGCATTGCTCTCCTATAACATTGAATTATGTAATAGTTTTTTCTTAGATAAAATATCTAAATTGAAGCAGTATAAGAGGAGATATCATCTTTTTCCTATATTACCCACAATGCACCTCAACAAAGCAATTAAGTTAGACAACTCATGTTTTAAATGTTTATTTCAACAGCAGAACATAGTTAGTTTGGCATCTAGACTCCGGCCTCATCACTCCCTGCAGATATGTTTACATGAGATACTGGGAAGTGATGATTAAATCTTTTCCTCCCTAGCCGGAGCTTGCAGGTGGATGCTGGGACGGAGGTGGGGCTGAAAGAGCAAGCAGCAGTATTGATGCTGGGCAGCAGGGGCATAGACCACTCAAAAGGAGAGCTGGGAAGATTTTGCAGCTTAAATGGATTGCCACGTTGGGAGGGTGTGTTTCGTAGATGACATATGGAGAGTAACGTATGACGTGTGTATGAATCGGTGCAGCTCGAGTTGACTGCCTGAACTAGCTTGCAGGCGTCGCTCCATTTTGGTCAGAGATTCCGATATGTTATGAATGTAGCTGCTAATGTAGCCTGGTGACATTAGCCTCATGCAGAAGTATGGTAAGCTCATTTCCCACTTTTCGGATTGTCTTTCCGTCCATCTGTCCCATTCTCGTGAACGCAATATCTCAAGTATTTCTTCAAATTTTGCAAATTTTTCCACTTGAACTTAACGATTAACTGATGAGATTTTGGTGGTCAAATATCAGGGTCACCATGACCTTGCATCTGTCTCATTCTTGTATCCCAAGAATTTCTTCAAAATTGGCACAAATTTCCTCTTTGAGGTAGGGATAAACTCGTGAAAATTTGGTGGTGAAATCTGAAAGGTCAAGGTAACTGTGACCTTGCATCCGTCTCATTCTCATTCTGCCAAAAAAGCAGTTTAACAAGAAGTACACCCCCACATGGCACTGTATAATTGGGTGGAACTTCAGCAGCTATGGGACACATGAGACAGAGCATTTTTCTGCTTCTTCTACCTGGGCCAAGTGGCCATTCTACTGTTCATGTTGGACTAAAATCCAAACATGCCCTCTCAAAACTACATTTAATTCAGCCCTTAGTACTTCTGTGCCATGCCTCAAGAAAGCCTTGAGGGAATTTTCGCAATTTTGGTACAAACAACATCACAAAACGTGTTTTTGGCCATAACTCAAGAACTCAAACAGATTCCAAAACTCTGGAGCCACTTGAGGCTTTACACAACTTTTTTCAGATCTGCAGTAGGACTCTCCAGGACCTGTAAAGTAATTTTGATGTGTAAAATTGGTGGAGCTCCCTCAAACAAAAATGACAACAATGGGAGAGATTTTTTTTCTTCTATTTCAGTAAGATAGCATTTTAAAACTAAACATAAGGTAAAAAAGAGTTGCTTTTGTTTGGAACATATTTTATGCGCAGTTACAATCTCTCATCTTGATCAAATTATAATGACGATCTACAAACAGCGACAGAGGGAGGGTGGTGGGTTGAGGTGCAGGAGGAGAGGGGGGGCATACTGAAGGGTACAGGGGGTTACATGAGGATAGATGCATTATTTTCAGACTCGCATAATCCAGTCATTGTTTCTTCATCTCTTTATTGAATCCACCTCTCTGGCCCTGATGGATCAAATATGGGCTTGTGTTTGTCCTCATCAGCTTGTTGCCAGGCTGCACATTTGTCACTCTCAACACAGTGACTTCTTCTTAGAGGCTCGTTAAAACCACATACAAATCATCAGCAGTGTGGCGAGCCTGGCACACACAGGCTCCAGTTTGGGGTTTTCTGTTAATGGACTCAGGAAGCAAATACACATCTTACTCATATCATTTAATGATTTACTTGTCACTGTTATGCAGGGGATTTGTGTTCACTGACTTATTCTCTCGCACACGTTGTTGCTCAATGTCTGACTCACAGTCTGTCTTTCATAGTATTTCTGCTTCTGTCTTTCCTTTGTTGCTTTTTAGAGAATTGATGATTCAGATCAGCTTTGTAATCAGTAAACAATGTTAAAGCTATTTTAATTACTTTGGCATTTGTTTGGGCATGAATTGGGCTGTCTAATCCAGAAAAGGCTATTTTTTATCTGAGAGCCAAAACTTGTTGGAATGAAGATTACAGTGTAAAGTCCAAAATTTCAATGAGTAAAAGTCAGGAGAAATTTATGTTTGTCAGCCTCATGTGGCAACATTGGCAGTTTTTTCCAGCACAGTTTGACTTTAATAATGTTTATCTTTGTTATATTATTTCCTTGAATGAGTATCCTGGATTAGACTTTTTGTGTCTAAAATTCAGTGGCGTGCAGTGTTTTTAAAAAATGTATCAGATGTGAAAACAATTTGACGTTGCAGTTGCTCTCAGTGATGAACCTGCAGAGAATCATCACCTGAGTCTGCTGCTCCTCTCAGCCTTATCAAGCTCTACACTGAGTTTCGGCTCGTTGTTCAGCTGAACGGCCCTCAAATTTAAAGTTTTGGTTCACTTTTACCACTGTGATTGTGTTGTTTCGGCCACAGCAGGCAGCTGCTTTTGGTAAAGAAGCTCAAAAAACTCCACTCGGCACTACGTGCTCATCACCAAACACCACACAGACACAGTAAGATAATAGCTGATGAACATAGCA
Source organism: Cephalopholis sonnerati (assembly GCA_019142605.1). Taxonomy (NCBI): domain Eukaryota; kingdom Metazoa; phylum Chordata; class Actinopteri; order Perciformes; family Serranidae; genus Cephalopholis; species Cephalopholis sonnerati. The sequence continues at coordinate 39,002,508 of JAGQAX010000013.1, forward strand.
GAGCATTTACCAGCTACAGTGCCAGATATTTCAATGTGATCTTACTCCAGAGTCATAGAAAACTGGCGCTTAGTCAGACACTGACGAAAAAAGCTGTCCTTTAGCGCTGGCATGATATGCAGCTGATTGCCATTACAGTTTAATCGTGCTCGGCGGTGTCAGGGGGAAAAGCAGTGGGACAAGAACAAAAATTAAGCCGTTGAACGTCTAACGGGATGGTGTTTGCATCCTGTAAGATTCTAAAGCCAAACCCTGTTCTTTTCTCTTAAACCCAATCACGTGCATTAGTCGTTGGAGTTAAACAAAAATGAATTTGCATTATTGTACTGACATAGTGCATTTATTTTGCATGTAACTGGCACAACTTGACTTGGCGTCCCATCAACAAACAATGAACCCAAGGTACCTTACACGTCATATCTAGATGTGGAATGTCCATGACCAAACATTGATATGTGACGAGGTCAGAGTGAGAATGTGTTGGATATTTCCCTGAGGAATAGGTGGAGACCAAAAACAGAGCTAACAAGATGTGAATATTGGACTTAGATTTGACCACAAATGAAAAATAATCTGCTGGAGGTGTAAATAAGCAACTGTTTTCTAACAAATTTATTTTGTCAACTTAAAAACAATAAAGCTTCTTCTTCTTCTTCTAAAAGAAGATGCCATGTCAATATGTTGTCCATAACATTTTCCCACTGCCCCAATTTGGCCAGTAAAAATACTTGTTGCAAGGAAGAATCCTGTATTCCAATTCTTACTTACGTAGAAGTATTATCAGCAAAATGCACTTAAAGTATCAATGTTAAAGCATCAGTCCTGCAGAGAAACAGCCCCTGTGAATGATTTATCATTATTTTTTTTTTTTACAATATTAGATTATTGCTACAGGTGGATCAATGTGAATGCGGCATTCTACTGTTGTAGTTGGTCGAGGTGGAGCTAATTTTACTTAAGCAATTTGTTGTTTGTCTCCTCACAGCAATGCTTCTTAGTTTGAACTACGGGATGGAGGAGCCCTTCTGTGTGGAATTTGCATGTTCTCCCCATGTCAGTGTGGGTTTTCTCCGGGTACTCTGGCTTCCTTCCACAGACCAAAGAAATGCAGGTTAGGTTATTTGATGACTCTAAATTGGCCGTAGGTGTGAATGGTTGTCTGTCTCTATGTGTCAGCCCTGCTTTTGGCAACCTGTCCAGGGTGTACCCCTAACAGGATATGTGGTTACTGAAAATGAATTGATTCTTATAGCACTTCTATGAGGTTGGGGCGCTTGTGAAACAGATTTTTAAACAGTCAAAACCAAAGTAGAGTCCAAGTGATCCTGATTTTTGTGCCCTGTGAGTCATACCTCAGAACCCTGAATCCTTTTCTTCCCATAATTTAACTTGCTAGCGTCTTTTAATAGACCCTATTTGAATTTATTAAAGGATAGCCCCTTGAGATCAGCATCTCATTTTCAAGGGGGTCCCTAAAAAGCGTAGTACTTTGTACTATTTGTGTAACATCTTTCAAAGCCTCACGTACAGTTTGAAAAGCAGGCGTTCATGTATATTTTTGTCTCAGGCAGAGACTGAGATGATGTCAATGGAGTTCATTTCTCAGGCTTTAGAAAGAACTCTCCACGGTCTCATGAAAACAAGATGACATGATGAGTAAACTAAAATTTCATGTGTGAAATTGGTGAAGTACCATTTGGTAATTTAAATCTATATGAATTCATTGTATTTTGTAAACTCATTGTGTGTTTTTAATGTGAAATTTTACCATGCTAATTAACTAGTAGCCCAAATGTAGTGGAGTAAATGTTACAATATTCCCTGTGCAATGTAGTGGAGAACAAGTGTGAAGTTGTTATGCATGGAACTAGTCAAGTAAAGTACAAGTACCTCAAAACTGTACTTGAATATAGTTTTCTGTATCCAGTCTCTCCTCTGTGTGCACTTTTGTCTACCTTCCGCCTCCCACACTGTCTCTGTCTGGATTTTTCAGCAATCATAATCAGGATTTCTCACAGTTGCAACATGTGTCTCCTGAAGGACCACTCAGTCCCCTGAATCCTATCAGAATAGTAATGTTGGCTTGAACCCACAGATGGCCCGTTTCTCTCAGCCACACATGGTCCTGGTTTATTTGTATCCGCAGGCAGAGCCCTTTCACCTCAATTATTTAAGTTGTAACAACACAAAGAAAGGCTGTGATGTATGGATGAATCTACATGCTCTGCCACTCTTTCAATCACGGGCGCTCATTCGTGGCCTGTGTGTGTGTGTGTGTGTGTGTGTGTGTGTGTGTGTGTGCACGTGTGTTGTACAAATGGGAATTCACACATGAAAAGCAGCTTTCTCATTTACATCCTCGCTCATTAACATCAAGGACTGACTGCGGGGGCACAGGTCGAAAGGTCAAACACACTGGTAGCTCAACCATTGCAGCTACCTGTTTTTCTTATACTCCGTCAAATCCTGCTGCCTCTGGGCGTTACATGTGTGTCTAACTTTGCTGCGGTGAGAAAATTTACTGCCGATCTTAAGTGGATCATCAGAAGATCTTCACAGGTTGGAGAGAGGATGAAGCAGAGTATTCTGCCTGGTTGGTGGTCACAATATTTACACTGTGAATTCATTACAGAGAGATTTGGTTTAAACTGCAAAAAAGCATTCACAATATACACAGAAATTATTGGTTGGGGAAAAACAGATTCAGCATAGCATTATCTGTGGTAATATAGTATTTATGCATGTATGCCAAGTCACATCACTCCAGTTTCAACCTCTTTACACTGGCTCCCAGTATGTTTTAGAATAGATTTTAAGATTTTACTGATTACTTTTAAGGCTCTTCATGGTCTCTCTCCCAGCTATATCTCCAACCTCTCAGTGCCATACACACCAGGACGTACTTTAACATCCTCAGGCAGAGGTTTTTGTCTGTTCCAGAGACCCGTCTGAAAACTAAAGGGGACAGAGTGTTTGCTGTCAGGGCCCCGAGGCTCTGGAACAGTCTGCCCGAGGAAATCAGGTCGGCTGAGTCAGTGATCTCTTTTAAGTCTCTTCTTAAAACATACTTTTATCTGAGAGTCTTTCCTCATTTTACTCGAGTTTTAAGTTCATTAAGGCTGTTTATTTCCTCAGTTTTTATCAGTTATTTAAAAAGTGCTCTATAAGTAAAGATTATTATTATTATTATTATTATTATTATTATTATTAGTTGCAGTTGAAAAAAAGCTTAAAAATTTAAATTAAATTAAATCAATTAATTAAATATTTTGCAATACATGTTAAGGGGCGGCACGGTGATGTGGTGGTTAGCACTGTCGCCTCACAGTAAGAGGGTTCCTTGTTCGATCCCCTTTCTGCAGAGTTTGCATGTTCTGTCAGCGTGGGTTTTCTCCGGGTGCTCCAGCTTCCTCCCACAGTCCAAAGACATGCAGGTTAATTGGTGACTCTAAATTGTCCGTAGGTGTGAATGTGAGTGTGAATGGTTGTCTGTCTCTATGTGTCAGCCCTGTGATAGTCTGGTGACCTGTCCAGGGTGTACCCTGCCTCTCGCCCAGTGTCAGCTGGGATAGGCTCCTGCCCCCCCACGACCCTCAAGAGGATAAGATGTTAGAAAATGGATCGATGGATGTTATCACTTTTCAAATGTTTAAAATTGGTATAATACTGTTTTGTGCACAGAACAGAAATGGTAACAGAAAGACTGGTTTTAAGCCTTGTCCATGCATATTTAGCTTTATCTACGCCTTCTGGCTTTTCGTCCAATTTTAAACTGCATTTTTGGTCACAGAAAATTGACCTTTTTTAAAACACCTTTCAGGGTGAAGAATTTTAGGACCTCTGTTTTTAGTGTTGATGTGAAGATAGCAAAATCTGAGTTTTTGGCTTTACACTGTGTACAGTTATCTCCTTTGTGAAGTGTCACAAATTAGGCGATGTATCCTAAAATGGTGGATGTGGCCAAAATAGTGCTGGCTGTAACTTTGCTAACTGGATGTGTAACATTTTTATTCATAAATATACACTTACTATTTCACTATATTGAGCAGAACAGAGGCATCGGAGTTTGCTACGGAGGTCACTGCTTCAGGTAGCCTTCTGTTACTAGCTTTTTTTGGACTTCTGATTGGCCAACATCTTCGTCTTCTTTGCGTGGCTTTAGGGTTATAGTTACATCGCTGCCTGTTGGTTTGGCAACCTCTTGACAGGGCTTGAATTGTGTTTTTGTATTTTCATTTGGACAGAGATGTTTCTATAACAGTGTGGACACTTTTTTTGAGAATGAAGAGGGGAAAACCCCGTTTTCAGAAATACCCGTGTACATGGGATACTAGACCTTAGATGACGCGTATGAACACACACGCAGGAGGAGAATGACTGCCTCTTTGTCATGAAGACTGATGACAGTAATCCATCATCTCTTTAAATGGTCCTGTTTTTCTCCAAAGCAGTCTAAGATAAATATGTATTATCTCCTGGGTTTAACTGTCACTGAAGTGTGTTTGTGTCTACTTCAAGTGAAGTATAACTGTTACCATGTGCAGATAGTCTCCAGGGATTTGTATTGGTTTCCATTACTTTCTGTTAACACACACACACACACACACACACACACACACTGATGCACAGTTGCCTAGTCCATATCTGGAATGTCAAGGATTTTACCTCTTAGAGTTGAGGGTCACTTATCATTAGTGTGTAAATGCTTGTTGTGCTTGTGTGTGTATGTGAGTCTACATGTACAGCTGCTTTAACAAGCTTTAACAGATTTCAGTAGGCTGGTTAAACCTCCCCTGTAAATTCCCAATTCTTTTTTTCCAGCTCTTCTTTCTCTTTATAGCATTTCGTGTAGTAAAAACTAGAGAAAATGGGGAAACAGTATCCGCTATGTAAATCCCGATACTGTAAATAAACTTTCAGATCCTTTATTTGTTTCATCCGGCTACACCAGCTGTTAGAGATCATAGGGGTGTAGAGGTAGAGGTGTGCAATGTGAGCCTTGCCACTGTGGTTGTCATATTTATTGTTGCTGTTGGTTAAAAACCACATGGCCCTGAACTAGAATTGTGTTCAAGCTGAAGATGAAGAGTAACTGTGCCGATCTACACTGACACTCCTGTCTCCACTGATATCATATTAAGCACAAAAGGACGCTGGACAAAATATTATACGTAACCATTAAAGAAAATCTATGATGCAGTCTTTGATTTTTAAATATACAGCTGTTCAAATGTCTTCCTAGTCTTAATCCAGTTTTACTGTAGGCTTACTGTGCACTGTGCAGATCTCATATGCAGAACAAAATAAACAAAAATATTATTGGATTGATCAGACTCAGTAATAGCAGACTGGCCTTTACACAGCAGAACTTCTGACTTGTCTTAAGCCCTGTTTGTACAAGACTAGTATTGCCTGGGGACTTCTGGTAATTTGTAATAATTGTGAAGGTCGTCTGTGATCTTAATCCCGTACAAAACTGCCGTGTCCATAATTTGTCAAGTAAAACATCCACTGCAAATTACCTACCATATTTCGCCAAACACAGAGGTCATGTAATAATATTAGTCCTGTGCTGTTTCTTCTTTCCCAGTCGAGAACTTTAGAGGCTACATTAATCAATTACAAATGAAAGTTTTTACGGCATTTTGAGGGCAAAAGGCTCATCTCACTACACAGCGTGAAGACCTGTTTGCAAAAAAGCAGGTTCAAATCAATCAGAAGAGCGAACTCTTAGAAGATGGGGAGATACATAACGTGACAGTGTGTGGTAGAATCGCTTCTGTTTGTTTAACCCATATTTAAAAGAAAAAAGGAGGTTAACACTGTACGTCATCACTCATGGAGCTGTATCGTATTCCTGTGTTGTGTTAGGTGGAGTTACAAATGACTGTGTGCATCAAATCCAGGGGATAATGTCAGTGAATTCAAGTTAAATACAGACTTCGGTCATTCCTTACTGCACGAAACACACAAATGGGGGGCTAATTTCTAAATCACATGAGGTCCCCTGGTAATACTAGTCCTGTGCAAAAAGGAGGTTAGTTGAAAAGCACAGGCGTTACTAATAACAACAATGAAGGCTCTGTTTTATTCAAGTGTCCCAGTAAGCTGTGACAGTGAGCCAGAATGCACAATACCAGGTCCCTGAAACTGAAGCAACTAAATGAAATGCAGCCATCATTCATTTTATTACTTACACTTGTGCTTTTCTTACTGTGACATGTCAAAATAATGTCTGTGAAAAGGGCCCACTGTCAGTATTGAGAAAGACAAACCAAAGAGGAAGTTCAAATATAGTTACAAGATATTTAATAAGTATTCTGTCTTGTTTCTGTCTGTCTGCAGGACCTGGACAGTCTCCAGATTCAGCTGGAGGAGGTGCGTTTCTTTGATCTGTTTGGCTACAGTGAGGAAGAGGGAGGATGGCTCTGCTTCATGTGTAACAACCCTGAGAAGGCCACAGGTACACACACACACACACACACACGCACACACACCCACACACACACACACACACTCTTAAACATAAGCCGAAACCTACATGATCATGATTAGAGTACACATACATTAGTTAAGTGTACAAGTATAACCAAGAAAAGAACGTTGTTGTGCTTGACAACAGTTATTAGTGTCGAATTCAGTCAGGATCACTTTAGTCAAAGAAAACTGTATTTCCAGTTGCAGTATCATATTTTGTGGTACAGCTCTGGTCTGGTGCCTCTCTGCCTTTCCTGGGCCTATTCAGAAAGCCTAAGGTGGAGAGATCACATCTCTCAGCCCTTCCACACGCCTACATGGAAAGCCTGAAGGCAGAGAGGGCACGCCTTTTTGCCCTTCCACAGGCCTACGTGGAAAGCCCGAGACAGAGAGCACACCTCCCTGCCCTTCCAACGCGCCTACATGGAAAGCCTAAGGCAGAGAGAGCAGCAGCAAAGACCCCCAGGAACAGAACAGAGCAGCATCAATGACAAACAGAGATGACATTGATAAGTCAGACACAGCATGAAAAGGAGGAGCTGGGGTGGAGGCAGGTTGCAAAGCGGCTTGCAGAGGAAGCAGCAACAGAAGGCAGGTCAGAGCAGTTTAAATAGGGCACCCTGAATGAGATTCCCCAGTTGGTTGCATAGAAAGGAATCATGTGATTTATCAGCTGACTCCCTTCCATCAATCAGCTGATCCATCAGTTGATTGGACTGTTTGAGATCAGCTGATGTAGCTGGGATGTGAGCTGAGCTTGACATTGTGTCCTGCCTGAACTAACGCTATGCTCAATTTTTACGACTGTTTTCTTGGCGGCAGTAAAACGAGAAAATTACATTCTCTGTTTATCAATTTTATATTAATATGACAATCATCATTAAGAAAACACAGACAGGGATTAGAAACATAGGCAGTTTTCGAAGGATCAGGTAACACACTGTTATCATGACTTCAAAAGTTGACCCCCCGGGGGACGGATAAGTTCTTGTTGAAAGTCGGGTAGTTTTTACTGTAAGATTTCTTTTTTCTCCTATATATGTTAAATTTACCAGGGCATTGAGTAAGACTGATATCAATGATGATAGACACACTGCTGGGTGAACTAAACAAACAAACCAATAAATTCATGGCCAATAAAGTATCTTTTTAAAGGTGATTTCTTCAGATTACTCACTCTGACAGACTACAGTCCAGTGTGGTCTCCCCTGAATCTGTCCTACCCCTCGCTGTCTTCTCTAAACAGAGCAATGAACAAGTAAAGTGGGCTCTCATGTCCAATCACATCACCAGCTTTCCTGGGCACAGTAGTGTATCCCTGGGGTCTGATGGTAAAACCATCACAGAGCCGAGCTCCATGGGATGTTTTCACTCAAAATGCCTTCAAGGGGAATAATCTTTTCCCAGAACAGTCAGGGAAAACAGAGCAAAGAGCAGCTCTTATTTAATAGCTGCCAGTGTGATTTGAAGGGTCAGAGTAATCAGTCAGTCAGTGCCATCATGACTCACTTGTGATTAGTTTACTTTGGACCAGCGACCCTCTTCGATGAGCACTTAGTCCTGATCGAGTCAGACTTGGAGTGGTGACTACATCCTTAAATCACATTTAGATTACCGTGAGTGTGTTTTCTGTCTGTCTACTCTACACACTGGCGACTTAAAATGGTGTAAAACTGTGACCAAAATATAAAAACAAATGTACGAAGCACATTAAAAATGAAACAGCTCTTTTTTCCACCTGTCTCACACAACAGTGGCTGCCACTGTTCCCACTATTTCCACCGTAAGAAACAAAGAAAGCACAAAGACAGTGAGTGCAGTTAGGTGACGAGACGATGGATTAACAGAGTCTATAAATCGACGAGTGACAGTTTAGCCTCAGGGGAGTGAGACAGGAGAGAGATGTGACAGAGTTTGGGAAACAGGCTTTAAATCTGCGTGTACAGTATCTCTCTGTCAGTCTCCCTAACACATGGAAGCAGTTATTAGTTATATAAGAGGAGCTGAAGAGGGCAGTCTGTGGCAGATGTGTTATGATGAAGAAATATGGAAAAAGAAGAGCAGGAGGGGAGATAAGGTGAAAATGAGAGAAACTGGCTTCTGAGAAAGTTAAATAAGAAAGTGTAATGAGTAGCTGTAAATCTCCGTCCATTACAGCAACATGATGTTTTTGTAGGCGCTGCCGTTTGATGGCAGCTAATAAGAAGTCAGCAGGTATTTCCCAGAAAGTTAAAGCCAGAGGCAGGAAGTCATTTGCTGGTGGAGGGAAGCTGGCAGATGGGATGCACTAAAAGTTTAGTGTAAGCGTGTGTGTGTGTGTTTATTTATGTTTATGTACTTTGGAGGGATAACATTTCAGATTGTAGATGATTACCACATCAGTATCTCACTGGTTTTATGTAACAATAATGAGAAAAACAACTGGGGCTGTGTGAGTTTAGGTTATTTTGAGATCTCAAGAAAATAAAGCATGCTATTTTGATATCATAAAAATGCATAATTACTGTGCAATGTTGAGATAACTACCTCCGAATGAAACCTAAAGGTAACCTGTGGAGTTTTTGTGTTATGTTTACTGTTTAACACTCAAACACAGTGTGTGTATTGTTGAGGTCTAACAAATGAGTCAAGTGCATTTCCCTCCTCAAGACACATTTGCAAAGACGATTTTTTTTTTTTTTCTTTTGCTTCCGTGCCGACGACAGCCGTGGCTGGAGGCGTTGTGTTTTCAGGTTATCCATCCTCCCGTCCCGTTTTTGTGAATGCGATATCTAAAGAACGCCTCAAGGGAATTTCCTCAAATTTGGCAGAAACGTCCACTTTGCCTCAAAGATGAACTGATTAGATTTTGGTGGTCAAAAGTCAAAGGTCACAGTGACCTTCAGGGTTTTTCCCTGGCTCAAAATGAGGATACTGCTCATGTGTGACCACGTGCATGTGTACTGTGCCTTCAACTGGTTCAAGCAAACACATATTTTAGGAGTCGTAATAATTATTCTTTATTCTTAATTCTTTATTAATTTTGGCCAAATTGTTACATGGATGTTCACTGGTATTTATAAAGTGAATCAGTGGATATAAAGTGTGCATCTGCAGTTTTCTGTAGTGGTCTCAGTGATATTTGTCCTTAAACTGTTCTGAAGTAGCAGACCACATGACTCTGGTTAAGCCATGTTTTAGACTGAGGATATGACCACAAATACTTAACATACTTAATATCCTGTAAAATGAAAAACAACAACTGGCCAGCTCACTCGGTGTAAAAGTTTATGGTACAGGCAGGCAGTTCTAAAATGCATCTAAGGCACTCTGACTGTTGTTAAAAATCCTTTATTAATACTTAATTATTATACAATACATAGAGTCTAGAGAGAGTCTTGAGAGAGTCCTCATCAGGGTGTTTACCATGGTTTATCCATATATTAATAAAGGATTATTAACAGCAGTCAGAGTGCCTCAGGTGCATTTTTGGACTGCCTGCCTGTACCATGAACTTTTACACTGAGTGAGCTGGCCAGTTGTTGTTTGTAAAAAAAATTCAATCCAAATGACTTTAGGCAGATGTGTAGTAGTAAACCTGCTGGATTTTGGACACAATTGTCCCCTTTGTCCTCCACCACCAAAACTGGTCTGCAGTCCATTTTGCAAGGGAGTTAGTTAGTCGGTCACAGGTGGACTTAGTTTGCTTTTGAACGCCTGGTCAAGCATGGCTTGACGAGGCTGGCTAGCGTTAGCATCAGAGGCTGTGCTAGCTCAGACTTCCGGGTTCGCTTCTAAATGCCCGAGGTGATATTTCAGGCTCGAAGTACTCAGATGGCACGAAAATTTCCTCCTGTCAACAGTTCCATCTGGGCCAAGCTGCATTTACTTGGCCAAGCAGTGATATATCCTCTGCCTCAGTCATGTGACAAAGCCACGGTGGTCTTCAATGACACACCGGGTCAAAGGGCACCACTGAACGCGATTAATCAACATTAATTTTTTAACACGATTTTTTCTGTGACGCATAATTTTGACAGCCTCATGTGGTAGGTCGCACATAGTGGAAGTAGTTGTAGTATATTTGCCACTCATGATCTTAGATGTATTAAATGAACTAATATCATGTTTTAAAGTGATAGTTCAGTGGGGCTGTGTGAGGGATTTAGCAACAGTCAGTGTACCACACACAGTAGATGGCTTTCAGCATGCTCCCTGTTTGGAGAGGCAGATGGGATTCGCACCCCGGAAGCTCAGCTATGCCTTACTGTGAATGACGGTGTTCAGCAAAAAAACATCTTATCCACCTAAACAATATCTTCAGTTGAAGTGGACACTATATTGAGAATATTTGCATTGCTTTATCTTGCCATCAGGCAGCCCTTTCCTTTGGCACTACATTTTCTCAACCATATAACTTCCATATTCCTACGTGAAAACGCCCAACTGTACCACACACTGTATCACGCCGCAGCTTTCTTCTTCTTTCTGGCCTGTTATTGGTGCATTGCTGCATTTTCTGGCATGTTACTGCCACCAGCTGTCGATCAGTGGAATATAAGTGACAAATTGTTGGCAAAAAAATTAGTGCACATCACAAAACTCCACAGGATACCCAATAAAACTTGTTATTACTATTACCAGTCATGAATATTGACATAGGTATTTGTATTTTTGTCCATAACATGGTGCTGGTGGTTATTACTGTGGCCCAATCCATCACTCAACACCATATTACCATGGCCTCAGTTCTAACCTGACACCTTTACATGAAAGCAAACTAGTTTTTATTGTGACTAACAGATCAGAGTCAGGCAAGAGAAACTCTATTATTAAACAGAGTTAATAATAAGCTGTCTCTGCCGGCTATAGAAGAAATATTAAAGTGTGATGAGGCCTAAACTATTTCCATATTTTCCACATTTATTTTTTTTCCTGCCATCAGTTCTGATTAGTTTTACGTCTTACTTCAGTGTTCATTTCTGCTGCCAGGAGCATTGCAGCTCAGTACAATGTTCTGGGGCTGAAAGGCACAAAAACAACCCCCACATGTCTTTCCCTCACAGTAAAAGTCAGCATGGAAATTGGTAGTATGACACTATATGACAGTGTTAGATGAGCTGTTTAACTAGCTTTGGCTTCGTAGAACGGTAGAAAGTAGAGTTAATCTGAAAGCACAGTGAGCCATTGGTGTAATTCGCTTGGGAAAGTTTCTAAAGCTGTCAGTATTTGAGATGTAAGATGATATAGTGACTGAAAAACGATCTTGCTATTCATTCGGTTCATTTATATAGAAGCTGTCATTAAGCCGAGTTCACAGCTTTTCATTTTCTCCTTCTTACATGTCATTGTCTTGTCATCGGCCATTTCTTTGAATACACAAACACACACATTCGCAGAAGTAAACACACACGTCAGCCTGGCCGATCCAAACAATACAAAAGCCAAATGAAAGCCATTCTTCCAGCTCCGCTGCTCAGAACAAACCAGTGTAATCACCGAGCCAGCTGAATGACTGCAAGGAACGGATGATTACCTTTCAGACTCATGCCAGTCTCTCTACATTACAGCAGGATTTAGAGAAGGAATAATAGATCTTTCCCACTGGGACTGTGTGATTGGAAGCGTGTGTGCTTTTGGATCCATGTGTTTACTGAAGCATTTGTGTCCTTATGGCCCTGGATGGCCCTACTACTCTGCATGTCTGTCTGGTATAAACTTAAAGGGTGAGTTCACCCAAATGACTAAATATTATCATAGCAACTAGCTGAACAGTGTCTGAGATTTCTGCCTCTGCCCTGCTACAATGAAAATGAATGGAATTGTGTCAGTGGTGTGCACAGCATCAATAAAGGACATTTCAAGCATTCAACAGTGACATCTCTTTTTAGACCTCACTCAGTATGTTCACACTCACAGGTAAGTCAAGCTATGGTTATACCTCGACTAGGCCATTTAATTCGACTACTGTCCTTGTCCCAGTATACAAGTACGGGAGGGGAATAGATTTACTTACTGAAGTATGTCAAACTCTGTTAAGATATGTGGTGATATGCCCCGTTTCAGCTTTTTCGTATATGTCACAGACCAAACAATTGACAAACATGTTAGCTACAGTTAGCTAGTGGCAAACTGGTACCATGGTGGACAACTTTACAGCTCTGTACATTTCGTCCTTCCAAAAATGTTCAGGTCTGGATGTAGATTTCTCCATGTTGTTATCGGCTTCTTCTTCTGTTATGCATTTAATGCCTTAGACCAGTGGTTCCCAAGTGGTGGGTCATGGTCCAAAAGTGGGTTGTGGGCCCATCCTGAATGGACCGCAAGTGACTCACAAACGTGTCAAGTTTGTACAAAAAAACAAAAAAACAAAAAAAAAACATTTTTAAGTACAGTCAATTTTCAGCATATAACTTTTATTAAGAAGTACCATTTCCTGCTGTAGAGTGAGTGACTAACCGACAGCTACCTGACAGAGACAGCAAACTAGCTCAAAGACATGGCCAAACGTCAAGTATGACAAGAATGTATTAAACTGTGGGACCTCGGACTAATTACCAAGGAGAAATCTGGACCCTGTGGCTGGACCATTGGTTTAGACTTCCAGGTCAAAGCCTGGGGCGGACACTCTGGAGCATGCATAGAGCACCTCAGCTAGTTTGGGTCCAATTGACTGTATACATGCAGGAGTAATTGGACTCCCAGTCATGTTATCTCAGTGTGTTGGTCCGACTTTGAAAAATTCAATTTAGTACGTTTTTAGTTGGACGAACACAAGAAATCTACTTTCTCTAATGTCATGTAAACGTACTGATTGTGATGTTTTCAGTGGAGTACTCTGTAATATACAAAACATTCCTGTGAAAATGGAAATCTCCAGGGAAAATAATGTCCTCATGTCACCAAATTTGAGTGGGAGAATATGTTTTTAAACATTAGTACACTTTTAAACTCAAACAGTTGCAGCTAGACACATACAGCATATTATACAGCACATGGTCAGTGTACCTTTGTCATACTTGTAGTCAAAGTAATCTCCTTGTTGTTAAACCAATAATGTGTAAACTTTTTATGTGTATTTTTTCCCCAAATGAGGCAGAAAGTATTTAATTAATCCTGCACATCACTGTGAAATGGGTTTATTAAAACACATTGATATTGATGACCATTTCAAACCAGCCACCCATAATTAAAGAAATCAGGTAAAACACAGTAGAACAGAGTCACTCTAACATGTACAGCGGATCTGTACTGAGGTCAGGCCCAGACACACCTCCTGTAAATGCAGAGCTGAAATCACTGTTATTAAACCTGGATAAAACAGCACACATTGCATCACTGTTAACGTTGCAGCTAACACACAAACACAGTCAGCTGTTTGCCGCAATATGGAGCTACTATATCCAGTGATTAGAGTGTTTATTGAAACAGGAAATTAAGACATTCCAAGGCTAAGAGGCATCAGTGAGTTCGTATGTGTGTATATACATACGGCCAGCGTACACTTCTGCACTTCAGCATGTGTGATAGGAGCCAGAGTCAGAGAAATAAGGACTTGGAGTTAGTCTGTGCATCTTGGCAGTCAGTGAATTCAACAGTAGTCCTGATCGGTACATGTTATTTCCTGGAACAAGCAATTCTCCCAACATGGCCATAAATCTACCCTGCAATGAATTCAAACAGCCTACTGTGTTAAATAATTGACCCCTCTGTGACCTTTACCACCTGAGGCCTGACATTTTTGTGTTTGTCATATGAATGAACTCAGTGGCCTGAACCAACAGTAACTTTAGCCGATCGTTAGTCAGCTGTCAACAGTCAGCTACATAGCTTTGAGGACAAGGGGCTACGTAACGTTTCATGCAGAGCACTGATACAGTACATTATGTCCATGTGGTCTTTATTGTGTAGGACAAGTTAAAAAAAAGATTTTTGGTACAACACTGACATTTTTTTAAGAGCAGCTGCTCTCTGTTACATTTTAAAACATTTTTATAGTTTATATTTGGGTCAATTCTGGCTTTAAATGATGATATACAGTTGGGAGTCAGACAAGAAATAAAGGGAAATGGAAATTGGACGTTGAGCATAATAGATCCTGGACCCAGGCCGTGAGACCACTTTCAGAGCCAGGTGTACATAAAGAGATAGTTCGGATCCTCTGAAGTGGGGCTGTATGAGATACTTATCCATAGTCAGTCAATCACAGTAGATGTCAGTCGACAAGCCCTCAATTTGGAGAAGCAGGCAGGGGTACTGCCACGGAAACTAAGGATGTACCGCTGTGGATGGGGTCAGCAGCAAAACATATTTTAGCTAACTAAAAAATTAATTTCAGTTTATGTGCATGCTATATCTGTAATATATTCACTGCTCTGACAGGAAACTGAATCTGTTATTTTGCTCTCTTCAAAGCCAGACTCCATTGAGAAATACAGTGATTTAACATCGCTGAACACAGCAGCTGCTGGTCTACCGATGCCTCAATTGGTTGATTTGTTTTGCTGCTGCCCCCCATCCACAGCAGTAAACTGCTTAGCTTTGGTGCCGTACTCTTGCCTACTCTCTTAAACTGGGACTTGTCAACCAGCATCTGTATGTAATACCCCTGACCATGAGTAAGTACCTCATACAGCCACACTTCAAAAGATCCCAACTATCACTTAAGGTGCTTTCAGACCTAGAGTTGTCTTGCTTTGGTCTGAATCAGGGACTAATTTTGCTCCAAAGTTGTATAATTGCCTAGAGTTGGTTTGTGTTCTCATGGCAGCATTTACAAGTGGACCAGATCAAATGTCTGTGCGAGAAAGCTGCTCTTGATTGGTCAGAATTTCCATGTAGGAAAAATCCAGGAAGTAAACAAAACATTGAAGAAGAGTACACTTGCAAGATAAATGTGACACTTTCTAATGTCACAATGGAGGGACAACTACGCAGGTTGATTTTAGCGCTGCTCATCGTGGACTATATTGCTGTCATTGTTCATTTTAGGCAAACCGTACAGTTTGAAACGAGGCGCGGCTCCAACTAGAAAACAATGTTTTGATGCACTGGATGTGCTGAATGTGCATATTAAGGCAGTACAGGAGGAGGCGCACATTAATAATCCTCCAGGACTGTAACATGCTCGTGTTTATCCCAAACAATGTGTCATGTGACTGCAGTTGGTTCAGATCGAGGTTGGAACACGTTCTCACCACAAACTAACCGCACCAGAGTTTGTTTGTGACCAGACTGAGACCACCTCCTCGAGAAGGTCTCAGTCCGGTTGTTTTGGTGCACAGCTGAGTGCGATTGTTGTGTTCACACCTACCCAAACAAACAGAACCAAACAGGGCAGGTGTGAAAGCACCCTTACATGTACTGTGAAACACAAAAATCATTAGCAGCCACTGAAGGTTTCAACCTGTGTTCAAAATGTTACAGAAAATTTACTGGATTGCTCAACTGCTGCTGCAAAAATAAAAAAACAAATAAATTGGAACCCATTTTTATTTTGCATTACATGGACTGATCATAACTAATTGAGGCAACTTTTTTGCAACCTGAATGGAATTGCAAGAAATACATTTTCAGTTTGGACAAAAAAAAGCTCCGTACTGTTTTGCACTTTTATATTTCGAGTTATTGATCGTGCCACAGTACCTGTATTCATGCAAATATAAATGGCCCATGTATATAAGACACTACTTAAATGGTCTATGAAGATGTGAAACATATGAACAGGTCTTTTACCAAAATGAAAATGGCCATGAAACAAGCCCACAACAATGCAGTCGAAGCCAGAAAACAAACCAAAA